>JAKWJA010002493.1:42981173-44379059 GCA_027704765.1 Solanum habrochaites | reverse complement strand
AAAACGAAATAAATAAATCAAAAAAAAAAAAAAAGGGGGGGGGGGGGGGAAAGGCTTAGTTATAGGCAGCCCTTAAAGTGTCTGCATGAATTCATTTAAACACTCAAATGAGGTTTGACCTATTTAAACACTTTAAATGTTCAAAATATGTGTCTATTTAAAACAAAATGCTTGATTTGACAAATACAAGTATATCTCATGCCTAGTAGCGCGTTATCGTGATTAGTTGCCCATTTTTTAAAAAAAAATTAGAATAAAACTTTACTTGTTGCCTAACAATTAACTAAACTAAACAAAAAAGATTTTTATTTAAAATTAATGTTTTCAACCCATAAGAAAAAACCCACCCCATCCCTAAACTGTAGGGGGGACACACCAATGGTGGTCTTCTTTTTACCCCCATTTTAAGGGCTTTTCAAACTCTATTTTTTATTATTATATTATTCATCTTTTAAATGATTGAAGTGTTAATTGAATTTGCCAACAAGAAAAAAATGGAACGTCGAAATGATAAACGTAACTTCTGTCCATCTTTATTTTTTCGGGAAACAAAAAAATTTTTTTTCACTCAACAAACATTTCAATTATTAATTTAAAATGATATGTAGAAGCATTTCATCTAATTTTTGACTTCTTGATTTTCTCTTCATTGTCGATTTTGAAAATAATTTATTAGCATCGATTTTATTTTTCATAAAAATCTTCAAAAATCACTCCATTAGTTTGTGGGTTCATAATTATTTCACTACTAAATTTTAGGGACTGGTTTCAATAGCTTTGTAGTTATTACAAGAAAAAAAAAATCATTTCCAAAGGAATGAAAATGACAAGTAACTATGGATGAGGAAATAAGAAGATTAAGGACAAATGAGTAGGTGGATTGAATTCGGGGAAGCGGGTTGAGGGAAGATTTTCTTTTTTCTTCTTTTGTATTCGCCGGGAAAATCGAGATTTTTGTTGAAAATCAAGTGGTGGCTGGTGATGGTGGTGAAGGGAAAAGAAGAAGAAAGGTGGGTGGGTGGGTTGGGTGGGGATGGGGGGTTTCTTTTTTTCTCTCTTTTTTTGATAATTAATTTTTTTGGATATTAATGGTTGGAGTTTTTATTTTCTCAAACAAATTGGAATAATCATCAGATTGGGTCCGATGTGTCACATGCTGCAGTTTATTGGTTGTTATAAAGATTGTGTGTCTGCATTACACCCATCTCATTTTTGTAAAAGTTTATTATCATTTTGGAATTAATAAGTACATATTTGTTAATATTAGAGGTCTTGTCTAATAGGTACTAGCCTTAGTTGAGGTGTTTAAGATGGAATTATGCGGACAGTACTTTAGGGCGGTCGCAGATGGACTTACTAAGCCTAAACAAGAAAATAAGGGCAAGATTGCCCTGAACATAAACGTCGGCCATAAATTGATTGAACATGGAAAAATAACCTATGAGAGAGGTAGAGCAAAACATTCACCGCTTCAGGTAAAACCTCAACCTTATTTTTTGATTCTGCCTAAGAATGTTGGAGGTGCAATAACATATTGTACTCCCTCCATTTCCCAAAAAGAATAATCTCCTTTCTTTTAGTCTGTTCGCCAAAAGAATGACTTCTTCCTTTTTTGGTACATTTAATTTAAGTTTCCACGTGTCATGTTTAGACCATAAGATCAAGGACAATTATTTAGATTTGACCTAACTTTAAATTTAGGACCAGAAGATTCAAAGTCTCTTTACTACTCTAAACTCTGTTCAAGTGGAAAATAGTCATTCTTTGATGAAACGGAGGGAGTATTTATTAATTAGATGAAACAATATTGAAACAGTGACTCTAAAAACCTAAGGTAGGGACATTAGTATTGGGTAATTATGGTATAACTGTTAGCAAGAAAATGAGCGTTAATGATATGTAAATTGAAAAGACTTTGGAATAAATTCGTGATGAGGATTTTATAAATTATAAAAAAGTCTACAAATTGATTTTAATCTAAGTTTGTTTCTTTTGTTCTTGCGTGATTTCCATGGTTGTGCTTTCAATTTTGTGAGTATTTAATTTTGTTATATTCAAGTGTTTTTATTGAGACACGTAATTAATATGAATGTAATATTATATGAATAACTGTATTAGAATAATGTTTGGAAGAAATTAAGGACTTAACTCTACACTTAAAATTTAGGAACTTGATTATAATTCGGAGTGAGTTAATGAGTCTAGATTAAAACACGTAGTAATATGTGTTGTGTTAACTTCAAAACCTATTGTGCTTAATTCATTTGAATAGAACTGAATTATGAAGTGCTATAGAGGAAGAGTCGGACAGTTCCAGAGTGGTTCTGTTGACATTTGGAGGACAAGTGAATTTCTAAACCCTTATGTGTATGAAATTTCGTTGTTTTTCCTTGTAATAGTGTTTAGGGATGTAATGGAAATTGGTGATGGGTTGACTTGTCTAGTTGAATATTCTAATGATGGAAAAGGGTGATTAAAAAAAAGGTAATTGATTAATTGTTTTATGGGGTGATATTTGTTTAGAATGGTTACAAGGCTTCTGTTGATGTTGTATCATAGATGTGTTGTCTCGAATTGTGAATGTTATAAAACTCGTCTATCTATTATGTGATGTTGTGAACATGTCTTGCTTTGTTTGAAGAATTGTTTCTGACAAGTGTTATCGAATTGAGAAAGAAAAAGGAAATTAAGGAGATTCCCATTTTGAGGGAAGTATCGTGAGTCCGATGGATGCTATATTTCGAGGGACGTATCGAAGTGGCAAGTTGTTACTATTACGAGGATCGTATCACACGTCGTTATTAATGCATGAACAGATATGTCCCTCATGGGTCCCAGACTGAGAGACAGCGGGTGTATCGTTAGGCTAGACATGGCATAACTATAAATGACAGGCATTTGATACATTAAACATAGTACTCATTGGTGAACTGATCTTGTGGGTTAGGGATCTGTGAATGTCTTTTTGGACTTGTGATGATTGAACTGAGAGTGTTGTGAGGATTATATTTAAAGGTTGTTGGTGGGATGTCATTTGTATAAGGTGTTGTTGAGCTATGTGCTATGAAACTGGAGTGTTTGGTTGGGTTGGTTTATGCAGTGTAGCTGTGAAGGTCATATATGGTGTAAGGAGACCCGTTATTCTGTACCCGTAGCTTGTGTTTAGAGGTTTGTTTGTTGAGTATCGTTTGATGGTTTGGTTACCCACCCCTTTATCTACAATATTTGTAGGTTACGAGCCGGATCTTATGATGTCTTATATTCTCTTTATTTCAGCTTCTTATGGAGATTTGTGAGGTAGTGTTTCTCTCCTATCGAACCTTCCGCTGTATATGATAGTGTTTTACTTGAAAGACAACATCATTGAGACGTAGTGTATTTTATTTCATTCTAGAATTTACATTAGGGCTTGTACACATGATAACTAGGTTGAGATGGTATTTCAAGTTGATTGTAATTTTTCGCTATATTGTATGTTGAGTGTTTAGCCTGACATGTCTTGGTGGGAAAGATGGATGTCAACACGTCCAATTGTGGATTATGACACTCTCTCACCTCCAAAAAAAAATTAGTTGGTTTTTTTAAAAAATCCCAATTTAAAATTTTTATTTTTTTCATTTCTTTAACCCCCCCCCCCCCACACACACACCACACAAAAAAAAAACATTAAGTTTGTTTAAAAGTATTTTCAATTCAAAAATTATTTCTACTCTAATAAAATAAAAGATATTCTCAAAAAATATTTTTCATTCATAAATTCAAACACTAAACTCTTTTTTGAAAAAATATTTTTTACTCACCAATCAAAATGAGAAAAAAAACAAAAAAAAGGGGGGGGGGGGGGGAAAATAAGTCAACAAATCCAAGGAAAAACATTTTCTTCATACCAGGCACACACATAGTGTAGTAAATGGTTATTTAAGGACCTTTTGTGAAACATGCTATGCTTGTTTTTATACTTGATTCATGCCTGAGTAATGGGAGCTAGTTTTAATGCAAATAATAAGAGTGATTGCGTGCGATGTATAAACCTGCACTATTTGGAAGTCAGAAAGCCTCGGATGAATCACATGAAACTTTCAGTGTACAAGGAAGATTGGTGCTTCCTCTGTTGGAAAAAAAAAAGGTTTTACCCCCCAAAGGGGAAGTTAGTATTGAATAAGTGTCCTGAGTTTCTTATCATAAAAATGTTTTCTTTAAAAAAAGAAAAACATAAATCTTCATATGGGCTGGTTCAATGCTTTGTAAGAAAAAAATTTAGGACTCTATAGATAAAAAGTTGTATTCATTCTAACTTAATAGCATTTGCAATGGTACGGGGAGAATTGTGGGACACAAATGATTGTGGTTATCACTTGGTTGCAGCTCCCATGTTTTCCGACGTGAATTAGGTGAAATATTTCCTTTATCTTTACTCTCCATATTTAATAGTAATTAATGATCTCCTTATTGATGTTAGGTCGATGACCGACCCACTGTTTCAATTTTGTGGCTTATGGTAAAAATTTCTGTTTTTTGTCTTTCTTATTCGTGCTCTTTCGCGTTTTGGTTTTGCTAGCTTCGGTAAGAGACCCTACCTTATGGTGATCCTAATATTTACGAGTATAACAAGTTTGACATCAACTCTTGCTTTATTAGCAAGTATAAGTATGCGAGGTATGAAGTTGCTACTCTCCTTCATTCGAAAAACATTATAGGAATATGTTTCAATCAGTTTAGGATTGTGAGAGGTAACGTTTCCATATGAAAATCACAAAAACTGAACATGCCTAAAGACAGATGATCATCATACTCCAACACAGATGTCACAAATGGACTAACCTTACCATTTGGATCATCAAAGCCTTGGTTATTTACCATCAAGCGCTGAAACACAATACCATTGTTTGTCGTCTGTCCATCCACCCACTTCATAAATTTGGGGAAGTTGCCAACAAATGTTTTGAAGCTCTCGATTGTGTATGAAATTAGCCGTGGAGGCTGTACCTGTACCACCGGACAACAGATGAATTTTCTTTAAACATTCCCCCTTCAATTAAATTCACATTTCAAACTGAGGTGGGTTTTGTTAGCTTACCTGTTAAGAGAGCAATCCAGAACGAACCCATTCTGGAGCAAGTTGATGTTATCTGGCACCCAACAAGGGTTCAATGAATATCTCTGTTGTCCTTCATTTCATCTTTTAACCAATATTTTTGGCCACCAAATCTGAATATTAAAGGAAAGAAAGGATAATAAATGCAATTCAAAAGAATGTGTTAATGAAGAAATCGTGCAGAGTAAAGGGATGCAAATTTAACCACTTACTTCAATGATCACAAAACTACTAAGTAATCTTGATCTGCATAGAGAGCCAACCCCATTGGCAAAGGCCCAAGTAGTTATCAATAATAAAGATGTCTGTTTAGCGAAAGGGCTATATTTGAGAAGCTGGGACCATGGGGCGGCCTCAAGCCGTCATAGGACCCATTCGATGGAGACCAAATTTGGTTGTTGCCACTGAAGATTATCACTGTCCCATCTGATGCTTCCACCCACATCATCTGTAATCTGTACAAAACTCTTTAGGATTTTAAACATGACCTTTATGCCACAGACAAGTGACATGGACATAAGAATCCAGAAATTTTATTTGTAATTTTTGCTAAACAGCATCATAATAATAAAACCATCATTGGTAAGGAAGCAGCACATGATATATTATGTGTGGGTTAGGGACACGCACAAGTTCAACTTCTTCTTCTAGGAAAAGCTGATATTTCAAGTTGGTTGGGAATATTAGACAATTACCTTTGCATAAATATCCACCCATTTATAATGTAACGCATTGGAACGTCTTACGGTATGTAAAGAGAATACCGGCACACAACATAATTTTATATTGTTCATTTAAAAAACAAAAAAATGCCACAAAATCAAAAAATGATTTTGGAATTCATTCATTCTTGCTCGTTAGGCATGTTCATTCGTTCTTGACAATGCAAATTAGAGTCAGAAAGCTGGCTAGATTGGCTCTTACAAGTTCCTCATGTGGTAGGGGGAATCAGTAGAAAATGTCCTTTACTCGAAATTTTGTCTAGTTTCTAATGGTGGTTGGAATTTATAAGTTATGTCGTTGTCGATCCCGGTTATTTAAAGTAGTTAGGTCCGAATTTTATAGCAGAACTCACAATAAGATGGTTATTGAATATATGACCCAAACATTATTGTCTTATTTGTAGCATGGTACGTTGATTTTAAAAGAATGGATATTCTTTTTATTTCACTGTTGGAAATTTTTGTCGACGACTTGGTCAGAGCGGTTCACAATATCATTGTTTGATAGGCGCGGTTATAAGCCCTTAAGTTTGAATTTCCAATTTCATTGTCCTTATTCTGGAAGTATGAAGTCTTAGAATCAGAAAAAAAAAAAGTCAATGGTCCGAAAATAAGCTGAAGTCATACCCTATAAAGTTAGTTATCTAGGATTTCGGTACATAATAAGGAGGGAGAGCGGGGGATAATGTCACAAATAGTATTGGAGGCGGCTGGAAAAATGGAAACTTCGCATTGAGACGGTGCGATAAGAAAGTATTACCTAGGCTCAAAGGTAAAATGCAGACCGACTTGTTGTACGTGGCACGATGTTAGTAAGAATGCCCACATTTTAAAAGATGAATTTAGTGGGATGAAGATTCAGCTTAAATGAACAAGGAGTCGTATCATTAAAAATAAATTATGTAGGGGGGGAAGGTGCTAGCCTGGCAAATAAGATGAGGGAAATCAAGACTAAGAAGTTGGGTATGTAAAGTAGAGGTGTGTGGATGTATTGAAAGAATAGAAGGTTGAGACAATTTGGTCAACCGGAACAGGATCAGGAGGAGGGTAGAGGTAGAGATGTTGTTTTTTTTTTTGTTTTTTTTTTTTGGGCGGAAAAAAAAACTTAGGAGGGTTGTGATTGTTAACAAAATATAACACAACTTAACTTACTAAGGACACAAGACTAAATAGAAGGATGTAGAGGTAAAGATTATATTAGAAGGTTAAAGATGCTAGAGGGCTATTTGAAATGATAAAAGTTGGCCAAATCTATTTGAAACAGTTATTGGCTTCTAGTGTTTGACAAAATATAAAAAAAAACACCTTATACAAGTCCGAAAATGTCTTAAAAAAGTCAAAAATCAAAGTGGAGTGGGTCTTTTTGACTTAAAAAGTTATTTAAGTTTGACCTTTTTTTGTTAATATTAAAGCAATTTTTCTAAACGGCTATAAGTTTTTTTTTTTAGTGTGTATTATGTGGATTCATTTGCTTTTTATCTTGCTGGTAATCTATCATTTGTCTTGGACAATTTCTTAATTTAACTTCTTCTTTAATTGGTTCAAACGGAGGAATCTAGCGGGGAAACAAAAACCCAATTAGATCAAAAATGATATTGTAGTGCTTTGTGGACACCACAAATTCGTCATGCTTTTTGTGATGATGTAGAAGAAGATACATTTTAGTACCAGTATTTTTTCACAATTGACATGTGAAGCAAGAACAGTTACAGCATCTCTGTAACCTTAAGAGTCCCTGCACATTAATAATAATTGTTGGTATTAGTACATAACAAGTTGTTAATCAAGTGTTAGACATGGTTTTACCTCTGGAGCATCACAAAATATAATATTGACCAGCAGATGACACTTTGAGTCCCAATAAGATCTGTCCCAATATATTTCCAGCTCTCCCAACTCCCATTTGTGGCATCTTTTAATCCAAACCATCACTCTAGTGGCCTGTATACAGAAAACTCCCATTGATCCACTGCAACATCTTTGGTATATCTACACAATCCTTCTCCCCCGTACTACTCTTTGAAATTAACAAAACATAAATTATTTAACTCAATCCATAAAGATACATATAGTTGATACTAATTGTCTCTTATTCCGTGCGGTACCTGCAAATAACCGGTTGATGTAAAAGGTTGGAGAGGGAGATGGAAAATTTCAGAATCTGAGGAGATATTGGTGAGAAAAACAAGTTGGAAGTCTAATAGCCACGAAACTAACCATTAAAAAGCTAAAATACAGCATCGAAATCCATAAGGAAGGATAAATAAGTTTGCAGAGGAGGATTGTTATAGAAAAAGACATTCTTTGGTCCCAAATTTTATACTATATTCCCTGTTCAAAAATAATTGTCTATTTATCTCGAAATTTAGAAGTTTTCAGAACGTCCTCCAATCCTTTTACGTGACAATTATTTCTTTTTTGGTCAGTCTAAAAAAGAGTATCACATTTGTTATATATAAGTATTTAACGGGTTAATTTATTTTTCTATATTATGGGTCCCACTTTATTTTAAATAGTACTACTCGTGCCCTAATTACTTATCCAATTTTATTTTTATAATTGTCCCTAATTACTTGTGCCACTTGATAAATCAAGAAAGGACATGGTTTTTACTATTATATCATAAGTAAAGACTCAATTACTTTGAAAAAATGTAAAAAACTTTTTCATCTACTTCCATAATTAATAGGGATTAAATTGATAAATCACGATATATTAATTAGTTCTTATAGTTATGTAATTCAAAAGTTGACAGTAAAAAGTACAAAGAAAGTACTTAGTTATTCCATTTATGGGAGAGAGAATTGAGCAAGAGAGGAAGAGAATAGTAAATCTACTTAATTTAAAGTATTCATTATTTTTTAAACTCAGTATCAGGTCAAATGTCCCACATTAATGACAACGAAAGGGGAAATAAATTTTTTGTTCTTCAAATTTAAAAATCTTAATTATGGACACATTAAAAGATGTCATACTCTTTTTAATCTTTCATTTCATACAAACATACTGCTTAATTAATACAGTACAAATTTTTAATCTGCAAAACACACAAAACAGAAAGAATTGGGAGTATAACCAAGCATACCAACGATGGGTAGAAATGTGGCTGAAAAAACATTTAGAATAACTATAATAATAGCATTTAAATGACACCAATATAAACGGGAAGACCAAACCGGTCGTATTAATACTTGAAACATAGGTTAAGTATCTAATTTCATTAGGTCTAATTCATTTAGGGTCTGGTGGAAGAACACCCTTATAGTTTTAGATTTTTATAGCATTGACTATAATTCATGATTTTTATTCATGTTTTGAAAGAATAAGTAAATACATAATAAAAAATAATTAATGTAATTGACATGGAGTAATTACACTTTATAATATGTCTGTGAATTGTTGATAATTACATGGTTAATGACATCTTTTTCTATTCTAAATTTGTAAAATCGTGTTTTTTATTTATATTATTATATTTTTGTTCTTCTGCTTGTTTGAACTTACTCTACTTGTTTTCTACGCAAATTGTTTCGTATGACTATTTTCTTTATGGCATGCTTTTCTTTAGTTAGCATTAATTTTATTAGTAATTCAATTTATAAATTAAAATAAAAATTTATTGTTAATTAAGGTTATAGACTAACGTTTTCTTGATCATTGAAAAATAAAATAAATCATATTTATAATATGTTGAAATTTATTTAATAAGAGTTATATGTTAAATTTTTTCGGTTTTGATTTATCCCTTTTATGTTATAATCTTCGTTAATTTATTTTAGTAATATTAAATTACATTGCACGTCATTTTTTAATTAGAATTGATAGGCTATATTTTTGTCAAAATAATTTACGATATTTTATTTTATATTATTCTTTTTTACCAAAACATGCATTTCACGATGTTCGTAGAGTAACTTCATACTTTTAGTTGTTACGATCCAATCAATTGAAATATATAATTTTAAAAAAATAAATCAATTTATTTTCATAATATTAGTTCAGAAATTGTTTATTTTAATATTAATTTCAAGAAAGGAATTATCTAATATTTAATTAATGTCATTTATAAAGTTTTTATTGTATAGTATAAATAATTAATTCTTATTTTTAAAAATTAATATAATTTTATGATTGCAATTGTGCATCAAACAAAATATGTGTAATTACATCCGTGACATCCAAACAGGACATCTGTAATTACACTGTGGCAACCAAACATGTCAAGTTTGTAATATGGACAGTTAATTACTAGGCTAGTAATCTATCACAATCATACAAAACTACAAAAGAAATTTTTTTTTCCAAATTACCACAAAAAAAAAAATTGTGGTAAATTGATCAAATTGCTTGCAGATTGAGTACTAAAAACTAATTCTCAAACTTATATTAAATTCGTCGCTAAAAATTTGTCATAAAATTTCTACCAGCCGATTATTAATTGTTGTAAACGTACCAACCAAAAATGAGTTGGTAAGGCACTAACGAATTGAAAGAAGTAGTAAATTTTTTTCTTCATTATTCGATGTCATTGGTTAGCAATTTAGTAACAGAAAATTTATGTTGGTAATTTAACTATAAACTTTGTTTAGTTTCCCATTCCGGTGTCCGCCACCCCATATGGATCCCGACAAGCGCTCCTAGCAAACGAAACTTCCGTACCAAAAGGGGAAATCAAACAGAGACGTGCATTGATTAAAAATGAAGAGTATTTGTCATGACACCACAAACCTTCATTGGTAATCAATTTTAAAGACATTAGTATATTATTTATTTTTCTAATAAAATTTGTCTAATTTATTGTAGTTTGGTTGGTAATTCTCATTCAAGTTTAAGTTAGGCTATAGTGATTGATTGATAATATGTCAAAATTAATAAGAAATGCTTATCAATAGT
Source organism: Solanum habrochaites (assembly GCA_027704765.1). Taxonomy (NCBI): domain Eukaryota; kingdom Viridiplantae; phylum Streptophyta; class Magnoliopsida; order Solanales; family Solanaceae; genus Solanum; species Solanum habrochaites. Next base: position 44,368,349 of record JAKWJA010002493.1, on the reverse strand, counting down.
AAAATCTTTATTAATTCAGGCATTTGAAAACTCTAAGAAGCACAAATATAAATCTAAAAAAATTAAATATCAATTTTAGAAATCATATTAAAATGGAACAATGAAAAAAATCTAGGTAACAAGGTTACGTCAATCTCCCATATGACCCAGCATCGTTATATCAAAAATATACACTTAAGCCCGTTTATAAAAACTAGGGAAATTACGCGGGCTAGCAAAACTTATATTATTTCCTTACTTCTCACACCCACCCTGGGGACACACACGCGCGACACTGGCCCAGCTTGATACCCTCACCCGAGGTCGCAGTCCTTGCCGACGATCACCGACGTGGTGAGTAGAAACGATTAGCGTGGCGGTACGAGCTGGACCCTTTGCGAAGATGAGTTGTGCGAACCCCAATTAGCCCCACCTGATTACGCACGCACCACGAGCCCTACTGGAGCACGGAGGCTCGGGCACGTATATGACGTCCGAAGGCGCTGTAGATAAATACCTCTTTCACAATTGTATAGTAATAGAATTATCTTCATCACATAGTATAAACGTCGCCGGACCCACAGAACACATGTTAGACCCCACCGCGCGTTGTCCCCCTCCGGGCGAATACGTGAGAGATCATGACACTCTCTCGCGCGCCCTCTATGCCTCTCCCAATTTCACTCGCCATCTCTCCGTTTCTCTTGTGTCGTCTGATATGCTTGCCAGTTATACAAATGGATGACGGTACAATACTCAATAATACCTATACAATTTCACCTCTCTCCCAACCATTTTCCCCCTCATCTCCATCACCTTCTGATCACCCTCAGTCACTGGCAATCTCACTCGTCTCTCTCCTCCCTCGTCCCAATCTCTTCTTACCATATATTACAAATACATATTGAATATCACAAGTATCTACCCAAATATAATACATAATTCCCTTTCTTCATCCTTTCAACTTCTATCTCGACTCTCTTCCTCTCTTCTCCACTCTCGCTTCCTATCTCTTTCCATATAAAAACATGTAGCTACAAATTTGTATTATCAAACTATAGCATGGCGAGTCAGTAATTAATTATTTTTCAGTGGTTATATGTGAAGGTTCCCAAAAATATATTACCCAACTCTAAGTGTTGGCTCAAATATAAAAGTAAAATGGTTCTAAACAGCACAAACTGAAAATGGAAGCCTCAACGGAAAGAACCATCATATTAGATATTAAAAATGACCATTCCGAAAACTTATCGCGCCGAAAAAAATTCTAATCAGAGTAAGTTCACAAAAAAATGTAAGTTAAGTAAAAAGTTAAATTTTGGCCCAAAAGTTAAAAGTTAAAACCGCCTTAAGGTATTAACTGACTATGAAAACCTCAAATCCAAACCAACCTTCCGTAAGACGAAAAATGACCTTCCAGAGCTAATTGGGCAACGGAATTTCAAAATTGAAGCATGTTTCTCCAAAAAAATTTGACCCAAATAATATTTTAGCCACAAGTAAAAAGTTTAAAATGTAACGATACAAATGAAAATAAAATCTCAAAACCACCAAACACCTATGAGATCCAAATTGAATTGTATGGCTAAACGCGATGACAACATTTTCAATTCGAGCAAGGATACAAAAATATTGGACGAAAGTAAAAGTGTTGGTCAAAAGTTAAAAGTTAAAAGTATACACGAAACACAAACTAAGTAAAGGAGCCTCAAAAACGCGAACCTTGTCATATTACATAAAAATGACCTTCTGAAAACTAACTCCAACTGACAATATTTTAAATTGAACACCTATATAAATATTTTGACCGAAATTAAATTTTGACCAAAAATTTATAGTTAAAAATACGTAATGTCAGCAATAAAAATGAAACAGCCCTGCAATATCCGAATCAACCACCATATTAGATAAAAAATGACCTTTTGAAGTGAATTATGCTGACAAAATTCTCATTTGAGAAAATTTCACAAAAATATGGTACAAAAGTCAGATTTTAGCCAAAACATTTAAGATTTAAATACCTATGGCACAAACAAAAAATTGTGAAAACCCTCAAAATTAAACCAACCTTACCTGTAGATAAAAAAAATGATCTTTCGAAACTAATGACACTTGAATAGTTTTAATATGAAGCACGTTTACAAAAATATTGACAAAGGGCAAGTTTTGGACTAAAATTTAAAAGTTTTTAAAATGCCTAATTACACAAACTGAATACGAAAGTCTCAACACTAGACCACTAATTTACGAAAAAATTAAACTTGCAACAATCAAATATAAGGTAGTAATTGATAATTTAAAATAAAATTTTCTCACCTTGGGAATATTTACTATTAAACTAAACATTCCATATGTACTATTACCAACTAATAATTAATATGTTGTTAAACTTTTACCAAATTAATTATGATCGATTGGTATATGCCAAAACTATTTAATGATTTTTAGTAATTTACTAACTACAAATTTATTCTTCGTATCAACAATTTTAAACTAACTGGTATTGATTGGCATAAGTTTGTCAACAAATACATTTTGTTACTTATTTACCAACATTATTATATTGGTTGTTAAATTTAAGCAAACACCACTTTTAGGGATTGGTCAAGTTTAGTTAGTAATTCATTGCGAATAATGTTATTAAATTTTATAAATAATTTTTTTTTGAGTCATACTTACACAATCGTTATATACTTCGTTGGTATATACCAACAAAAGGGGTACGTTAATAACATTCCCAATGGCTAATCCATTGATTAGAATATTGCTAATTGACGCCATTTTTTTCCGCCGCATTTTTCCAACTAAAATACTTTTTTTAGTTAGTAGATTTTTGGATAATCATGTTAGAAATTTCGTGTTAAATTTTTAAATATAAGTCAGTTAAAAATAAGTTACTAATTTGTTAGTAAAATACTAACCAACATTAGCTGTAGTAGAAACGTTGGAAATTTGAGCTTTTTTTGTAGTGACCACCAGTTTAAATTACCAAGTGATTTTTCAAAATAGAAATGGATCAAAGTGAATAAACATTCAAATTACCTCCATTAAAATGGATAGAAGATTCTTGACACATCTAAAGAGTGCATAAAGGGTGGGGATAGTAAGACGTCGTTTTTTTAACTTTTTTTACATTTTTTATCTAGGATTGGGGGGTAGTGCTGGGGCTTGTGGGGTTAGGGGTTGTAGGGGGTAAATTTTTTTCAAAAAAAATCATGGAAAAAAATTGAACTTTTTGTGAATCTTTTTTTTAGAGGGGGGTGGGGTGGGAGGAGGACGGTGGGGGTAGGGTGGTAGGGGTTGTTATTGGGGGGGGGTCGGTAATATCTTTAAGAAAATAAGAAAAAAAATTAAATCTTGTAATTTTTTTGTGTGGGGGGGGGGGGGGAATGGGGGGTGGGGGGGGGGGTGGTAAATTTTTTTTTAAATAATAAAAACAAAATAATGAAAGAAATCAAAATTTTGCTAATTTTTTTGGGACGGTGTGGGGTGTGTGGGGGGGTTCGGGGAGTTTGGTATGGGGTAGGGGGGTAGTAGGTGGGTGATAAAAAATTCACACTATTTAATTGGAAAAAAAATTAAATTAGTTAATTTTCTTGGGATGGGGGGTGGTGCGGGGTGGGGGTGGGTAGGGGGTAGGGGCGGGGGGGTGTGGGTGTCGGGGGGTGGTGGTGTATAAAAATTACAAAAAATATTATGGAAATTTTTAAATTGGTTAATTTTGCTGGGATGGGTGTGGAGGATGAAGGGAGTGGTGCTAGTCGTAGGGTTGGTGGGTGGTTAATTTTTTTTAAAACAATTATAGAAAATTTGTAAAATTGTTATTAAGTAGTTTTGGATGGGAGTGGGGGGTGGGGGGGGGGAGGTAAAGGGGGTGGGGTTGTGGTTAATTTTCTTAAAAGTCTTGAAAATATTGAAAACCTTAAAATTATTTTAATTTTTTTTTGGGTGATAGGGGGGTGGGGGGCTGTAGGGTGGTGGGTGGTTATTTTTTTTTTTAAAAAAAAAATAATTGAAACAAATTGAAATTGTGGTAATAGTTTAAATGGGGTGGGGAGAGAGGGTCGGTGGTGGGGGTTGGTGGTGGTAATTTTAAATTTTTTTTCGTACATTTTTTGTGTGTTGGAATTTAGGGGGAGGTCAGGGCTGGTAGGGGTGGAGTGAAGTTGTAAAATAATTTAGATTTTTTTTGTCTTGAAAGTTTTTAACGATTTCTATTATAGATGGGTACTATACTAGCCATTGGAACTCGATTTTTACCCATTTAAAAAAGTAAGGTTTAGTCGAGGTAATTTGTTTTTTTTTATTAATCATTTGTTATCGACTCGTAGTGAGACCTCGGATCATTCGTTTTGCCACTCCTATCCTATATAAGAAGCAGATATAGACATGTGATTCCCTAGAGAAATAAGAAACGTTATTTTCTTTTCGAAGAAAAGGTGCCAATAACAAGCCCAATGCTATTTGAAAAGGTTTAGAAATACTCTAATCCACCTATTGGTCTGAAATATCCTCAATCAAAATTTTTGTCTACTATTACCCATAAAAATACAAATTAACCTTATGTCTATATCCATTTTTAATAATTATTATTATTAATTTATTACGTGAACGTGTTTCTATTTAGATAAAGTTTTGATTCCAACCAACCAAACTTTCTCCTACCCCACCCGACCCATAGGACATACTTTGACCCAAAAAACCAATACAGAATCCATTTAAATAAGAAACATTGATCATCTCTTTTTCCTCTAAACCTAATACCTAAATGAATATTAGCGTTTAGGGGGAGAAGAGAGAGCATCAATTTTTTTAAATTATTTTTAAAGAATCTTGTAGTTGGTTTGGATATTAAGGGATGTCAATATAGGTCTAGTGGGATAGGAGAAAGTTTTGGTGGGTTGAAATTGAACTTTATCAAACTAGAAAGACGCCAGTAATAATTAGTAACGATTAATAATAATAAGGGTTAATGCACAAAAAGGTGGTGTTTTTTAAACCCCTTCAACAATGCCCAATATTCACCAGAGACACACTTATTACTATACCTAAGTTCATTACCCCCCTGAACTTATTTATTTATAATTTTCTCCATTTTTTGGCTACGTGGACTATTTGTGGGCCCAATGCCTGATGGACTTTTTTTCAAGCTAGTGCACGTAGGCTAAAAGGGGGGTGGTAGGAAATTATTATAAAAATAAGTTCATGGGGTATAGACCTTAGTTATAGTATAAGGTGTTCAAGATTCGAGAATGGTTGAGAGGGTACTTAAGCATTTTTCCTAATAATAACAATTAAAAAATGTAAGGTTGTGTTTATTTAAAGGATTATGTCGTAGACCAAATGATTGATGAGGGATATATTTTAGCAATAGGTGGATAAGGTGTATTTTCTAAACTTCTTCACATAGCGAGATATATTTTTAGCCCTTTCATTTTCTTTTTAATGAATCAATCTCCCAATCTAAACTTTATCTGATTAAGTCAAATTTATGATACACGGATTCTCTTATATATACTAATATTTAAGGGCCCGCTATATGGGCCCCACTATAATTTCCATATTTGTTGAAAAATTTGATAAATTAACAACTTGATATACTTATAGTCCTCTCTATTGAATCCCTATTTTTCTTGATACATGTATTTCTCCGGATACATATTCTATCCCTTCTCGAATTTTCAGCCCTTTCCTTGGTAATATGTCATGTCCAATGTATTGTAAACCAAGGACTATATTAGAGAGGAATGGAAATTTTGAGATTTTGTAATTGAGAAAACTTCTCAGATATGATGTAATTAGTCACCAAAGATATGAAAATCTCTATTTTGTACTATTTTTTTCTTTCGTAAACAACTTGAATATATTACTTTATAATCTATTTCAAATAGTCACACAACATAAATGTGTCGTTCACAACCTAAATTGAAAAAGTTTAATTCTAAAAAATTCTTTACAGTAATGAAATAGAGAATTGCTTTAGATTACGAGTTAAAATATTTCATGTTCAAGGAATCTATAAAATGTTGATATCTTTGAAAAGATTCATCGGTCTTCATATATATATTTACAAGTGGTATCTACTTTTCATAATGTTATTATCTTCATTTTGTAATATTTGCACTATAAGCTTTGCATTTGATAAAATATTAATCATTGATCAATCGATTCGTAAAGATTGTTATAAAGTCTTTCAAATCTCTATTTCTTTAGCTTAAGTATAATGTTCTTGTATTTGACTTTGTCGATGAATTTTTTGATACATTTAATTATTGTCTTCCATAAATAGAAATATTTAAAAATTTGATTTCTAACTTCACAACTATAAAAACAATCAAGAAAGCAACTTTATTTCTATATATAATAACAATTATTGTAATATTATATTGTAAATATTGAAAGTATTTATCAAAAAAGTAATTTTTGCCTCCATGATATACCGTGGTCTCACAGTATTTTTAATGCTTTTTTCTTAAGTTTATGTGTGTCCAAAAGCCTTTTTGTATTAATTTTTAGGTAAGTTTCTTTTTATTTGCAGGAAATGTCTAAGCTGACGCGGAAGTTGGAAGGTTTTGAGCAAGAAAAGGAAGAAAAAAGTACCACCTATAGTTGTGACGGTCCGTCGTGCGTTTGTGACGGTTAGAGGTGGATCGAGTGAAAATGTCTGAACGGGATGGGAAAGTCGACCAAGTGTGAGATTCGAAAAGTGCATGACGGACAGTACTCGTAGCCATGACGCGTCCGTCCTGCTGAGTCAATCTGATGATCATAAAAGTAGTCCCAGTACCAAATTCGAAGAGTTCAAGTGGTTATGGAACAATGCCCCTCGACGGACCGTCGTGTGGAACGGTCCGTCATACCGGCCGTCCGAGGGTATAAGAGAGAAGCAAAAAAAATTTGCGAAGTATGACGACATTAGTCCAGGAAGACCAAAACCCGTCTACCGCGAGGTCAGTTCACTAGTCGTCGACCCCAGCCGCGTTTTGACAGACTTTCAGCAATTAGAGTCTTCTTTTATAGGTTTTTGTTTTTTATAAATAGTTGTAAAACCTCGTTTTGGGTTTAGGAATCTTGATATTAGACACTTTTATGTTAGATTCTTTGTTGAGAGATTATTTTGATTATTAGACTTGATTGTTAACACTCTTTTCTTGGAGTTGATTGTTGGTGATTTTGTCGATTAATCAAGCTAAATTTCTGGATTTATTCTTCTCATTGAAGTAAGTGAATGAAATTCTATGTTTATATAATGAAATATTGTGACCCGATAACGATGGGGAACTAAACTCAATAACTAGGAGTTGTGGAAAACCAGGCGAATAATATAAGGGTAATCTAACTAAAATAACAATCTAGAATAGTGTAGGCATGTATTGAACAATTTTTTGCTTAGAAGTCTTTTTTAACGGATGGACACGTATAACTGCCTTAATGCTACTTGCGAACCAAGGAGGTAGATTATAGGAAAAGAATTATCAAAATAAATTCAGTGTATACTATCTAGGAGGCTTAGTATTGATTGTGGTACGAGGTAAAACTTAGTTTCAATATCGAACACAAGGCTTCAAGTGAGGTTAAAGGAAGGGTTAGTATAGCAAAACACGTAGCTGGACCAAGGTGGCGAGTGAAATTTTCTAGATGCCGAACCAAGGATTTAGAAATACAAACTTATCACTTTGCATGCAAGATAATAGGAAAAAAATTGTTATAGTTAGAATTATCAAATTAGGAACCTGTGGGGAACACTTAAAATCCTAGGTACTTTAAATTGATTTAAAAACTCCAACATTGAATTTTTTTTTTTTTTTTTTCTGTTAGTGTCTACTTTAATTAGCTAGCTATTTTCATTCATTTACAAATAAAAATCCCCCCTTTATTGTGATTTGTTTCTAAAGAAATAATTGATTAAATAATAGTAATAATAAGATGAAGTAAGTCTGAACTAGTTCCCCCCCCCTCGTGGGAACGCTCCTAACCTCTTAGGGGTCTTACTTTGATACAAAGTGTAATAATTATTTTATTTTAATTTATGACACGCTTTACTTCATTTGAGAAGTAAAGTTTGAGCGTCATCAAATTTTAGCGACGCGATGCCGGGGCAAGGGAAATTAGCTTTTAGGAATTAACTTAAACTTATACTATAGTTTAGTCGATATTTTCCTTAATTTTACTTTGTTTATTATTATTTTATTCTTGCAGAACTATCTTCATGTTATGCCAAATTACACGGAGAGAAAGACGAACCTTGTTTCCCTAAATCACAAATTAGAGACGTACACTTACGCAACATGACATTGAAACATGGGTATTAATGATGATGATCACAAACAAGGAACATTCCTGCTCTGGTTGATGTTCATGGTCAGTTATTACCGATACTCCAAGTGAAAAAACATCAGAGGGCGACAAAACTCCCGTCCAACGGCGCAAAAAAATTATACAGAGGCTATGAACAATATCAGCAGGCTTGACTGGCAACTTGTCTTTATCCCTATACCACCAGGCCACACCTTTGTGGTAACTAGTAGCCTGATGAAGATGCTCACTGCCAGAGGTTTATTTTCAGGGCTACCTTCTGAGGATCCACCATGCCAATATATCTAAGGTAAGGGTAGTGTGTAAAAAATTGTGTAGGGAGGCCGATTGGATTGGATGTAAATAGGGCTAAGAGTCTTTCCTCTTCACTGACGGGAGAGACTGCTATTTGAGCTTCACTGAGATCCTTATAACTCATTTTCAATTGGAACAACTCCCCAAGGGACGTTTCTTAGCACGATACTATACGGTGTCTCCAAGAAGCGTAAACCCCAACGGACAGAGTGAAAAAACTTGGGGACACTACCAGGAGAGTCAGTTAGTAGTTCTCGGGATAGATTCACCTCATTTCTTGAGAAGCGTCCCAATCCCGCATTAAAGGGAAAAATGGTTGAGCTCACTGATAGGAATCCTTCTATCGGGGACAGGATGATGGATAATAATAAAGCGGGGTGTTGGATACTATAGCGGGTGGTTCTTATGGGGAGTGTCCTTATGCTAAGATTGTCATAAGTTGGAGAAAATCTCTGTATAATAAATTTTGGGAGTAGTACTAGGGAAGTCAGATGACTGAGAGAAATACCTTTGACAGTGCAATCCACTCACACAACCAGACACAAATGCGTCATGACGAGATGGCCTCAGATGAAAACTGAGCTTAGGGTTGTATTTAAACATATCACTGGGGGTGCATAAAAGATAATACAGTTAACTACTGTCTAAACCACCACCATCAATGATGATGATATTATGCGGAGGATTCAATATGCAGTGTAAATGAGCAGACGGGGGGTTTTCGACCGATGCCTAAGGTCTCAAATCAGGAGAATTGGCGCCAGGATCAAGGAAATCAAGGTCAGAGCTTGTAAACGATAACTTGACGATCATTATGTCCGATATGAAAAAATACACCCGCAACAACAACTTCAACCGGGTGACTATGGTAATAGAAATGATAGGAATGGGCCCTAGTCCCTCCTCAAAATCGCTGAAGTTACTCCTAGGGATGGTGGAGATAGTTAGGCGCGATTTGAGGATATGTTGCACCCAAAATGATGAGGAGGCAGGTTCGATGTAATGATGGCACCATTAAGAGTGAAGGAGGATTTAGCGGGTATTGGGAGAAAGTCGATGCACATGCAAGATCAATTAAGAAGATGAGTTGCAAAATGGCCCAATTATCTGCGACTGTGAACACAGGAAAATCGGCGCAAATTCTAGACACACCTGTCCAAAATCCAAAAAAAATGACGGAAATGTATGACAATCCACTACTCGGGGTGGGTAAGCATACCATGACCCACCTATGCTGTTAAGGAGGTAAAAGGTACTAAAAGATAAGGATAGGCCGAGGGTAGAGGGTGTGGTTGAAGTAGAGATAACACTGGAAAAGATGCTGAAGTGCCTACAAAGGTAATTCCCATGCCTAGACCACCACACCTGTCTCAAAGATTAGTGAAAAAGAAGAGCTGGTAAATATCAACGTTTTATAACATTGTTGAAGCAACTTTCTATCATGTCCCTTTAGTGGAAGCTCTAAGAACAAATGCCCGGTTATTCACCAGTTATAAAAAGATCTTGTTTATAAAGAAAAGATTGGTCACTTGCGAGGATGATGAAGAATGCAACATTGTAGGGGTGCTAGTACAAGATTCTCTCGAACAAAACAAAGAAGATGACCGGGGCGTTCAATATCCTTGTTATAGTCGGTACTAAACGTTGCAAAAAGCATTATGTGATCTGGGGCAAGCATAAATCTCATGCCCTCTCGATCTACAAGAAGTTGTGTTTGGGGACCCAAAGCCACTGCGATGCGGCTACTGATGCGTCGATCGAACAAGGAAAAGGCCTATCGGGAGACTCCACGAGTGCTTTTTTTCTTTTGTTAGTAAGAAAATTAGCAGTCATTCATATTTCTGGGCAGATTTTGTTTTCTTGATTGTGACAGTTGATTTTGAAGTGCTATATTCTTGAGAGAACATTCCTTGTCGGGCATGACTTAGTTGCTATGGAAAAAGGAAAAATGAAATTTAGGTTGAAACAATGAAGAAGCGACATTCAAAGTTGTAGCGTCCAAGAGGCGAGTGGTGATCTCCAATCGGTATATGCGATATCCTACAAAGAAAAGATGGAAGAAGGATTATGACCTAAAAGTGAAAAAAAAACGAGAGTTTCTGGTTGGGGAAGTCAGTGATTTTATCAATTCTAGGTTCGCTTGGTTTCCGGCAGCTTCAAGTCCAAAATGGACTGGTCCTTACTTGATTACCAGCATCCCTCATGGGCAGTTGAGTTGGAAAACCAGGAGGGTGTGCGGTCAAGGTGAATGACAACACATAAAAATCTATTTGGCATGCTGAATCAGCAAATAAGAACGAGGCATACAATCTTGATGAAAGTATGAGTAATCAAGTTTCCTTTAGTCGTGACGCGATGTTAAATCAGGCGTTGTTAGGAGGCAAACACAATTACTTAAAGTTTTCTTCTATTTAATGGTAGCATTTCTACAAATGGATTTAAATTTGCAGGCAAATCACCAGGAAATCTGACAGGAAAATCAACACTGCAAATGTCATTGATGGACACATCACGTACGTCACGCACACGGACGATCGTCGCATGAATCCGTCCTCCCACACCGTGCCAGATATGTCTTTCACTATTTCCAAAACTAGGCACACGTGAAGGAACCAAGACGGATCGTCGCAATATTCGACGGGACCGTGTCGGGGGGTCTAGTTGTGTCATTAATGAGGAATACCTGACCCAACCGGTTGGGGGGTATTGGCAACCTTTAAAAAAACCCCACCCCTTCATTTCACCCATTTCCTAATGTCTTTCTCCCATTTCCCTCCCTTTTTAAATTCCACGGACCTACCTCTCTTCTCTTTTTTTTTTCTTTTGCTATATCAAGATCACTTCCCCAATTCCCAAATTCCTAAAATCTACCCTCTACTAGTCGGAGTCTGATGCTGTGGTTCTGTTCTTGAAAACCAACCAAGTACCATCCTCGCTTGGTTTGCTCAAATTCTCAAGTATGTGTCTCTGATTTCTACCATTTACATTGCAGTGTTGTTTTTCAATTAGTAGTATCGATTTCTTATGAGGATCATTCTTTTTAATACAAATTTGTCTGAACGAGGTTGAGAATCCTGAAAATTACTTGTTAAAAACTCTAGAATAGGTGCTTTAGCATTGCTAGTTTAATAGGCGTTGAGTTAGAAACATATAGGTTATCACTAAGTATTCAATGTGAGTCCTTGGGGATGGTTGTGGCATCCCGGTTCTGTCATGATGATAGAATAAGACCCCGAGGGACGGAAAGTTGTACACAAGACGGACATCATAGGGTATGTTCCAACATACCACTATATGTTTTATCTAAGTGTCCACCAACAGATAACATGCGATGGACCGTCGTCCCATGAGGTCCGTCCTGCACAACCGTCATGGTTGTCAGAGCTCCTTTTTCTAAGGGTCTCCTACTTTTTTCTAAGTTCCCCTCTAACGGACATCACGAAGGCCGTCATTACCCTAGACGGTCGTCCTTGCAAAACCGCGTGAGGTTAGATAGAGACCCATATGTGGGGTCTCCATCGTTTCTCGAAAGTTGTTTTTGACCAGGACCTCTACGAGGACGTCATTTCCACGACGGTCCATCCTGTACAACTGTCATGGTGTTAGAGACATTGTCTAAGGTCTCCATCTTTATCAAGTGTCTCTGAGATCATCTATGACGGGGACTGTCATACGGTCGACGGTCCTCCATGCACACAAATGTCGTGTCGGCAATTACCCCTTCCTAAGGGTATCCATCTGGACATCGACGCGGCCGCATTTCACGACAGGTCCGTCCAGTTTAAGAGTCCATACTTTATCCAGTTGACTTCCTTCAGTGTCTACACATTAACATAGTGAAGTAAGCATGACGGACCCCATGAAGGTCCATGTAATCACGACGTGCGTCACTTGGTCGTCGTATTTGACTATAACTGCCGAAAAGTCATTACAAATTGGCTCTGATACTTATTTGCTTTCATTTTTTTTCTCGTCTGTGCCCCTTATCGTACTAATATTGATTCTTACAGGTACTATCTCTTTATGGCCAACAAAACAGACGAAGAGTATACGCACGTGGGCGATCAAAAGTCTCGTTGTCGTCTGCACGCCTGGCGTCATTGGCTCTGATGATGAGGTGTGACCAAGAGTACGTTGCCCCCAGGTACTGCCAACCATCAAGAACTGCAGTGTACCAGAGGTTAGCCCCCAAAAAAGGTTGGCGTCCCGCGCATCACTGCTTCCAGTCTGATGAGAGAGCGCACACTGACCGACACACCTTCTGGGTCAGCTACTCATGAAGAAGGAGAATGCTGGCTCCTTAGGAGTGTGTGTCGAAGAAGCTCAGGTTCTGCTGAAGTCCCGGCACCGCCACAGCTGCACAGTCTTGCTCGTCTGAAGAGGCTGTGACAGTTCGTAATCCACCCCGGCTCTCACCGACTCGTGCTCCACCCGGTTGCCGACCAGCCCAGACGGTGTTGTTGTCGACGGGCAATATCAAGTTTATTCATACGCAAGTTTTGGAATGATAAAGGAGTTCATGACAGACACCTTACATTGTAGAGGAGGGTCCTTACGGGAGTTCTCCTACCCGGCCAGGTCACAATCTCTCACCGGGACACTGATGGAAGTGGACAGAGGTTCTTGCGGTCGTTAAAGGGAAGAGTTGGTCAGAGAGTTCTATCCTCTTACGTGGTACTCTCAGATCACAGATTTGATAGGCGAGATTCCCCGCCAAAAAGTCCCACTTGAGTATGTCGAGTGCGTGGTTATTCAAGTCGTCTTTCCCTGCCTCATTCGCCGTATTTATACGGCTAGGATGTGATTGCCACCGGACCCTCTAACCGCGCCGCGTTGAATACGGTGGCACATTGTCAAAATGGCAATTTTTGCGTGAGCCGCGCTGAGAGAGACCACCAACAGAATGGATGGCGTGACTTGTCTGTTGATAGACGAGGGTGACGAATGGGTAACAAGAGCTGAACCGGAGCCATCAAGAAGGCAACTTGACCTTCAGGTCTAGTTCTTATGGTTGATTGTCCGCCACTGCTTCCCCAATGGCGCTGATAACTATTACTCACATGGGATCGTGCAGTTCTGGATGGCGGCGATGATAGCCGGGTTTGAGGTGGAGTTTTTTGGCTTCTACATGCGGGTCATTGCACGAGAGGATTTTAAGGTCACAAACTATGTACCCTTTTTCAATGCCTGATATTTTATTTATGCAGGTCCGCATGTGTGCCCATATCGCAAATTGATCAATCAGACTCCGATGGAACTGTTAATATCGGCTTATCAGGGATGAGGCCAAGAGTTGGCTCCCGCAGATGGCCCTGTCAGGTTTCCTCCACTGGTGACAATATGGCAGAAACGTAGAACAGGTTCTACGGCTACGCAGGTGCTTCTGACACACTGACACTCCATGGTCGAGTCTATCACGGGTGGTATGGTAGTAGTAGCACTGCCCTCGAGCTCCTCTCGATCAGACCCTTTCCCGCTCTGGTACGCTGTCTAGGGTCAGAAACACGAGGTACAAATGGATACACTTCTTCATCACATCCAGCCTGATGCAGGGTCATTGCTGAGGCAGAAGAGCTCTTGGGAGCGGGAAGAATGGTCCAGACAAAAGCAGAAGATCACTGAGATTCCTCAGCGCTGGACGCTTTTGAGTTGCGGGTGCTAGCCAGGCCAAAGCCCCCTCAGGTGGACGTGTCGACCCTTAGGCTTGCGGATCGGAGAGTCTTCGAGGAAGACAGTGATTGATCTAGAGGCTAGGGTGCCTGAGTATGAGGCCCTTCTGACGTTCTTGCTGAGAAAAGTGATGGTTGGCCTTATCCCAACTTCTGAGATTCCACCACCTCCCCTCGAGAGCATGCCAAGAGGCGTAAGACGAGAGGATGATGAGGTTAGATCATGGAAGAAGGATCGTAGGTGAGATGGAGGCTACGGGAGAGCCGCTTGCTGATAGAGGAGCACGTAGGAGAGGGCTGTAGAGTTCAAATGCATGGGCTTTTCTTTTTTTTTTTTTTTTTTTTTTTTTTCTTTTTTTTTTTTTTTCTGGGTCAATCTAGCTCCAGAGATGGGGAGATAGCGGGAGGCCTGCTGATAGTTGGTGTTGATGAATGAGGCACACTATGAGGGTGGGTCCAGACTACCAGAGGTAGGGGTTTCGAGGAACCGTACCCACCAGTTTGCTGATCATCGGCGCTTGCGACCAGTTGGCTTTTACAACCCACTATCGTATTTAAATTATTTTGATTCATTGGGGACAATTGCATGTCGTTTGTTAGGGTGGGTAATGAAGTGAGTGCTAGGGTGAAGTCTAGTAGCAATTCACTATCTTCTTTTGGAATTTTCTTGCGGTGTTCTTTCTCCAAGAGATGATTTTTTACTGTTGAACTTGGCATGTCTATATCTTGTGTACTTAGTTTTAACTCTGTGAAGCATGATTGCTAAAAAGATATCTTGGTGAATGAAATGAAAAATGATTGACTGGACTAGGCTAGTAAGTGATAAATGTGTGGCTCAAGCATGACCATAGCGATTCACACTACATGACCTAAGGCTAAATTCGAACTAGGTCTAGCAGAATCAGGATCGATGTTAATGAGAGTCAAGTGAAGTGCGGTGTGAGGAAGATTTGAATAGTATACTATTTGTAACTGAGCTAGAACTGCCGGGTCAGTCCTGCTAAAAGTAAGTTGTAATAGAACCAATTAGGAAAGATCATCGGACCTTGTTCAATATTAGCAATTTTAGCCTCAATAAAAAAAACCCCCGAATGAAATTAATCCTTCTTTGATCCAAAATGATTTGTGAGTTAAACTGACCTTTCTTTTCCACCCCAACTGATCTTTTTGAGGACACCACAAAAAAAGCGTGTTGGCCCTGGTCACCTCCTTGGACATGTGGCACCTCAGCTTATGCCAAACGCAATAAGTTGAGGGTGGCTAAGGCAGTGTAACAACTTTTTTATGGTCCTGACCTCACATTGGGTATTGTGTACTTTGATTTCATGCAAAGGCCATGGAGTGAGAGGGCTATTTGAAGAATGCTCTGGAAAGTGGGGTTTGCACAAGGAACAAAAGTAAAGGACTCACAACGAACCAGTTTGAAGAAGTGAAATAAAAAATTAAAAATAAACTTACAATAAATACACGCAAGAAAAGAAAGAGAGTCACTTACCACAAATTGAAGAAAGAGGGAAGGAAAATAGCAAGGTGAAGAATGAGAAATTGGGTGAAATAACATGATGAAAAAGAGGTGGTTTATTCGAATATTTCAAGGGGGCAAAAAGTAAAAAGTCACTCAAATATACCTTAAATATACCCTACCTACACCTGAGATTATGTTACAAAGTCAAGAAAGTCCTATCAGGTGCCTGTAAAAAGTTGTATAGAGAAATCAAACGCGAGTGAAAATAAGGGCAAACTTATGGTAATTAATATGTATGAAGAGTTGTGAAATTGTTCGAGAGGAGGTTGAAAAGTACTCCCTTATCCTCAAACTAAATCATTGTGTGAAAAATGAGGATGTGTTTTTTGAAGTGAGGGACACTAGTTGCAATGCCGAAAATATTAGCACTTTGGTGACAAATTGAATAGGATAGGTGTTGTTAGGGCGTGTGAGTCCGTTGTCATGTCGGATTCCACATAATTGTCAAGCCTTAATAGTCGATAACATGCATAAATAGAATGAGATTGATCGAAGTATGATGCCAAATGATTGCGAAAGCTAAACCATGAATACTATTGTTAACAAATATTTTTGTAGTGAGTCATAGTGAGAGCTTTGAGGAACAAAACAACGAATTAAGTTGGGGGTGTTGTGTTGACTATACATGGTTCACGTATTATCTTAATGATTGTTCCTAAGTTTAGGTGTGTTGTCCAAAAGCTTTTTGTATAATTTTTATGTAGTTTCTCTTTTATTTGCAGAAGAAATCTTGCTAGAGATGATATGCGGATGTTTTTGAGCAGAAATGCAAAAACAGTTACAACTTACGGAGCTTTTGTGGACGGTCCGTCGTTGTCTGTTGACGGTCCGTAGTGGAAATCGTTGGAAGCTGCTGAAGGAAGATGAAAAAGTCTTACCAAGTATGGATTACGAAGTTGTGTAAGGACGGACGTCTAGCCATGACGGTCCGTCCTGCTGGTTGTCGTGATGATCAGAGAAGTAGTCCAAAGTACCAAATTCTAGAGTTCAGGTGTATGAAACAGAGATCCTCGACGGACCGTCGTGCTGGAACGGAACGTCAGGACTATGTCGAGGGAAATAAAGAGAAGTCGAAGAAGAATTTGTAAGTATGGGAAGACGGAAGTCCATTGAAGGCCCGTCATAATTGTGTGACGGTCCGTCAATAGGTCCGTCGACCTATTTCGCGTTTTGACAGATTTTCAGCAATTAGAGTCCTTCTTTATAGATTTTTACTTTTTTATAAAATAGTTGTAAAAATCTCGTTTTGGGGTTCGGATCTTGGTTTATTAGACATATTTATTTTAGATTCTTGGTTTTAAGGAGATTATTTTAATTATTAGACTTTTGATTGTACACTATTCTCTGGAGTTGATTGTTGGTGATTTTATCGATTAATCAAGTAAATTTCTCGGGTTTTATTCTTTCTCATTGAGTAAGTGCATGATCTTATACATATATAGGAATTATTGTTGATTATGACATGTGTAACTAAACTTCCATAACTAGGGTTGTGGGAACAATGGGTGAATAATAAGTTTAAAATTAACTAAAAGAAACAATTCTAGATAGTTTCTGGACATGTATTAATAATTCTTTCGCTTTAGAAGTCTTTTTAATGTATGGCCCAATGTTTAGAACTCGCTTTTAATGGCTAGTTGTCGGACAAAGCGAGGTAGATAATATAAAAGAATATCACTGCGATTTAGTGTTATACTATCTAATCGGTAGTATGAGTGGTTACGAAGGTAATAATTAGTCAACTATCGAATACATTCTAATAGGAGTAAAAGTAAAGGGTTAGTATAACAACACAGTAGCCGTACCAAGGTGCGGAGTTGAAAATTTTCTAGATGCGGACAATATTAGAAATACAAATTATAACTTTGCATAAGATACTAGGGAAAAGAATTGTTATAGTAGAATATCAAAATTAGGAACCTGTGGGGAACACTTAAACACGAGTTACTTTATAATTGATTTTAATTAAACTCCAACATTGAAATCTGTTAAGGTTGTTCTACTTATTTAGCTAGCTATTTATATTCATTAGAAATAAAAATCCCCCTTTATTGTCTTTTTTTTCTAGGAATAATTGACTAAATATAGTAATCAATAGATGAAAGTTTAAGTCTGAATCTATTTTTCCTCGTGGGGAACGAGCCTAACCTCCTTAGTTGGGTTCTTACTGCCTACGACCAGCGTTACTTCTTATTTGAGAAGTAGTAAGTTGACCGTTATCACTCCACACAAAACAAAAACAATCTGAAAGAAGAAACTTTACTTCTATATATAATAACACTATCGTAATTTTATATTTAAATTTACATTAATTAATTTTTATAATCACATGATATATGCCGTAAAGAAAAACTCTAAAGCTTACACCCCACAAGTACAATATATTTTTTAGGTTTTTTTTTCTAATTTAGTTATTTTAGTTTTTTCTTCCTCTATAATTTTGAAACGAAGTTTTTTTTCTATTGACATTTTTTTGTGTTCTACCCTCTTTATTTTTTAACTACTCAGTTTACTTTTATTTTGAATTTCAATATTCATTAGGATTAGAGGTTAACGTTGACTTGGCAAATTTATTCTGTTAACTAGGTTTTATCATAGTTGATATTAAGAAAATATAAAAATGACTTTTATATTTTATTAATTTTTCGGATAAAAATTGTTTATTAAAAATTATTGATTTTGAAGTCAACAAATTGTTTCATTTTTTAGTCATGAAATTTAATATGTTCTTCAAATTATTTAAAAAATACGATCGTCATTTTACGACTATTTTATAATCAAAAATACGAATGTAGTAATCATATATGTAACATAATATTAAAAATATGTGTACGGCAATATTCTTTAAAGTATTTCTAGGAACAAAATATTACTATTCAAAACACATTTTATTTTAATAGTTAAAAAATTTCTTTCTAAAATATGTTCAAAGCACAATTTATATATGTTTGATAAGAAGTTACAAGTAATAGAAACTCTTATTTAAACAAAAATTACACTAATATCCTGATGGACCCATAACAAAAAAAGTTCAGACATTATGAATTCTTCTAGCTTCGCATTTTGATCATCATTATATAATTATGATTTAATTTTACCCTTAAAGTGATGTAAAATTATTAAATATCGTCATTGGTCGTCCTTATCATGACTCTTCTATCTAATAGAAACTAGATATGAAGCGCCCAATATTACGGTCTTAGTTGTATTATATGTATTTAAATCATATTCTTTTCAAAATTTACATCAATAAATTAACGAGGTATAATGAGCATAGTTAGACTTTGAATACTCTTTTTATTTCTATAAAATATAAAAAATAACTTATAACTTCTGTTATTTACTGACTACATATTAAAAGAATAGTAATCTAAGTTCATTTTCGCATCATGTAAGACATTAACATTAATTAAATTCAATATATTTTGGATATAAATATGTCATCGTTCTTTAATGATATGTATCGACTGATACAAAAAAAAAAGTTTACCTCAAGCATGTTTCTATCTGTGGATGTAGATATAATTAAATTGAGATGAATGTTTATATGGTTATTTATAAACTTTCTATAAGCATTTATAATCACGCACACAAATTTTTTTTCCACAATTTAAAACAAAAATGTGTGAAGGTTTATGATTCCATGAACAGTCGTTTAGTCTGATATATCAAAATAAACATTGTGACAAGTTTAATGACTATAAATACATAAAGCAAAGTCATAAATTTATTTTATTAAAAAATATTTAAAACTCTATATCCAACTTGACACACTTACAAGTTCATTCATTTTAATTTTTTTTGATCGAAAATAACAAAATCGGATATAATACATTATTTCTATCTAAGATAAAAATATTTCGTAATAATAATTTTACCTTTTTAGTATGTAAAAAAAATGTTTACTTTTTTTAATCCATGGTAATAGGATTATAAGTTAAAATATTTGTGTCATTTATGCTCTAGTTGAAAAGATATTACATGTAGTTTCAAATATAGTTAGTTGTATGCTTTCTGTTTAATTCAATGATAAACTTCTAATAATCTTATTCTTTATGACTACAACTACATATAAAATAATTTTGATAATTCAAATTTGTCATATAGCAGTTCATGAAAGATTAATATATTTTAAAAATAAGATAATACATTACTTAAAAGAATAAATCCCCTGTATTATTTGAGCAAGAAGATAGTAATATTTAGAATTAATTGATAAATTTATCAATTTGCATTTAATGTTTAAATTCTTTTTATTTTAAAATTTGAGTTCTAAAATTGCACCCACAAATGATAAATTTATAGGTAATTTTTTTGTAAATTGTTATATGTAAAAAAAACTACTGATTTTATATTTGAAGACCTAAATCTAGGGAACTGTACAAAAATATAGATAAAGTGAAAAAGAAAATGGGTGTGACAATATTTGAATGAATTTAAAATTGTTGAGATTTAAAATTAATAATAGATCGTAAATTTATATAATATAAAGAGAATGGACTCACATTATTACAGTGTTTAAGGCTATTGGTGAGGGAATAAGACAAGCACTAAGTACATTGTACATTGGTTTTTTCATTGTATAAATCTTCGTAGCCATGGTCGTCCTACATAGCTCTTATATATAAAAAAAATTCTAATATAATAATATTGAAAATTGTGAGTTCTAAGTTTCCAAATAGATAAATCTAAGTTAAAAACATGTTTTAAAAATTTGTACCTATTGTAAACAAAGCTTAAAGTGATTTTATTATTTGAGACTAAATATAGGGGACAATAAAAAAAATATATGAAGATTGAAAAATGAAATGGCCTGCACAATATATGAATGAAGTTAATAATTGTTGAGATTAAATTTATAATAGATAGTAAATTTATAATGATAAAAAGAGAATGGATCAATATGCTGTTTTAAAGGCTATTGGTGAGGAAAAGACAAGGCTAAGTATATAGTACACTTGTTTTTTTCTCAATTGTATAACTCTTCATAACCATGAATTGTCCTTAGCATGGCTAGTATATATAATAAAATAAATAAAATAATAATTTATCTCTCTCTATACATTATGGTGGTGACATCAATAAATAAAAGAGTGTGAATAAAATATGAAATTTAAATTAAAGAAGTGGATTCCAGGAAAGATGAGCACGCACTCACCATTTCACTAGCCATAACGTGCCTCCAGGACCAAGAAATAGTTTGGCGTCAATAAGGAATTTAAAGTTAAAGAATGTTACCAAATAAAAGTTTAAAGAACAAAAACTTCTCCCCTACACTTTATTCGTTTATTTTACTTTTGTTTTTTAAATATTTGAAATAGATTTTAAAATTTTAATCTGAAAATATTGTATGAATATTAAAATTTGGCAACGATCTTTTATCCATGACTATTTAATAGTCATATTTCAAGATAATATGTGTTACGTGTACATCATAAAATACTGCATAATTATAAATAATTAATGTGTTCACGGTTTGACACATATATACTTTAAAAAACTATTAAAAAGTGCATGGGTGTTGTAAAGGTTCCCATAAAGTTTGGTATCATAAACATAAATGTGGTCAAATCGAAAGTATATTTCAAAACCCTTTCCCTTACGTTAATTACTGAAACACGGTATGATTTTTCTTCTCATTCCTGTTCAGTTTAAGTTTGTTATTTTTAATTTATTTAGAGAAAATTAAAATTAAAAAAAGCTTCTAAATATGACAATAAAACTAACTTATATTTTAACTAGACGAGTGCTTATAACATACCTAAAACTTTGAATGATTAAATACCACACAAAGTGCTATTGTGGCAAAAGTGGGTATGTATTCCTCTCCTCAAAGAGCATGAAATAATAAGAAAGGAAAGGTAAAACATTATACACGTGACATTTTTTGTATTGACACATTTATAACTAATAATTTTTATCATTTTTATAAGATAAATTTAAAAAAATGTGAAATTTCTTGGTTAGAATTAAATGAAATTGGTGGATTCAATTTTTTTAAATAAAATATTCAATCTTTTTGTTCTCTCTTTATTTTGTTGTCTTCCCCGGACGTCTTTTTTCCCATCGAAGCATTCATTATACATTCTTCTTTCATATTAAAAGTTTGCCTTCATCTTCATCCCTCACCTCACCTGCCCTTCATTAATCATAGAACCCACTACCTTATTCATGTTATTGAATTAAACTTTCTCAAATTTTAAGTAAACCATTTTGAGTTTTATTAGTTGTTGATCAAACAAAGTGGTCTATCAACTTTTCTTGTACACCTATAAGAATTTAGGAATGAAATGACGATTGTGTACCCCTGTAGTTTGTAGAAGAAGTCGCTTGCTCCAAAGTCCTTTCTTTGAATCACTAGGAACCAAAGATTGATTCACAACTAATGTATTTTGACTAAAAAAAAGTCTCCTTCTTCCGATTTGTGTTTTTGTTGTCCTTTTATATTTGTTTTTTGTTTACGTTGTTTCTCATGCCTTATCATAAAAGAATATTTCCTTTAATAAGAGGGTTTGTGAGCTTATCATTTGATAAGATGTTCCCCCCCCTCCCTTTTTTTTCAAATAGGAGATAAGAATCTTATCAACAATCTCTTGGGTCTTGTTGGGGGGTTTGGTCCCATGGGTGACCCCACCGTCCCCTAAACTTACATCTCCCATCGCAGATGGTGAACAAGACCCAAAAGGGGGGAAAAAAATAAATACAATATCAACTAAACCACAATTCATACAACCAATAGATTCGTAAGCGACAGTGAGCATTCAAGCGGTTTTGACGTCAAGGTTTCTAAACCCCACATAGGATTAATCACATTTGGAAGGAAATTCACTACGTAATGAGAATACTATTACTCCACAATACCCTAGAGACTTCATTCACTACTTAGTATTTACTTTATGTAATCCCTCATCATCTTAGAAATTAACTCAGTTGCATATTAACTTTATACACCAATTACACTCATGGCCAATATGTGGAGCAATAGCCGGCTATGTATATAAGTTAATTATTCGTTTATGTCTTTCCTTTCTACTTAATCTATATGCTCCTTTCATCTACTTTCCTAGAACAGGTACCTCTACTCGCATGTTTGAATCACTCATGATTATTGTAAAAACATGCTAAAGTAGCAACTCGATTGAAACTTCAAGACACAACAAAAGGTTCAAAGGGTATTTCATTGAAAAAAAAATCATTTTAACTTTTCTAGTCTCACATAAATGAAGAATTAGGTATATTGTTTTCATTGGACCCATTGAGAGCTAACACACGTCCGTATGAAAACGGGCTACAATTTTTGCACCTTATATCTGTGTAATGTGTCTCATCATACAAATTATCCAACATCATATAGAATCCCGGTCCTAACCACATCAAGATATTTAATCTAGTTTTTCACTATCTCCACTATCTTTAAAACTCATTTTTATTAGAGAAACATTTGTTTTGGCTTCATAAAAACAATTCATAATATGGTGGTGAACTCATCTCTTCACGTTCCCCGAACATAAAGGTGATTTGATCGTTATGAGAGATTCAATCTTGCGACTTCTCAAGCACTTTAATGTTCTAGTCAACTCTCACATTTCATACAACATTTGAACTTAATTCAATTGTTTTCTACATAAGAGAAAATATTATAACAATCAATCATTTTACAATACTGAAATATCATCATACTTTATGTAATCTCTAGCCTAACATGTTTTTTTCACAAACAAGTCCCTCTATATATAATCCTTCTTAAAAGGATCAACTATCATTTCACGTGTGGAATGTATTTTAAAGTTATTTTCTACTATTTGCACTATGTCTCGCACAAAAGTTATCTTTGATATCGATGTGTTTGATTTGCTATGATACTGGGAAGTCCTTTGTGTATATCCGATAGCCGCTTGACTATCACAAAATAAACTCATGGGACCCCTCAAAGAATCTCTTTAACCAAATAATTTCTTATACTGAAAACGCACAAGCCAACAAATTCAGATTCCATAGTTGAAACGATCTATGCAGTTTCCTTCTTTATTTTTCCATGCAATTTCACCACATTTAGTAAGAAAGCATAACCGGAATACCCTCTTATAATAAATCAGATCCCTTATGGCACAGTGTATGAGCTGTAGTTTTTTCCTTCGGGTATCTGAATATCTATTTACTACTGCTTTTCCCAATGATCTCTTTCCAGGATTGGAATTGGAGATTTGCTAACTAGACTTAATGGCATACAAATGTCTGTAGTCACATCGTAGCATACATCAACACCCGACATCACTAGAATAAGGACTCCGAGAACATGTCTTCCTTGTTATTTTTTTCACTCTTTGGACACTTTCAAGGCTTAAAGTTTCAACCCCTGCTACAAAGTATCCCTGGATTATTAACTATTCATTTGAAAACTTCCAATATTTCCTTTCTATAAATTTCTTTGAGATAAACATAAAAAATTCTTGGAACAATCTCTTTATCTTACAACACCCAATAATATAGTTTGCTTCCCCTATCTTTTATATCAAAATGATTTGAAAGCCATAAATTGACAAGTTTTCACATACTCCAAATTAATTTCCAGCTATAAAATATCTCCTATGTAAAGAGGAAGAATTACAGTTTCCTTTTGGACTGTTTTCACATAGAATGCCAATGGGTCTTCATCGATCATGGTGAAATCAACAGACATCACCTCCTGTGAAATCTAATATATCCACTACCTTAAAGCTTGCCTTTATGCATAATTAATCTTTTCATTTTTACAGACTTTCTTTTCTTGACTCATTAACAACAAAACCAATTGGTTGTTCCATGTAAATTTCTCTGTTTAAATCTCGATTAAGAAAAAAGCGGTCTTCAAAATCCATTTTTTTTTTGGTTGCGTTAAATTCTAATCTAACTTCTTCTAGCGTTCTTAGAAGGTCAACTAGTCCCAAACTTTATTGCTTTCATAAACTCTAATTCTTCTTCATCAATCACTTTACCATTCTTGTCTGTTCTTCCTTTCAAGTCTTGATAAGGCCTCAGTTAAAGAATTAGGTTAATCCAATTCTGTGGGAGATACCACAAAAACATAATCCTCAATCTCATAATATTGTTTAGGTACACTTTTTCTTGTACTCTTACATATTTAAAGTTCAAAATCCTCTCTACGATTTTGAGATTCATAACTCCCACTCGGACCAGGAATCATTTCTTGATCCATTGAATTATCAAGTATGTTTGACAACATTACCTGATCCTATGAATTCAATATTTTGTACAGAGGATCAACTTCACATATTTCACCCTTTTTGGAAAAAATCAGTTTCCAAAAATTTGACATCTCGTGATACAATTTTAATAATACTTCTATTCTCCAGTTCATTGATGAATACATATCCTTTAGAGCATTCAAAGTACCTTATAAAGATACATTTTTGTCCTTTTGGATGTAGTTTACCAAACTCACCGAAATGATCTTTCATATAAGTCTCACAACCCCACGGTCGTAGATCATTCAAGTTTGTTTTATGACCAATCCAAAGTTCATAAGGAGTGGAAGGCACTGACTTAGAAGACACTTTGGTCAATATGTAAGCCGCAGTCAATAATTCATCTCCCCAGAAAGAGATAGACAAATTTTCCTGCGCCATCATTGATCTTGTCATGTCTAGTATGTTCTATTCCTTCTTTCATCTACACCATTTTGTTGAGGTGTATAAGGAATTGTTAACTGTCTGATAATACCTTTTTCAGTATATAATTCTTCAAATTGTGTTGACAAATATTCACGTCCTCGATTGGTTCTTAAATCTTTTATGCTTTTATCTAATTGATTTTCAACTTCATTCAAATATCTTTTCAAGCACTCAAGTGCTTCAGATTTATGAGAAATCAAATAGACATAACCAAAACGCATGAAATCATCAATAATTGTAATGAAAGATGTAACACCAGACCTTTCCCTTACATTCATTGGACCACAAGTATCATAATGAATATGAATTGATTGAAGTGGAAACTCAGCTCTCTTAGCCTTTCCAAATGGTTTACGTGTAATCTTTCCAGCAAGACAATTTTAAAAGTGACATCATTAGGAATAAGATCATGTGAGCTAACATGAAATCCAGTTTCTTCCCATACTGAAAAGAGGTGATTCAATGGTTAAAATGAATCTAGATCATGTGAGCTACTCATGAAATCCAGTGTTTTCCCCACATCGAAAAGGGGTAATTCCCGGCTAAGGCGAATCCATCTCAAGTGCTCACTCCACACCGAAAAGGAATACCTCACGACTATTGTAAACCAAGAACATGTCGTGAGCTTTAACCAACA
This sequence comes from Solanum habrochaites, assembly GCA_027704765.1. Taxonomy (NCBI): domain Eukaryota; kingdom Viridiplantae; phylum Streptophyta; class Magnoliopsida; order Solanales; family Solanaceae; genus Solanum; species Solanum habrochaites. Next base: position 44,342,258 of record JAKWJA010002493.1, on the reverse strand, counting down.
TAGATCATGTGAGCTAAACATGAATTCCGGTGTCTTCCCAACACTGAAAAGAGGTGGAATCACTGTCCAAAGTGAAACTGAAACATACCTAGCTCTCTTAGGTGGAAAATACTGGCTAGTTCCTATGTTGGCTAGACATAGTTCGAAGACTAGGGACTTAATGATACTACTTATCCACCTCGGTGGTAGCCTCGTCTCATGAGACTTACACTTGCAAGCACATGCTCATAACTAATCTATCGGTGATGTGCTCACTTTCATTATCTTCTTTATCTTTTAGAGTTGACTCACGCATTATGGAAGCTTGCGTCTAGATTGAGATTTACTTACTCTTTTGATGACTTGTTATCCGTACTATACATTGATGAAACGTTAATTGTCCTTACATATCATCCTTAATTTACATTGATGAAATGTGAATTGTCCTTACATATCATCCTTAGGTGTTAATGAGACAGGTCTCACACGTTCTAACACCTTCATTCGTGAGTATTTTTAACATAGTAGCTTAGGTGTAAGTTAGGCTTATCTCACTTCATTTAACACCTCATTCTGGTCACTTTCTTAAATTAGGCATATTTAGTTATGTTGTTACTCACATTACTTGCTTACTTTCGTTTAGTAGCTTTATATCATCGTTTATGATGATTAGCACTTCATTCAATGAGTTGCATAGATTCATAATTCAATCTTTTAGAGCATGTAGGGAGTTGTTTCAATAAATATCATGCCCTTGGTTATGGATTCATTGAATTACTTTAGAAGTGCTTATAATATCATTTTATACTCTAAGTACACAAGATTGACATATGATTAGTATTGACCTCAACATTTGGATATTAAACTACATAACTATTTTTGTTGGCATAAGCCAATTTTACGTATGTTAATATTTAAATTGAATATGTATGAACCATTAGCCAATCTTTCAATCATTTAAATACACTCATAGACATTGCATGCGTCCTTTTTGACGAAGTAGTGTTAGCCAATTTGTTGGCATAAGATAGACAATTCATTCAAAATATGATTTCATAGATGTCTTTTAAGCCAATCTTAGTTTATGGCTTTTAGTGATAACGTTTTTAAACCTCTTGGAAAGCATCATATTAATATTCGATGAACTTAGCATCTTCATAACATCATAATAACAGCAAGTCAACATTCGGCCGAAACTCTTAAATCACTAAAAACATCATGGACGTAACTTAGCATATCATCGGTTCTTAATTTACATGATAATATTAACTTTACACGACTACAAGTTCATAGGTTGATTTTATATTCATAATTCAAGAACAATACATATTAATAACAGACAGCACCACATACCAACAACATGTTCTTTAACCTATTCATCATTGAATCGAAAAGGGTACTAGGGATATGTGAGTTCGACAAGAATACGGGAACAACCCTAGTTTTCAAGATCTTTGAATCGTTCGAAAGAATGTACTCTTTGAGAAATAAGTCTAGGAGAGAAACCCATACCTTATTATAACTTAACCTACGAAGACCACCTTGAACGAAAACATGAAGAAAATTTGGAATTTCCCTAGAACGTCGATGGAAACTTTTCCCGTTTTGGCTTTTGTTCGTTCACTGATTTGCGTTGTGAAATTATTAGTGTTTGAACGTGAGTATAAGTCTTAGTAACTGACCTTGACTCATTCAACTTAGGGCGATTAGGTTAAATAAATAAATTAATTAGTTAATTACTAAAAAGCCCCTCCTATATTGACTAGAAATAGGAAAACATAACACTTAGTCAAATCTTGAAATTGGTGTTGACTATGGTTTAGGTCAACATTTTGACTTAATATTAATAAATTAAATTCTTAATATAATTAATTTAGGGACCTAAGGTAAGTACTAAAGTACCCCTAAGTCATTGGAACCATAATCAACCCTTTAGGACCATCCTAGGTTAAGTGCTAAGATGTTTCTTGAATTATATTAGGTTAGTATAAGGATTTCGTTTTGACCATTTAAATAATTAATTAAATTGATAATTTAATTAATTAGGTGAGCTAAATTAATTACTAAAGTACCTTAAGTCTTTAGGACCTTAACTAACTCTTTGGACCATCCTAGGTTTGGTACTAGGTTGTCCCTTTCTTGCCTTAACGGAAATCTGCCAATTTCCTTAGTAGTTTCGGTTTTATCCCTTTTAAATTAATTAATAAAGTTGCTAAATTAATTTATTAAGTAAGATAATGTAACTAATAAAGTATAATTAAGTTGTTTTCACCATAACAAACCTTTTGGACCATTATAGGTTAGGTACTAGGTTGTCTTTTTAATTAGTACTAGGTTAGTGTCAACCCAGTTAAGTCTTAGGTTATCAGGTGCACTAATTGATCCATTTCTGTTAGTCTTAGGTTAATTATGTAGTTAGGGCAGTAGGTTAGAGTCTATAATTAGTTATAGATCTATGCTCCACATGGGTGAACCCATGTGCACGCCTTCCCCCTAACTACGCTAAGCAAATTCGGTTAGGGTGGTCCCCTCTTGGACGTTTCTCCCCATGGGCTTGCACACGGGCTTCCACATGGATTGCTTGTACTTTCCTAACTAAATATTATTTATGGTTCATTTGGGATTGTTTCATTATTGTCCCAAGGATCCTCACTATGTCCTTGGGCACTGCTTAATCTACATGCCTATTTTAAGTGGTCATGTGTTATGATACCTAGGCTTGACACTTGGATGCCTCATATCTAAAGTGCTAATTTGTGAATAAATGTTGTTAGCTTAGGGTATTCAGTGCAGGTACGTTAAACAAGCTCATTGATATTATAAAATTGCCTAACACCCTTTAAGCCAATATTTTCTAATATGCCCAATAATTTGCTTATTTGGGTATTATATAGAAATTGGCTAATCCCCTTAGCCAATTTTCTATACTATGACCAATATTTCTCAATATTGGGCATTGATATGCCTATGTACCCCCAATACACATTCTTAAAGACCTATTGGGATCTTCAATAGACATGTAATTTTTCCAGAATGTTACATTATCTCCCTCCCCCCTCAGGAATATTTGTCCCCGAATTACACTGCACATCATTTAAAAATAAAGAGGGTGATTTTTCGAAAATACTTTAACATGCTTGAAACTTTACTCTCTGTGAATATCTCATTCACTTACTCTGGATGATGCATATTACTCAAAGCTTATATGAAGCTTCATATTTGAGATTGAGGAACTTCCTTTTCAATCGCACATAGCTTAATTCAAATCACAGCTCATGCAACACAAAATCATGTCTACGCTACACAAAAACAGAAACATGAATGCAAGAATGAGCTCATTTTAACTCATATAGTGCAAGTATAAAACACACGAGTATGGACTTACAACACCAAAATTGACTAATGCACTAAAACTATGAGTTTTTTTTAACAAAATCAGACTTAGGAAGAGTATATCTAACCTCAAGAACTGAACAAGTGAGGGTAATGGAATCTCATATCGGCCTCGGCCTCCTATGTTTCTCGCTCAACAAGGTGGTTCATCCATAATACTTTAACGGTGGCAACCTCCTTGTTCCTCAGCCTCTTCACTTGGCGATCTACAATTGCAACGGGAACCTCTTCATAAGGAAAGATTCCCATCGACTCCTCACCCCTCGAAGGGTAGGATGGACGTTGGATCACCTAGACACTTCTCAAGCATCAAAACGTGAAACACTAGATGAACAAAAACCAAGTCGTTTGGTAATTATACCTACTTGTTGTAAGATCTCTTAATGACCTGTATACCTCGAAGTCAACTTCCCTTTCTTAAAAAACCTCATATTTAATACAGACATAGAGTCTATGGAAAGGACTTATTGTATAAAGTCATTGACTCTAACTAAGTGTCTTAAGTATCCCTTAGATAACATCTTATTGTCTTTAAGATTGGAAATTATATGGCCTGTTGGATTTGAACAACGCCCTTCCCATTTTAACCCAACCTATTTTGGAAACTGAATCCTTACTACCCAATTTCGACAGTCTATGGTAGAATAGCATTTTATGAAGCAAATCCATACCTGAGCCAGATACTTGAGTTAGTATGCATCCAACTTAGCCTTCTTCTCTTCGTCAGTACTCATAGCAGTCTTTTAGACCCTACCATGCACTCCCCTCCACGCGAACAGCCACATTCACCACTAGTCTTTCGTTCACTCTAGGCATTTCCATTATTGCCCCTTCTTGTGAAGGCTAGATCTTGAGTCTGGCGCCTTAGACCACTTGTCCATCCTAATTCTTCTGTGTACTCTTCTAAGTGCTCACACAAGAAGGAAGTTAGATACTTAGAATGACACAAAGTGTCAAAGATCCAGATAGCACGATAAAGAGTAGAAGAAGGGAAGATTTCCTATCATCGTATAGTCTCTAAGTCATGATTGTGGCGCGCTTCACAACCATAAGCAAGAAACTAGATAACGTGGTTATTTTGAGCTTTAGTTCCTAGGTAATTTAAACTCATGCTCTGGTATCTAGTTTGTCACGACCCAGATTCTAGAATCCTAATTGCAACCGGCATCGTTGACCTCTCAGAGGTCGTAGACAAGCCTCTTCTTGCATTCATCACATTCATATACTTAAATTTGCAGAAAATTTAGAACTTTTTAAACATATGAAGCATACATAGACTTAATATAGTTATTTCGTGAATTCATCATATACTAAGCTCAACATAAATAAACAACCATCTAACAATTGCGGAATCAATTCTAATCAAAGAATAACATATCATAGTAGTTTGCCAAAAACCGCCTTATCACAAAGATTCAAATGAATGTATGAAAGAAACTCTAGGGACAACATCCACCAGATATGTCTAAATACTAATGTTGTACTGAAACCGTAGCATCCTTAAAATCAAGAGGACCTACCAAATGGTCTAGAGAACGTTGAGTCCGAACCGCTGCAAAGAGTCTTCAATCTGTCCTCTGACCTGCACCTATAAAAATAGTAAATTGTGTAGGGTTAGTACACGACTTATACTAAGTTTGGGTGTATGCACACATACACATAAGGCTATGCATGATCAAGGAAAGCTCTTCCTAAACAACATGTCATTTATGAAAAGTCTAGTGACTAGACTTTCCTAATTTGTTAGTTGTGAATTGTGGTATGAATATGATGTAGTTTAAAGCACACAACTAATTTTCTATATGATTACAAAAAATTAGTATCATCAACATAATTTTAGAACAACTCAGGCGAAGATTTAAAAATTTGATTGCCCAAACCCGAGAGCCCTTACTTTTAAACTTAGTTTATTTTTTAGTGTTTTTCTTCTTGTTGTTGTGTAGTTCAATAATACATTGGGTCCTATGTTTTACTTACAAGTGCAATGATTCATTGTAGTCGCATACCCACAATGAATCAAGTAAGTAATTCAAGAGATTAAGGAAATAATTTAACTATAATATGGGGCATGAATATATTTGTATGTCAATACTTATAGACTATACTCATTCTTTAGTTGATTGCATAATGTGCATAGTTCGTGGGGCATATAATTAAAACTTATGATCTTGTTTACTTTGGGCATGAATTTTTTATAATCCAATCTTTATTGGCTAAATACATTAGTTGATCATTTTGGATAAGTATATTTGAATTCATTATTGGCTATGATCATTTTCATAATAAAAGAAGTCATTATAAGCCAATTTTATTTGGGTTTTATCATTTTCATGACATGAAGATTGATTATCAGCTAAGCCCTTTACTTATTGTATTCTTCATTGGACATGATTTGACTATTCTTATGGCAAGTCATTCATTACATCAAGTATTTATTAATACTTCATAGGCCAGTCCCTATTGGCTATGCCACTTACTTCATCTTTTTCATGTTAGGGAGATTATGAAGTTTTGAGTTGCTATTATATTTCTACTCCTCTATATTGGCATCATATAAAAAGTTATTATATGTCAATCTTATTTGGCTTTGCCCATTATTTGCTAAAACATCATGAGTGTGACATTGACAATTGACATTCTTAAGCTCTTCTTCATTTCTCACTTATAACATATGTCCCATCATTATCATTCGTTCTCACTTTAAAAGTGACATCATTAGGAATAAGATCATGCGAGCTAACATGAAATCCAATTTCTTCTCATACTGAAAAGAGGTGATTTACCGGTTAAAATGAATCAAGATCATGTGAGCTACTCATGAAATCCAGTGTTTTCCCACACCGAAAAGGGGTAATTCTCGGCTAAGGCGAATCCATCTCAAGTGTTCACTCCACACCGAAAAGGAATACCTCACGACTATAGTAAACCAAGAACATGTCGTGAGCATTAACCGACATAGATCATGTGAGCTAAACATGAAATCTGGTGTCTTCCCAACACTGAAAAGAGGTGGAATCACTGTCCAAAGTGAAACTGAAACATACCTAGCTCTCTTAGGTGGAAACCACTGGCTAGTTCCTATTTTCGCTAGATATAGTTCGAAGACTAGGGACTTAATGAGACTATTTCTCCATCTCGGTGGTAGCCTCTTCTCATGTGACATACACATGCAAGAACATGCTCATAACTTCTCTATCGGTGTGGTTCTCACTTTCATTATATTTTTTATCTTTTAAAGTTGACTCAAGCATTATGGAAGCTTGCTTTTAGATTGAGATTTACTTACTGTTTTGATGAATTATCATCCTTACTTTACATTGATGTTAATTGTCCTTACATATCATCCTTACTTTACATTGATGAATTGTTAATTGTCCTTTCATATCATTCTTAGGTGTTAATGAAATTGGTCTCACACGTTCTAACACCTTCATTCGTGAGTATTTTTAACATAGTAGATTAGGCATAAGTGAGGATTATATCGCTGCATTCAACACCTCATTCTTGTAACTTTCTTAACTTAGACATATTAATTATACTATTACTCACGTTACTTGCTTACTATCGTTTAGTAGCTTCATATCATCGTTTATGGACGATGAGCACTTCATTCAATGAGTTGCATATGTTCATAAATCAATCTTTTAGAGCATGTTGGGAGTTGTCCCAATGAGTGTCATGCCCTTGGTTATGCATTCATTGAATTACTTTAGAAGTGCTTGTAATATCATGTGATACTCTAAATACACAAGATTGGCATATGATTAGTATTGACCTCAACATTTGGATATGAAACTACATAACCATTTTTGTTGGAATAAGCAAATTTTACGTATGTTCATATTTAAATTGAATATGTATGAACCATTAGTCAATCTTTCAATCATTTACATAAACTCATAGCCATTTTCATGCATCCTTTTTGACAAAGTAGTGTTAGCCAATTTGTTGGCAAAAGATAGTCAATTCATTTAAGATGTGATTTCATAGATTTTTTTTCTGTCAATCTTAGTTTATGTCTTTTAGTAATAACATCTTTAAACCTCTTGGACAACATCATGTTAATATTCGATGAAATTAGCATCTGTATAACATCATAATAACAAGTCAACATTCGACCAAAACAAATCAATCACTTAACACATAACGGACGTAACTTAGCATATCATGGGTTCTTAATTTACATGATAATATTAACTATACACGACTACAAGTTCATAGGTTGATTCGACATTCTTCATTCAAGAACAATACATGTTATGAACAATCAGCACCATATACCAACAACATGGTCTTTAACCTATTCATCCCTGCATCGAAAAGGATACTAGGGACAAGGGAGTTCGACAAGAATACGGGAACAACCCTAGTTTTCAAGATCTTTGAATCGTTCGAACGAAAATTCTCTTGGAGAAAGAAGTCCAGGATAAAAAAACTCATACCTTTTTTAGAATTTAACCTACAAAGACCACTCTGAACGAAAACTTGAAGAAACTTTGGAATTGCCCTAGAACGTCAATGGAAACTTTTCCCATTTTTGGCTTTCGTTCGCTCACTGATTTGCGTTGTGAAATTATTAGTGTTTGAACGTGAGTCTAAATCTTAGGAAATTTTGACTCATTCAACTTAGGGTAATTAATTTAATTAAATAAATTAATTAGTTAATTACTAAAAAAGCCTCTCCTAGAATGACTAGATATAGGAAAACATAACACTTAGTTAAATTTGGAAATTTGTATTGACTATCATTTCGGTCAATATTTTTACTTTATATTAATTAATTAAATTCATAATTTAATTAATTTGGGGACCTAGGGTAAGTACTGAAGTACCCCTAAGTAATTGTAACCATAATCAACCCTTTAAGACCATCCTAGTTTAAGTACTAGGATGTTTCTTGAATTATATTAGGTTAGTGTAAGGATTTCTTTTTGACCATTTAAACTAATTAATTAAATTAGTAATTTAATTAACTAGGTTAACTAAGGTAATTACTAAAGTACCCTTAAGTCGTTAGGACCTTATCTAACTCTTTGGACCATCCTAGGTTTGGTACTAGGTTGTCCCTTTCTTGCCTTAATCGAAATCTGGAAATTTCCTTAGAAGTTTTAGTTTTATCCCTTTTAAATTAATTAATTATGTTTCTAAATTAATTAATTAAGTAACCTAGGATGATTAATAAAGTATCCCTAAGTTTTTAGGAACATAACCAACCTTTTGGACCATCCTAGGTTAGGTACTAGGTTGTCTCTTTAACTAGTACTAGGTTAGTGTCAACCCGGTTAAGTCTTAGGTTGTCGGGTGCACTAATTGGTCAATTTAGGTTAGTCCTAGGTTATTTATATAGTTAGGGCAGTAGGTTCGAGTCTATAATTAGTTAGAGAGATAGGCCCTACATGGGTGAAGCCATGTGCACACCTGCCCCCTAACTACCCTAACCAAATTCGGTTAGGGTGGTCCCCTCTTGGCCGTTTCTCCCCATGGGATTGCACATGGGTTACTTTTACTTTCCTAACTAACTATTATTTATGGTTCATTTGGGAATGTTTAATTATTGTCCCAAGGATCCTTACTATGTCCTTGGGCACTGCTCAATTTACTTGCTCATTTTAAGTGATCATGTGCTATGATACCTAGCATTGACACTTGGATGTCTCGTATCTAATGTGCTAAGTTGTGAATAAATGTTTTTAGCTTAGGGTCTTCATTGAAGGTAAATTTTTTCAACAAGCTCATTAATGTTAGAAAATTGACTAACACCCTTCAACCCAATATTTTCTAATATGCCCAATAATTTGCTTATTTGGGTATTATATCGAAATTGGATAATACCCCTTAACCAATTTTCTATACTATGTCCAATATTTCTCAATATTGGGCATTGGGATGCCTATTTACCCCTAACACATATTCTTAAAGACCTATTGGACTCTTCAATAGACATGTAATTTTTCAAAAATATTACATTCACACCCACTTGAATCAATATTATAATTGACTCTCTTCTTTTTTTTCAAGATTAATTTTCTCTTCTGAAACTAATTTCCTCTTTACTATTTTTGCATGTTCTATTTCTTCAAGAAGATAGGATTTATGGTCATTGACCTTTTTTGTTTTTCTTTCATTCTCCATTGCAGCAATAGAGCCTGAAATATTTTCTTGTTGTGAGTAATACACAAATTCAAAAAAAAGTAATTTATCCAACAATTTATCAACTAAATGTATACCTTTTTGTAACCTTCCTTGGGGTATCAATTTAAATTTTTCAAATTAATAAACAAATTTTTGAATAAAAACCCTATGAAAATAGAAGAAATGTAGATGTGTAGATATATAATGCTCATAAAAACGACATAAATATGAAATTAGAGGATAACTGATAAATACAAAATCATAAAAATCACTCATGGAGTGATGTAAATGATCTTAAATTTGAATGAATTTAAAGGAATAAATTAAAAAAAATGTATTTATGAATATTGATGAAAGAGAAAAAATTAACGTTGGTAATCACGGGAAAATATCATAAATGTGTCTGCCATAATTAATGTAACACCTTGAAAATACAAGACTCATTGTAAAGCCTAACATATGCATCAAAAAGTCTAAACACTATTTCTAAGTCCATTTTTAATGAATATAAGTCATTTAGGAGATTTAAGAATCAAAATGTCCAAAATGTCCGGGAAGTTGGTTCAAAGGGATGATAGTGTGCCTTAGCCTGCTTGACTAGGTTTTAGGAGTCGTATATTTGAGAATGTTGGTGGAAAGGTAACTAATGGGTGTTTGAGTTGTTCCATGGTTAAAACGTCCGAATATAACTCCCTAAGGACCAACCAAGGACCCTTTAGGAGGACCCCTGCAATTTGATGCAGCACTGCCTGGAAGTGTGCACAGATGGGACAAACGACAGCCCGTGTGTGGATTTTTGGGGCGTCGATGCCACCGGCGTCCCACACTTAGGCTGGTGGAGAAGGTCCCTCACCTGCACAGTTTCTGAAATCATCGACGGAGTGTGGAGGTGTAGGCTACAATCCGTGTCTGGATCGACAGGGATTCGATGCCATCGTCGTCCCACACTTAGAAAATTGGAGAAAATCCCCGCCTTTACCAGTCTCTAGGACTTACGGATGTGAAACACGGACCGTCGGTGGACCAACGGTCCATCGATCGAGGTCTCATCGATGGGGTCTGCAAATTCCTGCACATTTTAAATTAAGTTCATTCAATTAATTAAGTGGTTTAGGGGTTTGTTGGGGATTAAATAGAGACTAATTAAGTTCTGTAAGTCCTACTATAAGTACCCTCAACCTTCAATTAAAACACCTCTCAAATAAACCCTCTTCCTTCTCTCTCTAATTGGAAGACTCCATAGAAACTTAGCTTGGAAAGTGAATTGGGGGCTGGAAAAGGGTGGATTCATCATTAAATTGTTGATTAACATTAAGTTATGGGTTCTATTCACCTTTGAGATTATTTCCTCAAAGGGTTCCTTCAAAAATAGATTTGAAAACTTGAGTTTTCTTATGGGTTTCATTCAATTACGAAATTGAAGTTATGGGTTGAGTTGTTAATGACTTGTTAGGATTATATTGATTAGATTAACATGTAATTCAACTTGTTTATAATAATTGTTGATGGTTTTGTTTAAATTGAAGAATATGGTCATCCATTCCTAACCTTAGGTAGTGATCTTGACCTATATTGTATTGTGGTCATTCAATTGAGTTGGTTGTTGATTAGATTACTATCCTATAGTGTTATTATGATTAAATTAAGATGAATTATAGACCTATCATGCTATTTCTGGAGATGTGATTTAGGTTATGAATTGTAATGTGAAATTAGCCTATGTATCTTGCGTCATCTTGTGATCTAGAGTTGAATTCTGTTATAGAGATGCAGTTGGCCTTGTTATCTTATTGGTTATGATTGTGTGATGATGTTACTCCCAAATTGGGTTTAGTTATGGGTTGATGGTAAGAACTTGATGATAGACTATGAGGAAGACTTGGTAAGTCTTAGAATCTCTATCTTTACATTCAATTTGTGATAAATTGTTGTTAAGTCATGATATTACATTGGAGTATGCCTTATACTAGGATTATAGAGTGGTATGATGTTTAATTGAAATGTCTTGACTATGTTGTGAGGTCGATTAAGGTGTATGCGCTATAAGGATGGTGAAAACTATCAATGAACCTTAATATGTTATGAAATGCTAAAGTGTTGACCTCACTTATATGAATTGTGATGAAAGGACTGATACTCATAAAATTCTTATTGAGCTATGATGATTATGATTATATGAGGGGTACACCCTATGGCCTAAATTAAGTTATGAATGATAATTAAAAGCGTAAAGACATTTCAAAAAGGGACTCTAGCTTAGCATTTAGTAAACTAGATAGAGAAGTGTCCTTTCCCACATAGGGAAGGTAGCAACACTACATTACTCTTGAGATCGGAGACTATAATGCATGGCGCATAAATAGGTTCCCAGCTAAATCTCCTAGTTCTTGAACTATGTTTCCCCCATAGGAATACTAGCTAGTGGATCCACGTAGTTGCCTTGTTTCATGCTTTGGTACTATCTTGGCAAGTAGTCCGCCTTCTTTCGATGTAAGGTTTTATGACACCGGATTCCACACTAGCTTAAGTGGTCTATGTCGTTTAGGGCAATATTTTCCCAAAATTTAAAATGAATTAAAAGATTTGAACCCTAACTTGGAACCTAGGGGTCTAGCTTAGTCTAGGTAGGAGTATAGGACTCTACCTAGACATTGCACTAGTTAGCCTTGAGGGGAGTCTTAGAAGGAGGTTCTTATATGTTTATGATACGATAATATATGATGTATATATGATGACCATGACACATTGTTGATACTATATGTTGATTAGTTCATTTATGAATATGCCTTGGATTATAATGATAATATAATATGAAATGCAAGTCTAAATGCCATGATATGTAAAGTTGGATATTGGTCATGTTTTGTTGTTGAGGATACTTGATTGAGTAAGGTTATAGGGTTTTGCTTGGTCATTGCACTTGCTGACTTGATAAGGACTTGTGAGTAGTTGTCTTGTTTATTATAATATGTTTGATTCTTATTCAATCTTGTGATATTGTTCCTTGATGTTAGGGTTGTAGCAAATCATGGTTTCAAGTATGTTGGGATAAGTATTACTTGTTGAGATAGTAAGCATATTTGGTTGGTTGACATGACTTACTTGACTTTGCATGAGGCCCATAAAGGGGTAACTTGGCATGTTTTAATAAAAATTCCCTTTTAACATGTTTTGCTTATGTAAGTGCATAAGATCTAATACTTAGTACATATGAAGTACTAACCCCATTTTCTTCCCTTTTTTCCCAAACCTTTTAGGTTTCGGTCATTCAGGAGTTTTGGGAAGCGGCATTATTGAAGGCTTAGATTCTTCTTTTCATCCAAGTAGGGTAGGTCCTCAACTTTCAAGGGCAATGCCACATTCTAGCTTGGATGTTGTATGAGGCTTAATTGACTCTTATCATTTATGTCCTTGTTTAATTGTATTGTACTTCGTATGACTATGGGCATGGTCTTGTCTGAATGATGTAAGGGTAATGCTCATGTTATGAATATTCCGTTAGATGGTAGAGATTAGTAGACAACCATTGATGAGACGTATTTTTAAATTTCTAGATATGTATGTGCAATAAAAGTAAGAAGGATATGTAACCTTTCTATATGAAGGGTATATGTATAGTCGATATGAATATAGATCTTGTGGTATGTAGCGGATATTAAACTCCAAGTAGGATAATGAAAGTTTTAATTATTTTTTGTGCATTTTCACTATGAAGTATGCCATTGGAAACTAAGAGGCTTACTATTCGTTACGTCAAAAGCACGAAGACGCCAGTTAAGGCTAGGGATAAAGCTCGATGTGTCCATTGGACAATTAATTAGGCATTCAATCATTGTTTAATATTATTCTATAATTTAATGATATGCAAAATAATCTTTATTTCTATATAATTAAACTTTGCTTCAGGATTATAGGTCTAGATTTATATTCTTATACCATGAAAAGAAAAAATTATAAAACATAGCTATATTTATTTAATATATATTGATGTTTTTCATATTCAAAAGTTTTTCCATATATTTACACATTTATTTGACACATTATTGAGTTAAGATTATATGTATTATAGTCTTTATCATATATATATATATGCATCTATCTGAATATTGGATTGGCCCTGGGTAGGTGGCCATTATATACACGAGACGTGCACGAACAACAGCAGTTTTGCGAGTGGAGTACTAGTTATAGACAACTGTCTTTTTCATGTATGGACACTCTCACTCTCTCTTGGGATGTAGTCCCTCTTATATCCCAAAGTTTATTAATACATCAGAACTTCGAATCAGCTTCAAAAATAACATTTCTCCCCTTTTAATGATGACAAACCTATATTCAGTTTTCATGTAAGAACTTTACGTTTTTAATAGAGTTTATTGACTTTTAAGGATTCATGCGTATATTATTGATCACTATAAGGATGACTGTATATTCGGTCATGTGGTCAAAGCTTGGAAACATGAAACCCAGGCGGATGCCGCAAGACCGGAGCGGGCCATGGTGGACATAAATGAGATGCTCCACTCGGATACGGACTAAGCAAGACAGAGAAGGTAAACCCACTTTAAAGTCCTCGGCCGCCGGAATACTGAGTAGTTCTCTTTAAGTTCTGTGCAACATGTTTGCGATTAGATGTAATCTAGCAAGCACAGAAGGGGGGGAGAAGGGCGCGTCAAGATGACGAAGAGGTCCCTTTATGGACTAGCATAGGATATGTTTTGGTGAGGCAACTTAACAACTGATATTAATCTTAAATTCATGTTATTGGCAACATAAGTATTTCATTTCGACGGAATATTGTTACAACTTGAACAAATTTCTTGAGGGATATTTAGAAGACCAGAATCAACATCCCTCTTCAGCGAACAATCAGTACTGTGAGTGAAGTAGACAGTTAGTATGCAAATGGGAAGGAAACATTGCAGTCTAATCTATAATAAGTACCTCCACCCCGGTTTGTTTGTATATAAAAAATTGCTCTTATAGGGACAAAAAATTTGTCAGTTGGAAAAAAAATATTATTTCGTACTAAAAAAATTGCTATGTGATGAGACAAAAAAATGCGTTAATCAGTGTCAGCTAAATGTGTGTTGCTATCTAAAAAGTATACAAATATGATTAGGTTTCGTTGCTAAAAATATATTTATTTACCTTTTTAAAAGAAAGCTCACGATCCCAGAATCTGTAATTGTGTAAAACGTTTCATTTTATTTGCTCTGTAAAAAGTATATTTTATAAGTTATGCTTGTTATAAAATATGGTTATCAAATAGCCAGATAAAAATTATATCACTCACTAATTAGTTTACTTATCAGTTACCAAATCAATTGTCTCTTTAATAATAATATGTATTTGTAGTGAACAAATTTTTATGTTGCATTATCCAAAAAACAGACATGATGATAACTAGATTATCCACCAACCACAAAGTCAGCTGAAAAAACTCAATCCTTAGCAATAATAAAAATGCGGGACAATTTCATAACAACCTCAAAATTACCCTCTAAAAATTCTTGGTTAGTCACGTGTACAAGCCTCAATATTGCCATTGATCAAAAGAAATATTCACAAGTCTGAAATGATATTGTTTATGAATAGAAAAAGATGATAAATATAGGGCGTAAGGAAGGTCCGCTAAAAGGACATCGTAGCTACCCACAGAACCTCAACCGACAAGCCTACGGAAAGAATGATAATGACAAGTTACACAACAATAAAATTCAGGGTCATAAACTCAAACATTGTAGAAGAGGGGTGGTGAGTATAAATACCACAGTACTCAGCAATTAAACCTTCTAAAACAAAAGCTGAAGGGATAAAGAATACGGAACTCCTTAACTCCCATCAAATCCCAATAACTACAACCATGCTAAAAATTCAGCCCAACTAAAAATTCACAATTTACAAACACATATCTCAAACAAAAAATTCTAAAAATCACATATGCTCAACACAACAAGCTTATATTTATCGAATACAACTCTCCGACGAATACGACTTATAAAACCAGCCAACATAAACAGTTCGTAATCACATAGCACACTCTGTAACAACAACACTCTCATATATATTCGCTTAACAAAAAACTCACTATTCAATCCATCAACGTCCACAGAAGTGAAACTCACAAGATCAACAAGAACAATAGCAAGTTTCATTTATGATAAAATATATGCCAGCAATAATAGGAATTAAAGTTTAAGTGATGCCATTGTCTGCTATTGATACACATCTGTCGTCTCTCGATTCGGGACCCTTGTGGGACATATCTGTCCTTGGATTCATCGTGGCGTGTGATACAACCCTTGATAACAGCGACCATCGCAATGCGCGATACGTTCCCTGAAATATAGTATCCATCGTGATGCGCGATACGTCCCTCGTAATAGTACATCCTCTTTAATTTCTTATTTTTTCTCATTGCACATAACACTTCTCACAACCATGTCTCAAAATAATGCAAATGAAATTTTAACACAAAATAACAAGGAGATAACATTTTCATAATAATGCACAATTCACAACAACACAATGATTCAACAAGACTTTCAAAACATTCTCAACACATCACACACACCAACAGTTAATCATATTGCCTCTTTATTACCCCTTTTTATCATTAGAATTATTCAATGTGGACAGGTCAACCCATCACCAATTATCATTACTCCTAAACACGTATTACGAGAAATTACACAAATTTCATACACTTAATAAGGATTTAGCAATTCACTTGCCTTAAGTAGTCGAACAATGACTTCAGAACTTGAGTCATCCGCTTTCAGTTGACTTCCAAATAAATACAATCTATTTAATTGAATAATTCCAATAATATTTCAAACTAACAACATTCATCTACAGTTTTAGCCTAGACCCAAAAACTCACTCAATTTATAATCAAGTTCTTAAGTCTTAATGTTAATTAACATTTCAATTGTCATATTTTTCAAATTTCAAGCCTAGAATTAAGTCTTAATTTCTCCCAATAATTCAATCCTAATAATTTTCAAACAATATAATATACCTAGAATTTAATATATAAACACTTGCACCAAAATATGATATCAAATTTATAATTACCGACTTTGGGACCACTAGTTACGAAATAACTGGTGAAATCACATGAATCCTACATAGGCATCCCAATCCTACAGTTTGGTTACCTTATGTATATATGTAATCATTACAATCATTACTTTGGCCCCAAAAATTTCCAAAACCCACCAAGTGATACAACAATGGCTTTAAAAAAAAGTTTCAAGAAATCAAATTACTTCTTAATTGATAAAGTAACAACTTAAATTCTTTGGTGATCATTCAACATAATAATTGAATATGATGACTATCTATCTGTTAAACCCGCAAACTACTTTATCTAACTGTGTGCAGACATGTCAAGGACTAGGGCATTGGTCTTGACATGAATGATGGCATAACAGTGCAACACAAGTTCAAGGTGCTGGGGTTTGGTGGCAAGAGCGAAGTTGGCAGAGTGCACGTGCGGGGGGATTAGGATAGAGCCATTGAAAGCAGAGTTGTTTGGCTGACAATGGCAAGGCGGATGTTGTGAAGGGTGTTGTGAAGACTTGACAAGGTCAAGAACAAAGGCAGTCCGTGAATATTGCGAAATTAAAAAACTAAGTAGTGTGGAGGGACGCTAAAAAAATATTCTAAGTGTTGGAAAGCGGCTCTAGATGAAATATCTACGTGTGGAATGTCAGCTGAAAAGTGTTTAAGTGTTGAATATTAGTATTTCGTGTATGGATAAGGAATGTAAATTTGAATTAGATTCTATCTGTTAAACATATAGTGGTGGAAAAACTTCAGTTTGAACCCTTGTTGATGACAAGTGTCGGACAAGGTGTCATGTAAACTGCCGCATGTAATGCCATGTGCAGAAATTTAGTAAGGGTGGGAGGAAAATTCGTCTAGTCTTAGGACAGCAGTGTTTTTATCCTTAGACTAATTTGTGGCTTCCTTTGTATTAATTATCAGATTAATAAAGGTTGGGACAAGAGTTTCCTTGGAAAAGTCTGTTTGTGTTTCAAACTTTGCTGCTTAAGTATTTCTTTACTTGTCAAAATTGTGGGTGTGTAAAGTAGGCTTGAGTATTACAAGATGTTTTTAAGACTGCTTAGAGTGGTCGTTCAGATAAAAAAAATTGAACCCTCTTCATATTGGTATCAGAGCTACGGTTGAAACCAATGTGAAGAACGTACGAACTGTGGGAACATGGCATGAAAACAATTGAAGCATTCGTTTGCGTTTTAACAGATGATATTTTTGTAGGACCTCTACAGTTTGGATGTGATTTTGCACAACGTGATGATTGAGACTTGACGCTGAGAAAGGTCAAGGTGGAGGAGGAGATTGGTGATATCGACAGAGATGTTGATTATCATATCACTGAAATCTGGGATTTTCATACCACAACTATGCAAACAACTTCGAGGGACTTGCAGAAGGAAAAATGTAGAAAACATTCGTGCGAGCTCGTTGTATTGTGTTCGGGGGCTGATGGCTACGTTGAGATCAAACGTGTTGAATCATCTAAGATTACTTCCAGAACCCAAGGTCTTCAGTGGCGCAAGAAGTGCTAACGATGAGTTGAAAACTTCATTTGGGACATGGAAATTATTGTGTGTCTAGATGACAAGGGTTGCCTGACGCTGTACAAGTTAAATTACCACAAATTGTATGAGGGTGTGAGCTTAAACTTTGCGTGAGGACTCGAAATGCAGATGCATGCAGGGGGTTTGGTCGTCCTAGAATTGCTACATGGGACAAGTTAATAAAAGAAAATGTTGTGATCTATTTCTTCCTAGCAACGATCGGGGCTTGCACGGGATTAGAAATATAAATTGAAAAGCTAAGGCATAGGGTTCGGTGAGGGAATACGCCTTTACATTAAAGAATTTACCTCTGTGATGTTAGACATATAGAATATGTATGATGAGGTATACATTACACAACTTCATTGGGGTATGCAAGGAATCGGGAACGCAAAACGAACTTGGAGACAGAATGTTAAAGATCTGACTGGCTTTTGCAATTGCTGCTGCAGATTGGTTTGTTGATTTTCGGAAGACTCGTCTTGTGACCGATGTTCCCTCCACTTCAAAAACTAAAGAAAAAAAATGATAAGAAAGGTGAAATGGAAAAAAGGCTTAGTCGTAAGGCTGGTACAAATGCACAAAGGAAAGGCAACAAATGAGGGATGGAAAGACCAAATTCAAAGATCAAAAGATGGTAATTCTAAGGTTAGCGTTGGAACTTGTGGGGTGGCCTCATTTGGCCAAGTCTTGTCTCAACACCGGGAAAAAGTAAATGCTTTGCTCTGCTGGAAATATGAAATCAAAGGGAGGAAGATGAGGAATAGGAAATCGTACACAGTGGCTTGCAATGTGCAAAACCCATTGGGATGTCCTTCAACCATTACAGGGGATTAATAGATGTCGAAGAAATATCTAGTACTTTGAATTCCGTCTGCTTCCCTAATTCATATATAAATGGACACGTCGGAAAAGAACAAAGTGTGATGGCAATGGTTGATACAGGGGCCCACTCATACCGTTTGTAGAGTGAGGAAGTGCATACAAAATTTGGGGCTGAAGTAGTCTAAAAGCCCTTCCTCGTCAAAAACAATCAATGAAAGGCACAAGCGCGCATTGTGGGATAGGCCTTATGGGTGTGTCTATGTCGAATGGAAGTTGGGTGGGGAAAACATAATTTGATGGTGTTGGCTGGTGTGATTTGATATCGTACTTGGGATTGATTTTTAGAAAATTCCAGTTTGTTCCGTTCCCTCACTTGGATGAGTGATGGTCAGTGAGATGGAAGCAAAGCGGGATTTTTAATAGGAGTTCATACATTGGGAATATAATAAAAGTTGCAAAGAGAGAAAGACAAAGGGAATGTTCTTGTATGCTTATGGCATAAAAATCCTTTTTTTTCGCACGTAGGATGTGAAGAAAGAAAGGTTTGATGACACTTATACTTGCTGCCTTGGTTTTGAAGTGTAAACCTGATGTGAAGATGGAAAGTGCCTGATTGTGTTGCCGTATGACTTAAACAGTATTTGTTTGGATGCCGGACGCCGATAACAAAGAAAATTAACAGCCAAGGAGGGATATGATTATAGAAATTGAGTTGCTTCCTGGGTCACGGTTGTCCGGTGGGTCCTAATCTTATGTCTCCTAAAGGAAAATGGTTGGAATTACGCAAACAATTGGAAGGAGTTGTTGGATGCTGGATTGATTCAGCCATCTAACGGCCCCATTATGGTGCCCCTGTTTTATGTCATAAAGACACAGGATGGGAAATGCGATATGTGGTAGGACTACAGGGGCTGAACAAGGCAATATAAAGAAAAGTATCTGATTCCGTTTGGGGTTATTGGTGCAAGGATTGTGGACAAGTTGAGTAGAGGGCATGTTGTTTCATTAAACTTGATCTCAGAACGGGGGTATTGACAAAACTAGGAGAGCAAGAGGGTGATGAACCAAAACAACATGTGTAACCTAGATAGTCGGTTCAGTCCGAATTCCTTGCTAATGCAGTGGGCTGACTAATGTCTCCGGGAAAGTTTTGCAACTTAATGAAAATGTATTAGTTTGGACTATCTTTATGAAGTTTGGTGTTGGTCTATCTAGATGCTATTGTCATTTATAGGTCGAACATTGGAGGATGGAAACAGTAGTTAATATTATGTTTGGGTCGGGTCTCAGTTGATAAAGACGCACTGATATGTCAAAGTGGAAAGTGTGAATTTGTCTCAACCAAGAGATAAAGATTTTTGGTGGCATCTCTGTAGTAAAACCAAGTTCTAATGGATCCTAAGAACGTAAAATCCATGGTTGATTGGCAGAAGACAACCTCGTCATTGGAGGATTTGAGGTCATTTCTTGGCTTGGCTAACTATTTAGAAAAATTCAATGCTGGTTAGTCAAAAAAGGGCAGGCGGCTTTGACAGATTTGTTGAAGAAGGATACCAAAGTGGGTTTTGTAATGAAACGATGTGATGAAGCATTTCAGAATTGAAGAATGATATTGCATCTGAACCTATAGTCCAAATTGCTTATTTTGAGTTACCATATGAAGTGCACACTGATGCGATCAGACAAGGCCATGGTGGTCGGTATTAGTGCAGGAAGGTCATCAGTGCCTTTGAAAGTAGAAAACGTGAAAGATATTGAACAGCGATATCTCAACCATGAAAAGAAATGGATTGCTGGGGATTTGATTACACTGTTTGCAGTTTTGAGAGGGTTATCTCCTGGTACGCGCTTTGTAGTAAGAATGTATAATGTAGTAAATCCACTTTTCAAGACAGAAAAAGTTGAATTCCCTAAAACAAGCACGATGGCTAAGAAATTCTGGAAGAATATGATTTCATGTGGGAACCCATTAAACCAGGAAAACACACAGGTTAGGGTGATGCTCTAATAGAAGAAGTGTTTGTTGCAATATAAGTCAAAGTTTCAAAACTCGAAACTGATTTCTAGATAGAACTAAGGTTGTGTGCTGCAAATGAAGTTCATTATATGTTAAATGGGAAGGGTCAGTGAGAAGGGCACCGTGAGACAGTATTGGATCAAGGACGATCTCTCTATTTTAACGGGGGAGATCGTTCTCTGTAACAAATCAGGCGGATTGCACAGAAGACTTAATGAAATGAACGCCGCATGATTCTGCTTGCGGCTTGAGCATTCTAGTGGTTGGAAAGGATGAGCATTAATGTTCGATGTTTTTTGTGGCCCAAGATGGAAGCGATAAGAGGGGCATACGTCAAAAATGGTCATGTTTGTTCAGTGACAAGAGAACTGTAAGAAGGAAGCAGCGTTTCTGCAAACGTTTGCTTGTTCCTGAAAGACCATGGCTATCAGAAGCTATGGATTGGATTTCACACCCTGTGGGTGGATTTCCTAAAGTACATGGCAAATCATCTATCATGAGGTGGTAGTTGACAGTGTTTCCAAAATATTCTATTTTTATGCGCACCTGAACTATATGTTCATCCGAAGTTGCTGCTATTTGTTTACAAAGATGTGGTTAAGTATTTTGTGTTCAGGCTGGCATTTGTGAGTGATATATGCTTAACAAGTTCATGGTAGATTTTGGGACAGATTGTTCAAAGATGATGGGAACTGAATTAACAATTTTCTAATGTCAGATAAATCATTCCAACAAACAGATGGAAGAACAGAAAGAAGAGCATTAATCACTTGTTCGGAAGAATACTTGGAGGCGCTATGTGACAGCAAGGCAATGTGAAATGGGTTGAACATTGTTTTAGACACTACGCAGTCGCCTGAAATCTGACACCAAGTGGTCTGCCACAAGAATGAGTGCCTTTTGACTATAGATTTTAGGTAGAAGCTAGACGCCATAGAAGTCGCACCAAATTAAACATCAGGAACGTGGTCCGACAGCCTAGGTTAATTTAAAGGGACACACTTGAAATGTGTTATCTGAAGGGCACAGGATATCTTGAACAAGGCTCGAGCGACCATGAGAAGTATTAGATCAAACATCGTCGCTTAGTTGAGTTCAATTGTGGGTGGAGAAAGTGTACTCGAACAACTTACCCCACACATCTGGACACAAATGGTAAGTAAGGACCCTAACACGGGTGTCTGATTCCTAAGTAGGATTGGTTCTTCGAATTGTGAAACGAGTGGGGAGAAGTTTTTATATATCAAGTTGCCAGTAAGGTTGAAAGTCATCCCACTTTACCATGTGAGTTTCTGAACCTACTTTACAGATGCAGATGATCGGACAGAAACAGGGTCAAAGAGGGCTCTGCCATCAGTACATAACCACAGTAGGATGTTGAATGAGAATGATCTTGATCACCGGGTTTTGGACCCCCCCGCCCCCCCCCCAAGTTAAAGAAGAATACTATTTATACAAAAATTCCATGTTCACTGGAAATGTATTAAGAGTGAGCGTGGGATGCATTGGGAGATGGTGTGAAATAATTATATGGCCAGTTTGATGTCAAATCGAGGACTTCTACAACAGTCTCGATGAGGACATCGAAGTCAAGTGATTCAGGTAGTGGTTTGTTAGACCCACAAACGACTTGATCAAAATGTGTTGAGACATGTCAAGTAAAGTGGGCATTGGTATTGACTGGATGATGGCAAAACGTGCAACACAATTTCAAGAGGGCTTGGTGTGGGCAAGGCAGATTGAGTACCAAGGCTTACGTGCGGGCCTAGATTGATTCCTTGGCAAGGCAGCGTGTGGTTCACAAGGCAAGGCTGTGACGATGACAAATGTCAAGAACAAAGGCAGTTCACGGGGGGGAATTGCTGAAACTAAAATTAAGATGGTGGAGGAGGAAGCTAAAAACATTCTAAGTGTTTGGAAGCTGGCTGAAATATTTAAGTGTTGGAATGTAGCCCTTGAAAAAATTCTAAGGTGAGAGTATCTAGGAATTTTGTGTATTAAAGAATGTTAATTTGAATTAGATTCTATCTGTATTAGAAATTAGCTGTTGGAAACTAAGTGTTAAACCCGTGCCTAATGTGATGACAAGGGGTCGAAGGTGTCATTTGTAATTGCCTGCCTGTAACTGCCATGGTGAAGACAAGAGAAAATTAAAGGGTATGGAGGTGGAAATTCGTCTAAGGTAGGACAGAGTGCTTTTTTTAGCACTTAGATAATTTGTGAAGCCTTGTTTGTATTAATATCAGATAAATAAGGTTGGACAAGGTCACTATAAAGTGTTTGTGTTAACTTTGCGTCGATAAGTAATTTCTAGACTTAGTCAAATTCGGGGGTGTAAAGTAGCTGAGGTTACAGATGTTTGTAAGACTGCCTAGAGTGGTGTTCGGTAAAATAAATTGACCCTCTTTCACTATCCAACTATTAAGGAGTTGAAGAGTTACCTCGATGTACCTTCATTCTGGATAGACTCCGAGGGTTAAACTTTAACCTAATCTTTCCTTCTTTCTTTTCTAATTTATTTATGATTTCAAAAGTCATAATTCCTATTAAAATTATTCAAAATTATCAAAAATGATCTTTCAGTTATGGGTCATTACAATAAATTTCATCACTAGTGACTATATTTCTATTAAATAAATTTTCTTAAATGTATTAATTGTAAATTTATTGCTATAAAAAAAAAGATTAATGTTCCCCTAATATTATCTCTCATCTCAATTTTATAACCCCTCCCCAGGAGGAGTTTATGTTTCTTAGGGACTAAAACTCAAAAGGACTTCCACATTATGTTTTCTTGGGACTCGAACTCACAACCTGAAGGTTGAAAGTGAGGAGTGCTTACCAGTCGATCAAACTTTTCGTGTCTCTAAATTTTTATTATTTTGAAACTTCATAACTAATTCTACAGAATTTAACTATACAGAAAATAATATAATAATGACTTATTTATACATAGAAACAAAGCATGACAATTTACCATCCACCATTCATTCAAATGTAGATTTTATATTTTAAATTACCTGTATATTTTGTAAAGGATCTTTAATATAGATTACCCCTAGAAAACTTCTATCATTTTATTTGTTCATTTCTTTTATAAAGATTGCAGGTTACAGTTATAAATTCTATATAAAAATCAAATTTTGATTTTATTCAAAAAAAACTCAATGATGGTTCAAACTGATCAGTGTTGTCAAATTCAATATTTTGAATAAAGAATACGATTCTCATACTTATACGCTACCTTCCATCTCATAATATATTTGAAATCTTAGTTGGTTCATTTCTTTCATTTGTGCTTTTAATTTTTAGTTTATTTAAATTTTCACACTGATGGAAGAAGTTAATAGAAATTAATGAAATATTTCGCACCTTTTCAAAGTGTAAGTTTGTAAATTGATTTTATCTCTATATAGTTGCCTTATGTATGTATGAGGAATTACTATTAAATATGTACATATATTTAGACAGAAGAAAATAGATCGACTTAGTCTATGCAGCTCACCAATCACAAATCAATAGAGCACAATTAAAAATATAGCCCCGTTTTGAGAAAGATTTTTCTTATCAGTCTGTATCGATGAAAATTGAAATGACCCCCCAACTCACCTCCATCCTGCGCCCCGCGGTAATTATAATTGGATTGTATTTTTCAACAGATGCATTTCATAAATGCATAATTTAAGAAAATTGATGAATTGAACCTTTTGATTTTTACAAAATCGACCGAATTTGTTGTTTTTAATATTTTTCCTCGCTAATAACAAATGGACTTTGTCTATTTCCAATGAAGCACTTGTTTTATTATTTTGGTAAGTTGTCACTTGTAATTATGAACAATTGTAGCCAAAACAAAAATTGTATTTAACTATGAATTTTTTTTAAGCAAATAGTTGAATTATTTTACTACAAATTTTAAGTTGTCATTATTTAACACTTCACATTGTGTTGAACTCAATTCAAACCATCTTGAGCCGAACTCCTAAAATTCTGGACAGATTGAGAGGGTTACCTATGTTTGAGTTACCTAAATAAATATAACAAATTTTGGAGAGTATTTTTCTAATTTTATTTGCTTAATTAAGGTTATGAATGTAATATAATCTTAACATATAATTAAATATAATATGTCTTTAATCTAAATGTATACTCCTGATGAGATAGAGAAAAAGTATAATGATGACAAGGAGCTGAAACGGGTATACAAAAAGAAAATCATGTATCATATTAGTTGATCACTTTTATTTTTACGTGCATCTATTAAGAAATCATATCTCTTTCATTTATTTATTTTTATTATATAGTGATTTATACAAATGGGAAATCATGTACTCTTTCCATCCCATATTATTTCATCATTTTTCTTTTTATGCGCATATATTAAGAAATCCTAAATAAGTGGGTAGTTTTGCCAATTCACCCGTTAAGAACTTCTTTGAAAATTTACAAACAAGGGTGAATACTTTGAAAAAGAATTAATTAAAAGATAATTTGCAGAAAAATCAATTAATACTTTTTTTATTTAGTAAGGTGATCAACTATTATGGGACATGGGGAGTAATTTATGATGAATTAGATTGTTGATTGAACTAATAATATTGCTATAGATCATTGAATTTAATTAGTATGAAGCTATGATGATTAGATTATCAATTAACTAAATTTTTCATATCAATTTTTGTGTTTCATCTTTTTTCATCAGCAATTTGTTGCATTATCTTTTGGGAGTTTCTTTGAATAGGTCATATTAGAATCATAACTTAATTTTTCTTTCTTTTATTATGTTGTTTATTATTATAATATTTTCAAATAATGACACTAATTATTTTAAA
The DNA here is from genome assembly GCA_027704765.1 of Solanum habrochaites. Taxonomy (NCBI): domain Eukaryota; kingdom Viridiplantae; phylum Streptophyta; class Magnoliopsida; order Solanales; family Solanaceae; genus Solanum; species Solanum habrochaites. The sequence goes on along the minus strand of JAKWJA010002493.1, from coordinate 44,316,468 downwards.
ATATATTTAATCTTTTATTTTAACCACGCGACGCGCGGATAAGTAGACTAATTAAGAGATGAAATAAAAAGCCATTAATTAAGAAGTGTGTCTAATTAAGAAATATAATTAAAATCCATAACTTGATGAAAATATCACGTTTGCAACAACTTTAAAGGATATGACACCTGAAAAAAATCAAAACAACCAAAATTCTTCTCCCTTTTTTGACGATTCAATAAAGTTTAAACTTTTTAACTCAAATTCACGAAATATTAACATAGTTTCTCCTTAGTATATGTGTTGGATAAAAGAGTTGTTGCAGTGAGGGAAAAGGGATTAGTAGGTTAAATCCTAGATTTGTATTCTTTAAGCTGAATGTGTGTTACTTCTTTAATGAAATTGAGATGAGTTAAAAATCACGTGAGAAGAAGTCATGACTTTCTCCACCCTTGAGCAATGGGGTTTTAAAAAAATTCTATGTGTCTAATTTACTTTGTATTATTTATTTTTCGCATTGTTATTATGTCAAGGAACATGTTCCATTTGTTAGTGTTAACTTATTATATACTAGTTGTAGTAGAACTCTACTTAGTATTAATTCTTTTACAAATCTTTTAAGTTGTAAATTTCCCTTATAAATACAAGAACAAAGAATGAGCAAGGCTCATGATTTACCTTCATTCTATCTCTTTCATCATGGTATCAAGTACCTTATGTGTCGTGATATCTTGACTCATTTTATACTTAAAAAACGAGGAACTAATACTAGAATTGAATGTGTCTTTGTATGATTTTATGTGTTTGTTGATTATGTAGGCAGATTCTGGCATATGTAGAAAAGTCGAAAAGAAGTAAACAATAATGATTAGAAAGTGAAGACCACGATTATCTTCACGATCTGTGGTCCTCTTCACGGATTGTGATGGTGTTCGTAAAGGGAAATTCCAATGAACAAATTTTTGGAAGACCCACTTTAGAGAAATTTGAAGTGAAGACCATGCAAGTCTTCACGGACCGTGGTACCTTTGACGGTCCATGGTCTAGACTGTGATCAAGATTTCAATGAGCAGGTTGAAGACCAAGATTTTGGGAAATTCCAAGGTAAAACCATGGACAACTTCACTGACCGTGGTCTCTTTGACGGTCCGTGGTCTATCTCGTCATGTTGAGTCCAGTAACTATAGTTGAAGACGTAATCTTGGGACGTATCAAAGGAAGACCACAGAGAGCTTCATGGACCGTGAAGCCTTTGATGGATCATGACTATGACCATGAAAGAGCCTGACAATTCACTCCTAGTTTGATCAGGACTCCTTTCAAAAAATTTAATTTTGAATCATTAGGTGGCCCTGCAGGGGTATGACTGATACATAGGTATTTATACAGAGAATGCACCAGGAGGACTGGACTTTTGGAGATTTTGAATTTGAACTATTTTTTATAACAATTGAAGCTTGGATTTCAGTTATCATATTATCGAATCGATTGTTGATTTGTTGATTGATTTCGTACGTATTTAGAATTATATATTCATTCTCTACTATTGATTTTGTCTGTGAAAATATGAGTGGCTAAAATACCACGACTGGGTGTATGGGATCTGTGATGATACTATAGAGTCGATTCTATGAAACGAGTAAATAATAATCTGTGTTTACAATATGTAGTTTACAACTTTCAATATTAACCTTGTTTATTGAATACACGGGTTAGATGATTCTGTATCTAGTGTTTGTTCTAGAGGAAAACCCTTGTTATGAAAAAGCTAAAACTACTTTAAATCAACCGGAGTTAAAGTTTGAGTTCGAGAGAAGAGATCTTTAACTTCATGTCAATGTAGGCGAGATTTAATGTTTAGATCATTTGTAGTTCGAGAGAATACAAATGCGCATTATCTAATTGGGCTGAGAAGAATTAGATAAAGCTAACTTGCTAAGGTTCTGTTAACATTGATTTGCCTGACACTCAATTTACAGGAGAGCTTTAGAGTTGTCATAGTGAACACAAACTCCGTTCCCCTTAATTAACTAATAAATTTTACACCATTGTAGTCTGTCAATCGTAATTGTTACTTTGATTGTAAGTTTCGGTGATTGTTACTCGTCAATTAAATCCAATTTACTTTATGTCATTATTTTTAAGAGATAATAACAACATTGGAAGAAACGTGACAGTAAAACCTTATCTGTAAAGAAATTCTCCGTGGGATCGACCTCAACTCAAGTTGAGTTTCATAAATTGACAGCGGCCGTTTAAATTTCTTATTCGAAGTGTAAGTTTGAACGTATTAAATGTTGGCGCCGCTATCGGGGAATTTTGATTTAGAAGAGTTTTAGTAGATTTTATTCGACTTGCAGTTATATTTCCTAATTTTACTTGTGTTTTTGTTTTTTCTCTATTAAAAATAAGTCTGTTGGTGTATGCCCAACACTAGAAGTTAAGGAGCCCCATTGCTTTCTTACGACCCTAAGCTCTAGAAAAATCTTCGCGAGATGGTTAATGCGCAAGAACTAGAGGCTAAGAGACACATATTGGTCATTGAGGCAGAACTTGATGTTGCATGGATTGTTCAACATAATGTTGGACTTAACAATCCCAGGCCAGCCTCCCCTCGAAATGGTGGGATAAATCAACTTAGGGTGGTAGATAAGAATAGAGAAGGAGTAATCCCTCCCCAACGCCAACTAATAGTCCGAAGGGGTAGAGCTCAACACCTAGCTCATATGATTTATGAAGAAGATGATATTGATTTGGATTTTGCTTGAGCTACTAGAGCTATGGTGCTACCAGCACTACCTCCAAGTGTCAAGTTTACCATCACTAGCACTATGATCCAACTGTTGAATCTAAAAGGAATGTTTAGAGGTGCAGCTGGTGATGATGGAAATCAACATCTGATGAATTTGTGGGAACTTGCAAGTCACAAGAGATTCTGGGGGTAAATAAAAAAGCAATGAGGGTGAAGTTATTTCCATCGTCTCTTACTAGATAGGCAACTAACTGGATGAATGAGATGTCGGATGACTCCATTCGAACATAGAGTGAGCTGAAAGAAGCCTTCTTGGAACAATTCTTTTCAGAATCAAAAGAGCTGCAAATGAAAGATGAAATTAGTACACATAAGTATTTACCAGGAGAGGCAATGCATGACACTTGGTGGAGATTCAGCCAAAAGCTGAAGAAATGTCTTAACCATGATCTTACTAAAAGACATCTCAATAAGACCTTTTATAGGTATCTTAATTATGTTACTAAAACTGTTGTTGATGCAGTTTGTGGAGGTAACTTTATGAGGAAACCGTTTGTAGAGAGCATGCATCTATTGGATGAAGTCTTCAAAAACAACAGAGCATGGTACACTAGAGATGCAAAAGTATGGGACCTAAGGTATACATATGATATGTCAGTTGAACAGAGGAATAGAGAGGAAGAAAGGGGCCAAGACATGGTACATATGAGGGACTCAAATAGATCTGCTGATGAAGCACAATTGTGACCAAGTCTTAAAAGTTTAATGTTGTAGGACAACAAAGTAGGTATGAAGATCAAGACATTGACTTTGATGAGGAAGAAAACTACTTGGGAAATCAACGACGTTTCCGGAACCATGACTCTGGAAATTAGGGTTATTATTATGGGAATACAGGTCGAAACTATGAAGAGATGGCCAGTATGATAGGCCAACAAACAGAGATCAAGGAAACTGGAAAAACAGGGATGGGTACAGAAATGATTACAGTAGTGTGTATTTGCCCACAGGTAGGAAGATACCAAAGAAGTAGTAACTCCAGAGGATCTAAGCTTGAAGATATGATGGACAAATTACTCTAAAAAGTTGAATCAACTACGTAGGGGTAAAAGAGATGATGGATTATTTCTCTAACATGAGTCTGTTGGTAGACTCTAGTCTTAGTGTTCTTGTGTGTGAGGCTGCCTAAGTGTTCTTCGGGAGGTAGTTGGATATGATTTTCGGTCAAGAGTAGGGTAAATTGATATGGGGTTGAAAATTTTAAGTGTTTCGAGATGTTCTACTATTTAAAAATGGTGGAAATTAGGTTTTACTAGGTGTGGGGATGACTGTGGGTGTGTACTGGTCGATTGTAAGACCACGACAAACTTCACGGACCGTGGAAGTGTCCACAGACCGTGATCCTTGTCATGGACCACGCGCAATGCACTTTCATCCACTAGAGTTCACAAAAAGGATCACGGATCGTAGTGACCTCTAAGGACCATGAAAGTTGTCGTGAATATGACTTGGAAATAAAAAATAAACGACATATCCTGAGCGTTGATTCTACCCCAACTTCACGGAGGAGTTCACGGTCCGTGGTGTATTCCACAACACGTGAAATCCCCCACTGAGTTTAGTTTAAAGTGTTATTTTTTGTGTTTTTCTTTTTCAAGTATTCAATGATTATTTCTTGTTAATACCATGATCCTTCACGATGATAAATTGGGTGCCGTCATTCTTAAGGCAAGGCGTCACAATGATTTTTACACAGGGGAAGTTTGAGTACTCGATAGTTCGTCTATTCTTTGCGCAAGTGCTAATGTGTATTGGTTTTTTTGCAGGTATAATGGAACCCAAACCCCGAATAAAGGACGCAAATCAACCTTCCCCCTACTACTTCCCAATTAGAGGGACATGCCACATTACAGGCTAGTGGTTCGGAGGTGTAACTAGATATTACACCCAAGAAACACTCACCTCGGGCTACAAGATCACAAGTCAAATGACATATACTCTAGAACAATCCTTCTCAGTATGAAGAAGTGGGCAGTGATTCAGGGAATGAAGAATCTTCTGTGAATATCCAAAATGAAGACAACTCCGGCGAGAATTCAAATGATAGCTCGGGGGACAGTGCGGCAGGTGACATCATTTCTCAAGCGAATTTTCACACTTTTCCTTCGTCGACACATAGAGAAGCTGAAACTGTAGCTCAAGTGGCTGCCTATCGAAAGAGCTTGTTGACATACTCACGGATGATGAGACCGTGGTACGGTACGTATATTCTTAAGAACCACATCCAGATCAGAAGGAACAACTCATTGCCTGCTATCGTACCATGTGGACGGTGGACCGGACAAGGGAATTCTACCATAGAGGAATTGTGATTAAGATTGACAGCCATTCTATCTTGCCTGAATCTAGGATGGTGGTCTTAACATCAAGGCATTTCTGGACTTTCAGTTCACAAGTCCCAGTGGATGGAAAATGCGTCGAGTACATGTTCCAATCACCCACCAAGGGAATTCTACAAATCATAGCATCCCTCTAATGAAACTCACTGACAACAGAAACCACGAAACGGGGTCAAAAGACCTCAGATATAACATGGTCCCCTCAACTCCATATAATTCAGAGAAGTTATAGACATTTTTAAAAACTTATCAACGATGTGCATGGGGCCGGAGTAAACTCTACCCCACCATCAGTCAGTATTTTTGTCTAGGGCAGCAACCTGAAGTTACCAATGCGGGAGACATAGAAGAACATGCTTCTCGTGAAAGGGTGTTCACGCTTGCTCGTCAAGCAAATTGCTATAGATGGGGAAATGCGGAGTTGGGTAACCACCATGACACTAACCATGGTTAAGCGACGTTTGACTATTCTGACCAACAGTGTCGTGGCGTTGTTGTAGTGTATAGTTGCGACCAATTACAAATAACAATACTCTCTCACCTTTCCTTTCATTAGTAGCTTGTCTAATAATTGGTTACCCGTTCAATACGGGACAAATTATAGCGATAGAAATGAGAGATAGGGCTCTAAATGGGAGGGCATCATTTTTTCCCTTATCTAGTAAGGAAATTATGTAGCCAAATGGACATCCCTGCCAATAGATTGGTTGATCGATGGCGGGAGGCATCCAAACTCATTTAGATTTCAAAGATAAAAAATTTATCGAACCATGTTTTTGGTGCTAAGTCTGCGACAATAGGCAGTTTAGCAATTGCTTCTAAGCCCCACTATAAATGCCACAGACTAACAGAGCGCTAGAGCAAGGAGAGTCATCTTAGACTACTGCAGAGATACTACAATCAGCCTCTACTGCCCATCCTTCAGGTACTCTTATTACTATTCCTATACTTTTTCTTGAGAAATCAGTTGCAGATCGATGCCAAACTAGGGCATTAGAAGACAAAATTGTGCCTCAGATGCCTCAAATGATTGAAATCAAAAAGTCAGCTACCAAGAAGGAAATCACTGGCGAGGTACGCGAAAAACCAAGTGTGCTAAAAGAAAGACTGGATGGTTTAGAAAATATGGTGCAAGATCGATTCCAAGCGGCCAGTCAATCAAAGACTGATGAGTTCTAAGAACAAATGGCCGAGATGAGATCTCAAATTGATAATTTAGCTAAGCAGCTTTCCCACTCTAGTATTACCAGATTCTTTTATGCAAATGCTAAATCAAGCACCCTCTATGCAATCAATTGATGAGGTTTGGCAAAAACTCCCTACAGCTAAGTCCGGAAAGAGGAAGCATAAGGCTTGAGACCTCGACGAGGAGACCCCTATTGATCCAATACAAGAAGCACAACGAGCTAGAAAAGAAAGCTCGCAAAGAATCCCAAAATCTATAAAAGAAAATAGTAGCCCGTGAGCAACAAAAATGAGATATTGTGTTAGCTGGCGCTTTTGAGAGTGAAGCACCTGCCCAACCTTAGAGTGGTTACCCACCACTATTGTTTCTGAGAGAGGACTTGTTGATAATGGTGTCATTGCTGAGTCGAAGACCGGCACCTAGAGCGTCGTAGGTATGACTCCTCATCATCACCCTGTATGTATCGGTGATATATTTTTACTTTAAGAGCAAAGTCCTTTCTTTTGGGGGAGAGGGTGGAGAGAAACCTTCCATAGTTGTTAGAAAATGGAGGTTGTCTCTATTGATTACTTTTTGTAGTATTTTGTATGTGAGATATGCAACTGCTAATCAGTAGAGAAAATGATCGACTAAATCTTAATCTAATTTTGACTGTTAGGAACTTCATATGACATTTTAGATACTGAATTATTGAACATTGCTTTGTTTGAATGATTAATTGGTGATCTAAGAAACTGGAAAATGCAATCATGTGTGGTGTGTGTGTGTTTTGGTTAATGCCTAACACTAAGACCAGAAACTAGACATTCCTAAGTAGTCTTGATTGAAGCCGAGGATAACTGAATAGGAAAGGATCAACAGGCCAGGTTTGTTATGAACCAGTAAAAGCCAAAAAAGAACCAAATAAAATAACCTTACCTCTTGAACCCATTTTTGAGCCTCGGATAGATCTTTGTTCTTACCCAAAACATTCACAACCTTGGTTTTCCCAAAGTTAAGATGTCATAACTTAGGATAAAAGCCTAAGTTGAGGGTGATTGCAACCCAAACAGGAAAGAAAATGGAAAAAGATAGTTCAACCAGCGAGCAAAAATGTATAATGCTAACCAAATAAGAAAAAAAATCAAGTTGTGGCTGCTGGGATGGAAGAAAAAGAGATTAAAAGAGGAATTATGAAAACAAAACTTAAAGAAACTAAGGGACTAGTCACTCATGAAACCAGATTTTCATTTCCTAGCCTCGAGCAAATGTTACAAGCCAATAAAATCCTTGCAGTGATCATATTCTGATTTTCTGAAAGGTAGAGCGTAAACAGTGCAGGCAAGCCGATGGTAGTTTGTTGTTAGTGCTAGAAGTTCTTTGGGAGTGTGAGTGTAGTATTCAGTCCCAACTATTTTGAGCGAGGTACGTCTTTAGTTTGAGAACACAGTGGTTGCATTTGAAAGTGGATTGGGTAAGCAGATGATTCGCAGACATAAGCATGAGATGTTATTTATAGATCCTTACATGTTAGATTTAGAGATTTGAAATACAAATTGTGCGTGAAATACCTGTTGCATAGTTTCAAAAGTTTGAAAAGATTTTGAGAGCTGGCTGTAATACTTTTCTCATCACTTGAGCATAAGTAATGGTTCTAATTGAGGATGTTGATGTGCCGCGATATCTTGGCACATTTTATACTTAAAAAATAAGGAACTAATACTAGAATGAGTGTGTTTTTGTATGATTTGATGTGCTTGTTGATTGTGTAGGCAGAATCTAGCAGATGTAGAAAATGGAAAAGAAGTAGACAATAATTATTAAAAAGTGAAGACCATGGTCATCTCAAGTGAATAAATTTTTGGAAGACCCACTTTTGGGAAATTTGAAGTGAAGACCACAGACGTCTTCACGGACCGTGGTACCTTTGACGGTTCATTGTCCGGACCGTGATCAAGATTCCAGTGAGAAGGTTGAAGACCCATATTTTTGGAAATTCCAAGGCAAACCCACTGACGACTTCACGGACTGTAGTCCTTTTGATGGTCTGTGGTCTAGATCGTCATGTTGAGTCCAGTAACTATAGTTGAAGACGTAATCATGAAATGTTTCAAGGAAAGACCATGGAGGGCTTCACGAATCGTGAATCCCTCGATGGATCGTGACTATGATCGTGAAAGAGCCTGATAGTTCAGTCCTAGACTGATCAGGACTTCTATTAAACATTTTAATTTTGAATTATTAGGTGCCCAGCAGGGGTAGTTTAGATACATATATATTTTTACTAGGAATTCACCATGGGGACTATACTTTTGGAGATTTTGAGTTTGAACTATTTTTTTTGTAATAATTGAAGCTTGGATTTTGGTTATCAAATTATCGAATTGGTTGTTGATTTGATAATTCATTAGGATTATGTAAAACGAGGAGAAAGTAATCTTTGTTTACAATCTGTAGTTTACAACTTTCAATATTAATCTAGCCTATTGAGTACACGCGTTAGACGAGCCTGTATCTAGTGTTTGTTCAAGAGAAGAACACTTGTTAGGAAAAAGCTAAAACTACTTTAACAAATCAAAGTTAAAATTGGAGTTCGAGAGAAGAGATATTTAACTTCGTGCCAATGTAGGCGAAATTTAACTATTAGATTGTTTGTAGTTCGAGAGAATACAAGTGAGCATTATATGATAGAGCAGAGAAGCATTAGGTAAAGCTAACTCGCTAAGGTTCCGTTAACATTGATTTGCCTGACACTCAATTTACAGGAGAACTTTGGAGTTGTCCTCATAGTGAACACAAACTTGTTTCCTCTTAATAAACTAAATAAATTTTATACCAGCGTAGTATGTATGTCACTTTGATTTTATGTTTTTGTGACTGTTACTCGTCCATTATACCCAATTTTACTTTCTAGAAGTATTTGTTAGGAGATAATAACAACATTCGGACAAACGCAACAGTAAAACCTTGTCTGTAAAGAAATTTTCCGTGAGATCAACATCAACTCAAGTTGAATTCTGTAAATTGACAGCGATCGTTTACATTTCTTATTTGAAGTGTAACTTTGAAAGTATCAGAGCCCTAAACAATCTTTTCCATGGGTCTCGTAAGTTCTTGTCTCAAATCACCCCCTCTTCCCAACCGGCCTCCTTGAATCAATCTTCTATTGGCCTTATAACTCCCCTTCCGACAATCCAATATCAAAGGTTTTCTTTCTATAGAATTGACATACGTCAACGACGTACCTTACCTGGAAGAAAGTTTTTCTCTTGGCCTTACATGGCTTCAATACATTCTTCGTGATCTTGGTTTTTTTCTTACTTAACCCGTGTCTGCGAAGTGTGACAACATTGGAGCCATCCACCCAGAACATAATCCAATTTTTCACTCTATCTCTTTCATCTCTATTGATCGATACTGGACGCATACATTTTATCAATATATATTTACTTTTAGATCACAAACTTCAATATTTATTAGATCATACAATGGGCTACTTTTAATTATAGTATATCTTGGTATAATATATTAATATGCATGTGAGACCACAAAATAAAGTTTACTAACAATTAGAACATCTTTGTAAATAGTCATTATCCAAACTAGTAACCATTTTTCTGAAAATAAAATATCTCAAATTTAAGACAGCTTATAGTAGTTGACTGTAAACAGTTGCAGATATCCCGCAAACCATTGTTAATTTGCTTGTCATCCTCTTGGTTTGATTTAATTATTTGAAGGCGTTTTATCCAACAAATTTCATTAATATATATGAGGAAAAATTTATATTTGAACATTGCCTGCCTGCTGGTACGTGACTTAGTGGTTCCTTATATCACGTTTAACACAATTTTTAAATAATATTTTGATATATGTCCCTTGATTTGATATCATCATGATGATTGGAAATATCATATTAGAAAAGGAGACTTTGATTCAATGAATTTTAAACATGATATACATTGATTGGCAGTAAGATAATTTTTTTTTGTAAAAATTACATAAATTACTGTGTTAAAAGAGTTAAATTACATCTTATTCCTATTTTTTTTTTCAATCTACAAAAATCTTGAATTTCAAATATATCAGGAAATTTGCACATACATAATTTACGGATGGTGAATGATACATTACTTAATGAGGGATGTATAGGAGAAAGAACTTTTGTAATTTTTTAAATGATAGGAAATTTAAAAGATTACGGTAAAATAAAATAAAAATTTACTTAATTTTTTCCAAATTTGGTACACTACCTGAGATAGTAATTATTTATTCCACGCTAATTTTCCGTAGTTGTTGGCATTATGAATGGATAGTGGCATCACTATAATGCTTAGTTGTTATGTTGCTTTATGAAAGAGTTTAAATTTTATAGCTCATGAAGGTAAAGAATATATATGTCTTGTTAAAATATGAAATTGAAATTTTGAAAAAAAAGAAGATAGGGTACCTCTAAAAATTAGTTATTTAAACTGTATGTATAAACTCCCTCCGTACGGAATTGTTTGTCATATTTGCGCTTATCGAAAGTCAATCCGACTAATTTTTAAAGGTAAATTAGATTACAGTAATTTGATATTTTAAAAAAAAATTAGATATTCTAAACTACATGAAAAGTACTATAAATTACAATTTTTTGCATATTAAGATAATGAAAAATGCATCTTAAAATGTTACTCAAAATTTTTATATGTTGACTATAAAAATAAAAACCATGACAAACAATTTAGGACGTAGGGAGTATTTTTTAAAAAAAACTCCAAAAACGAAATATAACATATACAAAGTTTTTAACACTGAATTTTTCTTCCGAAACGTTCAACTGCCAAACAAATCTCTAGCAAATACATTCAATAAAAAAAAATAAAGAATTTTGAGGTAAAGATTAAAAAAAAAAAAAAAGTGGATGTATACAATTATTTAAGCTCTATGGAAATCATTGTGCAATGGTGAATTTGGAGTTAATTTCTTATGTGGACTTTTTGTATTGGTATTTGTTTTGTTGAGTAATTCCCTTTGAGGACTTTGTTTGTGTTGATCAAGTACTGGAGCTATATAGACAAATGTCATTGTTGAAATATCCTTATAATCCTTCAATGTTTCAAGTGTTTTGACAACTGTAGTCATATCTGGTCTAGCTTTTGGCCTATGGCTTAAACATTGGTAAGCTACATATGCTGCTTTTTGAACTCCTTCTGATGAATATAAACCTTCTAATCTTGGATCAATTACTCTAGCTAATTTACGTGCATCTTTCAATTGTGGTCTTGCCCAATCTGCTAAATTTTGTTCTCTGTTTGGACGAGTTTTATCTAGGGATCTTCTCCCAGTTAGAAGCTCCAGTAGTACTACTCCGAAACTATATACATCACTTGCTGCGGTCAAATGACCTGTGCAAATGAAATATCAGAAACATAATCAAATTTGAAAATTGTTGATAAATGAAATATATATTAATTACCGGTCATGAGGTATTCAGGAGCAGCGTAGCCTTGTGTTCCCATGACTCGGGTGGAGACGTGTGTGTCATCTCCTTGTGGGCCATCTTTAGCAAGTCCAAAATCAGAGAGTTTGGCATTGTAATCCTGGAGAATTTTTTAATGTTATGTTATGTTGCACAAAGTTTGGTGTGTTTGTGTGAAAGTGAATTGACTTACTGAGTCTAACAAGATATTTGAAGCCTTGAAATCACGATATATGACTGGTTTTTCAGCTTCATGGAGGAAAGCTAAGCCTTTTGCAGCTCCAAGTGCTATTTTCATCCGCGTTGACCATGGAAGTGATACAGAATATCCTACATATATTATTTTTTGTGAACAATACAATACTCTGATTCTATATCCAATAATTATTTGAATTGACTGATTCTATATATTTCATAAGAGGAGTTGGTAAAAGTGAAAAAGCTAAAGTCAATGGTCACATAATAATCTTTGATATTGGACAAGTACAGCTACTGATTGTAAACGTGAAAGAAAGCAGATTGAAACTCTATTCATCCATCCATCCATCCAAAAGCAAAAATGACATAAATATATATAATGAGATTTTTGTTATTTGCTTCATATATATCCAAACAAACTGTTAGTGGAATTTGTAAAAAAAGAAGGTAACAATAACATACTTCTAAAAAGTTGATTCTCCAAGCTCCCTCTGGGCATATATTCATAGACCAACAGCCTGTGTTCCTCTTCACAACAATATCCAATCAACTTCACCAGATGTGGATGTCTCAATTGCCCCAAAAATATCACTTCTGTCTGCACATACACAATAATTAATTAATTACTAATTGACTTTAATTTAGAGATAAAAATTACTAGCTATATAATTAATTCATTACCAGCCATTCTCGATGACCTTGAGTGCCATCTAAATCTAAAAATTTTACAGCGACAGGTTGAGGTTTTAGATCAGGTCTAAGTTTATCATCAATAAAACCTTTATGAACTGGTCCAAAACCTCCCTCCCCAAGGAAATTACTTGAAGAAAAATTCTGAGTAATAACTTTCAATTCTTGAACACTGAAAACATGAAGATTTGAACCAGCTAATGATATTGATAAATCTTCTGAAATCGTCGAATTACTGAAATCTGAAACTGAAATCCGATGAAATGTACTCTGTTTCGATACCAATTTCGATGTCTTTGGTTTTTCGGATATACAACATCTAGGAACTAGAGATTCCCATGTAATCTTCATCGCCTTAATTGAGAATCAATGAACAAACCTCTTTTTATATATATATATATATATAGATAATATATATAGAGAGCTCTAGAATATATATATATATATATATATATAAAATGATTGAGACGCACAGAGGGTAATAATATATTATTCAAAACTCTCGCTACCCTAATGACTTCTCTATACCAGATATACAAAGGAAGACCTCCCCAACAACACCTTTATTTATATATATTATATTTATATAAAGGAAGACAAACTTCAATATATATTTAAATGACATAGTTATAGTTTAATTTTTTTTTTAATGTTATATGACTATAACTATACAATAAATAGCAAATTTTATTATATATTAATAATCAGTTTCTTTTCATATTTAATATAAATAAATAATAAATAAGAAAATTATTATTAATGTCATAATTAATTATGTATTCATACCTTCTCTTTCATCAATATCCCTATATTATCGATTTTTTTTGTATTTCTCCCCAATTTCTTCCAATTCAAGATCCGTTTGTATGATTCTAGGAGTGATTTTGTGGTTCAATTCATTATACTTATATTTATACTAATTTTGTGGTTTAATCAAAGTCAAATGTTATATTTTAATAATACTTTAGGCATAGAGAATTGTATTGTAATATTGATTATTAAAATGGATGGTGAATACAAATATATTTAGATACCATAAGTAATAGCAAATTGATTAGGCAATACAAATGATAGTTGGATACAATCAATACTATATTTTATAACATAAATACCTAACATTAACAATAAGCCAAAGTATATAGAAAACTTCACGAAAAAAATAGATCGACGTTTTGTTGATTTTTTTTAATTTTTTATAAGTCGAATAGTACACATTGATACATACACATTCTATTGTTTTTCCATTTCATATTTTAACGACCTGTTAGTCGTTTTGGCAGTAGTAGAGTGGATTTATGGTAATAACTGTATGGGTCGACGATTTCCCACGACGGACAGTCATGGCGACGGACCGTCGAGGGTGAGGGTCTCGTTCCAAAAAACAATTCCGACTCTGAAAATTGGATACTTGAGATCGACTCTCTGACTCGCCGACGGAATGGCAGACGGACCGGTCGCAGGCATGACGGGCGTCACAGACCTCTAAATAAAAATTGAAGTATCTGAACTTGTGACGAGACACAGCAGGACGGACCGTCGAAGGGAAACGACGAACCGTCAACAGGCGGCGGAACCCTGACTGGGGGCGGATTTTCTGTTTAAACGGTTTTAAGGGGCGTTTTGGACTATTATGAACATATAATTAAAAGTAGTGGGTTAAGGTAATAATTCAATTACTTAGGAGTTAAATGAGATAACCTGGAAATAGTAATAAATGGTTACATTTTAGCATCTTTTCTTTATACCTTAATTATATGGTAATTTAGGGTAAAGAAAAGAGTTAATAAGGAATAAAATACGAAAGAACAGAGAGCACAGAGGGAGAGGAGGAGAACGAACAAGAGAGGGAGAAACGAAGAGGAAAGCAAAGCATTGGAGCAGAAGTAGATTGCGTGATTCACAATTCTTCGGTGAGGTAGGTTATGGTTTATGTTATTTCCTAGTAACTCTTAATAGCGAAGATATGTATTGGGGTAGTATTGTAAAGCTTCTATATGCTTAATTGTATGCTTGCATGATGTGATTATGAAATTATAATGGGTTTTGGAAAGACAAGGTTGTGAAGCGAACCTAAAACCTCTCTGTTTAATGATGATGTATTAGGATAAAAGAAGGCTGATGAATAAAAGAATGAGGTTAATAGATCGGGTGTCACGGTCCGACACCAGGATAGTAGTAGTGGATCAGGTGTACGTTCCGACACCAGGATAGTATAGTAGTGGAGCGGGGGGCACGTTCGACACCAGGATACAAGTAGGGATCGGGTTCACGTTCGACACAAGGATAGTAGTGGATCGGGTGTCACGTTCCGAAACCAGGATAGTAGAGTGATCGGGTGTCACGTTCGAAACCAGGATAGTAGTAGTGGATAGGGGTGTCACGTTCCGACACCAGTTATAGTAGTAGAGGATCGGGGTGGTGTCACGTTCCGAACCAGGGATTAGTCGTAGTGGATCAGGTTCACAGTTCAGGACACCAGGATAGTAGAGGTCGGTTGTCAGTTCCGACACAAGAATAGTAAAAAGAAATGAATCTTGAATTATGTAATATACTCAAATTAAAGAACCTATTTCCCAACGGAGTATGGTGTGGAGGCGGAGTCCTCATAGATTGTACTCCTGGGTTGTGGCCAATGGTTATGGTACTTGTTGTAGTTATCTGTTGAGTATGGTAGTCGATTTGTATGTTATTATCTGATTATATTGCTTTCTATTTGAGTTGGCGATCCGATGATACCTAATCAGTACTTGTGTCTTGATTGACCCATACTTGTATGTTTCTTTCTTGTTTATTTGTGGAAGTGCAGCAACGTGCCATCGACTTCGGACTGTCCGCAACTCTAGCCAGACTTCAGCATAATCAAATCTCAGGGTGAGTATTATCTAGCTCGGACGGTTCTTTCTCGCGTCTTGATGTCTTGAATAGTCTCGTACATGGACCATCTCTTTTACTTATTTTATATTTTAGTATCTTAGATTTAGTTAATTTGAGGATAGAGGTTCTTCGTGATGATTGGACTTGTCCAGATCTTGGGAATGATAAGTATGGAGTTTAGAAGTGATTTAATGATTTCGTTAAGAGTTTAAGTCTCCAACAGATATCTGTTTATTATGATGAAATGTTGGGGTTTTTAGATTGGTTAGATTAGTTGGGTTCGCTACCATAGGAGGGTAAGGTGGGTTGCCACTCCGCGGGCTCGTTTTGGGGTCGTGACAAAACTTGGTATCAGGAGCAATTAAGATTTGTTGTTCTCATCACACAAGAACGAGTCTAGTAGGTCTTGAGGAACGGTCGGGGGACGCCCTTACTTTTCTTTGAGAGGCTACAGGAATTTAGGAAAAAAGTCCATTCTTTCTTTCTTTCTGCTATACTTGGATCCAATGGTTTATCTAGGTGATACAAATGGTATCTGACCATCTTCACTCTATTTCGAAGATTGGGTTAGAACTAGAGCAACAACCCGCGGCCAACACCAACAACGGCACACAGGCATGAGTCTGAGCCAGTCACTGGGCCTGTTAGTCGAAGAGGAGCAAAGTTCACAGAGGTGTGCGGTTAGACTTGTCGCTGGCAGGAGAGACGGCCTATAGAGGAAAGGCAAGCACCTGGCCCAGCTAGTACTAGGGCATTGATCCCACCGACTGAGGAAGTATTAAGAGAGGGTGAGGAGGGGAGAATGAAAACAAGTGCAGAAAGGAGGAATTACCACCCCAAACCTACCCCAGAGATGATGAATCAGGTTCTTCTTGCCTCTAGCGGGTTGTTATCTGATCAAGGCCAAACGCCTCCAGTGTTTTTTCGACCAGCACTTCAGGGTTCCCGGGAGTACCACATGCAGCTGCGTGGCTCCCCGGCATGGTGCTCATGGAAATAGGCACGTTTCCTCGTTGACTACAGGGCCTTATAATGACGACGAGTGATCACACCGAACTCTTTCACGAAGTTCTTGAAATTGAAACCCACAGTCTTCAAGGGTGCGGAGCTGAGGATGCATATGATTTCTAGAGTGATTGTCATGAGCTGCTACAAAGTGAGCATAGTGGAACAATTAGTGTTGAGTGTTTGTAACCTATCAGTTCAGGGAAATGCCAAATGTGGCGCGGATCGCGATATTGCGTGTCAACCAGCACAGGCACCCCTATGATTTGGGCATCATTTGTCTAACGTAGTATGGATAATAAGTATATACCCCGGACTTTGAGGTTATAGGAGAGAGATGAGTTCCTGAGCTAGAGCAAGGCAGGATGTAGGTTACTGCGTATGAGGCTAAGTTTCGTGCATTATCTAGGTTATGCCACCCCAGCTTTTGCTTCAGTCACAAGAGCGGATTCGGCCGTTTTGTGAGGGAATTGAGGTCAGATTTGCAGATTTACAGCCTTACAAGGTACTACTGCCAGCAAAATCCTTTCAGGAAGTGGTAGAATTTGTAATAGGGGTGGCGGCGTGAAGGCCAGATGACTTCACCATGGGGCATCAGCAAACCTAAGAAGTTTCGTAAGGGAGGTGAGTAGGGGTCTACTCCAGAGGGCAGAGTTCAGGAGGTTATCCAGCCCCGACCTATTCAGTCTTCATACAGCTGTAGCTGGGGGTCCACCGCCAGACCCGGTCATATTTCTCTGAGTTGGAGGGTTATCCCCGACTCCGTCGTTTCTCACAGGGAACCTATGCGAACCAGAGGCGGAGTGTTATGTTATGTTGGGGAAAATTGGAAATATTAAGAGAGGGAATATTGTTCCAAACAGAGTTTACAGACCCCACACACTAGTCAGAGGGGGTAGAGGTGGTCATGGAAGAGGCCGCATTGGAGGGACGTGGTGGTCAGTAATGGTGGTACAAATAAAACAAGGGGGTGGCGGGCAGCGGAGGCGAGACTTGCAGCACAACATGGTAGGGGCAACGGAAGACAGGTGGGTGGAGGGGTAGGGGCCCATTGTTATGCCTTTCTTGGGAGATCTGAAGCGGAGACATCTGATGTTGTTACTTAGGTAATCTTTGCGTTTTTGTTGATGATTGCAGGCTTTGTCTGGTTTGATCCTGGATCACAACATTTTCCTATGTATCTTCCTCATTGCTATTGGTCTTAATTTAATTGTGATTGCTGCCTTGACATCCCTATTCTTGCTCTACTCCGGTGGGTTTTGGAGTCCTGTGGTCTGTGATAGTTGAAAAGGTTTGTTATAGGTCTTGTCTTGTGACATTATGGGGAGCAATACTCATGTATAGGACTTGGTTATATTCGAAATGGTTGATTTTCATCCATTGTAATTCGGGGTATGACTTGCTTTCCCCAAACTTGCAATCTTAGAATTGTAAATGCCAAAACTGTGACATTGGCCAACAGCTTGGTTGACAGTCTGTTAGTGTGGGATGGTGACTAAAATCTCACTCAGTTCGATCATTCCTTTCTCGTGCTAAGAGAATGGTTAGTAAGGGTTTGTTTAGCTTTCGTGGCATCATTCAGGGATTGGATACTACCCAGTACCTGCAATGAGCGGTTCGAGAGTCCGTTGAGTTATGGATGTGTTTCCTGCAGACCTTCCTGGTATGCCAAGGATAGGTGATATTGACTTTTGACCGATCTGGAGCCGGGTAACTAGCCACCAATTGTTAAGACCACATTATAGAATGGCCTTCGAAAAGGAGTGAAGGCGAGGAGGTGAACTAAGAGTTTTGGTGTACAAAGGCCAAGGCAAACTTCAAGATTGTGGTGGTCTAGGGAAAGGCTTATTAGACCAAGTGCATCCCCTTGGGGTGCTCCTTGTTTTTTGTGAAGAAGAAGGATGGAAGTTTTCGGGATGTGCATTGACTACAGACAATCTGAATAAGGTTAACTGTTAATAAGAACAAGTATCCTCTTCCTCGCACGATGATTTTTTCGATCAGTTACAAGTGCTTCTGGTACATTCTCAAAAATTGATTTGAGATCGGGTTATCATCAATTGAAAAAAATACGGGCACAACGAGTGCCCAAGAATGCGTTTCGGACCAGGTATGGGCATATGAGTTCTAGTAAGTCTTTTGGGCCTTACGATATCCCTGCCTGCTTTAATGAGCTTGATGAATGGGATTTATTGTAAGCCATACCTGGATCTCTTGTCATGTAATTCATTGATGAATAACTGGTATACTCAAAGAGTAAGAAAAAACATGAGGCAACTAGAATGGTATTGGAAATGTGAGGGAGAAAGCTTTATGCCAAATTTCTAAGTGTGAGTGTTGGGCTATAGATTAAGTGTCCTTCTTGGGGCATGTGGTTTCTAAGGATGGAGTGATGGTGGTCCTTCTAGATCGAAGCAGTGTGAAGAGTTGGGTAAGACCTACTAATGTTACAGAGGTAAGGAGCTTCGTTGGTTTAGCTGCTACATCCATCGATTTGTTCAAGGGTTTTCTTCGTTGCTTCCCACTTGACAAATTTGACTAAGCAGAGTGTTCCATGTATGGTTCAGTGACGAATTGAATGTGAAGAAAGAAAGTTTTCAGCAATCAAGACCTTGTTGACTACTGCCACCAATCTTAACCCTGCCAGAAGTAGAAGGTAAGAAGTTCATTGTTATTGTGATGCCATCCTATTCGGGTTTGGTGCAGTGCTAATGCAAAGAGAAGAATGTAATGCTTATGCTTCGAGGCATTTTAAATGTGCAATGAACGTCATTATCAGACCCATGATTTGGAGTGGCTACGGTAGTGTTGCATTAAAGCAATGGAGGACATTATCTATATGGGGTAAATGTGGAGTATATACAGATTCATCGTAGTTTACAGCATGTCTTTACTCAGAAAGATTTGAATTTGAGACAGAGGAGAGGATGGAAAACTACTGGAGGGGACTATGATATTCACTATCTTTTATCATCAGGGAAAAGCTAATTGTTGTGGCCAGATGTTTAATGTAGAAAGGCAGGGAGCATGGGGGTAACAGGTAAGTCTAGCCCACTTGCGGTTTTAGACGCCCATTGGCGTAGAGAGGTTTTCAGATCTGGCTAATGGCTGAAATGACCTTATGAGGGCGAGAAGTAAATGAGAAGGGCGTGAGTTTTGGCTGTATGGAGGCAGACTACGTTCTGATAAGATTAAGGGAAAGCAGTTTCGATGAGAGAAACTGCTCCGGATCGAGATTACGGTGTTGCCGAGGAGAGGCTAAGAAGCAAAAATCGATGAGAAGGTGTTTTGAGGATTAAGGGAAGGGTAGTGACCCGCGTTCGATGATTTGATTTACACTATTCTTACAGAGGCTCATAGTTCAAGGTATTCTATAACATCCTGGTGAACCAAAGGATGTACGTTGATACTAAAAGCAATATTTTGGTGGAGGAGGATGAAGCGTGACATGTTGATTTTGGTTGCTCAATGCCCGAATTGTCAAGCAAGTAAAGTATGCACACCAGAGGCTGGAGGGATCATTCAGAGAATGCCCATCCTGAATGGAAAGTGGGAGAATTGCAATGGGACTAGTTGTGGTTGGTATTCCAAAGACAATGGGTAAGTATGGACTCTATTTGGGTAATTTGTTATAGGTTTTAACTAAGCTCTGCTCACTTCATCTCCGGTTTTTTAAGGTATACAATGCAGAGAAGTTAGAAAGGATCTATATCTAAGAAGGCGTCGGTTTGCATGGGAGTTCCAAGTTCCACTTTCCATCATATCAGATAGAGGTACGCAGTTTACTTCTAAGTTTTGGAAACATTGCATGACGAATGAGCGTACTAGGTTTGATCTAGGACTTGCATTTCACCCTCAGACCGATGGTCAGTTCTGAGCGAACGATTAGGTTTTGTTTGAGGATATGCTCGTCGGAGTGTGATTAGAGTTGGTGGTCATTGGGATAACTTCTGACCACTTAGGCAGAGTCTCATACAATAGCATCACTCAAGTACGATATGGCTCCATTTGAGGCATGAGGCACTGTGGGAGAAGATAGAATGTAGGTCTCCCAGGGGTGGTTTGATTTTGCATTTGAGGTAGGAACTTGGGGGTGGGGTTGGTACATGGTACTGGACCTTCTGAGGGAATCGTGAGATAAAGTGAAATGCATCAGGAAAAGCTTTCTAGCGGCTCAAAGTAGGCAGAGAAAAATAAGTGCATATCGAAAAAGGTTAGAGAATTTGGAGTTTCATGAAGGAGTGGAACAAGTATTGCTGAAGGTTTAACCCATGAAAGGGTGATGCGGCTCGGTAAAGCGGGTGGGCTAAGGCTAGTCCGAGGTACATTGGTCCATTTGAAGTTCTGACGCGCGATGGGAGGTAAATTATGATTAGCATGCCCCCAGGACTATTAGGAGTGCACCCCGGTATTTCATGTGTCTATGCCGAAAAGATACCAGGGGGATGGAAATACTCATTCGGTGGGATTCAGTACTCTTTTGACACTACGAAAGTTTGTCTTATGAGGAGGAGAGCCTGTTGCCATTTTAGATAGAGAAGTCCGCAAGTTGAATCAAGGGAGATTGCACCCATCAAGGGTCAATGGAAGACATCGGACCAATTGAAGAGTCACTTGGGAGACGGAGGCTTGATATGAAAGAAAAAATACCCACACCTGTTCCATGTTTAAGTAAAGATCCGCGGTCTCCTTTTCGCCCTTGTTTATCTTATTGTGACGTCGAGGACGAACGATGGTAAATTGGTATCTATTGTAAACGACCTGTTATGGGTCGTTTGAGCAGTAGAGTTATTCTGGTAATAACTGTTCTGGTGGTCGGAGGATCCACGAGGGACCGTCATGGGCATGAAGAACCGTCGAGGGCGGTCACTCCCCCTCGGACCACGGCCCGAAAAACCCTAGGACGCTGGAAGAGGAATGAAGAAGTTGTCGAGTATTTACTGAGGTGCGAGGCTCGAGTCTCGAGTGAAACTTCGCGAGGAAGGGGCTAGGGTAGCAGGACCGGTCGCAGGCAGAGACGGGGCCATGGCACGGAATCATGATGATAAAGAAAATTAGGATGGTCACGTACTTGGAAATGCTCCCAGGAACAATGGATTAGAAATACATTAGCTGACGACTCCTTTCACTTATGGCCCTTGCACGCGTAGCACCTGGCGCCACCGCGTATTGTCGTCTAGGGTAATACGACAGTCTGTACAAGGCTCCGTGCACACCCATATGTGGAGTGCCCGCTTATACAACCTTCCTCTTCGACCCTATGTTTTCTGCTTTGCGCACATCTACCCCTCTTTTTCCCCCGCTATCTTATAATCACCTTTTTATCATTTAGGTGCGTTTTGCCGATTTCCTGTGATATGTTCCTTGTTCTTCTTGCCCTTCTTGTCACCTACACCTCATGAACACGCCCTCTCAGGGTGGACAGTTACCCATTTTGCACACGTCCAACTTACCTTGGCTCCGGCCGCCGTTTGCTTGTATACATTTTGATGATAACCTGTGAAATAAGTAAGGATCACTTTTAAGCATCTTTTCTACTTCATATATGGTAAGGTTAATTAGGGTAAAGGAACAAAGAGTTTGAATATAAGGATAAAAAAATAGAAAAGAACAGAGAGAAGATGGGGAGAGACGAGAAAGAAAGACACTGCGTCGGGAGAGGGAGGAGAACGAAAAGAGAGAGGGAGAAGGAAACGAAGAGGAAATGCAAAGCATTGGGAGAGAATAGATTGCGTGATCACAATTCTTCGGTGGGAGGTAGGTATGGTTTATGCTATTTCATAGTAAACTCTTAATTAGAGAGTGATAGTATTGTAGTATTTGAAAGTCTTATATATGCTCATATTGATGCTTAAATGATGTTGTGATTATTGAAATTATAATGGGTTGGAAAGATAAGGTAGTTGAAGCTTAAACCTAAAACCCTCTCTGTTTAATGCTGATGCCTTATACAAAAGAGGCTAATTGAACTAAAACGAATGAGGTTAATGGATCGTGGGGTCAAGTTACGACACCAGGAATGTAGTAGTGGATCAGGTGTCACGTTCCGGACAACCAGGATAGTAGGTGGAATCGGGTGTCACGTTCTGAACCACGGATAGTAGTGGATCGGGTGTCACGTTCCGAAACCAGGATAGTAGTAGTGGATCGGGTGACGTGCCGGACACCAGGATAGTAGTAGAGATGGGGGTAACGTTCCGACACCAGGATAGTAGTAGTGATCGGTGTACGTTCCGACACCAGATAGTCTGAGGATCGGGGTTCCACGTTTCGACACCAGGATAGTAAAAGACATGAATTTGAATTATGGTTAATAGTACGCAAAGTTTAAAGAAATACCGATTCCCAACCGAGTTGGTGTGGAGGCGTGAGTACTCATAGATGTGCTTGGGTTGTGGCCAATGGTTATGGTACTTTTGTAGTTATCTGTGGAGTATGGAGTCGAGTTATGTTATGATCTGATATATATTGCTTTCGATTTTGAGTTGCCGAGATACCTACTAGTATTGTGTCTTATACTGACCCTACTTGTTGTTTCTTGTTGTTATTTGTGTGGAGGGCAAAGGCAAAGTGCCATCGACTTCGACTCGTCCAAACTCTAGCCAGACTTCAGCCATAATCAGATTCAGGGTGAGCTATATTACTAGCTCGGATGGATTCTTTCCTTCGCGTGCTTTGACTCTTTGTCTGAAGTTCGGGACATGAACATCTGCTTTACTTATTTTATCTTCTAGTCATCTTAGATTAGTAATTTGAGGATAGATGTTTTGTGATGATGACTTCACAAATTTGGGATGATAAGTATGGAGTTTTAAGAAGTATGTAATTGATTTCGTTAATGAGTTTTAGTCTCCGCATTATGTTCGTTTTTATGGTGAAATTGTTGGGGTTTAGATTAGTTGGTTCGCTCACATGGAGGATAAGTGTGGGTGCCACTCGCGGCTCGTTTTAGGTTGTGACAATATTGAACAACAGTGTATTCATATTATAGTATATTGGTGTATTCATGTTTTTTGGTTAAAAATTAGTGTATCCATTTTTCAAATTGATGTATGTCATATGCAAAATTGGTACTACTTTACCTTGTTTGATCTATTTAATAATTAAATTTTATAAATACTTGGTACTTGATATATTATATTTAAGTTTTAAAATAGAAACACCAATTTGAATTCAAAGTATTCATATGCAATGTACAAGTAAACATTTTCCTTATTTAGTTATTGTAATTTAAATTGTTATTAGGAATAACTAAATTAAAAGTAAAAAAAAAACATATGCAAAAATACAGCGAGAAAAAAAAACAGAATAAAGATTTATATCAAAATTTTATTGAAATACCTATATGGATTATATTTAGTGAATATATGTATTTTAGGAATATAATACAATCTTTTGTATTAGTGTGAATCAATCATATTTGCATACAATATGTAAATTCTCATGATTAGTTGGCAATTTAATAATAAAATTTTTTTTTTTTGTTTTTTTTTCAGTTAGTGAGGAACATAAAAATGGTTGCGTCGGTACTTGAAAGTTATGGTAAACATTATCATATCGTATTTTAGTTGCATTGTATGAATAATAATTAGAACAATAAATAAAATAAAATTTAATTACAAACATTGCACCCTGTGATTATTGAGTTTTGGTACATACGGTATAGTCATTTATAGTAAATAACATATTTATAACTATTGTACTTCAATAACCCTATATATATAATAATTTTTGTAAGTTGCTCAAAAAGAAATGTCATATTTTTTAAAAATAGACCGAAAAGAAAAATAAGTTGTAATATAAATTGTACTAATAGATACCATGACCTCATGTACTAACGTGTTTTTATTTCCCTTATTTACTTTGTATTTTTCTCTGAGTAATAATTAAGTCAACTGTATTTGTGGTGAATACTTGTTCCTTTTCCCACGTTATAAGCGCGTGTTTAATTGTATGTGCTCTTCCACTAACATTCTTTCTTTATAAAAATAAAAACGTTCAAAAAATATTAATTACCTCGATTTAAAGGTGAATTATATATGTATTAAATTTTGCATATATAATATCCTCATGTAGTTGATTTGGAAGTAAATTCATGTATAAAATTAATAATGTGTTGATTTATTTGTATAAGCAATGTGAAAATTCATATATTTGGATATATGGCGTGTGAGTAAAAGAAAAATAAATTAATTTATAGCTAATTATATAAAGATATCCTTTAACTTGACTTTGAATTATATTTAGTCTTTAACTTTTAGTGTGACATAAATCGACACTTAAACTGTATAAAGCTGAACAAATAGGACACAAAATGTTAATCTACATGTCATTTTTGTCGTAAGTGGTGTATAACGTTGTATTGGTATGTAGGATCATGTGTTACTTTAAAGTTGGATAGTTTTAACATTGCTTGTTGGCATTATGAACGTTAAAATGTCAAAGTTAAAATTTGAAGTCAAGTTAACTATTAATTATGTATTATGCCTAATTTATAAATAGCTAATCTCGTAAAAACTAATACCACACGATATAAAATAATACGTTAAATTCTTCAGATTAATCATAGATTACAATTTCGTAACTTCTCTAATTAAACTCAAATATTTTTATACTGACTTGTAACGTGGTCACTTACATTTATCAAGGCGGCGTGCTATATATATATAATATATATATATATAATATATATATATATATATTATATATATATATATATATATATATATATATATATATTATATATATAATATATATATATATGTAGTGTATTGCATTGATATACTCCTGTCGTTCCATTTTAGTGACAATATTTTAATCCGGGTAAAGAGTTTAAGAAATAATGAGATTTGAAAATGTTATTTCCAAAGTGCTATTCAAAAAAAGTAACTCACTTTTCTGTCTTCTCATAAATATGTTAGAAAATTAAGTGAGACCAATAAGGATAAAAGAGATATTATACCTTTAAATATTTACCATATAAGGAAATGTGACATTCTTTTTGAACTGACTAAAAAGAAAATGCTGCCACATAAAATGAGACAGAGACAGAGGGAGTACTATATAGTGCAACTTAACCTGAAATTTGTCATTTCCTCTAGATTACCAAACAATTGTATCAAATATATATATAGTTAACTACGTGCAATTTTCTGTTAACTTACATGATTTTATAAATATTTGTTCAAATTAATAGTTTGTTGAAATTAATAAAAGTAAAATAATAATAACATTTTTTTTACTGTAAGTATATAAATATAGTATAAGGCAATGCAAAAAGTAACAAAAATAAAAAATTATACAAGTACAAATTAAATATAGTAGGATTCTAAGTCAGAGATGTAGCCGTAAAAGTCATACATTTTTGTTGAAAAAGGAAGTGCTTGACCTAGCTGCTGGGTGCTGGCCTGTCCCCTATGTTGACTTGGTTTCTGTGTGCATGATTTTGGAAGTTTTTGGAGGCAAACTGTTCCTAAAGGAATTAATTTCAATTGCTTGACTATATCTATAATAATAAAAATGATGATTCAGTCTAAAGATATTGTAATTGATCTTATATTATAGAGATATCTTGAATATTTATATTAATTTTATATATAAAGAGATTCAAAGTTAATGCTTTTGAAATTTTGTCAATGAAAAATTGTAATTGTAACAAGGATTGGGGCCACATATTCTCGTAAGATTGAGATCACAATTTGATACATCACTATTCATAACTCGTACAGGGACATTCCGAAACTATCCTTTAGCTTTACTAATCAAAAATTAGAGTCTTTTTATGTTCTAAGATAATCAACTTTCAATCTAATTACTCTATCTATTTTGCGGATCTTTTTAAAAAAAAATTCTCTCTCGTCAATATATATTGTTAGCTTCTATTTCGTCTTATTTTCTTATTTTATTATAAATTATTTCTTATCGCATTAGGACTAATTCGTGAAGTCTTCCTTTGTCTTGAATACATGATTAATAAAGGGTGGGAATGCGTTCATGGTAAATAACCTGTCTAGCGCTCGAGCCTGTTTGACGTAGTATATGTTGTAAGTATTTCTTAGTGAACTTGGTCAATTTTTGGGGTGGAAGTAGGTTGAGTGTTACAGAGACGTTTGTAAGACTGCCTGAGAGTGGTGTGCGATAAAAATAAACTAGAACCCTCTTTCCAAAGATAGTCGATTTATTTGTTCTATCACACACCACTCATAGGCAGTCTTTACAAACGTCTCTGTAACCACTCAGCCTACTTACACCTACCAAATCGAACGCAAGATTAGAAAGAAATACTCTTAAAACCAGCAATCGTCAAAACAAACCGCAGATTTACAGAACAGCCCAACCTTTATTAATCGGTAATTAATACAAAGGAGCTTCACGAATTAGTCTAAGGCTTTAAAAACACCTCTGTTAAGCCTTAAACGAATTTCCACCTTTTAAAACAACATTTCGAACAATGGCAGAGTTACATTGCCGGCAGTTACAATGACACATGTCCGAACACTTGCATTCACAGAGTTCAAAACTAACTTTCCAACAAAACTCTATTTTAAAAGATAGATCTAAATTCAATGACATTTGCCTTATCTAAACGAAATAACTAAATATTCGAAACTTCGATATTTCAGGCTTCATTCCAACACTTAGAATTAGATATTTCTGCCAGTTTCCAATACTTAGAATATTTTAGCTGCTTCCAACAACTTAGTTTTTTCAGCAATTCGGGGAACTGCCTTGTTCCTAACATTGTTAAAGTCTTCACAGCCTTGCCTCATCAAGTCAACATGATGTACGTGACAATGCCCTTAGCACACACGTAAGCCCATGCACGTCCAAGCTTTGCCTTTGCCAAACCCAAGCACCTTGAAATTGTGTTGCACTCGTTTTGCCATCAAGCCATGTCAAGACAATGGCCAAAGTCCTTACATGTCTGCACGTTAGTCGATCCAAGTATTTGCGGGTTAACAGACACACCCGAACCACTGAACTCGTGTCCTTATCGAGACGTGTTTTTAGATTAAGTCCTTGATTTGAGCATCAAACTGCCATTAAGTCTTTTGATTTCTCCCAAACAGGCATCTGATGCAATCTTGCCTTTCCAAATGAACCAAGAATTCAGTCTAGTATTCTTCTTAACCTTGTTGCCCAAAAATCCCGGTGATCAAAGGATCTATCAATTCAGCCTCATCTGTGTAGGTACTGATGGAGGAGCCCTCTTTGACTGTTGTATGTCCGGATTTCATCTGCATCTGCAAAGTAAGGTTCAAGAAAACTCACATGGAAAGTGGGATGGATTAAAACCTTTCTGGCAGCTTCCAACATATAAGCCAACTTCGCCCACTCGTTTCACCACTTCGGAAGCTTAGGGACCATCATACTTAGGAATCGAACCCCGGTATGGTCTTACTTACAATCTGTTTCCAGATTTTGTGAGGTAAAGTTTCAGCAAAACCTTGCACCATATGAAACTCAAATGAGCGACGATGTTTGTTGACAGGCATACTTCTTCATGCGCGCTGAACCTTGCGCAAGAAGTTATCTTGTGCCTCAGGAAACATTTCAAGTCTGTCCCTGCCAACCCGGTATTGCTGCTGGACCATTTTCCCTGATTTTAAGATTGGCCAACATCTAGTGGCGGTCATAGGCTGCCTTGCCTAAAACGATTTCAAAGGGGCTCATTTCTGTTGCCGACGACTTTGTGCAGATTGTCGCAAAACAGCCAGAAGTAGTGTCCAACAATTGTTACCAAAATTCCTTGACTTGCTTTGTAACATATTGCTTCAAGTATTCTTCAACAGGTGATTAATTCTTTCCGTCTGTCCATCTGTTTGGGGATGATTTTTGCAGTAGTAGAAAATTTTAATTCGGTTCCCATCATATTGAAAAATGCGTCCACAAATACCAGTGAACATTGTATTCTATCACTCACAATGTCAGCCGGAACACCAAAATATTAACCAATGTTGTAGAACAAAATCAGCCAGCAGAAACTTAGATGAGCATAGTGCAGGATGAGCAGCAATGAAAACTAAATATTTGCAAAAACTGTTCAACTACCACCATGATAGCTGCTTTTGCCATCTACTTGGGAATCCAGAAATGAAATACCTGCCTTACTGATGACATGCCTCTTCAGGAACATGCAAAGGTTTGCAGCAAACCCTTCCCTTCTTTACGTTCAGTCTTTGTCCACTGACAAACATGACAAGGCCTTGACGTACGCCTCTATATCGTCTTCATTTTCGGCCAAAAATAAAGCACGAGACAGAAAGGACTAACATCCTTCAACACCGTGGATGTCCAGCCCAAGCAGAGTTATGCGCTCTCTTCATTAAGTCTTTTGCGCAACCCGCCATTGATTGGTGTTCAACGATTCTCACCCATTTAAAATAGAGCAGATCGTACTCGATCCCAGTACCGTTCATGGTGCCATCTTGCACTTGAACACCATCCATTAACATACACTGAATCATTTTGCAGCACACAGCATATTGATTTCTATCATAAAAATCAGTTTCCAGTTTGAAATTGAATATACGCAACAAACACTCTTTTCTACTCAACGCCCTCAGCAAACCTGGTTGTGTGTTTCCTGGTTTATGTTTTCCACATGAAATCATATTCTCCAGGAATTCTTGCCACCGTTGCTTGTTTAGACTCAACTTTTTCTGTGTCCTGAAAAGGTATTGTTCAACAGTATCGTTCTTTACTACAAACCTAGTACCACAAGAGATAAACTCTCCAAAACCTGCAAACAGTGTACCACGCAACATTTCTTTTTCATGTGTTGAGTATCTTTGTTCAGCATAATTCAATTTCTAATTCAAAGGACACTGATGACCTTCCTGCACTACACGCCACCAAACTGCCTTGTCTGAGACATCAGGGGCACTTTCAAACGGTTAACTAAAATCAGGCAATTAGGAGATAGGCCTTTCAGATGCAATAAAACATTCTTTCAATTCTGAAATGCTTCATCACACATCTATTCAGACCAAACCACTTTGTATCTTTCTTCAACAAATCTTTCAAAAGCCGCTGCCTGTTTTGAGAGAACCCAGCAATAAACTTTCGTAATCGTTAGCCAAGCAAGAAACGACTTCAACTCCTTCACATGACAGGTCCTGCCAATTCAACAATGGCTTGCACTTTCTTGGATTAATTCGAACTTGGTTTTTACTACAAGATGCCCCAAGGACACTTTATCTCTGGTTGAGCAACGACACTTTCCATCTTGACATTAAAGTGTGTGTTATTTTCTCAATTGAGGACATAAAACAAACTTAGGTGATTAAATGTCCTCCAATGTTCGACAATAAATGACAATATCATCTAGGTAAAACACAACAAGTCATCGACGGATAGTCAAACAGTACATTATTTCATTAAGTTGACAAAACGTTGATGGGGCATTAGTCAGCCCAAATGCCATTACAAGGAATTCTATGTAACCATATTCTAGTTACACATGTTGTTGTTGGTTCATTCACCCTCGGCATCCTAACCTCCATCGCCAATAACCTGCATCTAAGATCAAGTTTTGTGAACTAGATGCCTTGTAAACTGTCCATCAAATCTTGCACCAACAGAACCGGAATTGGTCAGTTAAGTTGCCTTGTCACGCGCTCGGAATCTACACAAATTCGCATCGTCCCCATCCTGTTTCATTTGAAACATAAGCACCATAACGGGGCCTTAGACGGTGAATCCAGTCCAGCATCCAAACAACTCATTCAATGGTTTGCGAATTCAACCAATTCTTAGGAGTCATACGATAAGGAGGAGCATAGTAGGCGCACACCGTACAGGAAGCAACTCAATCTTGTGATCAAATCCCTTACATAGGTAGGTAATTTCTCGGTAATTCTAGCGCACGGCATAAACATAAGCATACTGTTTAAGCAATTCAGCCCAACACAATCAGGACTCCATCTTCACATCAGGTTTCACTTCGACTATGCTAGCAAGATAGTTGTCATTCACCCTTCTTCAGCCTTGTCGATGGACATAGCAAACAAAAACATCCCTTGTCGCTTCTTTGCCCCAACTTTATTAATAACTTTATAATCTGTATGCCAATACAAAATTTTATTTTTTTTCGAATTATTCATTTAATATCAATTTTATTTTATTTCATAATAACATAAATGTTGAAAAATATTATTATAATACATATGAACAACATCAAAATAAAAGGAAAATCATAATGATACTCTTAATTGCATCATAAATATTGTATTATCATAAATATTTATACTTAAATCTTACATAAGTACTAAACTTTTAAGACTATTACGTTGTGCTCTTCATGATGTTCGATTAATGATATTACGGAGTTCAAAATGAACATTTTTTTTCCTTTTTTTTATGTGTAGCTAGAAATCGTATAAAATTAACAATTTAATTCTTGATCACAGGTTATTTGTGTAATGGTTACTTCTCTCATATGTTCCATTTTTTGAACTATTGAATCAAATATTTTCATGTTATTTAAAAAGTTTGTAGTTTAACAAATATATCAGTAAGACATAAAAAGTAGATTGGTTGAATTAACATATGAATTTTGTGCATACTATCATAATAAGATAATATAATCTAAATTACATATTTAAAATGACCAAAAAAATTAAAAAATCAATTAATATATGGTAGATGTTATATACTTAGAAAAATAATTCCAATCTTAGAGAGACTTAATAATACTTATATAGTAAAAAGTTTAATATTGAAAAAACTAAGCTATGAGATATTTAAAGTGACAATTGCTTTTAGAAAATAAAATAAAAATAATTATTGACGAAAGAGAGTACTGTTAACTATTCGTTTGCATTTAAAAAATTAATTACAAAGAACTGATTAAATTATGAATACAATAGAAAATAATATTTATAGAATCAAAAGTAAAAAGAGAGGTGAATAGTAAGTCTCTAAATTTGGAGAACACTATTACCTCTATTAATTGAAAGAGTAGAGAGTTAAAATCGGAGTGTGATTGGAGAAAGAAATGAAGAGTAAAATAGAAATGGGTTGGAGATGGTTTCTGTATTAGGCCACTAAACTTTTGCCCCCCAAAAATAAAAAAGCATCGCCAAGCACAACGAATTACACGGGTGGGGGGAGGGGGTAGACGGGAGGGAGGTCATTATGAGAGAGAGGGAGGGAGACGAGAGGAGAGGGAGTAGAGAGAGGAGAGAGAGGAGAGGAGAGGGAGAGGAGAGGGAGAGGAAGAGGACAGGATAGTAGACAAGTAGAAGAGAAGAGTAGAGGAGAGGAGGAGTATGGAAGGAGTAGGAGAGGATGAGGACGAGGAGATGGGAGATTATATTATATTATATTATATTAATGATATATCTATATTGTAGATATTATATTATGAATACATTGTTTAGATATTGGAAGTTTCATAATATGCAGACATTCATAATTTGATAATAACCTACGAAAAAAGTAGGGGGTCGAGGTAGAACTACTATGAAAGGGTAGAATAAAAGTAGAAATATGATTATTAAATAATAAATGAAGATGATGAGCAAGAAATATTAAGGTAATGATATACCTTGGTTTCACATTATTTTTAATGCTTTTTCCAATAGTTGTGTGTGTCAAAAGCCTTGTTGTATTGATTTGTATTGTAAGTTTCTCCTTATTTGCCAAGAAAAGAAAATTGGTCCAAAGATGAACGCATAAGGTTATTTTGACCAAGATATGCAGAAAAAAGAAAAAGTTAATCCGCACGGAAGCTCATGACGGTTCCGTCGAGCTCTGTGAAGGTCCGTTAGGTGGAAGCGTAGTGAAGTGAAGCTGTTGAACGAAGAGGGGGATGTTGACCCCAGTGTAGTGGATTACGGAAGTTTATGACAGAACGTCATAGTACGACGGTCGTACCTGCTGGTTTCGTCGCAATGCTAAGAGATAGCCTAGTATCCAATTTCCAAGCAGTTTAAATAGTTATGAAATGGAGACCCTCGACGACCGTCAAGCTTGGACACGGTCGTTCTACTGGCAGTTGTTGAGGGGTAAGGAAGAAAGCAGAAGAAGAAATTGTTAAAGTATGTGGAACGACAAAGGCCATGACGCGCCCGGCGTCGGTTGACCATGACGGACCGTCGTGACCACGAGGGTCTTCGTCACGAGGTCCGTCGATTGTCTAGCCGCGGTTTGACAGATTTTTCAGTAATAAATCCTTCTTTTTTATGTCACCGAACCCAAAGAGAGGGACTGGGACTGGCACCCCACATTTACACTCCTATGTGAGCGAACCAACCCATCTAAACCCTAACATTTCAAGATTATTAATCAACAGACAATAAATGCGGAAGGACTTCAAACTCATTAATAAAAAACAATGCAATACTATTAATTATATCCCAAAAATATGGAAGTCATAAGCACAAGAACATCTATCTCAAATTACTAACTAAGAATGTCTACGAACAAATAACTAAAAAAGATAGTCCATGCCGGAAGTCAAGGCATCAAGACTTGAAGAAGAAGACCCCGTCCAAAGCTAGACGCATTAGGCTCACCCTGATTTCCGATTGATATAAGGGAAACTGGCTAATCTGCTGTTGAGTTGAAGTTGACAGAACGTTGATGCATTCACAAATAACAAAGAGGCAGGAAACATGAAGTAGGGGGTCAGACAACCACACGTCCGTACTGAGTAGATATCATCGGCCAACTCAAAATAGGGCACAGTATATATCAATAATAATGTAAATCAACTACAATATCAACATGTAGCAATAAACACAAATGAATTCATACAATAACTACAACCGAGTTCACACATGAGGACTCAAGCCATCAAATACCATAATCTTGTGGGAATTAAGTTTATTAGATTTGAGTATATTCACTTTCTTTCAAGCATTCATATCTGTCTTTCTGTTGGTCGGTACCGTGACACTCCGATCCTCTATTTCTATCCTGGTGCCGGCACGTGGCACTTCAGATCTCATATTTATCTGGTACGGACAGTGGCACCCGATCCATATCTACCTGGTGTCGGACGTGACACTCGATCCTCATATTCTTCTATCCGGGGTAACGGAACGTGGCACCCGATCCATATTCCTATCCTGGTGTCGGAACGTGACACTCCGATCCTCATATTCATTTCTATCCTGGTAACGAACGGGTCACCCGATCCATATTTATTCATGGTGTCGGAACGTGACATCCGACCTTCTTATTCATTCTATCATCCGGGTGACCGTAACGGGGCAGCCCGGAGCCACGAAGGAGCAAGCTGGCTGGGACACGAATGGAGAGGCACGGCGCAGAGAGAAGGGAGCAAGCCGGGGGCAGTNGATGATACTACCCAAGTACCTTCAATCGAGTCGGTTGCGATAGTCCGCGAGTTTTTAGAGTGTTTCCTGCAGACCTTCCTGGTATGCCACCGGATAGAGATATTGACTTCTGCATCGATCTTGAACCGGGTACTCGCCCCATTTCTATACCCCCTTATAGAATGGCTCCCGCTGAGTTAAGAGAGTTTAAAGGCCCAACTTCAAGAGTTGTTGAGCAAAGGCTTCAGTAGACCAAGTGCATCTCCTTGGGGTGCTCCGGGTTTATTTGTGAAGAAGAAGGATGGGAGTTTTCGGATGTGCATAGAACTACCGCAGTTGAACAAGGTAACTATTAAGAACAAGTATCCCATTCCTCGCATTGATGACTTGTTCGATCAGTTACAAGGTGCTTGTGTCTTCTCTAAGATTTACTTGAGATCGGTTATCATCAATTGAAAATACGGGCAACGGATGTGCCAAAGACTGCTTTTCGAACAAGTTATGGGCATTACGATGTTTAGTGATGTCTTTTGGTTACGAATGCCCCTGCTGCTTCATGAGCTTGATGAAACGGATTTTTAAGCCATATCTGGATCTCTTTGTGATCGTATTTATTGATGATATATTGGATACTCAAAGAGCAAGAAGGAACATGAGAAAGCACTTGAGAATGTATTGGGAATGTTGAGGGAGAAAAAGCTTTATGCCAAATCTCCAAGTGTGAATTTTGGCTAGATGAAGTGTCCTTCTTGGGGCATGTGGTTTCTAAGGATGGGGTGATGGTGGATCCTTCTAAGATTGAGACAATGAAGAATTGGGTAAGACCTACTAATGTGTCAGAAAATAAGGAGCTTTGTTGGTTTTAGCTAGCGATTACCGTCGATTTTTGTCAAGGGATTCTCTTCCATTGTTCCCAATTGACGAACTTGACTAAGCAGAATGTTCCATTTGTATGGTCGGACGAATGTGAGGAAAGCTTTCAGAAACTCAAGACCTTTTTGACTACTGCAAATCCTTACCCTGCCAGTGGAAGGTAAGAATTTCATTGTCTATTGTGATGCATCCTATTCGGGTTCGGGTGCAGTGCTAATGCAAAAGAAGAACGTAATTGCTTATGCTTCAAGGCAATTAAAGGTGAACGAACGTAATTATCCGACCCATGATTTGGAATTGGCTGCGGTAGTGTTTGCCTTAAAGCAATGGAGACACTATCTATATTGGGTTAAGTGTGAAGTATACACAGATCATCGTAGCCTACAGTATGTCTTTACTCAAAGATTTGAATTTGAGACAGAGGAGATGGATGGAACTGTTGAAGGACTACGATATCACTATCTTATATCATCCGGGAAAGGCTAATGTTGTGGCAGACGCCTTAAGTAGAAAGGCAGGGAGCATGGGAAGTCTAGCTCACTTGCAAGTTTCTAGACGCCCATTGGCTAGAGAAGTTCAGACTCTGGCTAATAACTTTATGAGGCTAGAAGTAAATGAGAAGGGAGGATTTTTGGCCTGTGTGGAGGCAAGATCTTCTTTTCTTGACAAGATCATGGGAAAACAGTTTGATGATGAGAAACTAAGCCGAATTCGGGATATGGTGTTGCGAGGAGAGGCTAAAGAAGCAATAATGGATGAGAAAGGTGTTTTGAGAATTAAGGGAAGGGTATGTGTGCCCCGTGTTGATGATTTGATCCACACTATTCTTACAGAGGCTCATAGTTCCGGATATTCTATACATCCTGGTGCAACCAAGATGTACTGTGACTTAAAGCAACACTTTTGGTGGAGTAGAATGAAGCGCGACATTGTTGATTTTGTTGCCAAATGTCCAAATTGTCATCAAGTAAAGTATGAACACCAGAGGCCCGGAGGAACACTTCAGAGAATGCCCATTCCTGAATGGAAGTGGGAGAGAATGGCAATGGACTTCGTGGTTGGTCTTCCAAAGACAATGAGTAAGTATGAATCCATTTGGGTAATCGTTGATAGGTTAACTAAGTCTGCTCACTTCATTCCGGTCAAGGTGACCTACAATGCAGAGAAGTTAGCCAAAGTCTATATCTCAGAAATCGTTCGATTGCATGGAGTTCCACTCTCCATCATATCAGATACATGTACGCAGTTTACTTCTATGTTTTGGAGAACATTGCATGCTGAATTAGGTACTAGGTTGGACCTTAGTACTGCATTTCACCCTCAGACCGATGGTCAGTCTGAGCGAACGATTCAAGTGTTGGAGGATATGCTTCGTGCATGTGTGATAGAATTTGGTGGTCATTGGGATAACTTCTTACCCTTAGCGGAGTTTTCATACAATAATAGCTATCACTCAAGTATTGATATGGCTCCATTCGAAGCATTGTATGGGAGGAGATGTAGGTCTCCCATTGGTTGGTTTGATGCATTTGAGGTTAGACCTTGGGGTACTGACCTTTTGAGGGATTCATTGTAGAAAGTGAAATCTATTCAAGAAAAGATTGTAGCGGCGCAAAGTAGGCAAAAGGAATATGCAGATCGAAAGGTTAGAGACTTGGAGTTTATAGAGGGTGAGCAAGTCTTGCTGAAGGTTTCGCCCATGAAAGGGGTGATGCGGTTTGGTAAAAGAGGTAAGCTAAGCCCAAGGTATATTGGACCATTTGAAGTACTTAAGCGAGTAGGGGAGGTGGATTATGAATTAGCCTTGCCTCCAGGACTGTTAGGAGTGCATCCGGTGTTTCATGTGTCTATGTTGAAAAGATACCATGGGAATGGAAACTACATTATCCGTTGGGATTCAGTTTTGCTTGATGAGAATTTGTCTTATGAGGAGGAACCTGTTGCTATTCTAGATAGAGAAGTCCGCAAGTTAAGGTCAAGAGAGATTGCATCCATCAAAGTTCAATGGAAGAATCGACCAGTTGAAGAAGCCACTTGGGAGAAGGAGGCAGATATGCAAGAAAGATACCCACACCTGTTTACAGATTCAGGTACTCCTTTTCGCCCTTGTTTTTCTTCTTATGATCGTTCGAGGACGAACGATGGGTAAATTGGTATCTATTGTAATGACCTGTTTAGTCGTTTTGAGCAGAAGATTTTATTTCTGGAAAAATTGGCTGAGACGACGGACCGTCGAGGGGGTCTCGTTCCAAAACACTTAGAATTCTGAAATTTGGGTACTGAAATCGACTCTCTGAACTTCGTGACGACATGGCAGGACGGACCGTCGTGGGAACGACGGACCGTCACAGACTCTTCAAGGAATTGAGTCTCTGAACTCTGTGACGGAAGCAGCAGGACGGACCGTCGTAGGCACGACGGACCATCACAGGCTGCGTAATCCCAGGCTGAGTCGGATTTCTTTAAATGTTTTAAGGGACGTTTTGGACTATTCCTGCTATAATTATAAATTTAGTGGGTTAATGTTAATAATTTAACTACTTGAGGGTTAAAAGAGATAACCTTGAATTAATGGGTTAATTCACCATCTTTTATACTTAATTATATGCTAATTAGGGTAAAAGAAAGAGGGTTTGAATAAGAAAAAGAAAAAGAACAGAAAGAGAGGGAGAAACGATTGAGAGAGAGGAACGAAGAGGAAAGCAAAGATCTTGGGGATTAGCTTGCTTGATCACAATTCTTCGGTGGAGGTAGGTTATGGTTTTTATGTTATTCGTAGTAGACTCTTAATAGCGAATGATATGTGTTGGGTAGTATTATAAAACTTTCTATATGCTTAATTGTGTGCTTACATGATGTGATTATATAATTGTGATGAATAAGCATGATGAGTCTATTGAATCTCTAATCCTAAATTTACCTTGTTAATGATGATGCCTTGGTATAAAAGAAGTCTTGATGAACTAAAGTAATGAGGTCGATGATGCCTTGGTATAAGATAAGGCTTGATGAACTAAAGTAATGAGGTTGATGATGCCTTGGTATAAAAGAAGGCTTGATGAATTAATAGGATGAGATTAGTGGAGCGGGTGTCACAAACCGACACGTAGAATTAGGGGATCGGGTGTCACGAACCGACACGTAGAAATTAGGGGATCGGGTGTCACGAACCGACACGTAGAATTAGGGGATCTAGTGTCACGAACCGACACGTAGAAATTAGGGGATCGGGTGTCACGAACCGACACGTAAAATTAGGGGATCGGGTGTCACGAACCGACACGTAGAATTAGGGGATCGGAGTGTCACGTACCGACACAAGAGAAATAAAGATAATGAATCTTGAAAGATGTTATATACTCAATTTAATGAACCTAATTCCCAAATGAGTATGATGGGGAGGCGTGAGTCCTCATTGATGTGCTTGGTGCTGTGACCAAGGGTTATGGTAATTGTAAATGCCGTATGTTGAGTATTGTAGTTGATTTTATGATATTATCTGATATATACTGTTTTCTATTTTGAGTTGGCCGATGATATCTACCTAGTACTTGTGTTTGTACTGACCCCTACTTGTATGTTTCTTTCTTTGTTATTTGTGGAGTACAGCGAACGTACCGTCGTCCTCAATTCAACCGCAACTCTAGCCAGTCTTCATTACACCGGATTTCAGGGTGAGCTAATGCTTCTAGCTTGGACTGGATCTTCCTCTTCATGTCTTGATGCCTTGAACCTCCGGCATGGACTAGCTTTTTACTTATTCTAGCTTCTTAGATACTCTTAGATTAGTAATTTGAGGATAGATGTTCTTGTGATGATGACTTCCAGATTTTGGGAATAATAAGTATTGAGTTTTAGAAGTTATTTATTGATTTCGTTAATGAGTTTTAAGTCTTCCGCATTGTATTCTGTTTATTATGGTTAAAACGTTGGGGGTTAGATTGGCTGGTTCGCTCACATAGGAGGATAAATGTGGGTGCCACTCACGACGCTTTTTAGGTCGTGACAGTTTGTCTATCGAATATCGTTATTTCTGACTTGTGATACATTGTGAAATATTATTGTATTAACAGTTAAATTATCTTATGTGTTGTGATACATTCAGAATGCATGTTCAAACATTGTCCCAACATCAGAGGAAATTGAAGCTTTTGACCTTGCTCAAGTTGAACACCCTCATTCTTCTTCATTACCATTAATACAACCAAATGAGGATGATGATTTTGATAATTTCTCCACAAAACCTCCCGAACAGTTATTGAGGAGATATTCTAGAGTATCTGATACATCTCCTCCACCACCGCCAAAAATAAGAAAAAAAGTGATTATACAAAAAAAGAAAGTGTTAGAACAGAACCATCCTGATCAATCAAATGTGTCTCCGACACTGGATGATGATGTACATGTTTCTATGTCAAATCTTCCTCCAAATTTGAATGCTGATGATGTACATGGTTCTGTTCCAAACGTGTCTCCAAAATCGGCTACTGATGTACATGGTTCTGTTCCAGACGTGTCTCCGAACCCGGCTGCTGATGTACATGGGTCTGCAGATTCTCAGAATGTCAACAATATAATTCCATATATTGAAGAGTTGAAAGGACATTTGAAAACTTATGTAAGTAAATTATTTTGATATTTTTAATAAATTTTTTTAATCCTAAATGTATCTAAAATTTGTAGGTTGACAAGAAATTTGAGGAACTGATTATATTGATAAAAGAAAATCACTCCCAATTGATGCAATCTATAGGCAAGGAAAACATCAATTTTCAGGCTAATATAAGCACATTTCAGTCTGACAAACAAACTTCTCCGCAAATACCAATTGATCTTTCTGATATGGGTGGTGTAGTTGAGGATGGCGTTGGTTTTTCTGGTAAAAATGGTGAACATCAAATCATCGACGATGCAGGGGATGTC
Source organism: Solanum habrochaites (assembly GCA_027704765.1). NCBI lineage: Eukaryota > Viridiplantae > Streptophyta > Magnoliopsida > Solanales > Solanaceae > Solanum > Solanum habrochaites. The sequence continues at coordinate 44,276,861 of JAKWJA010002493.1, read as the reverse complement.
GCTGAGGATGGTGTTGGTGTTTCTGTAAACGAGGGTGAACAACTAGTCAGTGATACTCCAAAGGTAATTTTTATGATACATTGGACACTTTCTTTTTCCATTTTAATTTATGGCATGTATCATGTACATATAGTTAATGCTATGTATCATGTGAGTATATTCACTGTTACGTATCAGCACAAATTATATTAACAATTTTCATTTCAAAACTGCATATTCAGGATGGTGACGCACATCAGTCGCACCATGATTTAAATGAATATATCATGGACACTTTCTTTTTCATTTTAATTGATGTCATGTATCATGCACATATAGTCAAGACTATGTATCATGTGAGTATAATCACTTTTACGTATCAGCACAAATTATATTAACAATTTTTATTTCAAAACTGCATATTCAGGATGGTGACGCACATCAGTCGCACCAAGATTTAAATGAACATATCATGGAGCAAGATGGTGATGACAATGTTCAGTACAACATCCCTCACGTTTTGCCTGAAAAAACAACAATGGATGCATCGATAGATTTTTTAATTTTGATTTATGACACACAATTTCATTACACACAAATTTATTTTAAAAATCATTACATCATATTATACAGAAATCTTCCACTTCAACTACAATATCGCTATCAACTCAAGCAACAGTAGATGCACTTATCAATGATTTTGGGTAAAGATCCTACTAATGCTAGACCATTATATTCTTACAATCCACAAAATATAACTAGCAGCCAGTACTTGTTGACCGACAGTCAATTACCCACTGACATTCCAATAACTGAGATTGGTGTTAGAACCGATTCAGTCACTCCTGCGCATAGAAATAGAATGCCTTCGAGAAGGATTCAATCTCCATATTGTACTTCTTTTGGGTCAAGTGAAAAGGGAAAAGAGAAATTGAAGGATATGGATCGACTCCATTTTCCGTTCGAAGGATGTGGAATTACAGATCAAGTTTCGCCGAAATTTATTGAGGATTACATGAATTGGTTGTCAAGGGGGCTCCTAAAAATCATAACAATAAGTAAGTTTTATACATTATTTTTGCAAGTGTTTGGCGTAATTATTTTTTATATAACTAATTTATGATACTTTGTTATATAAAAATTGTAATTAAGTGAGTGTTATGTATCATGTATATATATTCAAACATATGTATCATATATGCAGGAACCCATCGGACGATAAACACAGATCAAAATCTTCTTATTTTAGATTTACGATGATGGTCTTTGTTCTTGCTTTTCCTATGATCAAGAATTGGTTTTATGCCATGTCACAGCCAAACAAATGTTGGTCTGATGAGGTAAAAATCTTAAACTAATTATCAAATATGTATCAGTCATACTTATATTATTATAATATGATACATTTTGTAGAAGTGTCATACTTTTAATTAGCAAAATTTATGATCAATTTTTTAATAATTATATTTTTTTATATTGTTTAGATGTATATAATTTCTTACTATGTTTTCATTTTGTTTATAGCACATCGATGTGATTTTTTAGTACCTTCGTAAAAAATTAAAACTTTGCAGCATGGATCAATACAGATAAACAACAACCCACTGCTTGTTCATGTCACGTGTAAAAAATTGTTATGATAGATATTGCATGGACGATGATGATGATAGTCTTAGTACACAAGAACATGTTGATCGCGCTTCAGCTGTATCTGTATATGAGAGGTCAATAATTAACATCATCAAAGGTTTTGGAATCCCATCTGCTTTACCATGGCATCTTGTAGATGAGGTCTACATCCCAATTAACTGCGATCAAGAATTCCATTGGGTGCTGGCAGTTGTTGAGTTGAAATACAGGGTGATAAGAGTTTTTGACTCATCAATATGCACAAGGTAAAAAGCAATTCCTCAAGAGATAAAAATGTTGTCTAAAATGCTTCCTTCTTACCAACTGGACAGTGGATTCTTTGAAGAAACTGAACGCACAAAATTTGACGATTGTCATGCATACAAAGACAACATTACTGGTTCACTTCTAGAGCCTCAAGTTCCTTTTATGATTGAATTTGCACAAGACATTGCTAAAAAAAATTGCGATAGCCTGTAAGTATCGAGAATTTTCGTTTGTCCTTATTAATGTATCATTAAGTTTTTAATTTATTCTGTATTTTTTTGTAGAGACTGTGGGTTATATGTTACTGCATTTGCCGAGTATATGAGTGACCGAATCAATATATCATATGCTGATTTTAGTCCTGATTACCTACGTCAAAGATATGGAGCATTGATGTGGAGTTGTGGAAGCGAGAAGTCTAAGTGCAGATATGTTAGTGACAATGATGATCCACCAAAATCTAGGGGCGTAGTCACACTACCACCAGAAGAAGATTTAGTTCACATAGTGTAGCATTTTATGATTGAACAATGTTTTAATGTTATATTTCTTGTTTTGATACGTTATTGAACAAGTATTTTGATGTTTTTTAATATTATTTTTTTGGGTTTGTCAATTTCCATGAATATTTTTTTGTTACATTACGTAACAAATATTTTTATCTTGAAAATATAAATATCAGACATATTATAGCGTCACACATGTTTAATAAAGTATAGTCAAAGTATTTATAATTAAACATAGAAATAAATAGTTTATTTGAAAACTAAATTTTACATGATACTTAGTTACAATGAATATCATAGTTATATGAATTGCGATTATTTTGTAAAAGTAAAGTTATTTACTGTATATTTCAAGAAAAACATATCAAGAAAAGCATTACACAAGTTAAATTATATAAAATCACATGATACATAATTTATAGTCATTGTAAAGTACACACTAACCTCAATAAGATTTTTTATTTTTTATTTAATGGAGATGATACATTGGACAAACCAAATGATACATATGTACCAAACACACACCAAAAGTACCTGATACATTGGATAATATGTATCATGTACAATATGTTACCTAATAATCCTTAAATTTTACATGATACTTTGTTACAATGTATAGCATAGTTATATGAATTGCGATTATTTTGTAAAAGTAAAGTTATTTACTGTATATTTCAGGAAAAACATATCAAAAAAAGCATTACACAAGTTAAATTATATAAAATCACATGATACATGATTTATAATCATTGTAAAGTACACACTAACCTCAATAAGATTTTTTATTTTTTATTTAATGTAGATGATACATTGGGCAAAGCAAATGATACATATGTACCAAACACACACTAAAAGTACTTGATACATTGGATAAACCATATGTATCATGTACAATATGTTACCTAATAATCCTTAAATTTTACATGATACTTTGTTACAATGTATAGCATAGTTATATGAATTGCGATTATTTTGTAAAAGTAAAGTTATTTACCGTATATTTCAAGAAAAACATATCAAAAAAAGCATTATACAAGTTAAATTATATAAAATCACATGATACATGATTTATAGTCATTGTAAAGTACACACTAACCTCAATAAAAAATTTTATTTTTTATTTAATGTAGATGATACATTGGGCAAAGCAAATGATACATATGTACCAAACACACACTAAAAGTACCTGATACATTGGATAAACCATATGTATCATGTACAATATGTTACCTAATAATCCTTAAATTTATATATCTTAGTGTAACATAAGATTTATAAAATTTATATGAAAAAGAAACATTGACACAAATATATTTCTCAACACCAATAATAACAAAGTATTTATAATCAAAAGCGACTTCAAATTTAATTAACACAGGTTATTTATAAGTTTATTTATCTAAAACAAAAGTTTTCAAATTGCAACTGTAATGAAAACTGAAAATCATTAAAATGTTCACGTTATAAATTACTCTTGATATCTTAGAAACATTACGACTAATTCACTTCTCTTTTGGGTAGAAAGTACAAGTTCTTCTGTTGTGTCCTTCTTGTCCACATTGTCCACAACAGTTTGTGTTCACCGAAATCTTTTCATCTGCATTCTTTCTTCTTCTTTTTCTTGGTCGTTCAGATGATCTTCTGTATCTAGGTGGATACACAGTTTCAGCTACCACATTTTTAGGATCTGACCAGTCTTCCTTATCTGGCATTGGTACCATTGGAATTTCATATGTTTTTGCCAATGCATCAGGCTTGTAATAATCAGAGCAATACAGCGATTGCATGTGAACAAGGTATCTCTTCTAGTTGAAATCTACTACAAGAACATACTTTCCGCTCAAGACAAACAATAGATCTTCTTCCATTTTCATAAACTGAGAAAATAAATTCAGATGATGGAACAACCTGTGTACATTAAAAATTTTAAATATATAATTTTTAAAGAACAAATCATGTTCAAAACTGCAGAATGATACAATGAATTAGATATATATAATATAAAGTATTATATAATGATACATACGTCCATTTTTGAACTTTTAGCCGCGTTTATAATCAACAATTCCTCAAATTTTCTCCCTAATGTGTCCTTTGTGTATGAGGCTACTTCTCTGTTTTTGCAATGCCAAGAACCAAAAAGAATTCTAACTTCTTCCAAGAATTCTAATATAGTTAATTGGCGTGCTTCAACAAGACAAATGTTTGAAGTCATCATTCTACCTCTGTTTACTGTTGCATGAACTCTTGACCACTTTTCGCAACCTGCATCTTCAAGGTACTCCTTAACCCTGTGATCAATTCTATCAACCTTAGCCATCAACTTATCAAAATCTTCCTTTCTATATGCATTGGCCATAGAGTAGAATAGATCACTTATGACCTTTCTGCTCTTTTTGAAGTTTCCACATACATTCTTCCAAAGATGCCAGATGCATGCATAATGAGGTACATTTGGGAGCACAATCCTCACACTCTTCATGATACTCTCATTTCTATCTGAAACAACACACATATCTTTTCTCTCGCCAAATGCATGTTTGAATTGTTCGAAAAACCATGTCCACGAACAATCATTTTCGGTGTCAACAACACCATATGCCAATGGAAATATGCAACCTGATTACACACACATTATATCATTTGATACGTAACATATAAAACGCATCATAACTATATAAGAAAATACCTGCGCCATCAAGTGTGCTTGCTGATACAAATTTCCCATTGTAAGCTCTACTCAGATGTGCACCATCCACAACAACTACTGGTCTGCAGTAATTAAATCCCCTAATGAATGGTCTTAAGGCGATGAACAGATACATAAATTCATCCTTTTCAGTCTTATGCATTCTTATATAAGAATTTGGATACACGGTTTTCAACATGCGTATGTATCACAGCAACCGTCTATATCCTGCAGATGGTTTTCCCCTAATCATGGAGAGTGCACGTTCTTTAGCACGCCATGCTTGCTGGTAAGATATTTCAACCCCATAATATTCTCTAATATCATCAATTATATCTCTTGGAGTAAAATTCGTTTATGGTTGACCAATTTTGGAGCAGTAACTCGACTTACAAATCCGACTGTTGCTTGGACTTTGGTTAATACCCTCTCCCTCATTGGACACGTATGTTCACTATTGAAACTTCTAATAATGAATATACCAGATTTTTTCCTGCAGGACGCCTTTATAGTCCAACCACATTTGTCTCAAAAGCAAACCAACACATAGTTGGGTACATTTTTTAAGCATATTAATACTTATAGCAATTGCATCATATAATATATTACAATAATGTTTAAAGTAATCAAACAATGAATTACACAAAAAAGTATCTACCAGTTTTTAAGAAATTAATGAAATGGTGATACATTGATGAAAAGTATCTACTAGTTTTGATATGCTTGTTTAAATTGATACAGTCCTTACTATATCAGCAGTAGTATACTAAAGTATTAAAATCGTTATTCCAATGTATCAAAACAAGTTACTGAAATGGTCATACATTAAAATATCAAAGAACAAATGATACATGTAGGAAGCATATTAATACTTATAGCAATTGCATCATATAATATATTCAACAATAATGTTTAAAGTAATCAAACAATGAATTACACAAAAAAGTATCTACCAGTTTTTAAGAAATTAATTAAATGGTGATACATTAATGAAAAGTATCTACTAGTTTTGATATGCTTACAGTCCTTACTATATCAGCAGCAGTATATTAAAGTATCAAAATCGTTATTTCAATGTATCAAAACAAATTACTGAAATGGTGATACATTAAAATATCAAAGAACAAATGATACATGCAGGTTTTCATATCATTTGTGTTTCATGTACTAATTTTGAACAACATGTAAATATATATATATATATATATATATATATATATATATATATATATATATATATACACACCAAACACTATTATGCCTTTGTTGATCAGACCTCTTTACTTTGCAATTGAAGTTGTTCTTTATCTTATATTTTGTCATCACATCTACGAGTGTTGCTTTATCCTTATATATCTTACCTATCTTCACATCTACAATATCTGAATTGATTATAACATTTGTAACTCCAACTTCTGCATTTTCACATGAATCAAATAATCTAGTTTCAACCATTGTCAAAGCCTGTGTATCATGTGTTGTGCCTTCTAGACACGTAATTTCTCCACATGTTCCATCAAAGTTATGTACAGTACCACCAATCTTTTCAATTGTGTCAATACATAATGGATACATTGAAAATCCAGGCTCATTTTTTTCAGTTCTAAATATAGTTTAACATTCATATCGTTCTTAAGCTTCATCGAACAGGAGTTACCTTCTATAATGTAACGAATTTCAATATCTTTCCTTGATACATCATTATCCAACTCGGCTGCAATTGCTGCTTTGAGATTAGAAAACGAAATTGAATCTCCAACAACGATTCGTCGATTTTGTAACTTTCATACTGTAATTCGTTCACCCAAATTCCGGAATGTCTCATCAAAATTGATGTATTCATCATGAAACATCCAAAATAACAACAACAAAATTTCTGCAGTTCAAAATTTAACTGGATGTTCTTAAAAAATGTATTCAAAATAGATGATATAATCTTTGATTTTCAAAATTTGAAATTATTATCCATTTGCATGCTGAATTAATGCTGATTACTGAACTGTTACCGTAAATTAAGCTAATTTAGTTAACAAGTTTAAATGTTCCGTTTTCCCCCCTTTTATTATTAACAGTTTTAAGTTACTATGTATCATTTACCATGTATCACTAGAGTCTAAAGTATCACGCCAGAGCAATTTAAAGGGATTTTTAGTTAATACTAATTTGTCGGGACAAAGTGTAATTATTGAATTACACTATGGGATTCCTTAAATTTTTACTAATAACAAATAAATGAGATAGGAAAAGAAGATATGAGACCAATTTCAGATCTGTCCGCCTGGGCCAAGACTTGGGCCTAATTTCAGTTTTGGGTCCAAAGGCCCAATTTTTAGCAAATGTCCCAGACTAGTCTTTCGAGCTTGATTTCTTTGAGCCTTAAGCCCACCTTCCACCTGTCCTATACTAAAAAGATAATAATAGATAAGTAAAACAAAGGGCTTACGCCAAAGTAACAAAATACAAATTTCTTGAATAATGAGTGAACCTTTGGCCCAAGCTTTAAATTTCTTTGATTTAATTCATGCTCTTTTGGCTCCAAAACCTGTTCGTTGATTTTGGTTGACTGACTTGATGAAAGAAATAAGTTGGGATCCTAAGAAAAATGCGATGGTGGAGTTCATAAGACCCGTACAAATTTTACATGCAAAAAAAAGAATAATGCAGTAAGTAACAGATCATAATTTAATACTAGAAAGTGTCAAGTAAATTGAACTTACACTACCATACTTCAATTTTGGATGCCATAATAAAACTAAGCAGATCATGAAAAGGCCTTAAATTGACACAACTTTTTTTTCAAAGACTCTTTAATGCTAAAAACTATAATCAAAATTAGACAGATTTAAAACCCCAATAATAAATAATTCAATATCTTATTTAAAGTTTCCAAGAAAAAAATATAACGACTAGACCATAATCAACTAGCAACTACATAATTTGGAAAAAATCAATCATAAAAATAGCAATAAGGCAAGTATGAGCATTAAAGGGGGGCAAATACAACATTAAGCAGTAGATAATTAATGAGCCAAAGCATGCTTCTCATCACATGAACCAATGTAACTTAACTTCACAACTGAAAATACAGGAAAAAAAACAAACCGTAGTGATCAAACACTTAATTCATCGCCACAAAATAATATACATAAATAACCTTTCTATCTTGATCAACAGTGAACTCCAATTATGAGCTAAAGATGAACACTTGTTGATGCCCTCAAACAGTTAAGCATAATAACAAAAATTACTTATGCAATATTAGAAATGGAAATGAAAAGCTTCTCATGGACAAATTCACCAAGACGTTTCTAATAAAGTAAGACAAAAACACATAGACTAAGGCGAACAGAGATCTAGAAATAGACAAAACCTCATGTTGGGACGGGTGACACACACACAATCAGTCTTTTACTAGAACAAACAACATGAAAATAGAGTTGTCACATTTAATGAACAATGAATACAACCTCTCTTATTATCCCATTTATATAGGCATAATCAATATTCAAATACAATCACATTACACAAATGAACTATCAACCCCAAGAAATATCTAAGTTGCACAAAACTAAACAAATCAGTGAGCAAATAACTAATTACAACTAAACCCAAAAGAACGAGAGTCTAATAAAGGAACAAACAAGTAAAACATAGATAGATTAAACACAACTCTAACCACCTAAACACGATTTCGAACACGATAGATTAAACACAAACCTCCTCTCTTTCAAGAGAGTATCTCGTATGTATTTTTTTATGACTAATTGCCTAACCTATTCTGTTTATCAGTTCGAATTTTCAAACTCAAAATTCTCACACTAAAATTTCCAACAATTTTTCTCCCACCTACAAATTAAAAGAAAGGAAGTATTTATAGGGGGAAAATTAGGGTTCGTTTGGGGGAGGGGGAATGAAGAATTTCAGGTTGGGGCAAGGACAAAATCGAGAATCCCCCAACCTATTTCAAATTCATATTTGTCTCCACGGACGGAAAAAGCTGGACTTGTACAAAGAAATCCGTACTTCCATCCATATCCATAAAGGTGAAAGAGACGCGTGACCTTGATCAACCTATTCGTCCTTGCACTCAACGTGACACCCATTCACGCGAGTCAATGACGTTTGACGCAACTTTTGCAGGGAAATGAAATCTAGAAACACGGAAGAAAGTTATGAGATCGTACAGGATTAAGAAGGAGGTACAAGTTTCCCGTTAGGCGTGAACTCGCCGTGTAAATTGACACGAGTGAGGCACAATTGCGGACACCGTTGGAATCGTCACTATCGTTGCGCTCCATCGCCATTGTCGTTTGACTGATTGTGAAGACGTTGTTTCTGGGTTTAGCGTTTGAGGACGTGCTAACTACTTCTTTTGGGTCTCTCTTCACTGATGAGTTTAATTTCTAGGATAGAGAAGTGGGTCCGGTCAGGGTATTTCGAGAGTGGGATGCCTGGAGGTTTGAATTGGAATTAAGAGTGGAAATTTGGTGGGCTGGAGCGGTTGAAAAATTGAACTTGGTCTATTGAAATTCAAAAATGGCCCAAAACTTTTGTCTTTCGAATCAGTAAATTAGCCAAGTTGAATTTACTTGATGAATTCGGTTAAAATAAATAAATAAGATGAATAAATATTAATTAATAATTTTTTCTTGTTTCTAACAAAATAAAATAGTTGATTATTTTAAATTGTTATGAATTTAAGAAAATCGATGATTAATGTGTATTGTGGAGGTCCAAAATTTGGGTGTCAACAACTGTCCGTCGTTTTATTTGGATTGACGAAAGAAATCCGAGCAAATGAAATTAACAAATTCAATTTTGACAGACCAGATTTTCATCAATCTGAAAAAGATTTTGGTACGAACTTTAGGAATTATGGTCGAACCCTGGAAATGAGTTTCCTACATATCTCAGGTTACATGAGAATTCAGGCCACTTGTAGTTCAATATGCACGATTTGAAAGACTACAAAAGCTATTCCGATATCGAATTATGAAGAGATCGGAATGCTCGAGAATAGGATTTCAAGAGAAAATGTTGGAACATAGCCGAGTTTCGACATCGATTCTACCCACATATCTCTCAATTTAGGGAATCATACTGAATGTAGTTTACCTCAATCGGTTGAAAATGAAATCTATTATGCTGGACAAGCGACAAAGTAAGTTGAGTATGAAAAAAAAGGCTTGAAAATTTTTAGCCATGAATGTGGAACGCTTCTCACCCATAATTAAGAACTTACATGGACATAATTTTCAAAGCTCTTGGTGTATGTTACTCCAATTGGAACACTGCGTTGGTCGATACAAAAATTTTTGGATGCAAAACTGAAACTCAAAAACCTAACAAAAAACCCACATGCTTTCAAATAGAGTGTAGTTTGATTGTGGTGAAAGTCACTCCTCTCGCATCTGAAGAGTTTGACACTCTCTCTTGACTATGTCCCAATTCGTTGCAAAGAAAAAGTTTCACGTTGTGCTGCATCCTTTTTTTATGTCGTTTACACCTGTGGTTTATTTTTGAAATGTCATCCTTCTTGATGCTCTCGATAGAGACTAAGATAAAACTCGTTAGTATAAAAATGCAATTCAAAATGGGAGACAATGTCTTTTACCATGTTGACACTTAATTGCTCTCCTTAAACATTTGTTATCCACTTCATTGGATTTGACGTAAAGCAAATAAAGTTTTTGTCTCATCTTTGCAATATTATCTTCAATGTACTCTTTCTTTGATGTCAAAGTAATGAAAGACTGATGCAATATTTGATAGTTCTCTTGATGTACTCTTGATGATTCTCTTGATGTAGTCTTCTCCTGATTGGTAAATCTTTTCTTGCGATGCATAACTACTTTTATTTCGATGCATGACCTTTTTCTCTTGATATGCATGCTTCCTTTTCTTGCTATGTAAGAATCTCTTTTCTTGCAATTCATGATATTTTTCTCTTGCTATGCATGACTTTCTTCTCTTGCAATGCATGACTTCTTTCCTGCGATACATGACTTCCTTCTCTTGCTACGTATGATCTTTTTTGTTACTATGCATGAATCTTATCCATGATGCATGACTTCCTTCTCTTGCAATGCATTGATTTCTTTGCCGCAATGCATGACTTCCTTCTCATGCTATGCAATAAATCCCTTTCCCACGATGAGTGGCACGCGATGCATGACTTCTTTCTCTTGCTATGCATGATTTCTTTTCATGCATGGATCTATTTCCTTACAATGCATGACATCTTTCTCTTGCTATGCATGACTTTCTTCTCTTGCAACGCATTACTTCTTTTTTCCCACGATGCATGAAATTTCCTTCCCGCTATGCATGACTTACTTATCTTGCTATGCATGATTCCTTTTCTTTCTATGAAATCATTCCCTTTCCCACGATGCATGAAATCTCTTCCCGCGATGCATGAATTTTTTCTCTTTGTATGCATGAATTCTTTCTCTTGATATCATCCCTGGTACCAAACGAAGATAGTGCTTATTCGAGCAACATGGTGATCTTCTAGGCACCTTCTGGATGGTGATATCATCTTAATTGACAATATAGTAAAATTAATCCTCCGAGTAACGTATCATCTCAATCGACAATACAAACAAATGTCCCTCCGAGTAGTGATATTATCTAGTATGATAATATGGTGCAGATAACAACCTTCAGGTACCTTAATTTTGCAAAAATATTAAAATGTCTTTCGTCAAGATTTTCATTTGTTCCATCTTTGAACATAGTTGCACGTTCATTATGGACTTCACCTTGTTGTTAATTAAATGAAATAATGCTATTCATGTTCCTAAATCTTCGATATAAGCATCATAAAATATTTGTTATACACACAAGAAAATTGTCAATTTGGGGGGAGTTCTACATCCCTTTGACTTCTCCATATTCATTGAATTGAGGAATTTGTTGATTTCTAGGTAAAACAATAAACCGGCATCCATTTAGAAAAATTGTTTATTTTAAAATGAACTGATATATGTCGATCTCTTCGGTCGTCTACTCTTTGTCTTGCTATCTCTTGTTGATTTTCTGATCTCCCGCCTCTTGATAGAGAGGACAAAATATTTTTATGCAACAAATAGTTTAAACATGAAGGAAAGTTTAAAAGAAGATAGATTTTCAAAAAGTAAATATTTGGAAAAGATCGCTGCCAAATGTCATGTCACGTCAAGCTTAGTAAACACCTTTGAGGTTTATGTCTCGAGGTCTTTCAGATTACTTGTTGGGAAGTATTCAATGTTGCTCTAAATTGTCGATAAACTCTATCAAAATTTTGAGCCCATCTTCAAAATTTCTGTCCCAGTTAACTTGTCATAGTTCATCCTTAATCGTTGGTGAGCAGATAATGGAACTTTTGAGAACTTCTCAAAAATTATGTCACACTTTCAAATTTCAAAGTAACTTCACTCTCAACTTGTGGAGGTAAAATCTTCTTCTCGAGAATTTTTGAGTCGCTCTCAAAAATTTTGTCCCAGTTTCTATTGTAAATATGAATAGAAATCTTACGGGAGATATGACCGAACCATTGTGGCGCCTAAGTATCCCCTTGAGGTAGGAATCAGGTCAAACATAGTTCCTCCTTAGAGATTAACAGAAGTAAGAAATTTACAAAGAAACTAACAAAGGTCGACATAGGCTGCTTGCATATGTCATTCTCGAGAATTCAGGTCGAACGTAGTTCAAATATAAAGAAATGTTAAAAGGAATAAATGGTGTGACCCTAGGCCGACATAGGTCACCTACGTATCTCATTCATGAGAATTCAGGTCATACGTAGTTCGATACAAAGAAATATTAAAAGGGATAAATGGGGTGACCGAGGCCGACATAGTCCACCTACGTATCTCATTCTTGAGAATTCCGGTCATACGTAGTTCGTTGTAGGAGGGATGGGGTACTAAAAAAATGATTCTAATAAAATAGAACACTTACAAAAAATGATAAAAATAGAAATTAGAGCTTCACAGATAATATCTTTTGACAACATCTGAGTTGATCCCTTTTAGTCATTCGGTGCCATCCATCTCCGACAGGATCAAAGCACCTCCATATTGAAAAACATGTAAGATCCTTGCCAATATGGTAAAAACTTTTTTCTGTACTCATCCTGATGAGGAAAAATGCGCTTAAGGACTAAATGACCAATTTCAAAAATTCTGGCTCTGACTCGCTTGTGGAAAGCGCGAATCATTATTTGTCGATATAGTTGACCATGACAGACAACAATCATTCTCTTATACTCAATCAATGTTAACTGATCAATACGCTTATGGATCTACCCATCATTACTTAACTCCACTTCTTGAATGATTCTCAAAGAAGGTGTCTCAACTTTAGCAGGTATGACTGCTTCTATTCCATATACTAGCAAGTATTGAGTAGATCCAATCGACGTCCTAATAGTCATTTGATATTCCAACAAGCATATGACAACATCTCATGTCAACATCGATGATTGTCAATCATTTTTCTCAAAATCTTCTTGATGTTCTTGTCGGCGGCCTCTACAACCCCATTCACTTGAGGACGATAAGCGATTGAATTTCGGTGAGTAATATTGAACTGCTCACTTAAATCTCTCATCAAGTGACTGTTGAGGTACACACCATTATCAGTAATGATGGATTCCGGTACTCAGAACCTGCATATTAGATTATTGCGGACAAAATCAACTACAACTTTCTTGGTCATAGATTTTTAATAAGTTGCTTCCACCTGCTTGGTAAAGTAATCAATGGCAACCAAAATGAATCTGTGTCCGTTATAGGCGCCTTACTCCATTGGACCGATAACATCCATGTCCCAAATTACAAATGTCCAAGGAGAACTCACAACATTGAGTTTGTGAGGCGACACCCGAATCAAATCACCATGAAATTGACATTTATGACATTTCTGCATGAACTTGCAACAGTTGTGCTCCACAATCATCCACAAATAACCGGGTCGAAGGATCTTCCTTGGTAGAGTGAGTCCATTCCTGTTCATGCGACAAACTCCAACATGTATTTGTTCCAGAAGTTTTGTAGCTTTAGCAACAACGCATCTGAGAAGACCTAAACCTAGAGTCTTCCTATAAAGGAGTGCCCCACTTAGAAAGAAGTTGAGGCTCATTCGGCATACGACTTCTTCTGGTTGAATATGACATTCTCACGATAAATCTCAATCTTTAAGTACTTCTTAATGTCGAAATACCACCGGAGACCGTTTGGTTCAACATCAATATGTGAACAATGGACTGGCTGCTTCTTTACTTCAATATCCCGAGGATCAATATAATCTATATCTGGATGTTTAATCATTGAGGCAATGGTGGCAAGAATATCAACCAAACCATTATGTGTTCTAGGAGTGTGTCTGAACTCAATCTTGCATAATCTCTTACGCAACTTCTGTATATAATTCACGTATGAAGTGATCTTTGGGTTCTTCATGGACCATTTTGTTTGAACCTAATGAATCAACAAGTTTGAATATCTAATAACCAGAAGCTCATCAATATTCATGTCGATGGCCATTTTCAAACCAAGGATACAAGCTTTGTATTCCGCCATATTATTATGCAATCAAATTGGAGTTTAAATGCAATAGGATAATGTTGACCGGATTCTGATACTAAGCCCGCTCTGATACATCCCCCTTGGTTATTCGCTGCTCCATCAAAGAATACTCTCCGACCAGGGTATGCTTCAAAATAATCTTCACGCATAAATATTACCTCTTCGTCGATAAAATAAGTCTTGAGCGGTCATGATCCTCATTAACTGGATTTTCCACAAGATGATCAGCGAAGACTTGTGCTTTTATTACCTTCTGAGTTTCACACACAATATCAAATTCACTCAAAAGCATTTGCCATTTTGCCAACTTTCTAGTCGGCACTACCTTGTGGAAAATATACTTCAACGGGTCCATCCTGCAAATGAGATATGTGGTATAAAAAGACAAATAATGTCTCAACTTCTGATCAATCCAAGTCAAAGAAAAACATATTCTCTCTAAAATAGTATAACGAGTCTCGTATGGAGTGAATTTCTGGCTCAAGTAATAAGTGACTCGCTCTTACTTCCCTGTCTCACCATGTTGACCAAGCACGCACCCACATGTGCTATCTGAGACAGAAAAATATAGCAACAATGGACTCCCTTCTTGTGGACGAACCAACATTGGTAGATTGGACGAATAATGTTTGATGGTGTCAAAAGCAATATGATATTCTTCGGTCCACTTTGTCAAAATATCTTTCTTCAATAACTTAAAGATAGACTCATACACCAAGGTGGATTGAGCTATGAACCGACTAACGTAGTTCAACCTTCCCAAGAAACTCATCACTTCTTTCTTCGTCTTCAGAGAAGGCAATTCTTGAATCGCCTTGATCTTTGAAGGGTCAAGCTTGATTCCCTTATGCTGACTATAAATCCCAACAACTTGCCATCTGGCACCCTAAAAACATATTTGGCGGTATTTAACTTCAAGTTGTATCGACGTAGACGATCAAAGAACTTCCTTAAATGAGTCAAGTTGTCCGAACTCTCGCGGTACTTGATTATGATGTCATCTACATGCACCTCAGTCTCTTTGTGAATCTTGTCATGAAAGATGGTCATCTATACCTCATATGAGTAGCACCGTCAATTTTGAGACCAAAGGGAATCACCCTATAATGATATACATCTTAAGGCGTAATGAAGGTTGTCTTCTCTGCATCTTCATTATCCATCAAAATATGGTGATAACCCGTGTAACAATTTACAAACGACTTTGTTTCATGATTAGCACATTTATCAATTAGGATGTGAATGTTCGGACAAGGAAAATTATCTTTTGGGCTTGCTTTGTTGAGATCTCTGTAGTCGACACAAATTTTGATCTTCCCTTCTTTCTTTTAAACCGAGATAACATTGGCCAACCAAGTTGGATACTGCGTCACTTCCACTATTTGAGACTTGATCTGTTTGGTAATCTCTTTTTTGATCTTTAAACTTAACTCAGCCTTGAAATTTCGAGTCTTTTGTTTTGCTGGACTGAATCGTGGATTAATCGGCAACTCGTGGGACACCACACTTGTAATTATCCCTAGCATATCTCTGTTAACCCAAGAGAGTACATCAATATATTCTCTTAGCAAATGAATCATGTCTCTTTTTTGAGATTCGCTTAGATGGACAGTGATTCTGACTTCTTTTATACACTTCTCCTCTCCAAGATTCACAGTCTCAGTTTCTTCTTAATTCGGCTTGTTTTGATTCTCAAACTGCTGAAATTCTTGAGCAACATATTCTGGTAACCTCATTTTCTCCTTTATATTCTTCAACTTCGTCATCACCTGCCTCATTTTGTTCCTTTGACTCGTGACATGACATGACATTGACAGTATCTAAATTAATATTATTGAAATCATACACAAAGTTAGGAAAGTAAAATACAACAAATAAGTGAATAATTTTTTTTTTGATAAAAGAGGCTTTCATTCAATTTAAAAACAAGCACAAACTTTGTCCATGGATAAGGGCCATTTTGTTTTTTTAAAACATCACAAGGGAATTTCAAAACTAAAACAATTAAAAAAAATTGCAAAAATTGTGGGTCTCGGGCCTCTTTCAGACTACCACCGATTTTACAAACAAGCATAAATATATGCCCTTTCTTCCAAGATGTTCGGGGTATCAAAAGGGGCATGGAGGTCCAGTTCCACAATTGCTCCCTTGGTTCGACAAAGCGTATGCTATATGTCTCGGCCTCATCCTCCATGAACGCCTCAATTTCTTCATAGAGGCCCCATACTCCTTCCCCAATGCCATCATCATCGGCATGCTCTCGAACTTGAAATGATTGGTACAGATGAGGAATTGTCCTTTCCAATGGTTGATAAAGATTCTTACTCTTCGTCTCTGCTCCAAACTAAACTTTGCTCCTTTGATGGGAATTTGGATAGGCTCGATAATTCCTTGGAAATTTTTTCCCAATCAAAAACCTAGTTTGAACCCACTCTGTAGTAACAAAATAATAATCATTTTGTATATGGAGGGCATATGGGGCTGTGGATCCAAATCATCACTCGTGGCATTTACTAGCTCCATTGTGTAGAAATCACAGCCTCAGAAACTTCATCGACGATCGACGCATACGCATTGAAATGACTTTCTTCACCACGAAAAGCAAACTCTTGATCCTTCTAGACAAATTTCATTAGTTGGTGAAGGTTAAAAGGCCTAACCCCAACCATATGGATGAATGACCTTTCTAAAAAAGGTTGTAACTAGTGTTGATGTCCAACACCAAGAACTCCAGGATGAGCTCTGCAGGACCCATCTAAATGTTAAAGTTTACCTTCCCCAATGTGTCTCTTTGCATCCATTGAAATCCCTCACATTGACTTGGCTCTGGTGAAGCTTTCCCAAGTCGAATTTTAGCTGCCTCAGAGTGATAATGGGAAAATATTATGACCGAACCCATAATCTACCAAGACACGATTTATATTCTTGTCTCGACACGCAATGATGACATGTAGAGATTTGTTGTGCATCTTTCCTTCTAAGGTCAACTCTTCATCACAGAAACTATTTCAGTATCCCCGAATCACCTAGTTTATCATGATGGCTAAATTTTCACCGCTGTTGCCCACGAGCACATATGTTTCATCCAAAGCCTTCATCAGGGCTTGCCTATGCAGCTGCGTACTAATCAACAGAGCCCATACGGAAATATGAGTCGAAGTTTTCTCTAAATGTTTCACAACCGAATAATCTTTTGGTTGCATTTTTCTTCAAAACTTCTCAACCTTAGCGTGAATTATTGGTCTCTTTTTTTGGTCTTTCTTTCCCCCCCCCCCTGAGCCAACTCTTCCAGTGTGTAACATCTACTGGACCTATTCAAATTTTGAGCAGAAGCAGTTCATCACAAATTATGGTCGGGAAAGAGTTTCTCTTTGCACCAAGGCAACAAACTTCTTGGTTGTAAGAATCACAAACTCTTTCTTCTCTCTGATGCTCAATGAACCTACAACCCTTTCCAGTTCGTCGTGAGTGATTTGAAATATTACATTAGTCACGCACCAATCGTCATCTATCGCCATCATATTGATATTAACTCCCCCATGATTCGACAAAGGATTAATATTGACATTGGGGGCAACTATCTGGAGACAGACCACTTTCTAGTCAATTAGATCTTGGATCTTGTGCTTAAGTTTAATACAATACTTAGTATTATGTCCAATATTGTTGGAATGATACGAGCACCATTGATCAAGTTTGTAAAACTTTGAGCTAGTGTTTTCTAGATTGGGCCCCACTGGATGAATATATCCTACTGCAGTTAATCCCTCGAATAACTTTGTTCGGCTTTTGATGAGCAAAGTGAAAATTCTTATGAGTTTTTTCTCAAATTTGGGACGGGATGGATCGTAGTTGCCTTGTTGATAGGGAGGTATCTGACGATAACTTGGAGCATTAGAATGGCGGGGCTTGATATCTTGGATATGAGTCGGTTTTGGTAATTTTGTGATGGAGATTTGTAGTTGGGGGGGGGAGGGGTATTTTGGTAAAGTGGAGTTGGGGTTTGATACATCAGGGGAGGCGTTTGGTAATTTAATTGAAAGTTAGCTCAGTTGGGGGCGACATTTTGGTAGTGGTGCGATGGAGCTTGGTAAACTGGAGGGGAAGTTTGGTAGATGGGAGAGGGAGTTTGATAACTGGGAGGGAGAGTATTTTGGTAAGTGGGAGGAGCTGCATTTTTGAAACTAGGGGAGGGGTATTTTGGTAATCAGCTTGTGCATAACATGCCGGGTATGAACTCTGTGAAGGTCAAAACAACCTTGGTATGACGAAGATCTATTTTGGGCCTTATTCCCCTTATAAGAGATAGTGGACACATTTTTTCTTTTATTATTCAACAAACCCAAGGATCTGGGCGAGGCAACAACCAGAACAATCTTCCTGGTTCTTAATTGATCTTCGATAGTCTCACCTACTTTGAATATCTCAACAAAATTTGCTCGAACTAGCAACATGATTCTATCATAATATTTTCAGGTTCCTGACCCGCACAAATACTTTGAAAATTTCCTTCTCAAACATAGGAGGACGAACTCTAGCTCCCTCCTTTCACCATCTATATGCGCACTCTCTATGGATTTCATTTGATTTCTGCTTTATTTTTTCAAGTAATAAAGATCGAGAAAAATTTCCACATTATAAGCGAATCGTTCGATGAAATCCTTAGCTAGGTCATTCCATCTAGGCCACTGTCTTGTTTCATGAGATGTAAACCACTCTAAAGCCTCTCCACTCAGACTTCGGCTGAAAAGCCACATCAGTAAAGCTTCATGTCTCCTAACTCCCATGAGCTTGTCATATTAGGGCATTGGGTGCCCTAAAGGGTTTCCTATTTCTTCGAAAACGTCAAACTTTTCCACCTTGAACCCTAATGGGAGGTCAAATTCGATTGATTGTATAAATTCTCATTACTCAAACAGGCAACCTCAGGAACAACTACAACTCTTTCATTGCCCTACGAATTTCTTCCTTTATATCCAGCTTTACAACCTCTTACTTTGACCTCTACTCTCTTACCTACTCTTCATAATTATTGATCTTGGAACCATTAATGTCATGCTCATTAGGGATGGGGATTTGGAAAGTGGTTTTTTGAGGTAGAGGTGGGGCGACGGAGGGACTTTGGGCATTTTAGGGGGCTTGGTAGTTTTAAGAGAAAGTTTGGGGGTTGGTATATTGATTTTGGTGATGGAGGGAAATTTTGGGGTTGTATGCATTTTGGTTTTGAAGGAGTGGACCGTTTTGGTGGTTGGCATTCTAAGGGGGAGGAGGAACTTGAGGATTGATATTTTTAGGATGGGGTGGTATTTGATAGGAGGCGGATGCATATTGAGTACTCTGGGTGGTTAGGTTGTTGATTGAGGGATTATGAGTAGGGATGGAGGGTGGGTTCTGATCATGTTCCACGTTTGAAGGAGGAAAGTTAAGTGGATGCCTTCTATCTATTGGAGCATTGACGGTACAAATTACAGGAGGCAGATCTTGCCTTCTCTGCATCTTAACCATCATTTCGGCAATATGTTGCATCAGCTGTATGATTAGTTCATTCTAATTGGCGATGGCGGGTTTAGCCACCACAACGTCAATAAGGCTGATTTTTTCGTTGTTATAACCCATTGCTGCTTTTCTCTTCTGTGAACCTTGACTAGGAAAAGAACCTGTAGGGCCTTTAGATTTTGTGAAATATGGATGATTAACCACTTTATCGTTACAGACTAGTTTTAAGTACTTGTGGAAGAAACAACTCAAAGGTGAATTCGTTAGTTTAAGTTCAGAATACGTAATTCAAAATATTACATAGAGAGCACATAAACACATAAAATTTTCTTTGTTTGAGGACATGCTAAACTATGTGTAAGAGGGACTTATTTTTTGAACAAGAACGAATTTGCTCATTTTAATTTAAGACTATCTCAGAAAGGTTAAATTGCGTTGACTAAGGTTTTCTTGCTGTATCTCTCTGCGTCTATTGATCTAAACTCAACATTTCCTTTGTAGAATGAAAGGGGAAAAGTAAATTTGAAAGGATAGGGTACGAGCCTTGAAAGGCTCCCTATGTATCTTGCAAGGACAATTCAGGCCCTACGTAGTTCAAGTACAAAGCAAAATTGTTGTTTTCATTGATTGATTTTTAACTATTACAAGGAAAGTGAAAGACATTCAACAAACATTCTAAAAGATAAAAAGTTAACCCATCCAAGCCATTCTTCTCCTTACTAATGCATTAGTCACATGGAAAAAATTCAACTTGAATCTTTCCCATGTTGACGAGGGATTCCACGTCGTGGAGAAATTTGAGGCATCTTCCAATGCTATGATCTGTGGCGTAATGTTAGGGGAAATGTTTCTTAACTTCACTTCCAAGGGAATATAATGCTTCCACTTCCTTATAGATAGGTACGAAGACCCCCTTTCGAACCAGCAATATGAATACATCCAACATTATTTTCTGGAAAGGTGTGAAAGAGAAGGAGTAAAACATAGTCTTTTGAGTGACCAGTATGTTGAGATCTAGTTAGTCACATGCGAGGCTAACATTGACACCCCACATATACACGATTCTGTCAGTCTTGATCAGGTTGCAGACTGTTGTCTTAAGCTTCACACACTCTTCTATGTGTGCCCTTTCAGGTTTGGATGATAAGCACGGGCCTTATGGACGTCCCGCGATTCAATTTGGGAAGTGGTTTTACAAGTAGGTTTTATAATACGTTCAGCCCGAAGACGCTTGTCAATGAGAGCACACGAAATGATTTCCAATCCTACACGATACTCTTGTAGATATGCCTAGAGGGCAATTTTCTATTCCCCCTCTGCCAGTGTCCTTGAAAGGGAGGTTTATAAACAATCTTCTCCTCGAATTCTTCTTTAACGCCTTCCAATTCAGTGTCTTCAGGGTCAAGGAGTCTGCTATCTAGAAAAGGGTATTTTTCGTGTAGCTTCTGTATGACAGTCATATCCTCATCCACCATAGCGCGTCTTACCATCCTAGCTGCCAATTCCTTATCGAGTGTCGCACTTGTGGCTCAATGATTGCGGTAGCGGTCTCCACTTCTAACCTATTTTCTCTAGTGTCTTGGATCTCTTGTTTAAGCAACTACAGTTTCCTTTACAAATCCTCTCTAGTCGGTGCCACCGTGGTATTCTTTTTTTTTTTGTAACTACAATTTTACCTTTCCTGAGGTGATAGTATAATGTTTTAGGATTTGGGTAGTAGGAATTTACTTTTTTTGGTTGAGAAACTCAAGACTCGGAAAATTTTGTCGATCATTTTGTAATAGTGACTTGAATGGATTTTTTTAGAAACATTTGGAAAGGAGTGGGTTAAAAACGTCCTCATTCAAAGCAACGTATCACATAAATAGTCAAAGCACATATATCGCGTCCTAAACATGTATGTGGCCCTTTTGTGCTAAGGGTAGGCCTAGAGATTTGAAGGATGTACGTTGTCAGTCAAATCAAATTATTGCACCCCAAAAATAAGATTCACAAATGATTAGAGAATTCATACAGTGTTTAACAAAAGGGATACATCTTGTGGGAAAGGGAATAAATTGCAAATACAATATGATCAATCCCACACAGTGGAATAAGATAACTAAAACCCCGAAGGTCCCGCTCCTCCTTTTGATTTTTCCACTTCTTCGCTGATGAGATACTTGCTTGTCACCACGTGTAGCTTAGCAAACACAACTTTGGAAGATGTCAACATAGTACGAAGAGTGTTAAGTTGCTCATCCAAGGTAGAATCCAGGTGTCTTAGGGAGGCCCTTGCATTGGTAAACTCTTGTGAGACGAATGCTAAGGCCTTTTGGCTCTCAAATTCTTTGTACTGGAACCGCTTCTCCCTATTTAGGAATTCTTGCTCCCTACATGGGAACTTTTACTCTCTCTGCTGAAACTCTTGCTATATTTCCTGAAACTCTTGTTCTCTTCGGTCCCATTCCTATTGAAAGTGGTATGTTTGGATTTGTAGCCTCACGTGGACGTCTTAAATCTCTCATCCCATGTGTGGTATCACGTCAAATGTACCGCGTAGATTATCCTGCAACCATTTTTTATATTCGTCAGCATACCCAGCTCCGTACCTGTTTTCTACCATGCTTTCTTTTATGTTGATCCGCCCAGCCCATTCCTGGCGAATAGTCTTGGCGAAAGGAATCTTATCACACCCTTTGTAATCAAAGACGAAGTGGCTAGCATCTCCTTGAACAAGTAGAATCGATCTTCTGCCAAATTGTTGCATTACCATTCTAGGGTTGTTGGGTCGTACTCCTTTAATGCTGGGAAGGATTAAAAAAAGGACACTTAGCCCCCTGAACCGCTATTTTCTCTGACATAAAGTCTTGAAACATCTAGTGTGTGTACCTCTTTTAAGTCATAGAATACTTTCTCCATGCCTCTCTTGAGGTGTGGATCGGTAATTCGCGAATGCTTAAACGAAACTCATAGTTATTTAGGGGACTCGTTTGTGTTGGCTTGGAAAAATTCTATTTTTATGTAACGTCTATTATAATCAAGTTCTCAGACATCCACCACTTAAGCAAGATGTTGCACCCTTTGAAGAATGGAAATCCATTTTTGCATAAACCCAGAGACCGATAGATGTCGGCTAGAATAATTGGGCCAGATTGTACTATTTCTTAACTTTCCCTTCCTTACCAATCCCACATTATATAGCATCTGTAACCATCATAATCTGAGTATCAATCTCATTTCCTCCATCAGAGGAAATACCATCGTTCCCAAGAGGCATGCGACGAATGCGAAAGTCTAAGTCTGTCTAAGGTACTATGATCGAATAGCTCATTTGGAAAATTTCTGAAGTAGTTAGCATGTTCCCACCATTCAAAGAATTTTACAAATGGTATACTTTGGGTGTCTAGCAAGTCTGTATTTACTAGTAGTAACGTGTTTTTCAATTTTAAGCTAGTTGGCTTATCTGGTAGCAGGATGTTATGATCTGGATGGTTTTTCCTCTTACCACACATTCTGATGGAGTCAAGACAATATATTTGACATGATTTGAGTTTGCCCCACCAGATATGAAAAATTCCTAAGAAATCTGCCACATTCGCACACCTCGTTGAGGACGAGTAACACGGAAGTAGGTCTCAAAATACTCACCTATCCACCCATATACATAATGGAGGGGCAGTAATGTATCACAAGCACCTAAGTTTGAAAAAGTATATATATCTTTAAGGCCGCGATAGATGCTTGCTAGTACCGGCACCGCCAAAAAAAATATTTCTCCATGAGCTATCAAACTTGAGACTTTGAAGACATTAGCACGAATACAATCAGCTTTCTTGCTAGGAAGAACAAACTTGCAAAGCCAACATACAAGAAAAGCTGCCAGATAAGTCTCATCTTTGAAGGATTCTTCTACGCCTAGCTCGACAAAAGGAGCATTCTCCTCTTCAGATCGAGGCAAAAAGCTCATGTCAATATATCTAGAAGGTTCATGATTCATCCTTGGTTTTGTACGATTCTTAGATGTCTTTGGCACCTTTGGTAAGTCGAAAGAATGCTGAAAACAATAAGAAACAACTTCTTGGGAGAAAATACTTCCCTTGATCATCTATATGTGTCAACTCATGAGCCGAGGGTACAACTTCATCATAAAAGGAACCATGAACAGGAAGACCTGAAATAGTTCTCAAATCCTATAAAGAAATAGACAACTCTCCGACGAAGGTAGATACCATATTAGTGGATCGACGCCAATTCTCGCAGAAGGCCTGGAGAACATTTTCGTTTTGATCTTATGTGAACATTGAAGCAAAGATAGCATCATAAGTTTTGATGTTATCTAGAGTCTCCTTGCAGAGAGCAAGCACATCCTCTACCCACTCTCAATACCCAGTAGTATATCGGACCTCACCAAACCCAGAAGAAGGAACACGCCAACTGCTAAGATGTTCATCGCGACGAGGAGGGACGACAACAACAACATTTTGATGATTAAAAGACCTCAAAAGGAGAACTTTTTCAGTTGTGACCTTGCTAGAGAAATTGTCCGTAACATCCTTCGTTTATGTTGACGACCACTCCAGGAGATGATGAGACGTATCCAGCATCTTCTTAATGAGTGGGAAGGCACCGATCACCGGATGATGAACTTTCAAAGTGAGAACTTTGGCGCGCACATGTTGCTTCTTCTCAACGATTTCAAGGCACGGGTACGACGCATCTCGGTCACTTAAGTCCACTGTCATTTATGGAAACTAAGATCACGCACTAAGGCTCTTCAAATAAAAAGTTAAAATAAAATAAAGTGGTTGGGTTGGCGAAAAAACTACTGGAGTAATCAAAAGACAAAAAGATCTCACCAAAATTAAAAATGTAGCGATTCGCAAGGAATTTGGATATCAATATTTTGTACATCGTATTTCCTCTCTTTTAGTTTCGGAAAAAATCAAACAGCTTGCTATTTCGATTTTTCTACAATTAGAAGTTAATTTTACACTACGGACGCACAAATCTGTCAATCAGAAACAGGTTCAAACTTGAAGATCAAAACTGTAGCAGTTGAAAAAGAATTTGGATACAAGTATTTTATATGTCGTAGCGCCATGTTTCTAGTTTTGGAAAAATCAAACGCCTTGCGTTTTTAATTTTTCTACAATTAGAAATGAATTTTATACTACGGACGCGCAAATCAGTGAATCTCAAGCTGGTCTAACATTGAAGATAAAAAATGCAGCGATGGATTTAAACTTTTGCTGCAATCTTTTTCCTACGTTATAGCCTCGTGTTTCTAGTTTCGGAAAAATCAAACGGATTGCAATTTCAACCTTTCTACAAGTAGATATGGACTTTACACTACAGGCGCGTAAAGCTGAAGCATAAAAATGGGTTACTGCAAAAAAAAATATATCCTATTTTACATGAGAAAGTAGCAAGAACACCTTGCTTGAAGTTTCTTTCGAGACATGAGGGAAGTTACGTCTATCGATTTGAAAGAAAGACGTCGCACTTTAAGTGTTCAATATACTCGGCTAACTTGCTTGTAGCATTTTGAATTTTTGTGTGATGAAGTCTTTATGCATTGGAAGGGATTATATGGGGATTCTTGTGAATAATTTCTAATTCTCACACAAGGCATAGTAAGATGAATTTGGAAATTAAAAATCCGATTTGGATTGAAATATTTCATTTCCATTTTGAAGTCATACCAATATGGAAGGATGAACCAAAGAGTTAAGGAAAGAATATTATCTTCATTGACTTGGATAAAGAAAAGTTTATATTCTTTTTGTTTGTAACAAAATCCAATCAATTTTCTTGATCATTTTTTCCCCACCTTATAAGGAAGATCAAACAGAAAAAAATGTTACTACCCACTAGACCTATACTTTAGAAATTGATATAGAGGGTCCATGTGGTTGTCGAGCAAGAAGATTTTTTTTTTAAAAATGATTGAGATCACTACAAGCAAATCATTTGTTGTAACCTAGTTAGAATACGACGACAAGAAACACATACTCTTGAACTCTCAACAATGCATTCATGAAGACTTCAACTCTCGTCGTCAAATTCGGCAATCCTAAACGTCCACAACACTCAAAAAAAAAATGAAATCCCATTCATGAATACTTCAAGTCTTGTCTCCAAACTTCGGCAAGCCTAAATGTCGACAAGTCTCGAAGTAAGGGGCATTTGTAGACACATAAATTGTAATTGGATCAAATTCATACAAAATTTGAATCAAATCCATGTTCATTTGGGCTGAATGATTAATTTGGGCTTTACAAATAAATGAGTTCATTTTATTAAAGTTGAAATCCAAGGTCAATTTCACCTTGAATCCCAAACTCATGTCACGTGTGACAGTGACTAGGCATCCGGAACTAACAAGGTGACGCCACATGTCAAAATGAGGTGTTAGTCCCTGTCAAGTGCAAGAACCAATTACAGCACACCAAGTGTCAAAATGACATCCTTTGGCCAATCATATGCAACCTTGTCCATCCCCTACAACTATAAATAGGGTATGAGCATGACATTCAGGGGGATCGAAAAAAACTCTTCAACAAGCATTCAACAAATTGGAGAAAACTAACATTGATAGTTCTTCGAAGGAGTGATCAATGAAGTTCTTCCAGGATATCAACTTACAACGATGAATCGCTTTATGACGTCCCAAAGATTGACAACATCCCAAAGAAATACCTCGAACCGCGTATAAACTTAGGAGAGAGAATCAAAAGAACAACGAAATTGTACTCACAACGATTCTGTAATAAAATCACATTTTTGTTTTATTTATTTTTGTCACGACCCAAAACGAGCCGCAAGTGGCACCCACACTTATCCTATAATGTGAGCGAACAAACCAATCTAAACCCAAACATTGCAAACATAATAGCCAGAATAAAATGCGGAAGACGTAAAAAACTCATTAGCGAAATCAATTAATAACTGCTACAATTTATCAATTACTATCCCCAAAATCTGGAAATCATCACCACAAGAACATTCAATCCTCAAATTACTAATTCTAAGAGTGTCTAGGAAGCTAAAGTAAGAAAACAGATGGTCCATGTCCGAACTTCAAGGACATCAAGACATGAATGAGAGAGAATCCAGTCCGAGCTAGGAACAATAGCTCACCCTGAAATCTGATTATGCTGAAGTCTGGCTAGAGTTGCGGTTGAGTCGAAGTGGACGGTACGTTTGCTGCACTCCACAAATAACAAAGAGAAAACATACAAGTAGGGGTCAGTACAAGGCACAAGTACTGAGTAGGTATCATCGGCCAACTCAGAATAGAAAGCAATATATATCAAATAATAACATAAAACCAACCAAATACTTAATAGGTGACAACAACAAGTACCATAACCATTGTCCACAACACCAAGCACATCTATGAGGACTCAAGCCTCCATACCATACTCATTAGGGAAACAGGTTCTTTAAATCTGAGTATATTAGCATAATTCAAGATTCATTCTCTTTACTATCCTGGTGTCGGAACGTGACACTCCAATCCCCTCAACATTCATTCATCTTACTATCCTGGTGTCGGAACGTGACACTCCGATCCCCTACTATACTGGTGTCAGAACGTGACACTCCGATCCTCTACTATCCTTGTATCGGAACGTGACACTCCGATCCTCTACTATCCTTGTGTCGGAACGTGACACTCTGATCCTCTACTATCCTGGTGTCGGAACGTGACACCCAATCCTCTACTATCCTGGTGTCGGAACGTGACACTCCGATCCTCTACTATCCTGGTGTCGGAACGTGACACCCGATCCTCTACTATCCTGGTGTTGGAACGTGACACTCCGATCCCCTTCTATCCTGGTGTCGGAACGTGACACTCCGATCCTCTACTATCCTGGTGTCGGAACGTGACACCCGATCCTCTACTATCTTGGTGTCGGAACGTGACACTCCAATCCTCTACTATCCTGGTGTCGGAACGTGACACCCGATTCTCTACTATCCTGGTGTCGGAACGTGACACTCCGATCCCCTAATTCTACGTGTCGGTTCGTCACACCCGATCCCCTAATCTCATTCTTTCAGTTCATCAAGCCTTCTTTTATACCAAGGCATCATCATTAACAAAGAGGTTTTAAGGTTTAAGATTCAACAGCCTCATCATGCTAATTCATCACAATTACATAATAACATCATGCAAGCACACAATTAAGCATATAGAAGACTTTACAATACTATCCAACACATATCATTCTCCATTAAGAGTTTACTATGAAATAGCATAAACCATAACCTACCTCCACCGAAGAATCGTGATCAAGAAATCTACTTCTCCAATGCTTTACTTTCCTCTTCGTTTCTCCCCTCTTCTCGTTCGTTCTCCCCTCTTCTCTCTGTTCTTTCTATTTTTCCTTATTCAAACTCTTTTTCTTTTACCCTAATTACCATATAATTAAGTATAAAAGATGATAAAAGTAACTCACTATTTAATCCAAGGTTATCTCCTTTAACCCCCAAGTAATTGAATTATTAACATTCAACCACTAACTTTATAATCATAAGCAGGAATAGTCCAAAACACCCCTTAAAAACTTTAGCAGAAATCTGACCCAATCGAGGTTACGCAGCCTGTGACGGCCCGTCGTGCCTGCGACAGTCCGTCCTGCTGCTTCCGTCACAAAGTTCAGAGAGTCGAATTCATTAAAGAGTCTGTGACGGTCCGTCGTGCCTACGACGGTCCGTCCTGCTCTTCCGTCGCGAAGTTCAGAGAGTCGATCTCAGTACCCAATTTTCCAGAGTCTAAGTGTTTTGGGACGAGACCCCCTCGACGGTCCGTCGTGCCCATGACGGTCCATCGTGGCATCCGTCGACCCAGACAGTTACTACCAGAAATAAACTCTACTGCTCAAAACGACTAAACAGGTCGTTACAATTTTGCTTGCAGTAAATTTTCCACGTCTATGAAAATTACATGCTAAAGAAAAGAATACAGAGAAACCACAAAGTGAAGGATGCTTCAGTGTGAAAAAAGTGATCAACAAATTAAGAATTGTCCTATGTGGAAGGTAGAATGGAGAAAAGAAAGATATGAAAAGGAGAAGAAAGACTTATTAAACAAAAGAAAAAATAAAGAGAAGGAGCAAGCGATGTATGCTGCCTGGGGAACAGGTTTAGAGAGGTATGACGAAGATGATGAGTACCTCGCGTTGATGACCATAGAATAATCAGAAACTGAACCTGAATCATACTCTAAAGGAATGGAGGTAAATCTTGTTAATTTAAAAGATAAACTAGTAAAGCTCTCTAAGAAAGAGTTATCTTTCGATTTACTCACTTCCATAGATACAATTCAAGAACTAATTAAAACCAAGAATCAATTGCTTGCTTCCATGAATAGTTTAAAGTTTGAGTATATTGATCTTGAAAAAGTTAATTTTGATCTCAAGAAAGAAAATCAACTCCTAAAGGAACAGGTACAACAACTTGATTCCTGAACTTTGGCTCTTAAATCTGAAATTTTTTAAAGTGTTATTGGGAATGAAAAGAAAATTAGTGGTGACCAATATCTAATGAGGTTTAACAATGAACTCTCTTTTGAAAGGGAAAATTCTAGGAGAATGAATCTTGAATTTTCTAGGATAAAAACTGATTTGGAAAGAGTTAATAAATGGATAAAATCTTCCATGATAGTAACACATCTAGGTAAAAAATACTCGGAACATAAGAACTGGAATAGGTTTTGAACAACCTATGATTGAAAATTATTTGTTATATATTATTTATGGTAACTCAGACCACTCTAAGGAAAATTGTCTGTAATACAGAGTTATCACAGAATATAAAGCAAGAGGAACTTATAAAATTGTTCAAAGGAATAGGTATACTCAAAGGAAAACTAATATGCCCAAGCTGGTTCATAGAGATCTTATTCATCCTTTTTATCAATACGAAGGACTCAAGCTAGTCTAGGTTCCTTAATCTAACCCTTTAAATTTGTAGGAAAAGTGAGAGGAAGCAGACAACATTCACCAATTGAACATGTTGCTTCAGATGCAGGATTGAAATTAGAAAAACTTCCTCTCACTTGAGAAAAAAAACAAAAAAGGAATGGATGAATAACATTGACTGTGAAAAAAAAAGTTGAGAAAAAAAGGAAAGAATAAAAAGGGGGAAAGACCGAAGAAGCATGTGAAAGAAACAGGTCCAACCTATGCAGTATCTAACAATTATGCGCAATCATATGATCAATCAATCAAAAATATGATCAACCAAGGAAAACACTTTAAAAAGGAACAATTTGTAACTTGGGGATGATTAAAGTCACATGAGTATTCCTCAATGTCTAATGAACATTGCGCATATGACCCTCTAATATTGAATTCTATGCTCAGTTTTGTATATCAAGTTGTATGTCTCTATACCACTTTTAAAATCATGTTACTCATGCATTATAACATTGTATTTGCATCTGTCAAGGGAGAGAAACTTAATAAAATTGAAGCAAAATTCAACATTGTCTAGAGATCTAAGGTATGTGCACTACAATTATTCATTATTCATGATTAAATATAAAGTCGATGCACTTGAACCTATTTCTTCGACTTGTCCCAAAGATATTTATGCCCTAAATACTACCAAAACAAATATCTTCTCAAAAATCCTTATCCCAATGTAATGGTCTATGGTTGAGTTGAATTTGGTGAGTACACCTCTACTTTGGTGCCTTATAAAATATAGTCTGAGAAAGTAGAGTGTGTTGGTTCATAAGGGGGAATCTTTTGTATTGAGTAAAGTCTTGGAGGATTTACCTTGTGAGGGAGAATATTTTGGGGACCCTACACTTGAACAAAGTTCACTTGTTAGGCTCAACTTGGGTGCATCTAGTGAGAGGGAATCAACGGGAGACCCATCTGTTTGAACCTAGTTCTTCTATTGGGAACCATATAAACTGAAATTTAGGATCGATGTCAAAAATCATTATAGTTGGTCCTGCACCTGATAGTACCATATCCAGGAAACGAATAGAGAGAACATGTTCCTCTACAAATGATGTTCAAGAAAATTTGTTCCTCTTACTGACTCTGTTGAAATTAAAGATGAGTGAACTATTGTTTCTGCAGAGGATACATTTTTGGTTGAACAAGTTCCTTAAAAATGATACAAAAAAAAGATTGAGCGTGCATAGACCAAGACTACCTTTGAAATTAAAAAGACTGCTAATTTTGTTAATCCAAAAGATATTTTTACTGCTGAAAAATGACTTTTATTTATCCTCTCATGCCTGATCTTTTGATATTACCTAGCATTCTAGCCTTTGACTTCCAAATTTTTCTCATCACAAGTGCTTAATTTTATCTTTAATTTTGATTACATTTGTGGTGTATATGCTTTTTGATTAATGTTAATGTTTGGGTTTGAGTTTCAGGTTCATGTCTATCTCTTATCTTGTGCAAATGTGTTGCTATAGCTAACTGTGTTCTTGATTTTTAAGTGTTTTGTATGGGTGATAACCCCAGTAGCCATGAGTATCGAATTTGATTCTTAGTGTGGTGTATGCCTTCAGAGTGTTTTATGATGTCAAAAGGGGGAAGTGCATACTTGCGTAATATTTATAACCCAATTGGTCTAACTTGATCCTCTAATATGTTTGCTTTGTGTATTGAGTTTTAAGAAACTGAAATAACACATATTGATCTATTCACACAAGAAGCAATGGTTTGTCATCATCAAAGTCTTTCTCATTCTAACAAAATGTATAAAAAAAATCAAAATAATAAAAGAGTTACTCGAAATGCTTGTTTATTTAATGTCGATATTGCTCATGACCCTATAGAAATATCATGTATATTTAAGATGAAATTTAGAAGGAAAGAAAGGAAATTATGTTTCAGTAAATATTTTAAAAGTTCATTCAACTATGATTGTTAGGGTTATTCATGGTTATGTTTAAACAATCAAATCGAACCGCAATCCTAGCCAAATCGATTAAAAACTATATTTGGTTGGAGAACAGTCTGAAAATAAAGGTTCCATAGAAATAACCTATTGTATTGCCATTTTGCTCATCCATTAATCATTGACTATAACTTTTTCCATTGTGCTATGTACATGCCCATTAATCCATGTGAAATTCTTTCCTCCTATTTGCAGTTCCTCTAGATTATAATGAGTCACACAATCTTAACAATCTGTTGATTCTACATCTTGAAATTGGTTCCCACTATTATATCTTCATGTTCTAGTATAGAATTAAAATCTCCCATAATCAACCATAATGGAATTCTGGCACTTATAGTATGTAGTCCATACACTACAGTAAATTGGAACTGTTTATTATATATACCTACCAATTCATGTATATATTGTTCTGTCTCTGCAACTTTTTTGAAGCTTATTTTCTTGGAATTCCAGATCACCCATAACCTTCCTCTTACATCTGTGATTGCATTTGTGCACAACTCCCAGTCTGGTAACCTTTTATTAATAATAAACTTTTCTCTATCTTGCCTTACTCTGTGTTCACATATTCCTTCTAACAAACAGTATCAGCTCATTATGTTTCATCTCCCGGTTAAAACACTTAACGTTCCATGTGACTATCATGATTTTGATGGTTGTATAGATCCATTCCTCCACTCATTTGTCCATTCTCCTTATTGTTGTGGTATTTCATCCTTCTCATGGTCTGATATCTGCTTCTGATTATCCTTAACCTGGATTTTGTCACTACTTTGTTCCTTGTTTGTGATAGGCATCTATTCTTTCCTCTGCTCCTATTCCTGACCTTTCATCTTAACCTGTATAATTGTTGTTGGTTTAACTACATATGAGTGTACCACTTGTAGACATTTTTGGCAAAACATTGGTATCCATTCATACCAAACTTGTTGCTCCATTATTCTTCCTTTAGGGTCCTGTATTTTAATCATCTTTACCTAGGGTCTAGTTACATATACTCCACTAAAATTTTGGTAAAAGAGATTCTACTATCTGAAGTGGTACACTCATCTGCATACAGAGGCTTCTCCTAACTACTCCCTATTTTACTCACGACAACAGAGTTCCAGCAATTAAGAGGTAAGTGCGAAAGATTTACCCATAATGGAATGGTAATTCATATCTCCTCGTTCAAAAATTGAACTCCGGAACCCATGATTTCAGTATGACAAGCCTTCTCAAAATGTGGTGAGGCCCTGAGAATAGCACAATGAAATACCCCAGAAATCCAATGACCTACTGTAGATCCTCTTATTATTATTAATGACATAAAAATGGTTAAATGATGTTTCTAAACCTAAACTAATGTTGTTAACTTGGTTTGGAAGTGTTAGAACCTAAACATCAAGAAACAACCATGACGTCCGGAAAATAGTGAAACTAAACTAGCAGGTGTTCTAGGATCTTGGAAAGGCTTGGGAGTGTCGTACGATGGTTAGATATGGTATAAATACTTTAAATAGGTAAAATACTATGTTTAGGATCAAAACGTCCAGGTACGACCCTCCAAGGACCACCAAGGGGTCCATGAGGAGGACCCAAACTTTGGATAAAAAAGTTGCAATTTGCAGCAGCCACGCACAAGACCCATTGACGGGGCGTGGGTGGTCTTAGTGAGTTGAGACTTAATCTACTCACCAAATCCTCACCAATGCCACCCTCTGAATCAAGCGACGACCTGCAGGATGGGGCGTCACACGATCTACAGTTCGTTGATGGTGTCCGTCAATGGTGCGAGGCAGTCAACTTTTTGTTTTATGTCAAGGGTCTTATTCAAAGTTGGTCGTTTGATTAGAGGTTAAGGGGGGTGTTTAGTGGGTTAATTACCTAACTAAACCTAACTATAGGACCCTATCATTATTACCCAAACTCATGTTAACTCAACACATTAAATTAAAACACAAACTGTCTCAACTCAAGACTCCATTGAATCAGAAGATCAATCTTTCACTAGGGATTCAAGAACTGAAATTTTTCCATAATTCATTGATTATTAACTAGGTATGGTTGATTTTCACTCTCGAGAATCCTTTCCCCAAGAGTCCCTTCAAATTAGGCTTTCAAAAGTTCCCTAAAAATCTAGGGTTTTATTATTACACATTGGTTTCCTTCTTAAGAGAATTTGATGGATTAATTATTATTAGTTAGGTTTGATTAGGTGTATAATAATGAGTAAATGTTTTTGTTCACTTGATATTCCCTTAGACCCATTTTCTTCCACAATTTCCTAAATCTTGGATTTGATATTGTGATTGGTTGAAGATGATGAATTTACCAATTGTTTATGTTGATGTTAGTTGTGTTATTACTTCATGAATTACCTTATATCATGTGTTGATTATGCATTTTTGGGTTGATTAAAGTATCAATTCCCTTGAAGGGCAAGAAGGTATGACGGTTTGTTGTCCATGGAACTTATGTATGAAAGGTGAATTACTTCAAAAGTAATGATGCTATATTTATCGTGTTGTGGTGGTGGTGATGACAGGGTTTCCTCATCCTAAACCCTATACACTTAAATTGAGTATAAAGTATGTATGCATGCTATGGTAAGATTTTTATATGATTCAAACGGTGTTCTCATGATTATAATGTGATGATAGAGTGAAAGGTTTACTCACTTACTAGTGTTTCTATAGTGAAAGGATCATTCTCACTTATGAACACATATGATCTATCATGATAAGATGGTGACATGACTGTCTAGATTAGGCTAATGTAAACTTATATAATGACTAAAGATGACTACTAAAGGAAATAAATGCGTAGCACCAAGAGGACATGAACATGAGATGGCGGCTTTTATGTTTAGCAATTCTGGCTCCCCACATGGGTTTCTTATACGTTAGTAAGTCAGGGTTCCCAAAGATATGTGTTGTCTAATGGGATGAATCCTTCTAATTTAGTATCCGGGTTTCTAGTAGCAATCTCCTAGTCCCTTAACTATGTGACCACATACGATGATAGCTTAGTGGATCCACTTAAATAGCTAAATATGAAAGTTTCCACATTAGTCAAGTGGAAACCCTCTCTTTTTGGTGTGAGAGTAGACCGGATTCCATGTAGCTGACATGATCTATGTCGATTATTGCAAATTTCCCTAAATGTAAAGGTATGAAAGAATGAACGAAAGGATATGAACTCCCACTAGTACTTTCTTGAGGATTTCCACATAGTGGAAGGGAGGTATGTGACTTGTCTTGCACATTTCACATGTAGGATTCTAAGAGGTGGTTGTAGTAGGTTCTATTATGATTATGGATTATGTATTGTAAGCTATGTATAATATCATGAACATGATTGGTTTCATCTTATTGTATGCTTATAATGATTGTGATGTTATGACATATGAATGTAGTAGGTGGCTTATGGTTTACGCTTAGGTTTTGATGGGGTTATGGGATCCTATCCTTGGCATTGCACTAGTGTTGCTTAGGTTGCTTATATGTTGGGTTACTATTCTGTTAATTTAGCTTATGTTCTCTATCTTGTAGGCATATTGGGTTTTACTTGATAAAGAGCATGTTTTCAACTAAAATGTCCTTTTGTGCATATTTCAAATATTTTATGTGCATAAAACCATATTTAGTACGTGTTTGTACTAACCCATATTGTTTCCCTTTCCCCTCATTTGTAGGTTCGAGCCACTGAGGTGATTCAAGGCCATTTCTCAAGAAGCTTGGATTTTCTTTCCCAAGTTGGTGTCCTCAAGTCAGAGGACAAATCACCTATGATTCTAGATTTAGTTCATTTCGTATATTTGATAGGCTATGTTGTTCTATCAAATTCTAAGACTTTCTATTAATGTAAGGGCTAAGTCCCAATTTTCATATTCCTATGTCTAGATGGTACTATGAGATAAAGTTAGTTTCTATATTGATATACTTAAGAAGTTGACTTCCAAATTCTAAAAGTTTTAATAATCCGTATTTTTCTATGACTATATGCAATGATGAATGCTAAGGGCTTGTTTAATATCTCTTCGAGGTCGACGACGTCGGTTACGACTAGGAGGTGCTCTCGGGTCGTGATACACCAAGTCCATCTCTTCCTCATTTGAAAATCTCACAACAAAGCAACCATCTATATGATATAAAATTATAAGTTTGTTGGTGAACGTTCCTTGTCCCATTATAAACCTCTACATGGCTCCAATAGATGGTATTGTTCCCACCACATATACTACTGTTGATGGAGCCCATTTATCATCGTCTTGTGTTATACCTTCAAGTAATATTTCAACTACTTTCTCCACAGCCACAGTTAAGAGGTAATATGGTTTCATATGTTGAAAAGATTAAACTAGATACTCGTGGACTTTTGAGTTAAAATGTTGAGTCGAGGTGGAACCCTACATATTTAATGTTAAATATTGCCATCAAATTTGAAAAGGAATTTTCGAAAATTTATATTGATGATCATAAGTAATTTAAATATTGTCTTCACTAAGGTAGAAAGATAGAGCATTCATCTTCAAAAGACTAGAGAGATGTGAATGTATTTCTCAAATTTATGGAGTTTTTCTATCAAACCACTTTGAAATTTTCGAGTACTTTACATGTTAATTCAAATACTTTTTTATGATCTTTTTAATCTTCAAAGCATAATTGTCAATTTTTCAAAGTGTGATGATTCTCCTTGACTAAGAAGATGAAAGGTAAGTTTGGTAAATATTGGGATGATTCTAATGATATGAATATGTTGTTCGTTTCCGATGTGTTGGATACTCATTTCAAAATAAAGTATGTGAAGTTTATTTTAAGAATAATTATAATTGTGTGGAGGGATGTAGTAAATCTGTAAAAGTAACGGATACTTTAACTAGCTTATGTAATCATAACAATAATTCTATTGATGAGACTTCTTGTGAAATTGTTGGAGACGAAACTAATGCGGCGAGTGAAGTCAGTGCAATATGTACTTTTGATGTGTGACAATCTCAATGGGAGAAATTCGATTAAAAAGAAAATGATAATGTTGACGATAAAACTGATCTTTAAAAGTAATTGGAGGACGATTGTCACGATCCAAATGAGTCGTGAACGGCATCCACACTTAACTACCTAGGTGGACGAACCAAGAAATTCAAATCCCAACATGTACCAATAATTCAACTGCGAATATTAAAATATTGCAGAAGCTCCAAAATTTATTAACTAGCGTTTTCCAAAAACCAGAAAGTCATTACAACAAGGACATCTAATCTCTAATTACTAAGTCTAAGAGTATAGGAAATCATGTCATGACCAATAGAATCCAACATGAGCTTGAATGAATAGCTTACCCTGGAACTTCATATGCGGGAGGCTTGCTAGAGATGAGGGAAATCTGAAGTCATAGGTACACTCGCTTCATTTCATAAAAGTATAACAAAGAAAAACAAAAGTAGGACTCAGTACGGGTGCAACATGTACAGGGTAGATATCATCGGCCAACCCAAAATAGGAACTAATATACAATAAATAATAGTATGAACTTAACTATAGCCTTAACAGGTGATAAACAACAAACAACATGAACAAGTATCAACAACATTAAAGTAAGATCGTAATAAGTCAATGATATCAAGATCACACATGAGGACTCATGCCTCCAAACCAAACCATATTGGGAGTTGAGTTCTTTGACATTGAGTATCTTCCATTAATTCAACATGTTTTTCCTTTAATATTATCGTATCGGAACGTGATACTCTGATCCAAGAATACTGTGTCGGAACGTGACACTCCGATCTAAGAATACCGTGTCGGAACGTGACACTCCGATCCAAGAATACCGTGTCAGAACGTGACACTCCGATCCAATAATACCATTAATTTATATTTTAATATCACCACTTTTTCATTTGTTAATAATATTTCATCGAGCCTTCTTTATTCAAAGCATTTCTTTGATAGATGTGCTATAAGATTATACATTCTACGGTCTCGGAATTTCAGACCAATTACGAAACACACAACCAAGCCACACAATCACACAATCAAGTACATAGAAAACTTTACAATATCATTCAATGCATATCAGTCACTATTAAGAGTTTACTATCAAATAGCATAAACCATAACCTACCTCCATTAGAAGCACCGAAGTGAACAAGCTACTTCTCCACTACTTTTCCTTTCCTCAATGCCTCTAAACTCTTCCAATATATCAAGTATATATATGCATAATTTGTAAGTTGACGAGTCTATAGACACTTGCATTATTCTATGTCTAAGACTAAACCCAAAAGCTCACCTAATTCTATAAGCAATTTCCTAAAGTTCAAACTTATATATGTCTTAATTCTCCGATTAGCTAACTTTAACGAAATTTAAATGATTCGAACCTAAAATTTAATTATCTATTCCAAAATATTTAAACTTAGTCATAATATAATAACTAATGAAAATAACTTTAATGTAATCCATATAATATACTTTGCTTGTGCCCTTAAAAAAAATCAAAAAGTAATAAACTTTATGACCAAAACCATGCATAAGTCCTTTCAAATACTCAATATCCAATTGAATGATCATTTCTTATTTTAAAAATTTATATATTGACAAAATATACCACTATGAATGTGAACTTCTTTTTATTAAAAAAAAATGGAATTATGCATCGAACTGTGTAATTCAATCCCCTTATCTACAATATTAGCTCATATCTTGAAGACTTATATGAATCCATGTATCATGGCTTATCATTAATCCCCGCTCCGTCGATCTTACCATATCCTTCACTAAAAATCCAAATGTACTCATTATCAAACTCAAACCACAAAAGAACTTATCTTCAAACTCGAGACGTATGTGTGTGTATATATATATATATATATATATATATATATATATAATATATATATATATATATATATATATATATATATTTTAAGTATTATCCACTAGTTTTTTTTAACCAATCTAATAAACACATGACACTTTTATCATAACCAGCAAAACAGATGAAAATACGCATCTCTGAATCCAATTTTTGATCCTATTGAATATGCCTTTTAAGTCCTTGCATCCGGAGAAAATATTCTCACTATCACCTCTTTCTGAAGGCTACACTCATCCCACTAATTTTATTTCATTTTTGTTATGACTGTAGCTCCTTTAAATTATATTTTAGCGATACCCCAACATCTTTCAAAACTTTCTATATAACAACGTTACTCACTATATAGTAGAAAGTCGCAACCTTAAATACTCACAAGTCATTAGTACCATGCAAAATTTATTTAACCAACAATTTGTATTCTATAGTTGTATCTCAATCAGAATCTATCACTAACTCATATTACGATCATGTTTTGTAAGCCCTTGTAATCTCCATAAAGTTAACCTTTTCCTCCATAGGACACCTAAACCTAGTTATATCAATCAGATCCAAGGGACTAACCCAAATTTTATAAATTCCAACTAAAATCTCCAATTGTATTCACCAAGTGTTCTCACTGACTTTCTTTATTCATAAGTTTGTCATTCCGACATCAACCACTTCTTTAGAGATTCAAATAAAATTACTAGTCCTAGAACCCTCAAGATAGACTTCACTACCTAATGTATTAATATTTTACCAAAAATCCACCACCAAAAACTTTCTTAAAAGAATGCTTAACCCAAGTCGTAGTAACAACTAGTTGATTTCTCATATGTGAATGCAACACCGAACCTCATTATCTGAACATGTCATACCACTAATAACTCCTTATATAGT
Organism: Solanum habrochaites; assembly: GCA_027704765.1. Taxonomy (NCBI): domain Eukaryota; kingdom Viridiplantae; phylum Streptophyta; class Magnoliopsida; order Solanales; family Solanaceae; genus Solanum; species Solanum habrochaites. The sequence continues at coordinate 44,237,055 of JAKWJA010002493.1, read as the reverse complement.
GAGTATTTACACTTGATAATTGATTTATTCATTTCCACATAACCCTAGTACCGTATTATGAGAGGCCGTTAAATGCCTCACTAGAACACATCTTACCTATCAAGAAGATCGTACACCATAGCCAACATATTTCTATCCATTGAATTAATCCATAATACTATTAATTCATTCTTGGATCAGGTCGATGACAAAAATAACACACATCATAACTTTAACCAAGTAAACATCCATTTATTGTAGTAGTCGTATCATGACCTTTTTTTTTTATATATATATACATACACTAAATCAAAAAAAAATTGTAGTAGAGATTCTTCCTTAAATTGACTAAGAAAAATTTCATCATTCTCTATACAACCTATATATGTTAGGAAAACTCTACTAACTGAATTTTCTAACCTAATGATGTTCATTTTCTAGTGTTCGTTACGAAACTTCTTGCCTGTTGTCAGATATCTAAATAAATTACAAAAAATTTACCTTATAGGCGGCAACACATATCTTCCATTTCTCTATATTCAGGAAACTATCTCTCTTCCCTTCGCTCAAAGTTTAGGGTATATAATTGGATAAAGAAGCTAGAAAAAATGATGTTTGCCTTTACTAATCGACACTCAATATGAGACTCACCACATTTTGCGTATCCTCAAAATTAGTGTGTCACAAACTCAACACTAATACTCTCCACTTTATTGATTTTATGATGCAATACAAAACAATAAACAATGAGAGCCTAAACATCTTCAAAATCAATGCCCATTAACAATGAGGGTTTCAACTTTATGAACTCAATAATAAAAAAATCATGTTGATCACTAGTTATTATATGTCTGTAGTCAATCGATAAAATATATGAATTTCGAAGGACATACATTTTTTTCCAGTGTTGTTAATTCAATTTATAACACTCTAGTACTAACCATATGTGAAATAGAGTGAAGAAGTTCAGATACCAATTTGTATCATCTAGATACTAATTGGATGCAAGTAGTAGCACGAAAGAAAGAAAGAATGGACTTTTCCTAAAGTCATATAGCCTCTCGAAGAAAAGTAAAGGCGTCCCCATACCGTTCGGCAAGACTTTACTAGACTTGTCTGTATGTGATGAGATCACCGAACCTAAGGCTCTGATACCAAGTTTTTCACGACCCAAATTGAGTCGTGAGTGGCATCCACACTTAACTACCTAGGTGGACGAACCAAGAAATTCAAATCCCAACATGTACCAATAATTCAACTGCGAATAACAAAATACTGCGGAAGCTCCAAAATTTATTAACTAGCATTTCCCAAAAACTTGAAAGTCATCACAACAATGACATCTAATCTCTAATTACTAAGTCTAAGAGTATAGGACATCATGTCATGACCGAAAGAATCCAACATGAGCTTGAATGAATAGCTCACCCTGGAACTTCATATGCGGGAGGCTGGCTAGAGCTTAGGGAAATCTGAAGTCTAGGTATACTCGCTGCATTTCATAAAAGTAAAACAAAGAAAAACACAAGTAGGATTCACTACGGGGGCAACGTGTAATGAGTAGATATCATCGGCCAACCCAAAATAGGAACTAATATACAATAAATAATAGTATGAACTTAACTATAGCACTTAACATGTGATAAACATCAAACAACATGAACATGTATCAACAACATTAAAATAAGCTCGTAATAAGTCAATGATATCAAGATCACACATGAGGACTCATGCCTCTAAACCATACCATTTTGGGAGTTGAGTTCTTTGACATTGAGTATCTTCCATTAATTCAACATGTTTTTCCTTTAATATTATCGTGTTGAAACGTGACACTCCGATCCAAGAATACTGTGTCGGAACGTGACACTCCGATCCAAGAATACCGTGTCGGAACGTGACACTCCAATCTAAGAATACCGTGTCGGAATGTGACATTCCGATCCAATAATACCATTAATTTATCATTTAATATCACCACTTTTTCATTCGTTAATAATATTTCATCGAGCCTTCTTTATTCAAAGCATTTCTTTGATAGATATGGTATAAGATTATGCATTCCACGGTCTCGGGATTTCAGACCAATTACAAAACACACAACCAAGCCACACAATCACACAATCAAGTACATAGAAAACTTCACAATATCATTCAATGCATATCAGTCACTATTAAGAGTTTACTATGAAATAGCATAAACCATATCCTACCTACATTAGAAGAACCGAAGTGAACAAGCCACTTCTCCACTATTTTTCCATTCCTCAATGCCTCTGAACTCTTCCAATCTATCAAGTATATATATGCATAATTTGTAAGTTGACGAGTCTATAGACACTTGCATTATTCTATGTCTAAGCCTAAACCCAAAAGCTCACCTAATTCTATAATCAATTTCCTAAAGTTCAAACTTATATATGTCTTAATTCTCCGATTAGCTAACTTTAACGAAATTTAAATGATTCGATGCACCTAAAATTTAATTATCTATTCCAAAATATTTAAACTTAGTCATAATATAATAACTAATGAAAATAACTTTAATGTAATTCATATAATATACTATACCTTATATTTAATTACCTATCATAATATATCAAAACTTGATTCGTAATAGAATAACTAAAGAAAATAAAAACCAATGCCACGTAACAAAATTATCGTGTCGTCCTCATTATGTGCAGAAATAACAAACCTTTAAACTTAAATTTAATGCCAAATCACTTTGGTATTAATTTCCCACTATAAATCAATTATCAGTTATACCAATAATATGCCTAAGAGTTTCCTAAATTAGATTATTTATTTTTCAGCCTTAACCTCTTGTCAGCACTAAAATTTATCTCATTCTTATAATATTTCCTAAAAGTTCAATTTCGACGTGATTTAGTTTCTGACTTTCCAATTCAATTTATCAAATTTTCTTTTACCACCCACATCCTAATAATAGTAAAATAATATGATATAGATCAATATATTAATTTAAATATGATGAATGATTACCTCAAGAACTCACGCTTTTCTGCTTAGTTGCCGCACACGTAAGTTTTCTCCTCTTAAACCCTTATTGTTTCTGCATAATATTTACTCCTTAATTATTATATAAGACTAATTATAAAAGTGTGAAAGTAACTCACTATTAAGTTTATATTTATTTTTTTAACCATCAACTAAATTAATTATTAAATCTACCCTATTAAATTCATAAACTAAGAAACTAACCTATTTAAAGTCTATGAAAAAAATATTTTATGAAGTAAAAAGATCTAGTACTCAAAATGGCCAAATGGATCGTTACAACGATATAGAGAATACTAAGGATTTTAAAATTTTAACCTGGAGGAAAGCTTCAGAATCTGTTTTTAGCACTGGTGGTCACATACATGATTGTTATGGAAGTTCATTTCCACCAAAGAATGCCAAATTTCTTGTTTGTATTCAATAATTGTTATGTTCAACATCTACAGAATGCAATATTGAAGATGTTTTACAAGAAATGCAAAATCTTAAAATAGTTGAAAAAGATATTATTTACAACTTACTAGTTATCTCTTCTCATTTCTTTTGTTGTTTCTGGAATTTTGATTTCAAAAACTTGAAACAGTTGCAAAAGGTACTACTTTACATCTTATAATTCTTTCTTCTAGTTTATTTTGGCTCTCAAAATTTGATTCATAATAGAATTTTTACTTATCTCTTATTTCTTTTCTGAGGAAAAAAAGTTAGATTATATTTATGTTTGTAAATATTACCTAATATAGTGTATTTTTTGTGGATAATATTCGGACACTACTTTGAGCACTGCGAAATTTAGATCTCAAGTTAAGCTAAAGAAGATGATAATTAATCAGTTGTGAACATTGATTTTTTTTATTTACTGGAAAAAAATTCTCAGCTGCCACAACATGCAAGATCCAATATGTTATATTTATCTCCAAGACAACTCTGCTAGTATCGATTTTTCAATACATATATAAATTGCTTTTTCTTTTTAGAAATAAGTCTTCTAACAACATAATGAATTTTTTTAATCCTCTTTCAATTGTTCTATAACTAGTATTGCTCAATAAAATTTATAATATTTTTTTCTATAGATTATTTTTGTACTATGAATTTGTGTCTATCGAGATGCATATTCCCTCAGCAAACTATATACTTTCAAACAGAAATAACTAAAACTTTTTGAACCAAACTGAAATAAACCAACAATAACCAAACCGATGATTATTTTGATTATTTGAATTGATTTGGTTTTAGAAATTTAAAAACCAATTAATTTTGATTTAATTTTAATTTAACCAATACGTGATTCAAACCGAACTATAAACACTCCGAATGATAGTATATATAGTAAAACTACTAAACTTAATTTTGTATCAATAAAGTCATTTAATTTATAAAAATTCTCTTAAAAACTCACTCAATCAAGATTGTCATAAAAAATATCTTACTTGACAAATAAATAATTCTTATGTCATATAAATATTAATATAATAAACAAAAGATTTAAAAATATCCTCGAACTTATACGAAATAGTGCACATTTGTCATTTGTTTGTGAAAAAAAAAACCATGTCGGACTACTTTTGGACCACGGATGCCCTCCAAACTAACGGATGTCCACATAAGTCATTTATCACCAACATGATAATCCGACATGGCAAAATAGTTTTAAATTACGCTCAAACTATCAAAATTAGCTCAATTTTACCCTTAACTTGCTTTTGGTATTGAATAAAACACATAAATCTTTAATTTTTGGAGCATTTAATGAAATCTTCTTATTTTGGTGGGTTTATACGTTTAGTAGAATTTTTGTTTATGCCAATGCTATTTTTTTAAGAAATAAATTGTAGGTTCACCTAATTATTTTGAATTCAAATGATTATAAGTGGAAAAGAAAGAATCATTTAGTTAAAATACATTATAAAATCATCACAAATTAAGTTTGAGTTTAAAATATATGTAAAAATTAGGCAAATCACATAGTCTAAGGGACAATTTACATTCTACCCCTACTGTTTCAATATTTACCAAAAAATTCTTTTGTATAGTAATTCAGATACTTAAATTGACATAACGATACTTAAACTATAGCAGGCGCATACTTTAATAATTAGTTTGTTGTTAACAGTTACGACGTAAAAAAGAGACATTTATCCCACGATTCACGTTCACGTTTAACAAATTTAGCGTCTAATATGCATAAACATCTAACTAATTTATGGCATTATTGAATTTCAAATGGTGAAAACTTCACATTGTGCTTCGAAAAAAAAACGTCGAGCTTGTTTAAAAAAATCTGAAACGCAGTTTATGAAGATTCAAAAATGAATATTACGATCTTGTTAAGACATTTTGGAATATGAGAAAGTGTTGTTGTATATGAGCGATACAAAAGTGATGGGATAGTGGTTGAGGAAAATATTTCGTGCATGAATCTTATTTTAGCAATTGTGGCTAAGCTGGGTATTGATGAATAAAAAACAATATCGAGATTAGATATGTTGTTGAAGGTAATACGTCTCCATTGTGTATTCGGACTGATATGAGTTTGAAATTGTACATAGAAATTAAGAAACATGAGGTGAAATTTGGAATATATCCTCCATGCATTGATACTTCAGATAAAGGTGTTGAAGAGATACTAAATTTTGATGCAACAACAGGTGCCATCGTGTGTGTTGAGGATAAAAAAATGACGCAAAGGCTCTCAATATTGCTAAATCAATAATTGGTGATACATATTACATACCGGAAATGGATGTTCAAAAATATATATCAGATACCAAAATTTCAGTTGTGGAAGAGAATCAAATGTACAAGGATAAGTCAACTCTAAAGAAGGTAATGAAAAATTGCAAAATAGCTAATAATTTCAATTTTAAAGTTAAAAAGATCTGATAACAAAAGATATGTTATACAATTATATATTAAGATTCTTAATAATATATATTTTGTCTGTGATATATTTAGCACGGTACACTAATCTTATCTGTTAGGTCTAATTGTATAATGTATATCGTTCGTTTTGATGTTTTTCACATTATGAATGTAAAAATTAATAAAGATTAAATTTGTGATTACTCTACATAATAAAGTATCAAAAATGTGATACATTTATTATGAAAGTATCATTTCTATTGTGAAATTGAAATAATGTATTGTATTCTAATTTTTATTTATTTATTTATTAAAACAGTCAGCCTTAGCAAATAACAAATATATGTTATGTAAATTGCAGCTACGTATTAGTTTGTCATTCAGATGATTGTTGTTGGAAATTGAAGGTCTCTGTTAGAAAGAATTCAAAGACATTCATAGTGAGATACTTTAATTGTGAACATACATGTACAGTGAGGGATAGGGTATTAAATAAAGTACAAGCTACTGTTGGGTTTGTTAGTGGTGTGATAGCTCCAAAATTAGGGAATCATAAAAGGAAACATACTCCGAACGATATAATTGAGGATATTAGGGGACGTATGGCGTTGATATTTCTTGTCAACAAGCATGGCGGGCTAAAGAGCGTGCATTGGAACTTATAAGGGGTAAACCTGCTGATGGATATACAAACATTCCATGATACATATATATGTTGGAAACTGTGTATCCAAATTCATATATAAGGATGAACAAGTCTGAATACAACGAATATATGTATCTTTTCATATCATTAAGGCCAATGATGTGATGATTTGAGTTCTGTAGGCCAGTTGTTATTGATGCTTCACATCTTAGTGGAGCTTATTGAGCGACATTTGTGATTGCTAGTACACTCGATGGAGCAGGTATGATATGTAATTTATGAATTTATTTATTATTATCTTAATAGTAAGACATTATTTATTCTATAATGTTTTTTTTCTATATTAAGATTGAATATCGCCTTTGCGTATGGAATTGTTGTCACAGAAAATGATTGTTCATGGACATGATTCTTTCAACAGTTTAAGAATGAATTTGGGGAGAGGGAAAACATGTGTGTTGTATTTGACAGAAACGAAAGCATAAGGAAAGATGTAAGTATTGTTTATCCAACTGTTTCTCATTTTGCATGCATATGACACCTCTAAAAAAATGTGTGTTCAAACTATAGGAGAAGCAAGACCATTCTAAGTGATCTGTTTACTTAATGACAAAGGCTTATAGAAAAGAGTATTTTGAAACATTGATGGCTAAATTGGATAAAATAGATGGACGAGAAAAAATATCTTCAAGATGCTGGGTATGAAAGGTGGTCTAGGTCTCATGCAAGAACGAACTGGGGGAGAATGATGACTTCAAATATAGCTGAATGTATCAATGATTGCCTTGTTGATGCATGACAACTACCTATTATAGACTTTTTGGAAGAAGTTAGAATTCTATTTGGTTCTTGGAATTGCGGAAATAGAGAAATAGTTTCTTATACAAAAGAAACATTGGGGAGGAGATTTGAATAAATATTTGTTTTAGACGCGTCAAAAAGTGCAAAAATGAAGGTACATATTTGTATTATCTTTATTATATTATTGTTTAACAAAAATGAAAAAAAAAACATGTTGAATGTCTCTAATTTTAAAAAAATTGCACGTTGTTGCATCTTCTGAGTTTATTTTTTCAGTGTATGAAGGTGGGATAAGATACATTATTTGTCTTGAGAGGAGAACTTGTTCATGTAGAAGATTTCAACATGCCGAGATACCTTATCCCCATGCAATAGCCATTTTAAAGAAGAAAAATATAACAAATGTACACCCATACTGCGCTGATTATCATAAACACTATGCATTAACAAATACTTATGCCATTTCAATAGAACTAATGCTAGACAAAAGTGATTGGACAACTCCGCACTTGTAACGACCCATTTGTTCAATTTGAGCAATAGAGCATTTTATTTCATAAAGGACTCCTTCGATAGATTCTAAATAATTTTTTTTGGACTATTTGTAGTTATATTATAAGATTAGTAGGGTAGTTTTAATAATTAATTTAGTTGGTGATTAAAGAAATAACATTATAATTTATAGTAGGTTACTTTCACACTTTTATAATTATTCATTAATAATCAGGGTTCCTATATTGAGTCATAAACTCAAAAGGAACTTAGCGATGGCGACACGATTCGCAGGAGGCGCATGAGCTCCCCAGGTAGAAACTTCAATACTTGAATTTGTGTATTGCTAATATGTTAGAATGAAAATATTATTTTAATATTAAGTATTAAATTAGTCAATTGTGTTTAATCCCTATAAAAGTGCAGAACAACAACTAGTTGTATATATGTTGATTGTTTATTTGCGAGAATGCATTATATTGTTATTTTATTAGACAGAAATTACAAGTGGGTACATATGTTGTTACAATTGAAACGTGGGACAATATTTAAAATTGACTGGTTAAAGGGAAATTGTTTAATGATTAAAGTAATGTAAATTATTATTAAAGCCATAAGTGGACTACTGGTAAAAAATTTACAAAATTGAATTGTCATTGTTATTTTCGTGATTCTGAATGGATTTCGTCGGTTTTGGTGTGATATTGGTTTCCCTTGGTTAGTTTATTTGGCAGGTTCATCTGTTGGCTTCCACTGGTATCATGACAGAGGTAGCTTTACCACCTTATAAACAAAAAAATTGATATATTGAATTAAATATAAGGTGTAGTTATTATAAGGTGTAGTACATGAAAGTTATGCTAATAGAGACTTACCCTTAGGTTTGAACTTTAGGTACTTGATTATAGAATTAGGAGATTTTTGGGTCTAAGCTAGACATATAATAACATGAGTATTTATAGGATTGTTAACTTACAAACTATGCATATACACTTGATAGATGGGAAAGGTTCGAAAGCGTTAAGGAAATGAAAAACATTGAGAAGTAGTTGGTCGACTTCGATTCTTCGGTTGAGGTAGGTTATGGTTTATGCTATTTGATAGTAAACTCTTAATAGTGAATGATATGCATTGAATGATATTGTGAAGTTTTCTATGTACTTGATTGTGTGATTGTGTGGCTTGGTCGTGTGTTTTTTCATTGGTCTGAAATCCCGAGACCGTGGAATGTATAATCTTAAACCATCTCTATCAATGTTATGCCTTGGATAAAGAAAGCTCGATGAAATATTATTAACGCATGGAGAAGTGGTGATACTAAATGATAAACTAATGATATTCTTGGATCGGAGTGTCACGTTCTGACACGGTATTTTTGGATCGGAGTGTCATGTTCCGACACAGTATTCTTGGATGTGTCACGTTCCAACACGATAATATTAAAGGAAAAATATGTTGAATTAATGGAAGATACTCAATCTCAAAAAACTCAACTCCCAAAATGGTTTGGTTGGAGGCATGAGTCCTCATGTGTGATCTTGATACCGTTGACTTAATACGTGCTTACTTTATTGTTATTGACACTTGTTCATGCTGGTTGTCGCTTATCACATGTTAAGTGCTATAGTTGAGTTCATACTATTATTCTTTGTATATTAGTTACTATTTTGGGTTGACCGATGATACTTACTCAGTACATGTTGCCTCGTACTGAGCCCTACTAGTTTTCTTCTTTGTTTTCCTTTTATGAAATGCAGCGAGTGTACCTATAACTTCTGATTTCCCTGAGTTCTATCCAGCCTTCCGCATATCAAGTTCCAGGGTGAGCTATCCATTCAAGCTCGTGTTGGATTCTCTCAGTTATTACCTGATGTCCTTAGTTTTCGGACACGAATTACTTTATTTCACTTATTTTGGTGTCTTTGATAATCTTAGACTTAGTAATTGGAGATTAGATGTCCTTGTTGTGATGACTTTCAGGTCTTGGAAAACGATAGTTAATAAATTTTGAAGCTTCCGCAATATTTTGTTATTCGCAGTTGAATTATTGGTACATGTTGGGATTTAAATTTCTTGGTTTGTCCACCTCGTTAGTTAAGTGTGGATGCCACTCACGACTCATTTTGGGTCGTGACAAACTTGGTATCAGAGCGTTAGGTTCGTTGATCTCACAACACAAGGACAAGTCTAGTAGAGTCTTGCGGAACGGTAAGGGGACACCTTTATTTTTCTTCGAGAAGCTATAGGACTTTAGGAAACTTCATTTGTTCTTTCTTTCGTGCTACTACTTAAATCCAATTGGTATCTAGGTGATACAAATTGGTATCTGAACTTCTTCACTCTATTTCACATATGGTTAGTACTACTGTGTTATAAATTGAATTAATAACACTAAAAAAAATGTGTCCTTAGAAATAGATATATTTCCTGAATTAACTACATGGCCTGTTATGCATAGTGATGAACATGATTTTTTTTGTTAAGTTGATAAAGTTGAATTATTCATTAGTATTGATTATGAAGATGCTTATGCTTTCATTGTTGATTGGTTTGAGTTGTGCCATAAAATGAATATCGCGAAAAGGCTTAGTGTTGAGTATTGACTTACTAGTTTTGGAGATACGCAAAATGTGGTGATAGTCACGTATTGAGTGTCGATTAGTAAATGCACTACTTATGACTTAAGGTAAAATTTTCTCGCTTCTTCATCCAATTATATACCCAAAACTTTGAGTGATGAAAAGAGAGACGGTTTCATAGAGAAACGGAAAATATGCGTTGCAGCCTATAATGTTAACATTTTGTACTTTATGTAGATATCAGACAACAGGCAAGAAGTTTCCTAAGGAAAAACTATAAAATGAACATCATTAGGTTAGAAAATTCAGTTAGTAGAGTTTTTTCTAACATATATAGGTTGTATAGCGAATGATGAAATTATGTTGAGGCAATTGAGGCATAATCTCTTTTATGATTTCATAGATTGTGTGTGTATGTATATATATATATATATATATAAAAGGTCATGATTGACTACTACAATAATACTAATGCTATCGGTGTTTACTTGGTTAAAGTTATAGAGTGTGATATTTTTTTATATTTTTTTTGTCGACCTAAGCTACGAAAGAATGAATATTGCTTTGGATGAGAGACCAAAAAGATTTGATGGCGTATTGTAGTCACTTAATGGGCAAAAATTTATTTGAGTAAATTTTTAGCGAGGGTATGATGTATTCTAGTGGTGGAATCAATGGACTTTCATGGTGTGGTACTATAGGTATATGAAAATGGATATGTCGATTATCATATGAGAATACTAACTACTTAAGGAGTTACCAGTCGTAAGACATTGTCAGATAATAAGATTCAGTGTTGAATTCACATTTGAGAAACCAACTAGTTTAAGGAAAATTTTAGTGGTGGATTTTTGGTACAGTATTGATACATTTAGGTTGTGAAATACATCTTGAGGGTTCTGAATGAGGAGCAGTGATCTTATCTTAAGTTTCAAGGGATAGGTGGATACTAGAATGACAAACTTATAGGGGAAGAAAGTCCTAGTGAGTATACTTTGAGTGGATTAAATTGAAGATTTAGTAAGAAAGTGCATATATAATTTGTTAGTCCCTTCATTTTGATTACTATATCTGAGTTTAAGGTGGCATGTCGAGGAAAAAAAATTAACTTTGTGGTGATGAAAAGGGCGTACAAAGCGTGATTCCACCTGTTTTTCTCTAGTTATGATAATAGTGTCACATGTTCATCATATTGGTCAAAAATGATTGGAAAAGACTTGAGAAAAGAGTGTACATACATTCAACTCGAATGTGACGATAAATTCTTTTGTGATTTTGAGTTTAGTAATGAGTACTATTGAGTTTTTAGCAAAGGATATGGTAAAATCTATGAATAGGCGATAAATGATAAGTTAAAATACATGAATTCCTAAAAATCTTCAAGGTATGAGCTAATTTTGATAGATAAGGGAATTTGGTTATATGGTTGAAATCACCATTCAAGTTCCTTATTTTAAGTTGACATTCATGGTAGTATTAGTCAAGATATGAATTATTAAGGTAATAAATGATTAATTGTGTGGTGTATTGGGTAACTAGAAGAATCTGTGCGTGTTTTGAGTCGTAAAGTTTGTTACTTTGATTGTTAAAGGAGATAAGGAAGAGTTTTCCTCGGAGTTTTGATTTAGAGTGTGCAGTAAAACGTCATGATTTGTTGGTAATAGAATGAGATCGGTAAGCGAGTTAGAGAGAAATAAGTCTGATATATTGAAGGGCATAGATATTTAAAATTTTGCACCATGAGAAGATTAGAGAAAAGTAAAAGGAATAAGACCTCTCGTATAAACCCTTGGGGTGAAGTTGAAGGTTGTACTAATTATATTTTTATTTTTATTTTCTATGATTTTTGATATGACTGTGAGGTGTGAACTAGAAATTTGTCATCGACTTTTATGAAGATTGAATTTTGATTTGGGTGACAAACAGTGAGGTATGAAACATTTAGAATTTTACATGGGGTTAGATTGTTTAAATTGAGATAGATGAGTTAAGAATGATGCACAAGGTGAGATATAATTCTACATATTTATTGAAAAATTTAGAGTTGAATTAATACTACTCTATTGATGGGACTCATAGAAAGTTATGATGTGATACATAGATATTTGATGGTGAAAAGAGGTTATGAGCTTATAGTATACACAATATTTTGAGTGATAAAAAATTTCCCTAAGTGTTGGCATAAGTATGCAATGACTTATAATGGTATCTAAAGCATGATATGTGGATGTGGTGTGGAGTTTACTTTGAGTGTGATTTAATAATTTTATCTCGATGAAAATTTATAGTTTTTCGATATACTTAAGATTTATCTCATCATCGATATTATGTTTAGGTATGTGTGCTGGAATGTGAGGGCCATCATAGTTTTGTCATTCATTAGGTTTGGTTATATAATAACTACTAATCTAGCATTTTAATAATGTTATTAGAGGTCATGTATGCTTGGGTGTATCACTCGATTGTTGGTTACTTGATCATTTCTTCTTTGGGTTATATATGTTGATCCTCCCTTGATGAGTAATTGATGTTTAGAGATAATAATTAAATCACATAGGCTTGTGATGAGATTGTATTTTGAAAAGGGAAATCTTGATTTGTGCATTATGAATGTGTGATGGTTGGTTAAAGTCCACTTCTATTTGTAGCCCCTATTGATTTAGAATTTTATCATGGTTATGTAAGGTAATATTTGTCCTGGTGGTTGTGTCAAGGTCTAGTTGGAGAAATTATCAGTTGAAGAGTCCATCGTTTGAAATAGTTTTGTTGTTAGTTGAGTCTATATACAACAACAAATATCACTAGAGTAGTGAGATACACCCATTTGAAGTATTGTATGTGAAGAAGTGCAAATATTCTATTGGTGGAATTTGAATTTCTTGGTTCGTCCACCTAGGTAGTTAAGTGTGGATGCCACTCACGACTCATTTTGGGTCTTGACAACACTTTATTTTGAAAGAAGTCGTCTTGCTACCTAGATACAAAAAGATGTCTGGGAGACCTAGAAAAAAGAGAAAGAAAAATCCAGATGAAAAGGTAACAACAAAAATTAATTGTTGTGGACGTTGTGGACAAGAAGGTCACAATAAAAGAACATGTACCTTCTTTCCAAAATATTCTTGATGATTTTTTTTTCTTGTTTTATGTTTCATGTGTAAAATATTGCAAGCTACAAAATGTATATTTATACTAAATATATCAAATTTTGATTGTATTATATGAAGTGTAAAGACATTGACAAATTTATAACTTGTTTATTCTCATTTACATTAAATGGTTAATATATAGTGGATCTGATAACAAAATATTGTTATCTGATCCAAAATAATAAGCGATACTAAATATATAGAGAGTATAATATGATTCAACATGATGAACAATATTAAATATATTCATTAAATATTTTTGTATTAATTGTTAAATATACACAAATTATTTTTTGATTATAAAATATGTATCATATACTTAATAATACTATGAATTTTGTGTATCTGATTGTAATATATTATTATACATTTTTATTTACAGGAAAATTACGACATTTGGAGTAAATTATTTTGTATCAGTTTTTGTAATAATTGTGTAAATATAGTATCAGATATACTTTGAACAAAGTTTATTTGGCATCATCATTTATTTTGTACATCTTACGTTTATAAAAGTAATTTATATGTACTATTAATTAACTTATATAATTGGAGACAAAAAGTTGACAAAATTATTACGTATACTAAATATATATAGATTATTGTATGATTCAACCTGCTCAACAATACTAAATATATTCAATACATAATTTTTTATTAATTGTTAAAGATACACAAATTTATTTTTTATACTAAAATATGTATCATATACTTAATAATATTGTGGATATTGTGTATCTGATTATAATATAGTATCATACATTTATGATTTACTGAAAAACTACGACATTTTAAGTAATTATTTTGTATAATTTAGTGTAATAATCGTGTAAATATAGTATCTGGTATGCTGTGAATAAAGTTTATATGGTATCATCAATTATTTTGTAGATCTTACTTTTACAAAAATAATTTATAGTTACTGTTAATTAACTTATATAGTTGGAGACAAATATTTGACAAAAGAAATTATTTAAATTAATAACTACTTAGTAAGATTGTACATAAAAGAGAAGTTATAATACAAAATATTAATTAACATAAGTTCAACATAATAGAAACCGAACTAATCAACATCAACCAATCAACCTTCTGCCATTGTAGTGTACCCACTCTTTTTGCCTTGTTGAATAGTCGCTATCACTAACATATCAAGCCTTGATTTTGTTCATACCATACTTGTCACGACCCAAAACCGAGCCGCGACTGGCACCCACATTTACCCTCCTATGTGAGCGAACCAACCAATCTAAACCTTATCATTTCAATTTAATATCAACATAAAACAATGCGAAAGACTTAAACTCATAAATAAAAGACAATTCAATAACTTCTAAAATTCAACATCTATTAATTCCCCAAAATCTGGAAGTCATCACCACAAGAACATCTATGATCAAATTACTAAACTAGGAGTATTCTAAGAAGCTAAAACAGATAAAAGCTAGTCTATGCCGAAACTTCAAGGCATCAAGACATGAGGAAGGAGATCCAGTCCAAGCTAGAAGCATTAGCTCACCCTGAAGATCCGGTATGACGAAGACTGGCTTGAACTACTGTTGAGTCGAAGATGACGGCACGTTTGCTGCACTCCACAATATACAAAAAGAAAACATAAAAGTAGGGGGTCAGTACAACCACAAGTACTGAGTAGGTATCATCGGCCAACTCAAAATAGAAAACAGTATATATCAAGTAACATCATAAAATCAACTAATATCCTTAGCATGCAGCATTTACAATTACCATAATCCTTGGTTACAACACCAAGCACATCAATGAGGACTCACGCCTCCTCATCATACTCGTTTGGAAACATGTTCTTTAGATTGAGTATATTAGTATCTTTCAAGATTCATTATGTTATTTACTCTCGTGTCGGTACGTGACACTCCGCTCCTCATTCTATCCTGGTGTCGGAACGTGACACTCCGATCCTCATATTCTATCCTGGTGTCGGAACGTGACACTCCGATCCTCATATTCTATCCTGGTACCGGAACGTGGCACCCGATCCATATACTATCCTGGTGTCGGAATGTGACACTCTGATCCTCATATTCTATCCTGGTACCGGAACGTGGCACCCGATCCATATACTATCCTGGTGTCGGAACGTGACACTCCGATTCTCATATTCTATCCTGGTACTGGAACGTGGCACCCGATCCATATACTATCCTGGTGTCGGAACGTGACACTCCGATCCTCATATTCTATCCTGGTGTCGGAACGTGGCACCCGATCCCCTAATCTCACTACTTTTGTTCATTAAGCCTTCTTTTATACCAAGGCATCGTCATTAACAAAGTAGATTAGGGTTTCTTCAAGATTTAAGATTCAATAGCTTTATCATGCTTATTTTATCACAATCATGTATATATATATAAGATCACATCATGCATACACGCAATTTAAGCATATAGAAGACTTAATAATACTACTCAACACATATCATTCGCTATTAAGAGTTTACTACGAATAGTGTAAAAACCATAACCTACCTCCACCGAAGAATCGTGATCAAGCAAGCAAATTCCTCAATTTCTTGTTGTCCTCTTCGTTCCTCTCTTGATCGATTCTCTCTCTCTCTTGCTGTTCTTTCTATTTTTCTTTATTCAAACCCTCTTTCTTTTACCCTAATTATTATATAATTAAGTTTTAAAAGATGGCACTAATAACCCACTAATTAACTTAAGGTTACCTCTTTTAACCCCCAAGTAGTTAGACTTATTAACATTAACCCTCTAACTTTATAATTAAAGCAGGAATAGTCAAAAACGTCCCTTAAAACGTGTAAAGAAATCCGACCCGAACTGGGATTGCGTAGCCCGTGACGGGCCGTCGCGCCTGCGACGGTCCGTCCTGCTGTCCGTCACAAGGTCCAGAGACTTGTTTTTAAGTGGATGGCCTGTGACGGGCCGTCGAGCCTGCGACGGTCCGTCCTGCCATTCCGTCATGACGTTCAGAGAGTCGATTTTCAGTACCCAATTTCAGATTTTCTAAGTGTTTTGGAACGACACCCTCCACGACGGTCTGTCGTGCCCTTGACGGTCCGTCGTGGCCTCCGTCACCTCTGCCAGTTTTCCAGAATAAAATCTGTTGCTCAAAACGACTAAACAGGTCGTTACAATAGATACCAATTTACCCATCGTTCGTCCCCGAACGATCACAAGAAGGAAAACAAGGGCGAAAAGGAATACCTGAATCCGTAAACAGATGTGGGTATCTTTCTCGCATATCTGCCTCCTTCTCCCAAGTGGCTTCTTCAACCGGTCGATTCTTCCATTGCACCTTGATGGATGCAATCTCTCTTGACCTCAACTTGCGAACTTCTCTATCTAAAATAGCAACAGGTTCCTCCTCATAAGACAAATTCTCATCAAGCAAAACTGAATCCCAACGGATAATGTAGTTTCCATCCCCATGGTATCTTTTCAACATCGACACATGAAATACCGGATGTACTCCGGACAGCCCTGGAGGCAAGGCTAACTCATAAGCCACCTCCCCTACTCGCTTAAGTACTTCAAAGGGACCAATGTACCTTGGGCTTAGCTTGCCTCTTTTACCAAACCGCATCACCCCTTTCATTGGCGAAACTTTCAACAAGACTTGTTCACCTTCCATGAACTCTAAGTCTCTAACCTTTCGATCTGCATATTCTTTTTGTCTACTTTGCGCCGCTAGAAGCTTCTCTTGAATAGATTTCACTTTCTCTCTATCGAATCCTCAAAAGATCAGTACCCCCCAAGGTCTAACCTCGAATGCATCAAACCAACCAATGGGAGACCTACATCTCCTACCATACAATGCTTCAAATGGGGCCATATCAATGCTTGAGTGATAGCTATTATTGTATGAAAACTCCGCTAAGGGTAAGAAGCTATCCCAATGGCCACCGAATTCTATCACACATGCACGAAGCATATCCTCCAACACTTGAATCGTTCGCTCAGACTGACCATCGGTCTGAGGATGGAACGCGTACTAAGGTCCAACCTAGTACCCAATTCTGCATGCAATGTTTTCCAAAACCTTAGAAGTAAATTGCGTACCTCTATCTGATATGATGGATAGTGGAACTCCCGTGCAATCGAACAACTTCTGAGATGTAAAGTTTGGCTAACTTCTCTGCATTGTAAGTCACCTTAACCGGAATGAAATGAGCAGACTTAGTTAACCTATCAACAATCACCCAAATAGAGTCATACTTGCCCAATGTCTTTGGAAGACCAACCACGAAGTCCATTGCGATTCTCTCCCATTTCCATTCCGGAATGGGCATTCTCTGAAGTGTTCCTCCGGGCCTCTGGTGTTCATACTTTACTTGTTGACAATTTGGACATTTGGCAATAAAATCCACAATATCACGCTTCATTCTTCTCCACCAAAAGTGTTGCTTTAGGTCACGGTACATCTTGGTTGCACCCGGATGTATCGAATACCTTGAACTATGAGCCTCTGTCAGAATAGTGTTGATCAAATCATCGACGCGAGGTACACATACCCTTCCCTTACCTCAATCTCAAAACACCTTCTTCATCGACTTTCGCTTCTTTAGCCTCTCCTTGCAACACTTTATCTCGGATTCGGCTTAGTTTCTCGTCATCAAACTGCTTTCCCTTGATCTTGTCAAGAAAAGAAGATCTTGCCTCCACACAAGCTAAAAATCCTCCCTTCTCATTTACTTCTAATCTCATAAGGTCGTTAGCCAGAATCTGAACCTCCCTAGATAATGGGCGTCTAGAAGCTTGCAAGTGAGCTAGACTTCCCATGCTTCCCGCCTTTCTACTTAAAGCATCCGCCACAACATTTGCCTTCCCTGGATGATACAAAATAGTGATGTCGTAGTCCTTCAGTAGTTCCATCCATCTCCTCTGTCTCAAATTCAAATCTCTTTGAGTGAAGACATACTGTAGACTACGATGATCCGTATAGACCTCACACTTAACCCCATATAAATAGTGTCTCCATTGCTTTAATGCAAACACCACTGCAGCCAACTCTAAATCATGGGTCGGATAGTTACGTTCATGCACCTTTAATTGTCTTGAAGCATAAGCAATCACATTCTTCTCTTGCATTAGCACCGCACCCAAACCCGAATAGGATGCATCACAATAGATAATGAAATTCTTACCTTCCACTGGCAAGGTGAGAATTGGTGCAGTAGTCAACAGAGTCTTGAGCTTCTGAAAGCTTTCCTCTCGCACTCATCCGACCATACAAATGGAACATTTTGCTTAGTCAAGTTCGTCAGTTGGGACGCAATAGAAGAGAATCCCTTGACAAATCGGCGGTAGTAGCTAGCTACCCAACAAAGCTCCTTATTTCTGACACATTAGTAGGTCTTACCCAATTCTTCACTACTTCGATCTTAGACGGATCCACCATCACTCCATCCTTAGAAACCACGTGCCCCAAGAAGGACACTGCATCTAGCCAAAACTCACACTTAGAGAACTTGGCATAAAGCTTTTTCTCCCTCAACATTTCCAATACAATTCTCAAATGCTCCTCGTGTTCCTTCTTACTCTTGGAGTATATCAGTATATCATCAATAAATACGATCACAAAGAGATCTAAATATGGCTTAAAAATCCCGTTCATCAAACTCATGAACGCAGCAGGGGCATTCGTAAGACCAAAAGACATCACTACAAATTCGTAATGCCCATACCGGTTCTAAAAACAGTCTTTGGCACATCCGTTGCTCGTATTTTCAATTGATGATAACCGATCTCAAGTCAATCTTAGAGAAGACACAAGCACCTTGTAACTGATCGAACAAGTCATCAATGCGAGGAAGAGGATACTTGTTCTTTATAGTCACCTTGTTCAACTGCCGGTAGTCTATGCACATCCGAAAACTCCCATCTTTCTTCTTTACAAACAAAACCGGAGCACCCCAAGGAGATGCACTTGGTCTAATGAAGCCTTTGCTCAACAACTCTTGAAGTTGGGCTTTTAAACTCTCTTAACTCCGCGGGAGCCATTCTATAAGGGGGTATAGAAATGGGGCGAGTACCCGGTTCAAGATCAATACAGAAGTCAATATCCCTATCTGGGGGCATACCCGAAGATCTGTAGGGAACACATCAAGAAACTCACGGACCACCGAAACCGACTCAATCGAAGGTACTTGGGTAGTGTCATCCTTGAGATGTGCCAAGAAAGCTAAACACCCTTTACTAACCATTTTCTTAGCACGAAGAAAGGAGATGATACACACCGGATTGGAAGTGTAGTCACCCTCCCACACTAACGGATCTGTCCCAGGCTTGGCTAACGTCACCGTTTTAGCATTACAATCCAAGATCGCAAATTGCGGAGAAAGCCAAGTCATACCCAGAATCACATCAAAATCAACCATCTCTAAGATAACCAAATCTACATAAGTGTTCTCCTCCCCACAAGTTCACCAAACAAGACCTATATACCTTTTCGACTACCACCGACTCACCCACCGGAGTAGAAACACGAATAGGCGTATCAAGTAATTCACAATGTAAATTTAGACCATTAGCAAATGAGGAAGATACATAAGAAAATGTGGATCCAGGATCAAACAATACAGAAGCCATGCAATCACAAACAGAAGATTACCTGTGATGACAGCATCAGATGTTTCCGCCTCTGATCTCCCAGGGAAAGCATAACAATGGGCCCTTTCGTTTGTTTGTCCGTTGCCCCTACCATGTTGTGATGTAGTGGCTCAAGTTTGCCCATCACCCCGGCCATTTTGGTGACCACCATTACCTCGACCACCTCGTCCTCTGGAATAACGGCCTCTGCCATGACCACCTCACCTCTACCTCTAACTGTTGGGGGTCTATCGCTCTGTTTTGGACATACCTCTTGATATGCCCAGTCTCCCCACACCCATAACACTCTCTAGATTCACGCATAGGTCTCTCAGAGAAATGTTGACCGTCTGAGGTGGACCCCCAACTACAGTCTGTAGTGAAGACTGAATGGGTCGAACTGAGTAACCTCCGGAACCCTGTCCTCTAGAGTAAGAACCATTAAACTCACCTCCCTTTCGAAACCTCTTTGATGTCGATGCCATGGTGAATTCATCTGGCTTCACTCCTTCCACCTCTACCACGAAATCTACCACTTCTTGGAAGGATTTTGCCGTTCCGCTACCTGTAAGCCTGAAATTCGCAACTCTGATCTCAACCCCTTCACAAAACGGCGAATCCGCTCTTGTGGACTGAAACATAGTTGGGTGGCATATCTGGATAGTGCACGAAACTTAGCCTCATATGCATTGACCGACATCCTACCTTGTTCTAGGCTCAAAAACTCATCCCTTTTCCTATCCCTCAAAGTACGGGGGATATACTTTTCCATAAACAAACTAGAGAATGAGGCCCAAGTCATATGTGGTGCCTCTGTTGGTTGACATTCAACATACGACCGCCACCACATTTTGGCGTTCCCTTGAAACTGATAACTCACGAACTCAACACCAAATCGTTCTACTATACCCATCTTGTGTAGTAGCTCATGACATTCAACCAGAAAATCGTAAGCATCCTCAGATTCTGCACCCTTGAAGACTGGAGGTTTCAATTTCAAGAACTTACTAAAAAGTTCATGCTGATCATTTGTCATTATAGGCCCAGTAGTCAGTCGTGGAAACGTGCCTATGTCCAATGAGGCATCCATACGAGGGGCCATAGTGGCTGCATGTCGTACCTCTGAAACCGGAGGTGTTGGTGCAGAAAACGTTGGGGGTGCCTGACCCTGATCAGACAACCCACTGAGATAAGCGAGCACCTGATTGATCATCTCGGGGGTAGGTTGGGGTGGCATTTCCTCTTTCTGTACTTGTTCATTCTCCCCATCCTCCCCTTCTCTTACTACCTCCTCAGTCGGTGGAGGAGTCACCACCCTAGCACCAGATGGGCTAGGTGCTCGTCCTCTCCCTCTAGAGGACGTCCTCCCACGACCTCTACCGCGGCCTCTTGCCACTGTTGCACTCCGAGCTACAGCCCCAGTGGCTGGTTCAGATGCATCTTGTCTTGCTGATGTTGACGTTGGCGTAGTCGTTGCTCTAGTTCTAACCATCTGCGAAATAGAGTGAAGATGGTCAGATACCAATTTGTATCACCTAGATACCAATTGGATCCAAGTAATAGCACGAAAGAAAGAAAGAAAGAATGGAATTTTCCTAAAGTCTTATAGCCTCTCAAAGAAAAGTAAAGGCGTCCCCCTACCGTTCTTTAAGACCCTACTAGACCTGTTCTTGTGTGATGAGATCAACGAACCTAATGCTCTGATACCAAGTTTGTCACGACCCAAAACCGAGCCGCGACTGGCACCCACATTTACCCTCCTATGTGAGAGAACCAACCAATCTAAACCTTATCATTTCAATTTAATATCAACATAAAACAATACGGAAGACTTAAACTCATAAATAAAAGACAATTCAATAACTTCTAAAATTCAACATCTATTAATTTCCCAAAATCTGGAAGTCATCACCACAAAACATCTATGAAATCTATAAAAATAAATAGAGTAAAGAACTAGAACTAATAATAAAAGCTAGTCTATGCCGAAACTTCAAGGCATCAAGACATGAGGAAGGAGATCCAGTCCAAGCTAGAAGCATTAGCTCACCCTGAAGATCCGGTGTGACGAAGACTGGCTTGAACTACTGTTGAGTCGAAGATGACGGCACGTTTGCTGCACTCCACAATAAACAAAAGGAAAACATAAAAGTAGGGGGTCAGTACAACCACAAGTACTGAGTAGGTATCATCGGCCAACTCAAATAGAAAACAGTATATATCAAGTAACATCATAAAATCAACTAATATCCTTAGCATGCAGCATTTATAATTACCATAACCTTGGTTACAACACCAAGCACATCAATGAGGACTCACGCCTCCTCATCATACTCGTTTGGGAAACATGTTCTTTAGATTGAGTATATTAGTATCTTTCAAGATTCATTATGTTATTTACTCTCGTGTCGGTACGTACACTCCGCTCCTCATTCTATCCTGGTGTCGGAACGTGACACTCCGATCCTCTATTCTATCCTGGTGTCGGAACGTGACACTCCGATCCTCATATTCTATCCTGGTACCGGAACGTGGCACCCGATCCATATACTATCCTGGTGTCGGAACGTGACACTCCGATCCTCATATTCTATCCTGGTACCGGAACGTGGCACCCGATCCATATACTATCCTGGTGTCGGAACGTGACACTCCGATCCTCATATTCTATCCTGGTACCGGAACGTGGCACCCGATCCATATACTATCCTGGTGTCGGAACGTGACACTCCGATCCTCATATTCTATCCTGGTGTCGGAACGTGGCACCCGATCCCCTAATCTCACTACTTTCGTTCATTAAGCCTTCTTTTATACCAAGGCATCGTCATTAACAAAGTAGATTAGGGTTTCTTCAAGATTTAAGATTCAATAGCTTTATCATGCTTATTTTATCACAATCATGTATATATATATAAGATCACATCATGCATACACGCAATTTAAGCATATAGAAGACTTAATAATACTACTCAACACATATCATTCGCTATTAAGAGTTTACTATGAATAGTGTAAAAACCATAACCTACCTCCACCGAAGAATCGTGATCAAGCAAGCAAATTCCTCAATTTCTTGTTTTCCTCTTTGTTCCTCTCTTGATCGATTCTCTCTCTCTCTTGCTGTTCTTTCTATTTTTCTTTATTCAAACCCTCTTTCTTTTACCCTAATTATATATAATTAAGTTTTAAAAGATGGCACTAATACCCACTAATTAACTTAAGGTTACCTCTTTAAACCCCCAAGTAGTTAGACTTTAACATTAACCCTCTAACTTTATAATTAAAGCAGGAATAGTAAAAAACGTCCCTTAAAACGTGTAAAGAAATCCGACCCGAACTGGGATTGCGTAGCCCATGACGGGCCGTCGCGCCTGTGACGGTCCGTCCTGCTGTCCGTCACAAGGTCCAGAGACTTGTTTTTAAGTGGATGGCCTGTGACGGGCCATCGAGCCTGCGACGGTCCATCCTGCCATTCCGTCATGACGTTCAGAGAGTCGATTTTCAGTACCCAATTTCAGATTTTCTAAGTGTTTTGGAACGACACCCTCCACGACGGTCCGTCGTGCCCTTGACGGTCCGTCGTGGCCTCCGTCACCTCTGCCAGTTTTCCAGAATAAAATTTGTTGCTCAAAACGACTAAACAGGTCGTTACAATACTTCCAAAACATTGTTCCCTATCTGTTGCTAAGATAGTCACTTTGAAGACTAACAGATGGAATTTTAATTTCGTTGCTCAAGTATTCTGCATAAGCAGCTACATACATTGCACAATCACTGCAAAATAAATGAAGATACATTAAAATAGATTTGAATGTGTAAGTAAATAACTTGATTCACAATACTAACAGGCTATCACTTTTTTGTTGCATAATCTCTTGAGTATATTCCACTGTAAAGGAATGTTGTGGACCCAACAGTTCACCACTTTCCTTGTCTTTGTACGTCTCAAATAATAACTAGTTAATTCTATCCGTTTTATCAAAGAAATCGCTATCATGTGATAGTTTGGAAGAATTATAGACAATTGATTTATCTCTTTAGAATGCACTCTTTTCCTTGACCCAACAGATGATTCATACACTCGTATTAACCTTTTATTCAAAACAACCACAACCAACACCCAATGAAAATCTTTTCCACATTATCATGAATATAAACCTCATCAACTAGATGTCAAGGTAAAGCAGCACGTATCAAAAATCCATTTATGTTTTCTTTTATAGACCTTTCATAAACAAATATATCAATACCATGGTCAATATGTTGTTGTGTAGTTAGAGTTTCATCCGCGGGAGCACAATAATGCCTACTGTATACAATGTTGATGTATGACTTTAACAAGAAATTGACTGTAGTGTATCTGTATTGATTCAAGCCTCTTGATTTTGACTTCTTGCGTAGATAGTAAAAGATTACATCAATGTGATATTACATAGATAAAAGAACAACACAATATATAATCTGCACACTTTGGAATATCGCGATAGATTGAATAACAATAAAAATTAATTTGTAAGTTCATGTCAATATAATATGAAAGTTTTTTTAAATTGTATTACTTAAATAATTGAAATGCATAATGTACCTGATCAGTCCAGCATTTCATTGGATGTGACATGGTATAAAATCAGTTTTTGTCAGCAGGAAATGCGACAACCAAATCCATATATTCAAACCCAAAATTAGCAGATTTGACTTTATATTTATCTTTATCAGGTTTCTTATAAGAATTATTAAATTCAAAATGAAAGAACTTTTTAAAAAAATTATTTTACAAAGATACTTTATTAATAAAAATTTACATATTGACATGTGTTTTGAGGAGTCCCTTTTAAATCCACTCTAAAAACTCTTGCATTAAACCTGATGATAGTTGAAATGTCATGTAGTAATCATCAAATGTATTGAATGGATGGATATGATTGTCTATTTTGTCCTTGCCCTTATCAGTTGATCCAAAAGAATGCACATAGGGAGACTGCAAAACCTGAGAAGGCATCCTATTACGCTGAGCTGGAGTTTTAATATCAATATCATTGACACCAAGCTAGGTGGGTAGCTGACTGTCTGATAATAGATCATCACTCCAGGTAAGCTGCAGAGGAATGACAAAATCCAATGGGTTGACATTAATTTCCCGATTCGATAGTCCATGTGCAAGTGCATCTATCACTGCTTCGATTTCAGATGAAAAGGAGACCGATGAGGTAGAATCCTGTGTGATGTCAGATAAGTAACAAATTAAGTATCAGATACTTAATTACCTTTGTTACATCTTCAAAAGAATTATTTTGTTTTCCAATCTCCTTGTCAGTTTCAGCAACATCATCAACAGTTGAAAAATTCATATGCTTAGGTGAAATAGTTTGTTGATCAAATTTAGTCTATTAATGTGTATTGTTTCAATCAATGATACTTAAAATGTAATAATCAATTTCATAAATTAAAGTATAGATCAAATTCATGATTAAAAGCATCATCTATAATTTTACTGTAAAAATTAGAGAATTAGTGATGCATAATTATCAAAAATAAATTGATGGATTAAAGTATCAATAATCAGAAAAGATACTTTATTAAAAGTTTTACTTGAAAAAAATAAGGTATCATCCAATAAGTTAAGTATCAGATACTTACTTACCTTTGTTACATCTTCAAAAGAACCTTTTTGTTTTCCAACCTCCTCGGCAGTTTCAGCAACATCATCAACAGTTGCAAAATCCATATGCTTAGGTGAAACAGTTTGTTGATCAAGTTATCATAATTGAATTGTGTATCAACATTGTCTTTCGCCACAAAATCATCTATCATGTGTGGCGATGAAATTCCTGACGTATCCTTTATTTTTTTTTAAAATATTCAATAAAACATAAAAGATTAGAATGAATTCAAAAAAAATCAAAATATAACCTTCTCAGATTTATTATATCTCGCACCAACAACTTTTAACAATTCATAATGATTACTCTTTATTAATCCCTCAAGAGCTTCAACTTTATTATCAAGAGCTCCAAATTTCTTGTCAACCTAGAATAAAAATAAACATATCATAAAGTTTAACAGTGAACACATAAATGTTTAAATTACTTGTTTACTTGCACAAGACTTCATGAACGTTTTCAAATCTTCAATTTATGGACTGCCCAAACTTGTTTTTCCAGTGAATGTATTAGGAGAAACACCAATACCAGATACATTTTTAGTTTTTTGGAGGTGATTATGGAGTTTGAAATGACTGATCTGGTTGCTTTTGTTGTTGTGAGAGTCTTGACAAATCATACTTATGTGTATACACAACCTTTATTCTCTTGCGAGGTGGTGGGGTAGTTCCTACATTAGCACCTTGGGATGATTTCCTCAACAAAATATATGGAGGTTTTGTTGTGAATTCTTCAAAACAAGGATTCTCCTCTTGATATAAACAATCACTATATGGAATTGCTGAATCTAGTGGAGTTGGAGGTACATAATTGTGATATGGTAAATCAAGTGATGCTATTTTCTCAAGATTTGGCTGAATTTTAGAACATATAATCTAAATAAACAAATAATTAATGACAATAACCATATTAATAATGTATTGCATACTTAAACAAATGAATTAAAAATTTTGTATTGAAGTAATTACCTCAATAAAAATGGTTTCCATAAACATCTCAAATTTGGGCTTTATAAATCCACAACTTGCGAGTTGCACATCCTCGGTATTGCGTTTCCTTCTTTGACAACAGTATCAGCATTTATCATAGACCCACATTCATAAATTCAGACATTAAGTGTGTATGGAAATCCTTTCAACCGATACATTATTTAGATGGAGTTGTACTTTTTCTAAAAGATTTCATTAAATTTTCAAAAAGCAACTTGTAATGACCTGTTTAGTCGTTTCTAGCAGTAGATTATTTTTAATGAAAACTGATTGGGTCGACGGATCACACGACGGACCGTCATGGACTCCGTCGTCCCGTACTTATGTAATTCTCCTGTTGCTTTCCTTCATTATCCTCGACGACAAGTAGGACGAACCGTCATAGGCACAACGGTCCGTCGGGCGTTTCGTGCCAAAACACTTAAACTCTAAAATCTGGGTACTGGAATCAACTCTCTGAACTCCGCGATGGAATTGCAGCACGGACCGTCGTAGACACGACGGACCGTCACAAACATTTTTGCTAAAATTGACTCTCTGAACTTTGTGACGGACCTACAGGATGGACCGTCGCAGGTACGATGGGCCGTCACGAGCTACGTAAACTCGACTAGGTCGGATTTCTGCTAAAAGTTTTAAGGGGTATTTTGGACTATTTATGACAAACTGTATGAAATTAGTGGGTAAGTTTAATAACTTATTTACTTGGAGGTTAAAGGAGATAACCTTAAAATAAATAATGGGTTACTTTTATCATATTGAATTATATGATAATTAGGGTAAAAGATGAAAGAAAGAGACGGAAAGAGAGGGAGAACGAGCGAAAAAAGAGAGAGAAGCGAAGAGGAAAGCAGAGGCATTGAGAAGTAGCTTGCTTGATCACGATTCTTCGGTAGAGGTAGGTTATGATTTATGCTAGTTCATAGTAAACTCTTAATAGTGATTGATATGTATTGGGTGATATTGTAACGTCTTCTATATGCTTAATTGTGTGGTTGCATGATGTGATTATGACATTGTGATGGATAAGAATGATGAGGCTGTTGAATCTTAAACCTTAAATCCTCTCTATTAAGATGATGTATTGACTTAAAAGAGGCTTGATGAACTAAAGCAATGAGATTAGGGGATCGGGTGTCACGTTCCGACACGTAGCATTAGGGGATTGGGTGTCACGTTCCGACACGTAGTATTAGGGGATCGAAGTGTCACGTTCTGACACGTAGCATTAGGGGATCGGGTGTCACGTTCCGACACGTAGTAT
This sequence comes from Solanum habrochaites, assembly GCA_027704765.1. Lineage (NCBI taxonomy): Eukaryota > Viridiplantae > Streptophyta > Magnoliopsida > Solanales > Solanaceae > Solanum > Solanum habrochaites. The sequence continues at coordinate 44,209,023 of JAKWJA010002493.1, read as the reverse complement.
TAGGGGATCGGAGTGTCACGTTTCGACACGTAGTATTAGGGGATCGGAGTTTCACGTTCCGACACGGTAATGATAAGAGATTAAATCCTGAAATATGTTAATATACTCAAATACAAAGAAACTTTTCCCAAAAGAGTATGGTGTGGAGGCTTGAGTCCTCATAGGTGTGCTTGATGTTGTTGCAAATGTCTCTTATACTTGTGGTTGTCACCTGTTAAGTATTGTAGTTGATTTTATATTGTTATTTGATATATATTGCTTTCTATTTTGAGTTGGCCGATGATACCTACTCAGTACGTGTTCCTTGTACTGACCCCTACGAGTATTTTTCTTTCTTTTTTATTGTGGAGTGCAGCAAACGTGCCAACAACTTTGACTCGTCCGCAACTCTAGCCAGTCTTCAGTATATCGGAATTCAGGGTGAGCTACTGTTTCTAGCTCAGACTGGACTCTCTCCTTCACGTCTTGATGTCTTGAAGTTCGGACATGGACCATCTCTTTTACTTATTTTAGTTTCTTAAATACTCTTAGACTTAGAAATTTGAGGATAGATGTTCTTGGTGTGATGACTTCCAGATTTTGGGGATGATAGTTGATAAACTTTAGAAGCTTATTTACTGGTTATATTAATAAGATTTTGAGTCTTCCGCATTATATTTTGTTCATTATGGTTGAAATGTTGGGGTTTAGATTTGTTGGTTCGCTCACATAGTAGGATAAGTATGGTGCCACTCGCGGCTCGTTTTGGGTCGTGACAAACTTGGTATTAGAGCATTAGGTTTGTTGGTCTCATTACACAAGAAAGAGTTTAGTAGAGTCTTGAGGAACGGTAGGGGGACGCCTTTACTTTTCTTTGAGAGGCTATAGGACTTTAGGAAAATTCCATTCTTTCTTTCTTTCGTGCTATTACTTGGATCCAATTGGTATCTGGGTGATACAAATTGGTATCTGACATCCTCACTCTATTTCGCAGATGGCTAGAACTAGAGCAACAACTGTGCCAACACCAATACCAGCAAGACAGGGTGCGTTTGAGCCAGCCACTGGGGCTGTAGCTCGAGGAGGAGCAGTGGCAAGAGGCCGTGGTAGAGGTCGTGGGAGGACGTCCTCTAGAGGTAGAGGACAAACACCTGGTCTAGCTAGTACTAGGGCGGTGACTCCTCCACCGACTGATGAGGTAGTAAGAGAGGGTGAGGAAAGGGAAAATGAACAAGTGCAAGATGAGGAGTTACCATCCCAACCTACCCCAGAGATGATAAACCAGGTTCTTGCTTATCTTAGCGGGTTATCTGATCAAGGCCAGACACCTCCAGTGTTTTCTGCGCCAGCACCTCAGGTTCCTGGAGTACAACATGCAGGTGCTGTGGCTCCCCGCATGTATGCCTCATTGGGAGTAAGCACGTTTCCTCGATTAACTACAGGGCCTATAATGACGAAAGATCAGCATGAACTTTTCACTAAATTCTTGAAGTTGAAATCTCCAGTCTTCAAGGGTGCTGAATCTGAGGATTCTTATGATTTCCTGGTTGATTGTCATGAGCTGCTACATAAGATGGACATAGTAGAACGATTCGGCGTTGAGTTTATGACCTATCAGTTTCAGGGAAATGCCAAAATGTGGTGGCGGTCGTATGTTGAGTGTCAACCGGCACAGGCACCACCTATGACTTGGGCATCATTATCTAGCCTATTTATGGAGAAGTATATACCCCGGACTTTGAGGGATAGGAGGAGAGATGAGTTCCTGAGACTAGAGCAAGGCAGGATGTCGGTTACTGCTTATGAGGCTAAGTTTCGTGCATTATCCAGGTATGCCACCCAACTTTGCTTTAGTCCACAAGAGCAGATTCGCCGTTTTGTGAAGGGATTGAGGTCACATTTGCAGATTCCAGCCTTACAGGTAACTGCTGCAGCAAAATCCTTTCAGGAGGTGGTATATTTTGTGATAGAAGTTGAGGGGGTGAAGCCAGACGACTTCACCATGGCATCGACATCTAAGAAGTTTCGTAAGGGAGGTAAGTTTAGTGGTTCTTACTCCAGAGGGAAGAGTTCAGGTTGTTACCCAGCCCGACCTGTTCAGTCTTCACTACAGGCTGTAACTGGGGGTCCATCGCAGACCGGTCAACATTTCTCTGAGTTTGGAGGTTATCCCCAGACTTCGTCATTCTCACAGAGACCTATGCTTGACTCCAAAGAGTGTTATGGATGTGGAGAGACTGGACATATTAGTAGGTTTTGTCCAAAAACAGAGTTACAGACCCCCAATAGTTAGAGGTAGAGGTGGTCATGAGAGAGGCCGCCATTCTGGAGGACGTGGTGGACAAGGTAATGGTGGTCACCAAACCAGCCAGGGTGGCGGGCAAGCTGGAGCTACTGCAACACAACATGGTAGGGGCAACGGGCAGACAGGTGATATGGATCATTGTTATGCTTTCCTTGGGAGGTCTGAAGCAGAGACATCTGATGCTGTTATCACAGGTAATTTTTTGGTTTGTGATTGCATGGCTTCTGTAATATTTGATTCTGGATCCACATTTTCATATGTATCTTCCTCATTTGCTACTGGTCTTGATTTACATTGTGATTTGCTTGACATGCCTATTCGTGTTTATACTTCGGTGGGTGAGTCTGTGATAGTTGAGAAGGTGTATAGGTCTTGTCTTGTGACTTTTGTGGGGAGCAATGCTCATGTAGACTTGATTATCATAGAAATGGTTGATTTCGATGTAATTCTGGGTATCACTTGGCTTTCTCCAAATTTTGCAATCTTAGATTGTAATGCTAAAACTGTAACGTTGGCCAAGCCTGGGACAGATCCGTTAGTGTGGGAGGGTGACTACACTTCCACCCCTGTTCGTATCATCTCCTTTCTTCGTGCTAAGAGAATGGTTAGTAAGGGTTGTTTAGCTTTCTTGGCACATCTCAGGGATGATACTTCCCAAGTACCTTCGATTGAGTCTGTTTCGATAGTCCGCGAGTTTCTGGATGTGTTTCCTGCAGACCTTCCTGGTATGCCATCGGATAGAGATATTGATTTCTGTATTGATCTGGAGCCGCGTACTCGCCCCATTTCCATACCCCCTTATAGAATGGCTCCAGCAGAGTTAAGGGAGATAAAGGCCCAACTTCAAGAGTTGTTAGGTAAGGGTTTTATTAGACCAAGTGCATCCCCTTGGGGTGCTCCTTTTTTGTTTGTGAAGAAGAAGGATGGAAGTTTTCGGATGTGCATAGACTACAGGCAACTGAATAAGGTAACTATTAAGAACAAGTATTCTCTTCCTCGCATTGATGATTTGTTCGATTTGATACAAGGTGCTTGTACCTTCTCAAAAGCGATTTGAGATCTGGTTATCATCAATTTAAAATACGGGCAACGGATGTGCCAAAGACTGCTTTTCAGACCAGGTATGGGCATTATGAGTTCTTAGTAATGTCTTTTGGGCTTACGAATGCCCCTGCTGCTTTCATGAGCTTGATGAACGGGATTTTTAAGTCATATATGGATCTCTTTGTCATTGTATTCATTGATGATATACTGGTATACTCAAAGAGCAGGAAAGAACATGAGGAGCACTTTAGAATTGTATTGGAAACGTTGAGGGAGAAAAAGCTTTATGCCAAATTCTCCAAGTGTGAGTTTTGGCTAGATTCAATGTCCTTCTTGGGGCACGTAGTTTCTAAGGATGGAGTGATGGTGGATCCTTCTAAGATTGAAGCAGTGAAGAGTTGGGTAAGACCTACTAATGTTACAGAGGTAAGGAGCTTTGTTGGTTTAGCTATCTACTACCGTCGATTTGTCAAGGGATTTTCTTTGGTTGCTTCCCAACTGACAAATTTGACTAAGCAGAGTGTTCCGTTTGTATGGTCGGACGAATGTGAAGAAAGCTTTCAGAAACTCAAGACCTTGTTGACTACTGCACCAATTCTTACCCTACCAGTGGAAGGTAAGAATTTCATTGTTTATTGTGATGCATCCTATTCTGGTTTGGCTGCAGTGTTAATGCAAGAGAAGAATGTAATTGCTTATGCTTCAAGGCAATTAAAGGTGCATGAACGTAATTATCCGACCCATGATTTAGAGTTGGCTGCAGTAGTGTTTGCATTAAAGCAATAGAGACATTATCTATATGGGGTTAAGTGTGAAGTCTATACAGATCATCGTAGTTTACAGTATGTCTTTACTCAGAAAGATTTGAATTTGAGACAGAGGAGGTGGATGGAACTACTGAAGTACTATGATATTACTATCTTGTATCACCCAGGAAAAGCTAATGTTGTGGCAGATGCTTTAAGTAGAAAAACAGGGAGCATGGGAAGTCTAGCTCACTTGCAGGTTTCTAGACGCCCATTGTCTAGAGAAGTTCAGGCTCTGGCTAATGACTTTATGAGGCTGGAAGTATTAGAGAAGGGAGGATTTTTGGCCTGTGTGGAGGCAAGATCTTTTTTTCTTGACAAGATTAAGGGAAAACAGTTTACTAATGAGAAACTGATCCGGATTCGAGATATGGTATTGCGAGGAGAGGCTAAAGAAGAAAAAATTGATGAGGAAGGCGTTTTGAGAATTAAGGGAAGGGTATGTGTGCCCCGCATTGATGATTTGATTCACATTATTCTTACAGAGGCTCATAGTTTAAGGTATTCCATACATCCTGGTGCAACCAAGATGTATCGTGACCTAAAGCAACATTTTTGGTGGAGTAGGATGAAGTGTGATATTGTTGATTTTGTTGCTCAATGCCCGAATTGTCAGCAGGTAAAGTATGAACACCAGAGGCCTGGAGGGACACTTAAGAGAATGCCCATTCCTGAATGGAAGTGGGAGAGAATTGCAATGGACTTCGTGGTTGGTCTTGCAAAGACATTGGGTAAGTATGACTCCATTTGGGTAATTGTTGACACATTAACTAAGTCTACTCACTTCATTACTGTCAAGGTGACTTACAATGCAGAGAAGTTAGCCAAACTTTATATCTCAGAATTTGTTCGATTGCATGGAGTTCCACTCTCCATCATATCAGATAGAGGAACACAGTTTACCTCTAAGTTTTGGAAAACATTGCACGCTGAATTAGGTACTAGGTTGGATCTTAGTACTGCATTTCACCCTCAGACCGATGGTCAGTCTGAGCGAACGATTCAGGTTTTGGAGGATATGCTTCGTGCATGTGTGATAGAATTTGGTGGTCATTGGGATAACTTCTTACCCTTAGCAGAGTTCTCATACAATAATAGCTATCACTCAAGTATTGATATGGCCCCATTTGACGCACTGTATGGGAGGAGATGTAGGTCTCCCATTGGTTGGTTTGATACATTTGAGGTGAGGCCATGGGGTACCGATCTTTTGAGGGAATCGTTAGATAAAGTGAAATTCATTCAAGAGAAGCTTCTAGCAGCTCAGAACAGGCAGAAAGAATATGCTGATCGAAAGGTTAGGGACTTAGATTTTATGGAGGGTGAACAAGTCTTGCTGAAGGTTTCACCCATGAAAGGGGTGATGCGGTTTGGTAAGCGAGGTAAGCTTAGTCCGAGGTATATTGGTCCATTTGAAGTTTTGAAGCGCGTGGGGGAGGTGGCTTATGAATTGGCATTTCCTCCAGGACTCTCAAGAGTGCACCCTGTATTTCATGTGTCTATGCTGAAAAGATACCATGGGGATGGAAACTACATCATTCGTTGGGATTCAGTTCTTCTTGATGAGAATTTGTCTTATGAGGAGGAGCCTGTTGCTATTTTAGATCGAGAAGTCCGCAAGTTGAGATCAAGGGAGATTGCATTCGTCAAGGTTCAATGGAAGAATCATGCAGTTGAAGAGTCCACTTGGGAGAAGGAGGCTCATATGCAAGAAAGATACCCACATCTTTTTACAGATGCAGGTACTCTTTCTCGCCCTTGTTTTTCTTCTTGTGATCGTTCGAGGACGAACGATGGGTAAATTGATATCTATTGTAACGACCTGTTTAGTCGTTTCGAGCAGTAGATTATTTTTGATGAAAACTGATTGGGTCGACGGATCACACGACGGACCGTCATGGTAACGTCAGACCGTCATGGACTCTGTGGTCCCGTACTTGTGTAATTCTCCTGTTGCTTTCCTTTATTATCCTCAATGACAAGTAGGACGAACCGTCATAGGCACAACGGTCCGTCGGGCGTTTCGTGCCAAAACACTTAAACTCTAAAATCTGGGTACTGGGATCAACTCTTTGAACTTCGCGACGGAATTGCAGCACGGACCGTCGTAGACACGACGGACCGTCACAAACATCTTCGCTAAAATTGACTCTCTGAACTTTGTGACGGACCTGCAGGACGGACCGTCGCAGGTACAACGGGCCATCACGAGCTGCGTAACCTCGACTGGGTTGGATTTCTGCTAAAAGTTTTATGGGGTGTTTTGGACTATTTATGACAAACTGTATGAAATTAGAGGGTAAGTTTAATAACTTATTTACTTGGGGGTTAAAGGAGATAACCTTAAAATAAATAATGGGTCAATTTTATCATATTGAATTATATGATAATTAGGGTAAAAGAAGAAAGAAAGAGACGGAAAGAGAGGGAGAACGAGCGAAAAAAAAGAGAGAAGCGAAGAGGAAAGCAGAGGCATTGAGAAGTAGCTTGCTTGATCACGATTCTTCGGTGGAGGTAGGTTATGGTTTATGCTAGTTCATAGTAAACTCTTAATAGTGATTGATATGTATTGGGTGATATTGTAACGTCTTCTATATGCTTAATTGTGTGGTTGCATGATGTGATTATGAAATTGTGATGGATTAGAATGATGAGGCTGTTGAATCTTAAACCTTAAATCCTCTCTATTTAGATGATGTATTGACTTAAAAGAGGCTTGATGAACTAAAGCAATGAGATTAGGGTATCGGGTGTCACGTTCCGACACGTAGCATTAGGGGATCGGGTGTCACGCTCCGACACGTAGTATTAGGGGATCGGAGTGTCACGTTCCGACACGTAGCATTAGGAGATCGGGTGTCACGTTTCGACACGTAGTATTAGGGGATCAGAGTGTCACGTTCCGACACGTAGTATTAGGGAATCAGAATGTCACGTTCCGACACGGTAATGATAAGAGATTAAATCCTGAAATATGTTAATAAACTCAAATACAAAGAACCTATTCCCAAATGAGTATGGTGTGGAGGCTTGAGTCCTCATAGGTGTGCTTGATATTGTTGCAAATGGCTCTTATACTTGTGGTTGTCACCTGTTAAGTATTGTAGTTGATTTTATTTTGTTATTTGATATATATTGCTTTCTATTTTGAGTTGGCCGATGATACCTACTCAGTACGTGTTCCTTGTACTGACCCCTACGAGTATTTTTCTTTTTTTGTTATTGTGGAGTGCAGCAAACGTGCCAACAACTTTGACTCGTCCGCAACTCTAGCCAGTCTTCAGTATATCGGAATTCAGGGTGAGCTACTGTTTTTAGCTCGGACTGGACTCTCTCCTTCACGTCTTGATGTCTTGAAGTTCGGATATGGACCATATCTTTTATTTATTTTAGTTTCTTAAATACTCTTAGACTTAGAAATTTGAGGATAGATGTTCTTGGTGTGATGACTTCCAGATTTTGGGGATGATAGTTGATAAACTTTAGAAGCTTATTTACTGGTTATATTAATAAGATTTTGAGTCTTCTGCATTATATTTTGTTCATTATGGTTGAAATGTTGGGGTTTAGATTTGTTGATTCGCTCACATAGTAGGATAAGTGTGGGTGCCACTCGCGGCTCGTTTTGGGTCGTGACACAACTTGTCCCTAAGGATACAGTTTATAATTACCATCTTCCACCATGTCACGACCCAAATCAGGGACGCGACTGGCACCCACATTTACCCTCCTATGTGAGCGAATCAACTCATCTAAACCTTAACATTCAAGATATATCAACAGAAAATAATGCGGAAGACATAAACTAATAAAAAACAATTCAATACTATTATTATTATCCCCAAAATCTGGAAGTCATCATCACAAGAACATCTATCTCAAATACTTAACTAGGAATGTCTAAGAACAAAATAACTAAAAAGCTAGTCCATGCCGGAAGTTCAAGGCATCAAGACTTGAAGAAGAAGACCAGTCCAAGCTAGACGCATTAGCTCACCCTGATTTTCCGATGAAGTGAAGACTGGCTAGATCTACTGTTGAGTTGAAGTTGACGGAACGTTTTGCTGCATTAAACAAAACAAAAGAGGAAAACATAAAAGTAGGGGGTCAGTACAACCACACGTACTGAGTAGATATCATCGGCCAACTCAAAATAGGGAACAGTATATATCAATAATAATGTAAATCAACTACAATACTCAACATGTAGCAATAACAACATGAATTCATCAATAACTACAACCGAGTTCACACGTGAGGACTCAAGCCTCAATACCATACTCATTTGGGAATTAAGTTCATTAGATTGAGTATATTCATTATCTTTCAAGATTCATTATCTTTCTTCCTCTTGTGTCGGTACGTGACACTCCGATCCTCTATTTCTATCCTGGTGCCGGAACGTGCACTCCGATCCTCATTCTATCCTGGTACCGGAACGTGGCACCCGATCCATTTTCTATCCTGTGTCGGAACGTGACACTCCGATCCTCATATTCTATCCTGGTACCGGAACGTGGCACCCGATCCATATTCTATCCTGGTGTCGGAACGTGACACTCCAATCCTCATATTCTATCCTGGTACCGGAACGTGGCACCCGATCCATATTCTATCCTGGTGTCGGAACGTGACACTCCGATCCTCATATTCATTCTATCCTGGTACCGGAACGTGGCACCCGATCCCCTAATTCATCAAGCCTTCTTTTACACTAAGGCATCATCATTCTCATTATATAATTTATCAAGCCTTCTTTTATACTAAGGCATCATCATTCTCATTATATAATATATCAAGCGAATTAGGGTTCTTTCAAGATTTGGAATTCAATAGCTTCATCATGCTTTGTTAATTCATCGCAATTTCATAATCATAATCATGCAAGCATACAACTTAAGCACATAGCAGGGTTTACAATACTATCAACACATAATATTCACTATTAAGAGTTCACTACGAATATCGTAACATAAACCATAACCTACCTCCACCGAAGAATTGAATCAACAAGCTATCTTCTTCGTTTCTCTCTCTCTACTCGTTCGTTTCTCCTCTCTTTCTGTTCTTTTCTTTTGTTTTGTTTTATTCAAACCCTCCTTCTTTTTACCCTAATTAAAAGTATAATTAAGTGTAAAGGAGGACAATAAAACCCACTAATTAACTTAAGGTTACCTCTTTTAACCCCCAAGTAATTAGACCTATTAATATTAACCCTCAATCTTTATAATTAAGGAAAGAATAGTCCAAAACGACCCCAAACGTGTAGAGAATCCTATTTTGCCTGGGACTGCGCAACCTGTGACGGGCCGTCGTGACTGCGACGGTCCGTCACACAGGTCGTCGCAGCTCCCTCGAACTCACGTAGCCTGTGACAGCCCGTCACAGCTGTGACGGTCCGTCCTGTTCCTCCGTCATGACGGTCAGGAACTCGTTTCTTGTACCAAATTCTCAAAAGTTGAAGTGTTTTGCAACGAAAACTCACGATGGTTCATCGTGGATGTGACGGCACGTCCTGCAGGTCCGTCACAATTTACAGCGAGTCGATTTTCAGTACCCAATTTCAAAATTCTAAGTGTCATGGGACGACACATCCTCGACGGGCCGTCGTGACTATGACGGTCCGTCGTTACATCCGTCGTCCCAGCCAGTTTTTCCAGAAATAAAATCTTTTGCTCAAAACGACTAAACAGGTCGTTACAATAGATACCAATTTACCCATCGTTCGTCCCCGAACGATCAAAAGAAGAAAAACAATGGCAAAAAGGAGTACCTGAATCTGTGAACAGATGTGGGTATTTTTCTTGTATATCCGCCTCCTTCTCCCAAGTAGCCTCTTCAACCGGTCGATTCTTCCATTGAACTTTGATGGATGCAATCTCTCTCGATCTCAACTTGCGAACTTCTCTATCTAATATAGCAACTGGTTCCTCTTCATAAGTCAAGTTCTCATCCAACAACACTGAGTCCCAACGGATAATGTAGTTTCCATCTCCATGGTATCTTTTCAACATGGACACATGAAATACCGGATGCACTCCCGACAGCCCTGGGGGCAAGGCTAATTCATAAGCCACCTCCTATTCGCTTTAGTACCTCAAATGGTCCAATATACCTTGGACTTAGCTTACCTCTTTTGCCAAACCGCATCACCCCTTTCATGGGTGAAACCTTCAACAAGACTTGTTCACCTTCCATGAACTCCAAGTCTCTAACCTTCCGGTCTGCATACTCTTTTGTCTACTTTGCGCCGCTAGAAGCTTTTCTTGAATGCCCTTCACCTTTTCTAACGAATCCCTCAAGAGATCGGTACCCCAAGGTCTAACCTCGAATGCATCAAACCAACCAATGGGAGATCTACACCTCCTCCCATACAATGCTTCAAATGGAGCCATATCAATACTGGAGTGATAGCTATTATTGTACGAAAACTCTGCCAAAGGTAAGAAGCTATCCCAATGGCCACCAAACTCTATCACACATGCGCGAAGCATATCCTCCAACACTTGAATCGTTCGCTCAGACTGACCATCGGTCTGAGGATGGAACGCGGTACTAAGGTCCAACCTAGTACCCAATTCTGCATGCAATGTTTTCCAAAACTTAGAAGTAAACTGCGTACCTCTATCTGATATAATGGATAGTGGAAACCCATGCAATCGAACGATTTCTGAGATGTAGATTTTTGCTAACTTCTCTGCATTGTGAGTCACCTTGACCGGAATGAAATGAGCAGACTTAGTCAATCTGTCCACAATTACCCAAATTGAATCAAACTTCCCCAGTGTCTTTGGAAGACCAACCACAAAGTCCATTGCAATTCTCTCGCACTTCCATTCAGGAATGGGCATTCTTTGAAGTGTTCCTCCGGGCCTTTGGTGTTCATATTTCACTTGTTGACAGTTTGGACACTTGGCAATAAAGTCAACAATATTGCGCTTCATTCTACTCCACCAAAAGTGTTGTTTTAGATCGCGATACATCTTGGTTGCACCCGGATGTATAGAATACCTTGAACTATGAGCTTCTGCCAGAATAGTGTTGATCAAATCATCAATGCGGGGTACACATACCCTTCCCTTAATCCTCAACACACCTTCCTCGTCGATTGTTGCTTCTTTAGCCTCTCCTCGCAACACTTTATCTCGGATTCGCCTTAGTTTCTCATCATCAAACTGTTTTCCCTTAATCTTGTCAAGAAAAGAAGATCTTGACTCCACACTAGCAAACAATCCTCCCTTCTCATTTATTTCCAACCTCATCAAGTCGTTAGCCAGAGTCTGAACCTCTCTAGCCAATGGGCGTCTAGAGGCTTGCAAATGAGCTAGACTTCCCATGCTTCCCGCCTTTCTACTCAAGGCATCTGCCACAACATTCGCCTTCCCCGGATGATACAAAATAGTGAGGTCGTAGTCCTTCAGTAGTTCCATCCATCTCCTTTGCCTCAAGTTCAAATCTTTCTGAGTAAAGACATACTGAAGGCTACGATGATCCGTGTAGACCTCACACTTAACCCCATATAAATAGTGTCTCCATTGCTTCAATGCAAACACTACCGCGGCCAATTCCAAGTCATGAGTTGGATAGTTACGTTCATGCACTTTTAATTGTCTTGAGGCATAAGCAATCACGTCTTCTCTTGCATTAGCACTGCACCCAAACCCGAATAGGATGCATCACAATAAACAATGAAGTTCTTACCCTCTACCGGCAAGGTGAGGATAGGTGCGGTAGTCAACAAAGTCTTAAGCTTCTGAAAGCTTTCCTCACATTCATCTGACCATACAAATGGAACATTCTGCTTAGTCAAGTTTGTCAATTGGGAAGCAATAGAAGAGAATCCTTTGACAAAGCGGCGGTAGTAGCTAGCTAACCCAACAAAACTCCGTATTTCTGACACATTAGTGGGTCTTACCCAATTCTTCACTGTCTCAATCTTAGAAGGATCTACCATCACCCCATCCTTCGAAACCACATGCCCCAAGAAGGACACTGCATCTAGCCAAAACTCACACTTAGAGAACTTGGCGTAAAGCTTTTTCTCCCTCAACATTTCCAACACAACCCTCAAATGCTCCTCATGTTCTTTCTTACTTTTAGAATATACCAGTATATCATCTATAAATACGATCACAAAGAGGTCGAAATACGGCTTAAATATCCCGTTCATCAAGCTCATGAACGCAGCAGGGGCGTTCGTAAGACCAAAAGACATCACCACAAATTCGTAATGTCCATACCTCGTTCGAAAAGTAGTCTTTGGCACATCCGTTGCCCGTATTTTCAATTGATGATAACCGAATCTCAAGTCAATCTTAGAGAAGACACAAGCACCTTGTAATTGATCGAATAAGTCATCAATGCGAGGAAGAGGATACTTGTTCTTAATAGTTACCTTGTTCAACTGTCGGTAGTCTATGCACATCCGAAAACTCCCATCTTTCTTCTTTACAAACAAAACCGGAGCACCCCAAGGAGATACACTTGGTCTAATAAAGCCTTTGCTCAACAATTCTTGAAGTTGGGCTTTTAACTCTCTTAACTCCGCGGGAGCCATTCTATAAGGGGGTATAGAAATGGGGCGTGTACCCGGTTCAAGATCAATACAGAAGTCAATATCCCTATCTGGGGGCATACCGGAAGATCTGCAGGGAATACATCAAGAAACTCACGGACCACCGAAACGACTCAATCGAAGGTACTTGGGTAGTGTCATCCTTGAGATGTGCCAAGAAAGCTAAACACCCTTACTAACCATTTTCTTAGCACGAAGAAATGAGATGATACGCACGGATTGGAAGTGTAGTCACCCTCCCACACTAACGGATCTGTCCCAGGCTTGGCCAATGTCACAGTTTTAGCATTACAATCCAAGATCGCAAAATTTGGAGAAAGCCAAGTCATACCCAGAATTACATCAAAGTCACCCATTTCTAAAATAACCAAATCTACATAAGTGTTGCTCCCCACAAAGTTCACCAAACAAGACCTATGTACCTTTTCAACTACCACAGACTCACCCACGGTGTAGAAACACGATAGGCATGTCAAGTAATTCACAATGCAATTTAGGAACCATTAGCAAATTGGAAGATACATATGAAAACGTGGAGCCAGGGTCAAATAATACAGATGCCATGCAATCACAAACCAAAAGATTACCTGTGATAACAGCATCAGACGCCTCCGCTTCAGATTCCCAGGGAAAGCGTAACAATGGGCCCTATCGTTTGTCTGTCCATTGCCCCTACCATGTTGCGTAGTAGTGGCTCCATTTTGCCCATCACCTTGCCGTTGTGATGACCACCATTACCTCGACCACCACGTCCTCCAGAAAAGCGGCCTCTACCATGACCACCTCTACCTCTAGCTAGTGGGGTTCTGTAACTCTGGTTTTGGACAATACCTCTTGATGTGTCCAACCTCCCCACACCCATAACACTCTCGGGGTTCATGCATAGGTCTCTCGGAGTAGTGTGACCGTTCTGAGGTGGACCCCCAACTACAGTCTGTAGTGAAGACTGAATTGGTCGACTTGAGTAACCTCGGAGCTCTGTCCTCTAGAGTGAGAACCATTAAACTCGCCTCCCCTTCGAAACCTTTTCGATGTCGATTGTCGTGGTGAAGTCGTCTGGCTTCACTCCTTCCACCTCTATCACAAAGTCTACCACCTCTTGGAAGGATGTTGCCGTAGCCGCTACTATAAGGCTGAAATCCGCAACTCTGACCTCAACCCCTTCACAAAACGGCGAATCCGTTCTTGTGGACTGAAACAAAGTTGGGTGGCGTATCTGGATAGTGCGCGAAATTTAGCCTCATACGCGTTAATGTCATCCTCCCTTGCTCTAGACTCAAGAACTCGTCCCTTTTTCTATCTCTCAAAGTCCTTGGGATTACTTCTCCATAAACAGGGTAGAGAATTATTCCCAAGTCATAGGTGGTGTCTGTTGGTTGACACTAACATGTGACCGCCACCACATTTTGGCGTTCCCTTGAAACTGATAGCTCACGAACTCAACGCCAAACCGTTCTACTATACCATCTTGTGTAGTAGCTCATGACAATCAACCAAAAATCGTAAGCATCGTCTGATTCTGCGCCCTTAAAGACTGGAGGTTTCAATTTCAAGAACTTACTGAAAAGTTCATGCTGATCATTTGTCATAATAGGCCCAGTAGTCAGACGTGGAAATGTGCCTATTCCCAATGATGCATCCATGCGGGGAGCCATGGTAGCCGCATGTCGTACCTCTGAAAACCGGATGGTGTTGTGCAGAAACCACTGGAGGTGCCTGACCCTGATCGGATAATCCACTAAGATAAGCAAGTACCTGGTTGATCATCTCTGGGGTAGGTTGGGGTGGCATTTCCTCATTCTCCCCTTGTTCATTCTCCCCTTCCTCCCCCTCTCTTATCACCTCCTCGGTCGGTGGAGGAGTCACCGCCCTAGTATCAGATGGGCTAGGTGCTTGTCCTCTTCCTCTAGAGGACGTCCTCCCACGACCTCTCCCACGGCCTCTTGCCGTTGCTCTTCCTCGAGCTACAGCCCCAGTGGCTGGCTCAGTCGTTTCTTGTCTTTCCGTTCCTTAAGACTCTACTAGACCTGTTCTTGTGTGATGAGACCAATGAACCTAATGCTCTGATACCAAGTTTGTCACGACCCAAATCAGGGACGCGACTGGCACCCACATTTACCCTCCTATGTGAGCGAACCAACTCATCTAAACCTTAACATTTCAAGATATATCAACAGAAAATAATGCGGAAGACTTAAACTCATTAATAAAAACAATTCAATACTATTATTATTATCCCCAAAATCTGGAAGTCATCATCACAAAACATCTATCTCAAATTACTAACTAGGAATGTCTAAGAACAAAATAACTAAAAAGCTAGTCCATGCCGGAAGTTCAAGGCATCAAGACTTGAAGAAGAAGAACCCAGTCCAAGCTAGACGCATTAGCTCACCCTGAATTTTCCGATGAAGTGAAGACTGGCTAGATCTACTGTTGAGTTGAAGTTGACGGAACGTTTGCTGCATTACACAAATAACAAAGAGGAAAACATAAAAGTAGGGGGTCAAGTACAACCACAGTACTGAGTAGATATCATCGGCCAACTCAAAATAGGGAACAGTATATATCAATAATAATGTAAATCAAACAATACTCAACATGTAGCAATAAAACATGAATTCATCAATAACTACAACCGAGTTCACACGTGAGGACTCAAGCCTCAATACCATACTCATTTGGGAATTAAGTTCATTAGATTGAGTATATTCATTATCTTTCAAGATTCATTATCTTTCTTCCTCTTGTGTCGGTACGTGACATCCGATCCTCTATTTCTATCCTGGTGCCGGAACGTGGCACTCCGATCCTCATTCTATCCTGGTACCGGAACGTGGCACCCGATCCATTTTTTATCCTGGGGTGTCGGAACGTGACACTCCGATCCTCATATTCTATCCTGGTACCGGAACGTGGCACCCGATCCATATTCTATCCTGGTGTCGGAACGTGACACTCCAATCCTCATATTCTATCCTGGTACCGGAACGTGGCACCCGATCCATATTCTATCCTGGTGTCGGAACGTGACACTCCGATCTATCTCATATTCATTCTATCCTGGTAACGGAACGTGGCACCCGATCCCCTAATTCATCAAGCCTTCTTTTACACTAAGGCATCATCATTCTCATTATATAATTTATCAAGCCTTCTTTTATACTAAGGCATCATCATTCTCATTATATAATATATCAAGCGAATTAGGGTTCTTTCAAGATTTGGAATTCAATAGCTTCATCATGCTTTGTTAATTCATCGCAATTTCATAATCATAATCATGCAAGCATACAACTTAAGCACATAGCAGGGTTTACAATACTATCAACACATAATATTCACTATTAAGAGTTCACTACGAATATCGTAACATAAACCATAACCTACCTCCACCGAAGAATTGAATCAACAAGCTATCTTCTTCGTTTCTCTCTCTACTCGTTCGTTTCTCCTCTCTTTCTGTTCTTTTCTTTTGTTTTGTTTTATTCAAACCCTCCTTCTTTTTACCCTAATTAAAAGTATAATTAAGTGTAAAGGAGGACAATAAAACCCACTAATTAACTTAAGGTTACCTCTTTTAACCCCCAAGTAATTAGACCTATATATATTAACCCTCAATCTTTATAATAAGGAAAGAATAGTCCAAAACGACCCCTAAAACGTGTAGAGGAATCCTATTTTGCCTGGGACTGCGCAACCTGTGACGGGCCGTCGTGACTGCGACGGTCCGTCACACAGGTCGTCGCAGCTCCCTCGAACTCACGTAGCCTGTGACAAGCCCGTCACAGCTGTGACGGTCCGTCCTGTTCCTCCGTCATGACGGTCAGGAACTCGTTTTGTACCAAATCTCAAAAGTTGAAGTGTTTTGCAACGAAAACTCACGACGGTTCGTCGTGGATGTGACGGCACGTCCTGCAGGTCCGTCACAATTTATAGCGAGTCGATTTTCAGTACCCAATTTCAAAATTCTAAGTGTCATGGGACGACACATCCTCGACGGGCCGTCGTGACTATGACGGTCCGTCGTTACATCCGTCGTCCCAGCCAGTTTTTCCAGAAATAAAATCTGTTGCTCAAAACGACTAAACAGGTCGTTACACACCATGAAAAAATCTTGAATAGGAATTGGTGCATTACCAACCTGGGAATACACAAATGTATGAATAAAAAACAATATAGCCATCTGTAGGGCATCATCGTTGTTTTCCCAATTAGCTACCATAAAACGGTTTACCAAGGGTTGTTTATTAACATTATATTTAGTATCAGGAAAATATCTTTCCACTAACCTACTGGTTTTTGAAGCCAGATATGTAAACTCCTTTGCATTACCTTTACATGTCAAATTAGTAATAATAGCAAACTCACGGATACTAAATTTCAACACATTCCCTTTAGCATGACGAATGTGAATTTCTTCATCTAAATTACTGTGCTCAATCTCTAACAAATATAAACGCCTAGTAATATGGCCTTGGTAGTTGCATCTAGGGATATTTTGGAATTGGGAAAATATGATCATTTTGAATGAATTCATACCTTCATCCTTTATTGATGATACTATATGTTCAACAAAAGTGGTGTTATAGGTTGGATTAAACTTTAGAGTATTTGTTGGAATATGTTTAATTACATAAATTATATTCTACAATAAAATAAATAATTTTTATCAATATGTAATATATATAAAATGTTTCTAAATTATTGACTGCATATAATATTTTTGTTTTAAGTGATACTAAATAATAAGAATAATGATACTAAATAAAATAAACATGTTAAGATGATACTTAAACAATACTATTATATGTAGTGATCTTCATGCAATTTGATATAAATAACAAACTAAAGATTAAAGTTACACATATATCTTAGATACATTAATTTTTATGTCCAACACATAAAAGATACTCAAATACACAATTTTGATTATTGGTTATATAAACAGACCTACTGATACTTAAAATGGTATCTACGGAACATTAATATTCATGTGAATATGATACTTAAAAGTATCACAAAATAGAAACTAAATAACACCTGTATGACAATATGATACTTAAATATTAGCATTTTATACCTTAATGTGCACGCAATTTTATACTAAATAACAGCAAAACATCAAACTTAAACATATATTAGATACATTAATGTTCAAATGCAACATAAAAAGATACAGAAATTGCAAATTATTTCATTATTCTTTATACAATGATACAAATAAATAAATAAATAAATAAATAAATAAATAAATAAATAAATAAATAAATAAATAAATAAATATATATATATATAAAACAAACTGATACTTAAATAGTACATATGATACATTAATATATATGTAAAATACCAAAAATTAACACAGAAACTAGTTTATCATGAAGGCACAGAAATAAGAAAAATAATCGGTAGTTAATAGAAAAAATGAATCAGCAAACTAACAAAAAAATACAAAAATACTGATAAAAATTAAACGATATTTAATTGAAAAAATAAATCATCAGACTAACGAAAAAAAATACAAAAATCCTGATACAAAAAAATTAATACTTAATATAAAAATCAGAATCATCATATTAATGAAAAAAATATGAAAATCACGATAAATATGAAAACAAATGTACCTACCGTTGGTAGTGTTGGTCGAACAATCGGAGATGCCGCCTTTCTACCCCTTTTCTTTGGGTTTTTTGGGTCTTTCAAACTAGATGAATGTTTGTTCTTTGACGAATTTCTCTTGCTAGAACTTTGATTTGTCATGACTGTAGTGTCATGCAAAGATGTATAACTCAAATCTACGGAGGTTTCGATTTTGAAAAAAAAGTATAGATTTTTTAGAACAAGAAAAACAGTGCAAACACAAAAAATGATTTTTTTTGAAATAATCATAATGGAGAAGATGATATACCTGTTTTTGGAATCGAATTCGGATGAATAGGTATAAGAATCGTTTGAATTTCAAATTTACTTTAAAATTTTAACTGAAAAATTTAGGGGAAAACTTTGGGCGAAAATTTTGGGGAAGGGAAAATTTTGTTTTAGAGTTTCAACATAAAAAGTAAGTTAAGTATCACTGTGGGTACAAAAAGGAATTTTTGAATTTTAAT
This sequence comes from Solanum habrochaites, assembly GCA_027704765.1. Classification (NCBI taxonomy): domain Eukaryota; kingdom Viridiplantae; phylum Streptophyta; class Magnoliopsida; order Solanales; family Solanaceae; genus Solanum; species Solanum habrochaites. The sequence continues at coordinate 44,190,204 of JAKWJA010002493.1, read as the reverse complement.
AAAAGAGTAGGGAAACATTGGGATTAGGTAAAGTAAAATTGTGTAGTTTAGTAATTTTTCAAAAATATATCTCAAAATTTGTGAAACGGAATGTTAGCTCGCTTGCAAATAAAGTAAGATATGATTGCGAGTTGCTAAACAATGAACCCCTAAGTTATGTTGCATACGATAACGACACTAAATTTTTTTATTAAGTCAAAATATGTATCATAAATTAAAATATAGAGCACATTAATAATACGATGAAATCAATAAAATTATAGCTAATTCCCTAGTTTCAAATAAGGTGACTAAGAACTTATTTGGTAGCATAATATAAAAACATTTGAGTATTTTTCCAGCACAAACTAATAAAAAAAGTGCCTTCATGATATTAGTTTTAAGGGAAAAAGATCAAAAATACCCTTAAACTATTCGAAATAGCTCATATATACCCTTAAACTTTATTTCGGCTCAAAAACTACCCTTCCCTTCATACTATTGGGTCAAAAGTACCCTTCCTATTAACGGAAGTTGTTGAATGCCATGTGTATGCCATTGGATGCCACATTGCATGTCAATAGGATTCCACTGCCATGTAGACTAAATAGAAAGGGTCAAAAATACCCTTAAACTATTTGAAATAGATCATTTTTACCCTTAAACTATATTTTGGCTCAAAATTACCCTTCCCATCAAACTATTGGATCTAAAGTACCCTTCTTATCAGTAGAAGTTGTTAAATTCCATGTGGATGCCACATTGCATGCCAATAAGGTTCCACTGCCACATAGACTAAACCCCTAAATCCAAATTACTTTCCTCCTCATTTCATTATTTCAGAAATGATATATTCACTCATTTATCATACTTTTTTTCGTGGCTGGGTTTCAAAGTGGATATTCATGCTTGTAGGTTAGTAATTATTTTTTCTTGTTTTATTATGTTTACGATTTAAAGCATGATAGTTAGAATTTCACAACTTTCTCCTAATTTTGCAGCTAAGGCTTCCTAGCTTTCTTGGGAGCTGAGTTTCAAAGTGGATATTCATGGTTGTTGGTTAATAAATATTTTTTCTTATTTTATTACGTTTACGATTTCAAAGTATGATATTTACAATTTCACATTTTTCCCGTCATTTCGCGGCCAAGGTTTCATAACTTTCTTCTATGCTAAGTTTCAAAATAGATTTTCGTGGTGGTAAACACAATAAAATAAGAAACAAGTTTACTAATCTATAACCATAAATATCCATTTTGAAACCCAACGACGAAGAAAACTGTGAAACCTTAGCCGCGAAATTAGGGAGAAGGGGTGAAATCGTTTTTGGAAAATAATGAAATGAGGAGAAAACGAGTAATTAAGATTTAGAGATTTAGTCTATGTGCCACATGTAAAATTTAACAACTTCCGCTAATTAGAAGGTCACTTTTGACCCAATAGTTTGACGAAAAGGGTAGTTTTGAGCCGAACTTTAGTTTAAGGGTATATATGAGCTATTTTGGATAGTTTAAGGGTACTTGACCCTTTTACTTTTAGTCTATTTGGCAGTGGAAATCTATTGGGGTGTCATGTGGCATCCACATGACATTTAACAATTTTCTTTAATTAGAAGGGCTCTTTTGACCCAATAGTTTGACGGGAAGGATAGTTTTGAGCCAAAATATAGGTTAAGGGTATATATGAGATATTTCAGATAGTTTAAGGGTAATTTTTCCCTTTTCCGTAGTTTAACTAGTTTAATACCATTTTTATTTTTGAAAAATAGACTTTAGACCATCTCTAACCCATCTATATTTTAATGTCCATTCACTATATTTGGCGAGTAAAGTATAGAATTGGTTCTCCAACCATTCTCTATTTCACACTCTGTTCTACAATTATAGATAGGTGAATGGTAGTTCTCCAAATTTAGAGAACTACTGTTCGCCTCTCTAGTTTACTTTTGGTTATTATAATATTATATTTATTATATTATTAATTGAGTTTTTCTCATTCGTAATTATTTTCTAATAAAATATAACATTTTAAAATATATATTATTAATAAAAGTTCCGCAAATTCATAATCTTTATATTTTATTGTAAAAGAAATGGTGACTTTAAGTATGTATTTTAAAGTTATTTTAATATTGTTTATATTATAAGATTATCAACTAAGTCTCTGTTATATGTGTAATTATTTTTAAAGTAATATAATATCTAAAACATATTATTGAAAGTGTACTACTTCCATTCCAAATTAACAATTTTTCTAATTTAATTTTTTTCATGTTTCTTTACCATTTTAAATATGTATTTTATATTATAATTATTTTTTCAGTATGAAGTATGCACAAAATTTACATGATAATCCAAACAATCAACTTTTATGTTATAGTGATAGATTATTAAACTACACTTTTTAAAGAGCATGAGATTATTTAATGCAACAATTCAAAATGAAATAGGGCAGGTAAATTAGTACATGAAATAATTGGATACAAGATGAAACTTGTTAATTGAAACAACTTTAGCTGTACCTAAAAAATAAGGATAAAAACTGCTCATTTTGAACTCCGTTATACATTAATAGACCATTTATGAGAGTAACCTAATTGAAAGTTTAGTAGTTATGTAAAATTTAAACTAAATTTTATGATAATACAATATTTATGATGCAATTATATTTCATTAATTATTTCACTTTTATTTGGACTGTTCCTTAATATGTATTATATATAATATTTATTGCAATTTATGTTATTTGGAAATTTATAATCGAATATAATTTATATTAAGTGAAGAATTTGAAAAAAAAAACTTTGTATTACATTAAGATAATAGAGTGATTATCAGTAAAAAAAAAGAAGCAATTTATATTATAAAATAAGAAAATAAGAATAAAATAGAAATAATAATACAACATTGAAGAGAGAGAAAAAAAATAAAGAATTGGGTTGAAGTTGGTTTTAAAACTCTATATTTGGAGAGTAAAAGAAATGATAAGAGTTATGCTTACAATTAACATGCTTAAAAAGTTCAACAATTTTCCCCCCATATGCTAAGGGAGTCTCTATTTTAATTTATATGACATATTTTGTCTCAACAAAATTTTTTAAGTGTTGTCTTCTACCATATGCAACATAACTTAAGGGATTTTTTTTTTTCGAAAATTGCAAGCATTCTTATTTTATTTGCATGCTAAAAGTTTGTATCATAAATTTATGATAATCTTAAACTCAAACTTAATGCGTTATTGTTTAGAATATATCTTAATTTTAAAAAATTCTTTCTTCTCCTAATTCTTAGACTCATTTGAACTTATACATTGAAGCAAGAAGAAACATATATCACACAATCATGACATCATAACCATCTCCTACGTATATCACTTAAACAATATCCTGACCATACTTAGCCCTAGTTCGTCCATCATCTAAGGCTTCTTTCTATGATTTATTTATCCTTTGTTTAGTGCACCAAAGCTTACACATAAATCCTACCATTGATTTTTATTATACGTCATAGTGAGCACAATTTTATAACTACCTAATTAATAAAACCTAGCCTACTTGAACTACAAGAAAACTATGAATTACATGTGATTTTTCTTGGGATTAGTAAAAAAATACGCTAGAAACTTATTTTCATACAAATTCCCAGGAAAATCCCCATGTAATTTACAGTTTTCTTATAGTAAGCTGGGCGTCATGTAGTTGCACAGAGTTTTGGTCTTTCAATTCTTGTTTTTGAAACTCGTAATGGTGATCTTGATCGGAAATCCATGCTCCATCGATATCCTTATGCTAGACTTCTTTCTCTCCATCTTTCCCAAGCTTGGATCAGCATTTTGGGTTTTTTTAGGGTGATTTATATCTACATGAGGCATTTTATGAAGAAGGAGAAAATAAGATTTTGCGTTATTTACATTTTGTCTCGCCTATCTCGCTTTGTCGACTACGTTCACCGCTGTAGCACATCCGTCCTAGTAGCATCTGTCCCGCCAATTTCACAAAATTTTCACAAATTTTTGATTTTTCCAAAATATGGGAAGTTCTGGTCATTACATTAGATACAATTTACCCTTTGTTTGTCTCTGAAAGACTAGAGAACAGGTCATTACACACTCTACCTCAAAGTATTTTCAACAAACAACTCGGTCCATGATGAAATCCCAGATGTGGACGACTTTTCCAATTTGATCCACGAAAGGTTCTATTCTCAAAGGATCGGCTACTAAATACACACAACTCCCGAAAAGTATTCAATTTAAATATAAATGGTTTGACCCACCAAGGAAGCCTTTCCGCTGAGGAAGGGAGATTATGGTGCGGGATCTCTCAGTGTAGCGGGAGATCAGAAATAATAAAGAGGGTAAAGTGGAATGGTTTCCCCATTTCCTCCTCTTCACTTCCAAAAGACTTGAAATTGTCATATACGGGGAGCACCCCCTAGGAGTAAACGGTGTCGTCGTCCTGGAAGAGGACTAAGACTAATCTCTTAGCATTCGTCATTACATTTCATAGGTTAAATTGCGGAAAATTTTAAACTTTTTATTTACTTCTACATTGAGGTTTACTTAGAGCCTCATATAGGCTTATATAACAATCGTCTCCAAATGAAGAGGAATTAAGTAGAAGTCTCGTAACTAGAAAAACATGAATAGCTTGATAGTGTCATTGTCCTCGGAAGGTGAGGACCTACCGAACACTTGTGGAATATTCAAGTAGTCTTCAAAGGCCTTCTATAAGTTGAACGGCCTGACCCTACATTTTGTACTAAACATAAAAGATGGGTTAGTACACACTTGTACTAAGTATGAGTATATGCACATATAAGACTAAGAAATGGACCGGAACGGGATCACCAGACCGGAACGAACCGGTACCAGACCGGAATGGAGCGAGTTTACCGGTAGCGGGATGAATCTGACCGAAATTATCGGGATGGATACTCGGTTCCGTCCCATCCCCCTATATACCGGGATGGAACTGGAACGGACCAGAATGGAACCAGATAGGATAAATGCGATGACACATCTAGTTATTTCAAAAAATGATTTTTTTGAATTACGAAAATATGAATATTTTTTTATTTTTCTAATTTTAAATTAATAGTTTTTAAATTTATAATGTTATTTTTTAGTAATATTTATTTAAAGATATTTTTTTTTTGAAAAATTTTACTTATTGAGTTTGCAAGTTAAGTCTAATTAAATTTTCAAGATTTAAATCATTTGAAGTTTATAAGTTATTACTTATTTAATTAATATGTTATAATTTATAAATTATATTTATAAGTTATATTTATAACTTGTAATTTAAGTAAATTAAATTTGTAATTTCGAAAAATTAAATAAAAATAAGTATAAAACAATTACACAAATTAAAAAAATCAATTTAATTTACTTAAATTTTTATTACAAATTGCAATTTCAATTTACAACTATTAGTAGAGTGCATAGTTTAGGAAACAACCTTTTAGGAAGGATTTTGTTTCAATTAAGTCTTGAATGTAATACTAATAGCGTAGTTGGCTAGTATTTATTATTTAATATAAAATAGAAGTTATAATTTATAAATATATTATATAAATTAATTAATTGATATTAATTAATCGGAACCTGAATAAACCAGTACCGGTACACCGGTACCAAACCTCGGTTCCATTTCGTTCCGTGTCCCAATTCAGGATATCCCATTTTGTCCCGTAGGCAACCAAACCGGGACGAACCGTAACGATATTGGACAAGTACATCCCGTTTCGTTGCCCAGCCTTATGCACACACAAAAATTAAAATCATGATTAAGAGGACATTTGTTCAAAACATGCTAATTTACTTTATAAAGCCTCATGCACATCAAAGAACCCATATAGACCAATGATCCCATAACTCTTAAGACAAGTCTATATGCAACACAAGACCAACATCATCAAGTATAGTCAAGTCAACATATATAAGAGTTCATAACATCATAATATAATCAAGACCCTTACCAAGAACCCCTCATTTAGCCTACAAATGCAATGACCAAGTAAAGCCCCATTATCCTACTCAATCAAGTAAACCAAAAAAAGGACCATAAGCAATGCCTAACTTCCCATACCATAACATCAAGAGTAATCCTCTTGATACTTTAGCACTATAGACCAACAACACGTGCAGAAGTGAAACTAACATCGAGTAGAATCAATAACATTTGAAGTCAACATACACATAATAGACACTTTATAAGATCATAAGAAAATAAGGACAACCTCCTAGGCTTCCCTCAAGGCAAACTAGTGCAAGGCATAGGTAGAGTCCTATACCCCTACCTAGGCTAAGTCAAACCCCTTAAGTCACCCTAGTTAGTGATTACTTCATTACTTCTTTTTACATTTAGGAACACTTACCTTAACCGACATAGACTACAAGAGTTAAGTGTGGAATCCGGTGTTATAGAAACTTACACCGATGGAAGGTGGTCTACCATCCAAAATAGTACCAACATGAACATAACATCTAGGTGGATGCACTAGCTAGTATTCCTATGTAGGTAACATAGTTTATGGATCTTGGGGTCTTTCATGGAAATATCACTCTACGCTTTTTTTGGCTATGAGGCTATCCACCCCGTGAGGACTATGGTGAACCCTACCTTCCCTCCTTGGGAAGGCACCACCTATCATCTTCAAGTTCACTCGATTCTAAGCTAGAGTCCCTTCTGAAATATCTTTTTAGCCTTTATTAATCGTCATAGATTAGTTTAGGTCATATGGTAAACCCCTTACATAGTAATCACCATAGCTCAATAGGGATTGCATGATTATTTTCCTTTCAATACAATTCACACATGTGAGGTTAGCACATTTACATGATCACATTATGATAAGGCACATAGGTAAGTCAGCACCATCCTAATATCATTACATCTTAGCCAACAACTCACAAGTCATAATTCAAGACATTCCAATTCAACATCATACTAACCCTAATCAATCTTATCATAAGGTATATTTCAATACGTATTCATCACTAAACACAAGTAATCATAATTGAAGTAAAGGATTGAGATCACAAGACTTACCCCAATCTCCTTCACAAGACATCATAAAGGTTTTACCATCAACCATCCAATTCAACCCAATAATGGGTGTAATATCATCATACAATAGTAATTAACACAATAATAATGTCAATTGCATCATCACTATCCCAATTAACTACAGTTCATAAGGGTTAGGTGGAAAAACGTTCATCATGAATTCTTCAAGAAATAGATCTAATCCCAACAATACATTACCATGTGCAGTGAATGAATGAATTAGAATAGATAAAACAAGTCTAACAATAAATACATTCATCAATTCCCAACAATTAATAAGCAACATCCACGATTTGGGGAATTTTGGAAAAAGGACATTATCCACATTAAATAACCTCAATTATCATCAATTACTCAACAATCTACACTTAATTAGCCATGGGTAATCACAATTAAACACATTCAATCATCAATTTCAAGTTTAGAAGAAAACACATTAGAATAGAAAAACCCCTTGTAATTGTGTGTTTAGAAATCAACTTTTGGAGGACCTCTCCAAGAGTGAAGAAACCATACCTTAATGAATATTAATCGATGAAATTCAAGTGAAATCGTAGAGAAATTTGCCTTCTTCTTCATTCAATGGAGATTGAATAGAGAGAGAAAGTAGAGAGAGGTGAGAGATTTTGAGTTTTGATTTGGGGATTTGATTTGAGTGAAATGTGTTTAAAATCAATATATAGACCTCCCATTAAATAACCAAAATACCCCTCACTTAAGTTTACCCTTTAATGAAGTCAAACTTGAATTCCAATTTTCATATTTTCGTCAGGGAACAAGTCCGCGATGTGGAGCTGCTCCTGCAAGATTTTCTAAATTATTTTTCGAGATAGTGGAATCCGAGACCTGCCAGTGACTCAGATTTTACTTTTGACCAAAATCCCTACAGGTCCGCGATGCGATTACACTCCCTATATGTAATTTGGTTGTTGGTTTGGCAGCTTCCCAAGCCGAATTTGGGGTCCTTTCGTAGACCCCTAGGTCAACCCTTGGGGGGTCAAACCTGGAAATTATTATTCTAAATATATGGTTTTATATATATATTAAGTCATTTTTTAAGTTTTAGACCTCATACAACACCTCCAAACCTTCCCGAGACCTAAGGACATTTCACTAGTTAAATTTTTACTAGCTTCTAGACGTCATGGACGTTTCTTGATGTCTTGACTCCAAAACTTCCTAAATGGTTTATTAACACTATTTTAGGCCTTATTATAGTGTTACTAACCTTAGATAAAAATGTCAGGCTCTAGCTAAGGTCTTGGACTTTTAGAGTGTTACATTATCCCCCCTTAGAAACATTCATCCAGAATGAGACTAAAATCTTTTGGAAGGAAGGGATAGTCAAGACTACCATCCCAAGCAACAACATGTATATTATGAGTAATATATCATAGGAGTAATTCACAACTTCTTTCAAGATATATCAACATAACAACCTAAAATTACACAATGCAACTCAAAACATCATTTTCAACTCATAAGAGTTCCACATTCATTACACGCGTATCCACTTATGCCAAAGCTTTCTTCAACACATATTAACATGCTCAATACAACTTATGAAGTCACAATATAACAAATACACCACATAAGTTCAAATCAAGAAAAATATCACCTTCTTGCAAAAAAAACTCAATTTAGACATATTATTCACTATAATCACTATAACTTGCACATTTTGCAAAACATCACAAAAAATCAAGGCAACTTCAAATTTACTCATTATTTTCATTATTAGTAAGAACAAATAACCCTAATTAGAAAAGAGATGAGGATAACAGGACTTCATGTCGGCCGCAGCCTACCATGTTTCTCCCTTAACTAGGTAGTTTTTCCATAAAACTTTTACGGAGGCCACCTCTTTGTTCCTCAACCTCTTCACTTGACGACCAAGGATTTCCATTGGAACCTACGTTCTCTTTAACACCAATACCTTTGCTATGAAGATTGGACTCGGGGTTACCAATGCATTTCTTAAGCATGGATACATGAAAAACTGGAAGAACTGAAGATAGTTCACTAGGGAGTTTCAAATAATATGCAACCTTCCTAAATCTTAGCAAAATTTTATAAGGACCCACATAACGAGGACTTAAATTTCCCTTCTTGTCAAATATAACCACCCCTTTCATGGGTGAAATTTTCAAATGCACCTTATCACCTTCTTCAAATTCAAGGTCTCTTCTCCTATGATTGGCAATAAGACTTTTGCGGACTCTAGGTTGTTTGTAAATGGTTCCTTATGATATGAAATTTCTCTAAGGTCTTGTATATCAAGTCGAGACCAAGAAGCGAACACTCGCCAACCTCAAACAATCCAATAGGAGATCTACACCTCATATCATACATACCTTCAAAAGGAGCCATAGATATGGATGAATGAAAACTATTATTATATGAAAACTCCACAAAAGGGAAGTGCTCATCCCGATTCCCTTTGAAGTCAATGATACAAGATCTAAGAATATCTTCCAGAGTTTGAATGGTACATTCTTCTTGACCATCCGTTTGGGGACGAAAAACAGTGCTTAACTTCGCTTGAGTACCCAAACCTCATTGAAATGACCTCCAAAACCTAGATGTGAATTGAGAACCTCTATCCGATATGATGGACAAAAAAACCCCTTGAAGACTCAACTCAACCACCAAAGACGACTCGGAGTTATGATGTACTACAACACCACCATTAAGAGAATATTCAATTTGAACCCCCAAACGATCCAACCTATGAACATCCATCACTAGGTTTCTCTTGTCTTCTTCTACATGGGACACACTTCCCATAGAAAAATGACTTAGAGCGTCTGCTACCACATTAGACTTGTTGGGGTGATAGAGAACACTCATGTCATAGTCTTTCAACAACTCTAACCATCTCCATTACCGGAGATTCAACTCCTTTTGAGTGAATACGCATTATAGACTTTTATGGTCCGTATACAAATCAACATGAACACCATAGAGATAATGCCTCCATTTTTTCAAGGCAAATAGCACGACCGTTAACTCAAGTTCATGAGTAGGATAATTCTTCATTAGGACACCCCCAACCCCACTCAGGATTCTTCACAATATACAAGGAAGACCTTGGTAACCTTCGATAAAGTCAACACCGGAGTGGAAGTAAGCCTATATTTTAGGATTTGGAAGCTTTTTTCCACATGCCTCTGACCACTCAAATGTCACACTCTTTTGGGTCAAGGTAGTCAAGGGAGTTACAATGGATGCAAAACCATCCATAAACCTCCTATAATAACCCGCTAGACCCAACATACTCCTTATGTCAGTTGGAGTCAATGGGTTAGGCCAATTTTTCACCGCCTCAGTCTTTCTTGGATCAACATTTACACCCTCAAATATAATATGACCAAGAATCGTTATCGACCCCAACCAAAATCCACAGTTTCTATATTTGGGAAAGAGTTGATGTTCCTTAAGAACTTGCAAAGCAGCTCTCAAATTCCCTATATGATCACCGTCACTCTTTGAATACACCAATATATCATCAATAAAGATAATCACGAATGCATCACGATAGTTTCGAAACACTCTATTCATGAGATCCATAAACACCGTCAGGGCATTATTCAATCCAAAAGACACGACTAGGAACTCATAATGACCATATCTAGTTCGAAAAACCATCTTGGAATATCTTCACCTCTCACCCTAAGTTGGTGACATCCCGATCTCAAGTCGATTTGTGAAAAGTAACTCCCACCTTGAAGTTGATCAAATAAATCATCAATCCGAGGGAGAGGATAATTGTTCTTGATTCTGACTTTATTGATTCGACGATAATCGATACACATCCTAAGGGACCCATAATTCTTATTCACAAACAATACCGGAGCACCCTTGGGGAAATAGTAGTTGAGCCTTCAACTCTTTCGATTTGGCTGGAGCCATCCTATAAGGAGGAATTGAAAAGGGATCTGTATCCGGTAATAAGTCAATACCAAAATTAATTTCCCATTTGAGAGGAATACCGGGAAGATCATTAGGAAAGACCTCCTGAAATTTTCTTTACTACGGGGACCGACTTTATGGGAGAAATTTTGTAGTCTAAATCTTTGGATCTTACAATATGGTATAAACACCCTTTATAGATCATCTTACAAGATTTTAAACCCGAAATGATACGATCTATATGAATGGAATGTCCCCTTTCCAATCTAAGACAGGTTCATTAGGAAATTTAAACTTCACCACCTTTGTTCTACAATCTATGGAAGCGAAATAAGCATGCAACCAATCAATTCCCAAAATGACATCAAAATCAACCATATCAAGTTCTACAAATTCCACATGAGTAATTCTATTGGGCAACACTATAGGAAAATTTCTATATATTCTCTTATCAACAACCGACTCACCCACCGGGGTTGACACCATATAAGGTTCATCCAAGATATCAGCAAAATGTCAAACTTTAACCTACTAAAGAAGTAACAAATGACAAAGTATCACTGGGATCAAGTTAAGCATATAAATCAATAGAAAGGACTTTCAACGTACTGTTCACCACATTGGGAGAAGTCTCTTGCTCGCCTCTAGAGCGGAGAAAAAAAAAGATTCTTCTTTAGACCTTCCACATTAGAACCACTTAATTGAAATTTCTCACTATCCTTGTTTTAACACTTCAAGTTTGGTAAATCCCTCGTGTTGTGGCCACTCTTACCGCAACTAAAGCAATTTTCCATCCCAATGAGGCAATCACCATAATGCATCTTGGCACACTTTCAACAAGTTGGCTTCTTGTTTGGTGAACTAATACCCCTTCCCTTTTGAGTCTTAGAGTTAGACACCTTATCATCACTATACTTAGGGAATAACGAAGGAACTTGATTAGAAAGCATCTTTTTGAACCTAGGCTTGTCTTGGATATCAATCCTAGCCTTTGAAGAACCACCATCCAATGACTTTTTCATATTGGTATCTCTACTCTTCCTCTTAACCCTTGTCTCCTCCATTTGTTGAGCATGAACCATGAGACGAGAAATGTTCATATTATCAAGTAGCATTACCGAACAACATTCTTCTTTCAAATCATCGGACACTCCGATCACTAAGAGGCTCATCTCACCCCTCATTTTGGAAACCAAAGAAGGAGCATATTTCGACAACCTAGTAAGTTTCAAAGAGTAGTCAAGAACACTCATACCTCCTTGATGAAGGTTGATGAATTTTTCTAACTTATCTTCTCTCTTCTCCCTTGGAAAGAACCTATCAATAAAAGCCTTCCTGAAAATCTCCTATGTCATTGAACCATCCCTCAAAGGCCTATTGTCTCTCCATTGAACGTACCAAGTTTGGGCCACGTTCTTGAGTTGGTAGGTGGGTAACTCGGTCTTCTCAGTAGTAGTCAATCCCATAGCATAGAGGATTTTCTGGACTTCATCAATCAACTCTTTGGGGTCTTCCTCCACTTTGGACCCATAGAATTTAAGGGGATTCATCCTTGTAAAATACCTCAAACGGGAGGCCATGGTGCTAACATGTTGGTTTTCTCTGGGTACCTCCTCCCTGTTTAGCTTTGGCCATCATGGATTGAGCTTGAGTACTGATTGCTTATACTTGAGTGATAATGGCTTGGACCTTTTGGAGAAAGGTTGCCCTTATATCCCCATCCATCATGGCCAGAGCTTGATCATCATTAGAAACTTCTTCAAGAGGAGGATCTTGATTGCCACGGAAAGGAATTCCCATATTAGCAATATCTTCATAAAGTCTTCCTGCGGCTGCCGTTTGAGTATTCATACCTATGACTACAATCAGAGGATTAGGTGAAAGCACACATAAACTAGACTCTAGAGGCACGACATAGGATTACAAGAAGATGAGTTTTTCCTAAGCATCACATAGTCTCTCATTCACAATTGTGGCGCGCTTCGCAATTATGAGTAAGAAACTACATAAAGGTGGTTTAATGAGACATCATTTATAATGATATTCGACCTCATGCTGTGAAACCAATATCTCACATACGGGGAGCACCCCCTAAAAGTAATCGATGTCGTCGTCCTGGAAGAGGACTAAGACTAACCTATTAGCATTCGTTATTACATTTCATATGTTTTAAATTGTGGAAAATATAAAACTTTTTATTTACTTTTACGTTTAGATTTACTTAGAATTCTCACTTACACATAATATATATTTTGGGAGTTCACTTAGACTCCTTGCAATAGAAAACACTACATAGGGTTCTTCTTTATTTCACATATAAAGTATAGGAACATAATCTCATAGGAAGTCTATAATATGTCTCATATTAGAACCATCTAAAACGAATGCAACAATTGGGCTTAACGTATACATCATTAAAACAAAGAGCCTTATATAGGCTTACATAATAATCGTCTTCAAAAGAAGACCAAATGACTATAAGACTTATAACTAGAACAAGATCAATAGCTTGAAAGTGGCATCGTCCTCGGAAGGCGAGGACCTATCGAACACTTGGGGATTATCCAAGTACTCTTCAAAGTCTTTCTATAAGCTCAACGGACAGACCCTACATTTTGTAGTTAATATAAAACATGGGGTTAGTACACACTTGTACTAAGTATGAGTATATGTACATACAAAAATTAAAATCATGCTAAAGAGGACATTTGTTCAAAACATGTTAATTTACTATGAAAAGCCTCATGCACATCCAAGAACCCATATAAACCAATGATCAAATAACTCTTATGTCAAGGTCATATACAACATAAGACCAACTTCTTCAACTATAGTCAAGTCACCATATATAAGAGTTCATAACATCATAATATAATCTGGACCCTTACCCATAACCCCTCATTTAGCCTTCAAGTGCAATGACCAAGTAAAGCCCCATAACCCTACTCAATAATGTAAACCAAACAAAGGACCATAAGTAATGCCTAACTTCATATAACATAACATTAAGAGTAATCCTCCTAATACTTTAGCAATATAGACCAACAAAATGTTCATAAGTGAAACTATCATCATTTAAATTCAATAACATGTAAATTCAACATATACATAATAGTCACTTTATAAGATCATAAGAATAAAAGAAAAAACTCCTAAGGCTTCCCACAAGGAAAACTAGTGCAGGGCATAGGTAGAGTCCCCTACCCCTACCTAGGCTAAGTCAAACAACTTAAGTCACCCTAGTTATTATTTACTTCATTACTTCATTTTACTTTTGAACAACCATTCACTACAAGAGATAAGTGTGGAATTTGGTGTTGTAAAACCTTACACCAATGGAGGTGGTCTACCGGCCAAAATAGTACAAAACATGAACATAGCATATTGGTGGATCCACTAGCTAGTATTTCTATGGAGGCAACATAGTTTATGGAGCTTGGGAGATTTCATGGCAATATCACTCTATGCCTTTTTTGTCTATGAGGCTATCCACCCCGTGAGGACTATGGTGAATCCTACCTTCCCTCCTTGGGAAGGCGCCACCCCTCATCTTCAAGTTCACTCGGTGATAAGATAGAGTCCCTTTTTAAATGTATAACCTTTATTAATCATCATATCTTAGTTTAGGTCATAGGGTCTACCCCTTATATAGTCATCATAATAGATTAATAGGAATTACGTGAGTATTTTCATTTCATTACAATTCACACTTGTGAGGTAAGCATATTTACATGATCACATTATGATAAGGCACATAGGTATGTCATCACTATCTTTATATAATTACATCTTAGACAACAACTCACAAGTCATAATTCAAGACATTCCAATTTCAACATCATACCAACCCTAATCAATCTTATCTAAAGGTATACTTCAATACAACTTCATCATTAAACACAAGTAATCATAATTAAAGTAAAGGATTGAGATTGCAAGACTCACCGTAATATCTTTCAAAAGCCATCATAAAGGTTTTACCATCAATCATCCAATTCAACCCAATAATGGGTGTAATATCATCACACAATAGTAATTAACACAATAATGAAGTCAATTGCATCATCACTATCCCAATTAACTTCAATTCATAACCTAGGGTTAGGGGCAAAAGGTTTCATCATAAATTTTTCAAGAAATAGATCCAAAAAAAAAATATATTACCCTAGGAAGTCCATGAATGAATTAGAATATATAAAACAAGTCTAACAATCAATATATTCATCGATTTCCATCAATTCATAAGCAAGATAAAGGATTTAGGGAATTTGGGGAATGGGACATGATAAACATGAAATTCCCTCAATTAGAATCAATTACTCAACAATCTACACTTAATTAGCCATGGGTAATCAAAATTAAACACAATCAATAATCACTTTCAAGTTTAGAAGAAAATCCATTAGAATAGAAAAACCCCTTGGAATTGGGTGGTTTAGAAATCAACTTTGGGAGAACCTGTTGGGGAAAGGAATTTCAAGAGTGAAGGACCCATACCTTAATGAAGATTAATCCACGAAATTCAAGTGAAATCCTAGAGAAATTTGCCTTCTTTTTCAAGCATTCTTCTTTCTTCAATGGAGGTTGAATAGAAAGAGAAAGTAGAGAGAGGTGAGAACTTTTGGGTTCTGATTTGGGGATTTTATTTGAGTGAGTCAATGTGAGGAAAAATTGATTTAAAATCAATATATATAACTCCCATTATATACCCAAAAGACACTCACTTAAGTTGATCCTTTAATGAAGTAAAATTTTAATTCGAATATTTAGATTTTCGTCGGGAAACAAGTCCGCGACGCGGAGCTGCTCTCACCAGATTTTCTAAATTATTTTTCGAGACAATGGAGTCCAGGAACTGCCCGTGTTGAAGAACTTACTTTTGACCAAAATACCTCCAAGTCCGTTACGCGGACACACTCCTCTTATGTGTAATTTGGCTGCTGATTCGGCAGCTTGCCAAGCCAAGTTTAGGGTCTTTTTGTGGACCCCTAGGGCGACCCTCGGGGGGTCGAACCTTGAAATTTTTAATATACATATATGTTTTTAACTATATAAAGTCATTTTTATAAGTTTTATACCTCATACAACACCTCCAAACCTTCTCGAGTCCTAAGGATGTTTCACTAGTTAAATTTGACTAGCTTCACGATGTCATGGACGTTTCTTGATTTCTTGACTCCAAAACTTTCTAAACAGTTTATTAACATTATTTTAGGCCTTATGAAAGTGTTACTAACCTTATATAAACATGTGAGTCTCTAAATGAGGTCTTGGTCTTTCGGAGTGTTATAGAAACTCTCTCATCTACTCCATTCCGAATGTCGAAATTTAGGTAATTTATGGATTTTTATGTTCTTTACTTCGATTATTGAGTAACCTCGATTTCATGCTGCAATTTAATTGGTTAGAAACTGGTGTAGGGTGGTTGTTCAAAATTGAACTTAATTTGCTAGTTTTGTTAGGATAATATAGCATGAACACTTTCTTGACGTCCCTAACTTCTCCGCAATGTTTTGAGCGAAAGGATTTTGTAAATATTTGGTGGAATTGGATATTTTAGAAATTTGGTCGAATCGATACCAAAAAAATTGGGAGAAGATAAAAAGTCTCTTTGCTTAAAACTCGGATTTTAGGGGGTATTTAAGAGTTATTATTCCTAAATAATTGCATATTTAGGTTCTAGGATAGTTAGTACGGCTGAAATTCATTCGAAAATGAGGGTTTTGGTAGAAGAGGCTCCATGATTGTGTCTGGTGTTCATCCAGATAAAGGCCACTCTAGTGACATTCATCTCTCTATGGTGGTCTCCCTTATCCTCATCTGGCATGATCTTGGCCACTATTGCGGGATTTAGAAACCTCGTAGCGAGAGCCCCCAAGTTAAGATTTTTCCCTCTTCCTTTTTTCTAACCTTAAATTGTATATTTAGATAGTGTTCTAACAGGCTCATTAATCCTTACATGTTTTTCTAAATTGATGATCTAAATGATAATAAAATTCTTCTGGTTCGCCGGTGCTGCAAATGAGGAGCATTTCCATGACTATCGAAACACCACATTCTGTTATGAGGAGGTTTCAAATTGATGAAACTGGAGGAGAAGGTGCTTGCCTTCCATGCTCAACTTATATAGCTTTGATGGGCCCCAGTGATGGAGGCTCCCCTTACTGCTCGCTCTACCTAAGTGAGGGATTTTTACGCCATCCTTCCTACTATTTTTTAAGAGGAATCTCACTCTGTCATCCATATCTGAGGAGTTAACATCCCCTTAACTGCCACAGATATTAATGAGGAGATAGAGGTGCCCGAGGTCTCAAATATGGAGTACGAGGAAAAGTTGAGGGAGATGGACCTAGATTGGCCGAAGGAGACCGTGATCGAGCCTATGGGTTGGGACCAAGTTTACTGGGCTAGTCTAGAGGGCATTACTAGCGTATATTGGTCACTTGATGATAAGCGGTGGCTACACTTGGTTATTAGGAGGATCCACCCCTTGGGAAACCGCACCAACGTCTAGATTTTGGTGGTGGCGTGTGCCATACATGGTATTGAGCTATATGTGAAGGCACAAAAATTATGTTGTAGTGGAAGATGTCTTATCAGGGTAATACGAAGGCGTTCTTCCTACCTAGACTTATCACTATGCTGTGCAAGTGTGCGGGAGTGACGCTTCTCGATACTGATGAGGTACTTCCCATGGATCGCGCTTTCAGCCTATTTTGGTTAGACAAGGTTCTACTACAAGGAGTAAGAAGAAGAGGATAGACAGGTCTAGCAGCAATCAGGCGGATGTGGAATCATAAGAAGAGGGAGGCGAAGATACCCCTCCTGTACGGTCTCAACCTCTCCTTTTAGAGACACAAGTAGAGGAGGACTTGGCCGATTTTTCAAAGAAGGATGGGGCGCCCTATTGCTGACACCACCCCGGTTCCCCAACACAGGAATATAGCTTGAGATTCTCCGTCGTGAGTTGCACCAGGACAGGAGAAAGGTTATGGAGAGGGATCATCTTCTTGTTTGGATCTGGACGATGGTGTCTATCATATTAACCTACGTCACCACCGGGCAAGATATTCCATAGTGGAAGAGGGAGATTTTTATTTGTTTCTTGACTAGAGGACGCCATGAGGGTCTTGGTGCTCCCGTGGGAGCTAGACTCTGACAATGGCACTTCTTGTCGTAGGGTTCTTGATTTATTCCTTTGCCCCTTTTGAGCTAATAAATTTTAGGATAACTTCGCTTTTATCTTTTTTACTTTCTGATGTTTTGTAAGCACTTGGATCCTAGTTTTTCTTCTTTCTTCGTAGCAAATGATTAATTACTTTTTATTAACTATTCTACATTGTTGAACACTGATTGAATACACGGTTAGCTAGGTTACCATTGGGGTTCTTATTGGGTAACTTGGAAAATCATAGGGGAAAGCTGAGGTTCTGCCTCGCCTCATCCCGCTTTAGCAGGACTGTCGGTCTCTCCCTGGCAGGAATAATCCCTTCCCAGCGCCCAAAACATAAACAAAACCGCTGCCAATATTTCTTTGGGTTCCTCTCTTTTCTAATTTCACCAAGGTTCCCAGCTTTACCAAACAAATTTACGATAATCCTTCGAACTAGGAGAATTCCTTGACTACTCCACATCAAACCCACGATACACGAACCAATTCGTTCTTATTGATTCAACACCGCCACCAAAACATCCCCAAGAAAAACCTAGACATCCATGGGGTTATTACACAAGCGCAAGATACATTCAATTCTTACTCACAAATCATCTCGTAGTTTTATTTAAACCTTCTCATTGAATCTAGTCAATGAGTTATTTTTTCCACAAGTTTCACGATACATTTACCTCTTGCATAAATTCAACAACTAGACCAACATATTGCACGTAAGAAGGCTCAAAGCCATATTTAAAGTACGCATAATCATATAATCACATCCAAACAACATCAACTTTATATTCGTAGTTAATTCAAAATACATGAAACATGCATTCACAGTTTCAAGTTAAACTCACATACAAGTCCAAATTATTAGTTAGTTCGCTCCATGGATGACTATTTGTTTTTATCCATGCAATTACGCAACCCTTAGGTCTAGATACCAATTGGAACCTTCTAAGTTCCAATTTACATTGCTTGTTTCTTCGGTAGTGACCACGACGTCTGATTTAGTTTGTTGAGATGCCAATTGGACTCAACCCATACAACAATTGACACTCATCCGAAATGATAAAAAAAATGGAACAACTTCCTAGAATTCTTGCTAGCCTTCTCAAGATTAGATGTGGACGTCAACAGATCAATTCGTAAGAGTCTAGTCCATATTTTTCTCTTGTACTAGGAGACCACTAACCTAGGCTCTAATACAAATTTGTCACAATAAAACCCACCAGTCCATGTGGGTACCTACACACTACCACCTAAGTAGGAGAAGCCACCTATCTGAATAGTCACATCATATGTGAATTAAATAGAACAGTAGTAAATATAACAACGAAATCGTATAAATAAGAATTTTTAATACAGTTTCAGTTAAGGATTGTAAAGTAATTAACACCCCAAATATGTAGTCTGAACATGTACCAGAGCTACTAAGAGTACAATAGGACATAATAATGAAAAGACAGAATTCCTACCATGCGGAAGGAAAAGTAGAAGCTGCTGGAGAATTTTTCATCTTCATCTAATGAAATTTCCCAAGCTACATCCAGTCTATGCAAAAAGGCATAGCAAGGGTAGTATCACTACAAACTACTTATAGTGGTAGGCATCATCGTTCAACCACACACCCACTACATATAATAAGAAAATCAACTAACAACACTATGCAATAACCACTACTTTCCCCACCTTTACCCTCACTTGAATAGCTAAAAATTACACTAAGACAGTTACTACCAATTGTCTTCTCCGTCGACCTACTTACTAGTATTTATATCATAGCCTAACCATTTTAACACATCAAAGAGTCCAAAAATACAACTACAAGCATTCCTACTAACCATCCATGGTAAACCCCTTACTTTGTTCTATGTTACACTACCTGTGACACACGACACATTACACTATTTAAAACTTCTAACTACTTTCCATAGATTCCTTCTTCCAAGGTGAAATCCACCAAAGTATTAAATCACGTACACTACCCCCACTTCTCGCCCTTATAATACACATACAACCTTTGCTCTCAATTATTATGACCCTTGAACCCTTGGCCTCCACATAGCACATCACATAGTAGAACAATCAGATATAGTTTATCATAATTATTTAACAATTCTAGAGAATACAACATCAAGTATCACTTACGAACAATGTGCATTATCAAGAGCCAAAATATACTATTATGTCAAGTAGGTAGTTCTTTTATAGAATCCAATTCCAAATTGTTATCATTCCAGAACGTGGTACCAGGTCTAATAATTATGCCAGGGCGTGGAAAAGGATCCCATAAATATATCAGAATACGACAATTGATCCAAAATAGTGCGTCAGAACACAATACCCAATCCATTCAACAAGCCATAATATCAATCTCAAGTATACTCTCAAGATCATATAATTAAGTCATGATTCATGACATTTATCATTCATCTGTCTGTTTTACAACAAGTATCATTAGTAATGCAACATTGTAATACATACACGTGTTACAATGAAGCAAGAACAAATTGTATCACATAATCATGACATCAGAACCATCACCTATCAGTATTACTTAAACAATATGCTGACCATACTTAGATCTATCTCAACATCTAAGGCTTCTTTCTATGATTTATTCATCATTTATTTGGTGCACGAAAGCTTACACATAAATCCTATCATTGATTTTCTTTATACTACGTAATGAGCACAGGTTTATAAAGACTCATTTGATAAAGCCCAGCCTGCTTAGGCGCCATGCAGCACACAAAATTTGGTCTTTGATTTCAAGTTTCCAGAACTCATGATGGTGATCCTAACCACAAATCCATGTTTCGTTGACATCCTTACGATAAAATTCTCTCTTATCATATTTCCCAAGCTTGGAGAAACATTTTTGGGGGTTTTCGAGGGAGTTTTACGTTTAAATTAGGTATTATAGAAAGAAGGAGAAAATAAGATTTCGCATTATTTACATTCAATCTCACATATCCCGTTCTAGCGACTAGTTGCCTCCACTGGCAGTATCGCCTTAGCGGCATCTGCCCTGCCCTAGCGAGACAGTGTCCCTGAATTTTCACAAAATTTCTTTTATTTCAAAAGTGACGGTTTGGGTTATTACACACTTATATTATGAAGTGTATCTTGAGAATTCTAAATGAGAAGCTATGATTTTATCTTAAGCTCCAATGGAGTAGATTGATGTCTGAATAACAAGATTATGGTTAATGTAAGTCCTTCTGAATATACTTGGTGAAGGAAATTGAAGATTTTAGTAAAAAATGCATATAAAATTTTGTTAGTCTTTCAGATTGGATTGGCATAATTGGGTTTGGGTATGTCATGTTGATGAAAATATAGAGTTTGTGGCGATGGAAAGGGATAAACAAAGCATGATTGGAATAAGAGTTCGTGATGGATTGTTCTTGGATGCAAATATTTAATAAGGAATATTTGTTAAATGAATTTACCATCGCAGTTATGACTTGCGCGTATTTAATATTGTGGTTTTCTATCATTCGGAGAGTAATATGGTTGTATGGTAAGTTTTAGGAGTTGTTGGAGAACCACTTGAATAGAATTTAAAAGAGGTAGAGTTATAATGAAAAAATATCAGTAGGATGTAGTGTAGAAGGAAAGAGGTGAGAACAAAAATATTTTCTCTAATTGCAAAGGCTAAAGAGGTATCTTCAAATAGGTTGGAAATGGGGCTCCAAGACACGTGGTTTCATCCGTTTTACTTTAGTAATGGTTATACTGTCACACATTCATCATTTTCTTTAAAACCTGTTGGATTATACTTTAGAAGGGAGTGTACATACGTTCAATTCCAGTGTGATGATAGTTCTTTGTGGTTTTGAGTTTGATACTGAGTACAGTTGGATATTTAGCGAAAGATATGGTAAGGTCGATATAGAGGTGACTAATGATGAGCTAAGATACATGAATTCATAAAAGTCTTCAAGGTGTGATCTAATGTTGATAGATAAAGGTATTAAGTTACATAATTGTATTTTAATAATTCAATTTTTTCATGGTAAGTCTACACTCGCAGTGGTATGGTTTGTCAACTTATGGATTTTAAGGTAAGAAATAATCGATCGCATCGGTTATTTAGCATTAGATAAGACTTATGCATGGTTTGGATTGTAAATTTTCTTATTTATTTCATTGATAAAGGACGTAATGAAAGGTTCCTTTTAAAGGTTTTTATTTAAAGAAAGGTAAATAAATAAAGTGATTATGATAATTGTTAGAAACGAGAGTGTGGGATTAAGTGGAATGATGTGATGAGTATCTGGAGTATGATAAATGGACCATATGTACGATCGTAATGGGAACCAGACCGGTGGAATGTGAGTGGCTAAATGAATGAAATGCAGTCAACTGATTGGAAAGGTTTGATATGTACACTTTAGATGAGTCATTCATCATTATTGAACCTTTGTTTTGTACATTGTTATGTGACCACCTATTTTGTTCTATACATGTCTTGAAGTATGATTTACTAGTTATGCCCACATATGTTTTCACTTTTGTGGGTGGATTCCTAGTGGTGGATTGGGTGTACTGATCTTGCGATGTCCTTTTGCTTGAGGTAGGATGTTTGGGCAGAATTTGTTTTCTTATATGACATATTTGGTGGTGTATGGGATTTTTTCAAATATTCCCGTGATTCTACATGTACCACCTTGCTTATGAGAATTTATAGAAGAGATATGATGGGTATTTTGAACTGTCCTGTAGTCTTAATATTCATTTAGTCGTCGAGGTCATATTTCGTTTATGTGTGGTTTGATATGGGGACTATTGGGTCTAGTTTTACTGATCTTAAAGGTTATCTATAATCACAAGTTCTCATACAACATATTAATATTGTTATTAAAGGTTCTGTATGCTTGAGTGTATCACTTGATCTGTGGTTATTGATAATTCCTTTCTTCAGGTTAGTTGAGTTTGATTATTCATTGATGGATACCTGATGTCAAAAGATATAAGCTCATGGAAAGTTCATGTTATGAGAAGGAAATATTGACAAGATCTATGATGGTTTGTATATTACAAATATTTGGTGATTGGTTCAAGTTCACTTCTTATTGTCGTATTGGTTCGGGATTTTTATCATGATTATGTGAGAAAAGATTCATTCTTATGGTTATTTTAATATCCTTGAAAACATGTTGCATACATCTCTACGGTTAAGATTGGTGGTTATCGTTCGAGTAGTTAGATATCCCATTTGAGGCATTATTAGGAGGAGATGTAGGTCTCAGATGGGTTGTTTGATGATTTGAGGTGAGACCGTGGGTACTAATATTTTGAGGGAATGGTTAAAAGATATGAAATTCATTCAATAGAAACTTCTAGAGGCTTAGAGCATGCAAAAGGGGAATTCAGATAGGAAGGTCAGGAACTTGGAGTTTATAGAGGAAGAGCATGTGTTCCTTATGGTTTCACCCATGAAGAGTGTGATGAAGTTTCGTAAGTGAGGTAAGCTTAGTCTGAGGTATATAGATTTGAAGTTCTTAAGAGTGTGGAAGAGATGGCTTATGAATTGTCTTTTCGTCTAGGGTTATGAAGAGTGCACTTAGTGTTTCATGTATCTATGTTAAGGAAATACCATAGTCACAAAAACTATATTATTCATTGAGATTTATTCATGCTTGATGAAAATCTATCTCATGAGGAGAAGCCCTTAGCCATTCTAGATAGGGAGGTTCACAAGTTGAGGTCAAAGGAGATTGCATCTGTAAAGGTCTAGTGGAAGAATCGTCTAGTTGAGGAGTCAACTTACTCCTACTAAACCGATCAACAATGTTTTCCTTTAATCCAAAAGTTATAATACTTTCATTAAACTTAAGATTCCATTGTCGGGAAGCTTATTTAAGACCGTATAATGACTTCATAAGTTTACACACCAAGTATTCTTTTCCTTTACAAGAAAAACCCTTAAGTTGATTCATATAAAATTCTTCCTTGAAATTTCCATTTTCAAAGACTATTTTCACATCCATTTGATGTTGCTCTAAGTCATAATGACATACTACAACCATTATAATTCTGAGCAAATCTATCCTAGAGACGGGTGAAAATGTTTCTTTATAGTTGATGCCATCTTTATGAGTGAAACCTTTTGCAACAAGTCTGGACTTGTGATGTTCGATGTTGCCAGTTGAGTCACGTTTGATCTTAAAGATCCATTTACACCAAACTCTTTTGCAACTTTTTGGTAATTCAACAAGGTCTCATATTTATTTTTTTCCATAGATTTTAACTCACCTTTCATAGCATTTATGCATCTATCAGAATTATTACTTTCAATAGCTTGTGAAAATAAAACTAGATCATTATCAATTCCCAAGTCAATTTTTGGCTCGTGTAAATGTACCAAATTATCATAAGAAATAACAGATTTCTTTTGTCTTTGAGATTTTCTTAATGCCATTTCTTGTGGTACATCTACAGCAGGTTCATTAATTATGTATTCATTGAGATTTGCTGGAACATAAATTTGTTGTTCTTGTTGATTGTTAGGTGGCTCAAAAACGTTAGGAACAACATCTTTAAAAGAAGTAAAAGATAGAGGAACCCTCACCCTATGTTCTTTAATTTCTGCTTTACGTGGTTCTTCACTCCTACTAACTTCAACATTCTCAATGAACATAGAATTTTCAGTTTCAACTATTCTTGTACTGTGATTACAACTCTAAAATCTATACCATTTTGAGTTTTCTAGATAACCAATGAATAAATCCTTGATTGTTCTTGAATTCAGTTTTTTTTTTTGTGGGTTATAAAGTCTAACTTTTGCCGGGCAACCTCAAACATGCATGTGCCTAAACTAGGTTTCGTACAAGTCCATAGTGCAAAAAGAGTCTTTGGGACTGCTTTACTAGGAACCCTATTAAATAAGTAAACGACAATCTTCAAAGCATACATCCACAATGAAAGAGGCATAGATGAATTACTTAACATACTTCTAACCATGTCCTTTAATGTACACTAACACCTTTTTGCTGCACCATTTTGTGGTGGTGTTCCAGGCATTGTGTATTGAGAACATATGCCATGCTTTTAGATGAATTTTGAAAATGGGCCTGGGTGTTGTCAATTTTCATCATATATTTCATAATATTCACCATCTCTATCTGAGTTGATTATTTTAACCTTTATATCTAGTTGTCTTTCAACTTCAGTAATAAAGACATCTAAGGCATCTATTGCTTAAGATTTTTTCATGTAACAAATAGACAAATCCATAACGTGAAAAGTTGTCAATAAAAGTGATAAAATATTTTTATTTACTTAAATATGCAATATCAAAAGGATCACATATATCAATGTGTATAATTTTAAGAAGTTGTATGCTTCTTGTGGCTCCTTTATTTATGTGTCTTGTTTGTTCCCTTAATATAATCCACACAAATGTTAAGGTCTGTAAAATCTAAATTTGAAAGAATTTTATTCTTAACTAATATTTACAATCTTTCTTTGGATATGTGACATAATCTTTTGTGCCACAAGAAAGAAGATTGTTCATTCACCGAACTTCATTTGGTTCCAATATTTTGATGCAGAGCTAAGAGTGTTTTGGAAGATAGATTATTAAGATTCAGTTTGTATAAGTTATCGCAAAGAGTACCACTATCAATGAGATAATTATGATTAAACAAACAAGAACATCCATTATTGAAATGAAAAGAGTATCGGGTCTTATCCAATTTAGACAAAAAAACAAAATTTTTCAAAAGAGAGGGTATGTAACAAGTTTCAAGTAAGTCTAAGTGATGCACAATATCAAGGATCACATGATAAGTTCCTCTAGCATTAACCGGAGCCTTCACGTTATTCCCTATATACGCATATGTTTCATTCTGGTTTATTATTTGTGTTGTAAGTAATACCATCATATTAGAAACATGAACAATACAACCAGAGTCAATCCATCAAGTATTATAAGGAACTTCAATTAGATTTGATACGAGACATGTAAAAGTACTAGACTTACCTTTCTTCTCGAGTCATGTCTTAAAATTTTGGAAATATTTCTAGAAGTGTCCAGATTTTCTATAGAAACAACACTTATCATTCTTCTGTTTCTTATTATGTACTTGAAAGGAGGACTCATTAACATTATCGTGCCTCGGTTTTCCCTTAGCATGTTTCATTCCTTTTTTTCCAACTCCTTGATAACTTAAAAGTTGATGGAGTGGGATCCTTGATTACTCAAACTTACTTCCTCTTGAACCAACATTTCGTGCAATTCATGCACGTTACATTTGTCTTTCATGGTGTTGCAGTTCATCTTAAAATGGCCGCACTTAGACGGTAATGAGTTGATACTAAATTGTACAAGGAAATTTTGTTCCTCTTCCATTCTCAAAGACTTAAGTCTTGCTGCTATGTTTGTCATTTCAATGACATGGTCATGCATGATACATGAACCAGCAAACTTCATGGTAGCCAAAGTACCCATTAGTGTAACTTATTAGCAGTTTCAAAGGATTCATCCACAAATTTCAAAAAATCTTTTGCATTTCAGTTTTGGGAAGAGTAGTCTTAATGTTGCTCAGTATATTCATTCGCATAAACATTATGCCTAATCTATTAGATCCATCTGAGTGCTTATAATAAGACCTTTATTCAATACTGCTAGTTTCAGTAATATTAGTTCGCTTCATAGGATAAAGTGTAACATCAAGATCTAAAACTCCAAGATGGAATTTCATCTGTTCGCACCAATCTAAGAAGTTAAGATCGTTAAAGTTCGTAACAGAGGTAGAATGTGAATGAAGAGAAAATACTACAAATGTAATATCTCATTTGCTAATAATTTGAGTTATGAATTTTAAACTTACTACTGAATTCCGAAATGGTTTATAAGTTCTTAAAGGTATATTGATGTCTTAATTTTGGCGAAAAATCAAAATGCAACTTTAGACATAATTATTCTTATATATAAATTTAACGTAATTCAATAATTTTTAATGTGTCAATCAATAATATTAATTATATCTGTATAAATAAATAAAAGTAACGACAAGTCTAAATTATCTCCTTAATGTTCAATGGTTAATAAAAATGAAATTATCAACCTTTGGATGATGCGTAAATCTCTTACAACCAAAGCTTCAATATATCCATAAGTGTTATATCATAAGCATCTAAATCATGGATAATTGTATTTATGTTTAATCATTATTATTTTGAAATAATTCTTTAAAGATTAGACCACTTTGGTGATTAACTAATCCATATACATAATTTCAAATAAAATGCATCGTGATAGTGAATAATTATTTCACTTAATACTACTTATTACCTTATTCAAATAAGGAAACTATTAATTCTATTAAAAATCACTAGTTCTTAAATCAGGCTCTATATACCAGCTGTTAGGATTTTAATAATTGTGAAAACATAAACAATCTATGAATTCATAAATCCTATTAATTATTCATGATCGTAGACCTATACGATTTTCACATAAATATATTACTATGATAATTCAGTCAAGAATACATACCTTAATCAACCATAGTGATTTTCAAGAATCTTGAGTGGAGTTGAGTAGAAGCTTTTTTGTTTCTTTACTTTTCGTTCTAGAGAAGTTGTTTCTCTCTTTTGCATTATACTTTATGATAGTTTTGATGGATAAGACTATATCTTTATGGCACAGAGAGGACCCTTTAAATAAAAGTGTTTTTAACATCATTCTGACCTTCACATCATGGTGAGTAGTGAAGATAATGAGTACTTTTAAAACTACCAAGTAACTCCCCACTTAATGGGTAGTTGGAAGAGGTAATAGGTAGTGGAAGACTTAATGGGTAGGTTGAAGTCACGAAGTAACTTTTCCACTTTCCACTTTCCACTTCTCCACACATATAAGTAACTTCCCATATTTATCCAATTAGAATTCAAATTTAGATAGTAATTAACTATTAATCCACAATAATATTGACGTGAGCCATTAAAACTAACACACGAGCCATAAAACTAATTTGTAACTTCAATTATATAATTAATAAAATAAATTTAATAATTAATTTAATTGGTGATTAAAGGAAATAACATTAAAATTAGTAGTGGACCACTTTACTATTTTTATAATATGTAATGCATAAAAAATTAGGGTAGTAAATAATCTCTAGAAGAAAAAAAGATATAATAGATGCACGGTTGCATATAGAAATTGAAACGACACGACCAAAAATATTTTTCAATTCGTTCAAGTAACACTAATATTATTATATGTGTTAAGTTAAATGGTAATTAGTTGGATGAATTGAGAGTAGGAAAATATAAGTTTGTAAAAGAGGGGTAGCTACATGTGTTAAGTTATGTATTGACATATTGGATTTTTCAATGAAAAAGTGAGGGTGATAATGAATTGTTTGATGGGTTAACTAGCCAGTCATTGGTTGATGATATGATAAATTAAGGTTATGGTTGTTGCCACTGGTTCCGTAACTAGTAGCTTCAATCTTCTGTTTTTATTTTTTTATAATCTCATAAACTAAGTTCTAATTTATTAAGATAGGTAATAAAATATTAGATATATTTGTATTATGTTAATTTAATTAAGGTTATTTTATTTTGAAGAAATTAAAACTTAATTTTAGACTTTAAATTTGAGAAATCGAAGATTCGATATATTAATTGACATTAATATTTGAAAATTGATTAGTGTTCTAAATAATGTATATTCATGGTCCACTTTACTAAAACTAATTCCTCCAACTAATTATATTATCTATAAATGAGTATTGCATTTGTAATGCAGACACACACAAATAGTAAAAGGGAAACTATTTTCCCCTCCATTATATTACTTTTCCCGTTTACTCTCTTTCTTTCTTTCTCTATTATGTTACTTTATCTCTCTTAATTCCTTTGTCTTTTTCTTTCTTATTAATATATATTAATATTTCATAACACATTATCAACACGAAGCTCTAATATCTCCTAATATGTCTCATATTAGATATAATGAACATATGTTTTATCTATTTGTAGTTAATATTAGTTCTTACTTTTTTCTTTTGTTAATTAACTTGATAATATTTATTTAGTATAAATGGTTATAGTTTCTATTATTATTTGTTGGATTATATATTATATATATGTATATATATATATATATATATATATATGTATATATATATATATGTATATATATATATATATGTATATATATATATATATATATATATATATATATATATGTATATATATATATATATATGTATATATATATATATATATGTATATATATATATATATATATATATATATAGATATATATATATATATATATAGATATATATATATATAGATATATATATATATACATATATATATATAAATACCATAGATATATATATAGTAATCACAACAAAATAAATAGAGGTCATCATAATCTTCCTTTTTATGTCTGAGTGTTTAGATATCAGAAAAATAAGACATTACATTATTATATGAATATATCTCGTGGACCTATTTAAATTTATCTGCTAAGAAATTTGATTTTAGTTGCCTTCCTTTGTTTTCTAAATCGATTTTATCTTTCTTAGTGTTAAACATGTCAAATTTATCTAAGATAGAGATTGTGACACTTGAAATTTTTAGAAAAAACTATTTTTCATGGATTCTTGATGTTGAAATTGATCTTGACGCTAAAGCTCTTAGTGATACTATTAAACAAGGAAAGAAATCATTAAATCAAGATAAAGGGAATGGTATGATTTTTATCCGTCATCATCTTCACAAATGATTAAATATTTAGTATTTAACTGTGAAAGATCTTCTTGAATTGTGGATTAATCTGAATATCTAAAATTTATGATGTTACCAAAAGCTCGCTATGAGTGGATACACCTTCAATTTTAAGATTTTAAAACTGTAAATGAGTATAATTTTAATATTCATAAAGTAAGCTCCATATTAAATTATGTAGAGATACTATCAATGATGATGACTTACTTGAGAAAACACTTTTCACTTTTCACGCTTCAAATGTGTCACTACAAAAACAATATTGTGAAAGGGGGTCTAGAAATATTCTAAATTGATTACATGCCTACTTGTTGTCTAAGTAGAAAAATTCTTTGCTAGTGAAAAATAATGAAGTTTGTTCCACTGGGTCTGCTGCATCTCCTGAAGCAAATGTTGTAGAAACACATCATTATTCTGAATCAAGATAAATTAATTATCGTGGTCGTGGTCGTGGTCATGATCATTGACGTTGACAAAGACGTGAGGACGGAATAATTATAGTCATCGTGGTGTAAATAAACATGACAATGACAATTTATTTCAAAATAATTCTTCTCAAGGTAGAATCAATATTTGTTTTAACCGATGTGGTATGAAAGCTCATTGGGTATGTGAATATCGTAAGCCCGATATTCACATACACAATTTATTTCCAAATAATTATAGTCATCGTGGTGTAAATAAACATGACAATGACAATTTCTTTCAAAATAATTCTTCTCAAGGTAGAATCAATATTTGTCACCGATGTGGAATGAAATCTCACTGGGTATGTGAATATCGTACGCCCAATCATTTTGTGAAATTTTATCAAGCCTCTCTCAAAAGAAAAGATAAGAATGTAGAGGCATACTTGACGTTTTGAAATGATGATAATGAAGCACCTCCCTCAAATAAATATGATAATATTGAGACAAATCTTTCTTATACAGATGATATCTTTGAAATCCTCCAAAATAATACTCATTTGAAAGCTAATGATTTTTATGAGAATATTTATTGAAAAACTATCATTTAACTGGTGGATAAAATTATAAGAATAATTATTATTTTTCTATTATGTTTGCAATGATGTTGTTCTTCATATATGTTTTTGTTAAGGCATTATGTCTCAATAACTTTTAAATTTTGAATAGGACTTCATAAGTTTCTTATTGTTGTTAGTTTTGTCACATTTATGTCTTATACATAGTGGCACAACACACACTATTTTAAGAGATAAAGATTTTTTTTTCTTATTTGGTAATGAAACAAGCTAATGTCAATACGATATCTGATATTATAAACTTAATTGAAGTTCCAAAAAAATAAACTTAGTACCTTTCAGAGTAACAAATTTTACAATCGATTAAGCATTATATTGTAGCAAGTCTCTAAAAAGCTTATTAAATTTCAAATACATCCATTAAAAAGACTATCATATTGAGACTACAAATGATGAAATGAATGAAAATCTTTATATTATTACAACGATGTCGAGTAAGAAGTTTATACTGGAAAATTTATCCGCTCTTTCATTTGCCTGATACTACACAAGTATTAGCATGATTCAAACACATGCGAAAGTAACCCAAATGGTTACTAACTCAAATGATTTTATGTTTTGGCATGACCGTTTAGGCTATCTAGTTTCTTACATGATGTAAAAAATAATTGAGAGTCCACATGGACACTCTTTTAAAAACCAAAAGATTCTTTAATAATTACAGAATTCTCTAGTGTTCTGTATTCTCAAGAAAAATTAATTACTAGACCATCAATAATCTAAGTGGATATTGAATATCCAGTATTTCTGCAATGTATATAGGCTGATATATGTGGCACATTCACCCATCATGTTGATCATCTAAAAATATTATATGATTTTAATAGATACATCTATACGGTAGCATATTTTTTTATTATCAACTTGTAATATAGATTTTTTGATATTACTTGCTCAAAATATAAAGTTAAAAGCATAATTTTCAGATTATACAATTAATATAATTCATCCCGATAATGCTGTTGAATTTACTTTCCAAGCTTTTTTTGATTATTGTCTATAAACAGGGATAACAGTTGAAAGTTCGGTTGCTCATGTTCATACTCAAAATGATCAAGTATAATCAGTCATTAAATGTCTCCAATTATTACTAGACCAATGATTATTAGAAAAACCTTCCCATTTCATTATGGGGTCATGTTATATTGCATGAAACAAGTCTTGTGCCGATCAGATCCACAAGCTATCATAAAGTCTTCTCACTACAATTCATGACTTTTGGTCTGATGCAGAACATTTCTCATATTAGTATATTTGGATGTCCAATATATGCTACAATTGCTCCACCACACTATACAAAGATGGACCTAAAAAAAGATTGAGCATATATGTTGGGCATGAATCCCCTATTATAAAATATGAAGCACCTATGACTAGAAATTTATTTAGGGTTAGATTTTTTTATTTGTCATTTTGATGAATCACTATACTAAGTAGTGATGGACCCAGGATTTTCAAAAAGTGGGTTCAAGATATAAAAACTAAAACTAAAATGTGGGAGTAGGGATTCGATCTCCGGTAGGGTGGGAAAATTAAGCACTCTTCACCACTAAGACAAGAGCCACACTTTTGTTAGTGGGGTCAAAAGTTAATATATACATATAAAATTTTAAAAATTGATCATATATATATATATATATATATATATATATATATATATATATAATATAATATATATATATTATATATATATATATATATATATATATATAGAGTGTTATTTTTCAATGAGTTCATATGAACCCACTTGACCTTCTATGGGTCCGCCCCTAGTACCAAGCATTAGGGGGAGAAGATAAAAAAAAAAGATGATTGGAATGTATTATCACTATCTCATTTAGATCCTCATATAAATTAATGTGAACAAAAATTTCAAAGATAATTTATTAGAAAAATAATGCGAATCAACTGCTAGATGTATTCATTACCCTATAAAGAGGTTACTAAATCTCATATTCCAGCTACCGATGCTCCAATTTGAGTTGATATCCCAATATAATAATTAATTAATACAAATTAGTCCAAACCACGCTTAAAACGTGGTAGATAAATTATTTTCAAAGATTAAAATTCCTAAAAAAAAAAGAGCTAATGATCAAGATGATCATAATTTTAAAGAACAAGCTCCAGAAGAAAAAAGAAACATAATAATTGATGAAACATTGGAAGAGGTTTATGCACCTGGAAATAATGCAGAGATCTCAATAAATTATGTCTCATTAGAAAAAGTACGGAACTACAGTGATATAATTTTTGAAAACATTTTTTCTTATAATGTTGCCATAAAAATAATGCAACAAAATGAGGATCTTAAACCAAAACAATCGAATAATGTAGTGTAACTTCTCAGAAATTGAAATAAATAGGAAGAAGCCAATAAATGGAAATAGTCATTTTTTGAAAGAATTAAAAACGTGAAATTTACTTAAACTTAGGACAAAAGAATTTTCGGTCAACTTCAAATAGCCATATCTTCTACATCATGATGACTTAGGAGCTTTTCCAGATAAACTAGCAAATATCTTACAATTTTCTTTCCAACGCCGCTGAGTTTGCACAATTCCAAGCTCGTGTGAGTGAGATATGCCTTTTGGAAGTTGGGATTTTTGGTAAGGAAAGTCCAATCCAGATTTAGAACGGTAGGTTTGTCTTTTCCTTACCCGTTTATTTTAATTCAGTTTTGGTAATTACTTAGGGGTCTAAACTAAACTTATTCAGTTTACGCTTTTGAAAAAACAATTAGGATTTTAAGAAAAGAGAAAAAAGAGGACAAAGGAGGAAAATAAGCTATAATCATCAAGCTCTTCAAGAATCGCTTGTGGATTTCGTCAAGGGTTGATCCCTACGAAGTATGTGAGATCACAAAGTGTTGGGTTAGTTAACCCACACGCCAATCATGATTTATTTTAGAGAATTGAAGTTCTTGAAAGCTTGCAAATTGAGTTCTTGATGTGTATATTGAAATTCTATTATTTTCCTGATTCGTTGAAATTGTTGAGGAATTGTTTGATGTGAATCCATGATTATAGGTTTGATTTTGAGTAGAATGTGATGTACTTTGAAAATATAGTAGAATCTAAGTGTTTAGGGAAATAACTCATGTAGTTTAGAGGGTTTAAAGTTGAAAAACGAATAAGAAATTTGCAGATCAAAATATGACTGTGCCTCCGCGTCTCGGAGCTAGTCCCTATATTTGGGAAAAGTCATTTCCCATTGCGGAGAGTTCACTGACCGTTCTTCCCAGAAGTTATTTTTGAAACCAAAATTTAATTGCTTTTGTGCATCGCAAACCCACCCTCAATCAGTGAAATTTTTATATATCTAAAATCATTCTTAAATATCAGGAGATATTTCCTATCACAAATCACAAGTCCTTGAATCTGTAATTCAATTCAAGGGAAGTTAGGAGTCCAGTGAAGAAGTTAAGAGAACAAGTGAAGAAGTGAAGAGTTAACTTAACATAAGTTCTTAATGTTTTCAAAAATCTTTCATAAATGTTTTAACATTGTTTTACGCTTAAGTTCGAAGTTAAGAAATGAGTACAAATTAAAAGTTCATTCTGTCAAAGATATATGTGGGAACTAAATATTATCAAGAAGTTAAAATGTTTCACATTTAAATAAGAACGACAACTGAGATGTTCTAAGATCCTTTGAGATAGTTTTAAAAAAAAGAGCATATGCTTTAACAATAAAACAAGAGGGATAACTTTGATTTCAAAGGTAGACTTTCAGCTATGTTTTTGAGCACTATCTCAAAATCACATAAAGAAGTATATTTTTGAAACATAAGAGCTAATATAATATTTTTGGCAGTAGTATTGAGCACCTATATGAGAGAGTTCAGACAACTCACACCACTGATAACTCATGTAGTCATCATGGGTAGAAAAGAGTCATACTTTTTAGATGAATCCTTTAGTGGTTTTGGCATAGACTAATGGATCTCCTTAGTATCTTAGGTTCTATACACATGGCACGGTATAGGATGACCCTGGCAGCATGATGCAAAATGTTGTATCATTATAGTATATCTTAAGTGATGGTTGTGGGTTAAAGAACACTCCTATATAAGTAATTATATTTTTATATACATAGCTTATTTGTATTTTTCCATACATTTCAGATTTTTTATGTATCCTTGGATACTCAAAGTGTTGAAATCACGTTTTATACAACTTTTCTTTATATTTCTTTTGATGTAAATTGCTTTATATTGAAATGAGTTAAGTTGTGTTGAGTCTGTTGATCCAGGTAAGTTCTTTAGATTCTTTTCAAGACCATTTTGTGTTTAGCATTTAAACTCGCATACTCATACATTCAATGTACTGATGCGAGTTGGCCTGCCTCGTCTTATGATGGAGAAGAAGGTAGCAAGGATCAGCACACAATGCACCGTTAATCCAGTGAGCACTCCAGAGTTAGTTAGTAGCCTCCTTGTATTTTTTTAGGACTCTTTTTATTGCTTTTAGTCATCTTTTTAGCTCATTAAGATGTCATGGGGTTTTGTCCGGACATCCACAAGTTGTTTTAGAGGCTTCATAGACAATCAAGTTTTAGTTTTTTAGTCTTTTCATTGTCATTATCTTATGTTAAGACTTGGTTTTTCCTTAATGTCCAAGCTGAATGTTCAATTATAACATTCTAGTGTATTTCATAACTATATATTTATTGATTTATGTCTTCCACTATATAAGTAAGTCAGGCCAAGAGTTTTCTTGGCGCCAGCAATGGTTCTCGAGTTCTAGCAACGTCTAGGGTGTAAACTCATTGCGTGACAAGTTTGGTATCAGAGAACATATTTCAAAAATTTTTAAGGTGTCGATGAAGCCATGTCTGTAGAGTCCTAGTTATCACTGTGAAGTGTGCCACATATATAATTAGGAGACTGCAACACTTAGGAAATATTGTAACTTCTTTAACACTCATTTTGTGCGTTGGATTTTGATCTCTAAATTTTTCTCTCTAATTAGTGCTTTCGTGTGTTTCAAACAATCATGCCTCCATGAAGAGCAGTTTGAGGTTGCCCAGCTAGGAAATATGTTAAAACACAAGAAAAATGGTGCCTAATGCACTTGAAGTACGACCCCAAGGAAAGGTCACAAATGCTAAGTTCTGTGTGACTATTTAAAACATCTTGTAACTTTAAATAACTACTTATAAGCTAAGAAAATAAAAATAATCACTTTTTGAAAGAAAGGGAAAATTTAGAAAATTTCCTAAGTAAAGAAAGTGAGTTTTGGTAATTTTCAAACGGACATAACTTCTAGATCCGGATAAGTTAGAGTTAGTTCTTTAAAACACCACCGAGTTTGTGTATTTTTGATATTTTATGAGGGAAATATGCCTATCGAAAGTTGGATTGAGGAAGTTCCTAATCCAGATTGAAGGATGAAAAATCTAGTCTTTTCACAAATTAATTTTTATTTTGTTTTTAGGGATTTATTTAGGGAAAAAGGTTTTAGTTTAGATTAGAAAGTTTAACTTTATGCTTAGGTCTTGGCAAAGAGAGAAGGAAGAAGGAAAAGGGAGAAAGATCAAGGATTCACCGAGAATGCCAAGGAATGTGAGATCTGTTGTGTTGGGTTAATTCATCCACACACCAAAAATTGTTTCAATTGAATGGTTTTAGAATTGTTTACATGTTAAGAAGTGAATTTTTGATGAATCTTGTCGAAGCCCAATTGGTTGAGTTGTTTAAATGCTCATTGATCTTGATTTGTTCCTAGTTGTTTTTCGAGTTAGATCTAACGGGTATTGAAGGTATTGATGATCGCCTAATCTACATTAGAAGGCCTGGGGCGGCATGCTGGCAGTGCGCGAAAAAGGTGCCTTAGACCAACAGGTTTGGCGCGGCACGCCCCAAACGCTCTTGAATCGACGATTTTTGCCCAGATTTCGTAGTTTAGCCTTTTAAATTTTTTTTCTAAGGTACATTAACACCTTTCAATTATTCTAATTACTTCAAATAATTTCTACACACATAGAAATCACCAAAGAACACGAATAATAACCTTGAACCCATAATCTATTACAAGGAAATTTAAGATCAAAGTTAAAGAAGTTAAGAGTTCAGTCTAAAGTCAAGAAGTAAGTCAAATCAAAGATTTTTAAAGGTGTTGAAGACTCTTAACTAAACGTTTTAACGTTATTTTAAGGCTCAAGTTCAAGTTAATGGAAAGAGTAACAAGCTGAAGTTCATAAAAGTTAATTAAGACTCAAGTTCTCAAGTTAAGCAAAGAATAATGAGTTGAGTTCATTTCTCAAAAGTTATAAGGGAACTAAGTATTCCCTGAAAGTTTATTAATGTTTTCTTATTTAAGTTAAGAGTAAACTATGATTGATCAAAAGAAATTTGTACAAGAAAAGGGAACATGATTCAAAGTGGGCTTTTTAAAGCTAAGTCTTGAGCAACGATAAAAACCCAAAGGAAGGTAGTTGTTTTTAAAAGCATGAGCTGAAATATATTTTGGGAGTAGTATTTAGTACTGATATGGGGATTATAGTTCATATTAACTCAAGTCTCCATTAAAACCATGTAGCGATCATGGGTATTAACATGTCATATTTTTTAGATGATCACGTAAGTTAAGGTAGTGGTTCCACAAAGTTTAGTAATTCTATGTGATGACAAAGTATAGGATAATGCTATCAGCGTGGGCAAGACGTTGTATCAACACTTAGGCTCATAGTGGTTGTTGTTGGTTAGAGAATCTTCCACAAAATTATTACTTTATATATAAGTAAAGTTGAGTTTATTGTTGCATTTTCTTTAACAAACTAAATGTTTGCATTGTTTTTCAAGCTTTTATATATTGCATATGTCTTGTTGTTTTATATTAGGTCAAGTTCTTCACGAGTTGAGCAGAGCCAAGGTAAGTGTTCCTTCTTACTTTTTTTGAAACTTAAGTTGTTGTTAGAATTTCAACTCGCATACTTGTACATTCATGTACTGATATCAGTTATCTTGAATCATATCATGACGTAGACTCAGGTAACCAGGATCGGCATCATGCAGTGACTCATTGTTCAAGACAAGCACTCAAAGTCAGTGGTTAGCCTCCTTACATTCTGGATGACACATATTTCCTGCTTTTTAGTGTTTTTTATAGGATATTGTGGGGTCTGTCCCAATATCCATCTTAGTAATATAGAGGCTTCATAGGAGTAAGAAAATAAGACAGTTTATGAGAATGTTTTTTCCTTATATTAAGTTAAGTCTTCCGCTGAGTTAAGTAAGTCAGGACTACGGTTGTCTCAAGGTGAACAATGGTTATTCGGTGACGACCACATCCATGGTGTAGACTCGGGCGTGAAAAAATTGGTATCAGAGCACAGGGTTCAAGAGTCCTAGAGAGTCTATGAATTCGTGTATGTAGAGTCCTTTTTATCAGTGTGAAGTGCGCCAAATCAAAAATTAGAAGGCTACATCATTTAAGATTCCTAACTTCTTTCATATTCCTTTTGTGCGTTGGATTTTATCTCTAAAAAGTTTCTGTTTAATTTGTCCCTGCGCGTATTTCAGATCATCATGCCTCCACAAAGAGAAAGGAGAAGCAATGTTTGGGAGCCATAGGTACCTAATGCACAAAACGTGCAACCTCAACGAGAAGTCACCAATGCTGAATTCCGTGAGAATATTTTATTGTTAAGCAAAGAAGTGACTAAACAAGTCAGGTAACAATGAAGAGCTCGACATGAAGAGGCTAACATCTCAAGGATTCGTGAATTCTTGATAATAGATCCTCCTAGTTTCACCAGTTCAAGCACTATTGGGGATCCAAAAAATTTTGTGGAAGAGTTAATGTCATGACCCAGAAATCACGAGTCGTGATGGCACCTATGTTCCAAACCAATAGGTAAGCCAACCAACATATTTTAATAGACTTAACTAACTAATGAGTGAAAAGACAACAATTAGCCAAATCTCCAACACGGAGTTCATTTATAAGTACGAATGCGAAAAACTAAAAAAAATACTAACCAAGAATTGGTATTATAAGTACAAGAGCTTCTAAAATATGATGCAAATTTGAAACTAAAATGACAAATCTAAAATAAGGGATATCCTGTCTGAATACTGAATAACAAAATAAGTAAAAGATAGAGGGAGGTGTGGGCCCCGGAACAGCCAAGCAGCTCACCACAACTCCAAGACACTCCAAACTCGAACTCAAACTGCTCCTCGGTATGTGCTCCTACTCGAAATCGAATCAGCAGCACAAAGAGTGCAACAAGTGTAGTATGAGTACAAAATCACGTGTACCCAGTATGTCTCATTGAGCGACAACTATGAAGTAGTGACGAGAGTTTATATAAGAATTATAAACTCTTGCCCTCACGTTGCCCAAATCCCTCACGATGAATCATCTCCAACTTCTTAGAAGCATCTACCACTTTCTGGAATGGAACATCAGAAGCAGCAAGCGAGAAACTCCTAGACGAATCGGAATAATCAGACCCTTAAAAAACCTTCTCACTCTCTCAGCCTATGTAGGAAGTATCATCGAAGCATGCCTAGCCAACGCATGAAATTTACCCTCACACTCTGCAACTGACATACCACCTTGCTGCAAACCCTCAAACTTGGTCCTCTTGTGCTCTCTCTCACTGTGTGGAACAAATTTTTGTAGAAATACCTGAGTAAACTGAGTCCATGATAGTGGAGGAGATCAAGTTGGACAACTACTAATATAATCCCTCCACCAATGCTTGGTAGAGCCAGTCATATGAAACACTGTGTAGTAAACTCCATGAGACTCCACTAATCCTAGATTATGCAACCTCTCATGACAACTAATTATATATTCATATGCATCTTCAGTTAAGTCACCAGTATAAGTGGGAGGATTCATTAGTCTAAACCTCCTAACCATCATTCGCTCATTAGTGGTAATAGAAGGTCTGTTCGCCAAATGTAATGTAATATCTGGAAACTCCATACTATCCAAACGAGGAGCTACAAGAGCAGCTGCTGAGTCATGAGATTCTTAGAATCCGTAGCAACAATCAAATCTGGAGTCTGACCTCCGATACGGGTCTTTGAGCTGGGTGGTTCCTGAGCTGGCCCATCCCCATCGACACGATCTTGCACATCACCATGAATAACCTCTGTATTAGGAGGTACGGTCCTATCACGACCCTAGGTAAATATTGGTACTTGACCTTCCACAGGTGCTGCAATACGGCCCCTACCCCGACCTTAAGCTCATCTCCTGCCTCTATCTCAGATAGTGTTCCTAGAAGCAGGCGCATGAATTAGGATTCTTACCACCACTTGCCGATGTACCAGTTCTCGCCATCTGAGAGAATGAGATATCAAGATTAGAATTTCAACAAGGTCAAGTGTGCACGATAGTGAATGAAAGAACAAAATATTTCCAAAATGTCCTATAGCCTCTCGAAGATAGGTATGGACATTTTCACACCGATTGGCAAGACTCTATTAGACATTGCTCTTGTACTCGTGAGAGCGATGAACCTAGGACTCTGATACTAAATTTGTCACGACCCAAAAATCACGAGTCATGATGGCACCTATGTTCCAAACCAATAGGTAAGACAACAAACATATTTTAACAGACTTAACTAACTAATGAGTGAAACGACAACAATTAGCCAAATCTCCAACACGTAGTTCCTTATAAGTACGAATGCGGAAAACAGAAAAAAAAAATACTACCCACGAATTGGTCTCATAAGTACAAGATCCTCTAATATACTTTGCAAGTCTAAAACTAAAATGACAAATCTAAAATAAGGGATATCCTATCTGAATACTGAATAACATAATAAGTAAAAGATAGAGGGAGGTGTAGGCCACAGAACAGCCAAGAAGCTCACCAGTACTCCAAGACAGTTCAAACTCGGACTCAAACTGCTCCTCAATATGTGCTACTATTAAGAATCGAATCAACACCACAAAGAGTGAAACAAGTGTAGTATGAGTACGAAACCACGTGTATCCAGTGTGTCTCATTGACCGACAACGAAGAAGTGGTGACAGGAGTTTATATAAGAATAATAAATTCATAAATTATATAAGTGTATATATATATATATTATATATATATATTAATATATTTATATATATATTACACTTTGTGAGTTTCATCAATAAAGGTAATCAAACATCAAGTACTTTGAAACACCAAACAAAACGTATAATCATCAAGAATAAAAGATGTGATGAAATTCAATGCAATATAATACAATGTAATGATATGTCTCAGAATACCCAGTACTCATTCAACCATATATACATGATACTCCTCGGAAATACATTGAGAGCTCATTACCCATGGGGAAATCGCGAAGTAAATATACCGACATGGACGATCTCCATGTGTCTGTGTGGACGATCTCAATACACAATAATAATATCAAACGATTTCCACACGGACGGTCTCCACGTGCCTAAATTACAATCTTAACACTTCACCATCCTTAGCACGGATGATCTCCACGTGCCCAACTTATACTCAATGTCATGTCAATGAATGTATACAATATTATTTCAATATAAGGGGATAATGATGCATCTCACTCAATCAATATCAACATAATACCTAACCACCTCAATTATCACAACTATACGGGTGTAATAAAGAAAACACAATCACACAAAAATTTCCAGTGAATAATATATCAGCTATGTCCATATGCTTTGGCAATTCTCAATTTACAATCTTCATTATATATTAGTAACTTTCCGTTTTATAACACCGGTACTCGTACCAATGACCGTCACACCATTGATATGAGACCCCCATTTTTCGCCCTTACCCGTTTGTCTATTTTCTTTTTTTAATCTTTAATTAGGGAAAACGTCCATCAACAAGTCTAAAAAGTCTAAATATACCTTAGATACCGAACTCGTTCCACGAATCTTTCAAGATTTTTCCTTTCTTTTTCGCAAGATTTCGAAACGTTCCCATCTACCAATTATGCAATATTCGTCAGTATGAAATTTTGTAGACATTCAAATTATTATATGTCTATCATAGAGGCTAAAACTCACTCATATTTCCAACTAAATTCCAAATCTTGATATATATTGGTATGCAAAAATTTTCGCACTTGCTAAATTTCAAGCCAAGAACTTAACTTTAACCTCTCAAAATACCCTCGAATTCAATGTTAAATCATATAATATACACCTAATAATTAATTACCTATCTCAATATATCAAAACTAGTATCTTAATTTTATTTATATGAATAAAATAAGAATCAACCCCCCCCCCTGATTAACAAAACCAGACGAAACACTGCTCCAACATGAACATTTTTTTTTAAAAAAATCTTCCTAAAAATCAACTTCTGTAGGCAACATGCCAAATTTTCCAGAAGTATCCCTTAAATGACAATCATTGTAATGAACGTCCAATCATTGTCATGATTGCCCAATGATTGGCCTAAGATTCCATTCCCCCCCACCATTTTAATACCAAAAAAAGAGAAAGTTATAGACCAACACTTTTTTTCCAAATCCTGCAAATACGTCTTTCACTACATATAAATTCCAACTTTAAAATATTCCTACATATAGCAATCATTAGAAATCATTAGGAAATCATTACTAACTAAACACCAATTAAATTCAATTTAATAATTTTACAAAAATTATAGATCTTTTAATAACAAGTTACAACAAACAATACGTTATCAACATATTCTTCACGCCAATATTTTATACCACTAATGCATGCTTATGCAGAAAATAGATTGGTTAAAGAAAAACTTTTACCTGCAATATTTTACTTCGTTCCTCTTTGTTAAGTAATCTACGCTGCACAAAAAAATCAGTTTCTACATCTTTTGTTTTCTGCCCTTTTAATGATAATTAAGTAAAACAAATAAACTAATCCCACTAACCAAAATTAATTAATGGGTCAAGTAAAAAGGTATTAAATGAATTATGGATATGACCCACTAACTATTAACTATGTTAATTATTCACTAAAATTTTTATCAACTAAATACTCTAAGTCTTCGAATAGTTTAAAAATACTCCTTCAAATTTTCAAAAGGAGTAAAACTAGTCCTAGTTCTAAAAACGACCTAGCGGGTAGTTACATTTAAAGAAGGTTTTTGATATGATGCTTGTTATTGATGCAGAAAGAGTTTATCTAGATTCATACAAACTAAAGAATGTGGCTAGTATTTGGTTCGATCAATGGAAGGAGGGCAAAGATGAGGATCCACCACGTTCGAGTTGGGATTTCTTTGAAGAAGCTTTCTTGGGGTGTTTCTTTCCCCAAGATTTGAAAGAGGACAAGGTACATGTGATCCTAACACTGAAATATGACTTCTTGAGTGTACATGAGTTTGGGTTGAAGTTTACCCAGTTTTCCTTCTATGCTCCTTAAATGGTTAACGACATGAGGAGAAAAATGAGTTTTTTGGTTGCTGGCTTGGGTCGTGCATCAAGCAAAGAAGGCAGAGTTGCGATGCTGGTAGACAACATTGACATATCAAGGTTGATGGTTTATGTGCAACAAGTTGAAGAGGAGGATATCAGGGTCAAAGAACATTATAGAAGCAAGAAAGCTATGTCTGGGAATGAGTCTAGTCAATAGAAG
The DNA here is from genome assembly GCA_027704765.1 of Solanum habrochaites. Classification (NCBI taxonomy): domain Eukaryota; kingdom Viridiplantae; phylum Streptophyta; class Magnoliopsida; order Solanales; family Solanaceae; genus Solanum; species Solanum habrochaites. Next base: position 44,146,695 of record JAKWJA010002493.1, on the reverse strand, counting down.
GGTGGTTCTTATTGACCACAGTTTCAAAAACAAAAGGGGCATGCTCCAACATCTACTAGTGCTCCTGCACCAGAAACAAAGGTGAGCATCATGGCTAGAATTCGGAGAACTTCAGAGCTAGACCAGTACTGTCTTAAGAAAGTATGGCACATGGAGGTAGTTGGGCTCCTTCATGTGCTAAGTATGGTGGAACCCACTCACATAAATGTCGTGATAGTCATACAGGTTGTTTGAAGTGTGGTCAAGAGGGTCGCTTCATGAGAGAGTGACCTAAGAGGAGGAAGGGTAGTGGAAATCCGTGCAACAGAGACAAATATTAATCAGTTGCTTCACAAGATAAAACTTCACCTAGAGGAGCCACTTCTGGTATTAGTTGAGGGGCAATCACTAGCCACCAAGAGCAAGAGAACTCTCTAGATGTTGTCATTGGTATGATAAAAAATTTTACTTTTTATGTTTATCCTTTGCTACACCCACGAGTAAGTTTGTATTTTGTAACTTCTTATGTTGCAAATAAGTTTTAGATTCTTCCTCAAAAATTTTGTGAACCTTTCTGTGTTTCTACACCTGTTGAAGATTCTATTCTACAAGAGAGAGTCTATAATGAGTGACCTATTTATTTGAACCAGAAGAATATCATGTCTAACCTCGTAGAGTTAGATATGGCATATTTTGATGTCATTCTAGGTATGGACTGACGTCATTCCTGTTATGCATCAATAGATTGTAGAACTCGAATTATAAAGTTTTAGATTCCTAATGAGGCAGTTAAAGAGTGGAGTAGTAGTTTAGCAATACCTAAGGGTTGTTTTATTTCATACATTAAGCTGAGAAAGTTAGTTTAAAAAGGATGTATCTATCATGTAGTACAAGCTAGTGGTACCTTTCCTTTAATCAGTTTCTATAGTAAAGGAGTTTCCAGAAGTTTTTTTTTGATGATCTATAGGAGTCCTTCATGAGAGAGAAATAGACTTTGTCATAGACATCATTCCAAATACTCGTCGTATCTCTATTCAGCATATTGAATGACACCAACAAAGTTAAAGAGTTGAAAGAAAACTTGAAAGATCTGTTTTATAAATGTTTCACTCGACCAAGTGTCTCACCTTGGGGCGCTCCAGTCTTGTTTGTAGGAATGCAATATGGTTATATTAGGATATGTCTAGACTACAGCCAATTGAATAAGGTTACCATTAAGAATAATTATTCTCTTAAGATGATAGATGATCTTTTCAATCAACTAAAGGGTGCAACTTATTTTCTGAAAATAGGCCTTTGATATGGCTACCATCAACTGAAGGTTAAGGAATGTTGCATTCAAAAGACAACTTTTAGAACAATATATGGGCATTTTGAGTTTTTCGTCATGTCTTTTGGCCAATACACAGGAGAATTCATGAATTCATGAATAGAGCCTTCAAATGTTATTTAGATATGTTTCTTATCGTCTTTATTGATGACATACTAATCTATTCAAGGAATGAAGAAGATCATGCTAGTCAGCTCAGGATAGTCCTTCAGACATTGAATGATAAGGAGTTGTGTGCCAAGTTCTTCAAGTGTGCGTTTTGGCTTATGTTTGTGGCATTATTAGGCCATATAGTTTCCGATGATGGGATTAGATTTGATACCCAAAATATAAAAGCAGTTTAGAGTTGTCCTAGACCCACGTGTCCAATTGATATTAGGAATTTCTTAGGTTCGGCTAGCTACTGTAGAAGGTTTGTTAAGGGGTTTTCATCTATCTCCTCTCCCTTGATTAAGTTGACTCAGAAGATAGTTAAATTTCAATGGTCTGAAGCTTGTGAGAAAAAGCTTTCATGAATTAAAAAAGGGGTTGACTAGTGCCCCAGTCTTCAAATTACCAGAAGGTACTCAAGGTTTTGTGGTGTAATGTGATGTTCTATGTTCTAATGCAAAGTGTCAAAGTTACAACCTATGCCTCCAGACAGTTGAAAGTTTCTGAGAAAAATTATCCCACCCACGACTAAGAGTTGGCTGCGGTAGCTTTTGCCTTGAAGATATAGTGTCACTACTTGGATGGTGTTCATGTTGATATATTCACTTATCACAAGAGATTACAATATGTGTTCACCCAGAAAGAGCTCAATCTCAGTGAGAGAAGGTGGTTACAGTTACTGAAGGATTATGTCATCAATTTTCTTTACCACCTAGGTAAGGCTAATGTGGTTGTGGATGCTTTAATAAGGTTATCCATGGGAGTTATGCTCATGTTGAGGAAGAAAAGAGACAGTTAGTCAAAGATGTGCACAAACTTGAACGCTTGGGAGTCAGACTTATGGATTCCACAAAAAAGATAAATAGTGGTTACCATTGGGGCTGAGTGATAACTAGTGTCAGAAGTGAAATAGAAGCAAGACTAAGAGCCTATTTTGCAAGATTTGAAGGAAAATTTTCATAGGCAAAGAGTATTAGTTTTTGAACAAGGGAGAGATGGTGTTGTGAAGTATCAAAATAGATGTGTGTATCTATGGTGGATGAACTCCAAGAGAGGATCATAGAGGTAGCTCGTAGCTTATGATATTCCACTCATTTCGTTTCTACAAAGATGTACCGTGATTTGAGAGAGGTATATTGGTGGTAAGGTATGAAGAATGGCATTTTAGAGTTTGTTGCCAAGTGCCCAAATTCCCATCTAGTGAAAGTAGAAAACCAAAGGCTTGGAGGGTTAGTTCAAAATATAATACTTCCGAAATGGAAGTGGGATATTATTAATATTGACTTCATCATAGGCTTGCCAAGGTCTCGTAGACAACATGATTCAATTTGGGTGATTATCGATTGAATGAATAATAAGGCCTATTTTTTCCAGTAAAGACCACTAATTCGACAAATGATTATCTGGAGTTATGCGTTCAGGAGGTGGTGAGACTTTATGGAGTCCCTGCATCGATAATTTCAGATAGTGGTGGACAATTTACTCCACACTTTTGGAAGTCTATCAAATAAAAGGTTTGGGTTCAAAGGTAAACTTAAGCACTACTTTTCATCCTCAGACGGATAGGAAAGCTATGTGCACTATCCAGACAACAAAACATTTGTTGAGGTCTTGTGTGATTGATTTCAAGGGGAATTGGAAAGATCACATACCTATCATTGAGTTCTATTACAATAATGACTACCATTCGAGCATCTAAATGGCTCCATATAAATCTCTCTATGGGAGAAGATGCAGATCTCCTATTGGGTGGTTCCAAGATGGTGAAGCAGGGTTGATAGGACCATATCTAGTTCACCAAGCTATGGAGACGGTGAAGGTGATTCAAAAGAGATACAAAACATAAATGAGTCGTCAAAAGTCCTACACAGATGTTAGGAGAAGGTCGTTGGAGTTTGAAGTACATGATTGAGTATATCTTAAAGTTTCACCCTTGAAGGGTGTTACATGTTTTGGTAAGAAGGGGAAACATAGTCCCCGATATATTGGTTCTTATAGAATATCCAAGAGAATTTACAATGTAGCTTATGAGTTGGAGATACCACAAGAGTTAGCAGCAGTTCATCCGGTATTTCATATCTCCAAATTGAAGAAGTGCATGGGTTATCCTTCATTAATCGTACCAATTGAAAATTTTGAAATTGAGGAATGCCTATCCTATGAAGAGATTACAGTTAAGATTTCAGATCGCCAAGTTCGCAAGTTGAGATCAATATGGTTGCATTAGTCAAGGTCCGTTGGAGGAACCAATTCATTGAAGAAGCTACTTGAGAAGCTGAAGAGGATATAATAAGAGATATCTACATCTCTTTGAATCCATAGAGAATGCAGATCAAGTTACCAGTTCTATTATTATATTTTAGAAATTGTGATTAAGATTGTTGGTACTTTCTCTTTGTTGTTGAGTGTTGAACTTCATGTTACTATCCTTATCTAAGTTAAAAGAAATCACATTCAAGGATGAATGTTCACAAGGGGGAGATATTGTAACATCTCTTAACTTTAAAAAGGTAAGAATAAACTTCAAAACTAAAAATAATCATTTTTTGAAAGAAACGGGAAAATATGGAAAATTTCCTCAATTAAGAAAGTGAATTTTCGTAATTTAAAATGTTCATTACTTGTAGATCAAGATGATTTAGAGTCAGTTGTTAATATGGTTGGAAATCCGTTGGGGATATCTTTTCAAGGTCGTCGAGTTTGTGCAATTTTGATATCCAATGAAAGAGATATGCCTATCACAAGTCAGGCTGGTGGATTGAGCGAGGTCCCAATCCAGATTTAAAGAAGTGAAAACTAATCTTTTAACCAATTCATTTTCTATTTAGCTTTCGGGATTTATTTCGGGTAAATACAAGTTTTAGTTCAGATTACAAAGTCTAAATTTATGCTTAGGTCTTGCAGAACAGAGAAGGGAAGAAGGAAATGTGCAGATCAAGGATTTGCCAAGAACTCCAAGGAATTTTCAATGGAATTTGTCGTGGGTGATCCCTTTCAAGGTATGTGAGATCTTTCATGTTGGGTAAATTCATATACACCAAAACTTTTTTTGGTTAACTGGTTTTAGAATTATCTACATGGTAAGAAGTTAATTTTTGAGTAATCTTATCGAAACCATACTGGTGGAGTTGTTTGAATGCCCATTCAAGTTTATTCATCATTTCCAAGAGTTAGATATGCTGGGTATTGAAGATTCTAAGGGTTTGTAAATAGCATTATGGAGGTTTAGGTGATCTAGGATCTGAAAACTGGAGAAGAAAAATGTTCAAATGCTTCTGGATAGCAGGTGGCACAGCACACCCCATCTGCGTAATAAGGCTTGGGGTAGCGCGCCTGTAGTACGCCATAAAGGTGCCTTAGACAAACTTGTTTGGTGGGGCGCACCACGAATGCGCTTGGATTGGGGTTTTCACCCAAATTTCATAGTTTAGTCTTTTATGTCCTTGTAAGGTACATTAATATCTTCTAGTAATTCTAATTACTTCTAATGATTTCTAAACACCTATAAATCAAACCTTATTTACATATGTTTGTTATCGTCTTTATTTATCACATATAAATCTATTCAAGGAATGAAAAGGATAATGCTAATCATTCCAGAATGGTTTTCCACACTTTTAAATATAGAGAGTTGTATGCCATGTTCTCTAAGTGTGAGTTCTGGATTGACTATGTGGCATTATTAGGCAAAATTTTGTCTAGAGAGGGAACTAAAGTTGATACACAGAAAATACAGGTAGTGTAGAATTGGCCTAGACCCATATCTCTAACTGATATTAAGAGTTTCTTGGGTTTGGCTAGCTATTATAAATCGTTCGTAGATGGGTTCTAATCCATTTCATCGACCAAGTTAACTTAGAAGACTATATTCAATGGTTAGAAGCTTGTGAGAAAAGTTTTTAAAAAATTGAAAAGGAGGTTTTGTGGTGTATTCTGATGCATCTAGAGTTTGTTTGGTTTGTGTGTTAATGTAGAATGACAAAGTTATTGTTTATGCCTCAATTTAGTTGAAGGTTCATGAGAAGAATTATCTAACCCATGACTTAGAGTGGACTGCTCGTATTTGCTTTGAGGATATGTCATCATTATTTGTTTGGTATTAATGTTGATGTATTCACTAATCATAAGAGTCTTAAATATATGTTCACCCAGAAAGAGCTATATCTTACACAAAGGAGGTTGTTAGAACTTCTCAAGTATTATGACATGAGTATTCTTTATCACCTAGGTAAGGCTAATGTTGTTGGAAATTCTTTAAGTAAGGTGTCTACGAGTCGTACCACCCATGTTGAGGAAGAAAAGAGATAGTTAGTGAAAGATGTGCATAGACTTACACATTTAGGAGTCTAACTTATGGATTCCACAGAAGGAGTAGTAGTGGTGATGAATGGGGATAAATCATTATTAGTGTCATAAGTGAAAGATATCAATACCAAGACTCCATTTTTCTTGAATTGGAGGTCAATGTTCATCAGCAAAAAGTATAAGCTTTAGAACAAGGGGGACATGGTGTATTAAGATACCAAGGTAGGTTGTGTGTACGAATGGTTGATGGACTCCAAGAGGGTCATGGAGAAATCTCATAGATCCATATATTCCATTCATCTGGGTTCCATAAAGATGTATCGTTACTTAAGGATATTGGTGGTGTAGTATGAAGAAGGGCATTGCAGAATTTGTTGTTAAGTGTCCGTAATGCCAACAAGTTAAAGTACAAAAGCAAAAGCCCAGTGGTTTATCTCAGAACATAGAACTTTTAAAATGAAAGTGGTAGATGATTAATATGGATTTCATCAAAGGCTTGCCAAGGTCTTGCGGATAGCAGAATTCTATTTGGGTGATTGTCGATAGAATGACCAAGTAAACCCATTTTATGCCGGTAAACATTACCCATTCAACAGAGGATTATGTCGTGTTATGTATTCAGTAGGTGGTAAGACCTCATGGAGTCCCTATTTACATTATATTAGATAGGTCTTCACAATTTACTGCATTGTTTTGGAAGTCATTCTAGAAAGACTTCGGGTCAAAAGTGCACTTCAGTGTTGTCTTTCATCCTTACACAGATGGGAAAATAGAGCTCACTATTAATACCTTAGAGGATATGTTTAGGGCATGTATGATTGATTTCAAAGGTAATTGGGATGACAACTACTTCTAATTGTGTTTGCTTACAACAATAGTTGCCAATCGAGCATCCAAATTCCTCCTTATGAAGCTCTTTATGGGAGAAGATGTAGATCCCTTATTGGATGGTTTGAAGTTATGAAGAAGGGTTGATAGGACAAGATTTGATTTATCAAGCTATGGAGAAGGTGAAATTCATTCAAGAGAGATTGAAAATTGTGTGGAGTTGTCATAAATCCTACACTAATGTTAGGAGAAGGAACTTAGAGTTTAAAGTACACGATTGGGTGTATTTGAAAGTTTCACCCATGAAGGGCGTTATAAGATTTTGTAAAAAGGGAAGCTTAGTTCCCAGTATATTGGACCTTGTCAAATATCCAAAAGGATTGGCAATGTAGCTTCTAAGTAAGAGCTAAGAAATTTTTTTGTAGCGGTTCATCTGATATTTCATATCTCCATGTTGAAGAAGTGCATGTGTGATCCTTTATTGATCATACAAATTAAAGTTATTGGGTTCAATGGTAGCTTTTCTTATGAGTATATTTTGCTTATGATTATAGATCCCCAAGTACGCAAGTTCAGGACTAAGGATGTAGCTGTAACAACCATAAAATGACTATGCTAAGTAATGCTTAACGTATCTAGAATGCCTATGATTAGACCGGGTCCACATGGATCGATGAGCGTAGAACCAGATCTCTGAACCCTTGTAAAAGCCAATCCAACTAACTTGGTAAGTTATTGATATAAAAAAGGTTGGGCCCATCCATGTAGGGCACCCAAACATGAAGATTAACTCGGATGAGTCTTTAGCGGACTTAAAAAGGAGAAATCTTAAGTATGGACGGTCTAGGGGTAAAGTGGCCTTTCTAAGGGTAGTATTGTAATTACCCTAATATTTAATTAAATTTTTAATTAATAAGTTGGAGGGAATATTGGGTAGAAAGGGTCGAAATTAGCCCTTTGAGTGAAATCTTACTCCACCAGTTTCGAACCTAGGTGGGAGCTATTATTTAATTTGATTTATTTCTTTCGTGAATTCATTTAATTAATTAATATTTAATTACTGATTTCATTAAAGGAAAAATCAGATTTTAATAATAATAATAATAATAATAATAATAATAAAAATAAAGAGGAGTCCTAGTTTGACTAAGTCTCCACCTAACTCTCTTAGTCCTAATCCACTCATTCTCACATTTTTCTCTGCTCCTCTCTCACTTTCACGCTTATGCATTATGCAAAACAAAATAACATAACAAAAATAATAAAGTTCATCAAGTACTTGAATGCTAAAAAAATCAAACGAAAAGTTAGTCTAAAAACGTAAAGAAAAACAAAGTTCTTCACAGGATTGTGCTTGATGTTTTGGTGGTGAGGCTTCGTTTTGTGGGAAATTTGCTGAATTTAAACAAATGTGGTACGACATTAAGGTATGAGTTTTCTTTTCTCTTGTCCCCTTTCCCAAGAGACAAGTAAGGTTTTGTTTAATCACAATTGAAAAACTAAGGTTGTCCCCATTGCATGGCCCTATCATTAGATTCTTTGAAAGATTCAAAGCATGCGTTGGTGTGTCTTCTGGTAGATAATTTTAGGTCTTGTTGTGATTATGTATTGAATGTGTATTTGGAAATTATCTAAGGAATGAAGGATGTATTCCGGAAAAGTGTTTTACTTTAATTGTTTGAGCATGGTCGTGTTGTAAATTAACTATGCTGCTGCCTGAAATTTATGTTATAAATGTTGTGTTTTTGTATATATAAATGTTAAAAGTGTGATGTTCGTATAAGTGTAATGTTGCTGGATTTAATGGTAATTCTTGGCTAAATATAATCATAAAAAGATTACACTTAAGATGCACTAAATGATTCACGAAATGGGTTAAGAATTAATGTATGAATGATGATAAAAAGAAGCTGAAAATAGTGAACAAATTTCCAGCATTTGGTAGATGGGTTCATCCAAACAAAGTGGTACAAAATGAAATGAAAAATGAATGTAAAATAAGTGAGATCACTAAGGATTGAACCCTAGTCATCATTACATGAAAGGTACAAAAAATCAACAAAATATTGAGAGGAAAATGGATTCGAACAGACAAAATTTCCAGCTTGCTGGAAATTGTGAGTCTCGGCCAAGTATGGGAAAATTAGCTATGCTTTTTTTAAAAAAATAAATGTGAGGTCACTGAGGATTGAACTGATGACCTGACCAAATAAAAATTACATAAAAGCTTCATGAGAAAAATGAAAGGAAAAATAGATGTGGTAAGTGGGGATTGAGCCCACAACCTCTTGAATGGATGAGAGAGTTAGGAGAAAAATAAAGGAGAAAATAAAATGTGGTGAGTGGGGATTGAACCCACAACGTCTTGAATCGATGAGAGATATAGGAGAAAAATAAAAGAGAAAATAAAATGTGGAGTGTGGGGATTGAACCCACAACCTCTTGAATGGATGAAAGAGTTAGGAGAAAAATAAAGAAGAAAATAAATGTGGAGAGTGAGTATTGACCCCACAACTTCTTGGTTAGGTGAGAAAGTAAAGTGATAAATTAAAAGAATAATAATGAGCTTGTGGGGGATTGAACCCACAACCTCCTTTCCTTAAAATGAAAAACTAGAGGAGAACAAATAAGAAATATTATGGGGTTGATGGGAATTGAACTAGGGACTCCCAAATCTTAAAAATGCAATTATCAAGTTTAAAATAAGATTAAGTGTTGCCCAACGGATTGAAAAACGGGTTCCCTTGCCCAATTAAATATTTAAACATAAGTCATACTTAAGTAATATTTAGTGAATGCTGCCTCTAAAGATCAAAATCAAAATCTTGGCATATCTACAAGATGCATAAGTCTTGTACCACATAATCTTGGGTAAACATGAATCACTTAGACAAGCTATGAATGAAGCCTCATGGCTTGTATCTGTGGACTCATAAGTCTAGCATACGTTCAAAAGTAAGTGAGCCTAATATGTATGTGATAAAATTATGAAACCCTAGAAGGGTTATGTAAGAGTGTGAAACACACTAAATGGCCAAGTACATTGGCATATGATGAAATGAACATTAACCTGAAGGGGTGGGTAATTATGAAAAGCAAATGTGTTAAAGTTAATGAATGAGGTGACAATATGATAAGAGGCTAATCTGAAAGATGAGATCAACCTCAAATGATCCTAAGTAAATGTTACCAAAATGTACTTACCTATGAGAGTGTAAATTTAATGAAGACACCAGTCCATTAAATATTCTAGTCAAAGTATTGAAGTTAATGCATACGTAATAATAATGATGAGATGAGAAATCATATAATGAGCTATGATGTCCTCATGCTAGAAGTCAGCTTCCAATATGTATGAGTTGAATGTAATGGAACTTTATACTGAGCACCGATAGGATAGCTATGCGCGGTGATGCCTTCGTTTGGGAAGGGCAAAGGTTCACATAACTCTCATGAGATGAGACTGTCCGGCATACCGGGTATGGGTATCCTTATATCCTAGTATGTGAACCTAATACTTCTATTATAGGGATCTAGCAGGGTTCTATTCCCTATATATGCTAGCATGTTTTTGTTCACTTTTGTCCGTGATTTCACCTCTTTTACGTGTGGGGATTACACACTAGATTTCATGATGCTCACATAATCTATGTCGGTTAAGGTAACAGTTCCCAAAGAAAGAATAAGGCCAGCCTCAACGAATGCACATAATAAAATGAACGATACCGAAGGTGTTAGGATAGGATAATCAAGAGGTGAGCTAGACTAAAGTAATGACACTAGGTTATTCTTGGTCATTGAAGAACAAACCCGATGAGAGTCTTAAATTAAATCCTAGGTGTGACTAGTGATTGCACTAGTATATGAATGAAATGAAGTACGTATTAATGAATGAAGAAGACTCTGTGTTTGCTAAAGAAGGCTCCCTAGTTAAGGTAACATTTTGGGAAGTCCAAATGTCAAGTCGATGATTCGAAGGTCTCATGACATATGAAAGAATGATATGAACTACGTGATATGATATGTTGAGTACGTTATGTGTTTCTTGCAAAATGATAAGTATGATGATGCATGTTACACTATTGGCATGAATTTCCTAATCCAAATTTGGCAAGTCCACTGACTTTCCTAATCCAAATTTGGCAAGTTCACTGACTTTCCTAATCCAATTATTGCAAGTCCACCAACTTAACTTTCCATAAATCATGTTGTAAGGAAAGATCTATTCTTACTCATGTATGTCCTTGGTGTGTGCTTGCATATTCCCATACTTAGTACAAGTGTGTACTAATCCCATACAACTCTATTCTTTTAGGTTCAGGCATAGGCCGATGCTAGAGCTTACGATACGACGCTGCAACTATCTGGACGTGGAGCATTAATCCGGACTTGGTAGGCCCTCATGCTTTTTGAGAATGTTTGCCATTACATTCTAGTTTAGATATAGGTTTGATTTAGTGGAGTATGTTCCACTATCGTTTCTTTCTCATTTTATTTCAGACATTATATTGGTGTCATTTTAACAAGTACAAACTTAATGCAGTATTGAACTATTTCTTTCATTTGGTGATATTAATATTAGATAGTTGATTGTTAACTTTATGAGTTTAAGTAGAATATGTTTCATATGAAATAATTAAATAAAAAGTTCAAATTTTCCGCTAAAATTAACCTAGATGAAGTAACAATGGCATAATAAGCTTGTCTGCGACCTTTGAGAGGTAAACGATGCTGGTGTCATCTGGGGTCTAGAATCCGGTAGTGACAAAGTTGGTATCAGAGCCCTAGGTTAAATTCCGAGGATAATTAGTTCACATTGAGTAGTTTTTATGTCTTGGTAGTGATGTGCACCACTATCCTGAATTAGAGACTGCATGATGCATAGGAAAAATTCCCTTGTTCTGATCCTATTGTGCCTTCTCTAATATTTGATTTCTTGGTGTGAAGAGCGTATCCAACATCAACTCTTGGGATTGAGAAATATGAATACGAGGAGAAACGCAGGCGAAGAGATTGGAGGAGAAGCTGCTGGGGTAAATCAAGTTTCTCCCAAGGCTCCATCTGCTGGAATGGAGATGCTTGTTAATCCAATAGTTTGACAGATGGATAAGTGAGGACAACCTTGGTACATATGGCCCAAGCCATCACTTTACAAGCTCAGGCTATGACAGCCTAGACGGAGCAACAAGGTGTTCCCAGGGAGAACATACCTGCCAGCACGGCGGCTAACAAGTTAAGGGACTTCACAAGGATAAATCCTCCCATTTACACTGGATCTATGATTGATGAGGATCTCGAGGAGGAGTGTAGGTCAGCTATGTTGCATGATAGCATGGGCCTTTCAAGGATTATGGTACATGTCCAACAAGTGTAAAAAAAACAGGATCAGAAAGCACACTAGTGCAGGGAAAAGGTCAAGGCAAGCTAAGGAGAATTTTTCAATGAAGAGTAGAACTGAAATCATAGATAAACCCAAGTTTATAAAGGGACTCTCCCACCAAGGGGAGTCAAGTTCATTCAAGGGTTTCTATGATAGGGATTCTGAGCCCAGAGTTAAGAGAAACAGTGAAGTAGATACACCTCAGGAAAGGCCACCTTATAGGAAGTGTGGCAAACTTTATGGAGGAAAGTGTAGGCGGGTCTCTAACGCTTGTTAAAGTTATGGAAAACCGGTTCAAATGATGAAGGATTGTCCGTATATGTGAGGTCAAGAAAAAGGGAAGGAGAAAGTTCAACCAAATGGTTCAAATGAAGAGGCTCCAGGACGCAACGATTCTTCGCACTCAAGTCTAGGGGGGTTAGGTGAGGACACCTCTACTTATGTCTCTATTGGGTAGCCTAAATTAGTTTTTCCTGTGTATGGTTTTATGGACTAGTATGAAGTTAATATGTTGGAGTCATCATGTTTGTTGCTGACTTAGGTAAATTTTGTGTTTATTTATGTTGCATGCTTTGATGAGACTAGTTTAGAAAGGAGTTCCTTAGTCTATTAATGCGAAGCTGCTAGTAGGTTTCAAGGATGTGCACCAACCTACTAAAATGTGTATCAGATATTTGCCAATAAAAATGATTGAATAGCTAAGGTATGGATTTCGTCCATAAGTGTTATGCTACCATAGACTATCAAACCAGGGTAGTGAGGTTTCAGATACCAAATGAGATAGGGTATAAATAGGCAGCGCGTGGACCAATCCAACAAAGCCATATAATTTTAAATCTAAGGCCAACAAGATGTTATCTAAGTGGTTAGATATACTTCTCCTAAGGCTGGTTTTGTTTAAGAAACATTAAGTTTTAGTCCAATAGTCGAGTTGGCGTTGTAAGTCCATAATCGTATATGTAATAATTGTACTATGTGAGTTAAAATGAATCCATGTTTGCATGTCATTTTGCTGTTTTTTTATAGCGTCGACATGAAATTTATGTTGCATGAGTTTTGAGGTACATTAAGTTAAGTGCGTTTGAGAAGGAAGTTCCTCAATCTGAAATATGAAGCTTCAGATAAGCATGATTAATATACATTATCCACAATAAGTGTGAAACATAAATTCACAAAGAGCAAAGACTTAAGTATGTTAAAATATTATCGAAAATAACCCACTTTATTTTAAAATGACGTGTAGTGTCATTTAGGGACGAATGTTCCTAAGGGAAGGATAATGTAACAACACTAAAATGACTATGCTAATTAATGCTTAATGTATCTAGAATGCCTACGTTTAGACTGGGTTCACACAGATTGATGCGCGAGAACAAGACCTCTTAAACCCTTGCAACAACCAAGACAAAAAACTTGGTGAGTTAGTTGAGCTAGGAAAGGTTGGGTCCAGCCATGTAGAGCACCCGGATATGAAGATTTACCTTGATGAGTCTTTACCGGACTTAAAAAAATCTTAAATTTTGAGGGTCTGGAGGTAAAACGGAATTTTTCCAAGGTAAGGGTAGTATCATAATTACCCTATATATGTAATTAATTTTTTAATTAATAAGTTGGGGGACATTTTTGGTAGAAAGGGTCGAAATTGTCCCATAGAGTGAAATCTTACTCCACTCAGGTTCGAACCTAGGTGGGAGCAATGATTTAATTTAATTTATTTTATTTAGTGAATTAATTTAATTAACTAATATTTAATTACTGATTTAATTAAAGTAAAATTCATATTTTTAATATTAATAATAATAATAAAAATAAATAAATAATGAGGACTCCTAGTTTGACTAAGTCTCCACCTAACTCTCCTAATCCTAATCCACTCATTCTCACATTTTTCTCTGCTCCTCTCTCACTTTCATGATTATGCATTATGTAAAACAAAAGAACATAAATAAAATAATAAATTTCATCAAGAACTTGAGTGGTAAAAAATCAAAAGAAAAGTTAGTCTAAAAACGTATAGCAAAACAAAGTTCTTCACGGGATTTTGCTTGATGTTTTGGTGGTGAGGCTTGGTTTCGGGGGAAATTGACAGCATTTAAACAAGGGTGGAACGACATTAAGGTATGGATTTTCTTCTCTTTTGTCCCCTTTCCCAAGAGACCCTTAAGGTTCTGTTTAATCGCAATTGAAAAACTAAGGTTGTCCCCATTGCATGCCCCTATCATTAGATCCTTTGAAAGATTCAAAACATGCGTTGGTATGTCTTCTGGTAGATAATTTTAGGTCTGGTTGTGATTATGTATTGAATGTGTATTTGGAAATCATGTAAGGAATGAAATATGTATTCTGAAAAAGTGTTTTACGTTAATTGTTTGAGCATGGGTATGTTGTAAATTAAATATGTTGCTGCCTGAAATTTGTGTGTTATAAATGTTGTGTTTTCGTATATGTAAATGTTAAAAGTGTGATGTTCATATAAGTGTAATGTTGCTTGATTTAATGGTAATTCTTGGCTTCATATAATCATAAAAGGATTACACTTCAAGATGCACCAAATGATCCACGAAATGCCTTAAGAATTAACGTATGAATGATGATAAAAAAAAGCTGAAAATAGTGAACAAATTTCTATCATTTTGTACGTTGAGTTCATCCAAAAAAAGTGGTATAAAATGCAATGAAAAATGAATGTAAAATAAGTGAGATCACTAAGGATTGAACCCAATACATCATTAAATGAAAGCTAAGAAAAACAAAAAAAGATTGAGAGGAAAATGGATTTGAAGAGACCAAATTTCCAGGTTGATGGAGATTTGGAGGCTCGGCCAAGGATAGGGGAAATTAGCTATGTTTTTTTAAAAAAAAATTAAATATGAGATATTTGAGGATTCAACTCATGAACTCCCCAAATGAAAATTACAAAAAAAATTCACGAGAAAAATGAAAGGAAAAATAGATGTAGCGAGTGGGGATTGAACCCACAACCTCTTGAATAGATGAGATAGTTAGGAGAAAAATAAAGGAGAAAATAAAATGTGGAGAGTGGGGATTGTGCCCACAACCTCTTGAATGGATGAGATAGTTAGGAGAAATATAATGGAGAAAATAAAATGTGGAGAGTGGGGATTGAAACCACAACCTCTTATGTGAATGAGAGAGTTAGGAGAACAATAAAGGAGAAAATAAATGTGTAGAGTGGGGATTGAACCAACAACCTCTTGGATAGGTGAGAAAGCTAAGAGATAAATTAAAATAAAAATAATGAGCTTGTGGGGGAATTAACCCACAACCTCCTTTCCTTAAAACGAAAACAGAGAGGAGAAGAAGAAAGAAATATTATGGGGTTGGTGGGAATCAAACTAGGGTCTCCCCAGTCTGAAAAATGCAATTATCAAGTTTAAAATAATATTAAGTGTTGTCACAGGGAGTCAAAATCGGGTTCCCTTGCCCAATTCCATATGGACATATAAGTCATACGTAAGTAAATATTTAATGAATGGTGCCTCAAAAGAGTGAAATAAATATCTTGGCATATCTACAAGATGCATAAGTCTTGTACCACATAATCTCGGGTTAACATGAATAGCTTAGAAAAACTATGAATGAAGCATCATAACTTAAATGTGTGGACTCATAAGTCTAGCATACGTTTAAAAGTAAGTGAGATTAAGATGTATGTGATAAAATGATATAACTCTAGAAGGGTTAAGTAAGAGTGTGAAACACACTAAATGGCCAATTTCATTTGCATATGATGAAATGAGCATTTATATGAAGGGGTGAGTAATTATGGAAAGAAAATGTGAGGTGACAATATGATAAGAGGCTAATGTGCAAGATGAGAGAAATCTAAAATGAGCCTAAGTAAATGTTACCAAAACATACTCACCTATAAGAGTATAAAGTTAATAAAGAGACCAGTCTCTATGAATACTCTAATGAAAGTATTGAAGTTGATGCATACTAACTACTAATGATGAGATGAGAAATCATCTAATGAGCTATGATGTCCTCATGCTAGAACCCAGCTTCCATAATGTATGAGTTGAATGTGATGGAACTTTATACTTAGCACCAATAGTCTAGCTATGAGCGGTGATGCCATCCTTCGAGAAGGGTGGAGGATCACGTATTTCTCATGAGATGAGACTGTCCAGCATGTCGGGTATGGGTCTCCTTATATCTCATAGTCTTTGAACCTATACTACCAATATAGGGATCTAACACGATTCGATTCACTATATACACTAGCATGTTTTGGTTCACTTTCACCGGTGATTCCACCTTTTTTTGGTATGGGGATTACACAATGGATTTCATGATGCTCACATGATCTATATCGATTAAGGTTAAAGTTCCCAAAGAAAGAATGAGGCCAGCCTCAAAGAATGCACATAATGAAATGAACAATACTAAAGGTGTTAGGATAGGGTAATAAAGAGGTGAGCTAGACTCAAGTAATGACACTAGGTTATTCTTGGTCATTGTACAACAAACCCGATGAGAGTCTTAAACTACATCCTAGGTATGACTAGTGATTGCACGAGTATATAAATGAATGAAATGAAGTACGTATCAATGAATGAAGAAGACTCTGTGTTTGCTAAAGAAGGCTCCCAGTTGAGATCACATATGTTGAACCCTCATTTTGGGAAGTCCTAGTGTCAAGTCCATGATTCCAAGGTCTTATGACACATGAAAGATTGATACGAACTACGTGATATAATATGTGGAGTACGTTATGTGTTTCTTGCAAAATGATAAGTATGATGATGAATGTTAATCTAATGGCATGACTTTACTAATCCAAATTTAAAAAGCACACTGACATTCCTAATCTAAATTTGGCAAGTCCACTGACTTTCCTAATCCAAATTTGCAAAGTCCACTGACTTTCCTAATCTAAATATGGCAAGTCCACGGACTTTCCTAATATAAATATGGCAACTCCAAGGACTTAACTTTCCATAAATCATGTTGTTAGGAAAGAGCTATTCTTACTCGTACATGTCCTTGGTGTGTGCTTGCATATACCCATACTTAGTACAAGTGTGTACTAATCCCATACAACTCTATACTTTTAGGTTCAGGCACAGGCGGACGCTAGAGCTTACGATACGACACTACAACTATCCGGACGAGGAGCATTCATCCAGACTTGGTAGGCCCTCATGCTTTTGAGGACGCTTGCCATTATCTAATATTAAGATCATCAAATGTATTGGAATATTTCTTTCATTTGATGATCTTAATAATAGATAGTTAATTGTTAACTTTATGAGTTTAAGTAGAATATTTTTCATATGAAATAATTAAACAAAAAGTTCAAATTTTCCGCTAAAATTAACCTAGATGAACTAACGATGACGTAAGCACGCTTGTTTGCGATCTCTAAGAGGTCAACGATGCCGGTGTCATCTGGAGTCTAGACTTCGGTCATGACAAAGTTTGTATCAGATCCCTAGGTTAAATTATGAGTATAATAAGATCACATCAACCACATTGAGTAGTTTCTATGTCATGGTCGTGAGGTGTACCACTATCCTGAATTAGAGACTGCATGATGAACAGGAAAAATTCCCTTCTTTTGATCAACTCTTGACATTCAAAAAGATGAATACGAGGAGAAATGCAGGCAAAGAGATTGGAGGAGCAGCTGCTAGGGTAAGTCAAGTTTATCCCTAGGCTCTTGCTGGCTGAATGGATATGCTTGTTAACACGACTAGTTTGACAGATGGAAAAGTGAGGACAACCTTAGTACAGATGGCCCAAGCCATCACTTTACAAGCTCAGGCTATGACAGCCCAAGCGGAGCAACAAGGTTTTCCTAGGGAGAACCTACCTGCAAACAACATGGCTAACAGGTTAAGGGACTTCATGAGGATGAATCCTCCTGTTTAAACTGGATCTAAGATTGTTGAGGATCTCGAGAAGGAGTGAAAGGTATCTATGTTGCATGATAACATGTACCTTTCCAGGCTTATGGTACATGTCCAACAAGTGAAAAGACAGGACGAGAAATCACACTAGGGAAGGGAACAGGTCAAGGCAAGCTAAAGAGAATTTTTCAAGGAAGAGTATAACTGAAATCAGAAATAAGCCCAGGTTTATAAAGGGATTACACATTGTATTTCATGATGCTCACGTAACATATGTCGGTTATGGTTAATGTTACCAAAGAAAGAATAAAAAAAACCTCAACAAACGCACA
Source organism: Solanum habrochaites (assembly GCA_027704765.1). Taxonomy (NCBI): domain Eukaryota; kingdom Viridiplantae; phylum Streptophyta; class Magnoliopsida; order Solanales; family Solanaceae; genus Solanum; species Solanum habrochaites. Next base: position 44,128,515 of record JAKWJA010002493.1, on the reverse strand, counting down.
TAATGAAATGAATGATACCAAAGGTGTTGGGATAGGATAATCAAGAGGTGAGTTATACTCAAGTAATGACACTAGCTTATTCTTTGTCATTGCACAGCAAACCCGATGAGAGTCTTAAACTACATCCTAGGTATGACTAGTAATTTCACTAGTGTATGAAAGAATGAAAATAAAGTACGTAAAAATGAATGAATTAGACTCTGTGTTTACTAAACAAGGCTCCATTGTTAAGGTCACATATGTTGAGACTTCATTTTGGGAAGTCCTTATGTTAAGTCCATGATTTTAAGCTCTCATAGCATATGAAAGAATGATATGAACACGCGATATGATATGTGCAATAAGTTATGTGTTGCTTGGAAAATGATAAGTATGATGATGTATGTTACTCTCATGGCATGACTTTCCTAATCCGAATTTGGCAAGTCCATTGACTTTCCTAATCCAAATTTGGCAAGTCCACGGACTTGACTTTCGATAAATCGTGTTATTAGGAAAGATCTATTATTACTCATGCATGTCCTTCGTGTGTGAACACATATACCCATACTTAGTACAAGTGTGATAATCCCATAAAACTCTATACTTTTAGGTGGAGGCACAGACGGATGCTAGAGCATACAATACGATGCTATAGCTATATGGACATTGAGCATTCATCCAGACTTGTTAGGCCCTCTTGCTTTCGAGGACGCTTGACATTATATTCTAGATTACATATAGGTTTGAGTTAGTAGAGTATGTTCCACTAGCGTTTCTTTCTCATTTTATGTCAGACATTGTATTGGTGCCATTTTGGCAAGTATACACTTAATGCAGTATTGAACTATTTCTTTCATTTGATTATCTTAACATTACATGGTTGATTGGTAGCTTTATGACTTTAAGTAGAATATGTAAACAAAAATTTCAAATTTTCCGCTAAAATTAACCTAGATGAAGTAACGATGACATAAGTAGGCTTGTCTATGACCTTTGAGAGGCCAACAACGCCGGTCTCGTCTGGGGTATAGGCTCTGTTCTTTAGAGTAGCATCAGTCAAAGTCCTTTGGAGGAACCAGTTATTGAGGAAGCTACTTGGAAGCTGAGGAGGACACAAAAAATAGATATCCACATCTCTTCAAATCCGGAGAAATTCCAGATCAAGGTTCTAATTTTTTTTTAGTCTTCTTGAAATTTGTAGTTATCATGTTTTATTGCATTTGTGTGTTGGTTCTTGAACTGAGAGTTGCATGTTAAAGCCTTAGCCTAGTGAGTGTAATCTCATTCGAGAATGAATGTTACGAAAAGGGAGATATTTTTACATCATGCAATTGAAATAAAAATGATGAAGCCAGTAATTAGAAAGTCATTTTATAAAGAAATGTCACCTGTTGTTCGAAAGACATTTGATCTAACACATAATATTGAAAAATTCCAAAGCCATTCTGGTGTTGAAGTATGTAAAGATCGAAAAGCTTAGGAATGGAATAAGAAGTTTGTTCGTTGGAGCGCAATCAAGTTACCAAATTTGATCACACCTACTTATCCCTAAACTCTTGGAATTAGAGTACTTGTAGTTCGAGTCAATCAGTTGAAAATTAAATCTCTTATGCGAAATAACCATTTAGCTTATGGATGAGTGAAAAATTAGTTGAGTGAAAAATAGGCTTGCAAACATCTCAACTATAAATGAAGGACCTTCACACCCATATGAAAGATCTTACATGGTCTTTACTTTGAAAGCTATTTGGGTGTATTGTCACTCAAATTTGAAAATTTTCCAATGGTGAGAGTTTAAAACTTTCAATGGATGTGAATCTAAAACAATTGAACCGAAAAACCCACAGTCCTTATGATAAGGTTGTGGTTTGATTGTGGTGGAAGTCGTTGGATGTTTCTCTTTGGACTATGTTCCAATTTTCGACTAAGAAAAAGTTTCACGTTGTGTTCCTTCCTATTTTTACGTAGTCCACTTTTTGTATAAAGTTAATTGTTACTATAAAATGTAACATAAATACAAATATAATTTTAATAAAACTGGTTTAACATGTCATACGGAAGGAGATGATAACCAATTTCAAATATATTGCTCTCAAAGGATGTGATAATCCGAAGTGATGTGTCAATTTGAACGATGTCATGATCCAATAACATAATGTAAATTTAGGAAAGTCACGTCCCAACATGTAACTTTTTAAGGAGGTAACATCCCAATGAGTCATTTTTTAGGAAAGTGTCGTCCTAACATAGAAATAACATCACTTCAAAGGCAGTGGTTGTCCTATATTGCAACACCCCAGATTCGAAAGAAGGTAAAGTAGAAGGTTTTCAGACCTTCTAAGTGTAATCCATGAAGGGTGAATGATCTCGGGCATATTTATATGCCCCTAATGCTATGCTTGTCCATATTAATGCCTAGTTTGGAGTCTATTAGTTTATGTTTAGAGTTGTATTGAGTCAATCTAAGTTTCTTATCTAACAAACATAATTAGTTGTGTAGGGAAGCTAATTGGAAGAAATAAGCATGAAAATAGAAAATGAAGCAATCTAGAGATTTGAGACTAAAGGAAACAAGGAATAGGCTGAGGATATGCTCCAAGGTCAGATGTGTGTTGTCCTCTCGTCGCGCTGAAGGAAGTGAAATTAAATTCAATAACTAATTTTGAGGTATAACACCTCGTTAATAATCCACCTCGCGAGATAAGGCTTCATATTTTGATTCAAGATTTGACATGTGTCGCACGCCTAAAGCCCTAAATTTGTCACTTCAACATTAAATATAAATAGGATTTTATTCTAGTTTTATTTTTTTTCAATTTTCGAACGTTAACACTTGAATGAAATAAGCTTGAAGTTTTTAGGGTTAATTCTCTATCTCTTTTCTTTTCAATCTTATGGTGATGACCCAAAAACATTATAAGATTGATTATATGATTATGAGTAGCTAAATACCCTAGTTATAGGGTTGTGTCTACAGTATGAATGTAATCTTTTGAATTTGAGATTGTATTCTATCATGGATTATCATATGAATCTTTCTTATGTTCTTACTATTGGTATTTCGTGCTTGTTCACCATAGAAATAAATCTATTGTCCGAATTACACTCGAGAGAGGAATAACAAGATAAAACATGGAGAATAAGGATCTTTTTTAACTCTAAGTATCTAGGTTTAATTCGTTGGTAGCATAAATATATAACTAGAAACATTGCTTGGATCACTATACAGGAAGATACCTTAATGCTCAATTTTCTATCAATGCTCAACGATGTAGTTAGAGTGTTTTATTTTGTAGGCAATTAGATATTGAGAGACCATAATCATACAGATAACCCTGTGATTCAATGATGAGATAATAAGAAGAAAATTCTTATTAAATGATATTGATTACATGATTCCTTGTAAAAGCTACAACCCTGGATCATTCCCAAATCATTGTTTGAAACTTAAGGAATTGAATAATAATAGTTAGAAGTTAGTTCAAATAGAATTATTTATTTAAAACATTTTCAAAATCTGGAAGTTTCACTTGATTTGAATAACGAGTTGGAGAAATTGATAAATTCTAGTCTTAAGTCTATGTGGGTACGACACCCACTCTCTAGAAGAGAAACTTTAACACCTCTAAAATTACTTAGATGAAACTAGATCCTAAAATGTGTTTCATTAGGTTTAAAAGTCCTAAAATGGGATACAATGATGTTTTGAGGCAGTGTCTAAAGTTCAGTGAAGTTTGGAGGTCAAACGTCCATGACGTTTGAATGTTTTGTCTTGAATTTTTCTTGTTCGTTTAGGTGTTCCTTTGTATATTTTACCTGTAATTTTTGAATGAAATTTATATGAGAGGTCCCTAAATTTTAAACGAGTGTATTTAAGTTGGAAACATCACGTCATGACTCCCTCAGGACCAAGTAAAGTGTCCTTGAAGAGGACCCAACTTGTGAGCAAAAGATGTAAAAACCAGCCCAACAACCAGAGGCAATCGACTACCAGTAGATCACTCGACGCCCCATCGATGGAGAGCGTAGGTTGAAACTTAGACTCGGGAGATTAATCTCAAATGTGTTGAGTCTCTAACCCAAACCATGGACCAATAGGATGTATGTAGTTGGATCTACGAGGCATCAGTGTGGTCCGTCGATTGACACCTGCAGAAATAGGTGTCTCGGCCAAGCCTTGGCAATTTAGAAATTTCACCTAGTGTAAAAATAAGTTGGGTAGTTATTTAAGGGTATTATGGTTATTTAAAGTGGTTTTATATGTGTAGAACCTTTAACCAAGTTCATTATTCAAAATGAAAACCCCAAATCCATAGAGGAACTCTGTAGCACACAATCGAAGCCTTAGGGGAGCTTGGAGCTTAGAGCTTGATTTATCCATCAATTCTCATTCAGTTTCATGGATAATCTTCATTAGGACATGGTTTTTGGAATCTTTTTTCTTCAAGGAGCCAATCTTCAAAGTGATTTTCAAGAGTTCTAAAATGATGAGTTGTCCTATTTTGATATCTAGCAATGTGTTTTTTCATAAAACATTTTGAATCAATGTATTATGATTAAATTGATGTTAATTTGATTATTTTAGACTGAAAACTTCATGAACCCATGCAAATCATGCAATCCTAATTTTTATTACTTTATGGGTGGTCATATCTATATTGTATTGAATTCTTGTGTAGTTTTCTTTGGGATATTGTATTATGTAAGATTCATGTTAGAATTATATGTAGGCTTTCCTAAATTGAAGAATTCATATTTTATTATCTTGGTTTATTGTATATTGTTATTATTGGATTGAATTTTTGTGATCATGGCTAATGGTAAGAGCCTTTATGGATTGAATATGTTGAATTGAATATGGATTGGAGATGTTGTGATTGTAATGATGGTATGTTGACCTATTCTTCTCTATATTTTGTATTATAGGCGTTTCAATTCTGATTTTTTATGATCCACTTATGGTGGTGGTGCTTTTATGCTATACTTGTGAATAATGTGGTTTCGCCGACATTATTTTATGAATTGTGAAACAATGTGGCCTAATTTGCATAACTTTATGCATTATGACATTGTCATAATATAACTTGGATATGTGATCATTGTGAAGGTCTATATGTCTTATGTGTATATGTGAAGTCAATGTATGTTTCTTGTTATTGATTATATGTGATCATGATAGGCTATACTAATGTTTTACATGTGTATTCTCGATGTTGGAGTGTGAGTCTTTCTATTTGACTATAGGAGTCTTATGATGAACTATGATGACGTTTCTATCGAAAATTTGTAGGGTAACTTTCAACTATACTTAGTTTACCAGATGTGTTATGTGATTGATATTTTACATGTGATAAGATTATAAATAAGTGTGTCTTATTTTGGTAGACCTATGTCCCTTACTTAATACATGAAGTCTATGAATATGACTCTTGACTTAGTGGTCTAAAGCACCTTTATCATGAATGTATATGTATGAATGGAATATGAATTTGAATAGAGTTAAGAAGGTCATTTTATGTGGAACCTTTTTGAAAGAAGGTTATGATATCATTGAAGTTGAAAGCCGCAATGGTATCCTTCTTGTGTGAATGAATACTTAGTGTTGGTTGGTTGGAACGTCCTGAAATCAACCTTAGGAAAGTCATTGAGCTATCTTATTAAACATTGAAAGGCATCCCTAGAGGACCCTCTTTCGTAAGGTATGTTATGATTGGGTTATGACTAAAATATGATACCTCTTCATATGCTCTTTAATTAAATTACTCAACAGGAGTAAGGAATACTCTGGATTCCATGCCTAGCTAGTATGGTTTATGTCAGTTATTGTCTATTATCATCATACGGGATACACACTCATATTGTATAATAACTATGAAGTATAGGTAGTGGAATGGGACTCTATCTAAACATTGCACGAGTAGGCTTTGAAGAGGTTAGTATGTAGGTTTCGTAGGCCTTATCCAAGACCATTATGTGAAAGTCCTTCATTGGTGAATGTTTCTTAAATGACTTAATGAACATACTGACTTAAGTTAAAGGTATGTTAATACGATATGCTCAAATTACACCTACCTAAAGAAGTATAAGAAGTCATATCAAGTAAAGAACCAACTAGTAGGTTGGGGTCGATCCCACGAGGAAAATAATTTAGACTTAACTTCAATATATAATTACTTCTATTTAGTCAAGACCTTTGCGAAAGTAGGTAATTAAAAAGGAGGGTTTTGTTAGAAAAAATCTTTTAATATCTCTAAATAAAACAAGTAATAGGAGTAAAGCTTTGATTTTTATCAACTTGTGAGAGAAAATAGGGTTTAAATGTCGTCTATAGGTTCATAACGCCGTATTCCAAGCTATAACAACTCTTCCCTAGTGTTTCTCATGCAAAGTGATAAGTTAGGTATCTCTAAATCCTTGTTCCAGCATTGAGAGAATTCACCCCGTACCTTGGTCCAGCTACGTGAATATAAGCTACTAACGCTTACCTTTACTTCATATTAAGGATCATATTCAGTGTATGACTTAGTTATTACTTCACACCAATCGAGACTCGACTATTAGATAGTATCCCACTTAATCTATGTTGATAATTATTTTCTTATTAGCTACCTCTTTGGTCCGGCAAGTAGCAACATGGTGAAATCTAACGAGTGCACTCGTTAAAAAGACTTCTAAGTGAAAGAATTATCAATACATGCAATAACCTATTTGAGAATTGTTATTAAGCTAGGTCTAGTTTGTTAAACACCCATGGTTCCAGCAACCCTAGTTGTGGATTTAGTTATCAATGCATATAAGAACACAATTCATAGTTGTTAAACAATAAAACATGAAATTACTTTTACAATTCGAAGAAAATCTAGAAACTCAACTTGAAATAACTAGAGATCACTTGAAAACCAAATCTGGAAATTGAATTAGTACTAAAGTTGCAAAACCCAATCTTTAAACACAAACTAAGAACAGTAGTAATAGAATTCAACATAAAAAATGAGTTTTTTACACCCTATTTATAAAAACATAGTCCTAAATTAAAAGGAATTGAAATAAGTAAAGCTAACCAAAAAATACTGTTGCAATCGACGACCCCACAGATGGTCTGTTGATGAACGATGGACCATCGACTACTTCCGTCAGTCCAGACAAAGAATCTTTTTCATCCTTCAATTGCATCCTCTCTGAATCAATCGATAGAGCAATAACACGGTCTGTTGATGCGTTCACGGTTCGTTGATTCCTTCCTTCGTTCCATACTTAGACTTTCTTAAACTTTGGCTACTGGACTATCTATGAACTTATCGACGATTCAACAGGACGGTCCGTTGATCAGTCAACGAACCTTCAATCCTTCTATAGGCCCACACTTGGTAAGATTTCCCCGAGTTTCTCAAGATGCCTGAACTATTAGTTGACGGTCACCATCTGTGATCTATCAATGGAATAACTGATCGTCAATGTCCTTCGTGGGTCACCTCTATACTAAATCTTAGTTGCCTTTTGCGTTTTCGTTTTGGACATCTTTCGTGCAAAACAAAGATAAAAACATATTAAATCTAATACAAAAATGGCTCTAGACACACACAAACCTTAAGGAATAAGAATTGAAAGTACTGCAAAACAACGGTATATCAACACCCTCAACTTTAATTTGTTGTTTTTCCTCAAGCGACGCACTATGACTCAATACAACACTTTGTACAAAAGTATACTCTTTTAAGCTTCCTCAATAACATGACTATAAATCCCAACTTTTTCTTTTTGCTATGTTGCATGCTTCTAGTCTTAGGATCGGTAAGATAACTTATGTGGATCATACCATGACATAAACTCACCATGAACAGGTACCTCTACTTTATGACTCTCACCAAGGCATCAAATTTGCGATATTGCAACTAGTGCCCTTACTTCAAAAGAAATCCTCCTTTTTCGCACTGTAATTTTAAACTTTCGGTAAAAGAATCTGTATTCAACACTCACACTCAAAAGAAAGTTCAGACATAGCTAGTACTTATCGCCATAGGTTTTCCCTAATTTCCTCTTTTTAAGTTCACCACATTATACTCTAGGATCACGCTAGGACTTTCTTGTCTTGTAACGTAGGCTCAGAGTAAGCTATGGTACATATTGATACATTTTAGCAGTTTTGCGCTCCTTGAAATTACATCTAAGTATCCTACCTCTTTCACTCTCTATTATGCCCTACTTTTCTTCTTTTCATCTTTACGTTGCTTTCCCCTTTGCTATGGAAGTGATTATTGCTTTTTTTTTGTTCAACTCTTTTTCTTTATTTTCTTTTTTTTTCAATTGATAATTTTGACTGAGTCACCTTTCATGATTACTTTTTCTTTTCTTTTCTATATTACTCTTTTCATACCCATTTTTCTGGTCATCACTCACCACCCTCAACTTATGTCTTTGCCATGAGTCGAGGTACACATTACCAAAAATTGGATCAGGGCCAAGATAAGGTCTGTTTCTGTATAATCCACCCTCAACATAGGTTTTTGGTCTAAGTCAAGGTGCAAATGTCAAAGGAGGGACCAGGGTCAACACATGAAACCCAGGGAGGTGACTTGGTGAAGAAAAGAAAGGTCTATTATAAGATCAACATATTTGGATCAAAACAAGGGATAACACTTTCATTTGGTTTGCTTTATTTTGGACTAGATGTTTTCTAATTTGAACAAGGATCAATGATCCTTTCCTAGTCGTCTAACACATATTCCTTTTTTGCAGGACCAACCAAGCAAGTTCTATCTAGGTACAAACAGTTGAACAATCAAAATTCGTCACACTCTCTTGACACCTTATCACCCTATCTGATTGTTGGATTCCCAATTTATGTATTAGTTTGAGGGTCATGCAGTGGGTGTATCTCTATGTCATGATTAGAGCCAACACATTCAATTTCTTTATACCTATTCATGTAAGCTTTTTCTTAGGGTGGGATACCATTCATGCTTAGCCATCATGCTTCATATTTCATGGTTTCGTACTTTGTACAAGATACGAAATGCTGGTTCAACAGTAGAGTAAGTAGTCTCTTGGGCAAAAGAACACATTCAATAAAATCCCAAATAAAGGATCGTGAGTTGGGCTACTCAGACTTCACCCTAACACTCATTTTCCATTTAAACCACCCCTAACAAAATAGCATGAATTTTGTCCCCAATGCATAAAAATATAAAGACAGGGTGGTAGGTGAAGAAAATTTGAGGATCATAACACCAATGATCAATAAGTAGGCGGGACCGATTTCTGAAAACCCGCAACCTCAGTAGTAGGGTCACCCTCAGTGGTGCCCACAACAATATCTACACCATCAGTAATGTTTCTCTCTCCCATCTCTGGTCTTGAAATAGATGCCCCAGCAGCTAACTCTCAAGCCCTCATTTGACGAGTCTCCTCATCAATCAAAGAGGATATTCTCGCAGCATCAAGGTCTGTACGGTCCTTCTTCATCGCACTTGCATCCTCTCCCTTAGTGGTGCATCTGGAATGGTGCCTCTAAGAACAAATAGATGGCTCAGGCGGCGTCTCAGTAGGGCCTGTGAATAAAGCAGCAAGCATAGTGTCCTCTGCTAGCTCAAAGGGTGTAGTCTCGGGCTCAGTCCCCCTCATCTCTAGAATACTGTCAACATCTGCACGCAAACTCGCCACAACCTCATGAAGAGTAGTAATGTCAATGGTGGGGCTGGGCGTGCAAGAACCCACATATCAAATACATCAAGGTGTTGGTTAACGACTAGAATTTTCTGCTCCGTGGGCTGGGCCACCCTCTTCTCAATTTAATTCTCAGCCTCGGCAATGGATTTCTGCATCCAAGGCTGGATATGATGCAGCAGGGTGGCCATCTGGGCCTCTAACTTATGTACCCTTGATATCGGGACCAGTGTTGCTAATGGTGGAATAGGCTAGCAGGAACTGGGTGCTCTACTAGTTCCATGGGCGAACTCGGATAGTATGGTGTTGGTGGGCTCAAAAGTTGCATGATCAACCCCTTGGGATAACTCTACCGTTTCTGCCAAATTCTCACTTAGCGGTTGCAAATAAACTCAAGGCCCTATCTTCGGTGCCGCCACATTGGTCTCATCCCTGATAAGACCTATATCAACAGTCCCAGCTAGAGCGCGGAGGGTATCAATGTGCCAAATGGGCACTCCGGCATCTCTGCATAAGTGGAAGATCATACAGGTGAGTGGGTAAGTAGTAGAGGTCTTAAAAGACCTCTCATGTAACGAAAATCAATAATCTCAAAAATTCCATCTCCAACCTAGCCACCAAGGCAGCTACCAATACCGCTCTATCACATGTAATTATATTATCTGCACTCGTTTGGATAGGCAGTGGAGGACGAAGAGCTAGAAGAACTTGTCTGTGAAAGTGAGTTTTGCCTTCTTGATAAGGCCTCTAGGTCTAACACCTAGTCTACTCCCTCACCATCAATGGGCATGTGCAGTGCAAACCACCTCTTGGCGGTCCCTCTCAGATCGACGGTCCCCTGAAATTGCCACTCTTGACCATATCCCACCTCTAATCAAACTCCGGTGTCAAGGGGGCCCAAATAATATCTGTGGAGGTGCCATACAAGAAACGACAAATGGTGTCCGGAGAAATGTCTAATCTCCAGCCCCAAACTAACACTGTGGTGAGTGGGTCCTTTTTGGTGGGTCTTGTGCTCCTATCGGAAGAACCTCTGAGAGTCGCAACATATGAGACATAGAACTCTCAAACCATCTACTTGATATACGACCCCAGACTCTTAGCCATCCCCTCAAGCCTGTGTCAGATTAACAATCTCTGCACATCAGCGACTGCGTGAAGGCTCACTATAAAAACTCTCCGCTTGACTGTCACCAACCGGGTCATCACCCCCTTGTCATTCATAACCTTTGCGACCCTGTAGACCTGATACTGACCATCTACGCACCACCAGTTTGGCTACCATTGCACGGACATCCTCCTTGGGTGCTGGAGTAGAATCCGAACTATGGGCCTCCTCAGATGAGGCTTGGTGGGTAAATACCTCCGAGTGAGAGGCCTCAGGTGATCCAGAACCGGAGGCAATGGACTCATTTGACCCTGAAGAGTGGGCCGACTCTAAACCTGTTGCAGCTACGTAGACAGATGCTGCTTCAAAATCCAAGGCAGACCCAAACGGTGTGATAGTTAATGTGCGCTCCTCATCAAACTGGGAGGCAGTGAATAATCTAGAAGCCACCATCTGGGGAGGGTACCCCGAGTGGCTCGTACAGCTGGTGTAGGGGTGCGGGTGAATGTGGGAACATATTTGGGATCCCGCTCATCGTCAGAAGTGCCAATCATCCGAAGGGATGGTGGTACGGACTTGGACCTGCCCCTGGAATAAACTACGTTTGGTTTGGGGTCCATAAATACATGTAAAGAAGTTTTTAGTCTCATAGCAATCCAACAACACACTTACAACAAATAAAACCGAGAAAGGACACAAAAACACATACCTGCAGTACATGTTGAAGGCACTATCAACTGGTTATCAATGAATCCACTGACTTTCGATAGTGTCTATCGCTAGAAAGTTAGGAATTATTTAGATTTTTTAGTCAACAGACCTCTTAGTTGAAAATGACGGACGTGCTGAATGGCTCGTTGATCAATCGATGAATCATAGTCCACTTTCATTGTTTAACTCTTAGAATTATTTTTAAACTCTCTCAAAACAGGGTCCTAGTTCTAAATGGTGGACATGTAGAACGTCCCATTGATAAGTCGATGGACCATAGTCCTTACTTGTCTCTGATTTGAACAATTTTAAGGATGGTCAATCGACGGACACCATCGACAGCCCGTTGATCCACTGACGGTCCATCGATGGGGTCTCGTGCTGTTGGACTGAAACTGATTTCCGTACTTATTACAACTATCACATTTTGACACCTTTTACACATACACAAGTTTACCCAAGACATATCAACAACTAAAAGACCATTTCTTCATCCTTAATGTTTCGATTACACAAGGTTCATGATATAATACAAAGATGCTACCAAACCCTAAGTCGGAAAGTCTATAAACTTATGTTAAAAAGACTACACCACTACACATTCAATTTCTATCAGTCCAAGGGACATTTTACCTATGTTTTAACAAGGACAAGCATATAATTTTGTCTCTAATTCAAGACCCACATCATAAGTTTTTGTTTCTAATAGTGTATGAACAAGAATTCATTAGGCAAATAGAATTGAAATACTTGAATATATGAATGGGGGAGTTATCTTTGCACCAAACCACGTGCTCAACTTGAACACCGACCAGAGAAAGCAATAGGAACCAAGTAGCATCTTTGAAGAAGAGGGTTTTGGGAATTTGGGAGAATTGGGAGTTTTGAGGGAATCAGATGAATATGGAAAGGGGAAATATGGTATTTTGATGAGAAAGGAAGGAAATAATGGAAGAGAAATGGTTGGGGGAAGAATTTGAATAGACTTTGGAGGCTAATGAATGGTACTTCTTTTAATAATACCAGTCCGGTCGGGTTGGGACACTGGAGCTTTTTGATTGACGAAAACCTGTCGATGGTCTGTGGGTCAGTTGATGGATCATCTACTTGACCCTCTAATGCAACATGACTTAAAAAAAAATTCAATACAAACCTTGGATATACGGATACCATCGATGGGGTCCATAGATCTGTGCACCAAGCCATTTTTCGCAGAATTTTGGTTTTGGTCCTTGTACAATGAACACCTTTAAGCTCTTCTTTTTATGTTTTTCTGGAAACATTTGAGACACAGACCCTAAATTAATCTCTATCCAACACTGATCAAAAAAATAAAGCGTGAGGATGACCAAAAAATTAAACAAGAAAATGCAACTATTCATAGAAAGAAAAGAAAAACCTATTGTTGGCTAGAGGATACACCTTGGATTTCCTCCCAAGAAGCACTTGATTTAATACCACGACACGGTGCAAGATCATTGATTACTCATGCTTCATTAAGGTGATATGCCTCAACCACTTCATGGACACTCTCGACATTCCCTAGGTTGATCTTGATCCTTTGCCCATTGACCGTAAACTTTTAACCTTCCTTATTCTCCAACTCATTCGCTCCGTGTGGAAACACTTTAGTGATATAGAATGGTCTCATCCTCTTGGACTTAAGTTTTCTTGAAAATAAGCGTAGCCTAGAGTTGAAAAGAAGCACCAAGTCCCCAATCACAAATTCTCTATTTTCAATCTTTTTTTTGGTGGTACTTCTTCATCTTCTCTTTGTAGATGGCTAAACTTTCAAACGCTTTTACGAAAAACTCATCAAGGTCATTTACCTTATTAAGTCTCTATTCTACTGCTTCATTCTAATTTATCTTCAATTTCTTAATTGCCCACATCGCTTTGTTGTCTAACTCGACTGGCAAGTGACAGGCATTCGATATACAAGTCGGTATGGAGACATACCTATTAGGGTCTTGTATGCAGTTTGTAATCCCAAAGAGCATCAGCAAGCCTCCTTGACCAATCCGTTCTATTAGCATTCACCATTTTATGCAGAATTTACTTGATTTATTGATTTGAAACTCCACTTACATGATAATCTAGGGATGATAAGGAGGGGCCACATTATGGAGAACCCTATCTCTAATAGCCCTTTAAACAACTTATTGCAAAAGTGAGATACACCATCACTAATAATGGCCCAAGGTGTGTCATATCTTGAGAAGATATTCTTTTTCAAGGATGCGGTGACACTCTTGCCTTCATTGTTACAAAGAGCTATAGCATCCACCAACTTTGACACGTAATCCACTGCCATAAGTATATATTTCATCCCATGAGAACTCAAAAACGTCCCCAAAAAATCAATGCGCCAAATATCAAACAACACAATCACCAGAATAGGATTTAGAGGGAGCTCTTGCCTCTTCGAAATTCCACTATCTCTTTGGCACCTATCACATCATTTGGTAAACTCGTGCGCATCTTGGTGAATGGTTGTCCAATATTACCCACATTGAAGAATCTAGTTGGCAGTCCGGATACCACTATGGTGCCCACCCACAAGCGAGAAGTGATATGTCTCCAAAACACTTAACATCTCAACTTTCAGCACACAACGACGAATAAGGCCATCAACACAACTCTGGTATAAGTAAGGCTCATCCCAAAAGAACTTTTTCACATCATGCATAAACTTATTCCTCTTATGGTAGGACAAGTCCGATGGGACTAAATCACTAGCCAAATAATTCACAAAATCCGCAAACTATGGAATCAAATCATGGGAAGTGACCAATATATGCTCATTAGGGAATGTATCATCAATTTCACCGTTTTCACTAAATTTTCGCATAGCTTCATCCTCTAACCGACACAAGTGATTGGCAACTTGATTTTCAGTCCCTTTTTTATCTTTTACCTCAAAATCAAACACTTGCAATAATAGCACCCTTGTAACCTTAATTGTTTCGCGTCCTTCTTTGCCATGAAGTACCTCAAAACGGAGTGGTCAGTACGCACTATGACTCTTGTACAAAGAAAATAGGACCAAAATTTTTCAACACAAATACCATTGCAAGAAGCTTTTGTTCAGTCACAGTATAGTTCCTTTGTGCTGCATTTAGGGCCTTAGTTTCATAATAAATGACTTAATCCAATCTTGTTCAGTCAAAGTATAGTTATTTTGTGATTTATCCCTTCTTTGTACCAATACCACACTAAAAGTAACCCCACTAGCATCTCACATCACCTCAAGTGGCTTAATCCAATCAGGGAAAATTATAATGGGCGTAGACACAAATTTCTCCTTCAACTCCCTAAATGCGTTTAGACAAGATTCATCAAAATAAAATTTGCATTCCTTCTTAAGAAATTTTCACAGAGGATGTCCAATTTTTGGGAAGTACTTAATAAATCTTCGCTAAAAACCCGCATGCCCCAGAAAAATTCTCACTCCTTTTACAGAGATAGGTGGGGAGAGTCTCTCTATAACTTAAACTTTTGTTAGATCAACCTCTATCCCCATTTTTGAGATGCAATGTCCCAATACTATACCTTCTTTCACCATATAGTGATATTTTTCCCAACTAAGCATAAGGTTGCAATCTTCACTCCTTTGGAGAACCTCGGCCAAGCGACTCAAACACCGATCAAAGGAGTCACCCATAATAAAAAATTCATCCATGAATACCCTAATACTATCCTCCAACATATCGTAGAATATCAACATCATACATCGCTGGAAGGTGGTTGGTGCATTGCAAATCAAAAAGGCATTCTTTTGAAGCATCCCATAAGGGAAAGTAAAAGTGGTCTTATCTTGATACTCCGGGGCAATAGAGATTTGGTTGTAACCCGAATACCCATAAAAAGAAAGTACCATCCTTTTCCTGCGAGTCTATCCAACATCTGATCCATAAAGGGCATAGGAAAATTGTACTTCTCAGTCCATGTATTTAACTTCCGGTAATTCATACAAACTTTCCATTCGCTCACCGGCCTCATTGGAAGAAGCTTGTTTCACTCATTAGGCACTAATGTCATTTCCCCTTTTTGGCACACACTAAGAAGAGCATACCCAACTACTATTTGCAATAGTACATAAAACTCTTGCATCAAACAAATTAATGATCTCCTTCTTCACTACCTCTTGCATAGGTGGATTCAACCGTCTTTGGATCCCAATACTAGGCTTGTGATCAGGCATGAGTTGGATTTTGTGTGAACAAATACCGGGAGGGATCCCAATAATGTCCGCAATGGCCAAACAAATGGCTCATTTGAGACTTTTCAAAACTTCCTCCAGACACTCTAATTGTTCTAAATTCAAATCCTCTGCAATGATTATCAACAAATTCTCATCTCTATCCAAGAATACATACCTCATATCAGTTGGTAGAGACTTAAGCTCCAATTTTGGAGTAACCTCAATAGATGGTCTCATAGGTGGAGACTCGCGATGCTTCATATATAACTCCAATTTCTTTTGTTTGGACTAATATTTATTGCGTTCAAGTGTTGCAACCAATGACCCATACTCTTCAATAGCATTACTTGAAAAAATTCATTATCCCTACCACTAGAGCCACGACATCCAGGTGTTAATCGATTTGTACCTCAGACATACTCTCAACCCAATAGGATATAGTAGATACCGTTTGGAGATCACCGCTCTGCTTCATGAACCTACAAATGTTGAACGTAGCTTCTTTATTGGTCAACCTAAACTTCATCTGCCCTTTCTCTATATCAACAAAGTCCTTACTAGTGGCAAGGAACGGCCTCCCAAGAATAATAGTAACCTTAAAGTCCACCTCAGAAACAAGAATCACAAAGACTGCCAGAAATAAAAACAACTCCACTTTTATTAGCACATCATGGAGTATCCTAATACTGTTCGATTGGTCATTGTTAATCACATTGCAGTAGCCTTTGGGTCACCCAAACCTAATTTCTTATATATGGAAAGAGGCATGAGGTTTGTGCTAGCGCCTAGATCATAGTGATTTAGCAAAATGTAATAATCCAATAGTACATGGAATAGTGAAACCGCTGTCGCGCCCCATTTTCGCGGAAAATGGGTTTTGTGCACGACCTAACAACTCGTTTGAGATTTCTGGTTTGAGGAGTCGCCACCTAACGAGTTAAGGCGCGTTAGGGAACCTATATAACCTAACTAAGTCTTACTAAGGTCAACGAGCCAGAGATTAGGGTAAGGGTTCAAATTACCTCGAGGGGAAGGTGTTAGGCATCCCTCGAGGTCCACAAGTGTGGGTCCCGGCCGTATCTCATGCAATCTATGTGGGGGTTACAATTAGCAAACAAAGTCACTTCATTTAATAGTTTATTTAATCTTGCTAAGTGATAATAAATACAAAACAATTAATACTATTTTCATTAATTTGAGCATGCAAGGCTAGGTGATAGCAATAAATAAACAATCAAGTTTTATTTTTTAAGCATGTGAGACTATGTTATAAACAAAATTGGCAAAAATTAAGCAATTAGTATGTGCGAAAGTAAAGTTTGAAAATTGATAAGTTTTGAGTATGAATTTTATTTTATTTTAAAAAAAATGTTTGTTTCTTTATAGGGATGATACCACGATATTGTTGATCGCGCTCCTCCACCATAGAAACAATTTTGGTTTAAGGTCGGTCTTAAAAAAACTTATGTTTTTGAAAATGATTTAAAATATTTAGTTTACATGTAGGCACATAAATATTTACACATAAATGCACATAATTCTTTTGAAATCCATGGGTAGGTGGTACTTCCGGAGATGCGTCGATTTTATAAAAATTGGAACTAGACCTCGTAGTTCCTTTGACTTTCCCACTAACGATAGGTTAGGAGATAGTGCTTATAATTATTTTTTCAAAATAAACAATGTCATAATCAATCCAAGGTTTTAAAGAAAGATTGAATAATGACTTTTTTAAGAAAATTATGTTGCAAGGTTTTGATATGAAATATTTTTAAAGCCAAGTAATTTGCCAAATGCATGAAATGATTCTAATTTAGCGTTATTAAAAAAATATTGCATCATGAATGCGGAAAACAAATAGGATTACTAGTTAAATAATATTAACTAATTTTAGGGGGAGGGCTCAAATATGCACAAACAAAATTTTTTATAGATATGCTAAAAGTTTATTTACAACCCTATAGACATGATTTCTAGGTGTTTTAAAAAATAATGTAACATATATGCATGATTTTGTAAATGATATGAACAATTTAATACCTAGGCATAGTTTCTACGCGATAAGACAAATGAAAATTTATAATATATTTTTTAACATCTAACAACCTACTAGATTATTAGGATTTGATTTTAACATTCAAAAATTAATAGAATCTAGTTATTATTTTTAAGACTTGTTAAAAAAAAGCGTCAAGCAAATTTTGATTAGATTATAACACCTACAAATATTAAATCTAGGCGATTAGAGAAAAACCTATAGGCATGATTTCTAAAAAATTTAATGAACAAGTAAGCATATAAATCCCCCTCCCCTAGACGACCCCCAAATAAATTTATATATATCATCTTTAGAGTTACAATTGTTACAACATTCGAATAAATAAAATAGGAAAAAAATAAAATATATATATATACATTCAAACACACAAATAAATCTTTCTTCAATTAATCTTCAACTTGAACTTCAAGTTTGAAACCTGTCAAAGTAATCAAATAACTACACAAGTAATCACACTTATTAGTCAAGGTGAGACAATATGCAATTATTTCATGACGAATTCTACATAAAAAAAAGACAATAGCTTACACAAATATGTGAATGTGAAGATAGTATAAATGTTAAAAATACTAACCGGTTAAGCAAAACAAATTGATTCACCTCTTAGTCGAACAAAGTAGCAAAATAGCGAAGAACACTTGAATATTTATCAGAATATTAATGTGTTGTTAAAGTAGCAAGAGAGCAATGAGAAAAGAGAGGATGATGAGAGAAATTTTGATTGAGAGTGAATGAGTGTGTGAAATAATGAAGGGAGGGGGTCTTATTTATATAGCAAAGAGGGGGAAACAAATAAGGAAAAGAGATATTTAAAGGAGTCAATTAAATATATGTTTTTCTTATTTTAAAGGAGGTTCAAATCAGCCAAAAATAAAAATATATCACTTCCAAATATAAGCAAGAATAAATTAGGAAGAGCAATATTATTATTATTTATTTATTTTTAAGGAGAGACAAATCAGAAAATATTAAAAATATTTCATTACAAAAATAAACAAGTAAGAAAATAAAATAAGAAGAGTAATATATTTTCCTTAAATAAAGAAGAGCCAAAAAATTATTTTACCATATACAAATCAGTTTAAAGTCTTATTACCCAAGCAAATCAAATAAGGATATTTTTACTAAATCACTAATATATACAAATTGACAGAATTTAAGAAAAGGAATAATTAAGGAATCAATTAAATATTTTTCTTACTTCCAAGGAGCCAAAATCAGATTTTAAAACTACTATTATTATTCTACCAAATATGAGCCAGTAAATAAGACAAGGGACATAAATAAGGTTGCCATAGACAAACAAATAAGAATTAATCAAACCAAATATTAATACAAAGGAGGGATTGGTTATATTTCTAAATAAGAGAGCATGAAACAACTATTTTTTAAGTGAATAAATATGTTTTCAAAGAACAAACAAGTAAGAAATTTGCTAATTTCATTGAATGACCTAAAACTTAACTCAAGCTTATTATAACATGTATGAAAAGTAATAGAATAACATACTTACAATTAGTAACATTCATGAAAATAAAATATCCAAATAAACATTGATCCTTTATCGAATAATCTACACTATAATTAAGCAAGCTAGATTTACAAATTAACAAATAAGGGGAACAATATGCAAGGATCGAAATTAATGGGCAGATTCTAAACCAACTTAGTGAACTAGACACTAGAAAATTAACATAAACAAAAATTAATACCAAAAATTTAAGTATACGGATCAACGCATATTTCAAACATCATTAGAATAATAGCAACATGTGATCAAACCCAAAAAATTAAAAAAAGAGCTGGATAAACAAAGTAATAATTAATTTAAAAAATACCAAAGACTGATCTATTGAGATCAGTCACATGACCTAGGGCCCGAATATCGTCGGAGCTTGCTGTTGGAGTCATTGCCGGAGTTTACTGCCTGCTGGTGGCGGCTCATTGCCGACTGCTGCTCGCCATGGCTGCTGGTTGGAGCAGTTGCTGCTACGACTTGAAGCTCCTGCTGTCGCGCGGCTGGTTTCTCGCTGTTCACCGCCGGAGGCTGCTTGGTTGCTGACGGGAGGCGCTGGTCGCTACTGCGTTCGTCCTCGCCTGGATGCTGGCACCTGCAAACAAAAAGAAGAAGAGAAAATAGACGAGGAGGGGGAAGAGAAGAGACGGGAGGGGAAGAAAGAAGAAGAGGAGAGAAAGAGTGGGAAGGGGGATGAAGGGAGAGGGGAGAAGAAAGGGGTGGCGGCTGGTCGGAAAAAAGGGAGGAGGAGCCACGGGAGAGGGAGGAAAAGAGAAAGGCTGGCGGCTTGGAGAGGGAGGGAGAAGAGAATGAGTTAAAATTTTTAGCTTTTAGGGTCTTTTGGTGTTGAAGAAAGAGAATGGGAGATTTAATCACAACCGTTGGTTTAGATAGAGATGAAGGGTTAGGATTCGATCTAGGATTTATTTTTTTAAGATGGACGGATGAGATTAAAGGATAATTTCTTGAAATTAGATGAGTTAGATACGTAATGGCTAAAATTGCAATTAAAATTGGCTAGAATTGGAAGGAAGAGATGGCTATGATTGTAATAAAATTTTAATTGGAGTGGTTGGAATTGAAAGAAATTAGAATAAAATAGGCTAGAACTTAAATAATTTCTAAAATATTTTGTATAATTGAAAATCATTTAAATTTTAAAACATTTGAAATTCATTAATAATTTTAAAAATATAATAATATTTACAATAATTTTATAAAGTATGTGATACTAAAATATATAATTTTGAGAAAAAATCGACCAAAACTTTAAAACTTTAAGTAAATTTAAAAATACGTATTTAGTCGAATATAATCCTAAAATGGTTAAAGGTCGGTCAAAATTGGGTGTCAACAACCGCCTGGGTCTTTCTTTTTCTGCACAAGAGACCTTATAGCAATAAAACTACAATGCTGCATTAATTCGGTCATCATCCTCAAAACTTACCGATATCTTTGTTGTAATCATATCCTTCACGAACTTAGCATAACCGGGCATTTGTTCCAAATCTCCTATCAAAGGGACATTGATTAAAATTTGTTTCAACATAGTCATAAAACGCAGGTATTTACCATCCTTAGTCTTCTTCACTAATCTCTTATGGAATGGTGGTGGAGGTCTAGGAATAGGGACCACTTTTTGGGGTACCTCAGCTTCTTTCGCCATTTTGTCCACCAATTCCCCATTAGTTTCCACCACATATTCGTCTTTCCTCATCTCATCGTGTACCACGAACGGCATAGGTGGATCAATAGTTTTCTTACCTCCTCAAATAGTGATTGTCATGCAATGTCCATCATTTTAGGATTTTGGATGGTATTGCTAGGAAGAGTGCCCGATTGGCATGGATTCACAGTAGTAGACAATTGGGACATTTGGAAATGAAGATGCTTAATCGAGATCGCATGTGTATCCACCTTTTGCCTAATTGTATATAAATCACCTCTCAATTTCTTGGCATGCTCATCATTAGCATCAAACCTTCTCATCATCTTCTGTAACATATACTCAATTCGCGCTATACTACCTCCACCATCCCTAGGAGCAACTTTTCTATTTTGAGGTAGAACATAGGCCCACTCCAGTCATTTCTCTTACCATAGTAACTCTGGTTGAAGTTTTTGTTGCGCTTGTAGTTTATATCTGGAACATAATGACCCTCTCTATTTTAGTTACCATAATTCTGGCATTTGTTTCCTTGACCTTGACGCCAATTAACCTAGTTTGAGCCTTTGGTGTTTTGTCTGAAAACCCCCGTTTGATTATTCACTACATAAATATCCTCTTCATAATAGTACTCATCCACTGGTGGTGGTGGTTTCGTCAAGTAATTTACCACATGTACCATTTCTCCACCTCCAGTGACATGTTTCAATACCAATCCAAACTCAAGTTCTCATTTGAGACATCTCCTCACGAATATCATCTAAAGCGGGATTATGCGTAGCTTGCACTACAAAAGTGTTTCTTATAGTGTCTGACTTTCTAGTACTCCAAGCCATCTTATTGCGAGTGATTTTCTCTAACTTCTATGCAATCTTGGCATATGTGCACTCACCATAAGAACCCCTGGCAATATTATCGAGTACTCCTTTATTGTTATCATCTTAACCCCGACAAAAGTACTCTTTTAATGACTCATCATAAATTTGGTGGTTTGGAACGCCCCTCACATACACAGTAATATGTCCCAAGACCAACTTACCGACTCTCTAGGAAGTGCCACAAAGTTGTTCACTCTATCCTTGTGGTTGAGCTTCTTAGACACCGGTTAGTAATTAGCTAAGAACACATCCTTCAATTGATCCCAAGTATAGGAAGAATTATAGGGCAACTCAGCAAACCATATCACGGCATATCAAGTCAATGATAGAGGAAACACTCTAAGCCCGATAACGTTCATATCTAAATCTGGACTCCCCACACAACTCTTTCACACAAACCTCAGTTTTTCTACGTGAGCATGTTGATCCTCTAATGGTAGCCTTACAAACTAACCCCTCACGGTGAGAATCTGCATTAAACTACTAGTTACCACGAATGTGTGCCCATGGGGTATAGGAGGTAGCACAAGAGGCCCATCAGAATCATTGATGAACTCCTAAGGGTATGGTATGGGAGGTTGCATCCTCACAGCATCATCAACCGGGTATCCCGCATCTACCTCATTTTTTGCATCAACAAGTTGTGGAGGATGCCCTATTAACCCATCACCAAGATTTACTGGGTTCTGAGGATTTTCCATTCTTCGAAGTGTAGGATTAAGCTTAGGGTCGAATGGAATCAGCGGTTCTCCTCGGCTCTGTGTACTTGGAATACACTAGAGCAAGAATTGAGAAAAACAAAAAGAAAAGAAAAATTAAAGTCAGGATATCATTGACTAAACATCAGTAAGGTTATTAATGTTAATCTAAAAGCTACTTTTCCGGGCAGCGGTGCAAAATTTGATATGGTCAAATTACACATCCCTAAAAAGTATAAGCGTTCATATCAAGTAAAGAACACAATTAGTAGTCTGGGATCGATTCCACGAGGAAAATGATTTAGACTTAACTTCAATGTACAATTACCTCTATTTAGTCAAGCTCTTTCCGACAACAGGTAACTAAAAAGGAGTGGTTTTGTGAAAAAAAATATTAATATCTCTAAGTAAAACAAGTAACATGAATAAGGATTTTATTTTTATCAAGTTGTGAGAGAAACTAGGGTTTAAGTGTTCCCCATGGGTTCTTAACGCCGTATTCCTAGATATAACAACTATTCCCTAGTGTTTTCTATGCAACGTGATAAGTTAGGCATCTCTAAATCCTTGGTCTGGCATTTAGAAAATATCACTCAGTAACTTGGTTCGGCTACGTGCGTATATGCTATTAACCCTTACCTTTACTTCATCTTAAGCATCATATTCAATGTATAATTTAGTTATTACATCGAACCACTTGAGACTAGCCTATTAGATAGTTTTACACTAAATCTATGTTGATAATTCTTTTCTTATTAACTACCTCCTTTGTCCGGCAAGTAGCAACAAGGCGAGTTCTAACGCGTCACTCATTAAAAAGACTTTTCAGTGAAAGAATTATCAATATATGTGAAACCTATTTGAGAATTGTTATTAAGCTAGGTCAACTATGTTAATCACCCATGGTTTATACAACCTTAGTTGTGGATTTAGTTACCCATGCATATAAGAACACAACTCATAGTTGTTAAATAATAAAACATTAACTTACTTTGACAATTAAAATAAAATCCAGAAATCCAACTTAAAATATAAAGAAATCACATGAAAACCAAATCCTGAAATTGAATTAATGTTAAAGTTGCAAAATCAAACTCTAAACACAAACTAAGAAGAATAGTAATAGAATCCAACCCCAAAACAAGGTTTTTACACCGTATTTATAAAAACATAGTTCTAAATTAAAAGGAATTAAAATAAGGAAAGTTGTCCAAAAACAGAGGATGTAATCAATAACCCCCACAGATGGAATCCTCTCTGAATAAGTCGACGAACAACAACACGGTCTGTCGATGCGTCTACAGTTCGTCGTTGCCTTTCGTTGTTCCATACTTAGACTTTCTTTAACTTTGGGAAATGGGACTATCTCTAAACTTATCAACGATTCAACAGGACAGTTTGTCTATCAATCAGTAGACCGTCAATATTTCCGTAACCCCACACTTTGTAAGATTTCTTCAAGTTTCTCCAGATGCCTAAACTATCAGTCGACGTTCAACGACGGACTGTCGATGGCCTTCATGAGTCAATTCTGCACTAAATCTCAGCTGCCTTCTGCGTTTTGGATTTGTACATCTTTCATGCAAAACAGAGAACAAGTTAAAACTACTACAAAAATGACTCTAGAGACACACATAAATCTTAAGGAAAAAAACATAGAAAGTACTGTGAAACCACAGTACATCATAATTATAGGGTATATCTAAAATAGATTTAAGTATTTCTTAGGTAGGCTTGAATATGGTGTATGAGAATTCTCTTCATGTCATACATAGGTGAATCTTAGAATAATTTTAGGAAGGGCGTCAAAATAATGAAATGGGAATAATCTTATCTTAGGTAGTCTAAAGGATCTCTTTGGTGTGTGTGAAGGGGTCGTATGGACGGTCGCTTTATAACTCACTTAAATGAGCTTTAGAACAACCTTTGGTAGGAGGGTCTCATGTTTATGTGTTTAGAAGTAATCTTTATGCTACTTTGTGGAAAGTTACTATATGTGTTTATATTGACTTAATGTGACCTCTTTTACTTGTGTCATGAAGTTTTACTCAAAAAGAGTATGTTTTATACAAATATCCTTTTATACTCATTTTATGCATTACATTATACTTAGTGCATTCTTATGTACTTATTCCATATATTTTATCTTATCTCTAAAAGTGTAGGTGGCAATGGAGAGGAGTCCTTTGAAGTGGAAGCTTGGACTAGTATTCATTCAAGAAAAGTAGGGGTATGTCCTCACTTGATTTGAGGACATCACTAAATTTAGTTTTCATTGTTGAAAGTTTTTTTTTAGACTTAGATATTTATATATTTTTATGTATGGTTCGTGTCCCAATATATTTGTGTGTCTAAGATAGCGAATTTGGGACTTACCTTTTGTTATGGTTTTCTATAAAAGAGATATTTTGAAGTATTACTATTTCATGTGAAAAGTTCTGATCCTGCACTACTTTTCATGCCTGTATGCTATGAATGATGTCAGAGGGATTGCGCATGAACTACGAGAGGTCAAGTACATCGTGCCACGATTTGAGAATCTCCATATCTTCTAGGATTTATTCTTGGGTCGTGAAAAAGTTTGTATCAGATCATAGGTTATGAAGTAGTCGAAGGAATATAAAGTCTCATTAAAGTCACGTCTTGTAGAGTCTTGTTCATCGGTGTGATCGCGACACATCTATGAGAGAGAGGCTATAGGACGATAGAGTTTCCCTTTATTTATCACTCTTATGTTGTGACAATACAGTTGATGTTATAAGTGTCTATTCCTAATCTTTTCTCTTGTGTTTTTAGACGATGACTACATGAAGAATGGCCGCAACAAGGTTGGAAGAGAAAGGGATTCATGCGGAAGTTACCAAGGGTGGATTGGATCCACAAGGAGTTCAAGTTCCTCAAGATTCTCATGTTTCTCCCCAAGGTGATCATGTACTTATTAGAGGTGAAGGTAATAAGGTTTTGGTGGTTCCCCCGGACATGACTAATTGGGAAATTAGAAAGGCTCTACTTGTTTTAGCCCAAGCCATGACAACTAATGTGAACAGGGATATTGAGCCTAAGGTGAATGTTTTCGAGAGTACCATGACCTATATATTGAGGGACTTTATGAGAATCAGCCCTCTTATATTTTTTGGATCTAAGGTGGGAGAGGATCCCCAGGAGTTTCTTGATGGTGTGTATAAGGAGTTTAGTGCGATGAGGGTGACTTGTAGGTAGAAGGCGGAGTTAGCTTCATACCAATTGAGGAATGTTTCTCAAGTATGGTAAATCCAATGGAAATATAATAGGATGGTTGATTCGGGTCCTATAAAGTGGAAGGAATTTAATTAGGAAAGTACAGAGAGGAGAGAGGTGAAGGTTGAAGAGTTCATTAACCTTATACAAGGGAACATGAGTGTAGAAGAGTATTATTTGAAATTCACCTTGTTTTCTAGGTATGCTCCATCCTTGGTGTCTAAACCTAGGGAGTGAAATGAGTAGGTTTGTGACAAGTGTTGCCAACCTTGTGAAAGAAGAGTGTCGTACGACCATGCTCCATAATGACATGAACTTGTCTAGACTTATGGCGCATGCTTCATCCATTGAGCAGTCCAAGCTTAGTAGGATCTCTATGAATTTGAACATGGGTAGAGCCGATGAGCAAAACCAACCTAAGATCAAGAAGAGAGCTCCCAACCATGATGGAACTAGTGCTCTAAGGTCAAGAGTGAAGGTGTGATAGTTCTCAAGGTGTTAAACCTACTTGCTCTACTTGTAGGAAGAAACACTTTAGGGAGTGCCTTGTTTGTACCGGGAATTTGTTTAGATATGGTAAGGATGTTCATAAGGTGAGGGATTGTCCTACTATTGCAGCTAGATGAAGAGATACCAAGCAAGCTACTCCAAGTGTTTCGGAAGGCTGTGCTCCAAAGAGGAATCATTTTATGCTCTTCGGACTAAGGGATCAAATTCGGATGATGATGCCGAAAAGTTATAGTTTTCTCATATGTGCATTAATAGATTATTTCTAAGTGGGGATCATGGTGAGTAGTAGAGTTGTGATTTTTTGCCTCTTCTCTTCTATTCAACCCAAGTTTGAGAGATAGAATGTCATAGAAGCATGATGCATGTTGCATTGTATATAGTAGTCTTGTTGAAATTGAATTTCATTTATTCCTTGCATTCTGCATTTCATGATGTTTTTTTTATGTTGTAAAATGATTTTGATGCTTTTTTCTATCATATTTTCATGTTTTCATCATAAGTGCTTAAACGATGAATTAAGGAATGTTTCAGCATGTCTCACTATAAGGAATTTGGTGTTCACAGTACAGAAATTGAAATTTTTGCTTAACTGTGGTTTCCTGGAAAATGGTTATTATGTGTATATAAATTATGTATATGAGAATTATAATGTGTGGAGAAGGATTTTTACCTATATGAAATGAAGAATGTGAGTTTTATTGCATGAGAAGTTGTAGAAGTAGTTTCTATCTTCTTGTTGTATATTGAGTCTCTTGCCTATATGAAATTGGTGTTCCTCGTAATTTTGTATTTTTTATTGTGTGGTATGGTTATATTCTTCTACTCTTGAGTTTCTTATCTGTTGAAAGTGTCTAAAATGAAGCAAGTGTCATTCGAGAACGAATGTTGTCAAAGTGGGGGAGTATGTAACTTCTCTAAAACAACTTAGGTGAAACTAGAGTCTAACATATGTATCATTAGGTTTTAAAGTCCTAAAATGTTTTATAATGATGTTTTGAGGATTTATCTTAAGGTTTGGTGATATTTCGAGGTCAAACGTCCAAGAACGTCCATGACATTCCAATGTTTTGCCTTGAAACGTGCTTGTATGTTTAGGTGCACCTTTGCATGTTTTTCATGTTCATTTTGGGTTAACTTGATGTGATAGGTCCGTAAATTGTATACGAGTATATTTAAGTTGTAAAGTCTGGGCACAACTCCCCAAGGACCAACTTAATGGTCCTTGAGGAGGACCCAACTTATGAGCAAAAGCTGTCAAAACCAGCCCAAACAAAGAGAGGCAATCGACGCCCAGTAGGTCACTCGACGCCCCGTTGATGGAAATTGTAGTTTGAAACTTAGACTAGGGAGTTCAATCTCCAAGGTTGTGAATATCTCACCCAAACCACGGACCAGCAGGACGGTCCGTAGGTGGGTCTACAAGGCGTTAATGAGGTCCGTCGATTGACACATGCAGATTTTCTATAGGTATCTCCGCCAAGCTTGGGCAATTTGGGAATTTCACCTAGCGTCCTAAAAAATAGTAGGTGGTTATTTAAGGGTATTATTTGTATTTTTTGTTGGTTTATAAGTATAGAACCCTTTACCAAATTCATTATTCAAAATCAAAACTCCAAACCGAAAGAAGAACTCTCTAGAACACCATTGAATCTTGAAGGGATATTTCAGAGTGAAACTTGATTTCTCCATAAATTCTCATTAAATTCGTGGATAATCTTCATCAAGGTATGAATTTTAATCCTTGAATCTTCTTTCTTCAAGGATCCAACCTTTAAAGTGATTTTCAAGGCTTCACAAAAGATGAATTTTTCTATTTTGTTATCTAGCCATTGTTCTTGCATAAAACAGTTTGAATCAATGTATTATAACTGAATTAATATTAATTTGATTATTTTAGGCCAAAAACTCCATGAACACATGTAAATCATGCAATCCTAGTTTTGACTATTTCATGGGTGATCTGATGATGTCTTTATTCAATCGAATTCTTGTGCAGTTTACTTTGACCTATTGAATTATGTAAAAATCATGTTAGAATTATATGTAGGTTGTCCTAAACTGATGAATTCATAGTCTTATCTTGGATAATTGTATATTGTGATTAATGAAGTGAACTGGTGATCATGGATATTATAAGCGCCTTTATGGATTGAATTTGTTCAATTTGGTATGGATTGGAAATGTTGTGATTATGTTGACCTGACCTTATCGATATTTTGTAGTATATGTGTTTCAATTTTGATATTTGGTATGGTCCACTTATGGTGGCGGTTCTTATATGCTCCGCTTGTGCATAATGTGGTTTTGTCGGCATTACTTTATGAATTGTTAAAGAATTTGGCCTCGTCGATATTACTTTATGAATTATGATATCTTCATGATATAAATTTGATATGTGATCATTGTGAGGTCTATATGGATTATGTATATATGTGATGTCAAAGTATATGTTCTTCTAATTGATTATATGTGATCATGATAGGTTATAGTGATGACTTATATGTGTATGCTTGATGTTGGAGTGTGAATCTTTTAGTTGACTATAAGAGTATTATGATGAACTATAATGTTGTTTCTATCGAAATGTGTAGGGTGACTTGCAGGTATACTTATTGGAACCCATGTTCTATGTGAATGATATTGTACAGGTGATAAGATGATAATGAAGTGTGTCTTGTTTTGGTAGACCTGTGTCCCTTACTTGATACATGAAGGCTATGAATATTATTCTTGACTTAGTAGACTAAAGCACCTTTGTCATGAATATATATGGATGAAAGGAATATGATCTTGAATATATTTAAGAAGGTGATTTTATGTGGAACCTTTTAGAGAGAAGGTTATGATATCAATGAAGTTAAAAGCCATTATCTATCCTTCTTTTTTTAATAGTGGACTTAGGGGTTGATTGGATGGAATGGCATGACATCATCCTTAAGAATATCATTGAGCTATCTTAATAATAATTGTAATGCAGCAATAGTAGGCCCTGTTTGGTAAGGTGTGTTATGATTGGGTTATGACTAAGATATTGTGCCTCTTCAAATGCTAGTTTATTGAACTACTCTATGAGAACAAAGGCTAGCACCGAGAGAATATTCTTGGGGAGTAGCTCTTCTTTAGATGAGACAAGAGTACAAAAAAACCCTTAATATTCCTTAACTAGTTGCCTATATGGGATGTGTCCTAGTTCTACTATTGGCAAGTAGAACACCCTCTATAGGAGCAGGGAAGACTCTGGATTCCATGCATATCTAGTATGGTCTATGTCGGTTATTTCCTATTCTCATCATGTGGGATGCATGGTAGTATCGTATAGGTTCTATCATGTTTAGGTAGTGGAATGGGACACTATGTAGACATTGCACGAGTAGTGTTTAAAGAGGTTAGTATGTAGGTTTTGTAGGTGTTCTCCAAGACCATTATGTGAAAGTCCTTAATTGGTGAATATCTCTTAAATGAATTAATGAACATAGTGACTTAAGCTAAAAGTATGTTAATGAAAAGTTACTTATCTAGAGTAGCTTTAAGGATTGCATAGGTAGGCTTGGAGAGGGTGTATAGGAGTTCTCTTCATGTGTTACTTAGGTGAATCTTACAGTAGTTCTAAGTAGGGAGTCTAATTAATGAAATGGGAAATCTTATCTTATGTAGTCTAACGGATCTCTTTGGTGTTTTTGAAGGGGTTGTATGGGAGATCACTTCATAACCCACTCAAGTGATCCTTGGAACAACTTTTGTTAGGAGGGTCTCATGTTTATGTGTTTTGAAGTAATATTTATGCTACTTTGTGGAAAGTTATGTTATGTGTTTATGTTTACTTAATGTGATCTCTTATACTTGTCACATGATGGCTTAGTCAAAATGAGCATATTTATACAAATATTTTTTTAGCATGATTTTATGCATTACACCATACTTAGTGCATTCTAATGTACTAATTCCATATATTTTATCTTATATCAAAAGGGGTATGTGGCAAATGAGAGGAGTTCTTTGAAGTGGAAACTTGTATTAGTATTCATTCAAGTAAAGTTGGGGTATGTCCTCACTTGATTTGATGAAATCACTATGTTCAGTTTTCATGGTTGAAAGTATTGTTAAAAACTTTAAATATTTGTATATTTAGATGTATGGGTTGTGTGCTAAGATATGTGTGTGTATAAAATGGCGACTTTGAAACATAGCTTTACTTCATGATTTTCTATAAAAAAGTTATTTTGATGTATTACTATTTCATGTGAAAAGTTTTAATTTCGCACTACTTTTCATACATGTATGTAATGAATGATGTCAAAAGGCTTGTACAAGACCTCTGAGAGTTCAAGTACGTCATGCCTGGATTTCAAAAACACCATATCTTCTAGGATGTACTCTCGGGCCGTGACAACAACTATGCTACTTTTACAATAATGTGTACTTGCATGTACGATTAGATCGCAATATGTTTTTGGCGCCGCTGCCGGGGACTTTATCAATCAGGAAATATTTGATTTTTCTAGTTCTAATGTTAAATACAACTGTTATCAAGTCTATCTAAGCATTTCATTGTTGTAGGTTGATTGATACTCCAAGCTGGAAAGCGATCGAGAATTGTTGTCGCCTCTCTCAGAACCTTAAAGATTCGTACACAAATGGCGAAGGCAAGCGGAATATCCAATTGCTTTGGTCATTGGGTAATTACCATCCCCCATCAGTAAGACGGAAGAAAAGAGAACAAACACCTGAAACAATGGCAACTGATGTTATGAGAGTTAGAGATGTGGAAATCCAATGACCCACCAATGTGACTTCATGCATTCAGAAACCTAAGGGTGGGGAAAGATTTGAACTGAAGCAGAGTATCATGCAAATAGTGCACTCAAATGGGCAATTTACTAGTCTCTCAGATGAGGATCCTACATTTCACATTTAGAACATTTTGGAGATCAATGATACGTACACTCTAACTGGAGTGAATAAATATTATGTGAGGCTCACTTCATTCTTCCTTTCTTTGTTGGGGAAAGCAAAAAGATGGTTGAATTTAGAGCCTGCAAATTCAATCACCACATAGAATGATCTAGCATAGAAATTCATCATCGATTCTTTCCATATGGGAATAAAATTTAATTGAGGAGTGATATTTTAAGTTTTATACAGAAGGGTGCTGAGAATTTGTACCAAGCACGTGACTGGTTCAAATCTATGTTAATGAGATTCCCTCATCATCATCAAGCCAATGAGGTGTTAGTCCATACTTTCATTTAAATTCTGAACCCTAACACCAAGATTTTTCTTGATTTAACTGCAGGTGGACAAGCCGTAGAGAATACTTAAGCTTACTTATGCACCTTGTTGAATCAAATTTCTCAGGTTAATCCAGAATAGAATGGAAGTGGAATGAAATTGGTAGTCCAAAAGAATGCAGGTGTATTAGAGATTAATGTTGTGACTTCCTTGACTTTGCAAGTTTCTGACATGCAGAACATGATGAATACACATTTCAATAACATGACATTGAGGCAACAGACTTCTAAAGTTAATGAAGTTCAACAATCACCATTTTGGTGTGAGATCTGTAATGGAAGTGATTATAGTGCATAGATATATGGTGCAAACTATGACTCTAACAATTTTGTAGGAAATGCTCAGAGAGGAGGAGGCCAAAAAATTATGTGAATTCTTATAACCCAAGTTGGAAAAACCAAACCAAACTTTTCTTTGGGTTGAAATCGAAAATCAAAGTCAAGGTTAGAATTAGTATAGACCTCATGGTAATATACAAGGATATGAAGGATATGTGCATAAGGAGCAGCCTAAACCGCAATCGTGGAACAAGAGTGTTGAGGATATGCTAAAGAAGATTATGGTGGATCAAGCTTAGTGGGTTACTGATGTGCGAAATAAGCAGTTAGCCACTCAGAACCTACATAGATAATTTGGGTTGTTTGCTAGTGCCAAAAATTCTAGACCACAAGAAGGGATACCCGATAACACTGATCCAAATCCAAAACAGGTATGAGTACTCGTAGTGGAATACAATTGGAGAACTTAGCTCCTAACAAAATCACAACAGAAACAATAAGGAAAGAGGGTGAAATTAAAGAGGCTGATACAAAATAAAATGAAGTAGCTTAACCCGCTGAAGAGGTGCAACCAATAGTGATACCACCTCCTCCATTCCCTCACAAGTCTAAGAAACAAAAGAAGGATGAATGCTTTGGTAACTTTCTCTCTCTTTTGAAACAAGTGCATATTAACTTTCCTTTGGTAGATGTTTTACAAGGTATAACAATGTATCCAGAGTATAATAAGGAGATTGTGGTACAAAAAATGGCTTACAGAATATGAGACAATTGCACTAAGTGAAGAGTGCAGCTCTAGAGTTTAGAACAGGTTGCCTATCAAACATAAAGATCCGGGCAGATTTACTATAAAGATTACAATAGGCCAGAGCATTCATGCCCGAGGGTTGTGCGATTTTGGAGCAAGCATAAAACTTATTCCAACTTCGCTATACAAAAGAGTAGGGTTGGGTTGTCCTAAGACAACTACGATAATTCTTCAGTTGATATAGATTTGTAGCTAGACCTTGGGGGGGGGGGTGTGGAAGAAGTACTAGTGCATGTGGGATCTCTAATTTTCCTAATAGATTTTGTAGTACTAAACTTTGAGCCCTGATTTGAAGCTTTCATTCATCTTAGGGTGACATTTCATAGTAACAGGGAGAGCAATGATAGATGTGGCAGCTATGAAACTCACCATGAGAGCCCATCATAAAGTATAGGTTTTTGACGTATAGAATTCATTGAAGATGCCAAATGTGTATGAGGAGTTAGCTGCCATTAATATGATAAATCTTGAGGCAGAAGCTAAGTACATAGCGACTAAGGACCCTCTATAGCAAGTGTTGAGAGGTCATGACATCTATGCAGATGTTGATGCTTATGAAATTGTGCAATTCTTTGTGTCACTAATAGAAACAACTAGAGAGTGATGGGAGCCATTAAACAGGTTATTAGATCCTCCATCTAAAACCTCAATTGAAAAAGCTCTTAAGATGCAGTTGAAAGAGCTGCCATCCATCTCAGATATGCATTTTTTAGGTAAAGATTTATTTTGTCTGCAACACTATCTGATTAACAGGTGGAAGCAACAGTATTGATTCTCCAGAGGAGGAAAGCAGTATTAGGTTGGAAAATATCAGACATCCATGGTATAATCCCAGCCCTATGTATGCACAACATGAAGGATGTGGTCAGAAAAGAAGTGATTAAGTGGTTAAAATCAGGGATAGTATACCCAATATCTGATAGTAAATGGGTAAGTCGAGTGCAGTGTGTTCCCAAAAAGGGTGGAATAACAGTGGTGACAAATGATAAGAATGAACTAATCCCCACAAGAACAGTAACTGCGTGGAGGAT
This sequence comes from Solanum habrochaites, assembly GCA_027704765.1. Classification (NCBI taxonomy): domain Eukaryota; kingdom Viridiplantae; phylum Streptophyta; class Magnoliopsida; order Solanales; family Solanaceae; genus Solanum; species Solanum habrochaites. Next base: position 44,094,877 of record JAKWJA010002493.1, on the reverse strand, counting down.
ATGCATGGATTATAGAAAACTTAATGAAGCCACAATAAAGGACCACTATCTGGTACCCTTCATTGATCAGATGTTGGATAGGTTGGCTGGCCAAGAGTATTACTACTTTCTTGATGGGTATTCAGCGTATAATCAGATTTTTATTGAACCCAAGGATCAAGAGAAGACGACATTCACATATCTATATGGCACATATGCATTGAAACACATGTCATTTGGTTTGTGCAATGTGCGTCTACTTTTCATAGTTGCATGATGGAAGTCTTCCATGATATGGTAGAAGATTTTGTTGAAGCTTTTATCGATGAATTCTCGGTCTTTGGGGAGTTCTTGAGTTTTGCTTAATCAATCTTGACAGAGTCCTTATGAGATGTGAGGAAACAAATTTGGTGTTGAATGAGGAGAAGTTTCAGTTCTTGGTGAGAGAAGGAATTGTGTTGGGTCACAAGGTATCCAAGAGTGGTCTGGAGGTGGATAAAGCAAAACAAGAAGTGATTGAGAAGTTATCACCCCCAATATCTTTGAAAGGAGTGCGAAGCTTTCTTGGCCATGCTGGCTTCAATAATAGGTTCATGTTTGATAAGAAGTTCTTGAAGGTTTTAGAAATGTAAAAGCAGAAGCTAATTCAGGCTCCTATTATTATTTCCCCTAACCGGGAACTCCCATTTGATAAGATGTGTGATGCTAGTGATTTTGTTATTGGAGCAGTATTGGGCAGAGAAATAACAAGGTGTTTCACTCTATATATTATGCGAGTAAAACACTAGATGCAGCCCAAGCAAAATACATTGTAACTTAGAAGGAGATGTGAGCCTTGGTGAATGCATTTGACAAATTTAGGTCATATATGGTGGCAACAAAGGTGATAGTTTACACTAATCATGAAGTTATCCGGTATCTATTTAACGAGAAGGATGCAAAACAAGGATTGATCAGGTGGATCTTTCTACTTCAAGAGTTTGACCTAGAAATAAGTGATAAAAAGGGGACGGAGAATAAAATAGCCGATCATATATCCAGGTTAGAGGACTCGTCACATGTGGTGAATGAAGGCAAGATTTGTGAATAATTCCCTGATTAAACAACTTTTGGCACTAGACATCGCACACATACCATGGTACGCATATATTGTAAACTTTTTGGTGAGAGGTTTATTTCCACACGGGTCATCGACACACCAAAAGCATAGGATGGGGTATGATGCTCAATTTTATATATGGTATGAGCCATACTTATTTAACAAGGGTCCTGACAAAATAAATGAGGAGGTGCATAAATGAGAAGGAGGCACCACAAGTGCTATAGAGCTACCACGCGTCACCTTATGGTGGACATCACGGGGGTGAAAGAATGGCACATAAGGTACTGCAATCTAGTTTCTTTTGTACTACTCTGTTGAAAGATGTTGCTTTGTTTGTGAAAGGTTGTGATCAGTGTCAAAGGATGGACACCATTTCAAGGAGGCATGAATGACTTTGAACAATATTATGGAGGTGGAGATCTTCAATGTGTGAAGGATAGATTTTATGATACCATTCCCATTGTCTCGAGGTAATAAATATATTCTAGTAGCGGTGGACTACTTGTCCAAGTGGGTCGAAGTTGTGACATTACCAACAAATGATCATATTACATATTTTCACCAGGCTTGGAACACCAAGAAGTCCTATCATCAGTGATGGAAGTACGCATTTCATCAATAAATCCATTTATTATCTTATTGGAAAAGTATGAGGTGCGACATAAAGTGGCAACTTCTTATCATATCCACAAACTAGGGACAGGTTGAAGTATAAAAAAAAGAGGTAAAGAAAATCCTTCAAAATACTGTGAATGCCAAGAGAAGGACTGGTCTTACAAGCTAGATGATGCCTTATGGGATAATAGGACTGCTTACAAGACACCAATAAGACTTCTCCTTATAGTATGGTTTTGAAAAAGCTTGTCACCTGCTGGCAGAGTTTGAACACAAGGCATATTGGGAAATAAAGAAGCTGAATCTGGATACCGAGTTGGTCAAAAGAAAATAATTCACATTGCTGCATGAGCTAGAGGAGTTTAGGCTTTATGCCTATGAGAATGCGAAGGTATACAAAGAGAAGATTAAGAGGTGGCATGACAAGCATATTGTGCCATCAACCTTCGAGCCTGGTCAAGTAGTGTTGTTTTCAATTTTAGGTTGAATTTTTTTCCAAGAAAGCTTTTCTCTAACTGGAGTGGTCCATTCGAAGTAGTCCAAATGATCCAACATGGTGCGGTTGAATTAAGAAATAAGGTCTACATTTCCACATTCCTTGTAAATGGGCATAGGGTTGAACATTATTTTTCCAAGTATGTAGATTGTGAAGTCGAAGCACTCACACTAAATGATGAGTGAGGCATGAGATAACTGGTGTAGCGATGTTAAATCAGGCGCTACACGGGAGGCAACCCATGAACCATTGTAAAAATATAGGAGTACATTGTTTTTAATAGTTGAAAAATTGATAATACAAAAATATGAGTCATGTCATGACAGAAATTAAGGAGTTGGATGGGAGGCAACCCAACATGGTTTGATTAACAAGTTGTAATGCAGAAAAATATGCAGAAGAGCAATGTGTGTCAAGCGCACATCGCGAGAATACTTCCAATTCTTGCCACGGTGAAAAACATTTGAGGCAGAACACCTCGTGAAGCTTGCGCTTCACGAGAAGGATGTCAGATCTGAGTTCGACTCCAATTTGTTTTAGTCATAGGAAATAACTCCCACATGTTTGCCCCGTGTCGCATGGACATGTCAACAAATGAGGTCAATTGGAATTAAAATTCCAAAAGACCTCGTGTTAGCCCCGCGTCACAAGGGTAGTTCAACAAACGAAGTCAACTAGAATTAATATTCAAAAAGACCTCTTGTTGCTTGCTCGTCGAAAGGACCAATAAGATTTTTAGAATTTTCATTAAGCAAAATGGGTTTCACCCATTTCAACTTAAATAACCTGACCATTCCGTAATCCTCCTCTTCTAAACCCTGATTTTTGTCCCATTCTCCAAAAAATCTCTCATTTTTTCTCCTCTCCCTGTTCCCCCAAGCGATTTTATTGGTTTCGTTATGTGTCGCGCAGATAGAGACTCCTATAACTCAAAGTTTTGTCAACTTATACGTGTCACACATGTATATTTCTTGAACTTTTTTTCTACTTTTGGCGTATTTGTAGAGTTTGGTGGATGTTGTGGGGGATTGGGTTGTTTAAGGGAGAGGGGAGATGAAAATTATGTTCTAGGACTACGTACTTCAAGTGAAATTATATGTGTTTCATATTGTTGAATAGAATACACTTCTTTTTCTATTGGGGTTGAGATTGAAATTGTTGTTAGGGTAAATTGGGGGTGAGGACTCATGAAGTGGTTGTGTTACATTGTGTGGTCAACATCAAATATTGTGTTGTTATATTTTTTGTTGTCGAATTCTTCCAAAGATGACATAGTTGCATGGTGTATGTTGTGTTCATAATATAGTGGCGATTTCATGAAGTAGCACTTGATAATCAATTAAGGGGGTGTCCTTATGTTTTGATTTCTAAAATTGGTTGATGTAATGCACTTCAATCATTGTCTGACTATGATATGCTAAAACTTGTGGGAAGTTGGAGTACCTAAATTTGTATTACTATGAACTATGTGTGGGGTGATGTACGCACACCACCCATGTTTTGTTGGTTAATATTTACCCCATGTACTGCATTGTGTGAAATTATGCAGGTAAATATGTCTACTTCACAGAGACCAAGGAAATCTATTACTCAGAGAACCCAAAAGAAGACGCCAAGGAGTGGGAATGCTCCACTGGCACCCCCGTCTCCCAGAGGACAGATGAAACAATATGGGAAAAAGTGTTTATCCAAGAAAGGGAAAATTTTTTACAGGAAGCACACAGATGCTTTTTATTTTTTAATGTGTGCATCGATAGTTACAGTCTAGCTCGAGTCCCCCAGATTTTGCGGTGTACGAGAGAGCTTATCTTGGGATTTGCATTTGAGGAGTCGGATGAGTGTACCTTGAGCATGGTTTGTGAGTTTTATGCCAACTAGGTTCCAGACCACGATCTCACTTTCGCACTGTCTGTGGTATGAACATGCCCATCATACCAACAAGAATATATGATATATTGGGCATGACTGAAGACCCACACCCACTGGTTTTAACTCAGCTGAATATCAAACCTCCCTATCAGGCCATCTGTCATTTGTTTTCTGGACCGCAGTCCATGGATTGGTAGACCAAATATAGTAACAAGAGGTATCACAAAACTCTTCCATATGCTCATATGCTTAGGGGAACAAGGGTTTGGTTGAAGATCGTGATGAAATGCTTGATTCCCAGTCTACACTATACGGACATTACACGTGACCGAGTGCGTCTATTGTATGCTTTGATTACAAACACGGAGCTTAATATCGGTTCCATAAATAAACCTGATATGAAAAAGGCTCGGATTCACAAGGTCCACATGTATGCATTTGGGGGACTCATTACAAAGATGTGTCATCGTGCAGGTGTTTCGAAGGAGAACCTAGATTACATAGCCCCCTTTTACCCAGTAGTGGTTGTTGTTACACGGACCAAAGGGCCTGACATTGAATTAGGCCCCACTCTCACCACTACAAAGTGTCACCGAAGAGATGAGTTGATCATGGCGCGGATGTGTGGTTTGGAGATACTACGACACAATACTGGTTGTCGCCCATCCAATGTGGTCAAGTTATTGGAGATTAACAAATGCTATCCATTGAATGCTCATGCTGAGGCGTTGTTGGGAATTATCCCGGAATTTACAGAGTTGTTTGATGATGGCATCCCGATGGATGAGGAGAATTTGCGCATCGATTAAGATTTCGACTCAGATTCTGATGACGAGTTATACCTTACACAAGCAGATGATGGTGTCGCGGGCAACGAAACCATGAAGGATTGATCAGGAAGTTGTTCACCTTACTCTTTGTACTGAACTAATTTTTTTATCAAACTATACTAGGGACAGTGTTAATGCATAAGTGTGGTATGGGGTGACACATCGGTTTATCTGTTTGTTTTGATGTCTTTGTTTTGTTTTGATTTTGGGTTCCTTGGTAGTTGTTTACGGTTCTTTATCCAAGGATAGTCACTTTGAACCGCACAATTTTTTACTAGGATTGAGTTTGTAGTCATAGATCGAGTCAAGATGCCAAATGATAGATGGATGATAACCGTCTTAAGGGAAATTTTGCCATTTAGTGTATAGGTTGAGTTGTGTTGAAGCCATAATTCTCTAGAAATCACATATATGAAAGAGCATATTTAAATTGATATATGAATGCGGTGTAGCTTTTGGTCAGGCAATGGAAATGTACAACTTTAACCTTAAATGAAACTTCTGTGTAACGTAAATGTGCCCTTGAAATTGACCTTTTGGAATGTAACTTGTGCCATTAGCAATGTGCTTGAGACAATGCATGACATGCTTTTGAGTCTATACAAAACTTGCCCAAGTTATTATTGAAGCGAAATGTAGGTGTTATGGTACTTAGAAAGATGACAACAAGCTTTCTTTGGAAATTGTGTAGAAATTGAGCCTGTTCATTATCCCTAGTTTATTCCATTGAGCTTTTAACCTTAAGTTGTTGAAATCAAAAGAATAGGTTTAATCCCTTTCATTGTTCCATAACTTGTTCCTGATCCTGATCCCTAATGAAATGTGTCAGGCTGAAAGGTAGAAACAATGAAAAACAACAATAGTGAAGGAGATGAAGAGTAGTTGTAAGGTAAAAGAAAGATAAAGGTAAGGCAATGCCCCAGAATAAGAAGTTAAGTGACTATCTTGATGATGGATAGGACCCTAACAAAAGGGTATACAGTTAACTCCAAAAAGATCTTGAAGTCAAAGGTAGCTTTCGCAAGTGTTTATGAAAAAAATGGTGGGGTGAGGGGGGGGGGGGGGGAAGAAGCCAAATGTGAAGGCAGTTTATACTTGAAAAAGAAGAGGACAAATAAGATAGAAAATTTGTGACTGTGGAGTAAAAGCTAAACATAGTGCAGAAGGGAAAATAAGTCACTAGTATTATCTAAAGGAATCTTCGTTAAATCTAAGACTTCATTAAAACCCGAACAAGTCCTATTTGATTTTAAGCACGATACACTTCATTAGTAGAGATGTACATAATGGTCTTATGGTTCTGAATACATGATTATTGATTCGATTCTTGAGAGTGAGTTGTTTGATGCTAAGTCCTAAAACTATCTTAAATTGTAGCTTGTGTGCATGGACTGTTTATTGGCGTGAGAGGCACTTGTTGTAGGAAGTAAAGTGATAAGTACTGGTACACATGTTGTTACTAGATTTGGTTGCTAAAAGTTGTCAAACAATGTCCATAATATATGCATATCATAAGATTAAATATGTTGAGCGAGTCAGGCATAATTGTGGGAATGAGGTGGAAGCACAACTAAGTCTAGAATCTAGTTATAGGAGTAGTAAGTAGTTGTTCGAGGACGAACAAAGATTTAAGTCTGGGGTAATGATCTTACGCATATTTATATGACCATAATGATAAGCATGTCCATATTTATGCCTAGTTTAGAGTCGATTAGTTTATGTTTAGAGTTGTACATACTCAATTCAATGTTTCTCATCTAACCAATATAATTAGTTGTGTAGGGAATCTAATTAGAAGAAATATGCACGAAAAGGGGCAAAGGAAGCAATCTGGAGATTTGAGATAAAAGGAAGCAAGGAATAAGCTGAGGTTATTCTCAAAAGGCAGATCCGTGTTTTTCTCGCATCGTGCAAAAGGAAGTGAAATATAAATTCAAGAACTAATTTCTAGGCAAAACACCTCGTGAAGCCTCCGGGTCGTGAGATAGAGCTTCACATTTTAATATGAGATTTGATAAGTATCACGTATTACGCGTCTGAAACCCTTAATTGGTCTCTTAAAGTGTAAGTATAAATAGTGTTTTATTCTAGTTTTATAAGTATTCTTTTTCTAATTTTTGAATGTGAACACTGGGATAACAAAACCTTGAAGTTTTTACCGTTAATTCTCTATCTCTTTTATTTTCAATCTTATGTTGATAATTCAAAAACATTATAAGATTAATAACATGATTATGAGCAGCTAAATACCATAGTTCTAGTAAGGCTGTAGATACATTATGAATATAATCTTTTGAATTTGATATGGACTTTATCATGCATAATCATATGATTCTTTCTTAAGTTCTTGCTTTTTGTATTTCATGCTTTATCACCTTAGAAATATATTTATTCTCTGAATTAAACTCGAGAGAGGAATAAGAAGATAGAATGTGAAGCATAAGGAGCTTGTTTAACTATAAATAGCTAGGGTTAATTCGTTGCTAGGATAGAGATATACCTAGAAACGTTGTTTGGATAACCATAGAGGAAGATATCTTAATGCTCAATTTTTAATCACTCTATCCCCACTCAACGTGTAGTTAGAGGGTTATCTATTGAAGGGGATTAGAGGTTGAGAGATTATAATCATACATCTAACCTTGTGATTCAATGATGAGATAATTCGAAGAAAAACCTTATTAAATGATATTGATTACATCATTCTTGGTAGAAACTGCAGCCTTGGATCTTTCCCAAATAATTGTTTGAAACTTAAGAAATTAAATCATAATAGTTACATGTTAGTTTAAGTAGACTTAGTTAGTTAGTTTACAACCTTTACGAAATCAGGCAGTTTCACTTACACTGAATTACAAGTTGAAGAAATCAATAAATTCTAGTCTTAAGTCCTTGTGTGTGCAAAAGTTGTCTCATCAGAAGAGCAATCGTATTACTTGTAAGATAACATGCACTTGCATGTGCGATTAGATCGCAGTAATCAATCACAGCGCGTGGTGCGGGCCATGGACCGTAGGTGAGTCTGTGGATTGACACCTTAAAAAGGTCCAAGCATGTACCATAGTGGTTGTCGATTGGCCAAAATCTTTGACAAAGAACCATGATTTACTAAGACAGACTGTAGGTTAGTCGACAATCCATCGATTTATGATATGTGGTTCACGGTTGGTAGTTGATTTATAGGGACTCAGGGGTCTTTAAATGTTTTAATAAATAAATGTGGTATAATTTTACCAAATCATAGGACACCTAGATTAGTATTTTTAACCCCCAAAATTCGACTAACAATTCATTCTCTCAAATCCTAAAAGAAAACCCTAAACTCTCTCGCAAATATTCTCTCTCTAGAAGGTAGAACAAGAAAGAGGACATTGAAGCTAGATGAAGATCAAGTCTCCCAATCTTCAAGATTTTTTGGGATTTGTGACTAAGGTATTATGTCTTATCATCCATGGTATCCTTCCTCCCATGGAGTCTCCAAGAATTTCGTATCTTTGAAGTTTAAATCCCAAATTTTAGACAGGTTTTCTTCAATGTTGTCAATTGTGATGAACTTTGGTAAAATTAGTGGATTATGATTGTTTATGATTGAATTAGTAGGATTACATTTTTTTAGGATGAGATTACATGTACCCACACTTATTCCATGCTTCCAACCTAGAAGTGATGAAATTGGGTTTAATGTATTGGAAGGAAACTGTATGGGCTTTTATATCACCTTATAGGATTGATGTATTATGATAAGAATTGCTCAAGATTCAAGCATATATGATGAATATGATGTATATTTATTGATAGTAAAGCATAGATGATGATTATGAGATGTAGCTTTTTTATAGTAAAACTGAAACTATGAATTGTTGATTGTTGTGTATGTAGTATGGAAGGGATACCTACAATGAACTGCTAAGCATGAGTGTGGGAATATGAAAGGATTACTTACATGATTGATTCTAAGTTTAAATGGTTGCTCTCCTAAAATGAATCTAGACTAAAAGACTGTGTAAATGATGAGGCTAGAGGTGACAACCCTTGACCTCCATATTGAAGGATATGTGGTGATTTCACATACTCCTTAGAGTTGAACAAGAGGTGATTCCCCGTGTTCCTATTAATTATCAATGGACATGAAGTTGAGTAACCATGATACTTATGAAATGATGTGGAGGCAAGTATTTGTGTCATATGATGTGATTGTGGAGGCGAGTACCAATATCCTAAAGTAAGTAAGACAAGAGTAGAACACCCATTAGCCTTTATAAGTTAGGCAAAGAGGCGAATCCTCATGTCTTTAAGAGTAATTATAAATAATGAAATTATGTTTTGACGATTATTACCTTGGAGTGTTGTTTGATATGCCTTCCATGATGTAAGCATGACTAGATGTGGATGACCTATGTCTTGACTAAGGACATGTTGAGGTTACTTGAGGAGTATTCCTCTTTTACTATGTTCATTTATATACATTTATTATGCTTGTGGTTATATTTACTAACCCTTACGTTTATGTTGTTTATTCTATCTATCATATTAAGTACATGTTTGTACTAATGCATACTATTGCCTACATTTCTTATCAAAATGTAGGGTTTGCGACATTAACTCTCATACTCGTGGCTAGGTTCATAGTTGATCAAGGAGTGAAAAATTTGTGAGTCATCATAGGTTCTAGGATTTGATCACCTCCTTACCTCATGTATTTCCTTTATGTTTTTGACTATTGTATCGGATGTGTACCATGATTTATTCATGTTTGTAAGTTGCCTTGAGACAATTGTACTAGACTTCCGCTCATTTATAAATACTTTTATTGTATTGAAATTTATAATTTTTCATATTATTTTCTATTGCTTTATATTATGATATGTAAGTGGATGGTATGAGGCCTATCGTAGTCTTATACGCCTTGCTACATCTAGGGCGTACCCTGAGTTGTGACATGTATAGCATTATGTGTCATATTGAAGGAAGTGATACTCCAACAAAATAACATGTCACATTGATTTAAGTAACACTTCAATAATAAAAATGGAATAGTAAAAATATATTAATTAATTTTTTATATTATTTAAAGTAGTAATAAATAAATAATAAAATATTCAATCACATTTTGTTTTTAAAATTAAATAAATAAAGAGACATGTATTTATATTTAATCTAACATACAACTATATATAAAGGTAGGTGAATGAAGTACTAGGTAGATGCTACCAAAAATATATTCCATTTTGTTAGCCACCACTTCAAAAGTCAATAGGCGTAATTGATATTTTATATAGTTATACATTTGTCTCTTTTTCTCCTTTTTGCGCTCCTTTGCTCTATAGTTTTTAATAATTCTAATCATTTAATATTTAAAATTTATGGTCTTTAAAATTAACTTATAAAGGTAAATTGCTTCTTATAAATAATATTTTTATTCTCAAGATTAAGATTAAAAACAAGATATATGATTAAAACAAGGTTTGTACCAATAAAGTTACTCAACTTATAGTTTTTCTATCATAAAATCATTCAATCAAGATTGTCGTGGGAATTTTTTTTGTATAAATTACTTATATACACATCTTTTTTAATCTGTAATTTCCATTATTTCCTACCAGTCTAAAATTTTCCAAAATCCCTTATTTTACTTATTTTACTCCCACACCCCTAAACGCTAGATACATAAATCGTAACTCTCCAAACCAACCTTTATCCCTTCCTTATTTAACTCCATAAATCTCTCCCTATGTTTAGTCACACCAACCACAATTCCCTTCTTTCTATCAATACCTTAAACAATTTTAAAAATAAAATATATGAGTTTCTTTTTTGTTCCTTTTCTTTATCGTCATTTTCTTTTTCTCATCTTTTTTACAATAAATCTAATCCTAACGTCATGTGTATATGTCTGTTTCTTTACGTGGAGGTAAAGGTGCATAGAATTGGAAGACATCCATTTTGGGGGCTTCATTCAATTATATTTAGGTGTCATAATGTATATTAATATATCATTCACATTTTATCTTGATCAAAATAAGTAATTTTACATATCTCAAATGTTGAACTATATATATGTACAATATATATATAATAAAAGAATGATACATTTTAATAAATATGTGATACACACGCTCGATATTCAAAATATATTCAATCCATCTCAATTTGTTAACTCATTTATTACATGTATCACATAAAATATATTATAATAATACATTTTATACAAATCACATTCAAAAACAAAATAATGACCACATCATAATTCGTAGATACAAAATTACCATACACACGCGTCGTGTAAGACTAATATATCATGAATTACACATTAACTTCAAAATGAAAAAACAAACTTATAACCATGATACGTTAAAAAACTTATATCCCAATAGTGGAAAGGGTATTAAGGGATTTGTGAGGAGGTGGTTGAATGGCCGAATATGGATAAGGAGATACTAGAAAATATAATTCATTCATCGGATAAGAAGCGAGTAAACTAATGGAACAAACTCAAGTTTGTTCACCTCAACGATGTTTCATATCTCTAATGTTTTTCTTAACTCATTGATCTATGACTTATTTGAGATTAACAAACCAATCTTTGACGAACAATCGATAATTTTTGTATTGTTCATGTCTCAACTTACTTTCTCATATTTTGAAATTTCTCAACAAGATCGACCTGTTCATATTTTTTTAAATAACAAACCATTTTATTAATCAAATTGAACTATTACAAAAACAGGTAGATGTAGACCAAATTCCTCTAAGAATAAATAAAACGTCCAACAAAAAACTCCTAGACACTAGTTAAGGAAGTAACCTATACATTTTCTATGAAAACCAATTTAACTGATTTAATGAATCATGACATCCAACATTGTTCCTCCCTTGGATGTGAATAATCATTACCATCCCCCGGCAGTTTTGTGCTACATGCACCCTTCCATGTTATAATATCCTAATGTTCTTATCTCTCCATATATAATAAACCTTCATTGTAAAAGTGTAGAAAATGATCTCATACATACTATTTCTCTTCTTTTCCTTGTGACAAATCCACTCCAGTTCTTCGTCCCATGGTCCAATTTTTCAAGGCAGGTGCAGCCATTGGAGCAATCGAGTCCACACCTGAAACCTATGGGAGCATGAGAAGAATAGGTGATTGAATGTCTCAAAGGTGATTGAATGTCTCCACCTCTTGTGAAAGGAATGCACAATCCATAGGGACTTGAATTCCAAACTTTTGAAGTCGTACTACAGTGGACAATCTCCGTTATACTCCAAGACAGAGATGGAACATATGCCTCAGATGTATATGCCTATGCAAGGTAATGTTCTTCCAAGGAGATCTAGGGAGTTGGTGTTCCAAATGGTGATAAACTTCCTCAATCTAAAACTTACCTTGCTTTACCAGCTTACTCATCTCCTGAACGAGTGTACCTGGGGCCTTATTCGCATGAAGTAACTCTCTTCTACTGTCTATCATCTTCCGTACCATCATAGATACATTCTTGGGGGTTATCATAGTCTCGAAGTCCCTGCTTTTATAGTGTATCCACTTGATTCATAAAGAGTCTCTTTTTCATAGATATGTCCCATAATTGTTTGAGTATGGCTTCTCTGTTCCACACACCAAGGGCAATTATATTAAGGCCTCCAACAACACTTCGTTAACACATCATCTCCCATGCTACCAGTGCTTTCTTGGACATCTCTCCTTACTCTGTCTAGAAAAAATTTCTACCCGTACTTTCTTGGACATCGACCAAAAATCTGAGCCCAATAGCTTTTTGCATTCCGAATAGTACATACTTGATTAATTGGAGCTCACCAGAGTAGGAAAGCAATATAGATGACCATCACCTTACATTACATATGATATTCCCCACCAATGAAATATACTAATGAATCGTTAATTTCTTTGTTGACAAAGAAACTCCCAGATATTTAAAAGGGAGAGAGACTTCATAAAACCCAAATAATGAGAGTATATAAGTATTACATCTTGATTACACAAACATAAATTGAACTCTTAGCTGCAATGACCAGCAATCCTGAGACATTGGAGAAGTTTTTTCCTAATGTAATAGCTATTATATGAGCCCTACAAAGCATTAAGAGCACCACCCAATTCTGCAACATCTTGAATGTAAGTTGAAATCCATGTTACTAGACAACAACTTCATTTCTCTATTAAGGTACTCCATGGCTAGCACAAACAGATATGGGGACATAGGATCCCTTTGCCTCAATACTCTTTTTCCTTTAAAGGTTTAGTTGGACCTCCATTGAATAACAGGAGTATAACTGACAGTAGAGACACACTCCATTAACCATTCAATGAAATTGTAAGGAAAACCAAGATGGACCAACATAGCTTTAAGAAAGGCCATTCTAGAGTATCATAGGCTTTCCTAAGATCCACCTTAAGAACACATCTACGTAACATCCACTTCCTAGTGTACCCTTTAAAGAGCTCATGACTCAAAATTATATTATTACTAATATGTCATCCCTCAATGAATATTGATTGTGATTCACCCACAATACAATTGACCACACATTTCAGCCTCCTAGTAAGAACTTTAGCAATAATTTTATACACAATAGAACGACAACCTATATGTTTGAATTCAGTAACCTGAGTAGGTGAAGGATCTTTAGGTACCAATGTGATAGATGTGCATTTCAAGGTTACATCATCACTCTAGAGCTAAAACATTTTAGTAGAGCTGCATATATGTCCTCCTTCACTATATCCCAATTTTTATTATAGAATTCTATAGGGTATCCATCCACCCCTAGTGCTTTATCCTTTGGCATCTTAGTAACTGCATGGATTATCTCCTCCCTACTAACCTCAACAATCAAAGCAAGTTGTTGTTCTCTATTAAGGCATGGTCCATTCTTGATGATCTTTGCATTTTGAGAAGGCATCTACTCATGACAGTCACCTATCAACTTGCTAAAATACAAATACAAAAATATGCTCAATAGCTTAAGGGTTACTAAGTTTAGTACCTTATGCAACGTAAATAAAGGAAATAGTTTTCAGGTTGTCCCTGATGTTGATCTGTGCATGAGAATACTTAGAGTTGGCATCTCCACCATCATTCCAACAAGCCGTAGATTTTTGTGTCAACACCTTTTCCTCCACGAAGATCTAGTTTTGCATATCCAGAAGAAGCAACTTTGTTTGATCAAGTAAAGCTTGACATAATGGTTGTGTGGTTTTTTGAGCCTGTACATATTCCAAAATTTTTCTGGCCTGATAGAGCTTTTGGCTATAAGTGGACATGAACATATTAAACTCCTTCAAAGCTACCCTCAACCTCTTAATCTTGACTTATAATATATTCATTCATGCTCCCCTACATGTCCCTTGCATATCTGATGAAGTATGCCTTCGAACTAGGTATGCTCTATCATAGTCATATTGTGTTTGAATGGCTTTGGATGCAAAGTAATCCTCTGTTGACATTGTACAATGGCCGAGGAATGAACTGAAACCCCTGGCCCTATAAATTGAGCCTCAACATTGTTAACTCCTTAAAGTCAATTAAATTTGATAATAGACATTTAACATTTTACGCACAAACCTCGCAACCATTTAAATAAAATAGGAAGTAATCTATACGGACAACACCAAGATGGAAACGAATATGTGATAATAGAAACTAAAGCATCAATATAAGGAATTAGAATCAATATACAGATTGCCTGAATCTAGCATACAACTCACCTTGATTGACAAGATGAAATCAAGCTATCAATATAAGGAGTCAAAGATCCCCGACATATTCTGAGCAGACAAGGAAAAAATCAGGCCAGCCTGTTTAAGACAGATGAAGAAGCACATAACGCCAAGGGCTGAAGATCTGGTCATCAAACAAGAATTAAGCCAGCAATATCGAGAAGGATAGAGTAGTGACTAACTATACACATATCTTATATTGACATGGATCAATAAACCGCCTCAATCAAGGAATATCTCAATTATCCTTGATTGAGAAAAAAATACCTTGGCTTATTCCTTAGCAATAGTAGTCTTCAACAACTATATAATTCTCGCCTAGCATTATATTTGAAGTACACAATTCACTTGAACGTGTACGATTCTCTTCTATTATATTTCATAAAATCATTGTATACTAAAGATCATACAACTTAAAAAGAAAAGAAAAATAAATATTTGGTGTAGGTTATACAGGTAGAGGTTGTATGAATTAGAATTTTTGATTTGCATATTAGACAGGGAACTCTGCAAGAACTGTCTATAACTCATCACCACACTACTCTAAAGGAAACACTTGAAACCCAAGGGGACTGGACTAGGCACCATATCGATGATTCAAACCAATATAAAATTATATGTGTCATTTGGTTACTGTCATTCTATTACTATACAGAAAATCGACTAATGTAAAATTTTAATTTATTCCCACTCGTCCCTTGTACCCGCCCTCCTGATTATCAATTGGTATCAGAGAAGGTCTCACCATTTCAGTGTTTAACCACATGTGATAAAATATCAAAAATACACACTATCATATACATGGATCCTTACTTCAATACAGACACTCTTCACATCCCTCACCATACTTGAATGGACATTGTTACTCTCAGTGAAAAAAAACAGATTCAGAATCTGTCTCCTCAACATATCAGCAAGCATGGATAGAATTAAGAAGGCCTAAAACCTATTCCTAGACTAACTGAGAAAGTTGGCACTGAAAATCCATTCGATCTTGAATCATTTGACTTTAGTAAGTAAATACAAAAGTTAATTCATACTAATGCTAGAGCCATAAGTTTGTTATATTGTGCAGTCAGTGGAGCATAATATGACAAAATATCAAATATGAACTGCGAAAGAAATGTGGGAAAAACTAGAGGTAACGTATGAAGGAACCACAAAAGTAAAGGAACGCTCAAATAAGTTCACTTGTTAATGAGTATGAGTTGTTTAAAATGGCCGAACATTAAAACACTAAATCTATATTTTCAAGATTTTTGAATGGTGTATTCAAATGCATTTCAAGTCCGGAAAGTCATTAGAAGTCTTTCCAAGGCTTGGGAAACTAAAGTTGCCCTTTTGAAGATCGAGATATACAGAAAATGACATATGAAGAACTTCAAGACAACTTAATGGCCTATGAACGGAATCTCATTAATCGGTACAATAAGGATGAATACAAGAAAATTGTGGCATTTACCTCTAAGACATTTGACATTGCAGAGGAAGCCGACGAAAATCAAGATGAAGGAATGACACTCATCAATTGTGGAGTAAGACAAATTCTTAGACAAAGGATATAGAGACCTCAACAGGATTTTAAGAGCAACGATTTCAAAAAAAATGATGGTCTTTGCTACTACTCTAGAGAACGAAGACACATCAAACAAAATTGTACAAAACGGAGGAGAAGAAACAACCTAATAAGTGAAGATCCAAAAAGTTTTAGAGCATGGGAACAAGGAGAAACAACTGACGATGATCATGATAAAATGACAAATTTATGTTTCATGGCACTAGGTGAAACATGTGTGGTAATACCATAAAACTATCCATACTATAATGATTTACTAAATTCCTTGGACATGGTTGCTGATGAATTACATAAGGATATCGATATGTATAACAAAATAGCTCAATAAAAGAAAGACTGGAAAAATTCTTGTCGAAGCAAGTCAGGTTGATGTCGGCTTACTAATAGAAGAACTAAAGGAAGTAAAAATGCAGCTAAATAGCGCAAAGAAATCTTCAAGTCATAGTTATGTCTAATCTAACAAAACTACATACTATAACAGAAACTCTCCAAATTGTAGATCCAACAAATCAAATAGATCTATCTCAAACTCTCATTTTTATGAAACTCCTCTTAAATTAATTGGTAAAGTTGTGGTAATCTTGGTCAAAAATAATTTAAATGTAAAAAAGATTCATCTAAAAAATAGATCTGGAGACAAAAAGCTACTATTGATCAAGGACAGAAAAATTCTTAGGTACCTAAAAGAAACTAATTTTATTGTTTTGTGGGATTAATCTAAGAAATCCTACAGTAAAGGAATGTGGGTACTCGATAGTGGATGCTCCATACAAATGTGCAAAAAGAAAGAAAACTTTAAAACTATAAAGAGAATTGATGGAGGATGTGTTAGATTTGGAGACAATGCTAACAGAGAAGTAATAGGAATTGGAATTATTACTCTCAGTTAATCATGCAATATATAGTTGAGGTACTCAAACACAACCTCCTCAGAATTACTCAATTGTGTGATGCTAAATTTCAACTTACTTTTGATAAAACTAGTTGCATCATCAAACATCTTGAAAATAAGTTAACTCCCATCACCTTCAAGTGAATAATATGTACATGTACAGCTTAAATAATGTTGATTTTCCTTCTCTAACTTGTATTACTACAATCCCAAGTTATTCCTGGCAATGGTATAAAAAACTTGGACATGCAAGTATGCATGCTCTTGAAAAATTCTCTAGACTTGAACTTGTTATTCGCTAGCCAAAACTAATATATGAGAAAGGCCATATCTATAATGCATGTCAAATGAGTAAGAAAACTCGTTCATCTTTCAAAGGAATAGATATTGTAATCACTTATAAACCCGTTCAGCTTCTTCATGAGGTTCTTTTTTGTCCTACTCTAACTACCAGTATTGGAGGTAAAGATATGATTTTATGATTATTGATGACTTCTCAAGGTTCACATGGGTAATATTTCTAACTCATAAGAATGAACTTTTTGCTAACTTCGAAGTTTTCTGTAGGAAAGTTCAAAGAGAGGCAGAATATTTCATTACAACTATCCATAGTGATCATGGTGGCGAACTTGAAATTCAATCATTTGATTGATTATGTGCTCAAAACGGATTTACGCAAAACATTCCTCACCCAGATCTCCACAACAAAACGGAGTAGTAGAAAGAAAGAATCATTCACTACAAGATATAGGAAGAAAAATGCTTCTTGATCGAAGTTTTACTGACCACTTTTAGGCAGAAGCGGTAAGTAAGACTTGATATACATAACAAATTCCTGATGGAACTATACTAAAGAAGACTCCCTATGAACTATGGAGAGGAAAGAAACCAAAGATAAGTTATTTTTATCCATGCAGGTGCAAATGCTTTGTCCACAATAACGGTAAGACAAATATCGGTAAGTTCGATCGAAGAAGCGACCAAGGTATTTTTTAAGGGTACACCCCTATTAGCAAAGCTTTTTGTGATTTTAAAAAAAGAATTTTAAGTGTTGAAGAATCTGTACATATGGTATTTAATGAAGCTAATCCAAGAGTATACGAAGTTGAAATCGGTGATGATGAAATTACCTCTCTAAATTCAAGTGAAGGTACACAAATCATCAATGCTGAACTAAATATTGATGAGTAAAATACTGCAGAAGTAGATACGACTACC
Organism: Solanum habrochaites; assembly: GCA_027704765.1. NCBI lineage: Eukaryota > Viridiplantae > Streptophyta > Magnoliopsida > Solanales > Solanaceae > Solanum > Solanum habrochaites. Next base: position 44,076,561 of record JAKWJA010002493.1, on the reverse strand, counting down.
TCAGCGGACAAAACCACTGTACCAAGAGGACAAAGACACAATGTTTTCATCCTCGGGAAACTTCATGACAAAATCCAGACCCGATCTTCACTCATAAAAACAAGATTCTATAGATCTCATATCACAAATGGAAACAAAGAAAATAAACAAAGATATGGAGGATGAATCATGGGTACAAGCAATGAGAGAAGAATTTTATCAATTTGAAAGAAATTAAGTATGGACTTTTGCCAAAAGACCTGAAAATTGCTCAGTAATCACAAATAAATGGGTGTTTTTGAATAAACTAGATGAACATGGAAAAGTCATTTTGAAAAAATAAACATTAGTTACTCAATACTTCTCCTAATAGGAGGTATTGATTATGACATAACTTATGCTCCGGTGGCCAGGTTAGAATTTATTCGTATTTTTCTCGTATATGCATCCTTTAAAAGTCTTAAACTTTTTTAAATATATGGAAAATACCATTTTTAATTGGTTTTATAAAGGAAGAAGTTTTATCAAACAACCCCCCAACTTTGAAAATCAGTCTTGTCCTGATTTTGTTAGTATACTTTCCAAAGATCTTTATGGTCTCAAACAAGCACCTAAAGCCTCATATGAGAGATTGATCACCTTTTTACTTCACAATAACTTCCAAGGGGGGAAATTTACATAAATACTATTATCCTAAGATCTGGTTTGTATATTCTTATATTTTGAATTTATGTTGATGATTTTATTTTTGTAAGCTCTAATCCTTCTTTGTGTGATAATTTCGCAAATTTGATGAAAGGCGAATTTGAAATGAGTCTTATGGGAGAACTCACATTCTTCCAAGAACTTCAAATAAAATACATAAATAATAGAACCTTTATTATTCAAACCAAGTACACAAAGGAATTGATCAAGAAATTCAAACTTGAAAAAGGGAAAGTTTTTGGACCCCGTGAGTCTTTCCACATGTATTGAAACAAATGCACTAGGGAAATATGTGAATGAAAAAATCCATAGAGGAATGGTTGGCTCACTACTGTATCTCACCAATAGTCAAGCAGACATCAAGTACAACATATGCAAATATGCAAGATTTCAAGCTTCTCCAAAGGAACTGCATCTCATTGTTGTAAGAGAATTATTCACTACCTGATTGACACTAAAGAATTAGGAATATGGTACCATCGCTCATCTCATTTTGAATTAATTGTCTATTTGGATGCTGATTTTGCAAGTGACAAAAATGATCGAAAGAGTACAAGTGGAACATGCAATTTTTTGGACAATCCATAATATCATGGCATAAAAATAAACATACCTCAATTGTGTTGCCCACTATAGAATCAGATACCTGTCAGATGGAAGTTGTGGTACTCAACTCCTTTGGATGATACATCAATTACTTGACTATGATCTCTCTTATTAATATGTCATGGTTTTTTTGATAATACTAGTGCAATTAGCCTATCTAAATATATTGTACATCATTCTATGGCTAAACATATCGATATTAAACATCATATTATCCCTGATCATGATTAAAATGAGGATTTATCATTAAAATTTGTACATTTTGAAAATCAATTAGCTGATATTTTTATTAAGGGTTTAGTTGAAAAGAGATTTTGTTTCCTTAAAAACTTCCTCGGTATTACTTATTTTAATTCATTTTTATTCCTTATGCACTTAATGGTTTTTTTGGTTTGTGATTATAGTCTATCACCACCTCTTTCGTTTCCCCATACATTCGTCGTTTCCTTTCTTTTTTCAGTCTTCTCCGTTTCCTTTCAAAGACCCTTATTCTCCTTTTTCTTCTCCGTCTTCTAATATCTATTTAGTTTATTTCTTTTTCCTTTATCTCTTAAACCTAAATATGACCAAAACCCTCTCCATCGGTTCTAAAAAACCACTTCATCCTTTTGAGTTCCGTTGAAGTAGACATCTTGTTCGTCTTTTTTGACTATTCCACAGTATCGAATGTTGCTACATCTGTGTATTCAAAGAAGAGGGAATCTACATAAAAAAATTATTAAAAAAACCTCGCCTCTTGCATCATGATCTATCTCTCTAGAAGACATGCAAAGGTTCTAGGGAATCGAACAGAAGCACATGTATATGATCTTCAGAACTTGACCCATTGTTCCCGTCGTGTGGTTAATCTTAGTCAACTAAAAGACTCTCATTTTCTGCTAAGCTCCTATCTTATAGTTCATAATTTATCCTTTTTTACTCTATGTGGTCTTTAAGTTTTCGAGGAGGTTGTTCTACTCTTCTATGCAAATTTTCGTATATCTGTCGTCATTGGTGAACTAGAAACTTTAGTCTTGGTAATCGTCTTATTATTCATGAATTTATTTTTTGATGATTTTTTTGGTACAAAGATTTCTTGTGTGATTCCGTACATGAACAGAAAATGTCCCAATTATTTTGAAGTCTTTCGAGAGGGTGCTAAGAGAGTTGTGGCAGAACATGAGTCTGATATCTCTTACTTTGGACCTTTCTCACTATGTTTTGAAAATCGCATATTGGCAAATATTATTGCTACAACTCCCATTCCTAGAAAAGGTTCCCTATGTAATATCTCTATTGGGGACGTGTTCATTATTTATGCTTATTGAGGAAATAACGAATAAATAGGGCAGTATGGTTCAAGTAATACATGGGGGAAAGTTCAAGAAGATACAAATGCCTTTTCCAGCCTAAGTATGGACAACTTATTTCATGGATTTTCATGGATGGTCTTATTGAACTCTCAATGTTCACTCCAGTTGTTAATTCTACTTAAGATTCCCATACTTTTTTCAGCATGGGGTATTGCAGGTCGAAGATAAGTGAGTCAAAAAGGAATCCGTCAAGGCAAGAGCTGAGAACCCCAAGCCGACAAAAATCTCTATTGATTCGGCGGCCATCCTAATATATGAAAATGATGTTCTTAAGACTCAGTTTCTAGCAGTAGAATGTGTTTTGGAGACTCTTCACGATGTTAAGGAAATTTTCTTTGAGCTATATAAAGATACAGGTACTGACGTTGGTAAGTTGCACATTTCTATGACGGGAATTAAACAAGAAGGAATCTTCACTGTCAAGAAGTTGATTAAACAAGTTGACACACTTTAGAGTGGAGTTGGCTCATCTAATAATAATGTTGCAGTTACTATTCATACCTCTTACTCCAATCTCTCTTGCAATGTGGAACGTTCATAAAACTCTTTCTGTGGAAATGCTATTAACACGCTCAACTACTTTTTGTGTCGTTGTTACCCTCTTCACTTTATTTAATTTGCTTCACTAATCATTTTTTAATGAACTTACAATAGGGTTATGTCCCTACTTATTTTTATATTGTCTATTGAGGGCACTCTAACCTCTTAACTGCTTTGACATTATCTGTTTGTGTTGCATTATATCTCTATGTGTTTTTGTGTTCTTTTTTACTATGCCTTAGGGGAAGAGTTATTCCCACAAATTTTCTTTAAGATAGGGGGAGTTATAATATCATCTTGTTTGAAAGGAAGAGGGAGTTAAAGAACCTACGAAGAATTTCTATCAGGGAAGTACCCTTGTCTTTCTATACTTCACAATAAAATTGTGAAAAAGTTTTCATTATAAAAAAAAGGGAAATCGTTAAATCCTTAGAGTCTGTTACTTTTGATAATAGACATTTAACAGTTCACTCACAAACCTCACAGGCATTGAAATAAAAAAGGAAGTAATCTATGCAGACAACACCGATATTGAAATGAATATATGATTGAACTAATAGAAAGGAAAGCGTCAATCTATGGAATTAGAATCAATGTACATATGACCCAAATCCAGCATACAAGTCACCTTGATTTACAAGATGAAATCAAGTTATCATTATAAGAAAGAGATGTAAATTAAGTTAGGGATCCAAGATATGTTGAACCAACAAGGAAAGAAATCAAGCCAGCCAAGTTAAGAAAGATGGAGAATCAAATGATGCCAAGACTCAAAAATTGTTGATCAAAAAATAATTAAGCCAAAAAAGTCGAGAAGGATAGAGAAGCGATCTGATATGGACATGGATCAACAAATCCCATCAATCAAGGATTTCTAAATTTTCCTTGATTGTGATAAAAATCCCTTGGGTTATTCCTTAACAAAAGAAGTCTTCAACTACTGTATAATCTTTGCCTAGCCTTAGTTGTGAAGTACGCACTTACTTGAACTTGACAAATTTTCTTCTATTTTCTTTCATAAAAGCATTTTATACTTGAGAGAAGAGAATCGAAAAAGAAAAGAAAAAGAAATATTTGAGTGTATGTTATGCAGGTAAAGGTTGTGTTAGTTAGAAGTTTTGATTTGCATATCTGACCGTGGTTTCACGTTATTATTAATACTTTTTCCTTAAGTTTAGTGTGTCCATAAGCCTTTTTGTGCTAATTTTTATATAAGTTTCTCCTTATTTGCAGGAAATCTGTCCAAAGATGAATGCGGAGGTTTTTGAGAGAAGAAATGTACAAGAGACTCGAGCTCGTGACGGTCTGTAGGTGGCAGCGTAGTGCAGCTGCTGAAGGAAGATGGGGAAGTCTGACCAAGTGTGGGGTTACAGAAAGCGTGACGGACCGTCGTATCCATGAAGGTCCGTCCTGCAGGTTCGTCATAAAGTTCAGATAAGTAGTCCTAGTACCCACATGCCAAGAGTTCAAGTGTTTTGGCACGGAGACCCTCGACGGACCGTTGTGCCTGTAACGATCCGTCATACTTGCCGTCGAGGGTAATGAGAGAGAAGAAGAAGAAATTGCATCAAGTATGGGACGACGGAGTCCATGATGGTCCGTTCTGACCACGATGTTCCGTCACGATGTCCGTCGATCCAGCTGCGTTTTGACAGATTTCAAGCAAATAGAGTCCTTATGTAATTAGGTTTTTATTTTTTATCAATAGTTCGAAAAACCTCGGTTTTGAGGTTAGACTCTGGATTATTTGGTTAGGCCTTTGATTATTGTTAGACTCTTGATTATTTTAGACCTTTTGTGAGATTCTTGATTAATTTGAGATTCTTTTAATTGATTGTTGGTGATTTTTGTTGATTAATCGAGCGAACTTTCGGATTTTACTCTTTCTCATTGAAGTAAGTACATGAATTCTTATACCATATTTTTGAATATTGTGATTATGACTATGGGTAAATAAACTCCATAACTAGGGTTGTGGGAACCATAGGCAAATAATGAGGTAAAACCTAACTAAAATAACAATTCTAGAATAGTGTCTTGCATGTATTGATAATTATTTCGCTTAGAAATCTTTTTAACGGATGGCAAACGTTAGAACTCACCTTAATGCTACTTGCCGGACCAAGGAGGTAGATAATAGGAAATGAATTATCAACATAGATTTAGTGTATACTAGCTAATAGGCTAGTATTGATTGGTACGAGGTAATAACTTAGTGAAATATCGAATACGATGCTTAATATGATGTAAAGATAAGGGTGAGGATAGCACCACACGTAGCCGGACCAAGGTGCAGAGTGAAATTTTCTAGACGACGGACCAAGTAGTTAGAAATACATAATTTATCAGTTTGCATGCAAGATGCTAGGAAAGAATTGTTATAGTTACACTTATCAAGTTATGAACCTCTGGGGAACACGTAAACCCTAATTAATTTCATTAATTGATTAAACTACAACATTTGAAGTTGTTAAGTGACTCTTTCAATTTTGCTAGTTATTTTCATTTATTTCGAAATAGAAAACCCCCTCTTTTATAATTTTCTGTTTCCAAGGAAGTAATTGACTGAACAATAGTATTAATAGATTGAAGTTAAGTCTAAACTATTTTCCTCGTGGAACGATCCCAATATCACTAGTTGGGTTATTTACTTGACACGGTCGCTTTACTTCTTATTTGAGAAGTAAGTTTGAGCGTATCAAATTTTGGCGCTGTTGCAGGGAAAGTAGCTTTTAGATTAACTTATACTTATTACTATAGTTTAGTCTATATTTTCTTGATTTTACTTTGTTTTATTGTTTTTGATTCGTGCAGAACAACCCTCCTTGTATGCCAAATACACGGAGAGGAAGAGAACCCTTGTTTCCCTACGATCACGAATTAGAGTGAACACTGCGCAACAAAAATCGAAACATGGGAATTAATGATGATGATCCAAACCAGAACATACCAGCTCCTGTTGATGTTCATGGTCAGTTGTTACCCGATGCCCCGAGTGAACACTAACAGAGGGGTCTAAATCCCGCTCCACGGTCCCAAGCATACTACAGAGGCTATGATAACATAGCAGACTCCGATAGGCCACTTGTCTTGCCTCCTCTACCACCAGGCCACACCTTTGTGATAACTAGTAGCCTTATGCAACTGCTCACTGCCAGAAGTTTGTTTTCAGGGCTTCCATATGAGGATCCACGTACCCATATAGCTAAGGGAAGCAGTGTGTAAAAGTTGTGTAGGGAGGCCTTACTTGGACTTGGATGTAATGGGGCTCAAAGTTTTTCCTCTCTCACTGACGGGAGAGGCTGCTATATGGTTTACTGAGCTCCTATACAACTCAATTTTCACTTCGAACCAACTAAGGGATGTTTTCTTAGCATGCTACTATCCGGTCTCCAAGAAACTAAACAACAAAGACTGAGTGATCAACTTTTTGGCCCTACCAGGAGAGTCAGTTAGTAGTTCTTGGGATAGATTCAGCTCATTCTTGAGAAGTGTCCCAAATTACCGTATAGATGATGGGTTACTGAAGGAATACTTCTATCGAGGATAGGATGATAATAATAAAGTGGTTTTGGACACTATAGAAGCTGGATCTTATGGGGAGTGTCCTTATGCTGAGATTGTTGAAAATTAGAGAAAATCTCTCGGAATAATAAAGCTTGGAGTACTAGGAAGTCAGATACTGGGAGAAATACCTTCGCAGTGCAGTCCACTTACAATCCAGCCATAGATGAGATTCGTGAAGAAATGTCTCATATGAGATCTGAGCTTGGGTTGGTACTACAACATGTCACTGGGGTGCACAAAAGATAAATGCAGTCAACTACTTGTCCAAACTAGCGCCAGAAAATGATGAGTGCTATTATGAGGAGGATTCCTATGCGGCAAATGAGAAGACGGGGGGTTTCCGACCAAGTGCCCAAGGCTCTAATCAGGAAAATTGGCACCAAGGTCAAGGGAACCAAGGTCATAACTATGGTAACTACAACCGTGTGGGTCATTATGTCCGAGATGGAAACTACAACCGCGACAACAACTTCAATAGCGGTAACTATGGTAATAGAAATGACAGGAATGGTCCCTATGTTCCTCCTCAAAATCGTGAAGTTACTCCTAGGATGATGGAGGTAGTATGGCGCGAGTTGAGGATATGTTGCATAAAATGATGAGGAGGTTCGATGCTAGTGATGAGAATAATAAAGAGTTGAGGAATGATTTAGTGGGAGATGGGATAAAATTTGATACACATGCAATATCGATTAAGCAACTTGATTTACAATTGGCCCAATTATCTGCGACAGTGAACACATGGCAACCGGGCACTCTTCCTATCAACGCTGTCCAAAATCTGAAAAATGATGGTCATTGTATGGCAATCACTACTCGTGGTGGCAAGCAAACCATTGACCCACCTATGCTGTCTAATGAGAAAAAGGTGACAAAAGATGCTGATAAAGTGGTAGATGTTAATGGTGAAGTAGAGGATAACACTATAAAAGATGCTGAAGTGCCTAAAAAGGTAACTCTCATGCCTAGGCCACCACCCCCATTTTCTCAAAGATTATTGAAAAAGACTGAGGATGGTAAATATTTGCGTTTTATAACAATGTTGAAGAAACTTTCTATCAATGTCCCGTTGGTACAAACTTTAGAACAAATGCCCGGTTACGCCAAGTTTATGAAAGATCTGGTTACAAAGAAAAGATCGGTCAATTTTGAGGATGATGATAGAATGCAGCATTGTAGTGCTATTGCTACAAGATCTGTGCTACAAAAGATAGAATATCCGGGTGCATTCACTGTTCCTTGTACAATCGGGCTAGTACATTTTGCAAAATCATTATGTGATTTGGGGGCAAGCATAAATCTCATGCCCCTCTTGATTTACAAGAAGTTGGGTTTGGGTGATCCAAAGCCCACAGCGATGCTGCTACTGATGGCTGATTGAACAGTGAAAAGGCCTATAGGGATACTCCATTATGTGCTAGTAAAAGTTGAGTCGCTCATATTTTCAGCAGATTTTGTTATTCTTGATTGTGAAGTCAATTTTGAAGTGCCCATTATTCTTGGGAGGCCATTCCTTGCTACGGGAAGAGCCTTAGTAGATATGTAAAAGGGGCAGATGAAATTTCGCTTGAACAATGAGGAAGTGACCTTTAACATTTGTAGGTCCATGAGGCAGAGTGGTGAGCTCCAATTGGTATCTTCTATATCCTACAACATTGGTGAGACATCTGAGACACAAATAGAGGAACGTCTAGGTGTAGAAGCATTAGCGGCAGTGATAATGAATTTTCATAGCGATTGCATTGAAAAGTATGAGTCATTAGTCGCGGCTCTTGATCGAGGTGATGTTCGGTTTAAACTGAAGAAATATGAGTTAGATATGAAGAATCGCGAGTCCCCACCCGCGAAACCATCTATAGAGGAGGCTCCAAAGTTAGAACTAAAATCTCTCCCACCTCATCTCAGGTATGAATTCATAGTAAATGGTGACACTTTGCTGATAATCATTGCATTAGGCATGAATGAACAACAAGTTGAGAGTTTGGTGAAAGTGCTAAAAAAGTTCAAAAGAGATATTGGGTGGACTATTGCGGACAGTATTGGGATCCCTCCTAGTATTTTCTCTCATAAAATAAAACTCATGCCTGATCATAAGCCATGTATTGAGCACCAGAGACGCTTAAATCCTCCTATGCAAGAGGTCGTGAAAAAGGAAATCATTAAGTGGTTGGATGCCAAAGTAATCTATCCGATCACCGATAGTACTTGGGTATGCCCCTTTCAGTGTGTACCTAAGAAAGGGGGAATGACTGTGGTCCCCAACAAAAAAATGAACTTGTTCTAATGTGACCGTTTACTTGATGGAGGGTGTGTATGGATTACCGCAAATTAAATTCATGGACTAAAAAGGACCACTTTCCTATGCCTTTCATGGATCAGATGTTGGATAGACTTGCTTGAAATGGGTGGTACTATTTTATTGATGGATATTCGGGGTATAATCAAATTTTTATTGCACCAGAAGATCAAGAGAAAACCACTTTTACTTGTCCATATGGGACCATTGCGTTTAAAAGAATGATGTTTGGGTTGTGCAATGCACCCGCCATATTCAGAGATGTATGATGTCGATATTTTCAGACATGTGGAAGATACTATAGAAGTTTTTATGGATGATTTTTGTATTGTTGGTTATTCATTAGAGCGTTGTTTGAACAATTTATCTGAGGTCCTTAAGAGATGTGAAGACTGAAATTTAGTACTAAATTGTGGAAAATGTCATTTTTATAATGAAAGAAGGTATTATTTTGGGTCATGGCATTTCAGAAAAGGGCATAGAGGTTGATCGAGCTAAAGTCGAGGTAATAGAGAGACTCCCCCCATCGATCTTTGTGAAAGGTGTGAGACGCTTTCTTGGGTATGCATGTTTTTACCGGAGATTCATCAAAGACTTTTCATAGATTTCACATCAATTGTGCAAACTGGTGGTGAAATACTGTAAATTTTGTTTTGATGAATCCTGTCTTAATGCATTCGGCGAGCTAAAATAAAAATTGGTTTCTACACCTATTATTATTTCTCTGGATTGGAACAGTCCATTTGAGGTGATGTGCGATGCTAGTGGGGTTGCTCTTTGTGTAGTATTGGGACAAAGAAAGAGCAAAATCCTTCACCCCATTTACTATGCTAATAAAAGCCCTAAATGAATCTCAGAAGAACTACACAGTAACTGAGCAAGAACTCCTTGCAGTAGTCTTTGCTTTTGAAAAATTTCGCTCCTATTTGCTAGGTACTAGAGTTATAGTGCATACTGACCACTCATCATTGAGATATTTCATGGCAAAGAAGGATGCGAAACCTAGGTTGTTTCGTTGGGTATACGACTACAAGAATTTTAATTTGAAGTGATGGATAGAAAAGAAACTGAAAATAAAGTTTCTGATCATTTATCCCGTCTAGAGGATGAAGCTATGAGAGAGTTGGGGGATGAGACTGACATTGATGATTATTTCCCCGATGAGCATGTATTAGCTTCTTCACAAGACTTGATTCCATGGTTCGCAGATTTTGCAAACTATCTGGCTAGTAATATTGTTCCATCGGACATGTCCTTTCATCAAAAAAAAAAAGTTCATGTTCTATGTGATGAATTTCTTTTGGGATGAACCATACCTATATAGGAGTTGTGCCGACGGGCTTATTCGGTGTTGTGTGCCAGAATGTGAGATGTTGAGTGTGTTAGAAGCATGCCACTCCTCACCCGTTGGTGGACATCACAGCGGTATCCAAACCGCTCATAAGATATTACAATATGGTTACTATTGTCCAACCCTTCATCAAGATGCTCATGAGTTTGCTAAAGCATGTGACCGATGACAACGAGATAGCGGCATTTCAAGGAAGCAAGAGCTCCCTCTAAACCACATTCTTGTGATTGAGTTATTTGATATTTGGGGTACTGACTTTATGGGCCCTTTTGTGAGTTCTCATGGAATGAAGTACATTCTAGTAGCAGTTGATTATGTATCTAAATTGGTCAAAGCCATCGCCCTCTCAAACAATGAAGGGAAGAGTGTCACTGCATTCTTAAAAAAGAATATATTCTCTCGTTTTGGCACCCCAAGGGCAATTATTAATGATGGGGGCTCCCACCAACAGATTGTTCAAGGGGTTATTGGAGAAATATGGGGTTCGCCATAATGTGTCCACTCACTACCACCCTCAAACTAGTCTGCAAGTTGAAGTGTTGAATCGGGAGATCAAACAGATATTGTCAAAAACAGTGAATGCTAGTAGAACGGATTGGTCAAAGAGGCTTGATGAAGCTCTTTGGTCCTACCTGACAGCGTATAAGACTCCCATAGGCATGTATCCATACCAACTGGTATATGGGAAAGCATGTCATCTTTCGGTTGAGTTAGAGCATAAAGCCATGTGGGCTATGAAGAAGTTGAAAATGGATTGGAGCGAAGCTGCAAAAAAATGGTTAACTGGGTTGAATGAACTCGATGAATTTCGCCTGAAAGCTTATGAAAGCTCAGCCCTATACAAAGAAAATATGAAGAAGTACCATGACAAAAGAATTGAAAAATGAGAGTTTATGGTCGGGGATTTGGTGCTTTTATTCAATTCTAGGTTGCGCTTGTTTCCAGGGAAGCTCAAGTCCAAATGGATTGGTCCGTACTTGGTTACCCAACTATTCCCTCATGGAGAAGTTGAGTTGGAAATTAAGGAGGGTGTGCGGTTCAAGGTGAATGGACATCGCATAAAAATCTATTTCGGGCATTCTGAATCGGTAAATGAATTGATCGAGGCATACCATCTTGATTAAGTCTGAGTAATCAAGTGTCCTCAGTCGTGCCGCGATATTAAATCAGGCACTTGTTTGGAGGCAACCCAATACTCATAGTTTTTCTTTATAGTAATGGTAGCATTTTCTATTAATGGGTTTTAATTTTGCAGGCACATCACAAGGAAATTCTGCAGAAAATTACTCTGTAGCAGTCACTGACGGATACAGCAACAGACCGTTGCTCCTGTGACGGACTGTCTCATGAATTCGTCGTGCCACACACGCCTTTCTGTTATTTTCAAACTAGGGCACACGGATGGAACATACGATGCACCGTCACAATTGTGACGGACTGTAGTCGGGGAATTGTCACGTCATTAATGAAGTGTACCCGACCCGACCCGGCTGGGGTTTTTTAAAAACTCAACATTTTAAACCCCCACCCCTTCATTTCACCCCATTCTTTCACTTTCATTTCACCCCATTCTTTCACTTTTCCTCCCATTTCCCTCTCTTTTAAACTTTCAAAGGTCATACCCCTCTCTCTTACAACCGATCTTTTCCCCCCAAATTCTCCGAAGTCCTAAAAGTCATCACCTACTAGTCTGAGTTGCTGCTGTGGGTGTCTTCTTGTTCACCATGTACCTTTCCCTCTTATTTTTCTCAAATTCTCAGGTATGTGTCTAATTTCTACTCATTTATATTGCATTTTTGTTTATCAATTAGTATTAGCCTAGTTCTTCTTTATGTGTTCATTTTTTTAATAAAATTATGTCTGAACTACGTTTAAAATCCTCTAAATTGCTGTGTTAAAACCCTTGAAATAGGTGCTTTAGCATTGCTAGATTATTAGGTATTTGGGTAAGACAAATGTAGGTTAAAACACTACCAATTCGATTTGGTCATAGGGGATGAATGGGGAGCCCCCAGTTCTTTCACTGAGTTATACAACGAGACCACGATGACGGACCGTCGTACCCACGACGGGCCGTCATTGGGTCCGTTCCAACAGCCCTAATACCCCACTGTCCAATTTTCTCTAAGTGTCCACCAACGGCCACATGCGACAGATCGTCGTTCCCACGACGGTCCGTCCTGCACAACCTTTCTTGTTGTTAGAGACCCTATTCCTAAGGGTCTCTCACTTTTTACAAGAGTCCTTCAACGGACACATGCGACGCACCGTCATCCCCAGGACGGTCCGTCCTGCACAACCATTCTGGTTGTTAGAGACCCTATTTCTAAGAGTCTCTCACGTTTTTCTAAGTATGCTCCAACGGACACATGCGACGGACCGTCATCCCCACGACGGTCCGTCCTGCACAACCGTTCTGGTTGTCAGAGACCCTGTTCCTAAGGGTCTCTCTCTAATTTTATAAGTGTCCTCAAACGGACAAGTACAACGGACCGTCGTACCCACGACATTTCTAAGACCCCTCTCCTAAGGGTCACCATATATTTTTTCCAGTGTCCTCTGACGGACCGTCGTACCTGTGACGGTCCGTCCTACACACACCGTCATACTTGTCAAACACTCTCCTTCAGGGTTATCCATATAAACATAGTCTAAGTAAGACACGATGGACCCCATGACGGTCCGTTGTACTCACAACGAGCCGTCACCTAGTCCGTCGTGTTTCACTTTGCTATAGCAATGTCATTTTATTTTAATTTTTTTATTTATTTTGTGTGGTTTTGCTTGTCTTGTTTGCTCCTTTTAGTACTAATATTGATCCTTTACAGGTACTATCTACTATGGCACCAAAACAAGATTGAGTCTATGCACGCAGGCGATCGAAGTCTGTCGCCCCGTTTGCCCGGCTGGTAATTGGCTCTGATGATGAGCGTGAACCCAAGTACGTGCCCCCAGGAATTTCCACCCCATCCCGTGCTGCACATGCTTCCAAAGCTACACCCAAAAAGGTAGCGTCCGGCGTAGTCACTGCCTCCCAGTCTGATGAGGAGTTCACACTGACCGGCACACCTTCTGGGTCATCCACTAATGAAGATGGAGCGTCTGGCTCCTTACGAGTTCTGTGGTCGGAGGAAGTCTCCTGATCTGCTGAGGTTTTTGCACCCACCACCGCTGCAGCGTCGGCCTTATCTGATGAGGCTGACAGTTCAGAATCCACACCCGGTTCACCAGCTCGTGCTCTCACCCCGGTTACTGACCATCCCAACCGATGGTGTGTCGAAGGGTAGTTTCAAGTCTATTCCGATGCAAAGTTTCTGAATGAAAAAGGAGTTATGACTCGGAGACTTACATTGGAGTGGTGGGTCCTTACGGGAAGTCTCTCGACGATGCCTGAGATCCATAATCTCTTCACCAGACATCGACTGGAGTGTACAGCCCGTCCGTTGGGACGTTATAGTGAAGAGTAAACCCGAGAGTTCTATGCATCCTACGTAGAGACTCTCCGATCACAGATTGATAGGCGGGCTTCCACCGCAAAACAGGCCCCACTGGAGAAGGTCTGAGTACGTGGCGTTCAGGTTGATATCTCCCTGCCAGCCATACGCCGGTTTCTATACAGCGAGGATGTTGATGCTAATCGGACCCCTCTCACTGTGGAATTGACTACTGATGGAAGATTGTTAAAGATGGCCAATTCCTACGTGAGCCATCGCTGAGAGAGACCACCTAGAGGTGGATGGCCCTGCACTTATCCGTTGATGGAGAGGGTGCCGACTGGGTGACCTAGCCGAAGGGGGCCATCAAGAAGGCCAACCTGACTTTCACGGTGAAGTTTTTGTGGTCGATTGTCCGCCACTGCCTTTCCCCACAGCCGGTGATAATATTGTCACATGGGATCGAGCAGTAATTATGGCGGCGATGATAGCCGGGTTTGAGGTGGATTTGGCGTGGCTTCTACAGGCGGTCATGCACGAGAGGGCTATTAAGGTCACAACTACTTACCGTTTCCCGTGCATGATATTTTCTCTATGCAGGTCCACAGGTGTGCCTATATGGCACGTTGATCACCTCAAGACCCCTCTGGGCACCGTTGATATCGGCCTCATCAGGGATGAGGCCAATGAGTTGGCTCCATGCAGAGGGCCCCATCCAGAGTTGCCTCCACTGGTGACAATCTGGATTATACGGTAGCACAGGCCCGCACGGCTACGCAGGCGGCTTTCATTGACACTAACCCAGTCGATTCTATCCTAGGTAGTAGCACTGCCCTGAGCTCCTCTCGCTCAGCCCCTTTACCCGCTCTTCTCCCGCTTGCTAGGGTCCAGAAATTAGAGGCGCAAGTGGCTACACTTCTGCATCATATCCAGCCTTGGATGCAGAGGTCTATTGTCGAGGTAGAAGAGATCTTGGAGCGGAGAATGTTCAAGCACACAGAGCGGAAGATCGTCGAGGTTCATTAGTGCTTGGACACTTTTGAGTTGTGGGTGCTAGCCCGTCCAACACCTACGGTGGATGTGATGACCCTTCAGGCTGCGGTCGACAGTCTTTGCGCACATAGTGATATGATCTTGGAGGATAGGGTGCCTGAGTCTGAGGCCCCTTCTGCAGAGCCTACTGAAGACACAGTGATGGAGGCCCTATTCGCCACTTCAGAGATTCCACCACCTCACCCTCGAGAGCATGCCAAGAGGGTAAGGGTCCAGAGGAGGATGAAGCTCGAGCACGAAATAAAGAGCATCGTGAGAAGGAGGCTGCAAGGAGAGTCTCGCTTGCTGAAGAGATGGCCCGTCAGATGAGAGCAAGAGAGTTAGCTGCTGGGGCATCTAGTTCCAGAACTATAGATATAGCGGGAGGCACTGCTGATAGTGATGCTGATGCTAAGGACACCACTGAGGGTGTCCAGATTACAGAGGTAGTGGGTTCCGGGGAATCGGACCCACCAGCTTGCTGATCGTCGGCGCTTTGCGCCCCAGGTTTGCTTCACCTACCACTCTAGTATTTCAATTTTTTTACGCATTGGGGACAGTTGCATGTCTTTTTCTTGGGGGTGGGGTAAAAGGAATGTGAGTGCTAGGGTTAAGTCTGAGTAGCCCAATTCACTATCCTATTTTGGGGTTTTCTTGCCTGTGTTCTTTTTCCCCAGGAGAGTGATTACTTTTTCTGTTGAACCGGCATGTCTATATCTTGTATACATAGTATAATTCTGGAGAATGATGGCTAAAATGATATCCTGATAAAATGGAAAATGATGCATGACTAGGCATAGTAATTGATAAATGTGTGGCTCTAAGCATGACATAGAGGTACACCACTACATGACCCTAAGTCTAAAATTCAAACTAGGTGTCTGATAATCTGGTAGAGTGATCAGATGTCAAGTGAGTGTGAGGAAGAATTTAATAGTCCACTATTTGTACTGAGCTAGAACTTGCCTGGTTAGTCCTGCTAAAAGTAAGTTCTAATAGACAATTAGGAAAGGATCATAGGCCCTTATTCATGATAGCCTATTTTAGCCTAAATAAAAGAAAACCAAATGAAATTTATCCTTCTTTGATCCAAATGATTTGAGCTTAAATTAGACCTTTCTTTTTCTCCCCAACTGATCTTTTTTGGGAATAATGTGTTGGCCCTAGTCCCTCCTTGGACATGTGCACCTCAGCTTATGCCAAACGCTTAAGTTGAGGGTGGATAATGCAGCAAAAAACCATTTTATAGCCCTGACCTAACTTTGGGTATTGTGTACTTTGACTCATGGCAAAGCCCTAAGTTGATGGTGGCTATTATGAGGAATGCTCTGGAAAGTGAGGTTGAAAGAACTAAAAGAGAGAAAGAACAATAGTAAAGTGACACAATAATTAGTTGGAAGAAAAATTACAAGAAATACAAGAAAGAAAAGAAGAGAGTCATTTACACAAATGAAGAAAAAAAGGGGGGGGGGAATAGCAATGTGAAAGAATATGGGAAACTGGGCAAACTAAAATGATAGAAAATGGTATGTTTAGACGATATGTCAAGGAGGGAAAAAAGTCACTAAAGTATATCGAAATATACCCTACCTGACCCTGAGCCTATCTTAAAAGCTAAGAAAGTCCTATCGTGATCCTAAAGGTTGTATAGCGAACTTAAAGTAGTGAAAATAAGGGAAAGCTTATGGCAGTAGGTATGACTGAGTGTGAATTTGTTTTTATAGTGAGTGTTGAAAAGTAATCCTTATACTCAAACTGAAATCATTGTGTGAAAAATGAGGATTTTGTTTTGAAGTGAAGACACTAGTTGTAGTGCCGGAAATATAAGCACCACAGTGAGAAATTGAAGAGGATAAGTGTTAGTGCATGGTGAGGCTGTGTCATGGTCTGATTCCACATAATTCAAGCCTAATAGTGATAATAAATATGATGAGATTAATCGGGATTGATAGCCAAATGATTGCAAAGGATAAAACATGGATACTATTGTACAAAGATTTTGTATTGAGTCATAGTGCGTCGCTTGAGGACAAATAACAAATTTAATTTGAGTGTTTTGATATACCGTGGTTTCACGGTATTATTAATACTTTTTCCTTATGTTTAGTGTGTCCAAAAAACTTTTCGTGCTAATTTTTATATAAGTTTCTCCGTATTTGCAGGAAATCTATCCAAAGATGAATGCAGACGTTTTTGAGCGAAGAAATGCAGAAGAGACCACCTACGGAGCTTGTGACAGTCCGAAGAGACCACCTACGGAGCTTGTGACAGTCCGTCATGCTCGTGACGGTCCGTAGTTGGCAGCGTAGTGCAGCTGCTGAAGGAAGATGGGGAAGTCTGACCAAGTGTGGGGTTACGGAATGCGTGACGGACCGTCGTATCCATGACGGTCTGTCCTGCAGGTTCATCATGAAGTTCATAGAAGTAGTCCCAGTACCCATATTCCAAGAGTTCAAGTGTTTTGGAACGGAGACCCTCAACGGACCGTTGTGCCTGTGACGATCCGTCATACCTGCCTTCGAGGGTAATGAAGAGAGCAGAATAAGAAGAATTGTATCAAGTATGGGATGATGGAGTCCATGACGGTCTGTCGTGACCACGATGATCCGTCGCGTTGTCCGTCGATCTAGCCGCGTTTTGAATGATTGTCCTTATATAAGTAGGTTTTTATTTTTTTTATATATAGTTCGAAAAACCTCAATTTAGAGGTTAGACTCTGGATTATTTGGTTAGGCCCTTGAATATTGTTAGACTCTTGATTATTTTTTAGACCTTTTGTGAGATTCTTGATTATTTTGATATTCTTGTAATTGATTGTTGGTGATTTTTGTTGATTAATCAAGCAAACTTTCGGATTTTACTCTTTCTTATTGAAGTAAGTACATGAATTATTATACCATATATTTGAATATTGTGATTATGACTATGGGTAACTAAACTCCATAACTAGGATTGTGGGAATCACAGGCAAATAATGAGGTAAAACCTAACTAAGGAAACAATTCTAGAAGAATATTGTCTTGCATATATTGATAATTCTTTTGCTTAGAAGTCTTTTTAACGGATAGCCAACGTTAGAACTCGCCTTAATGCTACTTGCTGGACCAAGGAGGTTGATAATAGGAAAAGAATCATCAACATAGATTTAGTGTATACTATCTAATAGGCTAGTATTGATTGGTACGAGGTAATAACTTAGTCAAATATCGAATACGATGCGTAATATGAGGTAAAGATCAGGGTTAGTATAGCAACACACGGTGCCGGAACAAGGTACGGAGTGAAATTTTCTACATGCCGGACCAAGGATTTAGAAATACATAACTTATCACTTTGCATGCAAGATACTAGGAAAGAATTGTTTTAGTTAGACCTATCAAGTTATGAACCTGTGGGGAACAACTAAACCCTCGTTACTTTTATTAATTGATTAAACTCCAACATTTGAAACTGTTAAGTGTCTCTTTCAATTTCGCTAGTTATTTTCATTTATTTAGAAATAGAAAACCCCCCTTTTATTATTTTTGCTTTCCAAGGCAATAATTGACTGAACATTAGTAATAATAGATTGAAGTTATGTTTAAACTATTTTTCTCATGGGAACAATCCCAACCTCATTAGCTGGGTTATTTACTTGACACGAACGCTTTACTTCTTATTTGAGAAGTAAGTTTGAGCGTATCAAATTTTGGCGCTGCCAGGGAAAGTAGCTTTTAGATTAACTTTAACTTATAACTATAGTTTAGTTGATATTTTCTTGATTTTATTTTGTTTTATTTTTTTTGATTGGTGCAGAACCACCCTCTTTATATGCCAAATACACGGAGTGGAAGAGAACCTCTGTTTCCCTACAATCACGAATTATAATGTACACTACGCAACTTGAATAGAAACTTGGGAATTAATGATAATGATCCAAACCAGAACATCGCAGCTCCAGTTGATATTCATGGTCAGTTGTTACCCGATGCTCCGGGTGAAAACCAACAGAGGGGACAAAATCCCGCTCCACGGCCCCAAGCATACTACAGAAGCTATGACAACATAGCAGATTCCGATGGGCCACTTGTCTTGCCTCCTCTACTACCAGGACACACCTTCGTCGTAAGTAGTAGCCTGATGCAAATGCTAACTGCTAGAGGTTTGTTTTCAGGGCTACCTTCAGAGGATTCACATGCCCATATAGCTAGGTAAGGGCAGTGTGTAAAAGTTGTGTAGGGAGGCCTGACTTGAACTTGGATGTAATGGCTTAGAGTGTTTCCTCTCTCACTAATGGGAGAGGCTGCTATATAGTTCACTGAGATCCCTTACAACTCAATTTTCACTTGGAACCAACTAAGGGATGTTTTCTTAGCACGCTACTATCCGCTCTCCATGAAACTAAACCACAAAGACAGAGTGAACAACTTTGTGGCACTACTAGGAGAGTCAGTTAGTAGTTCTTTAGATAGATTCACCTCGTTCTTGAGAAGTGTCCCAAATAACCGTATAGATGATGAGTCACTAAAGGAATACTTCTTTCGGGGACAGGATGATAATAATAAAGCAGTGTTGGACACTATAGAAGGTGGATCTTATGGGGAGTGTCCTTATGCTGAGATTGCTGAAAAATTAGAGAAAATATCCCAAAATAATAAAGCTTGGAGTACTAGGAATTCAAATACCGGGAGAAATACCTTCGCAGTGCAGTCCAGTCACAACCCAACCACAGATGAGATTCGTGAAGAAATGGCTCACATGAGAACTGAGCATGGGTTGGTACTAAAACATATCACTGGGGGTGCAGAAAAGATAAATGCAGTTAACTACTTGCCTAAACCATTACCTCCTAATGATGAATGCTAATATGTAGAGGACTCCTATGCAGTAAATGAGCAGACGGGGGATTTCCGACAGAGCGCCCAAGGCTCAAATTAGGATAATTGGCGCCAAGGTCAAGGGAACCAAGGTCGAGTCTATGGTAACTATAAACGTGAGGGTCATTATGTCCGAGATGGAAACTATAACCACGACAACAACACCAACAATGGTAACTACGGTAACAGAAATGATAGGAATGGGCCCTATGTCCCTACTCAAAATCGTGAAGTTACTCCTAGAAATGGTGGAGATAGTATGGCGCGATTTGAGGATATGTTGCACAAAATGATGAGGAGGTTCGATGCTAGTGATGAGCACATTAAAGAGTTAAGGTGTGATTTAGCAGGTATTGGGCAAAAAGTTGATACACATGCAATATCGATTAAGCAGATTGAGTTGCAAATGGCCCAATTATTTGTGACTGAACACACGACAACCGGGCACTCTCCCTAGAAACACTGTCCAAAATTTGAAAAATAATGCAAACTGTATGGCAATAACTACTCGGGGTGGTAAGCAAACCATTGACCCACCTATGTTGTCTAAGGAGGAAAAGGTTAGAAAGGATGATGATAAGGTGGTTAAGGGTATTGGTGAAGCAGAAGAGAGCACTGGAAAAGATGTAGAAGTGCCTATTAAGGTAATTCCCATGCCTAGACCACCACCACCCTTCCTTCAGAGATTAGTGAAAAAGACCGAGGATGGTAAATATCAGAGTTTTATAACAATGCTGAAGCAGCTTTCTATCAATGTCCCTTTGGTAGAAGCTCTAGAAAAAATGCCTGGTTATGTGAAGTTTATGAATGATTTTATTACAAAGAAAAGATCGGTCACTTTCGAGGATGATGATAGACTGCAGCATTGTAGTGCTATTGCTCAAGACCACTCGTATGAAAGAAAGAAGATTTGGGTGCAATTCACTATTCCTTGTACAGTCGGGTCATTACATTTTGTGAAAGCATTATGTTATCTGGGGGCAAGCATAAATCTCATGCCCCTCTCGATTTACAATAAGTTAAGTTTGGGTGATCCAAAGCCCATTGCAATGCGGCTACTGATGGCTGATCGAACAGCAAAAAGGCCTATAGGGATACTCCACGTTGTGCTAGTAAAAGTGGAGTCGTTCATATTTCCGCAGATTTTGTTATTCTTGATTGTGAAGTCGATTTTGAAGTGCCCCTTATTCTTGGGAGGCCGTTCCTTGCTACGGGAAGAGCCTTAGTAGACATGGAAAAGGGGCAAATGAAATTTCGGTTGAACAATAAGGAAGTGACCTTTAACATTTGTAGGTCCATGAGGTAGAGTGGTGAGCTCCAATTGGTATCTGCTATATCCTACAACATGGGTGAGACATCTGAGAAAAAAAAAGAAGAACGTCTAGGTGTAGAAGCATTAGCGGCAGAGATAATGAATTTTGATAGCGATTTCATTGAAGAGTATGAGTCATTAGTCGCGGATCTTGACCGAGGTGATGTTCGGTTTAAATCGAAGAAGTATGAGCTAGATATGAAGAATCGCGAGTCCCCACCCATGAAACCATCTATAGAGGAGGCTCCAAAATTAGAACTAAAAGCTCTCCGACCTCATCTCACGTATGAATTCTTAGGAAATGGTGACACTTTGCCGGTAATCATTGCATCAGACCTGAATGAACAACAAGTTCAGAGTTTGGTGAAGGTGCTAACAAGGTTCAAAAAAGCTATTGGGTGGACTATTGCGGACTGGTATTTGCTATCATAAAATCAAACTCATGCCTGATCATAAGCCAAGTATTGAGCACCAGAGACGCTTAAATCCTCCTATGCAAGAGGTCGTGAAGAAGTAAATCATTAAGTGGTTGGATGCCGGAGTAATCTATCCCATCGCCGATAGTAGTTGGGTATGCCCGGTCCAGTGTGTACCTAAGAAAGGGGCAATGAATGTGGTCCCCAACGAAAAAAATGAACTTGTTCCAATGGGAACGGTTACTGGATGGAGGGTGTGTATGGATTACCGCAAACTAAATTCATGGACTGAAAAAAACCACTTTCCTATTCCCTTCATGGATCAGTTGTTGGATAGACTTCCCGGAAAAGGGTGGTACTGTTTTCTTGATGGATATTCGGGGTATAATCAGATTTCTATTGCACCAGAAGATCAAGAGTAAACCACTTTTACTTGTCCATATGGGACCTTTGCGTTCAGAAGAATGTCGTTTCGGTTGTACAATGCACCCGCCACATTTCAGAGATGTATGATGTCGATATTTCTAACATGGTGGAGGATAGTATAGAAGTTTTTATGGATGATTTTTCTATGGTTGGTGATTCATTCGAGCGGTGTTTGACCAATTTATCTGAGGTCCTTAAGAGATGTGAAGACTGCAATTTAGTACTAAACTGGGAAAAGTGTCATTTCATGGTGAAAGAGGGTATTCTGTTGGGTCATCGCATTTCAGAAAAGGGTAAAGAGGTTGATCGAGCTAAAGTTGAGGTAATAGAGAGACTTCCCCCACCGATATCTGTAAAAGGTGTGAGAAGCTTTCTTGGGCATGCAGGTTTTTACCGGATATTCATCAAAGACTTTTCAAAGATTGCACATCCATTTTGCAAACTGTTGGAGAAAGATTGTTAATTTTGTTTTGACAAATCCTGTCTTAAAGCATTTAGTGAGCTAAGAGAAAAATTGGTGTCTGCGCCTATCATTATTTCTCCGGATTGGAACAGACCATTTGAGGTTATGTCCTATGCTAGTGGGGTGGATCTTGGTGTAGTATTGGGACAGAGAAAAAAACAAATCATTCACCCCATTTACTATTCTAGTAAAGCCCTAAATGAAGCTCAGAAGAACTACAAAGTAACCGAGCAAGAACTCCTTGCAGAAGTCTTTGCGTTTGAGAAATTTCGCTCATATTTGCTATGTACTAGAGTTATAGTGCATACTGACCACTCAACACTGAGATATTTGATGACAAAGAAGGATGCAAACCTACGCTGATTCGTTGGGTATTACTTCTACAAGAATTTGACTTTGATGTGATGGATAGAAAAGGAACTTAAAATCAAGTTGCTGATCACTTGTCTCGTCTAGAGGATGAAGCTATGATAGAGTTAGGGGATAAGACTGACATTGATGATACTTTCCCTGATGAGCATGTGTTGGCTGCTTAACAAGACTAGATCCCATGATTCGCAGATTTTGCGAACTATCTGGCTAGTGATATTTTTCCATCAGACTTGTCCTTTCATCAATGAAAAAAGTTCATGTACGATGTGAAGAAGTTCTTTTGGGATGAACCATACTTGTATAGGAATTGTGCCGACGAGCTTATTCTGCGTTGTGTGCCAGAATGTGAGATGTTGAGAGTGTTGGATGCACTCTCAGGAGAGTCAGTTAGTAGTTCTTGGGATAGATTCACCTCGTTCTTGAGAAGTTTCCCAAATCACCGTATAGATGATGAGTCGCTGAAGGAATACTTCTATCGGGGATAGGATGATAATAATAAAGCAGTGTTGGACACTATAGCAGGTGGATCTTATGGGGAGTGTCCTTATGCTGAGATTGCTGAAAAATTAGAGAAAATCTCCTAGAATAATAAAGCTTGGAGTACTAGGAAGTCAGATACCGAGAGAAATACCTTCGCTGTGCAGTCCACTCACAACCCAACCACAGATGAGATTCGTGAAGAAACGGCTCAGATGAGAACTGAGCTTGGGTTGGTACTAAAACATATCACTGGGGTGCAGAAAAGATAAATGCAGTTAACTACTTGAATAAACCACCACCTCCTAATGATAAATGCTATTATGCGGAGGTCTCCTATGCAGTAAATGAGCAGACGGGGGATTTCCAACCAAGCACCCAAGGCTCAAATCAGGATAATTGGCGCCAAGGTCAAGGGAACCAAGGTCGGGTCTATGGTAACTATAACCGTAAGGGTCATTATGTCCGAGATGGAAAATATAACCACGACAACAACATCAACAAGGGTAACTACAGTAACAGAAATGATAGGAATGGGCACTATGTCCCTCCTCAAAATCGTGAAGTTACTCCTAGAAATGGTGGAGATAGTATGGCGCGAGTTGAGGATATGTTGCACAAAATGGTGAGGATGTTCGATGCTAGTGACGAGCACATTAAGTAACTACAATTGTCTCTGCATAATACCCTTTGTTTTAAGTGGAAAATGCCTCCATCTTCATAAATATAAATTAAGTTGAGATATTAAGAGAAGATGCATATGTGAAGGAGATAAAGAGAAGACAAATTTGATATTAGAGAGATAATCTAGAAAAAGACTTTTTCATTTAGCAAAAGCTTATACATATATAGATACATAAGGTGGTGTCAGATCCCTTAAATCCTGGAAACTGACTCCCTATTTTGTGTTTAAATCAAGCTCCACTGCTATTACAATATCTTCTACATTCTAGAACATTGTATTAAAGTTAATTTTAAAGTCATATAAAAAATATCAAGACAAAAGTACTAAAATGACAATACTTTGCATCACATTCAAAAACAACAACCTTCATCACTCCTCCTAGATGCAAGTGTTGCTGGATACTCAAAGCTCAGCTCTCAGAAGCTCAATTCATTGTTTATGAAGCGCCTGGGTAAAAATATCAGCTAGTGGATCTTCACCACAACAATAAAAAATATGAATTTCATTTTCCCTTTCAGGTTCTCGAATGGAATGGTACTTGATTTTAATGTGTTTAGAGTACTTTCCATGAAAGACTGGATTCTTTACCATGGCAACAACAAATTTGATATCACAAAGGACATCAATTGCTTTGATTGCATTAAACCCCAAGTCAATCAAGATTTTTCTCAACCATAAAGCTTGATTAACAGCACCGGAGGCAACAACATACTTTGCTTCGGTTGTTGATTGAGCCACGGACCCTTGCTTCTGTTGTTCAGCATTTATTCCTAACATACTTAGAACAAAACTTTGAAGTATTTTGTAATACACAACAAAGTTTAAGAGTATTTTCACAACTAGAAAATTAAAACTAGTTGAGAAACTTGAATCACAAACCTATTAGAAAAAATTTACGAAATATATTTCTTAAAGAAGAATTGTTGCCACAATCTGTGTTTAAAGAATCTTACGGATTTCAACAAACTTTGCAGAAACACGAAGTTACCAATGTTTAATGAACCAATTAAGCGTAGAATAACATAAATTAATTCATAAATTTAAAATCAGTAACACATACCAGAATTTGGAAAAACAGAAAGAAGATCAAGTTCAGTGAAACACTCAACAACATTAGAATACATTATGGACACGACCCTCAAAACATAAGACATAACTATATAATATTTAATGCACTTTACAATAAGTAAATTTATACATCCTTGGACTGAAGAATTCTTTCCTTGAGCTTGGATATCATTAATCAAGATCCTCAATCATAGTCATCCTTTTTAAGTATCCATAACCTACACTTTGTGTAAAAAGTAGAGAAGAATGAGATTAGTAAAAGAATGCACTAAGTATGTCAACCATGCAAAAACATGCATTTAAAATGGACATTTTCTTGAAACCACAGTTCATGCCATTTTGAATAAATCTTCACAAAACCTTTTAATAATTACATTTACATCAGTCACATATTTCATATAGGCATATTCAAAGGTCAAACATCACATAATATTACATATAGAATTTATGACATAATTGAAGTCACTTTACTTTGAACTAATTTCCCTTAACAGTGAGCACTCTTTCCTTTTAATCATTAACTTTCCAAGTAACCCTCTAGTGATAGTTTGTGAAATACATCACCTTAAGTCGACAAGGAAAACAGACATATAACCTACATAAGCCAACACATATCATCAAACAATCATAATACATCAAATACACATTTAAGTCAAAATCTTAGGACATTACAGTAAGCTACACTAATTTACGCATATTTACTTCTTTTTATATAACTCATTTATAAGATCTTGTTCATGACCCAAATCTTAGTCTACTAGTGAAATGCACATGTGAAGCCCTATTACACCACACATGCTTAGTAAACCCTTCATGAGACCACAAACCTTAACATTCAATTTATACATCAACAAGTAAGTGGAGACAACTTCATTCATTTTAATACAAGACCTTCATCATATAGTCATTTAGGCCAACATAGTGCATATAAATATAAGATCACATCTTATAGATTCATGCCATACACATTTTCATAACGAGTAGACTAATACTACAAAGTCATGCATATGGACATAAGCATAAACATACACACTAGGTCACCTTCCTAGGACTTCTTAAGGAGCTACTTGTGCAATGACTAGATGAGTTCATTATTTCCACCTATCCTAAGTAACCTCCCTTAAGTCCTCCTAGTTAGGATCCTATTCATTTACTTCCATTGTTTATTTTACTTTAGGGAAATTATAGCCTTAACCGACACTAAGAACATGCGTGCTAAACATGGAATTTTGTGTTGTAGAGCCTTACACCAATGGAAGGTGTTCCTACCTAGACAAGGTAGAAAATTAACAAACATCCTAGAATCTAAGTGAATTCACTTTGCTAGATCCTATGCGGTAAGCATAGTTTATGGAACTAAGAGATAGGTATGATCCCTCTACATGCCATTTGGCAATTGGGGCCTCCTCTGATGAGAAAACATCGGTGAATCTTCCTCAATGGAAAAGTCATCACCTCATCTGGATCCATAGATGAGTATTCCTCTAAGGAAAGTCAACACTCTATAAGGAACAAATGGTGAATATTCCTCCAAGGAAAGTCAACACCTCTCAATGTCAAGTCCACTCGGTGCTAAGTTAAGTTCTCTTTATTGAAAAGCCTTTATTACATTTTTCATAAAACATAGGCTTAGGATATTCATTCCGTATACGCTTATAGCATATCCAAGCACTTATATAGTTTAGAGTATTCTTGGGCACAAATTTCAAGGCCCCTATACTATCTAGATCACATTCATGTGTGTGTTTATACATATATGTGAGCAAACCTTTCAAATAACACATAAATGTAACACATGTTCATATTAAAGCATAAGTATATATGTGTACCTATATGAGCAATCCTTTCACATCAACACTCCAATACACTATGCACATTCATACTTCATCAAATTCTATACTTAACATCATAGCATATAAGTCATATTCATAACATGTTATACAATCCTATGCATGTCTTTAGAAGACCAACCTAGGAACTATCCCATCAAGGTGCACGTGTGCAATGTATAGTCAAAGTCCCATACCCTTGCCTATACTAGTACATCTATAAAGTCATCCGAGTGAATGATACATTATACAACATCATAGAATGGTTATAATAAAATAAGACTCATTTATTTAAGACTTACAACATTCTTATAGTAAGATTCAGTCTTTATGTACTTATCTTATCTTTATATCACATATAGAATTATAAAACATCATTATAGTCAGCAAGTACATATAACCTTAACATAGCCATTTACATGCTCATCACAATAGTAACATCACCTAGATTCACAACTAGAGATGAAGACTAGGCACAAGTTACACATAAGGTGATCAACATAACCACTCCTTCATATAATAATCAATTTTCTTTCAAGACCATGGTCAACACATATATAATGTAAATAAAGTAAACACTGCCACCATAAGTGGACTATACCACACAATGCCATAGAAGGCTTCATCAACTACATTAATATAGAAAAGTAGAGTAGATAAACATTCTTACTAATTTCTCGCCCTTTGATCATAATTGATCAATACACCTTGTTTATAAAAATTTAATACATATAATGTACATGTAAGGAAGTATCCAAATAACTCTTAACTTAAACGACATCCTACTATAATTGCCAACAAATTCGAATTCACTGTAAGTATGCTTTATACTAGGAAATCATGGAAGAGGAATCCACATAGGTTCATCCTATTCAACTATCATGAATTGATCCACATTAGATACTTTACATATAATTCATGATCACATTATATCATAGGCGGTGGACCTAAGCATATTAACATACTCGAAATTCACTTTTATACAATTAAAGACCAACGTTACAGTGATCACAAGTTACAACTTAATAGTTTCAGAACACATAGATCAATTCATACCAAGCTTTATTTACTTTGACTATAGCATGTTTATATTCAAAATTTAACCAAATTATTATCCTAAGGCAGTAGCTACAAGAACCATCACATAATCAAATTCCACTTTTATACCTTAAAAGGTCCATATTACAGTGATCACTTTAATAATTAGGCTAGGCATGATCAAACATTCATATATTGATCCAAAAGGATTCTTCATCATCAATTTGAAATGAATTCACATAAACAATAGTATTTATAAACACTTTAATGTAATAAAATCATAATTCAATCGATAGAAAGTCAAGATCACAAAGCCCGTGCAAGGACAAAATTGATTTAGGTAGGGAACATGGGTTCATCATGCAATTGGATTAAAATCAATCTCAAACCAATAAATTAACATAAATTCTTCATGATTTAACCATTTAAAATGTTTTTAGAAAGAACCCATGGATATATTGAAGAATAAGAACTTTGATCATACTTTCTCTTTGAAAACTTTGAGATTACCTCTCTAGATGAAAGGATAACTAGAGATGAAATATCACCATACCTTTATCTACTTGAAAACCTCTAAAACTTGGTGAATAAACCATATGAATCCAATCTATAAGTTGTTCTTGAGTTTCACCTTCAATGGAGGTTCTAGAGAGAATAGTTTTTTGGAGGGAAAAGTTCAATTTGTGTGAATGGGATTGGGAATTTTTTGGTCACGTTTTAGATTACTTATATACACCCAAAAATAGGTAAATAAGTCAACTAGAGTCATTTTAGGACGTGGGGGGAATTTTCCATTCACCCCTTAATAAAACAGTGCTCAAGGCACCAGTTGCAGGCCACCATCAACGGCACCATCGACGGACAGTAGGTCAATCGACGGGCCTTCTGTGGGTTCCATCGATTGAGGTATTTGGTTGATCCTTTTCCAAGATAATTTTCCATCGATGAGACCCCACAAATGGTCCGTTGGTTAACCAACTTGGTTTCATTTGGCTTGTCGATTAATACTGTCAAGGCAGTGTCTCGACAGCCTTGGGTCCTTCTTGTTGGCCCTTTAGAAGTCGTACCCAGAAGTTTCTAACGTAAATACAACCCTTAAAAATTTTTAGACCTACCAAATGAGTTTTTCCCAAATAAAATACACATAACACGTCCAAACAGGCTAGGCCCCATCCAGACACACATTGAGCATCTTAAGGCTAACTTATGAACGTCTTAAGGGCTAACTTTTGAACGTCTTGGATGTTTGACCTCCAAACTTCATGAACCTCCATATAATACCATTAAAAACCGTTATAAATTATTTTAAGACTCTATACACTGCCTCACTTCTAATTTTTAGACCATTTTAGGACCTTAAACCATCATTACAACAATTTTAGGCTCTATCTTTACCTAAGTCATGAGTTGTAGAAGAAGTCTAAAAAATTCTATTTATAAAATGAGATGAAATCCCTCAATTTATAGAAAGCAAAGTGTAGTGCGAAAAAATTCTGATTATGCCTTACCATAAAGGTCACAAACCTTTGGAAAAGTCACAACCTTTCACAAATGTCGTCACTTTCCCTAAAAGTCACAATTTTTCATAAAAGTCGTAAGTTTTCATAAAAGTCACAACTCTTCATAAAAGTCGCAACTTTTCATTTTTCATTCACACCTTTGAAACTCAACAATCCCCCGCATGAATGGGAAATGAGTCCAAAAATGGAAAACTATGTGTAATTTACAAGCAAGAATTTATTACATCTGGATAAGTAGGTTTCCCTTAGACTTTCCATAGTGAACATATGTCGGATATGCTTGGTCAATCGATAGATCTGATATCTTTGAAATTTCGAGCTTTGGTGTATACCTAGAAAACCATATTTCACACCATTAACCTTTTACAATTTATGGTTATTATGGTTGTGTTCGTTTCAGCTATAAACATCTCCTGCTTTCATGACTGTATAGAGAATAGGCTTTTGACAATGATTCTCTTTGAAGCAGCTTAAACTTCACACTCACATAGGTGATTTTTAACCATGTTATCGTGTTGATACACTATTATTCAACTCTGCCAAACTTAGCAAATCATTAAAACCATTAAGCTTTATCAACTCATAAGCCTTAATGTTGTATCCTTGTTCTTGAGCATTTTCTTGATCATGAGAATGAATTGAGTTTGTTGACAATGTCGAACCGTTATTCACAACTTTGTTTTTCTCCTTAAATCTAGCTCTTGGGATCTCTTGTCTGCTAGATAGAGTTATTGCCGAGTTACTGCCATGATGACTTGTCCTAAGCCATAAACTCATTTCCTTAGATGATCGTTAAACTTTCTCTCTACTTAGGCCTTTTGTAAGTGGATCCGATACATTATTATTTTACTTTACATAGTCATTCTGATAATTCCACTAGAGAGTAGTTTTCTAACGATATCATGTCTATGTCCTGTATGACGAGACTTTTCGTTATACATCATGCTCCATGCCTTACCATATTGCATATTGACTATGAAAGTGTATGCATACTAATGCCAATGGTTTGGGCCAAAAAAATATTCTATCAATAAATTTTGGAGTTTCTACTTATTCACCGACCTTATGCAGAGCACCTATATCAGAGATCATTGTAGAGCTATTGATACATGTCTATTTTGAAATATTTCGAAGAGACTTCTCCTCTACCAAGAGTAAATACATATCCACTCATGGATTTTACTTCATTTGTCTAGTGATCCAATTTGCATCACTATATCCTTTTAATATTGCTGGATGTAGTTATAATGCAAGGCATAATTTTAAGTATTTTTTAAATACTCCAAAACTTTGATTATTGCCATCTAATGAATTTGTTTGGGATCACTTGTGAACCAACTCAGTTATTAATAGAAAATGCTATATCTAATCGTGCACACTTCATGATATACATTATACTTGCAAAAAATCTAGCACAATACAATTGTGAGCAACTTTTGCTTTCACTCTTTTAAAATGCAAAGTTCGTAGTTATTGGAGACTAAAAAATATTGACATCCAAATATTTGAACTAGTCAAGTACATTTTAATGCAATGAAACTGTGAAAATGCCAAATTTTTTTTGCATTCTTTTGATGAATTTGGAGGTCATATACCACAACTAATAAGTCTAGCATCCGAATGGATGTAATTCTAGTTACTCACGAACATATACATTGACAAGATCAAAACCTTGTTTTTGTCTAAATCCTTTGACACAAATTCTTGCTTTATATTTTTCAACTACTATTTTCCTTATAAATATTCACTTTGAACCCAAAGGTTTATTTTCTAGAAGAAGATCAATAAACTTCCAATATGGTTGCTCAATATTGCATCAATCTCACTATTGACACCATCTTTCCAAGGCTGAGTCTACAGAAGACACAAGAAATGTTACAAAATCATATTTGAAGGAAGTAAATGTCCTTTGATATTTACTACACCTCTAAATCTCTTTATTAAGTACATTCTCCTTTTTCCTTCCCTAGGCCTTTTAGACCCTTCTCTAGACTACTCAAGTCTAATTTTACAATCCACAGTCATAGGTTTTATTTAATTCTTTTAGGAATAGGAAATTGGACTTTGGCTATACACCCCCACACTTTGAAATATTTTAAGTTGGATTTCCTTCTGTTCCATTTCTCATATGAAAAAGATTGTATCCTGAACAAACAAAATCACTTTGTTTCTATAAAGAAAACAAATTTTGTTGTTCCTTTTTGCAGTAAGGATAGTTCCTCCACACAAGTTTTGTGGTAATCCCGAACTTATAAATAATGCATCAATCATTTCTTTCAACGTCCGGTTTTCATTAGATTAAGGTGAATAGGGAAGTAGTTTGATGGATAATTCCACTTTCCAAACATATTTTTGAAGAAGGAGTTTTATACTCTCCATTGTTATCACTTCTTATATTTTTACCAACTGATTTTAAACTTCAATATTACATTATCTATACATTTTATTGCTCCATCCTAACGATTAAACAAATAGACATAGTCATTTCTTATACAATTGTCAATAAAAGTAACAAGATAATTTTTCAACCCACGAGATGGTGTTGACTTTTATCACAAATGTCAGTGTAAGTCAATTCTAAGGATTAGAATTTCTTTCAACAGATTTACAAGAATGCTCATCATACTTAGATTCCATACAAACATGACATTTTTATTTATTGTACTCAAAGTTAGAAAAAATTTCTAAGTTGATCAGTGTTCCTTACATGTTTTTGTAATTGATATGCCCCAAGTGTTCATGTCACTAACTTTGACTCTAGCAAGTAATAACAAACAATAATATTGAATTTGAAAAGCTCTTCACGATGTAGCTTTTTTCTCACTAATATTTTGTTCCTATTTCTTACAATTTTGTGTGGTATAAACATTTTATAGAGTCATCACCTTATTAAATTTCCTCTTCAGAAGAAGAGTTCCATAACTTTCAATTTCAATGTTATAGAACTACCCATAAGCAAAGTTTCATCGTGTCCAATAAAGGCGATATAGTCCAAGCTTTTTTTACAAAACATAACAAATCACTATTCACCAACATTCATATCTATACAAATAACTATATATAGTAGACATATATTTATATGAAAAATCACAACATATTAAGTGACACTTTTTCATAAACTA
Organism: Solanum habrochaites; assembly: GCA_027704765.1. Taxonomy (NCBI): domain Eukaryota; kingdom Viridiplantae; phylum Streptophyta; class Magnoliopsida; order Solanales; family Solanaceae; genus Solanum; species Solanum habrochaites. The sequence continues at coordinate 44,044,115 of JAKWJA010002493.1, read as the reverse complement.
ACTCAATCATTTTTAATAAGTATACATATAATTTGGTAGTTCATACTAGTAACACCATATACTTGTAATAGAGAAACTCAACAACCACAGTAGCAAATATACTCCATGAGTTTTGTGGTTCTAACATAATACAAAAGTATCATTGAATTTCATATCTTTTGCTCCAAAATTGAATTAGACACCAAGTCTATTTTTATTTTATCATAACTAAAGAACCCTCACATTTTAAATGTATCTAAAAAAAAGTTCAAGTATTTGAAAATAAAATGTTCATATATTTCCCAAACTATCAAAATGTCATTGGTTGTATGAAGCATATTTTGAAACTATTATTCTATGAAAGAATTATAGCGTTTTAATTCTCTTTGACAATATTTACATAGTGTCAAAGTTCATTCCATAGAGGCACAAACTCACCAACTATTAGTCACTGACTGGTCTTTTTCCTCTATAAAAAATAGACATACCACTTAGTATTTAGAATGTTTTTATATAACAGTGAAATTTATAGAAAATCAAAAGTATACCACAGACTTAGTCTAATTATTCAGAGTATAAAACTACAAAAGTTTTTAATCCACATCAATCTGACATAATCAAATTCACAAGAAGTACAAAACTATTTAAGTTTTGTTTTAGTCTCCAAACAGAATTAAACATAACATAAACGTTTTTTTTACTAAATAGTCTTCCAACTATAACATTTTGACATACTAATTTATCAAACAAAAATATGCATCCCTCATTTTTCAAACTAAAGAAATTTAAAGGCAACAATATTTTCCAAGTAAAATTCATTCCACAACATATGATTTGCAGGTCTTTTTCTAGAGATACACATGATAAAAAATCAAAGATGATAACTCTTACAAACTATTTTCCTCCTTAGAAAATATAATAAGAAGGTTACCTAGTAATCTTTAATTGAAATACCACAAATTTTTTCTGTTACATTCTCACTTGAACCTTGGTAAACAAAACAACGAACTACAAAGAAGTAATGCATATATCTTCAACTTCCATGATCAGATTCTCTCAATCAATAGAATACAAGAAAATACTCACAGTATAATAATTTTCTTAAGATTGTTGTTTATCTTTTATTTCTAAGATACTTAGAATAAAACTTTGAAGTACTTGGTAACACACAACAAAGTATAAGAACATTTTCACAATTAGAAAATTAAAACTAGTAGAGAAACTAGAATAAGAAACGTATTAGAAAAATATACGAAATATTTTTCTTAAAGAAGAATTTTTGTCCAGCTGTGTTTAAAGAATCTTAATCATTCCAACAAACTTTGCAGAAACATTTAGTTACCAAAGTTTAATGTACCAATTAAGAATAGAAGAACAGAAATCAATTCAAAAATCTAAAATCTATAACACATACCAGAACTTGGAAAAACAAAAAGAAGATCAAGCTTATTGAAAGCACAATGTCTTCTTAAGGAAATTATTCCCCTCTAGTATATGAGGTTTAATTTGGAATATGTCCTCCCAGTATAGAATGATCTCAATCCCGAGTGTATTGATACTCAAAACGCTGGTGTCAGTGATCCACTTAACGGCAGTAAAGTACATTTAGAATACTAGATTTATTATTAGTAGAAGAAGTCCAGAAAAATTTCTTTATAAAATGAGATGAAATCCCTCAATTTATAGAAAACAAAGGGTAGTGCGAAAGTGTTCTTATTGTGCCTTACCGGAAAGGTCACAAAAATTTGAAAGAGTCAAATTCGTACACAAAGGTCGTCACTTTTCATAAAAGTCCCAACTTTTCATCAAAGTCTCCACTTTTCATAAAAGTCATAACTTTTCGTTAAAGTTGCAACTCTTCATAATAGTCGCAACTCTTCATTTTCCATTCACACCTTTTAAACCCAACAACTTCATTGTGCGCCAACAAATGAAACCTGATCCGAGAGTGAAACAATATCCTAGAGTTCTTTTCATGTTGTCTTGCGACCCAGCCCAACCACTATTAATGAATCCCAACAATTTCATAGATGTGGTTCTTTTATAAGACACACTATAATCTATGGTGCCTCGAATGTACCTCAAAATTCTTTTGGTTTCTCTAAGGTGAGTTTCAGTTGGTAAATTCTTTTGGTTTCTCTCTGGTGAGTTGTTGCATACATAATATCAGGACTTGTGGTTGATAAATACAACAGGGAACCAATTAAGTTTCTATAAATTGAATCATCGACCAAACCAAGCTCATCCTCCTTTATCAATTTCTCTCCTTCGACTGCAGACATACTTACTTGTTTGCATTTTCAAGACAAAACTTCTTTAATATTTTTGTAGAATATTTCATCAGAGAACCAAAGATTCCTTCATAAGATTGATTGACCTCCATTCTAAAGAAATAAGTCATTTTCCCCAAATCATTTAATTTCGAAGACCTTCTTCATTTGCTCCCTGAAGTCTGTGATAGACTGTGTGCTTCTTCCAGTCACCAACAGATCATCAACATAGAGAGAAACTAGGAGTTAATAATCATTATGAAGTATAATGTACAAGGTTGACCCATTGCAACTTCTCTTGAACCCCAAATTTATTAAGTAGCTATGGATCCATTCATACTAGGCCCTAGACGCTTGTTTCAAGACTTAGAGAGCTTTTCCTAACAAATTTAACTGGTCTCCAGCTCCTCTAAAACATTCAGGCTGCTCTATATAAATTTTATCTTCAAGGTACCCATTAAGGAAGGTGGACTTAACATCCAATTGAGATACTTGCAAACCTTGGTGTGCTGCAACTATAAGTAGCAATCTAATGGCATCAAACCTTGCAACTGGTGCAAAGGTTTCATGAAAACAAATTCCATGTTTTTCAACATAACCCTTTACAACCAACCTTGCTTTGTTCTTGTTAAGTGTGCCATCTGAAATCAGCTTAATCTTGAACACCCATTTAGTTCCAAGAGCCTGCTTGTCAGGAGGTCTAGGTAAAAGTACCCATATATTATTCTTGTTAATCATTTTAAGATCCTCCTACATGGAAGCCCTCCATTCAGGAATTTGCAATGCATTGTCTACACTTATTGTCTCCAAAATAGAGACATTGCGTCTGCTATATATATGGTCAATCTATCAGGTACCTCTTATCGCAAAATCATCAGAGTCCTCCTATTCCTATGGAATCAATTCTTCTTATTGGGCACCTTTTTCTTTATTAGTAATATGGAAATAATAAACAACCATTTTCTTTCATTCCCATGCAGCATCCTAATCAAATTTGACACTTCTACGTACATGGATTTGTCATGAAATAAGATCTAAAATCCTATATTATAAGTGTTTTTGTATCCCACAAATATTCCAACTTCAGTATTTTAATCAAGTTTATCCCTTTTAATGTAAGAAATATAAGAGTAACAAATACAACCAAATACTTTAAAATGAGCAACTGATGGTTGGTTCTAATCCATGCTCACTACGGAGTCTTTCCTTCAACTACTCTGGTCGACAATCTATTTGGTAGATTGACAACAGTATTTATAGCTTCAGCCGATAATACCTTAGGCATGCCATTCTCAAACAGAAGACACCTAGTCATATTGATAATAGACCTAATTTTTCTTTCAATTACACCATTATGATGTGGTGTGCAAGTGACTTTAAGTTAGTGATGAATTCCAGCTTTTGAAGAAAATCCTTAAATTGATTGAAAGTGAACTCGGCCCCATTATCAAACCTTAAGATTATTATAAAAGAGACACCAGTTTCTTTAAACCTTCGAAATGCAACAAATGCTTCAGATTTATGTTTTGGAAAGTAAACCCAAAAGAACATGTAAGGTCATCATTAAATAAAAGAAAGTATTTGTTGTCGTTATAAGAAGGAGTGCTCATAGGTTCACACATCAGTGTGTATTAGTTGGAGCTTTTCAGTCCAAGATTAATTAATAGGAAATGGTGATTGACTTAGCTTCCCAATTTTACAAAGCGCACATCCATTGGAGGTTTCATTTATGGAAGACATATCTGCAACAAGATCCTTATTTTTAATCAATTTTAAAGATATAAAATTGACGTGACCAACCCTCTGATGCGAGACATATGTTTCATCTTGTATGCTGACATGACCAAGCCTCTTATGCCAGACATAAGTTTCATCTTGTATGCTGACATAAGCTCCAATGTCAGTATGTTTCCAATCAAGAGGGAAGCTTCTGCTGTTCTTTGACTAAGAGCATTTTTATACCAGTTAGATCCATAATGTCACTTTTTTTATATTCAAATAACAGGGCATAATTTCTATAACACAATTAGCTTACACTAAGAAAACTTTGGCTAATTTCAGGAACAAATAATACATTAGATATAATCTTCATACCGAATAGGTTTTGAACAATAACTACTCCTTTGCCCTTTGAATCTAGAAGTCTTTCATCTCCAAGTCTGAACTTGGAGAAATAATTTTTATTCAGCCTTTCAAAAATTTTCAAGTTAGCTGTCATGTGATGCGTGCATCCGCTATCAAATAGCCATACATGATGATCTTGAGTTGTTACACTTCATTCTGCAACAATAGAAGAAGCAAACAACTTCTCTTCAAGATCTTCAACATTTTCAGTAACTTGAGCATGTTGGGCTTCAACTTGAGTTATCTGGTTTTGATTTATTTTGCAACCGTTATCCGCATGACAAAATTGTTTGCACAACTTGCATTGAACTACAGGTGTATACCAACAAGACTTAACTGTATGATTGGTCTTTTTACAATATGAAAAGGGTGGATACTTGGATCTTCTATACATCCCACGGTTGTTATATTGCCCTTTCTTCTCCTTACCATGTATTCCTCTTTATTGCCTTTTTATTCACCATCCAACTGAGCTTTAGATCTTTGAATAACCACAAGAGCTATTTCTATAACACCCCTCAAATGACTTAGGTAAAGATAGAGCCTAAAATGGTTGTAATGATGGTCTAAGGTCCAAAAATGGTCTAAAAGTTAGCATTGAGGCAGTGTCTAGAATTTTAGGTGATTTTGAAGTGAAACATCAAGGGATGATCAAGACGTTCGACGACTAGGTCGCCTATGTGCCTCATCTATGGTTATGTGATTAATTGTGTGTTTCATTAGTTAATGAGGTCATTATATGAGTTATTATGGTCTTTATAGGCAGTGTTTTATGTTTCCTGATGTTTATAGGTCAAACATCCAAGAACGTCCATGACGTTCGAAATATTTTCCTTGAAACGATTTTGTGTGTCTATGCATGTTTCATCTAGTTTAACGTGTTTGTTTTGGATGAAATTGATGTGGTATGTTTAAACTCGTGTAAGAACATATTTGTGTTAGAAACGTCTTGGTATGACTCCACGCAGGACCCACAAAAGTCCCTAGAGGAGGACCCCCACTCAAGACTTAAAACTCCATGTCATCTTGCATGGAGTGCCAAACGACGAACCAAACGACGGCCAGTCGATGGAACAAAGACTCGTCGACTTAAGGGGAGTCGATGGATCCTAAAAGGCTGCATGTGGAGAAGCTGCAGGAGCAACCAACGAGATCCCATCGACGGGGCGTGGTCTCACCCACGGACCGTCGATGCTAGGGCATCGATGGTGCTGTGTAAACTGCTAGTTTTCTGCTAAGGCTTGGGAATTTGGGGAAATTCACCCCAAGTATTATAAAATAGTAGGAAGGTTATTTTGGGTGTTTCAGGGTATTTTAAGAGTATATAAGCCCTAAACTCTCATTTAAACCATAGCACCTAAGTAAAAATCCATTCCCTCCCAAAGTTTCTTCAAAAACCTCCATGAGAGCTCAAGGTGAAGATAGAGATTGAAGATGGATCTTCAATGGAGTTTATTATTAAATTATAATTGGATTAATCTAATAAAGTATGGAAGTTCTTCATCTAGGCTTAATATCACCTTAGAGCCAATTTCAAAGATGATTTTTCAAAAATTTTCAAAAAGATGAAAAGGTCCAATTTCTACTCTAAGTCTTGGGTTCTTGCATGAAATGTTTTCAAACATTAAGATATTATATTTTTGATGTAATATTGATGTTTTACAATGACATTCTCCATGAATCCTTGACCTTCTCAAATCTCTCAATTTGACTAGAATAATGAATTCAAGTGTAGATTGTTTTGGGCTTTTGATTCATGTATATATTATGATTGATTTAGTTTATAGGCTGTTTCAATTTTATATATTGAGTATTGTATATTCTTATATATATCGTCTATTAAGCTTATTGAATTTATATTGACTTAATGCTTATGGATTCTAGGGTAGTTTTCTATATGCTATTGGTTTATGCAATAATTGTATGGAATTGATATCTAATTTATATTAGATTGATAAATCTATATTGAATTGACCTAGATTCAGTGAGGATTATAGTTTATGTATTGAATTAATGTTCATGGACATGGGTAAGGGCCTATTGGTATTGAATTGGATGATTTAGCTTTGGATTGAAATGGTGAGATAGAATGGGTGGTACGCTGCCCTAACTCTCTTAATATTATTAATAGTTTTTGTATAATAAGTTTTATTGGTATGTTCCTCTTATGGTGGTAGTTCTAGGTGAATTAATGTGGCCTTGCCGACGTAACTTTATATAATATGATTATCATGGCCTTGTCGGCACTACTTGAAGTATTATGATGATTTATGTAGTTGATTTATTTGAAGTATGATCATATCTATCTACATGTGAAGTAATGTGAAAGTATGTGGTCTTTCTATGTATGTTAGGAGATCGTGCATACTATGACTATGTGCTTATATGTGTAGTCTTAAGGTTGATGCATATTATTCCTACTTGACAACATGAGTATATGATGGTTATATTTATTATGATATGGTATTGTATAGGATGACTTAAAGATGATAATGGTTGTTCCTATGTGCGTTCAGAATTACATGTAATATGTGTTAAAGTGAAGTATGTTGTGTTTTGTTCTTGGTTGACTTGTATCTCTTTCTTGATTCATGTATGAATGTGAATATGAAATGTTTTGACTTAGGATAATAAACCCTCTTAGTCTTGTATGTATGAATAACATGAGACCTTAAATGATGTTAAGAGGGTTCTTTATGTGAAACCTTGAACCTAGTGGTAAGGTTATGAATGTTGAAGTTGAAATCCGTAATGGTATCCTTCAAGTAAAGGAATGATAAACTTAAGGTTTATTGGCTGGAACGACATCATATCATCCTTAGGAAAGTCATTTTGTGCTTGTCTCCATTGCAAGGTAGCCTTAGAGGACTCTTTTGTAGGGTAAATGTTATTGGGATATGAACTTAATATGGAACCCCTTTATATGAACATTCGATGAAAATTACTCTATGAGAACAAACGCTAGCGCTAAGTGAGTATGGTAAGGGAAGTAGTTCTAGTTAAAGGATGAGACTAGGGTACAAAGCACACCCTTCATATTTCTTAAACATGTGCCTAATGGGATGTGTCCAAGTTCTACCATTGGCAGGTAAAAAAACCTTATGGGAGTAGGATAGAACTATGGATTCCATGCTTTGATACCATGGTCTATGTTATTTATTGCCTATTCTCATCATGAGGGATAGCTACTATCATTAGAGAAGTTCTATGAATCCTAGGTGGTGGTATGGGACGCTATATAGACATTGCATAATAGGCTTTGAAGGTGTTAGTAACAGTCCCTAGGTCTTGTCCAAGACCATTACTTGAATGTCTTTATGTGATTAAAGTCTCTTTAATGAACTAAAGAATGTAATGACTTAAGTTAAAAAAGTATATTAAATAAATAAGTACTTATCTAGAGTAGTTAAGGGTTTCCTAGTTAAAGTGTAAAGGGGGCATAATAATGGTCACTTCTTATCTTACCTAGATAAGTTTTAAAAAATGACCTCTAGTTAGGTAATATAGTTGATAATGTAGATATGATCTAACATAGATAAGGATTACTTAGGTAATATTGAAGAGGTCAATCCTGGAGGTTATCTTCTTGATATACTTAAGTAAGACTTTTGATTGACTTTGGAAGGATAATGTCATATTATATATGTGTTGATGTATTAAGTGAGAATGATATTATCTTAGGTAGGCTATAGGATCTCTTAAGTGTGTGTGTAAAGGATTGTATGGGCGGTGACTTCACAACTCACTCAAGTGAACATTAGAATCACCTTTGGTAGGAGGATCACATTCATGTGATTGATGTATTTGTGAGTGTGTATATCTCATTATCGTTGGTCTTAAGGATCTTTTAGGTGGGCCCAGAGAGGGTGTATGAGCGGTCTCTCTTTGTGTTACTTAAGTGAGTCTTAGGATAGTTTTTAGTGAGGGGATTATATGCTAAAAGGTGTGTAAAGTGAAGCTAAGGAACTTCACTTTAACAGTGAAGAAGTTTACTGAATAGTGAAGTGGCTCATTGTAATCTTTTCCTAAAAATGTAAATAATTTCTCAAACGATTTCTTATGTGTTCCTAATATGTTAAATGCTGCTCTTATGATTATAGTATGATGTTTCAATCAAAATTCTTGCAAAACATGTTATTTGCTTAATGTCCCTTTTTCATGATTTTTGCATGAATTCCATACTTAGTGCATCTAATGTGCTAACCCCTTCTTTTCCCTTTTTAACTAAAGTGTAGGGAATTTAAAGACTTGTTGTGTCATGGTGAATGGATAAGTTTCTAACGGTTGAAGATAAAGTATTCGTGAGTCCTCATCAATTCGAGGACAATATCCACATGTTTCTTTATGTCTTAGTCTTTAGTTTATGTCTTGTATGGGCTTAGTCCCAAGTTATGCATACCCCAAAGTTAGATGGTTCAAGGAGATATTGTAAAGCTTTAATGTTTTAAATGAAAGTCTTCCGCTTGTGTAATTATTATTGAAAAAGTTCTTTGTGTGTGAAGAAAGTTTTAAATTCTTACATATTTTAGAATGTTTATCATGCAATTAATGATACTAGTGTCTTAGATGAGACTTCTTGAAGTCTTATTTGTCGTATGGCGACACAAGGATGCTCTAAATTCTAGTGTGTACTTGTAGGTCATTAAAAGGTTGTATTAGAGCATAAGGTTTGGGAGTATCTTAGTTTTCTTATGCACCACATCTAGTAGAGTCTTGTTCATAATGTGAAGCGCACCACATTATGAATAGGAGGCTATTGGCTGCTAGGAAAAGTGTTACTTCTTCATTAATATAATCATGATTAAGAGCTTTGTATATGGTGTCTTTCCCTTGTTTCCCTTATTGTGTTGGTACCTTGAGGGTGACTTTATGAATATTGGGTTGAGGTAGAGAAAAGATGAGATGTGACTTGTTGGATGAGGTGTGAAAGATGGTGTTGATGACCTTAGGTTATCTTAGTAACGTTTTCAAGGGTAGTGTAGTTGGAAAAGAATTGTAAGGTATATTGTTAGAATGTTAAGGGGTGGTTGTTGAGATGATTTGAATTTTTTTAAGACCCCACCATCGAAAAGAAGGTGACGAAATTTGAAACAGTACACGTGAGTTCTCCCAGTAAGGGGGATGTAGTGGTTAGATGATAAGACCTTTGAGAGTTTTTAGTCTTCATAAGATAGACCTTGGTAAGAAAGCATTAGTAAGTTTTAAGGTGCCTTGATGGAGTTCCTTGTAGTAGATGTTATGTTGACCTTAGAACGAGTTTCTCCTAAGTGGGGGAGTATTGTGAAGAATATGGTTGTTGGGAGTGAGATACCCTTAACTTTTCTTTATGTGTTTATTCAAGACTAAAACAAAGAGTTATTAGTAAATTGAGTATGTACGATCCTTTTTTGACAAGTAATTTCAAATAATCTCCTTATGATATGCATGTTTTTGTTTGAAGTTTTGATGAATAAGAAAATGAGTTTTCATGCATGATATCTTCCTCATGGTTCATGTGCATCTAGTGTAGATTGGTAATTGTTTCATGAAGATGAATAGTGAGAATGTTTAAATGATTATGTGAGGTTGAGTTGTTGAGAATTTATAAGGAATTTGTTAAGTATTGTATTGTTAGATTGTGAAATATGTTCACCATAAAGTTGCAAGGGATTTCTGCTCACTGTATGGTTTTGCAAAACATTGACTAAATCATTCTTTGGTTGAAAATTATTGTAATATGGTTAGACCTTATTTATATGAGCATGAAAAGGAATATAAAATGACTTTTTGTTATTTGGAATGAAGGATGTGAGTTTTATGACATTATGAGTTGTAGAATTTATTCTAGTTTCTTCTTGTGTTGTGATTCTCTTAATTATGTGAAATTGATGTTTCCACTTGATTGTTTGTTGTATAATGTGTTGCATTGTATTTTCATGAGCTTTTAAGTTAATTATCTACACTTGGAATTGTACGGAGAGTGGCAAGTTTCATTCAAGGACGAATGTTGTCCAAGTAGGGAGAATATAACACCCCTCAAATGACTTTCCCCTCAAATTACTTAGGTAAACCTAGAACCTAAAATTGTTCTAATTATTGGATAAGGTCTTAAATTGGTAAAAAATATTATAGTGAGGCAGTGTCTAGAGTTTCAGGTGATTTAAAAGTGAAACGTCAAGGGATGACCACGACGTTCATGATTAAGTCACATATGTGCCTCATATGTGGTTATGTTCTTAATTGTGTGTTTCATGATTTAATGAGATAATTATATGATTTATTATGGTGTTTATAGGTAGTGTGTCAAGTTTTATGAAGTTTGGAGGTCAAATGTCCAAGAACGTTCATGACGTTTGAAAGAATTGCCTTGCAACGACCTTGTGTGTATATGCATGTTTCGTCAAGTTTTACGTGTTCTCTTTGGATGAAATTGACGTGGTAGGTCCTAAACTCATATACAAACATATTTGGGATGGAAACGTCCGAGTACGACTCCATGTAGGATCCACAAGGGGCCCTAGAGGAGGACCCAAATCAAGGCTTAAAGTTGCATGGCAGCTTGCATGCAGAGCCAAATGACGACCCAAACGACAGCCAATCAATTGAACGATGGCTCGTCGACTTGGGGCCTAGATGGACACTTAAATTATGAAGGGGGAGAAGCTTCAAGAGAAACCAACAAGACCCATCGACAGGGCGTGGTCTCACCCATGGACCGTTAATGCTACGACGTCGATGGCGCTATGTAAACTGCAAGTTTTCTGTTAAGGCTTGGGGGTTTTGGGAAATTCACCTAGGTCTTATAAAATATAGGACGGTTATTTTGGGTGTTTAAGGGTATTTTAAGAGTATATAAGTCCTAAAACTCTCATTTAAACCCTAGCACCATAGTCAAAATCCATTCCCTCCCAAAGTTTCTTCAAAAACCTCCATGAGAGCTCGAGGTGAAGATAGAGCTTGAAGATGGATCTTCAATGGAGTTTCTTCTTCAATTATAATTGTATTCTTTTAATTAGGTATTAGAGTTCTTAATATAAGGCTTGCTATCATCTTAGGGCCAATTTCAAAGATGATTTTCAATGATTTCAAAAAGATCAAAAAGTCAAATTTCTACTCTAAGTCTTGGGTTCTTGCACGAAAGGTTTTCAAACATTAAGATATGATACTATTGATGTATAATTTATGTTTTCAATGAAATTATCTATGAACCCTTGACATTCTCAAATCTCTCAATTTGACTAAAACATGAGTTATGTGATCATGCTCTGATATTAATTAGATCATGCTCTATTATTAATGACTTCAAGTGTAGATTGTAATGGGGTTTTGATTCATGTATATATTATGATTGATTTGGTTTATAGTCTGTTTAAATTTGATAAATTGAGTATTTGAATATTCTCATATCTATTGACTATTAATCTTATTGAATTGATATTGACTTAATGCTTATGAATTCTAGTGTAGTTTTCGATGGGCTATTGATTGATGTAATAACTGTATTGAATTGATACCTAGGTTATCTTGGATTGATAAATCTATATTGAATTGACCTATATTCATTGAGGATTATAGTTTATGTATTGAATTAATGTTCATGGCCATTGGTATGGGCCTATTCGGATGATTTAGCTTTGGATTGAAGTGGTGAGATGGAATGGGTGGTATGCTGCCCTAACTCTCTTAATACTATTTTTAGTTTTTGTATTATAAGGATCATTGGTATGGTCCACTTGTGGTGGCGGTGCTATGTGAATTAATGTGGCCTTGTCGACTTCACTTTATATAATATGATGATCATGGCCTTTTCGGCACTACTTGAAGTATTATGATGATTTGTGTAGTTGATTTATGTGAAGTATGATCATATCTATCTATATGTGAAGTAATGTGAAAGTATGTGTTCTTTCTATGTGTGTTATGAGATCATGTAGACTATGACTATGTGCTTATATGTGTAGTCTTAGGGTTGACGCATGGTTATTCCTACTTGATTATATGAGTTTTTGATTGTTATATTTATGATGATATGGTAGTTTATAGAATGATTTATAGATGATAATGGTTGTTCCTATGTGCTTTTAGAATTACATGTAATATGTGTTAAAGTGAAGTATGTTGTGTCTTGTATTGGTTGACTTGTGTCCCTTACTTGATGCATGTAGGAATGTAAATATGAGATTTCTTGACTTAGCTTGGTAAAGCCTCTTAATCTTGTATGTATGAATGACATGTGATCTTAAATGATGTTAAGAGGGTCCTTTATGTGAAACCTTGAACCTAGTGGTAAGGTTATGAATGTTGAAGTCGAAAGCCATAATGGTACCCTTTAAGTAAAAGAATGATAAACTTAAGGTTGATTATTTGGAACAAAATCATATCATCATTAGGAAAGTCATTATGAGCTTCTTGTCTCCATTGTAAGGTTGACCTAGATGACCTCTTTGGTAGGATAAATGTGATTGGGTTATGAACTTGATATGGAGCCTGTTATATGAATCTTTAATTAAAATTACTCTATGAGAACAAAGGATAGCAGAGAATGAGTATGATAGGATGAGACTAGAGTACAAAGCACACACTTCATATTCTTTAACCATGTGCCTATATGGGATGTGTCCAAGTTCTACCATTGGAAAGTAGAACACCATCATCGGAGTAGAACTCCGGATTCCATGCTTTGCTAACATGGTCTATGTCGGTTATTATCTATTCTCATCATGTAGGATACCTACTAGCATTAGAGAAGTTCTATGAAGCCTAGGTGGTGGTATGGGACTCTATCTAGAAATTGCACAATAGTCTTTGAAGGTGATAGTGAGAGTCCCTAGGTTGTCCATGACCATTACTTGAATTTTTTTGTGTGATGAAAGTCTCTTAAATGAACTAAGGAATTTAATTATTTAAGTTAAGAAAGTATGTTAAATGAATAAGTATTTGTCTAGAGTAGTTAAGGGTTGTCTAGTTAAGGTGTGGAGGGGGCACAGGAATGGTCACTTCTTATCTTACCTAGATAAGTCTTAAGAATGAATCTAGTTAGGGAAGATGGTTGATTATGTAGACATGATCCAAACTTAGGTATTCTTAAGGATTACTTAGCTAATCTTGAAGAGGTCAATCATGGACCTTATCTTTTTGATTTACTTAAGTAAGTCTTTTGATAGCCTTTGGAACGAGAATGTCATATTGTCTATGTGTTGATGTATTAAGTGAGAATTATTCTATCTTAGGTAGTCTATAGGATCTCTTAAGTGTGTGTATAACGGATTGTATGGGCGGTGGATTCACAACTCACGCAAGTGAACCTTAGAATCACCTTTGTTAGGGAGGATCTCATGTTCATGTGATTGATGTATTTGTAAATGTGTATATCTGATTATGGGTGGTCTTAAGGATCATTTAGGTATGGCTAGAGAGGGTGTATGGTCAGTATCTATTTGTATTACTTAAGGGAGTCTTAGGATAGCTCTTAGTGAGGGGGTTATGTGCTAAAATATGTGTAAAGTGAAGCTAAGGAACTTCATTGTAACAGTGAAGAAGTTTACTATACAGTTAAGTAGCTCACTATAATGTTTTCCTATAAATATGAATAATTTCTTAAATGATTTCTTATGCGTTCCTAAGATGTTTAATTTTGTTCTTATAATTATAGTATGATGTTTTAATCAAAATTCATGAAAATCATGTTATTTACTAAATGTACCTTTTTCACGATTTTTGCATGGCTTCCATACTTAGTGCATCTAATGTGTTAACCACTAATTTTTCCTTTTTGACTAAAGTTTAGGAAAATGGAAGCCTTGATGTGCCATGGAGGATGGATAGGTTTCTAAGGGTTGAAGATGAAGTATTGGTGAGTTCTCATCGATTCGAGATTAATATCCGCATGTTCCTTTATGTCTTAGTCTTTATTTTATGTCTTGTATGGGCTTAGCCCCAAGTGTTGTATACTCCAAAGTTTAGATGGTTCAAGGAGATGTGGTTTAATATTTTAAATGAAAGTCTTCTGCTTGTGTAATTATTATGGAAAGAGTTCTTCGTGTGTGAAGAAAGTTTTAAATTCTTATTCGTTTTAGAATGTTTATAATGCAATGAATGATACGAGTGGATGATATGAGACTTCTTGAAGTCTCATTTGCCGTGTGGCGACACAAGGATGCTCTAACTTCTAGGGTGTACTTGTGAGTCATTACAATTTCACTTGTACTCTTTTCCTCTCTAAAAGCTTTCCTTTTCTCCATTGCTAGAAGAGCATTGGATTGTTCATTCAATGTGACACGAGACATATCCATACTATCTTCAATTGAGAAAATTTTTGCTTCAAACTTTTATGGAAGTGTCACCATCACCTTCTCAACAATCATCTGCTCTTCTTCTTTTTCCCCTAACAACCTGATATGACTGATTATTTTCATGATTCAATCAATATAATCTTTCACCTTTTTGGTCTCTTTCATTCTTAACATCTTTCGTTCTTTTCTTAGATTCTATATTTGCTTTTGCCTCGTCCTATCACTCCCTAAAAATTCTTGCTTTATCATATCCCAAGCATTTTTTCAAATTCACATGTCATGATCCTGGTAAAAATGGAATCCGATATAGCTGCGTGAGTGAAAGACAGGGCTTTTGGACCTTTTGCGATCTCATCTTCATGACTTTTGGTCTGCTGAAGAGTTGTGTTCTCTCTCAAAGGTTCTGGAGCACTGTCTTTCTCCACATAATTCCATAGTCCAAGATCCTTCAAGTATGTTTTCATCTTAACTGCCCAAACTTGGTAGTTCTCCCTATTAAAGATAGGGTGAAGGGGGAGAGATACTAGAGGCCATGTGAAAGGAAACTTAACAAAAAAGATACTTGGACTAGTTAAACTTGGTAGGTGATCTTGCTGTGTTTTTCTCTCCCAAACAGTCCCTAAAAGATCAATTTAGCTCTTGATGCCAATTAAAAGAGAGAAAGAGAAGACAGTAAGATATAAGAGAGATAATCTTGAAAAAAGGGAGCAGATTTTTTCATTCAGATTAAGCATACACATATATCGATAGATAAGGTTGTGTTAGATCCCTTAAATCATGGAAACTGACTCCTTATGTTGTGCTTAAATAAAGATCAACCACATATTACAATATCTTTTACATTCTAGAACTTTGTATTAAAATTAATTCAAAAGGTATAACAAAAATATGTAGACAAAAGTACTAACATGACAACACTTAACATCCCATACAAGAACAAAAACCTTCATCAATATTTGTGTAGTTCCTATTTTCCCAAAATAAAAAAAATTGAAAAGGTAAAAAATATGGGGAAACTAACACAGAGCTTGCTTGGGTTTCTATGGACCAATGATTATATCTCTTCCAACAAAGCTACCCTAGAAGAGACCTTAAATTGATGTTTAGAATTGACGAAAAAATCAGCTCAAAATAAATGGTGGACCTTTCTTGATCCATAACAAATAAAGTTCAACAATAAAAATTGAGTCTCTGGTACAACCTTAACACACTAATATCTATAAAGATTCACTTCATAAGTCAAATGGGATGTTAAGATACTCACATTCATTATATTCAACATAAATTCATTGTGAGCTAGAACCTCCAAAATAATTGTCACGCCCCGAGCTAGCCCTGAGACACGGACATGGGACTTAAACCACAAGTGATCCCAAGCTAACCTTCTGGAATGATCATGAGCCTATAAAAAATAATAAACTGGTTTGGAAACTAAATTATAATTAAAATGAGAAGATAGGAATACCCATATATTACAACTAAGATATATGAAAACTGATGAGTTTAATATAGAGAAGATATTAGCTTAATACTAAGTTGAAACAAAGTATGTTTGAAATAAGCCTATAACTCATTAGAAATTTTGGGATAGGCCCCAACTAAATCTAGAAATACTGAAACTAAAGGAATAAAAATAAACTCATGACTATTATCCTTGGAGAATGAGGACTCGCAACTGATTCATCTAAACTGGAGATCAAGAATCGATCTAAGCGTGATCTGGATGTTGAGAACATGCACCTACATCACAAGAAGATGTAGTGTGCGTATGCGCAAGTACTTGAAAGGTACTGAGCATGTAGGATAGAGAAAAGCTGAAATAATACATATCTGAATAAGTACAAAAGAAAATAAAATACTTTTAAAACGATGTACTAAATGCTGATCTAACTAGATGCAATGACCAAATTTATAACATGATAAGACTGAATACTAACTGAAATGTAAATATGGTCAATGATATAGAGTCTGACTGAACTGTGGGAGATACTAATAACCGATAATAAAACCACAAGAGCTAAATGTGGAGTCTGATATATACGCTTCATCAAGAGGACCTAGTGTACCCTACCAAGAGTATAAAGGTATGCTGGTGTGATCACTAAATTAATGCCCATAGAGGTGACTTACAACCTACTTGGCTAGTATTTCTAGGACTATTTGGGTACGCTGAACCCTAGTTCAACTCGGTAAATAATTATGACCGAGTTTCTGTAAATATTGGATAGCTCAAGCTGAACATGCAAAGTGAGAACACAACAATTAATCTGATAATGATGCATTAATAATTGTGGCATGTATAACTAAATGACTGATATATCTAACCTAGCATGTATAATTCAAGAACTAACAAAATACATAGTTATGGTTTTGAAATTCAGGCGAGAAATTATGTAATAAGATGATAATCTTATTTAAAATATGTAACTAACTAATTAGTGATGATCTAAAGTAATTCTTGAAATCCTAGGTCTATTCAGAATAAGGGAATCAAGAAACTTATCTAATTCTAGGGACCCAATGGGAGAAAGCAACCACTAGTGAAATCCCACAAATCCTATAAGGAATTCCACAGAGAATTTTTTCAATTTTTGGGCTGGAATGGATGGAAACTTGTTGTATTCTTGAACTAGGGTTATTGCCCTTTTTCTCCTCTCTTACTTCTAATTTTCTAAGATTTGATTAATAATTTTGACTTAGGTAAGTTACAGTTATGTTTCTAGGCTTAAATTGACTAAAACCTAATGATTTAGGGTCTAAATGACGTAGCTTAGGGGCCAAACGAACAAGGAAAAGACCAAAAGACCATTAAATTAAAATCTGTCAAAGTCATTGGCGAAGTCGACTGATAGACCGTAAGTCAATTAATGCTTCATATTGGTCGACCAAGGATTTTGAATAAGAATTTAAAGTCATCTGGCTAATCAATGGAGTCGACTGATGGACAGTAAGTCGATTGAAGATCCATACTGGTCGACTATCGTTCGAGAGTGAGAACTGGAAGTTAGCTGGCCGATCAACGAAATTGACTGATGGACCGACTTGTCCATACTGTTAGACCCTCATTTGCAACCGAGAACTGGAAGTTAGTTGGTCAATCAACGGAGTCAACTGACCACTCGTACTGGTCAACCATCGTTCACGGTATAGGACTTAAAGTTTACTGGCCTATCAACGAAGTCGACTGAAAGACTGTAAGTCGACTTACAGTTCATAGTTGGCTCCATCGCTGGCACCTGCAACTCTTGAAAACCTACATTTTTTTGGTTTATTTTGGATACGGGGTTTTATGTTATCTCTCCCTTTGAAACATTCGTCCTCGAAGGAAGACTCAAATAGATGAAAGGGACGGAGAGGACTAAAATCCCTACCACAAAACATTGAGAGCTGAATTTCTGACTGAAATGATTTCCAAGAACATGCAAATACGCTCAAAATGGAATTACAAACTAAGGAAACATGATTCTAAGACTTAATTTGCACATGAATGACTAAAAACTGAAGAGGAACTAGTACCTCAATATGGGATGGAATCGGAAGGAAAAAGGGGAGGATACTTAGATTTCATGGTTGCTTCTGCTTCCGAAGTAGCTCCCTCTACAGACTGACTCCTCCACAAAACCTTGAATGAAGCGACTTATTTGTTTCTCAACCTTCTAACATGATGGTCAGGAATCTCAACTAGTACGTCCTCATAATAAGACTATCTTTCACAGCCACACTGTCAAATGACACTGTATAGGCTGTATCACCCACACACTTCTTCAAGTGTGAGATGTGGAAGACTTGATGCACTGTTGCTAGTACTGCTGGAAACTCTAACTCATATGCCACCTTACCAACCCTTTTAAAGATCTTGTAAGGGCCTATACATCTAATATTGATATTCCCTTCTTGCCAAATCTCATCACCCCCTTCATATGTGACACTTTCAAGAGAAAAAATTGTGAACTTGGAACTCTAGTTCCCTTGTCCTTACATCTACATAAGATTTCTGATGACTTTGGGTTGTCTTAAGTCTACCTATAATGAGTTGAACTTTCTCCAAAGAATTATGGACTAAATCTGGTCCTATCTAAGTTGTTTCGCCTACTTCAAACCAACCAACAAAAGATCTACATCTACGCCCATAGTGCCTCATAAGGGGCCATCTGAATGCTAGAATGGTAGCCAATTGTTGTAGTTGAACTCAATAAGAGGAAGGTGATAATCCTAGTACCCTTGAAATCAATCACACAACCTCTCAATATATCCTCTAGGGTTTGAATAGTACTCTCTGTCTATCCATTAGTATGCGAATGAAATATTGTGCTAAAGTTAACCTGAGTTCCAAGACCTTTTTGAAATGACTTCCAAAAATGAGAAGTAAAATGAGGTAACCTCTATTTGAGATGATAGACTAAGTAAATCCATGCAACCTCACGATTTCATTAATGTAAAGCTTTGCATAGTCCTTAATAAAATTTGTAGTCTTAGCCGCCAAAAAGTGAGAAGACTTAGTCATTCTGTCAATTATCACCCAAATGGAGTCATGATGTCTGTGAATATGAGGTAACCTTATGATGAATTCCACATTTATCACTTCCCACTTCCAATTAGGAATGTCAATATCTTGAGTCATGCACCCTTGTTTCTGATGTTCTACCTTGACCTGCTGATAAATGGGACACTTACTCACAGAATTTGCTATATCCCTCTTCATGTCATTCCACCAATGGACTTCCCGCAGATCGTGATACATATTTGTTGAACCTAGATGAGTAGAATTTCTGGAGTTATGGGATTTTTCAAGAATATGCTGCCTCAACTCACCCATATCAGGAACACACAGTTTAACCTGATAGCAAAGTACACTATCTCCCCCTTAGGAGAAAACTTCCACTCTCTGATTGTGGACTGCACCCTTAAGTTCAAGCAAGATTGGATCATTGTCTTGCTTTTCCTTAACCTTGACTACCACAGAATATTATCTTCCATTGTAAACTATTACACAACCGTGTGATATGCTCGTAAAGTGAAATCCCAATCGAGCAAGCCTGTGAACATCCTTTACTAATTCCTTCCATTCTTCCTCAACATGGTCTACACTGCCCACTAATAATCTGCTATTACATTCTCCTTACCAGGATGGTAATACACACTCATATTACAATCCTTAAGGAAATCAAGTTATCTCCTCTAGCGAAGATTCAAGTCTTTCTGGGTAAATTCATATTGAAGGGTCATATATTCAGTGAAAACATCTACATGACCAATATACAAGTAGTGTCTCCAAATCTTGAGTGCAAACACCATTGCTGCGAACTCGAGGACATAAGTTGGATACTCCATCTCGTGCACCTTAAGCTGTCTAAAAAGTATAAACTATAACCTTATCTCGCTGCATCAACACACAATATAGGCTAACTCAAGATGCATTGCATAGATCACATAACCATTTGAACCCTCTGATAGAGTCAAGAGAGAAGTTATAGTCAATCTTGTTTTCAATTCTAGAAAGCTTTTTTGACAATCATCTGACCATTGAAACTTGACCATCTTCTAAGTCAACCTAGTCAATGATGACTCTATGGATGACAATCATTCCACTAACCTTTACTAATTACTCGCTAGAGCTAAGGAACTTCTTATATCAGTAGTAGAGGTAGGTCTGGGCCATTATTTCACTGCTTGTATCTTGTGCATATCCACTTGGATTCCCTCGCTACACATAGTGTGACCTAGGAAAGCAACACATTGCAACCAAAGCTCATATTTGCTAAACTTAGCAAATAATTAGATATCTTTAAGAGTATGCAAAACAACTCCCAAATAACTGACATGTTCTTCCTCATTCCTAAAGTAAGTAAGGATATCATCAATAAGATGATAAGGAACAAGTCCAAGTACAATTTCAACACTCTGTTCATTAAATCCATGAAAGGTGCATGAGCATTGGTTAGTCCAAATGACATAACAACAAATTCATAATGACCATACCGAGTTCTGAAGGTTGTTTTCAGAATGTCACTAACTCTATCTCAGAGCAGATGATAACCTTTATCTGAGGTCTATCTTTGAGAAATGACTAGCACACTAAAGTTAGGCAAACAAGTCACGGATGGGATACTTATTCTTGGTTGTGACATTGTTCAACTTTCTATAATCAATGCACATTCTGAGAGAACCATCTTTCTTCTTTACGAATATCAGCGGTGCACCCCATAAAGAAATATTAGGTTTGATAAAGCCCTTATCTAAAAGGTCTTTCAACTGATCTTTCATTTCTTGAAGCTCTGCTGGAGCCATTCTGGATCTAACAACGCATAAAAATTAAGATCAAAGACTTGTACTTACTAGTGACTACATTAGGATAACCTTCTTTATCCTAGCGAGCCCGAAGAGCACAAAAACTGTTCTGGGAATGACTTCCACTTGTACCCAATGAGTTACCTTGCTGAGTCGGACGACTTGTTGATGCTACTGAAGTTGTAGACCGATCTCTACCATTAATACCTACTTGACCCTGTCTAGAAGGATAATCCCTCAACCTGTGACCAGAATAACCGCATCTAAAGAATCTTTCATTTCCTAGAACTCGCCTAGATGGTTCTTACCACACTTAGGGAAATTGGGGTAAGTTTTGGTGCTTAAAACACTTCCATGAGATTGAGAGATTGGTGACCTACATTTCTGATCATACATGTTCTTGGTGTATGGGACACTAGCTGATGAAGGGGCTGGGGTCAAAGACTAATGCTGAAATTGCAAGTGATTTCCACCACTCGACTTACACTGTGAGTAGTCATAGTTTCCAGTCCTAGACTTCTTATCCTCCTTGGCCTGTTCCCTAATCTTATCACCCTCTACCTGCTGAGCATGACTCATATGCCTAAAGAGGTTCGTTTCTCCAAGTAACATAGCATTTCTACACTCTGTTTTCACCAAAGCTAACACTTCATGCAAGAACTTATTCATTTGAGCCCGGGAATCACCAACCATGTAAGGAACATACCTTGAGAGTTGGTTAAACTTATGCCCATACTCTTGGACCATCATGTTACCTTGCCTTAAGTTCATGAATTCCTTGGACTTTACTTCTCTAAACTCGATTGGGAAAAACCTATCCAAAAAGGTCTCACTAAAGCAATACCAAGTAATAGGAGATACATTTGTACCCCTATTCTCCTGCCGCTGAGTATACCAGATATGAGCTACATCTTTCGACTGGCATGCTTCCAACTCAACCTGATCATTCCCAGTGACCTGCATCACCTCAATGATCTTCTTGATGTTATCCAAGAAATTCTGAGGATCCTCACAAGTCTGAGATCCTAAGAACTTAGACGGGTTCATCCTAACAAAGTAATCGACCCTTGCTGCAGCTGATCCACCATTAGCATTCACATGAGCTTGAACCTAATTATTCTGGTTGGCCACACTCTTAGTAAATATCTAATGAAGTTCCTGAACTCAGCATTTAGACTTTCTGTTCTGGGACTAGAGGCATTGCGTTTGCATTCCTAGCACTCACATTCGTGGTTTTAACTCTACGGGGAGGAATGATCACTGAAATGTAGAGCATCGAGTTAGAACGGAATTAGATTATACCTTACGCACGATGAGAGTAACAAGAAAATGAGTATTTTCCTAAAACACTTTGTATCCTCCTTCTCATTAGATGTAGTGCACTTCACACCGTGAAAAGGAATATACTTGGTGCGGCTTTTCAGACATCCTAGGACAATTCAACCTAGTGCTTAGATACCAAGTTTGTGACGCCTCGAACTACACTCGAGATGCAGATATGGGACCTAAATTAACTAGTCATCCCAAACTAACCCTGCTGGAAAATTTATGAGTATATTAAGATAATAAACTTGTGTACAAGCTAAATCATAATTAAAATGAAAAGATGGGGAATACCCTTATACTATAGCTAAAATATTTGAAAATTGATTAGTTTAATGCAAAGAAGATAGTAACTCAATACCAAGGTGAAACTAAATATTTCTAAAATAAGCCCCTACTGACTAGAAATGTTGGGATAGGCCCCAACAAAGTCTAGAAAAACTAAAACTAAAGGACTAAAAATACTGAAAATAAACTCATGACTATTGAACTCGGAGAATGAGGATTCACCAATGTTTCAGCTGAAATAGAGATCGGGAATCGATCTAAGTATGATCTGGATGCTGAGAACCTAAACCTACATCACGAGAAGATGTAGCAGACGTATGCGTCGGTACTTGAAAGGTACTGAGCATGTAGGATAGAGTAAACCTGAAAACATGCATTTTTGGGTCTGTTTTGGATACGAGGTGTTACAATAATGAGTAATCTCAATCCCAAATTGGTTCAAGTCGGCTCTATGAATCCTTTACATCCATAAAATTCCGAAAATACAGAACAGTGATGCAACAAGAACAGAAGAAACTTCTCACCTTTCTTAATATAGTTCTATGAACTTGAATTAATTGCACAACTTTTCCGCCAAGGAAAATTCTTTACAAAATTATATGTTTTGAAGATCCTTTTTCAAAGACATGCATGATGAATATCAGTACATCAATAGTCTTGTTTAGACAACTAAATGTGTAAGTTCACATATACTTGGATTTAATTGTTCTTCTTATATTAAAGAACAGCATATATGCAACTTGCTTCTGGCCATTGTTACATAGTAAGTTTTTGAAGCTTCCCATGAACTTTTATACGTGCTTTAGTCAAGCATCTACTCTTGCATTTCGATTTCATTTTAGTCCACTTCATTCTCCTGTTTCATTTGTAAATTCAAATTTTGAAAAAGTAGTTTCCTTTCATTATCTCTTGTTCCATTATAATGTTCCTTGATTTAATTTAAAACCTTACTTCTATAATGGCGACATATACCTTAACTTATGGAACACAGAGTAATACAAAATTACGTGTTTGACATAAATTTATCTCTGTCATAGTTTATATTTTATCTTTTCCTTTTTGTTTGTTCTTAAATTCTGACATGATACAATAAAATAAATTAGAGGTGATCAGCTATGTACTTGGTACTAAGAAGTTGTAAATGCAATAAAATAAAATAGAAGTGACTAGCTATGTGCAAGAAAATTGACCAAATAGAACAATACTAAATAACAATATTCTAGTGTGTTAAAAGCTTTGTTGCGTAGGCTCTTTACTTACAATTAACATGTCTCATTTGATTCTGATCTAACTGTAAATAGATCATCTTTTTCGCCTGGTATTTTCCTTAATTCAGAGATGTGTCTGAGTAGTTGGGTCCTGCGGATTTTGTAAGATTAATTAGTACTTCATATATCTTATAGTTTACTGTCAGAACCAGACAACATAAATATGCGATGTAGAGTTCATTTTTAGCATTTTTTACTCATTTTTTTACACATATCTATGATAAAAATCCTACTAAATTCAATATTAAGAGACAATTTATTTGTTGTTTTGTAGAATTCATAAAGAGAAATATTTGGAGCACCTATAAGGTAAAGTGAGGTAGCAACTAAGGAATGAAATCCTTTTACTGATTCTTTTGGTATTAGAATGAGATCCATATTCATGAGGCATCGATATGTAGAACGATGACATATGAAGTTTAAGAGCATTCAATAAGTCATATGTTGAAAACTATTGAAGGCCAACTGTAATGCAAAGTTTGAAGTAATCAATATGTCAGATATAATGTGTTCCGTACTATATTTTTTAGTTTTAACTTTTGATAGGAAGTAAATAGACAAGATCTGACGCATTATTCAAAAGGTGAAAGAAAATCTTCTGATTTGAACAATCAAGTGGGAAAAACCTGAACTCCATAAATTTAATTGATATATTGATGTATATTCTAAAGGAAAGCCTGGTGAAGTTGTGAGTAGGAGCAATTTTCTTTGGAAACTAGAACTGGTAGGTAGCATGTTCTGACTGTTACATGATTTTCCCTAACAATGATGTACTGAATTCATATTATTAGGCATTTAGGTTTATGTCGGAGCATTTCAGAATCATTGCAGCTATGTTAAAATAAAATCTAACTCTATGTTAATTATTAATATAGAAACTTACATGGTAATTAGAGAGTACAACATTGACATATCCAGCGTAATCCCACGAGTGATGAAGAAGAAGAAGATTCAGTAATATTTGTTATAGGCCACCATCATAAAGAGGCTATGAATATAGGCTTGTTCATCTGATGTGAAGGAGGAGTTCTCATATCATTTTTCTATTAAGAATATAGGCTATGAATCGATAGATATTTGTATTTGTTAACTCACTTTTGGGAGATTTAGATGTTGCATCAATGTAACTTACAGTGCACAAGGTGCATTTTATTTTTCCATTTCTGTAAGGACCACTTTTGATGTTGCCTCTAAAATATTCTAAAGAAAAAATTAACACCTTAACATATTTTGTGCTATGATATTTGCTCTCAATTATAGATGTCTGTTTCAAATTCTAACACAAGAAAATTATATAGGTTTGTTTGCTGCTATATACTTTCATGTATAGAGGTTAATTTTTAATTCTTAGACAGAGAGTATAGAGGTCTGTTTTTCTTTCTTTTTGTTTTTTGTTTGATTTGCAATCTGTCTTTGTAGATATTATTGCTAAACATGATTTATTTCTGCATGTATATATTATAACATGTTTACCAAAATCGTTTTCTTGAAGTTACATGATCTACCTGATTACAATATTTTTTGCAGAAGATAATCTACAATAAAAGATCCCACCTTATACAATAGGAGTTGCATGTAGGGGGGATACTAGAAAAGAAAAAATCCACTGTCTTTTCACTTTTAGGTAGCTCATAGCTTTGGAATATGTTTTTTTACACTAATTTTAGTATACATGTGGACAATTCCACACTTACTTAAGGAGTTATTAGTTGTGATGGAACAACTTGAGCATCACAAAGGAGAAGAGGTCCTTTGATCTCACTCTTCTCCCTGAAAGTGTACTTTTCCAACTTTATCATGTAATACATTGAATATTTAACACATGAATAAGTGCATTATGTCTCCACAAAAATAATCAGCACTGAACGACATATAATTTCTAATTTTACAGAGGAACTATTGTTCTGTTGAAATACCGATAGTTATATGAAGTAATATCTTGAAAGTAACTCAAGTTTCTATGAAATATATATTATGCACAGATTGCTGAAACAAGTGTACTTGGGTAAGCAAATGTGTTTTTTTAATATAAAACTGCTCTGCCGATTTAAAGTTCACTCATACTTCATTCATGAATTGTTTCCAAGTAACTGCAAGCTTCAGTTGGACATTTTTTAATGAGAATTTGAGTCTTGTAGGAAGATTTAACACTGGACACGCTGCTGCTAGAAACAACATAGTAATGAGATTTTGAATTTCAGTAGCGAAGTTATAATGATACTATTTAATTAGCTGAAATCTGATTGTATGATATTAGATTTCAATATTACTTTCAGGGCATATATATTGCTGCCATTTAATTTGGAGGACTTGATCTAGATATCCATTTCAATGACAGTGATGATCACCGTGATCTAAAGGGGGATAAACAACCATTGATCCATTTAAGTACGGAAGTTCTTTTTGCACTTAGAAAACTCAATTTGGTTTATTATTATTGTCCTGTGACTGGTATGTTGATGTTAACCATCTCAAAGGAAGAGTTTGTGCATATATTGATATATTAATGTTAGAGCACCGAACTATCTGGATGAATTTCAAAATACCGTGGAGTCAAACTCTACAAATATTCATGATGGGAGGGCCCGGAAGGGGCAGTAGCTCATAAAGAAGTGAGATATCACTTATCCCTCCCGATAGCTTATGCATGTCCTATATGATCTTTTGTTTTTATTTTTATTGCAGCTTTGAAATTTTCTTCGAATGGTTTTTCTAATGAAATGTGACTTGCATTTCATGGAATAGTAACACAATAAATAAGAATTTTCCATTCAATGTCATTTGGCATTGATGATGAATCATGGTGGTAACTTAAAGGTTGAACGGTTGAAAATTTCGGCATGCTTCATTGTGATGATATATTGAGAGTTCATTACATTATTCTCTCCTCGGATCAAGTTTTAAAATGTACAGAGGTTGTTGATGTACTTAAGCCGAAGATATGACAAGATTAAAACAACAAGATGCCTAAGTTCATTTGTAAAATGCAAAATGAATATTCATTTTGTATTATTGGAGTTGAATAACTTGTATTATATGAACAAATAACTATCGGAAGAACCAATGAAGTAACTACTATAATACAATGTTATGTTAAGAAATTTCAGCAGAAGTTTGTGCTATCTTTGCTTCAACGTTAAGTTCTTCAGTTCTCATTTTCCATTTTTTGTAGTTTCAGTAAGTAGTAAACTATATATCAGTAGAATTAATTCTCTTGTAAACAGAAGATTATATACTTGCCATAATTTTCTTAGTTTTATCCTAAAATAAAACTTATAAGTTGTCCGGAAGCTGTAGAATGGAGATAATAAATGAAAATTAGAGAAATTATGTGAAAGTGATTATCGGAAACACTGCAAAATATAAATATAAATGTTGGGCCTGTGCTGAGCACAAACCATACCTATCTATTATATGATATACAGATCATAAATAGGCTAAGACATGGCCTCATCCATGCAAGTTCTATTAGTCTTTTTTGGATAGGTTGGCCCAAGCCCAAAATTAATTACCAGCAGCAGATTTTGAAAATGGCCGAAGATCATTTTTGGTAATTTTAGAATTTAGGACAGGATGAAGGAAATTGGGCCTTCCAACCCAATAGTTTTGAAATTTTCACAAAGGCCCAAGTTAATGATTTAGGTATATAGCATTTTATGTAGTCATATTCTAAAGTTATGTCATAAGAGTTTGATTTTCATTGTATAACATTTAATATATCAAGTTATAACACTTTTTAAAAAGAAAATAATGTTAATTATAAATTTTTAAAATTAGATAGTAAAAAAAATGAATAAATTAATATTAGATAATGTGCGTGAAATTAGTTATTATTAATTACTGATAACTAATGTTCACATGTTAAGGGATTTGAATTTTTTTTAATTATAGATAGACACCAAAAATGTCTCAATTCGTATTAAATTCTAATAAGTTATGATTTTAATCCTTAAAAAATTCTAATATGTTCTTTTGTTTCTTTAAACGTGCATTGCTTGATTTTTTTTCAGAAAGTGAGGACTATTAAGATATTTGAATATTGATATATTTTTTTGAAAATTCTTAAATTTGACGTTGAAAACGATTAGATTTAATTTGATGGAGAACATTGTGTCAATATTAATTAAACATGGTGGCAAGTGGAATTCATTGGGTTAGTTTTTATTTATGAATTGTTATGTTTTAAGTATAAATTATTGGTTGTAATTATATATGTATTTTTGTTGTCATGTATGGAATGTGTCGATTTTTTTAAAATTTCTGTTATATTGCAGATGCTGATATGATATATTTTTTGTGATACAATTACGATATTTTTCTGATACTATGAAAAATATTAAGTAATAGTAATTTTCTTCTTATGTGTAATTAAAATGATGATTGGTGTGATAATTGATTACTGAAGAAAATACAAAAATTTACAGATTTTGAATCATTGTGCAGTTTTATTGTGAAAAAATATGAACAAAGTCTGACAATTTGTATTAATATTGTTTGAACGTTGTATGAAATGTGAATTTTTGGTAAAAGTCACTCCATATTATACTTAAATTGTCAGGTGATAAAATTTTGTATATTGATGAAATATGAAAATTATATTATTTATGTATGTAATGTATCAATACATTGTATGAAATATGTATGAAAGCCCATTTTTTTGCTTGTATATATCAGTGATTGATTTATTATATATAAATGAATTTTGTATAAAGGCTGGATTAATTGTGTATTAAATTTTTAATAAATTGTATAAATTGTGTATGAAAGTGCATTTTAGATTGTATGTATCAGTTAATTATATAGTATTTGTGTATGAATTGATTTTTTATAATTGATATGTTACATATATATGAATTGTGTATAGATATTGGATTAATTGTGTATGAAATTGGTTTTTTTTATGTATATATCAGTGAATTATATATAAATTGTGTATGAATTTTGTATGCGTAATTTTATAATTTTATTATGTGGCGCACTAAATGTAAATTTAATGTTGTGAAACAGGAAAATACATCGACTTTGAGATGGAGGGCATCCTATATAATACTTCTACTCTTTATATTGGTTTAGTTAATGCTATAGTAACTCAACTTAATATAGAAGAAAATATAAATTCTATTGAGATAAAATATATTATTAGCAAAATGTGTCCACCTATTAAAATTCATAATGATGTTGGGGTAATGGTTTTTCTAGATCAGATGAGAGTGAATTTGGATTTCTTTACAAAATATCCATTATGCATCACTTTGAAAGATCGTGAGCAGTATAACGAATGTCATGGAGATACAGTTACTGATAGAATAAATTCTGATGTTAGATTATCACAAACTAACATTGATTTGTACTCCAACAATTCTATCCGTTTGATCAGAATGAATTTAGACGGAGTTGTCAATGATAATAGTAAAATAGATAATGATATAATATGTGACTATTCCAACCTTTTTGTAGCTGATAATCAGATTTATAATAATAAAAAAACCCTTAAGGAGGTTATGAGGCATGTTGGACTTGTTGAAAAATTCAGTTTTCGTGTTGCGCGTTGTAATGCATCTAAGTAAGTGAGCATAAAAATTTTAATTTTTTATTTTTTTATTTTTTTTTATTTCACTGTATATAATTATAATGTATATTTTCTTAATTTTGAAACAATTATCATCTGAATTGTATTTCTAAAACTTGTTCTTGGATGATGAGGGCTTATAGTTTGAATAAATCAAATTTATTCAAAGTTGGGAAGTATATCGCTCAACACACTTGTTCTGTTAGAGAAAGAGTTTATGTCAGACATCAGGGGATAACTAATGTTGTAGCTGTCTTGATAATGGAGAAGTATATTGATCAATCTAAGGTATATACTCCAAAAGATATAGCTGATGATATGTTGAAATTGCATGACGTTTCGTTGACATACATACAAGCATGTAGATCTAAAGAAAAAGCAGTGAAGTTGATGCGCGGAGATCCAGCAGAGTCCTATGCAAAATTACCTGGTAATTTTGAAATAAGAATAAATTTAAAGATTACTCATTGTATTGGATTGTTATGTTTTCGTGTATTCTTTATGTATAAAATGTATATATTTTTTTTTTATGAATTGGACTGTTATTTTTACATTTTGGAGCAAACATATGCAGGATCTGTTTTGAAAATTAAATGGAAAGAAGGTGATACGTTTTTATACGCATTTGTTGCGTTAGAAGCTTGTATTAGAGGTTGAAAATATTGTACGCCAATTGTAGTTGTTGATGGTGCGAGATTAAAATGTGCATATGGTGGTACAATATTAACTGCCAGCACAATGGATCCGGGAGGTAAATTTTTATCCTATTTATTTTTCTGATTGTATAATATAATGAAAAAATATATAAATTATATTTCTGATTTGTGTGAATTTTTTTAAAATAATGAGCAGGTCACATACTTCTGTTGGCGTATGCGATAGTAGATTCTGAAAACGATGCTTCATGGACTTGGTTCTCTGAGCAGTTTAAAGAATCATATGGAGTTAGACAAAATATGTGTTTTATGTCGGACCGAAATGAAAGCATATGGAAAGGGACTACTAAGGTATATCCTGAATCAGAACATTATGCATGCATATGACATCTGTCAGTCAATGTGTTGAAGAATTTCAATAGAAATAATGAAGATTTGAAGATTTTGTTCTTTTCATTGGCAAAAACTTATACAAAATAAAAGTTTGAGACAATTATGGAAAGAATAGATCAAATAGATACGCGCATATGACTATACTTGTTTGATATTGGTTATATCAAATATTCAAGTGCTTACTCGAATTGTAAGCGTACATGGATCATTACTTCAAACATCGCGGAGTCATTGAATAATGTTAACAGGTTAGCAAGGAGGTTACCGGTGATTTCACTTCTTGAGTTTATGAGGGTAACAATTCAGAGTTGGATTCACAAGCATAATGAGGAGGCTGATAAGACAACATCTGATCTGACAAAAAAATATGATATTTATCTACAGAAAAGTATTGCGTTGTCGTGCAATATGAGGGTATTTGTTTCACTGTATTGTATTTTTACTTCTAAATATTTAGTGGCATGTATAATTTTTTTTTTCCTTTTACATAGGTGATACCTTCAACCGTTGATATGTATACAGTAGCTGAAGGAGCAAAGAAATATATAGTAAATTTGAACACAAGTATGTGTAGTTGTGGAAGATTTCAACATTATGAGATACCATGTGGTCATGCAATTGCAGTTCTCCGGTACAGGAAGTTACATGAAGCACATTTCTGTTCTACTTTTTATAGCCTCAAGAATTTCAGAGATGCTTATGCCATTCCTGTCGAGCCTATCCCATGCGAGAGTGCATGAGATATACCAAGTTATATTTCAGAGCCTAAAATGATGCCACCTGATCCAAAAAGATCAGCGGGAAGACCCAAATTTGAACGCTAGAAGGGATTCGCTGATGTGAAATTCAAGAGGACAAAAAGCACATGCAGTAGATGCCATCAAGTAGGACACAATAGGAAGACATGTTCAAATTATCCTGTACAAAAATAACAATTTTCTACTATTAAATCCGTGTTTTTGAGTATTTACATTGTTATACACATGTTTTATTTTTTTATTGAATCATATTTCTTTTCATACAAAGGTCGTACATTGTATATAAAATTGTTCATATATTAGCATTCGTTACCATTAATAAGTCATATAATATTCATATAGTATGCATACAGTTATTGCATATTGAATGAGGACTATATACAAAATTTATACAAGCAATATTTGCATATAAAAATAATGTATGTTTATGTTCTATATTATAATATGATATAATTCATACATTTTTCATACACTATTCATACCAGTAATATAAGTAACATTTGTTTCCATTTTGTATTTTAAAGTATACAATATTCATACAAAAATTTTTTATGCAAAAGTCATACACATTTATTAAGGTATAATTATATATTTATTCATATTGTCATATTGAATCATATGTCAGTATTATTTCATATAATTTTCATACATTATGCATATAAGAATTTAACATTACATATTGAAAAGTGCAATTTATACAAATATCATACACATTTAAAATTTTTAAATACATAGTGAAGAAGACTGTCATTTATATAAAGTTTTAAAAAAATAGTATATATATAACATTTGTCTATGTTCTATATATCAAACTATAATATGAAATTCGTAATTCATATAATGTTCATACATGATTCATACATTGTTCTTATATTTTCTTGTTGCGTTCAAAATTTATACAAAGTGAGACACCTTTTTTTATTCAGTAATAATTTATATAAAACCATCAGTATTCATAATAAAAAATTGGGAAATCACATAACTTGTTCATGTGTTAAAAAAACATGTCATTCAAAAAATGTACATTATGCCATGAAGATTTCTACTTCCTGTTACGGAATTTTGGAGTAGGATAATTGGTAGTGTCCATAACTTGTTCTTTATGAGTTCGAGGTCCACCCTTCTTGCTAGCAACTGTTTCTTTAACTTCACTTTCACTTATTGCGCCTTCATAATTCTTCGATTTTTCATAATTTCAAAGTAATGTACCATATCTTTGACGATGATATTTTGAATCGATATCAATATGAGATATATCAAAAATATCATTGCTCATGTATTCGGCAAAGAGAGATGTTGATAGACCACAATCACTGTAAAAAAATTGAAATTATAAAAAAATTGTAATGACTATAAAGAAAATTTAATTTAAGATGAAGAAAAAATAATATAACAAGTATACATACTTAAAACTTTCTTCTTATTAAGGAACATGTGTAACATGCTTGATACTGAGATGTTCTGAATGAGACTTCTTTTGATAATCAGGGAGATTATTCACATACAAATCAAGCCTTTTGCCATAAAACCCTGTGCTCGTCAGAAATAAAGGAATCATGGTTGCAAGTTTATCAACAACTTTAACTTTTCTTGAGTGAACAAATCCTCCCATCATCGAATCATAGACATATAGACATCTACGTTTGATCTGGAATACAACAAGGAACCAATGGAGTTTGTCGCTGATGTTGACTGGGATGATTACTCCGTCAACCCTATCCCACGGAATGTTAGCAAGCAACTTAAATCCTCTAATGCATTGTCCAACATCATGGTCCGGTGAAATGCATCTCATTTCACATTCTGACTGTCTCCACTATTTCTCATTGTTATCAATCAACGCCATAAACCAACAATCAACAGTACTATAAGAAGTAACTGTCTGAGAGTATTATGCCTTCTTTCGGAGATAATACATTATTGTATTAATATGTTGTTTAAAAAAAACAATAAAAAATAATACAGTTGATACCTCATACCTAAAGTGTACATTACAAATATATCCATATGTTTCATACACAATTCACACATAATTCATACAAAATAATAATCATATGTATATCACTGCAAATCAAAATCATAATAATTAAGTCAAAAAATGTCTTACCCCGTCCTCCCAAGGTCTGCCCGGTTGACTCATTATGTAAAAAAAAATTCTTTTCTCCGATTTTGACAACGCCAAAGTCCATTTGAGGATGAAATGTATTTTTAACCTTGGAATATGCTGCTTTCCTGTATATATTTAAATAAGTATTATATTAATTTTTGAATTGTGAAATTAAATAAAATAATTTTGTTCATCTTAGTTTATACCTGCCACGCCTGCTTGACACATCTTTAAAAATCATTTATTGAACTCCTCAATCAGTTCATCTGGAACATCAAACCCATTGTGATTTTGGAATGGATGTTTGATTTGAAAGAATATAGGTACTCTATTTGAACTGCTTTCCCCTTCCGACATTCTGATATAAGGAGAAGAATCGTATTTTCCTAGATTCTTATGTCTTGTTTGCACATTTGGAGTCGTGTTGCGATTATTTGTGTCATAGTAAAATCAAGATAATCGTCCAATGTTGGTGATTTTGATGTTGATGTTGTAGGTGCGTCAACGTTTAAACAACCATCAGTTGACTTTTGAGCTTCATGTACATAAAAAATAATAAATAGTTAATAAAAATAATTTCTTAAATTTACATATATGTGATAAAAATGAATATATCGTACCAGCTGTGTTTGACATTTGGACGTGTTGTCCAATTGAAACTGTAGGCATAGCTGTTGGATCAGATTGTGCAGCATGTTGATTGGCGTTGTCCTGAAAATAATTTTCAGATAATATGTAATTTTTGCAGATATTAATGTATTCTGAATTATTTGTAAGAAATAAATAATAGATTGCAAATAAAAAAAAACTTGCATATATGTTTAATACATCATTTTTTCATTAATCATACGTAATTTCAAAATACAAATTTCATACATGATTAATACAGAACATTTATATATAAATGATGAATATATACCCATTTCATACATATTAGATACAATATATATACATAATTCACATATATATGTATGATGTGTTGTTATATTTGTTCATTTAATAGTGAAAAAGAGTGATAATAATATAAATAAACAACTAGTATGAAAACATCAATTTATATAGTTATCAAACAATATTCATACATAAAGTATACATACATACATACATACATACATACATACATACCATACATACATACATACATACATACATAATACATACATACATACATACATATACATACATACATATATATATATATATATATATATATATATATATATATATATATATATATATATATATAGATATATATATATATATATATTCTTCTGGTATTTGTTCTCCTCTTGACAATCGAATCTCTTTAATTATCAGTTTGGTCGAGTTATCAACATAACTCTTGATATCAGCCATGTGCTTGTCAACCTTATCGTTGTACAAAAAAATTTTAAAAATATAAATAGATTATAAGGTAATTATATTAATTCTTTAAAAATATGTTGGAACTTACAGTGAGTTTGAGTTCTTTCAACTCTGCCTTAACCTGTTAATTAAAAAAATAAGTATTTGATATGTATATTGTAATTTTTAAAAAATTATTTTAATTTGAAATTATTACTTGTACCTCTGCAATATCAGCTTTCAATTCTTCAACTTTATGTTCACTATCAACGGCACAATTTTTTGATGATCTGTGATTTTCTGAATCATGGTGGCTGCTGGATTGATTTAAAATGGTTTCGTCCATGAGATTTAATTCTTCTTTGGAAAAAAACTATATTTCTGAATTTATGTTGCAGCAAATAA
Source organism: Solanum habrochaites (assembly GCA_027704765.1). Classification (NCBI taxonomy): domain Eukaryota; kingdom Viridiplantae; phylum Streptophyta; class Magnoliopsida; order Solanales; family Solanaceae; genus Solanum; species Solanum habrochaites. Next base: position 44,009,072 of record JAKWJA010002493.1, on the reverse strand, counting down.
AAAAATTAAAATGTATAATGAATTATAATGAATCTAATAACATTCTATGAAAAATACCTGATTGCCATGTCTTCTAAAAATTGTTTTGTTCAAATCGTCAAAAAAAAAACGTCATTAGGTATCTTTCAGTTTAGGATTCTCGGTGTGCGATTTGAAACACATATAGCAATTGTGTTCTCAAATGAATGACAACACTCATAAAACCTTATCTGCAATGCTATGTGGAACTGGCTGAATTTGAATGATGATGATTTTTTTAAATTTTTTGACTGCATGCTTTGAGTGTTAAATTACAACACTCATTTGCCTAAGGGAATGTGGCATACTGTCCAGACTCAACCAAATCAAAATACAATTTTGGAATTGTTATTTTTGAAGGGTCTGATGCAATCAGAAAAGAAGAAATAAAGTACAAGATCGTGATTTTTAAACGGTCATCTTCTTCCCAAAAATTTTCCAATTTAAACTTGTGATAAAAATCTGACTTGGATACTTTATTTAAATTCCTGAAATTTTCAGCAATGAGTCTGTTTAGAACATATGAGTCAAATACAAAATTAGAAACCTGTCCACATTTCAAACCGGTTATAGCAACAAACTCTTTTAACCCAAAATGTAACTCTTTACCATTTACATTCATGACAAACATGTCATACCTAACATTTTCATTCCCAAGTAGAAATATGTGTCTCAACAATTGACATTGGATTTTAATGTTATGCAAATTATGAAAATTCAAAAGGTGTTTCATCTAGGAAATGTTGAAACTTATCTTGACCTAGAAAGGTCAACAGATCCGCAAACACATTCATGTTAATACATGAAGACAAATGTGTTTGTGTCTTCTTCTCCTAAAAAATTGTTAAAATTAAATTAATACGTTTATCATACTATATTCATACATTGCTAATGTGAAAAAAATAAAATATAGAATTTCATACACATAGCATACAAACTTAATACATTAATCATACACAATTGATACATTATTAATATATTGATAATGTAATAAAACAAATATAGCATTTCATACAAATTCATACAAACTTAATACATTATTTCATATACAAATCATTTATCACTAAATGTACAAAATCCAACAATCTTGATACATTATTCATATATTGATAATGCAAGAGAAACAAATATGGAATTTCATACACATAGCATACCAATTTAATATTTTGAATTGTTGTCTTGTTCTCTGTCGCGAACTGGGATCGCCTCTCATAAGAATCTTATTTTCACCAGTATACGCCTGATCGGCGAGTTCAGTCACACCTCATACACAAGTCATACATGTTTCATATATTGATAATGTAAGAGAAACAAATATGTAATTTCATACACATAGCATACAAACTTAATACAATAAATCATACACAATTCATACATTGTTTATACATTTATAATGTAATAAAATAGATGTAGCATTTCATACAAATTCATACAAACTTACAACATTATTTCATACACAATTTATTCAACACTAAATATACAAAATCAAAACATAAAGTATTTAGTTTTATTATGAATATTAATAGTCAAAAATATCATACAAACTTAATACAAATATTTCATACACTTCTATAATAAAAAAATATATTAATTATTTCATACACAAATAACACAACATAAAACATGTACTATACTATTCACAATTAAAATCGAAATTAGAACAAAATTAAACAGATAATTTTAATTTAATTTTTTTTAAAAAACTTTTACTAACCTTTAAAATTTATTTGGGTTTAATTGTTTCTTCTAACTGTGAAGTATCGATTTCAGTGGCTCTTGATTTTTTTGATTTTGACTTTATCAACTCATCTATAAAATCAGAGTCAGAATCTGATGAGTATTTAATTTGTTTTCCTTTCCACTTCTTTCCTCTTTCTTTTGCCTTTTTTCAGATTCATCTACAGTTTGCTTTTCTTTCCCTTTTCTCTTCTTCTCTCTTTGGCTGTTTTTTTTTTTTTTCATTTTTGATTTTTCTGTTCTAGATTTCTCTTTTGCAGATGAAGATTGAGTTTGTGTTTGTGACAAAATGTTGAAAAATGGAGCATGAAATCCTCATATCTTGCTTCATCGTTCAACCTTCTACTTTTTCGCGGGATTTCGTTGCCTCTCTTTGACATTATATAATTTTTTGAGAGAAAAAGAGGAAGATTTGAGTGCAAAAGTGGAAGATTTGAGTATAAAAATGGAAGATTTGGTGAAGAAGAATATTAGAAGTTATACAAATTTGAGTGATTTTTTATCAAAACAACCAAATTTGGTGAATATTAAATGTTAGGCGTGCAAAAAAAAGATTTGGTGAGGATTTGGGGAAGAACAATATATTTGGGGAATATAATTTTTTTTAAAAATAACGTGTGACGTTTTTTTAAATTTTTTTTATTGTTTTAGATAGTGTTGGGTAGTTATTATGGAATGATAAAATCACAAATATTTTTTTTAAAAAAGGTAACTATATATGTTTAGTTTAGTTTACACTAATGAAAGAGTTTTATTTAAAAAATGTAACTTAAAAAAATAATGTAATCAAATAGTTTACTTTAAAAAGGTAACATAAAATATTAAATTAATTAAATAAATTGGTTTAAAAAAGGTAACTGAATAATAAATGTAATTATTTAAATAAGTTAATTATTATTTAAAAAAAATAATGAGAAGGATATTTATTTTCTTGATATGCTATAACTTGATAATAATATGCTATAAGTAGTTTATTATTAAAAAGTATGTTTATAACTTGATATTTATCATCTAAAATATGTGTGTAGTTTTATTTTTATTTTTTTTCCTTTATTATTGTATTTGATGATTTCTTGTTGTTTAATTAACTTTAATTGTGTGATTTAAACTTAATTAAATCTCCTTAATGAAAAATCATTTCTGTTATTTTTAAGTGATTTTACTTAGTTAATTGACACAATTAGTATTATATTTGAATTTTTTATTCTCTAAAATAATTTAAAGTGTTTAAGTCAATTTATTTTTCAAATAATTTCTAATTACTCTTTTTTTAAAGTATAATTTTCAAAATTTGTCAAATATTTTAGTCAAGTCGTAGGCCAACCGTCTGGTAACATGCATTTGAATGCTTTAACCCATCTCGAAGTGTTAATTTAACCCCGAACCCCTTTTTTGAATTTTAAATGGGTTTCTAATTTAAATTTACTTGAAAAATTATAAGTTTTCTTAGTTTCTTAGTGACGACTCTCTTTTATAAAAAATGATTAATTCTTATAAAATTAAGTTAAATCGATTTTTGTCAATAAAGTTTTAGTATTTATTTACAAACATACAAACACTCACTTACATGCCTTCTTCATGCATCACCTCACAAAATATACACTCTTCATACTCTATCTTGATCCTACTCAACCTGAACTCCGTAGTATCCAAAGTTTGTCTCACACCTCTAGCTTAGCATTAACTCCATTTTGCATCTTGTCAATCGATACAATATATGCAAATATCATAAATCAAGGCACCTCATCTTTAATATATGGCCTCAACCAATCCATCATCAAAGTAAACAAGAAAAGAATTAAAGTATACCCCATATAAAATTCTATTTCTATCTAGAAGTGCTCTAAGTCTTTTACCACTATTTTTACCTATATTTTAGTTCCTTGGTACATGTTTTTTATCGCCCTTATCTTCCACCAATACACTTCTTGCTTCTACATCCTTCAAGACTTTGTCGTATGCCTTTTTCAAGTCAATGAACACCATAATCTCTTTTCACATTGTGGCTTAACAACTTAATACCCATGTAGTTGTTGTAATTTTGCTTATCAACTTTTTACTGTACAATGTACTCATTGTAGTCTACCTTCATTCCTCATGAATCTTACTTGTTATAAATATCACATTGAACAAGTAAGTCAACAACTTAAAATATGCTTTAGTTGCACTCTTTCAAAACTGAGCCGAAATCTCATCTCGTGTTGTCACTTTTCCCTTGCTCAACATATTAATATCATGCTTCACCTCATCAACCTTAATACGTTTCAAACACTCAACATTATGATGTCTCATTAAGTGTTCGAACTTGTAAGATGCAACGACCCTCAAAATGAAATAGGATAACTAAAGCCTAACATGAATTTTAGGAGTTAATAACTTGTTAATAAGGTAAGAAACAACTTTAATAGTTAGTTTAAAGAGTTTCAAGGTCAAACATCAAACGACGACCAAGACGTTCGAAAACTAGTTTTTTGTGTGCTAGTGTGTTCTAGTATGGTTCTCTTGTTTTGAAGTGATGTTTAATTTGGAGTCTAAAATTATTGGTGGTGACCCTAGTATCTAGATGGTTGTGTTTAGGGTCGAAACGTCTTGGTACAACTCCCCAATGAACACCCTAAGGTTCCTCGAGGTGGAACCAAACATTGGCCAAAAAACCGTCAAGACAGTCTTGATTAACGACCCCCATTGACACCGCATTAACCAGTTGACGCCCCGTAGGAAGGGGGAGTGGCTCCACACTTAGTTGTGGGATCTTAGCCCCAAAATTGAGGAGCCTTTGTCACCATCGACGAAAGACCAGGATGGGACCGTCAATCTATTTATGGTCTGTAAACGGTGGCCATCAATGGCCACGTGCAACACTGCCTAAGTCTCGACCAATCAAGTGGTGAATTGGTAAATTTAACTCACATTATAATTAAATTATGGATGGTTGTTTTAACCATTTTAGGGTATTTTAAGTTAATTAAAACACCTAAACCTAGAATTAGAATCATTCTTCAAATTAAACCCTTCCCTCCCAAAATATATTCTCTAAGGTATGTTAAATCTTTATCCTTGGATAAACTTTCATTCAAGGAGTTCTATCAAAGGTTTTCCAATGTGTTCCAATCATAAAAGTTCTCAATTTCCATTCTAAACATGGATTAACTGTCAAAGTGTTTTTAAAATCATTGTAATGATGAATTAATGTTTTATTATGGTTTTAAGATTATTTTCAATGAAACTCATAGATGAACCCATGATCTCCCTAAACTCTTGATTTAACCTATAAAGTTGGTTTTGTGATCTTGATTGAATATTAAGTGCATTAAGCTTATATTGTTGAATTCTATTATTATATTTATGTATAAATTATGAATTTTTGAGGATTGATATTTTTTTATCATATTTTGAAGAATTGGTAAGTTGACGTAACTTCTTGTCTATAGTATTAGAATTGATGTTGTATAGCTTGATCCACTTATGGTGCAGGTGTTTACTTCTTCTATGAATAGATGTTGTGATCATGGACTTGAGGGTAATAGAAGTAAAGTGAAATGTTATTATGATGATCAGGAGTATGAAGATGTTCTATGAAGGTCATGTATGTAGTCCTCAATGTTAGTATCATGATTAAGGTGTGTGGATAGTGTGAAGTATAATGTAAATGATAGTGTTAGGGATAAGGTGTGGTCTACATGATTGATTATGCTAAGTGCCATTGAGGAATGGACCTTACCTATATGTCCATTATATGAATGACTGAGCCCATACATATTAGAAGTTGTCTATTCAATGTAGAATGTGGTTATGCATCCTATGATGAGGTGTGAGTGTGTGGTCTAGAATCACTAAAGGCTTTATATGTGAATTGTTCATAACTTGGGTGTATTGTACATATGTTGTGATCCCTTGAAGGGAGGTTCCCTTAATAACAATGTTGTTTCTATTATGTCATTATGAGGACCAATATGTACTCATACACCCTATGTATAACTATGAGTATGATATATTTAGGGTGTTGATTGAAAGGATGATTCTCATATGCACCTTTATATATTATTATGCATGAAAACTATATGACTAGTAAAGTATGAACATGTGTTCTCTGAACGTGTTTATGTTAAAGGTTTTCTCACATGTGTATACACACATGAAAGTATGAATGACAAAGTTTAATGATAATCTAGTGAATGAGAGTTTGTTGAAAGGTTTCCTCAATTGTACTCTAAACTAGACTATGTTATGAATGTTATAATTATGTGAAAGGACATTCTCACATGATGTTGGTTTTGATGAAAGGACATTGTCATCATATAACCTATGACTAGGCATATGATATATGAAGGGTTAAGCCCCTAAGGGCTATCTTATGAACTAATTTTTAAGAAATACTTGAAGTCTCTTCAAATAGGGAATTTAGATTAGCACCAAGTGAACTTGACAATGAGAGTGTTCCTTCACAAAGGAAGGGAGGTTCACCCGATTTTCTTATGAGGTGGAAAGCGAATTAGGATAGAGGGTTTCTAGTAACAACCTACAAGTTCCTTAACTATGTGTCACCATAAGAACCTTATTTATTTCCTACCTTGGCAAGTAGGACACCCTTTTTTTTGGTGTGAGGGATTGACACCGGATTCAATGTAGCTCACATGGTCTATGTCAGTTATGGAGAAGTTTCACGAATATTAAAATGAATAAATTAAAGTAAGAAGGTGAACACTAACTAGGATTACTTAAGAGATGTTACTTAGTATGGGTAAGGGAATGAGAGTTTACCTATACATTGCACAAATGGATCTTGACAAGAGTTCTAGGGTGGGTTCTTTATGTATTTATGTTGGCTTCATTTGATATACATAATGATGGTCTAACTTAGTATTCATGTTGTTGACTATACCTGTTATAATGATGCATGAGGTATATGACAATGCTTGTGACCTCGTTGTTGGTTTGCTTTGTTTGTGTGGTGTTATGAGACTTCACATACACATTGCACTAGTGGAATTTGATTGAGGTTTTGAGTAAGGTTTTGATGTATGGATTTGTATATTGTTCTTAGAATGTTCATAAAGTCTAAATGAGTAATGACTAAGATGTAATAAAGGAATGAGATCTTATTTGAGGTTTATAAAGAATGTTGGTCTTATTTCTAGTGTTAAATGAATATGTTGTGACTTGTTGAATATGATGTGACTAGTCTAGGGTGATTTCATAGGATCACTTCTAGTGTTCAATGAATATGCTGTGACTTGTTGAATATGATGTGCCTAGTCTAGGGTGACTTCATTGGACCACTTGGTGTGAGTAGTATTATGGGATGCTACTTGCACATTGCACTAGTGTGACTTGGGTTGTCTTAGGTGATGGTTTTTATGTGAAGGCTATGTTTATGATGTGTTTATGTCTCTATGAAAGTTGTGGTTGAATTGATGAAGGTTGTATGAATATTAACCTTTGGTGACCTTAAGTTGATACTTTGGTATGGATGGTGGAATGGGACACTACTCATACATTGCACTAAGTATTGCTTGAGGTAAGGAGTTAAGGTAAAAGCAAAAGGTAATGTATTGGAGGTATTTAATATGTCTTAGATATGATAAATGGATTTATGTGTTGTTGTGAATGGTATCCATGTCTATTATGATATATGTGAATTATATTGTGCTTATTGTATCAAATGTTCATGAGGTTTCTCTAAAATGACATGATGCATGATTTCCAACTAAATGTCCTCTTTAAAGGAATTTTTTGTACGGTTATCATACTTGGTGCATTCTTGTACTAGTACAATTCTTCTTTATCATGTTACACCACGTGTAGGTGGTGGTGTCTGATGGACCTTTCCTAGAATAAAGAGTTAAAAATTACTATTCCAAAGTTCCAGTATGTCCTTATGCAAACCTTTTATGGAATCACTCATTCCAATCTAAGTGAGGAACCATTACTCACTAAATCTTCACTACACTCCATTAGGTGAGGATTTCATGGATCCAAAAATGAGTATTTATGTCACTTAACTTCATATCAATAAACCAAGTCGATTGTCCACATGGAGAAACTCAAGAAATTCAATGTAGGAATATAAAGGGCACTCCAAAATTATCGGCTAGGCACATTATCCCCCACTTGGGGTAAGTTCAATCAACTCTTTTATCACATCATGCCCTTATTATCACCCTTCATGTAATTCTTTCCAACAAACCATGCCTAGGTATTATCTAAGCACTCTCTTCAAATGGCCACACTTAAGATCAATATTAAAATACATCTAACCCCTTTCGAGTTGGAAAACATCTACTCTCTTGTCCTTTAGATGAATTAAGGGGTACATGCAACCTTCCAAGTCAATATTAGATAAAAACACTATCCCAATTCATGGAATAAAGCCCTTTTTCATGTCTTAGGAGTAAGCCTGCAAAAGAACTCCAATACACACAAGGACAACCATGACTCATTACTCATACAAAAGGGAAAGTTTCAACTCACACTATGTATCACATTTCTCTAAAACTCCTCAAGTCTACGCTTTAACTTTATACTATCATTACACATAACAATAAAGCAACTCTTCATCTCAAAAAGGTTTTCATTCATCCATAACAACTCTTATCATGTTAGGACTATACCATAATGCAACTTCCTAATCTACCTTCACATAGGGTCATCCAGTCACAAAACAATAATAAGCATAAAAACTCATGTTTTTCTCCCTCAATCTTTGAAACATCACATTCTTCCAATCAATCACATATAGAAAACCACTAGACAATGGAAATAAGAGAAAGTTTATTTGGAGTTAAGATCTAGGGCACAACACAAGAGTAATCAAGAAAGCGAAACTTCTATCGTCCTATAGAATCTCCCTCATAAATGTGTCGCAACTCAAATCGATGAAAAAGTGTCTACTAGAAAACGCTCATGAGACTTTGAATCCTAAGAGCATTCCACAACCTTTTGCTCTAATACCAAGGTTATCACAATCGGGGAATTGTCTCTAGAAGTAACAAGGAGGTCTTATACAAAATCTTAGACATTGTTTCATCACATAGACATAAAATAGTGCGGAATTTGAATGTTTTTCACAATATAACACAAGACTAAAATTCAAATCATTTAAAACCTTTTTGAAATGCAATGGAGGTACTAAGTCTCGATTTAGACATCTTACAACATGACTACAACACAAAAGGACACGACCTTTATAAACAAAATCAACTACTATCTAGTACATGAACTTAAAGAAAACTTTTAAATATAAGGGTCCTTGAAACTTTAGGGACACACCCGAACATGGGAATAGTAATCCAGAATCTTCATTCGAGGAAAGGTCCATTAGCCACCACCACCTACGCTTGGTGTAAAAAGATGAAGAAGAATTGTGTTAGTAAAAGAATGCACAAAGTATGATAACCATGCAAAAACATGCTTTATAGAGGAAATTTAGTTTGAAACCATGCATCATGCGATTTTAAAAAAACATCATGAACCTTTGATAAAACAAACACAATATAGTTTACATACATCATAATACACATGGATACCATTCATGAAAACCTATAAAATCGTTTATCCCATTTAATACACGTTCAATATCTCCAATACATTGCCTATCATTTTTATGTCAACTAATATTCTTAAGAAGCCCTTAAGTAATACTTAGTACAACGTATCACCTTAAGGTCAACAAAGATGAAATTACATATAGCCTTCAGGGTTCTCAGCACATATATTCATAAAGTCATAAGCACATCATAATACATAGTCTTCACATAGGAAACATCACCTAAGACAACCCCCAAGTCAAACTAGTGCAATGTTCAAGCAACATTCCATGATACCACCCACACCGAGTGTTTCTAGGAAGCCTCCCTAGACTAGGCACTTCATATTCAACAAGTTTACATAATAACTCCTTCATTCAACACATCTCACTCTAAACCCATTTAGTTCATATCATAGGAAAACAACCCTCACAACCCCTTCATAAATTCACTTGTGCAATGTACACATGTAGTCCCATTCCTTCACATATAATAAGCAAACCTATTAAAAAGCCATAAATGTAATTCACATGCATAATCCTACTTCATGTATTGACATAAGCAAAATCACTTTAACATTTGCTCATTTCAACATACATAAACCATAGTCCTTATTTCATAAGTGAAGTTAATCATATCCTCCCTTAAGGTCTACTTGTACAATGCATAAGAAGGGTCCATAATGCTACACTAAGTAACCCTTCAAGAAGTCATCACTAGATTTCATATTCTTATCATAGTTTATTTCTTAAATTTCGGGAGACATAACCATAATTGACATAGACCATGTGAGGTGCATGGAATCTAGTGTTCTCTCCCACACCGAAAAGAGAGGGTACTACTTGCCAAGGTAGGACCCTCTTATATAATAGCTATCTAGTGGATCCACTAAGCTACGATCTACTAGGGAATGTAGTTATGAAACAAGGAGATTGCTACTAGAAACACGGACTTGCTAAACGTGAAGGTTTCTTTCTCATGAGAAAACATCTATGTTGTGAACCTGGACTTGCTAAGCGTGAAGGATCTCTTGTGGGAAGCTCTAACTTGGTAGATGTGAAGCCCCCCGTTCTCATTTATCATGTTCACTTGGTGCTAATCTCAAACTCCCCTTTTAAACATTTTTAAGCCTTATTTAACCTTAGATCATAAAGTAGGTTTTAGGGACTGAATCCCACATATATCATATATCTCAAGTGTTGCTAAGATTAGAATGACCTTTCGTCATAAAACCTTCATTATATGAGAATGTTCTTTCACATAATCATACCATATTCATAACGTAGTCTAGTTTAGACTAAAATTGAGGAAAATTTTCAAGATACTCACTTTCCCTAGATCATCATAAACTTTAATCATTCATTTATTCACGTGTGTGTACATATAAGAGAAAGACTGTAACATACACACATTTATACAACACATGCCTAGTCATATACTTTCCATGCATAATAAGACATCTATATTGTTGCATATGATCATTAACCTTTCAAATGACAACATAGGCATATCATATACTTAACTATGTATGGAGTTTTTGTGCATGTGTACATATTGGTAATCATAATGGCATAATACCAACAACTTTTTCATTAAGGGAACTTTCCTTCAAAGGAAAACAACACATTCATAATATCCAAAGTTATGAACAATTCACACATAAAGCCTTTAGGGATTCTATACCACACACTCACCCTTTATTATAGGGGACGTAAACCACAATTCACAATTTGAATAGGAAACTCCCAACATGCATAAGATCACAAATTCATATATGGGTCAAATAGGTAGGGGTCATTTTACAATAGCACTACGCATAATATACCATGCAGACCACAACCTAACCTTATCAATACACTTAAAACATCATACTAACATTGAGGATCTCATATATAACCTCCATGGCACCCTATCATACATGTCCATAACATGATATTGCTACAATTCACATAATAATGCCAACACTGCTATGATCATAACACACATAATAAATAAGCATTGCCACCATAGGTGGAACATACCACACAAGAGAAATTCAGTTAATGAATCTACACTTGTGAGAGAATTAGGTAAACTTACACGAACTCCAGGCCATGATCATCATAGGTCAATCCTCAACAATTCATAATCAACATAAGTAACAATCGAATCTAACAATATAATTCGATTCAGGTACAATTCATTAACATAATATCATATTCACAATAATCCATATTATAGGCCAATTTTAACAATTAGGAGGATCATGGGTTCTCTAAGAATTTCCTTAGTAAATCATCATAAAAAGACTAATTCATAATTAATTCATCATTAGAGTGACTTAGAAAATCATTTGATGAGGAACCCATGCTTAGATTGAAAATTTGGAAATTTGATCATTTAAACTCTTTGGAAAATCTTTTATAGAAATCCTTGAATGAAACGTTATTTAATAATCAAGAGTTTCCATTCCTTATTTATTGAATACCCATCAAAATTTAAGAATAAATAATTTGAAAACCCATCTTGTAGCTTGAGCTTGAGTTTGGCCTCCAATGGAGTTTTGAGAGAATCTATTTGGGAGGGAAGGGTTTTGTTTTGAAGAATAAATTCTTATTCTAGATTTAAGGGTTTTAATAAATTCAAAATGCCAAAAAATAGGTAAAATAACCGTACCCCAAAAGACTCTACACTTAATTGGGCTTTAAAAGACATCCAACTTGATTTTTATTGGCGTAGTCGATATTGCGTTGCCAGCGTGTCACACAGAGGTATTTTTCGGAATTGATTCAATAAATATTTTTGGATCATAAAGCTTCATGAGAGGAGCGTTACACGGAGGCATTCTACGTACCAAGCCCGCGACGTGGACTGGTTTCCCCCTTTTGGTTCTAGTCACACTGCCTTGGTAGCTTCTTTGTTGATGTTTGGGTCCTTCTCAAGTACCCTTAGAGTAGTCCTAGAGGAGTTGTACCCAAACGTTTTTACCTTTAACACGATTATTAGGGCAATAAGTTCACCTTCACTAATTTCAAACGTCTTGGTCGTTTCTTGACGTTTGACTTCCAAATTTTTTACAACTAACTTCAAAGTCTTTACTTCATTATTTAACAAGTTATTAATTCATAAAATTCATGTGAGGGTCTAGATCAGCCTATTTCATTTTTAGGGTCTGTACAATATCCCCCACATGGAAAACATTTTTCTTCGATTGACACTAAAACACTTTCAAGGTTTAGAGACTCAAGACTAGCAGGTCATAAACACACCACATTAATACCCCAAAATAGTCAATGCACCAAACTTACAAGGAATACCAACTTTATATCATTATGCACTCAATGCAACATAAGCAAGTAAAATCTTCATTCACTAACTCATAATGTGTCAAACACATAAACTTTTCTCATGTTCTTAGGAGAAACTACCTTCTCCTAATAATGACATGATATTTACCCTTTTTATCTCATCATAGTGTCTAATATGCAATAATTTTCAAAACACACATAGGTAGGATCAACATTTCAACTCCAGGGGCAATTTAAGCAATTCATACTATATGCACCCTATCATGAGGATTATAGATCATCTACTAGTCTTATAATTTAATCATACTATAAAGTACATATATGAAATTACAATGTTTAATTATGTTCAAGGAGGGACTACCTTATCCTAGTCACAACATATAGAGATGACATCATAAAGCTCATATGAAAGCATTTCACAAAGGTCAATTCATTTAAGGAGAAATCCTCAACTCCTGACCAAATCATGCTCATACTTCTTTTTTCATGAATTCAAAAGGGAAGGTCCAACTAAATCATAGTATTTGGAAGTTATTTCACAAATTTTCATTTTCTTGCATGACACTTGTTTTCATGAACATTTATTATTCAGGGAATGTATTATAACTTATAGGCACATATCAATCATATTGGCTAGGTACACCATTACTCCTTAAGAGTGAGACTATGTAACACTTCCAAACAACACAAAATCACTTATTCTTAAAGTGAATTTATATTTTGTTATTTTCAAGAAAACTCAACACTTCAATGTGTCGCCAAAATACCCTTACATTAAAAGTGCAACCACACATGCTCATTAAACCACCTCATGAAGTTAAATGTGATTTCACCATATTAAGATGCACAACAACATGATAAATATTTAGTTGTACCAAAAATCCGTTTGCATGAAATAAGAATCTATCAAAATAGGCATAACATAGTGTCATCTAGGAAATGCATATCATATGGAGAACATGCAACTTATACTCTTTTGTAAGACTCCAAAACATGAACAAGCTACTAAGAACTCTTTGGTATCAATCTTGAGTAAGAATAGAAGGAAATATATTGGGATATCAACAACCAAACTACTCAACACAACGTACCCCTTTTAGGATCAAATTTATGTAAACCTTTTTAAGCATCACCTCATTTCACACCAAAGGAGGAACCATTTCTCGCTAAATCTTCATTACACTCCATTAGTTAAGGATTTAAAGAATCCAAAAAAGAGTATCTATGTTACTCAACTTCATATCATTCACCCAAGGTGGTTCTTAACATGGATAAACTCAAGGAAAATCAACATAGGAATATTAGGGGCACTCAAAACTTCACAATATAGGAACATTATCTCTCATTTGGGATGAGCTGAATCGAATCCTTATCACATCATGCCCTTATCATCACCCTTATTGTAATTCTTTCCAAAATACAATGCCTAGGTTTTCTCTAAAACTTTTTTCGAATAGTCATACTTAAGATCAATCATAAAAGACAATTAACCCCTTTCGAGTTGGTCAACATCTATTCTTTTGTCCTTCCATTGAACTAAAGGGTAGATGCAACCTTCCAAGTCAACCTTAGAGAAAAAAACTATCCCAACTCATGGAATAAAATCCCTTCTTCCCCTCTTAGGAGTAAGCCTGCAAAAGAACTGCACTCCATACAAGGAGAACCATGAATCATTGCTCATACAAAAGGAAACTTTTAACTCACACTATCTACCACATTCCTCCGAAACTCCTCAAGTCTACACAATAACTTTATACTATTATTATACATAAGAATAAACCAAATCTTCATCACAAAAAGGATTTTATTCATCCATAACAACTCTTATCATGTTAAGACTATACATAATTCAACTTCTAAATCTACATTCAATATGCTCATGTAGTCAAAAAATCATAATAAGTATCAAAACTCACCTTTTTCTTCCTCAAACATCGAAACAACACCTCTTCCCAAACAATCACATCTTGAAGACCACTAGAAAAGGGAAATAACAGATAGGTCATATGGAGTTAATCTCTATGACATGACGCAAGAGTAATGAAAAAAGTGAAACTTATATCGTCTTATTGCCTCTCCCTCACAGATGTGCTGCGACTCACACTGATGAACAAGACTCTATTAGACGTTGCTTATGAGACTTTGAATGCTAAGACTGTTTCATAACCTTATGCTCTAATACCAAGTTTCTCACGACCGGGAGGTACTCCATAGAAGTAACACGGCGTAGTCGACCTTTCAGAGGTCATATACAAGCCCTTAGACATCTTTTATTGCATACACATAAAATAGTGGTAAATTAAATTTTATTCACAATATAACACAAAACTAGAATTCATCTCATTTAAAACCTTTTTGAAATACAATGGAAGTACCAAGTCTCGATGTAGCCATTTTACAACACGTCTATGACACAAAAGGGACATGACCCTCATAAACAAACACAACTACTATGTCATATATGAACTTAAAGAAAACTTGTAAACATAAGGGTCCTTGAATCTTTAAGGAAACACAATAACTTGGGAATAGTATTCCAAAATGTTCATTCTAGTAAACGTTCATTAGTCACCACCACCTACTCTTAGTATAAAAAGATGAACTAGAATGATTTTAGTACAAGAATGCATTAAGTATGATAACCATGCAAAAACATGCTTTAAAGAGTACATTTAGTTTGAAACCATGAATCATGAAATTTTACGAAAAAATCATGAACCTTGATAAAAAAAAACACAATATAGTTCATACACATCATAATAGACATGGATACCATTCATGACAAAACATAAAACCATTTATCCCATTCAAGATGCGTGCAATATCTCCAATACATTACCTTTATTTTTTTTGTATCTTATCTCCTTTCCTGAAGCACCCCTTAAGCAATACTTAGTATAATCTATCACTATAAGGTCACCAACGATGAACTTTCATATAGCCTTAATAATTCCCACCACATATTTCATAAAGTCTTAAGCACATTATAAGATATAATCTTCACATAGGAACCATCATCTAAGCCAACTCCCAAGTCACACTAGCGCAATGTGCAAGTAACATTCCATGATACCACTCATACCAAGTGTTCCTAGGAAGCATCCCTAGACTAAGCACATTATATTCAACAAGTTAGAACATCTTCTTTTATCATTAGACATAAGACCAACACTGTCACGACCCAAAACGGTCCGCGACTGGCACCCACACTTACCCTCCTATGTGAGCGAACCAACCAATCTAAACCCTGACATTTCAATATAATATCAACAGAAAGTAATGCGGAAGACTTAAACTCATTAATAAAAACCAATTCAATAACTTCTAAAATTCAACATCTATTATTTCCCCAAAATCTGGAAGTCATCACCACAAGAACATCTATGATCAAATTACTAAACTAAGAGTATTTTAAGAAGCTAAAATAAACAAAAGCTAGTCCATGTCGGAACTTCAAGGCATCAAGACATGAGGAAGAAGATCCAGTCCAAGCTAGAAGCATTAGCTCACCCTGAAATCCGGTGTAATGAAGACTGGCTAGAGTTGCGGTTGAGTTGAAGACGACGGTACGTTTGCTGCAATCCACATATAACAAAGAAAGAAACATACAAGTATGGGTCAGTACAGAACAAGAGTACTGAGTAGGTATAATCGGCCAACTCAAAATAGAAAACAGTATATATCAGATAATATCATAAATTAACTATAATACTCAACATGTAGCAACAACAAGTTCTATAATCATTTTTAAGTACCGCCAAGTTCACACATGAGGACTCAAGCATCAATACCATACTCATTTGGGATTAGGTTCATTAGATTGAGTATATTAACATCTTTCAAGATTCATTATCTTTATTCCTCTTGTGTTGGTACGTGACACTCCTCTCCCCTACTACTATGTGTCGGTACGTGACACTCCGATCCCCTAATTCTACGTGTCGGTTCGTGACACCCGATCCCCTAATTCTACGTGTCGGTTCGTGACACCCGATCCCCTAATTCTACATGTCGGTTCGTGACACCCGCTCCACAAATCTCATTCTATTAATTCATCAATCCTTCTTTTATACCAAGGCATCATCAGCCCCATTACTTTAGTTCATCAAGCCTTCTTTTATACCAAGGCATCATCATTAACAAGGGGTTTTCAAGATTTGGGATTCAATAGCTTCATCTTGCTTATTTTATCACAATTGTATAATCACATTCATACAAGCATACAATTAAGCAGATAGAAGACTTTACAATACAACCCAACACATATCATTCGCTATTAAGAGTTTACTACGAATAGTATAAAAACCATAACCTACCTCCACCGAAGAATTTTGATCAAGAAAGCAATTTCCCCAAAGCTTGTGTTTTTCTCTTCGTTCGTTTCTCTCTTTCTCGTTTCTCTTTCTCTCTTTGTTCTTTCTATTTTTATTATTCAACCCTCTTTATTTTACCCTAATTAGCATATAATTGAGTACAAAAGATGGCAATAATAACCCACTAATTAGCATAAGGTTACCTATTTTAACCCCCAAGTAATTAGACTTATGAACATTAACCCTCTACTTTATAATTAAAGCAGGAAATAGTCCAAAACGCCCCTTAAATTAATTAACAGAAATCCGACCCAGCCTGGGATTACGTAGCCTGTGACGGGCCGTCGTGCCTGCGACGGTCCGTCCTGCTGCTCTATCCCAAAGTTCAAACACTTGATTTTAGTAAAAGTCCTGTGACGGGCCGTCGTGCCTGCGACGGTCCGTCCTGCCATTTCGTCGTGACGTTCAGAGAGTCGATCTCAGTACCCAAATTTCTAATTTCTAAGTATTTTGGAACGAGACCCCCACGACGGTTCGTCGTGGGGTCTATAGACTCGGCCAGTTTTTCCAGAAATAAAATCTGCTGCTCAAAATGACTAAACAGGTCGTTACAATAGATACCAATTTACCCATCGTTCGTCCTCGAACGATCACGAGAAGAAAAACAAGAGTGAAAAGAAGTACCTGAATCTGTAAACAGGTGTGGGTATCTTTCTTGCATATCAGCCTCCTTCTCCCAAGTGGATTCTTCAACTGGTCGATTCTTCCATTGAACCTTAATGGATGCAATCTACCTCGATCCCAACTTGCGGACTTCTCTATCTAAAATGGCAACAGGCTCCTCCTCATAAGATAAGTTCTCATCAAGCAGAACTGAATCCCAACGAATGATGTAGTTTCCATCCCCATGGTACCTTTTCAACATAGACACATGAAATACCGGGTGCACTCCTGACAGCCCTGGAGGCAAGGCTAATTCATAAGCCACCTCCCCTACTCGCTTAAGTACTTCAAATGGACCAATATACCTCGGGCTTAGCTTACCTCTTTTACCAAACCGCATCACACCCTTCATGGGTGAAACCTTCAGCAAGACTTGCTCACCCTCCATGAACTCCAAATCCTTAACCTTTCCATTTGCATACTCCTTTTGCCTACTTTGAGCCGCTAAAAGCTTTTCTTGAATGGATTTCACCTTTTCTAATGAATCCCTCAAAAGGTCAGTACCCTAAGGTCTAACCTCGAATGCATCAAACCAACCAATGGGAGACCTACATCTCCTCCCATACAACGCTTCAAAAGGAGCCATATCAATACTTGAGTGATAGCTATTATTGTATGAAAACTCCGCTAAGGGTAAGAAGTTATCCCAATGACCACCGAATTCTATCACACATGCTCGAAGCATATCTTCCAACACTTGAATCGTTCGCTCAGACTGTCCATCGGTCTGAGGGTGAAATGCAGTACTAAGGTCCAACCTAGTACCTAATTCCGCGTGCAATGTTCTCCAAAACTTAGAAGTAAACTGCGTACCTCTATCTGATATGATGGAAAGTGGAACTCCATGCAACCGAACAATTTCTGAGATGTAGAGTCTGGCTAACTTCTCTGCATTGTAAGTCACCTTAACCGGAATGAAATGAGCAGAATTAGTTAATCTGTCCACAGTTACCCAAATAGAGTCAAATTTGCCCAATGTCTTTGGAAGACCAACCACGAAGTCCATTGCAATTCTCCCCCACTTCCATTCAGGAATGGGCATTCTCTGAAGTGTTCCTCCGGGCCTCTGGTGTTCATACTTTACTTGTTGACAATTTGGACATTTGGCAACAAACTCAACAATGTCACGCTTCATTCTACTCCACCAAAAATGTTGCCTTAGGTCACGGTACATCTTGGTTGCCCCAGGATGTATAGAATATCCAGAACTATGAGCCTCTGTAAGAATAGTGGGGATCGAATCATCAACACGGGGTACACATACCCTTCCCTTAATTCTAAAAACACCTTCCTCATCCATTATTGCTTCTTTAGCCTCTCCTCGCAACAATTTATCTCGGATTCGGCTTAGTTTCTCGTTATCAAACTGTTTCCCCTTGATCTTGTCAAGAAAAGAAGATCTCGCCTCCACACTGGCCAACAATCCTTCCTTCTCATTTACTTCTAACCTCATAAAGTCATTAGCTAGAGTCTGAACCTCTCTAGCCAATGGGCGTCTAAAAACTTGTAAGTGGGCTAAACTACCCATGCTCCCTGCTTTTCTACTTAAGGCGTCTGCCACAACATTAGCCTTTTCCGGATGATACAAGATGGTAACATCATAATCCTTCAGTAGTTCCATCCACCTCCTCTGTCTCAAATTCAAATCTCTCTAAGTAAAGACATATTGTAGGCTACGATGATCCGTATAGACTTCACACTTAACCCCATATAGATAGTGTCTCCATTGCTTTAATGCAAACACCACCGCAGCGAACTCTAAATCGTGGGTCAGATAATTACGTTCATGCAACTTTAATTGCCTCGAAGCATAAGCAATCACATTCTTCTCTTGCATTAGCACTGCACCCAAACCAGAATAGGATGCATCACAATAAACAATGAAGTTCTTACCCTCTACTGGCAAGGTAAGGATAGGTGCGGTAGTCAACAAGGTCTTGAGTTTCTGAAAGCTTTCCTCACATTCATCCGACCATACAAATGGAACATTCTGCTTAGTCAAGTTCGTCAATTGGGAAGCAATAGAAGAGAATCCCTTGACAAATCGATGGTAGTAACTGGCTAAACCAACAAAGCTTCTTATTTCTGACACATTAGTAGGTCTTACCCAATTCTTCACTACTTCGATCTTAGAAGGATCCACCATCACTCCATCCTTAGAAACCACGTGCCCCAAGAAGGACACTAAATATAGCCAAAACTCACACTTGGAGAATTTGGCATAAAGCTTTTTATCCCTCAACATTTCCAACACAATTCTCAAATGCTCCTCATGTTCCTTCGTATTCTTGGAGTATATCAGTATATCATCAATAAATACGATCACAAAGAGATCCAGATATGGCTTAAAAATCCCGTTCATCAAGCTCATGAAAGCAGCAGGGGCATTCGTTAGTCCAAAGGACATTACCAAGAATTCATAATGCCCATACCTGGTTCGAAAAGCAGTCTTTGGCACATCTGCTGCCCGTATTTTCAATTGATGATAACCAGACCTCAAGTCGATTTTTGAGAAGACACAAGCACCTTGTAACTGATCGAACAAATGATCAATGCGAGGAAGAGGATACCTGTTCTTAAAATTTACTTTATTTAGTTGCCGGTAGTCTATGCACATCCGAAGACTCCCATCTTTCTTCTTCACAAACAAAACGGGAGCACCCCAAGGGGATGCACTTGGTCTTATGAAGACTTTGCTCATCAACTCTTGAAGTTGAGCCTTTAACTCCCTTAACTAAGCGTGAGCCATTCTATAAGGGGGTATAGAAATGGGGCGAGTATCCGATTCAAGATCGATGCAGAAGTCAATATCTCTGTCCGGTGGCATACCAGGAAGGTCTGCAGGAAACACATCTAAAAACTCGCGGACTATCGAAACCGACTCAATTGAAGGTACTTGGGTAGTATCATCCCGGAGGTGTGCCAAGAAAGCTAAACAACCCTTACTAACCATTCTCTTAGCACGAAGAAAGGAGACGACACGAACCGGATTGGAAGTGTAGTCACCCTCCCACACTAACGGATCTGTACCAGGCTTGGCTAACGTCACAGTTTTAGCATTACAATCCAAGATTGCGAAATTTGGAGAAAGCCAAGTCATACCCAGAATTACATCAAAATCAACCATTTCTAAGATAACCAAGTCTACATGAGTATTGTTCCCCACAAAAGTCACCAGACAAGACCTATATACCTTTTCAACTATCACAGACTCACCCACCGGAGTAGAAACACGAATAGGCATGTCAAGCAATTCACAATGTAAATTAAGACCAGTAGCAAATGAGGAAGATACATATGAAAATGTGGAGCCAGGATCAAATAATACAGAAGCCATGCAATCACAAAGCGAAAGATTAACTGTGATAACAGCATCTGATGCCTCCGCTTCAGACCGCCCAGGGAAAGCGTAACAATGGGCCCTATCACTTGTCTGCCCGTTGCCCCTACCATGTTGTGCTGTAGTGGCTCCAGTTTGCCTGTTACCCCGACCGTTTTGGTGACCACCATTACCTCGGCCACGACGTTCTCCCGAATAACAGCCTCTACCATGACCACCTCTACCTCTAGCTATTGGGGGTCCATAACTCTGCTTTGGACAATTTCTCCTAATATGTCCAGTCTCCCCACATCCATAACACTCCCTGGAGTCAAGCATAGGTCTCTCAGAGAAGTGTTGACCGGTCTGAGGTGGACCCCCCACTACAGTCTGTAGTGAAGACTGAATTGGTCGGACTGAGTAACCTCCTGAACTCTGTCCTCTAGAGTAAGAACCATTAAACTCACCTCCCTTTCAAAACCTTTTTGATTTCAATGCCATGGTGAAGTCATCTGGCTTCACTCCTTACACTTCTATCATGAAGTCTACCACTTCTTGAAAGGATTTTGCCGTAGCCGCTACCTGTAAGGCTGAAATCCGCAATTCTGACCTCAACCCCTTCACAAAACGGCGAATCCGCTCTTGTGGACTGAAACAAAGTTGGGTGGCATACCTGGATAATGCACGAAACTTAGCCTCATATGCAGTAACCGACATCCTACCTTGTTCTAGGCTCAAGAACTCATCTCTTTTCCTATCCCTTAAAGTTCGGGGGATATACTTCTCCATAAACAAGCTAGAGAAGGATGCCCAAGTCATAGGTGGTGCTTCTGTTGGTTGACACTCAACATGTGACCGCCACCACATTTTGGCGTTCCCTTGAAACTGATAAGTCACAAACTCAACATCAAATCGTTCTACTATACCCATTTTGTGTAGTAGCTCATGACAGTCAACCAGAAAATCATAGGCATCCTCAGATTCAGCACCCTTGAAGACTGGAGGTTTCAATTTCAAGAACTTACTGAAAAGTTCATGCTGATCATTTGTCATTATAGGCCCTGTGGTCAGATGAGGAAACGTTCCTATTTCCAATGAGGCATCCATGCGGGGAGCCATAGTAGCTGCATGTTGTACCTCCGGAACCGGAGGTGTTGGTGTGGAAAACACTAGAGGCGTCTGGCCCTGATCAGATAACCCGCTAAGATAAGCAAGAACCTGGTTGATCATCTCTGGGGTAGGTTGGGGTGGCAATTCCTCATTCTGCACCTGTTCATTCTCCCCATCCTCACCCTCTCTTACTATTTCCTCAGTTGGTGGAGGAGTCACCGCCCTAGTACCAGATGGGCTAGGTGCTCGTCCTCTTCCTCTAGAGGACGTCCTCCCACGACCTCTTCCACGGCCTCTTGTCACTACTCCTCTTCGAGCTACAGCCCCAGTGGCTGGCTCAGACGCTTCTTGTCTTTCCGATGTTGGTGTTGGCGCAGTCGTTGCTCTAGTTCTAACCATCTGTGAAATAGAGTGAAGATGGTCAGATACCAATTTGTATCACCTAGATACCAATTGGATCCAAGTAATAGCACGAAAGAAAAAAAGAATGGAATTTTCCTAAAGTCTTATAGCCTCTCAAAGAAAAGTAAAGGCGTCCCCCTACCGTTCCTTAAGACTCTACTAGACCTGTTCTTGTGTGATGAGGCCAACGAACCTAATGCTCTGATACCAAGTTTGTCACAACCCAAAACGGTCCGCGACTGGCACCCACACTTACCCTCCTATGTGAGCGAACCAACCAATCTAAACCCTGACATTTCAATATAATATCAACAGAAAGTAATGCGGAAGACTTAAAATCATTAATAAAAACCAATTCAATAACTTCTAAAATTCAACACCTATTATTTCCCCAAAATCTGGAAGTCATCACCACAAGAACATCTATGATCAAATTACTAAACTAAGAGTATTTTAAGAAGCTAAAATAAACAAAAGCTAGTCCATGCCGGAACTTCAAGGCATCAAGACATGAGGAAGAAGATCTAGTCCAAGATAGAAGCATTAGCTCACCCTGAAATCCGGTGTAATGAAGACTGGCTAGAGTTGCGGTTGAGTTGAAGACGACGGTACGTTTGCTGCAATCCACATATAACCAAGAAAGAAACATACAAGTAGGGGTCAGTACAGAACACGAGTATTGAGTAGGTATCATCGGCCAACTCAAAATAGAAAACAGTATATATCAGATAATATCATAAATCAACTATAATACTCAACATGTAGCAACAACAAGTTCTATAATCATTTATAAGTACCGCCAAGTTCACACATGAGGAATTAAGCCTCAATACAATACTCATTTGGGATTAGGTTCATTAGATTGAGTATATTAACATCTTTCAAGATTCATTATCTTTATTCGTCTTGTGTCGATACGTGACACTCCGCTCCCCTACTACTATGTGTCGGTACGTGACACTCCGATCCCCTAATTCTACGTGTCGGTTTGTGACACCCGATACCCTAATTATACGTGTCGGTTCGTGACACCCGATCCCCTAATTCTACGTGTCGGTTCGTGACACCCGATCCCCTAATTGTATGTGTCGGTTCGTGACACCCGCTCCACTAATCGCATTCTATTAATTCATCAATCCTTATTTTATACCAAGGCATCATCAGCCCCATTACTTTAGTTCATCAAGCCTTCTTTTAAACCAAGGCATCATCATTAACAAGGGGTTTTCAAGATTTGGGATTCAATAGCTTCATCTTGCTTATTTTATCACAATTGTATAATCACATTCATACAAGCATACAATTAAGCATATAGAAGACTTTACAATACAACCCAACACATATCATTCGCTATTAAGAGTTTACTACGAATAGTATAAAAACCATAACCTACCTCCAACGAAGAATGTGATCAAGCAAGCAATTTCCCCAAAGCTTGTGTTTTTCTCTTCGTTCGTTTCTCTCTTTCTCGTTTCTCTTTCTCTCTTTGTTCTTTCTATTTTTGTTATTCAACCCTCTTTCTTTTACCCTAATTAGCATATAATTAAGTATAAAAGATGGCAATAATAACCCACTAATTAGCTTAAGGTTACCTCTTTTAACCCCCAAGTAATTAGACTTATTAACATTAACCCTCTACTTTATAATTAAAGAAGGAAATAGTCCAAAATGCCCCTTAAATTAATTAACAGAAATCCGACCCAGCCTGGGATTACGCAGCCTGTGATGGGCCGTCATGCCTGCGACGGTCCGTCCTGCTGCTCCGTCACAAAGTTCAGAGACTTGATTTTAGTAAAAGTCCTGTGACGGGCCGTCGTGCCTGCGACGGTCCGTCCTGCCATTTCGTCGTGACGTTCAGAGAGTCGATCTCAGTACCCAAATTTCTAATTTCTAAGTGTTTTGGAATGAGACCCCCACGACGGTCCGTCGTGCCCATGACAGTTCATCGTGGGGTCCGTAGACTTGGCCAGTTTTTCCAGAAATAAAATCTGCTGCTCAAAACGACTAAACAGGTCGTTACAAACACAGTTCATTAATGTGCACATATGAACTCCTTCATTCATTACATCATAGTCATAATCCATTTACTTTATATCATAGGTAAATCGCACTTACAACCCCTTCACAAGTTCACTTGTGCAATCTATACATGGAGTCCCATTCCTCCACATATACTAAGCAAACCCATTACGAAGACATAAATGTATTTCACATGCATAATAATACTTCATGTATTTACATTAAGAAAGTCACTTCAACATACCTTCGTTTAAACATACATATACCTAGTCTTTATTTCATTAACGAAACTAATAATAACCTCCCTTAATGTCCACTTATGCATTCATAATTAGGGTCCTTAGTTCTACCTACACAAAGTAACTCTTCAAGAAGTCATGACTAGATTTCTTATTCTTATCTTAGTTAATTTTTTAACTTTCGAGAGACATAGACATAACCGACATAGACTATGTGAGCTACATGGAATCAAGTGTTCTACTCCCATACCGAAAAAGGAGGGTTCTATTTTCCAAGGTAGAAACTTCATACATAAAATCTATCTAAATGATCCAGTAAGCTAAGACATACGGGGCACGTAGTTATGGAACAAGGAGATTGCTACTAGAAACTTAGTCTTGCTTAATGTGAAGGTTTCCATCTCATGAGACAACATCTATGTTGGGAAACCAGGCTTTCTAAACGTAAAGGTTCTCATGTGGGAAGCTGAACTTTCTAGATGTGAAGACCTCCACTCTTATTTATCATGTTCACTCAGTGCTAAGCTCAAACTCAATTTTTTTACATCTTTAAGCCTTTATTTAACCTTTGTTCATAAAGTAGGCTTTAGGGACTTAATCCCTCATATATCATCTAACTCAAAGGTTGATAATATGAGAATGACCTTTCATTATAGAACCTTCATTATGTGAGAATGTCCTTTCACATAATTATAACATAGTCTAGTTTAGCGTAGACATGAGGAAACCTTTCAAGAGACTAACTTTCACTAAATCATCATAAAACTTGTTCAGTCATTCTTTCATGTGTGTTTACATATGTGATAAAGACTTTAACATAAACTCATATATGAAACACATGTTCATATTTTGCTATACTTGTCATGCATAATAAGATATCTATATAGATGTATATGAGAATTAACCTTTCAATTGATAATATTGACATTTTATTTTCTTAACACTGCATGGAGTGTGTGTATATGTACATATTATTTATCATAATGGCATAATAGAAACAAAATTGTCATTAAATAAACTTCCCTCAAAGGACCACAACACATTCATAATATCTTAATTTATGAACTATTCACATATTGTAACACCCTAAAACGAACTAGGTGAAAATAGAGCCTAACATTTGTGTTATGAGGTTATAAGGTCTTAAGAGGCTTATTATAGTTTTGAAAGCAGTGTATAGATTTTTCTTGAGTTTGGATGTGAAACGTCCAAGATGTTCGAAAGATAGCCTTGAGACGTGCTTGTGTGTTTTAGTGTGCCTTCACATGTTTTAAATGTTTGTTTGAGTTCAAATTTATGGGGAAGTTTCCTAACACCTAGACATATATGTTTAGGTTGGAAACGTCTTGGCATGACTCTTCAAGGACCACCCTAAGGGTTCATGTGGAGGACCCAACCATTGGCAGAAAGCTACCAAAAGCAGTCCCAACCAATGACTGAAAAAACGACGGACTGTTATCCTGTTGACGCCTTGTCTGTTGAGGAATAGCCAAATACATAGTGTGAGAGCTTATCCACCTTTTTGAGGGGTCTATTGAGGCATAGCCAAATACATAGTCTGCCCGTAGGTGCTTCCATTGTTTGACACTTGCATGTTTCTGCAGGTGTCTCGGCCAAGGAAAGTGCAACTGGGGCATTTCTCCTAGCATTCTAAAAATTAAAATGGGCGGTTACTTATGGTCATATTTGATTTTTAAGTGACTTTATAAGAATAGAACCCTAAGTGGAGTTCATTATTCAATTCAAAAACACAATATCCTAAATAGAATTCTCTAAAACTCCATTGGAGCTTGAAGGAAGGTGGGAGCTTGGATCTTGATTTCTCCATTAAATCTTAAGAATTTTCGTGGAATATGTTCATTAAATATATGGTGTTTCATCCTTGAACTCTCTTTCTCAAGGTGCCAAAATTCAAAGGCTTTTCTAAGACTTCAAAAAACATATTATCTTCTATTTTGAATTCTAGCAATAGGTTGTTGCATAAAACAATTTGAATCAATGGTTTATGATTGAATCGATGTTATTTTGATGATTTTATATCAAAATATCCATGAACCCATGAAAATTTTGATTTTCTTATTTTGGCTGTAATATGGGTGATTTGATATTAGCTTTACTGAATTGAATTCTTGTGTAGATTACTTTGGGTTATTCATTGATTATGTTAGAATTTTATATAGGCTGCCTTAATTTGATGATTTTAATATTATATCATATCTAATGATTGTATAGTTTTATTGTTGGTTTGGATTAGAGTGTATGACTATTGGTAAGTGCTTTTGTCAATTGAATGGGTTGAATTTGCCAAGGGTTGGAGGTGTGGATGATTAAATGGTGGTATGTTGACCTAATATTTTCTATATTGTGTAATATAGGTATTGATTTGTGTTGGTTTGTATGTTCTACTTATGGTAGCGGTGCTTATGTGCTATAAATTGTGAAGAATGTGGCCTTGTCGGTATTACTTTATGAATTGTGTTGTTATCATGTTATACCTTGTAGAGGTGATCATTGTGAAGGCTTATATGGTTTATGTGTACATATTAAGTCAAATAATGTGTTCTTCTAAGTTACTATAAGTAATCACAATAGGCTATAGTAATGCCTTATATGTGTATACTTGATGTTAATGCATATACTTGATGTTAAAGTATGATTCTCTCTAGTTGACTATATGAGTCCTATGATATACTTTGTTGATGTTTCTATAGAAATAGGTAGCGTGACTTGTAGTATACCTAGTTGACCCTATGTGTTAATTGAATGTGATTGTACATGGGATAAGATGATAAAGTGTATCTTGTTTTGGTAGACCTACGTCCCTCTACTTGATACATGAAGAGTGTGAATATGAACTCTTGACATAGTAGGCTAAAGCATATTTGTCATTTATGTGAATGTATGATTGAAATATTACCTTGAACATTGTTAAGATGGTCATTAACTTTGAATCTCAAACTAGAAAGAAGGTTATGATATCCTTGAAGTTTAAAGCCGTAATGGTATCCTTCTTGTGTGAGTGATGGAGTTAGGGGTAATTGGCTGGAACAACATGAAACAATACTGAAGAATTTCATTGAGCTATACTTGTAACCGTTGTATGGCAGCCCTAGTGAACCCAACCTTGGTAACGTATTTTATGATTTGGTAGTGACTATTATATGGTACTATTGATATACCGTTGTGATTGAACATAATCTATGAGAACTAAGGTTATCACGAAGTGAATATGCTTGGGAGTGAATCTACTTAATTTGAGACTAGAGTACAAAGAATCCCTTGATATTCCTTAACCATGTGCTTACATGGGATGCGTCCTAGTTCTACTTGGCAAGTAACACCCTCTATCGGAGTAGAGTAGACTCTGGCTTCCATGCCTAGCTAGTATGGTCTATGTAGGTTAATGCCTATTCTCATTTTGTGGGATGCATTCTAGAATTTGATGAGTTCTACAAAGTGTAGGTAGTTGAACGGGACGCTAGCTATACATTGCACGAGTAGGCTTTGAAAATACTAGTATGTGGTTTCTTTAGGTCTTCTCCAAGACCATTATGTGAAGTACTTAATTGTTGAATGTCTCTTAAATGGTTAATGAACATATTTGACTTATGTTCATCCATGTGAATAAGAAGGTACTTATCTAGAGTAGCTTTAAGGATTTCTTAGGTAGGCTTGAAGAGGGTGTATGTGTTGTCTTTTCATGTGTTACTTAGGTGAGTCTTAGAGTAACCTTAGGTAGGGGGTTTAATTGAAAAAAGTGAATGATATTGCTTTAGGTAGTCTTGAGGATCACTTAGGGGTGTGTGAAAGGGTTGTATGGGCGTTCCCTTCATATCTTACTTAAGTTGGTCTTAGGTTAACCTTTTGTAGGAGCGTTATATGTTTATATGGTTTTTAAGTGATAGTGATGATATATGTGGATTTCTTATACTTTTGTTACGAGGTTTTCTTCAAAAAAAGCATGAAAACATATTTTAAAGCAAATGTCCTTTTAGCATGATTTTATTGCATTACACCATACTTAGTGCATTATAATGTACTTATTCCGTATATTGTCTTATCTCTAAAGGTGTAGGTGGAATTAGAGAGGAGTCATTTAAAGTGAAATTTGGAGTTAGAATCCAATCAAGTAAGTTGTGGTATGTCCTAAATTGATTCGAGGACATGGTCATGTTTAGCTTTTCTATGCAAAATACATTGTATTAAACTTTGTTATTTTCTATTTTGTTGATGTATGGATTGTGACCCAAGATATTTGCGTGCCTAAGATGGTTACATGGAGAATTAACCTTTTCCTATGTTTTCTATGAAAGAAAATTTGAACTATTGTTCATTAGTTGTGAAAAGTTTTAAATCCGCATCAGTTTTCATATATACATATGTGATGAATGATGTCAAAGGACTTGTATAAGACCTCCAAGAGGTCGAATACGCCGTGCAACGATTTGAGAATACCATATCTTCTAGGTATACTCTCGGGTTGTGACACATGTAAATACTTTTGGAATTCAAGACCACACACTCACCCTTCATCATAGGGGAGATAAACCACAATTCATCATTTGAATGATAAACTCCTAGCATGCATAAGATCATACATTCAAATAGGGTCATATAGGTAGGGGTAATTACACAATAGCAATTAACATAATCAACCATGTAGACCACACTCTAACCCTAACATTCTCATTCACATTATATGCCCCATAATCAATACACTTTTAACATCATACTAGCATTGAGGATCTCATACATTGCCTTCATGTCACCCTTTCTTACATTGTCCACAACATGATATTGCTACAATTCACATAATAATGCCGACAAGTCCATGATCATAACACACACAACAAATATGTGTTGTCACCATAGGTGGATCATACCACACAAGATAAATTTAATTAATGAATCTAAAATAGTGAAAGAATTAGTTGAACTTACTCAAACTCAAATCCATGATAGTCATAGATCAATCATCAACAATTCATAATCAACATAGGTAACAATCAAATCTAGCAATATTATTCAATTAGAGTACAATTCATTAACATAAAATCATATTCACAAAGACCCACATTATAGGCCAATTTCGACAATTAGGAGGATCATGGGTTCTCAAACATTTCACTTAGCAAATCATGATAAAGCACTAATTTATCATTTATTCATCATTATAATGACTTACAAAATTGTTTGACGAGGAACTCATATTTATATTGAAAATCAAGAAATTTGATCATTGAAACTCTTTGGAAAATCTATAGAACTCCTTGAATGAAAGGTTATTAAAGGATTAATAATTACAATACCTTATTGATTGAAGACCCATGAAAATTGAAGACAAAATAAGTTGAAAATCCATCTCCTAGCTTAAGCTTGAGTTTGGCCACCAATGGAGTTTTAAGAGAATCTATTTGGGAGGAATGATTTAGTTCGAGGAATGTATTCTATTTCTAGGTTTAGGGGTTTTAAAAATAGTAATGCCCAAAAACAGTTAAAATAACCATTCCCCAAAATGCCCAAGACACCCCTAAACATAATTGGACTTTTAGAAATGTCCAACTCGACTTTTATGGATGCCGTCGCTATTGCGTAGCCACAGCGCGACGTGGAGGTAATTTCATGGAATTGCTTCACGAAATAGTTTTGGGGCACAAAGATTCGTGACAGGCGCGCGGCATGGCGGAGGCATGCTGCGTACCAAGACAGCAACGCGGACTAGTTTCCCCCTCTTGGTTCTGGTCACGCTGCCTTGCCAGCGTCTTGGCCAATGTTTGGATCCTCCTGAAGGACTCGTAGAATGTTCCTCGGGGAGTCGTACCCAAACGTTTGACCCTTAACATGATTATTGGTTCACTAAGGTCACCTCCTCTACTTTTAGACTCCAAACAACACATAAAAACATGAACGACATACTACAACACACAAACACATTAAAGACAAGTTTTCTAACGTCTTCGTCGCCCCTTGAGATTTTCTTCCAAATTATTTACAACAGACTTCAACGGTTGTATTTAATTATTTCGAATAAGTTATTAACACATAAAATTCATGTGAGGCTCTAGCTCGTCCTATTTCATTTGGAGGATCATTACATTATGTTCATGTAATAGACCAGTAATATGCTTTTTGTATTGTAAGGGTTGTGTCCCTATTGTGTTGAAGACGTGTCTACGATTTCAAGATGAGACTTAGTACCCCAAAATTTGTATCAATTGTTTTTAAATGAGATAACTTTTAGTCTTGTGTTACATTATGAAAAAGTTTTAAATTCTATACTTTTTTATGATAATGAAATGAATGGATGCTAAGGTCTTGTATAAGACCTCTGAGAGGTCAAGTACATTGTGTTACGACTAGGTCGTACTCTCATGTCATAACATAAGTCGTTAAAAATTTTATGTAAATGCTGAAAAAAATTCTTTATAAGCATATAGACTCATGACGGTGATTCCTCATTCTGTGCATGTAAGAAGGTCAATTCTTTAGTGTGGAAAGAGCTTTGTGGATACATTAATTTAATAAGAGTCCTCTAGCACAAAGTTGAGCGGAAAGTTTCTTTACTGATTGAGTTTGTATGCAAGATTTTACTTGGTTCCATTTCAAAAAAGTATATCTCATTGAATATGGATAAACCCATAAAATTGTAGGTCCTTGAATTTTCTTTCCGATGCCTTCGACCATTTATCAATCCAAGTTATGTTCTAAAAGTTATGTCTATTTTTCTGGGCACTACATCATCTACACGAACTGATGCACGAAGTGGACATCAGTCAGTCGGTTGCTCATTAGAGTTAGTGCTAATATTAAGGTTGTGCGAAGTTCCATGTGAAGTAGGATTGGATTTCACGACAGCATTCATTTATTTGAAATTCTTTTAATTTTCTCTTCTTTTCACATTTTAGGATGGGTGTTTATGTATTTTCGTCATCCCCAACCCACGACTCTTAATTTCTCCCAGAATCCAAAGTCAATCAATTTTCATTACTTCCACCCTCTAATTCTCATAAAAAATTCCACTCAAAAACTTCCAGAAACACTAAGGCTAGGGTTCATCTTCAAAGATTTTTTCAAAATTCATCATTAGTATGTCAGACTACTCATAGTGATGGACCAAGTTTTAGTTACACCCTATATCTAGATTCACTAACTAAGATTTCAATTAGGGATTTTACCCCTAAGTTCCTTGAATTCCAATTATGCTTTAATCTCTTCTCATTGAATTTTTATTCTTATCATTGATATTATAGTCTTCATGTATTTTATTTTCTTGAATATTTGTTCATTGCTTATTTTATGACATGAACCCTAGTTAAAAGTTAAGAATAACTGAAATCTTTTGCATAATTACTTTAATGAATTGACTACTAATTAAAAGTAAGTTCAAGTATCTTAAGTTACCATTTGAGAAGAGTTTTAAGAGAACACTACGTTTCAAATGCATTATTTTTATAATAAAAGCAGGATTAGCTTAAAGAAAGCATATTCATTTTGAGGAAGCAGTTTCAGTCAGTGAAAAGTAAGGATTGGTTCTATGTTCTTGAGAGTAGTATTAAGAATAAATGCATGTTCTTTGGAGTAGTATTGATCACTGATTTGTGTAAGAGTTAAGATAGCTCAAACCTCATAAACTGCAAAGTAGTGTTAGATAGGATCATGGTGTTGGTTCGGGCGACTCTTTCACCCATCCTCATTGAGAGCTTTTTAGATTGATCCATAAGTTCAATTTTATTATACTATGCTCTAGCAAAGTATAGGATGAGTTTGGAAATGTGGGCTAGACATTGTATAATCATGAGTCTCATAATGATAGTTGTCAGTTAGAGAAACTCCCATAGAAAAGTGAAGTATAGTATTTTTAGACTTTCATGTATTGCATTGTCTCAATCGTAAACATTTATGTTTTTAAATTACATTTTTGCATGCTCAACTTTGAGATGAGTTATTTTCAGTTTATGTACTCGGTTATCTTGATGTTTCCTTTTGCCATATTTACATACCATACATTTCACTTGCTGACGTCATTTGGCGTACATTATTTTTTGATGAAAATTCTAGTAATCATGATTGTGCTTTAGTATGATCTCTTTTTAACACCTTTAAACTCAGTAAGTTGGGCTATAAGGGGAATTCATAAAATTTTGTAGTGCATTTTTTACAATCCTACCACCGTACAAGGTTCTATAGAGGGAAATTGCGGAAGAACCTTGAATATTGAAAATATTGAGTCTTTGAAAGTTTCCCATGGACCAACAAGACTATTTATACGCAGTGGTACATCCTGTAGAAAGGGGATTCATAGTGATATTCATACTTAATGAAATTTTGGGATTCCTTGGTTTGTATTAATAATACCTACATCCTGTGAAAAGGTCTATAGTTTGTAGGAGGTACTAGTTCCTCTTGGTCCTTGAGTGGATTTTTAATCTTCAGCATCTTTGTCTACGGATGACCAAGACACTGTGTAGCTCTTTGTATGGAACATACATGGTGTCCTTAACTTTTAAGTTCAAGGTTAATTGGGGTTTTCCTACTCTTATAACACCTAAACTACGCCATTTCGAGAATTTTCTAAGGTCCTTTAATGAATTTTACTCTTGAAATTTTACTTATTCCCTCTCATTGAATCAAAACCCTAAAACCTTTCACGATTTTCTCTCCAAATTCTCTCCAAGGATTCTCCCAAGGGATTAGGATTCATTAATGTATGTGGGAAGTTCATCAATGGATCATTTTCCATCCATTTAGTCCTAAAGCTTTCTCTATTTCTCCTTTATGAATCTAACAAAAATTCTTGGATTTTGCATGTTTTTGCATAAGTTCAACTGTCTATGACTAAATTCATTTTATTTGATTTTTTTATATATGATTTGATCTAAGTTACATGTTTTCAAGGATTTTCATATGAACTTATGTTATATATGTCACTCGATGAGCCTACACACTTGGAAGGACTGGCACTCGAGAACCATTGCTGGCCCCAAGCGACTGGCACTCGAGAACCATCTCAAATAAACTTAGAACGTTTAAGGATAACATTCAAACTAGCCAAAATGGAAACTCAAGTCATATAGCAAAATATCTAAAATGCAAGACTAAAAAACAGATAACTAGATGTCTATGAAGACTCTAAATACAAATAGGGATGTCAGGACAAGACTTTAGATCATCCTAACAACTAAAGTACTAAATCAAATGATAAAAAGGGGTCCTTCGAATAGCAATGAGGCTCACCAAATAACTTTGGGTGTTCAACCAGATCAACAAAACATTGGATGCTTATCCTGGTAAACTGTGTTTGTATTATAAATGATGCAGACCAAATGACATCAGTAAATTAATTGTACGAGTATTCGAGGAAAAAACTAAACATTACATAAGTTTGAAAGGAATCATAAAAGAACACTTACCTTTGCTTACTCAACTCATGAGTATCAACTCAAATGCAAAGTAAAAATAACAATAATTGTTTAGTTTATACATGCATTAAAAATGGTAGGTGATAACTCAATGTATTAAAGAGATACAATGACAACTCAATTTACTAATATAATAAAATAATATAATACTATGGAAGTTTCTCTTACCCATGCTACCTGAACTGTCCTATAACTTTTCGTGATATAGAAAGCCTTAAAAAAGTCATCAACTAGACTATGCTAAAGAGCATTATAGAATAATCTATAGAGTATGATCATTTCTACTCATGATGAATACACGGTTTATGGAGACTTGTGTTATTATGATATCATATCCACATCGGTGCTCAATACTACTACGAAAATATGCTCAACTCATATGTTTCAGAAAAATAAAACTCAATCTGTGATTTGATATAATTACTAAAAAACAAGAACAAAAGGATCTCTAGCAAATTATTGTTTCCTCTCTTGCTTAAATGTAAAAACATGTCAACTCTTGGGAACACATAGTTCCTGTATAATCTTTTAAAGAGATGAACTTTACTCTTACTATCTGCTCAATTCAAAGTTAAAACCTTAAAACAAAGTTAAAACATTTGTAAAATACTTTTGGAGAACTCTTTGAACTTCTCTTGACTTGAATCTTAACTTTCTTTGAATTGAATTATGGATTCAAAGTTCATGATCACATGTTTATAGAAGATTTTATAATGTTTATACGTACCTTAGAGCATAATATTTTTTTAGAAAACATAGGTATGGTTATAAGGAACTAGTACCGAGAGAAGTGGAAAAAATTGGGAGAGTTGGTGTCCTTGGCGCTTTGAGACGCGGGGGCGCCAACCTTGAAATTTCAGAGGCTGACTTGGGGTTCTCTTACTAGTGCAGTGCCCCAGAGTTCAAATTTCAGGGAATGTTTTGGGGAGCGTTGAGAGGCGTGCGCCCCATCATCTTTCTCATATTTTTGATGAAATTTCTCCTTTGTTTTTCAACTCTAAACCCTCTAAATTCAATTGGTTCTTTCTCCAAACACTTAGAACAGACTATATCCTCAATATATGTAAAATTCTACTCGAATCACACCTAATTACATGAATCAAACTCAAGGAACTTCAACAACAAAAACCTAGAATAACTTAAATGAGTTTCATGAAAAACTAATCTTTTCTTTCAAAAAAACAGAATTACGCTTAATTGAATCATGATTGGCATGTGGATGAAATAATCCAATACTATGTGAACTTACATACCACGTAGCATTGAATCTTTGGAAAAATCCATCACCCAAATTGCATGATCTTGAAGAATCTTGAATGATTTTCTCCTTTCTCCTATTTTCTCCCTTTTCCAAGCCCTTGCTAAAATTTCCACTTGTCGAAAATGAACCAATTCAGTTTAGATCCCAATTTATCTGTTAAAAAACAAATTAACTTAATTGGGTTTGGAAAAGACCAAACTACCCTTTAAAAATCTAGTTTTAGCTTTCCTTACCTAGACAACCCAACTTAAAATGAACATATCTCATTCATAAAAACTCGACATTGAGCAAAGTAAGAATTGACAAAATATCTTTCTAAGGTATCTTTTAGCACCTCTAATTCATCTTGACTAAGAGTTATGGTCGTTTAAATTTGACCTAAAACTCAAAGTTAAAAAGAGTTAACTAGTTTATTAGACTTTTCATTTTTTTCCAAAAATAAGTCTTTCTAATTCTAGTTCTTTCAATTAATGAGATGTTACAATATCTCTCCCTTGGAACATTATTCCTCAAATTATACTACTCATAGTAGTCTAAGTGAGTACATGTCATTCTGTTCAAACACCCAACAATCAAATCTAACACATCATCTATATAAATTATAGATTACTAAGAATAGAATTAGTACCTTGGTTTGGAATTTCTTCGGGCTCAAAGAGATGTGGATTCCTCTTCTTTATATCCTCCTCAACTTCCCAAATAGCTTCTTCAACATATAGGTTCCTCCAAAGCATTTTGATTGATTCTACTTCTTAGTTCTCAACTTGTGAACTTGGTGATCTATAATTTGAACTTAAATCTCCTCATAAGATAAGTTATCCTTGATACGAATTTCTTTGGTTGATATGATAAGTGAAAGATGTCACATGCACTTCTTCAACATGAAAATATGAAATACTGGATGATCCGCTGCTAACTCTTGGGTTATATCTAAATCATAAGCTACATTTGTAATCATCTTCGATATTCGGTAAGTACCAATATAGCGGGGACTAAGTATCCCCTTCTTACCAAACCTCATAACACACTTTATGGGTGAAACCTTCAGGTATACCCAATCATCTACTTCAAACTCTAGCTCCCTAATCCTAACATCAATGCCGGATTTCTAATGACTCTGCGTTGTTTTCAACCTCTATTTAACAACTTTTAGTTTCCTCATAGCTTGACGAACAAAGTATGGTTCTATCAACCCTTCTTCACCAACCTCAAACCATCCAATAAGAGATCTTTACCTTTTCGCATAAGGAGCCATTTGGATGCTAGAATGGTAACTACTCTTGTAACAAACTCAATAAGAGGTAGGTGACAGTAAAAATTACCTTTTAAATAAATCACACAATCCCTCAACATATCGTCTAAGGTTTGAATAGTGCGCTCTACTTGACCATCTTTCTGAGGGTGAAAAGCAGTACTTAAGTTCACCTTTGAACCCAAGCCTTGCTGAAAAATTTTCCAAAATTGTGTAGTAAATTGCACACCTCTATCTGATATAGTAGATACTAGAACCCTATGTTGTCTGATTACCTCTTGAATGTTCAACTTGGCATAGTCCTTTAGTGAATGGGGAGTCTTTACCGACAAAAATATGGGTTGATTTCGTCATTCTATCAACAATCACCCAAATGATATCATGCTGCCTGCGAGACCCTGGTAAACCTCTAATGAATTCTATATTGATCATCTCTCACTTTCATTCCAGATGTCCTATATTCTGAGCCACACCACCGATCCTTTGATGCTCTACCTTAACTTGTGGGCAATTCGGACACTTAGCAACAAACCATGCAATTCCCTTCTTCATACTACTCGACCAACAAAATTTTGTCCAATAACGATGCCTCTTTGTGTTACGACTCAAAGTACCCCTTAGGCGTAACCGTCGTCCTCCTCCTTTAAGAGTACTAAGACAAGCACTTATCATACATCAAGAGTATGAATCACAATGGTTTGGGCATAACCCTTAGTCTATTACAATATGCCATATAGTCTACAATGGAAGTCTCAACATGAGATTGGAATAATTGTCTCAAAACATAGACAAAACTAATAAGGCTTGATGAGTGGCTTTATCCTTGAAACTCGTGAGGAATCACCAATTGTCTTAGGAAAAAGCCAAGTCTTCTTGTTCAATGACCACAAATCTCCTCAATGGCCCGAACCTTAAATGTTTGAGTAAAAGAAGAAAATATAGGTTAGTACAAAACACATGTACTAAGTATGTCTCCTATGCACAAAAATCATCAATGCATGAGAAAAGGACAACTTAGTCAAAAATCATGATTTTTATTAATTTAACTCAACATGCATATCTAAAATTCATAACAAGTCAATTCAACGTAATAGTAAGCCTTAACATAGATCACCCAAGAAATACTTGTGCAAAGCCAAAGATAGAACCCCATAATCCTATCCAAGGTTAAATATCACATTAAGCAACCCACTTCATACTTACAACATATTCTCATAATTCATCATAACATGATTAAATACATGTAAAATACTCGTAGATTATCGACATAATCATAATCATAGTCATAAACATAAAAATAACACTACTACGACCATCCCTTAGGATCCCACATGATGAAATGAATAACAGAAGTCCCATACCCTCCCTTACCCTATGTAGTAGCGTTCAAGACAACCCTAATAAGACTTCACATACTTAACTTGTTCATTTACTTTTACATTAGGGAAATAAGTGCAATAACCAACATGAGACAATGTGAGTTACATAGAATCCTATGTTTTACTCCAACATCAAAAAGAGAGGGTTAACACTAGCCTAAGGTGTAACCATTCGTACGTAGATATCTAGGTGGATCCACTAGTCTAGAGTCCTATGTGGAAATGTAGTTAAGGTCCAAGGATATTGATTTTAGAAACCTTGACTTACTAACGTGGAGGTTTCCATCTCATGATACAACACATATTAGGGATCCGGACATACTAACATGAGGAAACCAATGTGGGAAGCCGGACTTACTAATGTGAGACCTACATCTCATTTGCATGACCTTTTGGTGATAAGAAATCATTTCCATTAGTAATCATATTATTTCATCATACAAGTTCACATTAGTCACTTATTGACCTGTAAGGAAACATCTTATCATAATATCTCATAGGTGATCACAAGTGAGAACTATCCTTTCACTTTAGACATAACATTATAATCATGAGAAACTACATTCAATCATATAATGATCACATCATAACATAATTATATACTTCATAGACAATTCATATATATTGGGTTAGGGATGATAAGTCCTTGTCACCAACATCACAACAACACAAGTAGCTATAACATCATTATCACATAAGTAGGTTTCACCTTGCATAATTGAGATCAGAGGAGCATCAAGATCATACCTCATTGCCCTTCATTGGACTGCATACTTCAATACCCAAGAACTCAAAACAAACATATGAAATAGGGAAATTCATGAAGTATAAACATAACTAAAATCAAAGTAAACAAGTGACATGTACATCACCCTTAACAATTCACCTTAATCAATCCAAGAATTTAGGGATTTTTGAAAAAGCCATGGGTCAAGGGAAAAATCAGAGGAATTCATTGATAAACCATCAATTTATATCTACACAACATTAATTCATCATAATTCATCACAACTGATTCACAATTTCGTTTTTGAAAGAAGACCTATGTGAGGAGAAAAACCCTTGTTTTGGGGAAATCTAGAAATCATCTTTTGAAGGACCTTTTGGGGAAAGTAATCCCAAGAGTGAAATAAATAATACCTTATATATGAGAAATAAACGAAATTGAGTAGAAACTTGAGGGAATTGGGCTTCTTCTTCAAGCTTTAAAGCTTTTTCAACGGAGGATGAGTTGAGAGAGAATGTAGATAGAAGGGAGAACTTTTGGGATTTGTTTTAGGGTTCAGATTTTACTGAGTAATTGTGAGGGATAACTGAAGTAAAGTTAATATATAATCCCGCCCATTAAATACCCAAAAGATCCCTCATATAAATTTACCCTTTAATGAAGTCAAACTCGAATTCTATTTTTAGATTTTTCGTCGGGGAACAAGTCCGTGTCGCGGAGCTGTTCTTGCAAGATTTCAAAAACTAATTTCCATAAAAATGGAGTACTCTATCTGCCCGCGACGCGATCTTAACTTTTTTCCTTGGGTGAACCAAGTCTGCGATGCATACTTGTTCCCTCCAAGAACAAAAGTTGTTGCCTCTTGGCAGCTTGCTTGGTCCAATGTGGGGTCCCTTCGTGGACCCCTCGGGCAATCTTTTGGGGGTAGGAGCTGAAATTTTTCACCGTATATACTAGGTTTTACCTTTTTAAAGTCATTTTACAATTTTTGGACTTCCTCTGACCCTCTAAAACCTTCACGAAACCTAGGGACGTCAATTACTTAAATTTGCTAGTTTGTAGATGTTAAGGCTTTTATTTAATGCTATGGATCCAGTACCTCTCAATGAATCCTTTTATACTTATTTAGATCTAAAACCATCATAACTCAACATATAAGGCTCTAGTATAAGTCATAGAATTTCTGGGTGTGTCAGGAAGACATATGGATGGAATATCTAGAACTATGATATTCCTCCATGATCCTATCTTGGGGTTCATCCACCTTGTGTACATACAATCTACCTTTATACCTCAAAACATAAT
Organism: Solanum habrochaites; assembly: GCA_027704765.1. Lineage (NCBI taxonomy): Eukaryota > Viridiplantae > Streptophyta > Magnoliopsida > Solanales > Solanaceae > Solanum > Solanum habrochaites. The sequence continues at coordinate 43,969,036 of JAKWJA010002493.1, read as the reverse complement.
TTACCCCTTGTTCAAAACTCATTACATTTTGCTTATTAACACTTCCCTTCAATTCAAGAAAAATAGGATCTTGGTTTCTCATCTCTTTTACTTCTAACACTAATGATGATTAAACCTAGATTAATTCTAACCACCTCCTTCTATGGAATCCATTAGTCAAACTTCTCAGCGTGTATGTATCTGCACATCATTTTCTAACTCTTTCTTATCTTTATCAAAATGGATGGTACTACACAAAGATAACCTGCTCAAGGCATCAACAACAACATTAGCCTTACCTAGATGATAAAGTATAATCATGTCATAATCCTTGATTAATTCTAACCACCTCCTTTTCGTAGATTAAGATCTTTTTACTAAACAAATACTAAAGACTCTTGTGATCGGTGAACATATCAACACAAACCATGAAGATAATAACGTCACATTTTAAAAGAAAATACTGCAGCAACCTACACTAGATCATGTATTGGGTAATTCCTCTCATGATGTTTCAACTATCTGTAGAAAAAAGATATAACTTTGTCATCCTACATTAACATAAAACCAAAACCAACTCTTGATGCATTACAATATACAACAAAGACTTATGTACCTTCTAATTAGGTTAACGCCGGAGCAGTAGTAAACCTCTTTTTCAATTCATGAAAGCTTTTCTCACAAGTTTCAGATCATTGAAACTTTATTTACTTTTGATTCATCTTTGTAAAGGAGTTAAAATAGATGAGAATTCCTAAAGGAACCTTCTACGGTATCCAACCAACCCCAAGAAACTCCTAATATCAGTTGGATATGTAGGTCTTGGCTAATTCTGAACTGCCCTTATTTTCCAAATTATACACTTTATTCCCTCTCCACAAACAAGATAGCCTAATAATACGACAGACTCAAGCTAAAATATAGATTTAGAGAACTTTGCATACAGCTCTCTGTCCTTTAGATTTTATAGAACTATCCTGAGATGACTAGATGATCTTCTTCATTCCTCGAATAGATAGTTTTTCATGAATCAACAAGATAACAAACATATCTTCTTCATTCCTCAAATAGATTAGTCTGTCATCGATGAACAAGATAACAAACGTATCTAAATAAGGCTTGTATACTCTATTCATAAGGTCCATGAACTTTGTAGGCACATTGAGTTAAACCAAACGACATGACCAGAAACTCATAATGACAATATGGGTCCTGGAAGCTGTCATTGGAATATCAAATACACTTCCTCTTAACTGATGTAACCATATCTGATGTTTATCTTAGAGAAACAACTAAAACCCTAAAGTTAATTGAGAAGATCATCAATTCTTGGAAGCGGATAATTTTTCTTGATGGTAACCTTGTTCAACTAACTTATTCTATACATATTCTAAGGGAGCGACCTTTCTTTCTCACAAATAAGATTAGAGTGCCCCAAGGTGCGACTCTTGATCAAATGAAACCTTTATATATGAGATCTTTCAACTAGTACTTCAACTGTTTTAACTTTGCAGGTTCCACTTTATATGGAGGAATAGATCTAGGACAAATATTGGGAAGCATATCTGTACAAAAGTCTATCTCTCTAGGGAGGGATTCTAGGTATATCAACTAGAAAGGCTTCTTGAAACTCACACACAACTGGATTTGACTCAATAGGAGGAGTCTAAACTCTAGAATCATTAACTCAATTAAGTCATAGACACACACCTTGGAAACTAACTTTCTCACCTTAAAGTATGAAATGAAATAACCTTTAGATATTATTGAACTGCTACTCCACTCTATAACTGCTCATTTGTAATTTGGAACCAAAAAACATTAGTTATACAATAAATAAATACATAAGAGGTATGAATCCAGTCCATACCTATAATGATATCGTAATCTATCATGTCTAATTCAACTTAGTAATCATGGTGTCATTGTGATTGATGGAAATGATACAGTCACAATATACTCGCTCGTCTAGAATAGACTCCCAAAATGTGTATAAACACAAAAGGGTTCAAAAATTTTCTCAAGAAGGACATCAACATTCATTTCTACATAATGAGTCACAAAAGATAAACTTAATCTTGGTTCTAACAAAGCATAACATCAACAACAATCACTTTGATCATATCACTGACAACATCTAGAGAATTATCTTGCTTTTGGGGACTAGTAATCACATAAAGGCAGTTTTTTCCTCCTCCACTACCGAAAGTATTTCCTCTAGGTGCAACTCTATATTGTTGAGCAATTGATGAATATTTGGCCCTAGTCCCCTGATTCTGATTACCTTGTCGGTTCATAGGATACTCTTTGTAACAACCCTAAAAATAAACTAGGATAAACTAGATCCTCACATGTGTTTTAAGAATTAATAACTTGTTTATAATGTGAGAAAAATCTTTTAATGGTTGATTTCAATAGGTTTTAGGTAAAACATCTAAGGATGACCACGATGATCGGAAACTAGTCTTGTTTTTCCTAGTGTGCCTTTACATGTTTATTGCGTTTTGATGTGTCTTTTGGAGTATCAAAAGAGTTGAAAAGACCCTAGAATATAGATGGTAATGTATAGGATCGAAATGTTTGGGTACTACTCCCGAAGTACCACCTTAAGGTCCTCGAGGAGAACCCAAACTTTTGCCAAGAAGCTGCCAAAACAGCCCCTTAGATGACCTCAATCGATGCCTTTGATAAGAGGATTCCCCATTCTTTAAATATGTTTCCCCCACAGGAATACTAGCTATTTCCCCCATAGAAATACTAGCTAGTGGATCACATAGATATTATGTTCATGTTTTGGTACTTCCTTGGAAAGTAGTCGCCTTCTTTCCGTGTACTGTTCCATGACACTATATTCCACATTAGCTCATCTAATCTATGTTGATTAAGGCAGGATGTTTCCAAAAGTAAAATGAAGTAATGAAGTGAACTCTAACTAGGATGACCTAAGAGGTTTAGCTTAGTCTAGGTAGGGGTATATGACTCTACCTATACAATGCACTAGTAATCCTTGATGGAAGTCTTAGAAGGATGTTCATATGTGCTTATATGTTGATAATGTAAATGGTATGTATATGTTGACCTTACATGTTAATGAAACTATGTGATATTTGTTTCACTTCTGATCATGTAGTTGGTGTCTATTGCTAAAGTATAATGATGGTTACTCTTAGTGATATAGTGTGTAAAATTGGGCATTACTTATAATTTTTATGGGGCTTACTTGATTAAGTGAGGTTATAGGGCCTTACTTAGTGATTGCACTACTGGACTTAACGGGGGTTCAAGAGTAATGGCCTTACTTTGGTTATGATGTTATGAACTCTTATGCATGCTTGTTGATATTATAACTTGATGGTAGAGTTGTCTTGATTATGTGTTCAGTTATGTTTATATGCATGTTGACTTTACTAGACTTGGTATTGTTGGTATTGACTTAAAGAATATGTGCTATTGATGTGTATTTGTTCTTGAATGTACATAAAGTGTTTTCAAACTAAATTAGCATGCTTTAATGAAATGTCCCTTTTTAGCACGATTTCTATTTTGGGTGTGCATATGTTCCCATTCTTATGTACAAGTGACGTGCTAACCCATTTCTCCCTTTTACCTCAACATTTTATGCTCTTGTTTTTTAAGGGTTCATGACGATTTTTGAAGGAAGGTTTCGAATCATTCTCCACATGTGGGTATGTCCTCAAGTCCGAGGATGATGCATTGTTATTACTCTATACATGGTTCTTTGTTATAGTCTAAATATAATATTTTTATTCATGTTGTTTCAAGATATTATTGTAAGCCCGAAGTTGAATTTTCTACATTGTGTAAGGGCTTATTCCCATATTGATTTGACTCTGTTTAGATGGTTTAAATGAGACATCACTTTTAAGACTATGTTATGTATATTATATATATGTGTTCCATAAAAGTAGAAGACTATGTAATCTTCTTATACAAAGGGTCTATGTATACTCTAAATGAATATATTTTGTGTAAGCGAGAGGTCTAAGTAAACCTCACGAAGTAGTGTAGATCAAAAGTTTTCGATTTTCCGCATTTTTAACCTATGAATGTAACAAAGAATGATAAGAGGCTAATCCTAGTCCTCTCCGAGGATGACAACGTTGGTTACATCAAGGGGGTGCTCCCCAAATGTGACACTAAGGCTAACCATGAGAGGGATGGTTGTTCCAAAATTTTTTAGCCTACTTACTCTACTTGAAGAAAGAAGCATTTTGGGAGGTTTCTAGATCGTACTAGTAGGTTCTATGGTTGTGGAAAGAATTATCAGAATATGAGAGATTGTCCTACTATAGTGTCTAGAGGGAGAGAGGCCACGAAAGGTCTTAGTGAGGGTACATTTTCCATTCCTCCAAATCATGGTCGATTCTACGCTCTCAAAGATAACAAGGAAGAAAATCCGGATGAAGGTTCTAGTAATTAACAATTTTTTCTTTTGTTATAGAATTGATGGTATTTTTTCCCAAGTGGGGGAGTATGGTAAATAGTTGGGTTCATGGATTTTTTCTCTTCTCTTATATCCTATTAAAGCTCCAGAGGTAGACCTTTCTAGTAGCATGGGCATGAATTTTAAATTCTTTTGTAATTACCTTAGTTTCATGGTTCCCTTAAGACTTTGACATATTTCCATGAATATATGTTTATATGGTAAAATGAGCTTAAATGATTTTGTATCTCATGTTGATGTGCATCAATAGTAACTTGCCTAAATGTTGCATGACAAGACTTAGGAGCATGTTTGAAATTGACTATTGGTAATGTTACATAACTATGTTTGAGAAATTGGCATAATGTGCCTGGAAATAATGTTGTAACCATTATGATATGTGGAGAAGGAAGTTTCTCCTACGTGAAATAAAAAATGTAGAGTCTTATTTCATGATGAATTGTAGAGGTTGTTTGTGCTCTCTTGTTGTGTTTTTAGTATCTTGATTATGTAGAGTTGATCTTCCTCCCAGATATGTATATTGTGTATGATTTAATATGGTCGTAACCTGTTAGTATTGAGTCTTTAAACATTGAATATGTTTAAAGTATAGTAGTGTCATTCGAGGATGAATGTTTTTTCTAAGTGGGGGAGAATGTACCAACCCTCAAAATGAACTAGGATAAATTTGAGCCTCACATGTATTTTAAGAATTAGTTACTTTTTATAAGGTTATAAACATCTTGTAATGGTTGGTTTGAAGAGGTTTGAGGTCAAACGTCAAAGGACGACCAAGACGATTGAAAACTAGTCTTGTGTGTACTAGTGTGCTTTTGCATGTTTTATGTGTTTTGATGTATCGCTTTGAGTCTAAATGAGTTGAGGAGACCCTAGAATCTATATGTTCATGTTTAGGGTTGAAACTTACGGGTAAGACTCCCCAAGGATCACCCTAAGGGTCCTTGAGAAGACTCAAATGTTTGCTAAGAAGCTGTCAAAACAACCCTTTTGACGACCCCAATCGAATCCCCTTTGATCATACGATGCCCTGTCAAAACGGAATGTGGATCCACACTTTCAAATGGGATCTTATTCCCCAATTGGGGGAGCCTATGAATCAATCGATGAAGGAAAGGATGGTCTGTTAACCAACTGACACCCCGTTAATAGTGGCTGTCAATTAGGACATGTAATTTTTAGCAAAATCTCTGTCAGCCTAGGGGTGCATTGAACAATTCCTCCCACATTCTAATTAAGTGATAGACAATTACTTTAGTTGTTTTAATGTATTACAAGTTAGTTTAAACACCTAGACCTAGAATAAGACTTCACTTTTCAAAAATCAAAACCCCTATTCCAAATAAAGTTCTCTCCAGGCTCCATGGAAGCTTGAAGCCAAGTTGAAGCAAGAATTAAAGAATTATTGTGATTTGTCAATCAATTTTCTTGGATTTCTACTAGTAAGGTATGTTTATTCCATTCTTTACTCTTCTCTCATTCAAGGAACCTATTTCAAAAGCTTTCCAAAAGATCTCAAAAGCCTTAAACACCTATTTCGAATTCTAAGCATGAGTTCTTCCATAAAAAGGTTTAATTGATTATTTTATGATAAAAAGTTCCATGAACCCATGTATTCCTTGAATTCCTAAATTTGGCTCTAAAGTGGGTGCATTGATTATGATCTAATTAGGTTGAATTCATGTGTAGATTTTTATGGGATATTGAATTGTATAATGATCACTGTTGGAATTGTTCATAGTTATCTTTATAATTGTTATATCTATATTAAGTTTTGTTGAATCAATTATATGGATGAACTGTTGGCCTAATATTATGGACATTGTCATTGGTAAGATCTCTTGTTGTGTAAATTTGTTGGAAAGGGTAAGGAATAGTGATTGTGGCTATTGGAAGGTGGCAAGTTGACCTAATTCCTTTTTTAATGTAGAATCGATATCGAATTGCTATTTATTGGTATGGTCCACTTATTGTGGTGGTGTGTAATTGTTATAAATTTTATGAACTTGACCTTGTTGGCATTAGTATATGAATTGTGGTATTATCATGATATGGTATGAGTGAATGTATAAGGCGAAAGTGCTCATATGATGTATGTATGATCTTATATGGCTGTTATAATTGTAAGATTGAAAGTACATCTTTCTAGTTGTTCACATATGGTGATAAGGACTAAGGAGAGTCTTTATAGAATGATGTTGTTTCTTATGTTGATAGACTTACTTTTCCCTACTTGGTACTTGAATTTTATTAAATGAGTGTAGGAATGAATGTATAGGATTGATAGACCTAAAGTAGGTACCCATCTTTGAAAGACTAATATGAAAACCTTAAATATGTAAAGAAGGTTAAGAGTGTGAAACCTTGAATATGAAAAGAAGGTTAATAAAGAAGCCTTGAAGTGGTAGACCTAAACGGTGCCCTTCTTGAGTGGAATGATGGAATTAGAGATAGTTTTGTTGGAACGAAATGAAACCATTTTAAGGAAGTCATAAGAGCTATCTAAATGGAGCTTGGTTGGCAGTCCTAGTGTACCTATACTTGGAAATGGTATTATGATATTGTAGGCTTTAGTGATGGTACCATCTCTAATAAACTTATGTAATTTAACATACTCTATCAAAACAAACAAATGCACTGAGCGGATATGCTTAAGAGAGTATGTCTAGTTGAGTATTAGGCTAGAGTACAAAGAAACCTTTTGATATCCTCTAAACAATGTGCCTACATAGGATGTGTCCTAGTTCTACCCTTGCCAAGTGGAACACCTTCCATGGTGTGGGGTCTTGATGACACCAGATTCAATACCTAGGTAGTGTTGTCTATGTAGGTTAATGCCTATTCTCATTATGTGGGGAGTGAACTGTTGTATTGGATAGGTTCTACAACGTGTAGGTAGTGGAATGAGACACTATATACACTTGGCACGAGTAGGCTTTGAAGATGCTAAAGTGAGTTCCCTAGATCTTCCAAGACCATTATGTGAAGTCCCTAACTTGTTTAGTTGTCTCCTAAATGTCTTAAATGAATAATGTTCAATTAGTAAAAGTATGTTGAGTAGAATGATTCTTACGTACAGTAGCTTTGAGGATTACTTAGGTGTGCTTGAAGTGGGTGTATGGGTGGTACGTTTATGTCTTACTTAGGTAGTTCTTAGAGTAACCTTGGGTAGAGAGTCTAAATGATGAAAAGGATTACTTGTGTAATATGGAATTACGAGTTATATGTGGATGTTAGTTTAATATGTCTTATATGTGATAGTTGACTTGTATTATGTCTCTTAAACTCTTATGATAAAGGTTTTTATCAAAATATCATGAAATTCATACCTTTAAGTAAATGTCCCTTTTTGCATGGATTTCTTGCATGTTCTCCCATACTTAGTGCATCAATTGTGATTATTCCATACTATCTCTATGTAACCCAGTGTAGGTGGTGGCAAGTGAGGATTTCTAGAAGTTGAAGCTTTGGAAGTAGATTTCTCTCAAGATTTATATGCCGTCATTTGATTGAGGGCATGGATCTTAGTTCTAGTTTTCTTTTATCAAAGACTGTATTACATATAAGTTTTCTATTAATGAAAGGGTTGTGACCCTATGATAATTACTTTATCTAAGATGCCTAATGATGAGACTTTGTCTTCTTACGTTTTATAAAAAGAGTTTCCTTATTGACTATTATTGTAAAAACTTTTAAATTCCGCAATAATTTTAATATTTATGTGATAAATGAATGCTAAGACTCTTGTACAAGACTACCTACACCTAGGGATTACGTCCCATTCATGACACTCTTTCATGATGTGATCCTCTTTTCCACACATGAATTAACCTGTGGAGCCTTCGTGACACCTACCAGGGTGGTTTTTATAGCTCTTAGAACATGCAGGATCCTAGTTACCTCCTTGTACCTCACTACTTTGAGACAGGGCAGGTCTAACTTTGAAGTGTAGGGAATTCTAACTATAGTAGTCAACTTTGTTTCGGGGAGCAGGAGCACTAGCACATGATGGAGCAGGTCTCTTTTTCTTTTACCGAAAATACGAGTGGTTCACGTTACTTCTCTGGTGCCTCGACTCACTATGTGTCTTAGCCTTCTTATTTCTAAACTCATCAATATCCCTCAACTTCTCCTTCTCAACATGCTGCACATAAAACATCAATCATTCTATAGACATTTTACCTATTAGAATAGTTATCTTTCCTTCTTTTCTTGACACATGGGGCAATCCAGCAACATATAAACTCATCCGACTTCTAATAGTTGTAAACATATTTAGAGAATACCGAGAAAGTTGGGTGAACTTCAAACTATAAGCATAAACACTTAGTGAATCCTACTTAAAGGAAAGGAATTTTCTTACCTTGTATTCTCTCAGTTCATGTGGAAAGAAACGCCCCAAAAAAGATTCCTTAAACATAGCCCCAGTCGAAATTTGTGCTCCCTTAGCTCTTCCGTTCTTCCACCGGTCAAACAAAGTCCAAGAAACATTATTCCGTTAAATGGATTTACTTGCACTCGTTCACCATCGTCAATGTTCACTAACTCAAATACGTTGTGCAGTTCCTTAACATCATATTATGGATCCTCAGTTGTGCTTAAACTAATGAAGCTTGGATTATTCATCCTCAAGAACACGTGGATCCTAAAAGTATCAGGCCCTTTTTCTCGAGAGCCTCTCTGTTTCCCAACTTGGTCGGTCATATATTGACTTAGTTTTTGTATTTCTTCCCATTCAACAATTGTGAACTCTTCCTGGGTTGCACTTTAGGCGCATTAGGTACCCCTTGCCCCTCAACGTTTCTCATAGCAAAATTACATAGGACAGATTTTTGTAGATGGATAAACAACTGAAAGACATACATAAGCATAAGTTTGATAGAAACTTTATATAAAGGAACTCTAATGCCCTAAATGAATATTAAAGAAGTGAAGGAATTTCCTAAAAGTTGCAGCTGAATAATTATCGATATGGCGCGCTTCACACCGATAACTATGAATCTAGAGACATAAGTTCATACTTCTGAATATTGTACTCTAATATCAAGTTTGTAATGATCGAGTCTACACCCTGAGTGGGTCTAGCACTCAAGAATTATTGTCGGACCCAAAAGAACCCTTGGTCTGGCGAAAGACTAAAACATTAATACAAGGAAACAATGCACTTATAGAAGAAATTGATACAAATAAACATAGAATGTTTAAAGATAACTTTCATACTAGCCAAAATGGCAACTCAAGTCTTATAGCAAAAAATATGAAATAAAGACTTAAAAACTCATAATTAAATGCCTATGAAGCCTCTAAATACTAAGGGACATATCGGGAAAATACTCTCGATCATCCTAATAACTAGAGTACTATGTGAAATGATATAAAGGGGTCTTTAGTATTGTAAGGAGACTCACCAAATGACTCTGAGTGCTTAACTACATCGACGAGGAACTGGATACTGATGGTTGTTACTTGTGTCTGCATCATAAAATGATGCACGTAAAATGGAATTAGTACATTTAATATATGAGTATGAAGTGGAAAACTAAACATGACATAACCTTGAAAGAAATCTAAAAAGAACACTTACCTTAGCTTTACCCAACTCATGAATAGCTCAACTTAATTGCAAAATAAAAACAAGAAAATGGTGTAGTTTATACAAGTATTTTAAAAAAGTAGGTGATAACTCAATGTATTAATGAGATACAATAACAACACATTTTACTCATACAGTAAGTAATATAATATTGTGGGATTTTCTTTAACCGATAACCACCACTATGATCCTAAGTTATGATGCATCATCTCTCACAGGCTTTCAAAACTATCATATACCTTGTTGTGATATAGAACTCCTCAACTAATTGGATCCACTAGTCTATGATAAAAATCACTAAGGAATCATCTAAAAAGTATGATCCTTTCTACCCATGATGGCTACATACATTATGGAGACTTGAATTATTATGAACTTGTCCCCATATCGTTTCTCAATACTACTCCCAAAATATACTTGGCTCATATGTTTCAAAAGAAAAAAACTTACTCAGTGAGTCTCCCCCACTTTGAGAACATTTTGATGGTCATTACAGTCTCCCCCACTTGGAAAATATTCGTCCTTGAATGATACTACAACGCATTCAGGGACTAAAAGACTCAACTAAAATCTCAGAACAGACATCATAAAACGTACAAGTTCATAGTCAATGCACCAAACTTACAACAAACACCAACTTCACATCATTATGAACTCAAGGCAACACTAACAATCGGGAACTATTTCCACAATTCATAGTGTACATGTACTTTATCATTCCATTGTATTATAGAGGAACTACCTTTTCCAACTTTAGACATGCTCATTATTTCATTATAAGACTCAATGTGCAATAAATTTCAAATCACACATAGGCATAATAAACATGACAAATTATGAGGCAAATAAGAAATCTTATTAGATGCACATTAACATATGAAGTACATACATCCATTACTAAGTTTATGATAACAATAACAAGAGAATGCAACATATTATCATAAAAGGAACTTATAACATAAGGATACATGCAACTCATATTCATATGAAAGACCCCAAAACATAATAAACTACTAAGAGTTTTGGTCTCAAGCTTAAATAAGAATAGAAGGAAAATATAAGGATAACAACCACCTCACTAATCAACTCATTCTCCCCCACTTTGGGTAAACCCATCTAAGAACAAATAAACACAACCATAAGTAACTGTGACTCACCGGGACTTTATTCCAGATTAGCTCCTTTGTTGGCATGTAGCATGTAGAAATGGTTCTTCTTTTGAGCATTAGGATTTGGACCATCACGAGGAGCTTGGTTGGTATCCTTCCATTTTTTCTTGAGGGTTGGGCAATCTGTCATCTTATGTACTTTCTTTTGACACCCATCTATACCGGCAAAAACACCTACCCAAATGTTGCTTTCTACATGTTATACGTCTAAAACTTTCTAAAGTAGAGCCACCTCTACTCCCTCCTTGAGATTTTGGGTTGTTCACCCTATCATTGCTCACCGTAGGGGAATATTGATTGTAAAATGTCTTCTTTAACTTAGGTTGACTTGGTTGCTCCGGCCTATCTCTCTTCCCATCTCTATTTATCTTCCTAAGCTTGGTATCCTAAATTTGTTGGACATATACCATGAGTCTTGAGATATGCATATAATGATGGAGCATTTCCGTACGACACTCTTCTTAAACCAAACTAGACACTACCATCACAAACTTATTCATTCTAGCCCTAGAGGTTTCTACCAAGGTTGGGGCATACACAGAGAGTTGGGTGAACTTAAGGGAGTATTCCTTCACACTCATTCCCTCTTGATGAAGGTTCATGAATTCCACTAACTTGTTCTCCCTCAACTTTAATGGCTAAAACCTATCAATAAAGGTCATCTTAAACACTCCCCAATCTACCGGGCCCGTCCTTACAGGTCTCTAATTTCTCCATTGCTCAAACCACAATTGTGACACATACTTTAGTTATTAGGTGGCTAGTTCCAGTTTTCCATAAAAGTTACTCCCATAGTATCTAACACCTTAAAAACATCATCAATAAATCCTGGTAGATCCTCATCAACCTTAGTTCTTTGAAAAGTAGGAGGATTTATCCTTTTAAAATCTAGGATTCTAGATGCGGGAGTACATGCATTGGGGTTCACTTGGGATCCAACTCCTTGGGATGTCATTGCTTGAGCTTTAGTAGTGATGACTTGAGCTTGAGTCTTCATGATTTGGGTTAAATTTTCGAAATCATCCCTTATATCCACATTAGACATGAACCTTTCCTCATTGGGAGCTTGTACGTTGGGGCATTTGAGGGGAAACCTCCTCATTCACATTTTCTTCTTGAGTCCTCCTTGCATTATCCTCTGTTGTATTGATGTTCCTAAAATTGCAAGATTAAGGTTAGGAACTCATAGACATACACTTTAACATAGACATCAACTCTTCTAGACGTGGCTTGTGACACTTTGGACCCTAAGACTATCTCCATAACCTTATGCTCTGATTCCAACTTTATAACGACCTAGGAGTACCCTCTATGCATCACACGACTTACTTGACCTCTCGGAGGTCTTATACAAGTCTCTTAGCATTCATATATCACATAGGTAATGCATAAATAAAACTTTTCACAGTAAAGTCAATAAGGAAATTCTTTTATAAAACATAAGAAGAAATAAATCTTGTCACAAGCCATCTTAGACACATTTTATTATCATAAGGTCATAGCCCTTACATTGAAATATAGATACCAGTCTTTATTCAAAGTCTTTAATTAATGAAACTAGAAATAACATCATTGTTCTCGAACATATGAGGGCATACCGAGAGTCTTTAAGGAATAGTTTACTTTTCAAGCTTCAACTCTAAGATCCTCACTTACTTCCACCTATACTTATAGAAATAGAGAAAAATATGGAGTTAGTACAATTAAGCACTAAGTATGAAGATCATGCTAAAACATGCTTTAGCGAGTACATTTTAGTTGAACACTATGCATTATGTCAATTTAGTAAAATGGTCATCAATCATCCTCTAAGATATATAGAAACCAATCACCTTACATACAAACCCATTCTTAACATTAAGATACATTCAATACATATAGACCATCATCTTTTCCTTTACGTCTTAACCTCAAGTAACCCTGAAGCATCACTTGGTGCAATGAGTTGATAATGTCCTATCCACCATCAACCCTCAAGAAATACTCTAAGGCCACCTAATATGGACTCACATGCATACTCCTTGAAATCAACCACATTCATTCGTAAGACATAGACATAACATAATCATAATCATCAAGTAACTCATTAACCATTTAGACTCTCTATCAAAAGTTATCCTAAGACCTACCTAGGTATGTCATGAAGAGACCGCCCATACAACCTCTTCAATACACACCTAAGTGATCCTTAAGAAATACAAGGATAAGGATACTTCCTTTAGATCACAAATGAACAAGTCAACATATTCTTCATTAACATTAGACATAAAGTCAAATTTATTCATTAACATCATATAAAAGACCCATTCATTCATTTACATCAAAAGGACACACCAAGACTTCCTTCAAATGACTACTTGTTCAATGCGTAGATGGCGCCCCATTCCGCCACGTATCCTAAGTAGTACACCCTTAGGAATACCTATTGATTACATTCTTTTTTTTTGTGGGGTCTAGCTTGAACTGATAAAGACCATGGGAACTTATTATGGAAGTCTATTACTAACCCTACATGATGAGGGATGCCCACTTGCGTACGGTAGGGTAATTCTTTTAGCTTTCACATGGAACACCACTATCTAGTCTTATGCGAGCCCATAGTTATGGGATAATGAGATTGCTTTTAACTACAACATCTCGACTCACGAAGAGTACCCATATCAAGAGGTTACTTTTGGATACTACATCTCTAATAACCAAGAGTATCCACCCCATTTCAAATCCTCTTGGGGCTTAGCATTAATCCCTAGGAGTTTTAGACTTTCATTAAATTCATTATATATAGGTTAAAGGATTGCTACTAAGTAATACATCTCAACTCACGAAGAGCACTCATCCAAGCCTATGATTCGTTCATTGGAAATCTCCTAGGAATATTGAGGTTGTTACTATACACAATATCTCTACTAACGAAGAATGTCCACTGCAAAATTCCCATTCTTTCATTGGAGTTCTATTGAGAAAACCTATCAATAGACTCACATGTATTACATTTTTTTCAGCTTCATTCATTCATTCATTAATTGTGTGTGTATATGTGAGAAAGCCTTTCACATTACTGCTATAATTTAATACATTGTCTTCTAGACAGGATCATAGTTCATTCATCATAATCCACCCTCAATCATACTTTGCATTCTCAACATACTTCAATTAGTCATACCATCTACAAGACACAAATTCAGAACTTCATATCACATCTATACATAAACATTATCAAATTACTTTACTTCACATTGAATGCCTTCAGGCCATAGCCACAACACACATGCATATTCATACATATTATCTAAACACCGCCACCATAAGTGCATAACACCACACAAGAGCAATTGAATAAGAAATAGAACAATTAAATTAAATTACCCTTTATCTAATCCATGATCACCCTTTCTAAATTTTCCATCATTTAATCATAATTAGTCATGAATAGCAGTAGATAACCATAATACAAATAATATCCAATAACATTCATCAAACCCACTTTATAAGACAATTAAGGAGATTTGGTCAAAACATGGGTTCTTCAAGGAACTCCATTAAAATAATCTTAAAAATATTTATCCAACATTAATATATCACTATCTTGACATAGAAAAATGTCACATCCGGGGAGCACCCTCTACACTTAACCGATGGTGTCGTCCTCTCTAACGACTAAGACTAGCCTCTTAGCTTACATCATTACATTCATCGGTCAAAATTAGCGGAAATCTAAAACTTTGTACTAATTCTACATTGAGGTTTACATAGATCTGTACATACACATAGTGTATATATATATATATATATATATATATATACATATCGAGTACACATAGACTGTTCATATATGACATTACTTAGTCTTCTACTTTATTGCACATAGATATATATGACTATAACATACTCTCAATAAGTCGTCACATCTCATAACTATCTAATAAGAGTATATAAATTTGGGCCTAGCCCATGCATCAATAAAATAAGACCACATATGGGTCATACAATGTCTAATATAATAATGAAAAGGAAAGAACAGAAGAGTCTTAATACTAAAAGAACTTCATAAGCTTGATAGTGGCATCACCCGCGGAAAGTAAGCACCTACCCAACTTGAATGATTGAGAATTCCAAGTTCTCTTCAAAGTCGTCTCAAAAACCCTTCAAATGGGGTTAATACACCACTTGTACTAAGTATGAGACCATATGCACACATATCTTGAAATCATGCTAAAAATGGACATTTCATTAATCTATGTAATTTATCTTGAAAAAGCTTTATGCACGTTCAATAAGACCATATCAATCAATAATACACATTCATTAGTCAAAAACATGTACATAACAAGACCAACTATACTAAGTCTAGTTAAGTCAACATGTAAATCACATAATTGGACAGATAGTCAAACCACTCTATCATCATGTACTAACATGAACAAGCATGAACAAGAGTTCATTATAACATAACCAAAGCAAGACAATCCCACGAACACCTATTAAGTCAACAAGTGCAATGACCAAGCAAATCCCTATAACCTTACTTTATCAACTAAATTAATAAGATCATGACTAACATCCCACTTCACATAGCATGGCATTAAAGAGTACCCATCATCATAATTTAACAATGTAGACAAACATATATTCAGAAGTGAAATAATCAACGTAAAGTATCAATAATCTGCAAGTTCATCACATAAATATCATGTACCATTATAAGGATATTAATATATAAGAACATCCTCCTAAGACTTCCCTCAAGTCTACCTAGTACAATGTTTAGGTAGATTCCCATACCCCTACCTAGACTATGCTAAACCCCTTAGGTTATCCTAGTTAGAGTTTATCCCTTTAGTTCATTTTACCTTTTGGGAACATTTTTCCTCAACCAACATAGACCACATGAGCTAATTTGGAATCTGGTGTCATGGAATCCTACACTAAAAGAAGGCGGACTAATTTCCAAGGTAGTACCAAAACATCAACATAGAAACTACGTGGATCCACTAACTAGTATTCCTATGGGGGCAACATAATTCAACAACTAGGAGATATAGTCAGGACCCTCTTTGTGATACATGCATTATAGTCTCCAATCTCAAGAGTACATTATTGATCCTACCTTATCTATGTGATAAGGGACACTTCTCACTCTAGTTAACTCGTTCCTAAGATAGATTCCCTTTTGAAATGTCTTTAATATATTTATTAATCATCATAACTTAATGTAGGTAATAGGGTCTAATCTCTTTTATAGTCATTGTCATTAGCTCATTAGGAATTGCATGAGAATATCCTTTCATTGCAAGCCTGATATGTGATATTAGCTTAATAAGGCACATATTTAATTCAAACCAACCTTATATCATTTCATATTAAACATAATCTCACAATCACATAGTCAGGACATTCAATTCAACATCATACCAACACGTACTTAGGCTAATCACAAGTCATGTTTCAATTGAACTACATCATCAATCACAAACCATCATAATATAAATAAAGGTTAGGATCATAAATACTTACTCAATCTCATTAAATAGTCATCATCATGGTCTTACCATCAACCAACAAATTACATCCAATAACATGTGTAGTAACATCAATCAATAGTAACTAACACAAGAACTAGGTCAATTGTATCATTATTATCTAATTAACATAAATTCATAACCTAGGTTTAGGGAAACAGGGTTAATCATGAATTCATCAAGAATTTGATTCAATCCTCTTACCCTAGTCATTTCATACATGAATTAGAATAGATAAAACAAGTCTAATGATCAATTCATTCTTCAATTCCCATAAATTCATGACTAAGAACCATGATTTGGGAAGTTGGGAAATGGAACATGATCAACATGAAATTTCATTAATTAATATCTATTAATCAACAATATATACTCAACTAGTCATAGGAAATTACAATTTATCATCAATTTTATGTTTTGAAGAAATCCCATTAGAATTGGAAAACCCCATTGAATTGGGTAACTTAGAAATCAACTTTGAAAGGACCTCTTGGAGGAAGGAATCCGAAGTGTGAAGAACCCATACCTTAATGAAGTTAAATCCACGAAATTGAAGTAAAATCATAGTGAAATTGACCTTCTTCTTCAAGGTTTTTTCCTTCTTCAATGGAGGAATTTGGGGAAAGAGAAAGTAGAGAGAGGTGAGAGCTTTTGGGTTTGTCTTGGGATTCGGGTTCCGAGTGAATTAAAATGTCTTAGAACTGATCCTAAGTCAATCATTTGTCACCGCTACATTACTAAAAACACCCCTCACTTAAATTGGTCTCTTTGGGAAGTCAAAATGTCAAAAAATACGATTTTACCGGATCAGACAAGTGGCTCTGCGTCGCGAGGCCAACACGAATTTTTATTTTTGAAAAAGAGACTGAACTAGTGAGGTCCTTATGGTCTGTGCATCGTGTAGCAGCTCGCTGATTCTTGGCTTACGCAGGCTTCCAAAGCAGCCTGCCCACCCATGTTGGGGTCCTCCTCAAGGACCTTTCGAGGAGTCCTTGAGGCTTCATTATTGGACATTTACACCCTGTATTCCATACTCTACCTAAACAATATGTTTTTACATGTTTTAGACTTCATTTGACATTCCGAAACTTTCACCAAACTTAGCCACATCAACTAGTTCAATTTAGACTAGCTTCCGGACGTCAAGGACGTTTATAACGTCTTTGCTCTAAAACTTCTCGGATGACTTATAAACATTATTTTAGGTATTAAACAGTATAACCAACATTAAATAAACTTGTGAGGCTCTAGATTAGGCCTTGACTTTTCGGAGTTTTACATTATCCCCTCCCCCCCGGAACATTCGTTCCCGAATGACAATAAAAACTTTTTAAGGAAGGAATAGACTCAATACTAGAAGACCAACCAACAACAATACATAATAACAACAATCATATCATTTACACAAGGTAATTAGAAACTTCAATCACCACACATAAGGCTCAAAATCACATTGTGAGGAATTTCCTTATCACAACAATTAGACCTCAACATATCATATTTGAGTCAATTACACCAAATATTAACTTTTCAACATTGTTAATATCGTTTCATAAAGACTCACAATATCACAATGCACAACATGAATCAAAAATAGAAGAATTCCAAAATCTCCAAGTAAAAAGCACAATTCACTGTAACTTCATTGAGAATGAAAGCAACTTCAATTTTATTCATTATTTTCATTATTAATAGGAATAAGTAACCTTAATTATCAAATAGATGAGGTAACGGGACTTCATGTCGTCCTCGGCCTCCCATGTTGCACCCTCAACTAGGTCATTCTTCCATAACACATTTACGGAAGCCACCTCCTTGTTCCTTAACTCCATTACTTGACTATCAAGGATTTTAACCAGAACCGCCTCATAGGAGTGGTTATCCTTTACACTAAGACCCGCAATACGAAGAATAGACTATGGATCACCGATACACCTCTTAATCATAGAAACATGGAAAGCCGGATGAATAGATGCCAATTCACTAGGAAACCTCAACTCATATGCAACCTTACCAAATCTTTGCAAGATTTCATAGGGAACTAAATAACGAGGACTCAACTTCCCTTTCTTTCCAAATCTAAACACCCCTTTCCTAGGAGAAATTTTCAAGTACACTTTATCACCTTCTTCAAACTCTAATTCCCTTCTCCTATGATCAGCATAAGACTTTTGCCGACTATAGGCTATTTGCAATCGATTCCTTATGATATGAACTTTCTTTAAAGTCTTATAAATAAAATTGGGACCAAGAAGTGAAGACTCACCAACTTCAAACAACCCAATAGGAGACCTACACCTCCTACCATACAAGGCTTCATAAGGAAACATGAATATTGATGAATGGAAATTATTATTATAAGCAAACTCCACCAAAGGCAAGTGTTTATCCCTATTTCCCTTGAAATGTATTACACAGGATCTAAGCATATCCTCAAGGGTTTTAATAGTATGCTCCGATTGAGCATCCGATTGAGGATGAAATGCGGTGATTAAATTCACTTTAGTACCCAAACCTTCTTCGAATGACCTCCAAAACCTAGATGTGAATTGTGAAACCCTATCCGATATGACGGATAACAGAATACCATGGCATCACACAATCTCATCTATGAAGATCTTTGCATCATTCTCTGTTGAATAGGTAGACTTGACGGGAATAAAATGATCGGATTTGGTCAACCTATCCAAAACCACCGATATGGAGTCATATTGCTTTTGTGTCCGAGACAGACCTACCAGGAAATATATATTGATGTCTTCCCACTTCCAAGTTAGAATTTGGATTTCTGAAGTAAACCACCCAACTTTTGATGTTCTGCTTTCACTTGTTAGCAATTTGGGCACTTTGCAACATATTCCACAATGTCCTTTTTAAAACCTTCCCTCCAAAACATTTCCCTAAGGTCATGATACATCTTTGTCGAACCCGGATGAATGGAGTAATGTGACCATGAGATTCCTCAAGAATATGGTTCCTCAAACCATCTATATTGGGAACACACAACCTTCCTTGATACCCCAAGACACCATCCCTCCCCAAAGGAGAATGACTCATTAACCTTACCAAGAACCGATTTCTTCAACTCCATCAATGGTTGATCAAAGGGTTGTTTGGACTTAACCTTAACTACAAAAGATGACTCAGAGTTATGATAGACCATAAAACCACTATTTCGAGAATGTTCAATACGAACCCCTTAACAAGCCAACCTATGTACATCCTTCACTAGGTTTCTCTTTGATTCCTCACCATGGGACACAATTCTCATGGACAAACGACTTAAACCATCCGCTACCACATTTGTCATAGTATTTCAATAACTCTAACCACCTTTTTTGTCGGAGATTCAAATACTTTTGAGTAAACACATATTGAAGACTCTTGTGGTCGGTATACACATCAACATTGACACCATACAAGTAATGCCTCCATATTTTCCAGGAAAATACCACGGCCACTAACTCTAGATCATGAGTTGGATAGTTTCTCTCATTCACCATAAATTGTCTAGAATCATAGGCTACCACTTTCCCATGTTGCATAAGCAAACACCCTAAATTCACTCAGGATGCATCACAATGTACAGCGAAGCCCTTTATACCCTTTTATAAAGTCAACATCGGAGCAGATGTAAGCCTATCATTCAAGATTTGGAAGCTTCTCTCATATGCCTCCGTCCACTAAAATTTCTTACTCTTTTGGGTCAAAGTAGTTAAGAGAGATGCATTGGACTCAAAACCATTTACAAACCTCTGATAATGACCCGCTAGACCAAGAAATTCCTAATATTGGTTGGAGTCAACGGTCTTGGACAATTCTTCACCACCTAGGTTTTTCTTGGATCAACCTCAACTCCCTCATTAGAGATTATATGACTAAGAAACTCCACCGACCTCAACCAAAACTCACATTTTCTATACTTTGCAAATATTTGGTTCTCCTAACGCACTTATAACACCACCCTAAAATTGTTCATATCATCACCCTCATTTTTTGAATATATTATGATGTCGTCAATGAAGACAATGATAAATTAATTTAGGTAACTTTGAAACACTCTATTCATGAGATCCATAAATGATACCTGGTAAATAGTGAAACAAAGGACATTACTAAGAACTCATGCCATTTTTGGTATATCCTCACCTCTCACCCTTAGTTGGTGATACCCTAACTTCAAGTCAATCTTAGAAAAGTATCTTGCCCCTTGGAGTTGATCAAATAAGTCATCAATCCGACGGAGAGGATACTTGTCATTAATAGTGACTTTATTGAGTTGGCAATAATCGATGCACATTCTAAGAGACCTATCCTTCTTCTTCAAAAACAAACCCGGAACACCCCGTAGAGAAATACTATGTCTAATAAAGCCTTTGTCTAGTAAATATTTGAATTGAGCCTTCAACTCTTTCAATTCGGATGGAGCCATCTGATAAGTGGGATTCTTTATCCAGTAACAAGTCAATAGAAAAATTAATTTCCTGTTCGGGAGGGATACTAGGAAGATCGTTAGGAAACACCTACGAAAGTTCCCTCAATACGGGGACTGACTCAATGGGAGGAATTTTGGAGTTTAAATCTTGGACTCTTACTATATGGTATATGCACCCTTTAGGGATCATTTTACTAGCCTTAAGACAAGATATGATGACCTCTAGGAATATAATTTACCCCATTCCACTCTAAAATAGATTTATTTGGAAAGTTAAACTTCACCACCTTGTTCTATAATCTGTTGAAGAAAAACAAGCATACAACCAATCTATACCCAAAATAACATTAAAATCCAGTATATCAAATTCACTAGTTCAACATAAGTAACTCTATTGGGTAACATTATAGGAAAATTTCAATTCACCCTTTTTGCAACAACCGACTCACTCACCGGGGTAGACACTATGAAATGTTCATTTAGAATGTCGGGTAAGATCTCAAACTTCTTAGCTATAAAGGGAGTAAAAAATATAATGTAGTGCCCGGATCAACTAAAGAATACACATCAATGGAAAAGACTTTCATCATACCGGTCACCACATCGGAGAAGTCTCTTGCTCACCCTTTGAACATAGTGCATAAAAGTGATTATTCTTCGGAGCATCATTAGAAACACTTTCTTGTCCACTCTCCTTGTCTTTCCCCTTCACATTTGGAAATATCTAACTTTGTGCCACTTTTACCAAAAAAAAAAACAATTATCCATTCTCTTAATACAATAACCATAGTTATTCTTTCCACACTTTTCACAAGTTAGATTCTTGGTTGGTTAACTAGTATCGCTTCGCCTTCTAGGCTTAGGGTTAGACACCCTATCATTCCTAGCCTTAGGAAACTTCATTCGAAACCCTCTTATTAAAGAACATTCATACCTCCTTGATGAAGGTTGATGAAATCCACCACCTTGTCTTCCCTCTTCTCCCTCGGAAAGAACCTATCAAGAAAAGCCTTGTTGAACACCTCCCAAGTCACTAGTCCACCCCTTAAAGGCCTATTATCCCTTCATTGGACGTACCAAGATTGGTCCACATCTTTGAGTTGTTAAGTAGCTAACTCCGTCTTCTTATTAGTATACAACCCCATAGCATAGAGGATCTTTTATATTTCATCAATAAACTATTGGGGGTCTTCTTCAACCTTGGACCCATAGAAAGTATGAGGATTCATCCTAGTGAAATCCCTCAAACGGGAGGCCATGGTAGAAACGTGTGGATTAGCTCGGGGTATACCCTCTCGATTAGCTTTGGCCATCATGCCTTGAGCTTGGGTAGTTGAGGCTTGTGTTTGGATAGTAATGGCTTAGGCCACTTGGAAAAGAGAAGCCCGGATGGCACCATCCATCAAATGAGGATTGATCGAAACTTAATCATCATTATATTCTTCAAGAGGAGGGACTTGATCACCACGGGGATGAACTCCCGCATTGGCAATCTCTTCATCAAGTCTTTTTCCTGCGTTCCTTAGAGTATTCGTTGCCTATAATCACAATAAGAGGATTATATTCAAAAGCACATAGAGCTAAACACTAGAGACACGATATTGAACTCCCAAGAAAGTGAGAGTTTCCTAAGAATCATATAGATTCCTATCCATAAGTGTGGCATATTCAACCTGGCTCTAATAACAAGCTTGTCACATTTAGGGAGCACCCCATAGATGTAATCGGCGTCATCATCCTCTATGATGACTAAGGCTAGACTCTTAGCTTACATCATTACATTCATAGTTAAAAATTAGCGGAAATTTAAATACTACTTCTTTATTGAGGTTTACATAAATCTGTACATACACATAGTATATATATATCGAGTATACACAAACACTTCGTATATTAATATTACTTAGTCTTCCACTTTTATTACACATAGATATATTGAAATATATCATAGTCTCAATTAGTTGTATCATCTCATAGCCATCTAATAGGAGTATAACAATTTTGACCTAGCCCATACATCAATAAAATAAGACCACATATAGATAATACGATGTTTAATATCCAAATTAAAATGAAAGAACATAAGAGTCTTAATACTAAAATAACTTCATAAGCTTGATAGTGGTATTGCCCTCGGAAAGTGAGGACCTACCGAACTTGGATGATTGAGAATTCCAAGTCTTCTTCAAGTTCGTCTCAAAATCCCTTCAACGATCCGAACCTAAAATGTTTGGGAAAAGGAAGAAATGGGGTTAGTACACCACTTGTACTAAGTATGAGACCATATGCACACATATCTTGAAATCATGCTAAAAATAAACATTTCATTAAACTATGCAATTTATCTTGAAAAACTTTATGCACATTCAATAAGAACATACAAATAAATAAGACACATTCATCAGTCCAAAGCATGTAGATCACAAGACCAACAATACTAAGGCTAGTCAAGTCAACATGCATATCACATAATTGGGCACATAGTCAAACCACTTTATCATAAAGTACTACCATCAACAAGTATGAATAAGAGTTCATTATAACATAACCAAAGCAAAATAATTATCCATGAACTCCTATTAAGTCTCAATGTATGTGAAAGACAAAAGGGGGTGAATTAAAATATCATTCAGTCGACTTCCTGTAATTGCCAGTCGACTCCCCTGCATGTTAGTAGAAAATAATAGTAATCTGCAGTAAGTACTGGTTCAGAACACCGATAGGGTGTCTATGTCCAGTGTGCTTGGGTTTCAAGGTTTCTAGTAAAGCTTTGAAGTTAACTTCTGATGTACAGGGTCTATGTGATTTCATCTTGTCTAATATGCAAATCAATGTTCTACCTTGACACTTTATCTAATTGTAGACCTACCCTCTAAATCTTTCTTTCTCTTTTCTTTTCGATTGTTTCACTCACGTGATTACAAACCTTTATGAAAGATAAAAGAACTTTGCACTTTAAGCTCAAGTGATGTTGTGTACTTAACAACTAACAGTAAGATAGGTTTATATAAATATAGATGGTTGCTTCTCTGTTTTGGAAACCCAAGGGAGTTGTAACTCAAGGATTCTAAAGATGATTGCTTGATTTATTTAGATTGATTTGCGAAATAATATCCATATTCGATATGCACCTGATTAAATTGATTCCTTACTTTTTTAGACGATCTCATTGAATCTTGGTTTATCTTTAATTACTTCCTTGAATCTTGGTTGATGTATTCTTCCTTAAATCTTGAATGATATTCAATCTCGTCTATGAATCTTAGTTGATTGATTTACATATGTTCATTTTCCTTCTTCAACTGTTTGTACTGCTTGACTTGATATTTCGTGTCTCCCATGTGTTGCTTCAGGAATCCTGATTGTGATTCTAGTTGTCTTGAGCTTTTTCTTTGTGTTATTTTCCATATTGTCTTCATGATTGCTAGGCTGCTCCTTGTTGATTCCTGCGAGTTTTCATTATTCATAATATAAAAACTTAACAGCATCCCCCTTTTTGATAATGATAATTATAACTAATTCAAGTTTAATTTTACTTTCATGCCTAATGTATCTTGGACTATCATACACTTGTGTGCTCGCCCTTTTTTTTGGCTACCCCTTGTTAATATGTCATGTATAAATTTAGTCCTCAAAATTACAGTCCAAAAGATAAGGTGATATATCTCGTCAAACTAATTGTCTAAATTAAATAGGAAAAGGTCCACTGCCCTAATGATCACAAAAAAAATACTTGAGAGTATTGAGCACATTCCTGCACAAAGTGTTAAGAGAGTGCTCAATAGTCTTAGATAAGGTGGATTTAGTGGTATTCATTGCCAACTCTTTGTGGACAGAGTCATCTGTATTTTGTTTGAAGTTACCTTTCTTTAGAATTGTATTGATTGAGCTAGTGGAATCCTTCTTAAGTCCTCCCACCACAAGTCGAAGCTTTCAAACATCGGTGCTAGAGTCCTTGTGAAGTTGTAGCACCCTTCCAAGGGTATCCTGTAAAACTTGCATGTGAGATTCCATTCCATCTAGCATTACCTTAATGTGTTATGCGTCTTTGAGAAGCAGCGCAGCAGAGTCGGTTGATATTCTAGTAGCCCTAAGTTTATAACTCTAGATTGGACAGACACTTTCTTGTACCATTTATCATTAACGAGGACATATTCCATGCTTTAGAACGTATGGGTGTCATAAGTGGTATCTATCAATGGAGACCTATACATAGAGAGATCCATAAGAGAGTCTACAAGATTACAAGAAATAAGCAATCTATAGGGTAAGATGGTAGAAAGAATATTGTCTTCGATGCTTTAATCATGTACTTGTGAAAACACAAAGCCTAATTTAAATGGATCTTTTCAAGAAGGCGGTAGAGAACAAAAATATCTCTGCATGAGATATTTCTTTGAGAGACCTTCCGTAGATACAGGGTGGAAGCCACAATATGGGAGAGAATGCGTTTCTCAAAAACAAGGAATATGGGACCAAAATTTGAGATACCGGAATCAGTTTCAGTAACAAAAATCTTAGCATCTTCAAGAGATATTTAAAATTAATCAAGCCACAAATTTCCATGTATAAATGGAATATTACCAGAATATTCAGATTTAAACACTTCCTTCAATACAGTGTCATTCAAAATAACACGGTTACCAAAAGCTAGGGTTTCTCACTCACCCCTGTCAGTAGAGATCCAAAGGTTTTCACAAAATAGATGAATTGGCTTTGAAAAATTCAAGCTCACATAGACGCAGTAGAAGAGAAAACTTCTAGGCATGAAAGAAGATACTTATAGTGTAGTGAGATGCCTCAAGTTTTTCAAGATTTTTCACCCGAAAATGCCCATAAGGGAGCTTTGACAAGGAAGCAAATATCATTTTGTGTTCCAATCCCACAGAAAAGCAATGAATCATCATCAAGGGAAAGTATATGGGAAAACAATGCAGGCCTTCTTGTTGTGTTTCTTCTTCGATGATGATGGTCATTTCTTGGACGAACAAGAATGGACTACAAACTCTGATCTAGAAGAATTATAAAAGAGGTCAAAGAGGTCTCATACAAGCCTCTTAGCATAATCTTCATGCCATAATGAACTTGAAATAATGTGAAAAATTTTCTACTTTTATAAAGTGAAGTATACTTAGGCTTCTCACATATCATATGTGGAGTTTACATAGACTCCTCGTTTATGAAGTTTACATAGAGTTATCGTTTAGCAATATAAGAGATTTACGATCATAGTCTAATATTGTCTAACAACACCATCTATTTATAAGAGTTCAAAAAAAGCCTACAAATAGGGTCCTTATCCCTTTAGACAGAATAGTATTCAAAACAATGTGCATAAAAGAAGATTAATTTTATTACATCAATAAAGAAAACATAAGGTGCCCACTAGTGCATATGTCCTTGAATCTTTGAGGACCTACCACAATGTCTTGGAGATAAGAAGACCAAGCTTTCTTCAAGTATGGAGAAGAAACCAACTAGTCGAAACCTATACTCATAATATAATAGGGAGAAAAGGAGTTAGTACAATTAATTCACTAAATATGGAGAAATGCATAAAAACCTTTAAAACATGTGGAAGGGACATTTACATGTGGTGCATGCATTTA
Source organism: Solanum habrochaites (assembly GCA_027704765.1). NCBI lineage: Eukaryota > Viridiplantae > Streptophyta > Magnoliopsida > Solanales > Solanaceae > Solanum > Solanum habrochaites. The sequence goes on along the minus strand of JAKWJA010002493.1, from coordinate 43,942,270 downwards.
AAAGGTTTTGAAATCCATTTGCATCATCAATACAACACATAAGTCAATACATGAATAATCTCTAAACTTTAACTCAACATGACTTTAACTGTTCCTAAGGGTCCACTTGTGCAATGTAGAGTTAGCATCCCATACTACCAACCCTACCAAGACTTCCCACAGAAACCAACTTGGTCACACATGTTACTATTAAACTTGTTATGAAAGATATTTTTCCATAATCATTTCATAACTACAAGGAACCACCTACAACAACCTTCTTAGACTACTATCGCAATGTACAAGTGAAGTCCCATACCCCCACTTCCACATAGTAAACTCATTCGGAGGTTTTACACTAGTTCTTACTTCTTCATTACCTTATTACTTCATTACATTAGGGAAGATCAACCATGAGCAACATAGACCATGAGTGCTTCAATGGAATCCGGTTTTTTAAGCCCCACACCAAAAAAAGGTGTTCTACTTGCTAAGGTAGAACCAACTAACTAGCTACTATGTGGATCCACTAGATATGTCCTACGGGGGCACGTAGTTAAGGGATATGTAGATTGCTTCTACGGACTCTACCTATTGCATTAGCAGAGTATTCCCCATCTCATGAATATTACAAGGATGACCCATCCTGTTGCATTAACGGGAGGGTCTTTTCCTCATTGGTTGTATCCTCTTGTGCTTAGTATACTTCCCAAGTTACTACCATTGTTCTCTTAATTTTATCTGCATGTGTGAAGAGTAATTTATCTTCATTCAATAAAATTCAACATAAATCTCTTAGACTAATTGGGTGAAAATATAGTTCATCCAAGAATCATCATATATATGTGGAAGGCACTTTCACAATCTCAATTATAGTGTTATCATGAGGACTATACTTTCAATCAACACAACAGACAAAATTCATCATACATAATTCATTCCACACCATAGACAAGGTTCAGAGAATGTCAACCATTTTAATTACCTTTCTTGTATACTTTCATAAGCCATACACCTTACAAGCAAATTCAAAGTCTATGTACAATATTCTTCATCACATAAACAACCCTAGAATTTTCCCTTTTTTCAAGGTTACAAATCAAGTATTACGATTACCTTTATTAAAATTACAATAGGCATGGAATACAAGATTAAATAAGTAGATAATCATCAATTACAATACATCATGCTCATAATTACTCAATTCATCACACAACATAAATAAAAGTTGGGTTATGGGGACTGTGTGTTCTAGGGGGATTTTGAAAATAAAAATCATCAATTAATACCATTATATTAATAATATAAGGCACATAAAATAACGAAAACGATTTAACAGTTAAACCATGGCTAGATTACAAAACCCTAGTTTTTGTCATAATATAGATTTTGAAATTTGAAATTTTGAAGGACTTCATGGAGAAACTAATCCATGCATGAATCAATATCCCCATACCTTAGTTAATAAAAGTACACGAAGTTGAAGTGAAAAAGGTTAAATCTTAAGTGCCCTAGCTTGAGTTCTTCGTTTCTCTTCAATGGTGGTCTTTGGGGAAAAGTGAGAGAAAGTAGAGAAAAGTTGGAGTGATTTGTGTTTGGGGAAATAATGGGGTGTTAGGTTAGTTAATGGACTTGGGGTACTTATATATTCTTTAAATAACTTAATTAACCACCCCATTAACCCTTAATTAATCAGTTAACTAGTTAACCAATTAACCTACGAATTTAAAAACTTGGCAACGCATCTTGACCCTCAAACGACGAACCCCCGTCTACAGGGTGCCGACCAAATGATGGGACCGTACTGGAAATCAGTGGTGTTTTGGATCCATTTTGTCAAATGGATACGTGTAAACCAACGACACCTATCGAAGAAGTGTTATTCAAACGACGGCTCGTCGTTGCTGCTCGTAGTTGCACACGGCAAATTGACAACTTTTAAAGGTCAAGGAAAGGTCCTCCTCAAGGACCCCTAGGGCGGTCATTGGGAAGTCGTACCTGGACATTTTGACCCTAAAAATAGTATACTCTATATTCCACACCTTTCCACTAAATTTGACTTGATTCTGACTCTCAAAACCCTTTTAAACATGCCAAGGCACACTAGTTCACATTTCACCATTCTCCGGACGTCATGGTCATTTCTTGTAATTTTGACTCTAAGACTCGCTAATTGGTTTAAATACATTAATTTAGGCTTAGAAACAATGTTTATGAGTTTAGTTCATAATGTGAGGCTCTACACTAGGTCATGGACTTTCTGAGTGTTACTTTATCCCCTCTTGGGAACATTCGTCCCTGAATAACACCTAAATTTTTTTTGTAGGGAGAGAATAACTTAAGACAAGCAGCCCAACCAACAAAAAAAAACAATAACATAAATCTATTATAATTCACAGTACATAGGAGTAACTCACAACTCCATTCAACGCATAACCATGACATTACTCATAGCAATTCAATTAACAGTTTACCACATATAAGAGCTCAACATCACAGCATGAGGAACTACTTTCTCAATATCAGCATGAACATCAAGATCCACTTATGCTAACCTTTTTTCAAAACATATTAAATAAGCTCACTACCATTTCATGAAGGAAATCATACACATACCACCAAAAAGTGCAAGTTAAGCAAAAAGATCATTTTTTATGTAAACTCATTTTATCATGAACCTTTACCATAAATATGAACATATTAGAAAAGCAAGTCAAATTGAACATTATTCATTATTTTATTATAAGAGTACTATTACAAACCTCAACTTTGGCTTGGATTTTGAAGGAAAAATTGAGGATAAACGGACTTCATGTCGGCCTCGGCCTCCCATGTTTCTCCCTTAACTAGAGGTGGTTTCTCCATAGGACTTTTACGGACACCACCTCTTTAATCCTCAACTTCTAAACTTGGAGATCTAGGATTTCAAACGGAAAGTCCTCATAACAAAGGTTCTCATTTACACCTAACTTTTCAATTGGAAGAATGGATACCAGGTCACCTATATACTTCTTAAGCATAGAGACATGAAATACGAGATAAATCAAGGCTAATTCACTTGGTATGTTCAACTCATAAGCACTATTTCATAAGGACCCACATATCGGGGACTTAGCTTCTCCTTTTTACCAAATATCATCACCCCTTTCATAAGTGAAATGTTTAAGTATACCCAATAACCAATTTCAAACGGAAGGTCTTTTCTTATATTGTCAGCATAACATTTTTGTCGACTATAGGTTGCTTTCAACCTATCCCTTATTATTCAGACTTTCTCTATAGCCTAATAGACTATCTCAGGACAAAAAAGTGGAAACTCACGAACCTCAAACCACCCAATTGGAGACCTACATCGCCTACCATATAGAGTTTCAAAAGGTTCCATAAAAATACTCGAATGGTTGTTAGTATTATAAGAGAACTCAATGAAATGTAGGTGATCGTCCCAAATTCTCTTCAAATCAATTACACAAGCTCTTAACATATATTCTAGGGTTTGAATTGTATGTTCCGCTTGACCATTTTTTTAACAATGAAAAGTGGTGATATGTTTCACTTGAGTATCTAACCCTGTTTGAAAAGATCTTTAAAAACGAGAATTGAATTGGGTACCTCTATCCGAGATGATGGACAAAAGGATCCCATGAATGCTCACAATCTTATTAATGTATATTTTTACATACTCTTTTGCTGAAGAAGTAGAGTTGATGGGGATAAATTGGACAAATTTCTTCAACCTATCCACAATAACCCATATTGAGTTATTTTGCCTACGTGTCCAAGTAAAACCCACTACGATGTTCCACATTAATGTTTTCCCACTTCCAAGTAGGGACATCCATTATTTGAGTTAAAACTCTCGGTCTTCAACATTTGACCTTAACCTATTGACAACATAGACATTTAGCCATAAATTCCGCTACATCCCTCTTTAAACCTTCCCACTAGTAGACCTCTTGAAGATTACGATACATTTTGGTGGAACACGGATGAATGGAATATCACGAACCATAAGCTTCTTCAAAAAAAATTCTTCTCAAATCATCAACCTCCGGTATACACAACCTACCTTGTACCTAATCACACCATCCTTCCCTTAGGAAAAACACTCATTGAGTTTTCAAAGAACTAATTCGTTCAATATGTTGATTGGACTTCGCCTCAACCACTAAAGATTATTCGGAGTTATGATGGACCATAAAACCGCCATTTAGAGAATTTTTTTTACATAAAACCCACTCTAGACAACCTATAAACATCTATTACTAGGTTCTTCTTACCTTCTTCTACATGAGACACACTACCCATATTCATACAACTTAAAGAATATGCAACCACATTGGCCTTGCCGGGGTTGTTAAGAACACTCATGACGTAATACTTTAAAATTTCAAACCACATTCCCTGTAGGAGATTAAAATCCTTTTGAGTTAACATATATTTAATACTTTTGTGGTCGGTAAACACATCCACATGTACCTCATATAGGTAGTGCCTTCATTTTTCCAAAGCAAACACGAAGTCTCTAATTCAAGATTATGAGTTGGATAGTTGTTCTCATGCACCTTGAGTTGTCTAGAAGCATGCGTTATAACCTTCCGATATTTCATGAGGATACAACCCAAACCTACTTTAAAAGTGTCACAATATATCATAAACCGTTGCGTACTCTCTGGGAAGGCCAATATCGGAGGGGAGGTAAGCTTGTCTTTCAACAATTGAAAATTGTTCTCATATGCCTCTGACCATTCGCAGTTAGCCTTCTTTTGTGTCAAGACCATTAATGGAGATGCAATTGAGGAGAATCCCTCAACAAACCTTCTATAATACTCGGCCAATTCTAAGAAGTTTCAGATGCTTATAGAAATCAAAGGTCTAGTCCAACTCTTGACCGCTTCTGTCTTTTTCAAATCTATTTTTACTCCTTCTCTAGACACAATGTGCCAATTAAATCAACCGATCTCAACCATACTATTTTTGGCATAGAGTTGAGCATCCTTGAGGACATCAAGACTATTATCAAATGGTTAACATGGTCACCCTCATATTTAGAGTATATCAAAATGTTATCAATAATGACAATCACAAACAAATAAAGATATTTTCTAAAAACTCAATTTGTATGGTCCATGAAAGCGGTCCGAGCATTGGTTAGTCCAAAAGACATGACTCAGAATTCAAAATGATCGTACCAGTTCGAAAAGACATTTTAGGTATGTCAACTTCTCTAACTCTCAATTGATGATATCCCGACCTCAAATCAAATTTTATTAAGTACCTCACACCTTGGAGTTGATCAAATAAATCATCAGTCCACGGAAGAGGCTTCTTGTTCTTTTTGGTGACCTTATTTACTTGTTGGTAATCAATGCACATCCTAAGAGACCCATCGTTCTTTTTCACAAACAACACTAGGGAACTCTGTGGAAAAATACTTGGTTGTATGAAACCTTTGTCAAGTAACTCTTTGAGTAGATCCCTTAACTCCTTCAAATTGGTCGAGGCCATATAGTAAGGAGGGATTGAAATAGGTTGTGTATCCTATAATAAATATATCTTGATGTCAATTTCTTGCTTGGGATGAATTTCTGGCAAGTCATCGTGGAAGACTTCTGAATATTCCTTCACTACGGGGACCGACTCAAAATGAAGGAGCACAAATTGAAGATACTTGACCCTCACTATATGATAGCGACAACCCTTCACAATAAAATTACAAGATTTAAGACATGCAATGATTTGACTCTTTGGAGCTAGGTTTTCCCCCTTCCACTCTACAATGGGTTCATTTTGGAATTGAAACATTACTACCCGAGTTCTGTAATTAATGGAGGAAAAGCGAGAATGTATCCGATCCATCCTAAAAATTACATAAAAATCTAACATATTAATTTTTACAAGGTCCACCAATGTGAATATATTGGGAAATGACACGGGACAACCTCTATAAACACTTTTAAAATGTACGAAATCACCCACCAAGTAGAGACCAAAAAAGGTTCATGGAAAACGTCGAGACGCATATTGAATATAATGACCATTAAAGGGTTTATAAAAGATAAAGTAGCGTTGTGATACAACACTGCATAAACATCAATGTGAAATACGTATAACGTACCTGAAACAGCATCCGGGGAGATCTCTTGATCACCTCCAGATTGGAGAGCATAAAAGTGATTCTTTTTGCGAGCATCAGAGTTTTTCGCATTTGTTGAATCTTAGGTACCTTCTCTCCCTTTGTCTTACTGAATTGGAGAATCCTTCAATTAGTGACCACTTGTCCTACATTCATAGAAAACTCCCACACCGGAAATACTGCATAAAGGTGATTCTTTTTGCGAGCATCGGAGTTTTCAGCATTTGTGGGATCTTGAGTACCTTCTCTTCCTTTTGCTGACCGAATTGGACAATCCTTCAATCAGTGACCACTTTTCATACATTCATAGAGAACTCTCATACCGAAAATACACTTCCCTTCATGATTTTTACCACACTTGTCACAAGTAGCTCTTTCCAAGATAAGGCCACTCTTATTCTCTCATTCAAGCATAGGGGTAGTCCTCTTTCCTTGGTTTTGATTTGGAGAATTGGAGGGACTTGGATTAGAAATCCTCTTATTGAACCTTGTTTTTTTTTGTATCTCAAACCTAGTCTTGGAGGTATTCCCCTCATCTAGCTTTGATCTCTTCAACTCTCCACCAGCTTGTTTAAGCTTTTGTTCCTCAATTTGTTTGGCATGGTCCATAAGACGAGAGATGTTCTTTCTTTGACTTAGCATAACCAACTCTATATTCATTCACCACAAGATTAGATAAACCCATAACAAACTTATTCATCTTTGATCTAGAGTCCTCTACCATGGTAGGAGCATATTTGGATAGTTAAGTGAATTTGAGGCTATACTCCTTCACGCTCATATTCCCTTGATGAAGATTAATGCATTCTTTCATTTTCCTCTCCCTGCATTTTCCTCAAGTTATCCAGCCTTGTCTAACCGGCCTCTCATCTTTCCATTGTTCATACAAAACTTGAGCCACATCCTTGAGTTGATAGGTGGTCAATTCCTCCTTTTCTTGAGGAGTCACACCCATGGAATCTAGAACCTTGAATACTTCATCTATGAACCCTTGTGGGTCTTCCTCCACCTTGGAGACAAAGAAAGTGGGGGTATTCATCCTTGTGAAATCTTTTATCCTGGACGCGGTGGTGCTAGCAATGGGGTTTGCTTGCACCCTAGCATCTCTAGGAATGTGAGTAGTCAACACTTGAGTCAAACTATGGATGGAAGCCCTAATCTCAACATTAAACATAGCTTTTTATTCAGTAGGAAGTTGAGGGTTTTTGAAGGGGAACCGCCTCATTAACATTATCCTCTTCGGCCCTCCTAGCATTATTTCTCCTTGTATTCATAGCCTATAAGCACAAGAAAATGATAACAAAGAAAGATTAAATTTTATTAGTACTCCAAGCACGGTCATAGAATAATGAAGAAAGGAAGGTTCCTAGTCATCTCATAACCCCTTATTCAGAAAGATGGCGCGCTTCACATTCATGAATAAGTCTATACTTGAATTGGTTTGTGTGACATCAACCCTACTATTATCCCAAAACCTTATGCGCTATTACCAAGTGTGTAATGATCGAGGAGCACCCCAGGATGGGACCGTTGTACTCGACCTCGAAAAGGTCTCATACAAGCCTTTTAGCATAACCGTCATGGAATAATGAACTTGAAATAATGCGGAAAATTTTAAACTTTTACACAGTGAATATGCATTGTCATATATGGAGTTTACATAGACTCCTCGCTTATGAAGTTTACATAGACTTCTTCTTTAATAATTTAAACTATTCATGATCATAGTCTAATATTGTCTCACAACACCATCTATTGATAAGGGTTCAACAAAAGTCTACAAATAGGGTCCTTATACCTTTAGACACAATAGTCTTTAGAACAATGTGCACAAAATAAGATTACTTATTCAATTACATCAATAGAGAAACATAAAGTGTATACTAGTGCTATATCATTGAATCTTTGAGGACCTACCATAATGTCTTGGAGATAAGAAGTCCAAGATTTCTTCAAGGATAAAGAAGCAACCAATTAGACATAACCTAGAATTATAACATAAGATAGATAAAAAGGGTCAATACAATTAATGCACTGAATATGGAGAAATGCATAAAAAAATTTAAAACATGAGAAAGGGAAATTTATATGTAATTAATGCATTATATGGTTTGAAAGCCATTTTCATCATCAATACAACACATAAGTCAATACATCAATAATCTCTAAACATCAGAACAACATGACTTTAGCACTTCATAATGATTCACTTGTGCAATGTAGAGTTAGCATCCCAAACTACCAACTCTATCATGAATACCCATAGAAACAACATTGGTCACACATGGTACCTTTACACTTATTTTGAAATGCATGTTAGGATAATCATTTCATAACTCCAAGTAACCACCTACAACAGCCTTCTAAGCCTACTTGTGCAATGTCCAAGTGAAGTCCCATACCCCCACTTTCACTTAGTAAACTCATTAGGAGGTTATAGAGTAGTTCAAACTTCTTCATTACCTTATTACTTCATTACTTTATGGAAGATTAAAAACAAACGACATAGACTATGACATCATCCATGGAATCTTGTGTCATAAGCCCCACACCAAAAAAGGTGTTCTACTTGTCAAGGTAGAACCTACAAACTAGCTACTATGTGGATCCACTAGCTATATCCTATGGGGGCACGTAGTTAAGGTATAGAGAGATTGCTTTTAACGACTCTACCTATTGCATTAGCGGAGGAGTTCACATTTCATGAATACAACTAGTATGACCCAGCCTCGTGCACTAACGGGAGGGTCTTTTCCTCATTGTCCATATCCTTTTGGTGCTTAGTAAACTTCCCAACTTACTGCCATTGTTCTCTTAATTATATCTTCATGTGTGAAGAGTAATCAATCATTATTAAATAAAATTCAACATAAAGGTCTTAGACTCATTTGATGAGAATACATTTCATCCTACAATCATCATATATATGTGGGTAGCACTTTCACAATCTCAATTACAGTGTTCTCATGAGGACTATACATTCAGTCAACACAAGAGACCAATATCATCATCCATATCATGCCACACTATTGAAAACGTTCAAGAGAATGGAAACCATCCCAATTACCTTTCTCGTATCCTTCAATAATTCATACACCTTACAAGCAAATTCAAAGTCTATGTACAATATTCTTCATCACATAAAAAACCCTAGAATTTACCTTCTTTTCAAGTTTAAAAATAAAGTATTATGATTAACCTTATTAAAATTATAATAGTCATGGAAGCCAAGATTCTACAACTAGATAATCATTAATTACTATATATTATGCTCATAATTACTCAATTCATCCAACAATATTAATGAAAGTTAGGTTATGTGGCCACATGGGTTCTTGGGGGATTTTCACAATAGAAATCATCAATTAATCCCAATATATTCATAATATAAGGAATATAACATAAATAAAATGATTTAAGAGTAAATCCATGGCTAGAGTACAAAATCATAGATTTGGTCACAATAGATTTCGAAATTAGAAGTTTTGAAGTACTTCATGGAAAAACTAATCCATAAATCAATATCCCCATACCTTAGTTGATAATATTCCAAAAAATTAAAGTAATAAAGGATTAATATTGAGTGAGCTAGCTTGAGTTCTTCTTTACTCTTCAATGGTGGTCTTTGGAGAAAAAACAGAGGTGGTAGAGAGAAGTTGGAGTGATTTGGGTTTGTTGAAATAATGGGGTGTTAAGTTAGTTAATTGACATAGCTTACTTATATAGTCCTTTACTAACTTTATTAACCACCCCTTTAACCCTTAATTAATCACATAACTAATTAAAAGTTAACCTACTAATTTAAAATCTTGATAGAGACTCTCAAACACGAACCCCCATCTACGCGGCATCAAACAGATGACAGCGCCATATTGGTAGTCCATCGTTCTGTTCATACAGGGTGTATCACGACCAGGGATAACCCCTTACACGTAAGTGGCTTCTTCGTCCTCATAAAGGACTTTTTAAAAGCCCTTAGCATTCGTCATAACATATCATAGGTAAAAAAATTGAAATTTAAATCTTTTTATATAGTGAGGTATATATAGACCTCTCACATATCATATATGGAGTTTACATAGACTCCTCTATTGTGAAGATTGCATAGGACTCTTGTTTAGACTACTTAACCAATACATAGGAAATAGTTCAATAACAGTGTCTCACATTAAAACATCTAAAGAGCATTAAAACATTTGGATATAGCCCATAATTCAATACAAAGAGCCACATATTCGCTTACAACAACAGTCATAAAGATAAATGAATGAAATGGTGCCTTTAGACTAACAACTTCATTGCTAGAATAGTGAAATGGTAACATCCCATAAAATTGAGGACCTACCAATAACATAGGGAAAATTTCCAAGACTTCCTGCAAAGTGGTCTCCTATACTTCAATGGTCCGAACCTACATTGTTTGGGTAAAGGGAAAGAATATGGGTTAGCATAGCCACATGTACTAAGTATGGAAATATATGCAAGTAAAACCATTGAAATCATGCTTAAAAGGACATTTTGTTCAAAACTGGCTAAGTCACTATCAATAGCCTTTATGACCCATATAAGAGCACATCAAAATCAATTAATTATAATATCTTTTAAGACAAATTCATAGACAACACAAAAACAACACTATCATAAAGACATATCAACAGGAATAACATCATATTAAGATCATATGAACATAACAACTCAAACATAATGTCATAACAACAATTCATATATAAGAGTTCATAACATTGCATTAGATAAGACTTTCAATCATAACCCCTTCAAAAAACTACAAGTGCAATGCTTATGTGAAACCCCATAACCCCACATAATCAAGTAAACCAAGCAAACTATCATAAGAAAAGTCAACATTTCATACATCTTCATATCATGCATATTCATAATCATGTACATCAACTTAGACCAATAGCATGTTCATCAATGAAAACTAACATCATATAGGAAAATCAACATGTAAAATCATCATACACATTTTATTCATATCATAAGTGCATAAGAAGAACCTTATAGGACTTTCCTTAGGGTCAACTTGTGCCTTGTACAAGTGGAGTTCCATACCCCTACCTACACTAAGTAAAACCCCTTAAGTCAACCTAGTTAGTGGTCATTTTATTACTTTAATTTTACTTTGGGAACAATCGCCTTAACCGAAATTAGACCATATGAGCTAAACATGGAATCAGGTTTAATGAAACCCTACACAAAAACAAGGTGCTCTACCTTCCAATGTAGAACCAAAACATGAACATAGTATTCTAGGTGGATGCACTTGCTAATATTTCTATGGAGGCAACATAGTTAAGTAACTAGGAGATATGTCTTGAGCCCTCTACATGCCCATTAACATTGGATTCCTCATCTCATGAGAACATTGGTGAACCTCCCTTCAATTGATAGTCAACACCTCTAATTGTCAAGTTCACTCGGTGTTAAGCTAAATTCCCTTTTAGTAATGTTTTTAAGCCATTCTTAACCATCATATCTTAGTATAGGTCATATGAGATTAACTGCTTGTATAATCATGTCATTAGCGCATTAGGTATTGCATGATAATGTCCTTTTATAACAACCCTTCATTTGAGAGATCAACATATCAGTTATATAATAGTAAGGCACACAAATGATCTATATTCAACCTTGTATCATCATACCCATAACATGATCTCAATTCACATAGTCAAGATATTTTATCATAATCATTATTTCATCATTTTTTTAATATTATTAGATAAAATATTTCATTTGAATACCACTATCAAGTATAAGCAATAATCATTGAAGTAAAGAACTCAAGATCCTAAAGTCTTAGCAATTTACCTTCATAAACTTCCTTCAAGATCATATGATCAATCCAACCATATTAATCTCTCTATCCACTAAATAACATCATGCAATAGTAATCTATACAAGAACTAAGTCAATTCTATTATCACTAATCAATTCAACCTGAATTCATCACCTAGGGTTAGGGGAAAAGAGTTCAATCATGAATTCTTCCATATAACTAAGTCAAATACTAAGAACTACAACAATTAACCCATAAAAATCATAATATATCAATAATAATCAAAGTAAACAAACATAAAATGAATTTGGAAAATCAATTAGGAAATTGGAATAAAACCCAATTTTTTGACTTCATTAGAAACCTATTTTGATGAGCATCTTGGGGAAAGAGATCCCAAGAGTGAATAGATTCCATACCTTAGGATTCCTTAGATTTTATTGATAATAGATGACGTCTTGAATCACTAGGGATTATTGAAGCTTTGTCTTTAATGGAGTATTAGAATAGAGATGACACGTCTAGTAGATTCATGTTCATCGGTGTGAGTTGTGACACATATATGAGGGAGATGCTATATGACGTTAGAGTAACAACCCTAAAAATGGATATACTTAGTGATACTTATGTCTAATGAATGCCTATGATTAGATCAGGGTTCACACGGATTGATGCGTGTAGAACCAGACTACGAAACCCTTTCAACATCCAAGTCAACTAACTTGGGGAGTTAGTTTAGCTAGGAAAGGTTGGGTCTAACCATGTAGGGCTCTCGAATACGAATATTTACTCGAAGGAGTCTTTACCGGACTTAAAAAGAGAAAATCATAGATTTGGAGGATCTAGGGGTAAAATGGTCTTTTTCCAAGCTAAGGGTAATATCGTTATTACCATAAATATATAATTAATTATTTAATTAATAAGGTGGAGGGGCATTTTGGGGAGAGATATACCAAAATTGAGCTCTTGAAGTGAAGTCTTGCTTCACCCGCGTTCGAACCTAGGTGGAAGCAATGAATCAATGTGATTTTTATTTAAGGTATTGAATTAATATATTTAATTAATAATGAGTATTCATTAGCTGATTTGAAATAAAATAAAAATCAGACTTTTAATAATTAAGTAAACCTTATTTGACTCAGTCCTAAACTAGACTCCTAAGCCTAATATAACTCCTACTCTCTTTCACATTTATCTCTCCATTCACACGCTCAATCACTCTGCCTCATTCACACGAAATTTCTTTGCCAAAATAAGATACAAAAGCAGAAAAATAAACCAAGTTCTTCACACTTGTAGAAATTACACGACATCACAAGAAAACAAACACTAATCGCACACTAGGCTAATTGAGGTTGTCACTCGAGTGGAGTTAATATTGAGGAGGCTTAGACATGTTATTGAGTGGAGTTTTTGGGCAGCAACTTCAAGGTTCGAACTTTAAAATAAGGTATGGAATTTTTTACTCTTGGTCCATTTCCTATGAGACCCTTAAGGCTCATATGAATCTACTAGAAAACTAGGGTTGTTCCCGTTCTTGTCAAATTCCTTGTCCCTCGTATCCCTTTGATATCAATGTGAAATAGGTTAGAGATCATGTTGTTGGTATGTTTTCTGGTTGTTTAAGTATGAATTTTGGTTTGTTTTTTTTTTATAATATGTTCTTGATTCTGTGTTTCGAATCGTAAGCATGTTAATTTATGTCAACCGAAAGTATGTGAAAAAGTTTTTATGGTTGAATTTAATGTGCGAATGTTTGTGTAAATCATGATGTGTAAAAGTGTTCTAATGTTGCTGGATGAAAATGTAATTCTTCGCTGAATATAATCATTAAAATATTACACTTAAAGATGCACCAATGAAATGCCTTAAGAATTAACGTATGAATGAATTTTTAAAGTGCTACACTCTAACACAAAGTTTTTCTCTCCTCGAGGGTACCCTCTTGATGTATTACGAGACCTATGATCATGAGTGACCCAAAGGTAACCATGTGTCTAACATATATCAAGCCTATTGAGAAAAAAATAGTATAATAGATCTATTATAAGGAATCTAAAACTACAGATAATTGAAACACCACTTAACAACTCAAGTTGAATCTACATATATGTCTGAAATCCTCATAATTAGTTGAGTTTATGGGACATTCCCTCAACACACTTTAAAAAATTTAAAAATTGAATGGGAGGACTTAATAAAAGAATGTATATTGTCCTTGAAATGCGAGGACTAATCACTAAATCTTTTGAACGCGGACCGAGAATCGATCTAAGAATGGTATGTGTGTTGACTACCTAATTCCTCATCATAAAAGGATGTAAGGTAGAGTATGCGTCAGTACTTTTAATGTACTAATCATGTGGATATAAATATTATGCTGAACAAATATATATAAGTGGAACAAAACATAACTAAGCACCCAAGTAACTTAAAATATAAATTTAATGCAATGACCAAATATATGATGAATTTAAATGCAGAAGTATATAATGAAAACCTGGTCAAATAACAAACGAGTTTGATTGTGGGAGCTACTATTAACCAACATAAATCAAGTGAGCTAAACATGTAGTACAATGTATACACCCCATAAAGATGACCCAATATACATTGGAAGGGGTATAAAGGCATGAATAGTGTGATCAGTAAATCTGATGTCCAACAGAGGAAACTTATACTCATACGGGGGCATGTATTTCTTGGACGATAAGGGTATGCTTACCCCTAGTTAAACTAGATTCTATGTCTTCTCCCAACTTAATATGTATATGGATGAAATGTAACTGATATACTAAATAGATCAAAATATTGACATGCAATCTGAGAACGCAAAATTAATATACTAACAATCTGACATTCGAAATTTAGAGCATGATTATCTACGTAAATGACCTAGCAAGTGTAACTCATCACTAAGGAAATCTACACATGTAAACCTCTGGAAGTTCCATGACCTAGTCTAAATCCAAACATGATGAATTATTACTTAAAAAGATTTTTCTAAGATTAGATAAAAGTAACAAACTTAATTAGGAACTGTTATAATCAAAACGTCAAGAAACGACCACAACGTCTGATGATTTGTTAAAATGAACTAGCGTGTCTTGATGTGGTTCAAGGGTTTTATAGAGTCACATAAAAGCAAAATTTGGTTAAACGGTTTAGAATGCATATTACAGTGTATTTAGGGTCAAAATGTTCGGTAATAACTCTACGAGGACCACCAGAAGGGTCCTTGAGGAGGACCCAACATTGGAACTCCAAAACTGTCTACTGGCATTGTGCAACCACGATGGCAAACGGGGAGCCATCTTTTGAACGAAGCTCCGTCAATTGGTTCTATTGGTTAAAACTTTGTAAAATCACCAATAGGCATAAAAAACCAGTCTTTGATCCATAACACAACTAACAAGGGCATTCCGTGGTTGGATCAACACCTCGCAAACGGGGTTTCGTGGTTTGAGACCCCACATCATTCCCGAGTTTTAGTTAAGTTAGCTATTATTATTTAAATAGTTAACTAATTAATTAATTGTTAGGGAGTGTTTTAAATTGTTATTAAGGAGTACATAAGCATAAGTAATTAAACTAACCTAACACTTTATTCTTTCCCAATCCCAATTAGCTCCCACTTCTCTCGACTTTCTCTCAGTACCCTAAAGACCCCCATTGAAGAGAAAGATCAGGAGTCACTAGATCATAAATATCAAGTGTTTAGTCATTAATTTCTAAGGAATTAACAAGTTATGTAAGCTTTTAACTATTGGGACTCCTTTCCCAAAAAGATTCTTCAATGTTTTTGTTATGAAAGATGTCTAAAACTATGGGTTTCATCCAATTTTGTGGGTTATTTTAGAAATTGATTTAATTTTGTATTGTATTGATTAGTATTGAAGGACTATTATTTTTTAATGATGGATTGTTGAATGACCCTAGAATTTGACCTAATTTCCTTAAAAGATCCATGATTGTTCCTTTAGTTTAAACCCTTGTTATGAATTTGATTGATAGATTATTAGAGATGATACAATTGATTGAGTTATTTTATAATTTAATATTATGTGATAATGATTGAATTTATGGATAAATATTGTGGAATTGGTGGTGAAATCATGAAGGAGATTGTTGGAAGGTTATGGTAAGATCTACAAAGATAATGAACATTTTATTGATGTATTGGTGATTTATTCTTTATAATGTTTTTCAATTAAAGTATATGTGATGAAGATTATTCATGTATGAATATTTAATGTATATGATTGATTTTAGATTATGATAGATGTGTTGATATGATGGATTGAAGGTGAATTCTCTTAAGCAATCTATTACTATGATTATAATATGATGATATCACATAATGATGATGGTTTGGTGATGAAAGGACTCTTATGCTAAACCTAATGAGATGATGACATGATCATGTCAGGGGTTAGTCTCCTATGACATATATTAAGTGTTGATGTTAAGAAAGGCATAAATATACTTCAAAAACGGTATTTATCCTAGCACAGAGTGAACTTGACAATGAGAGGGGTCTATTCACAAGGAAGCTTCCCATAATGTTCTCTTGAGGTGGAAACTACAATACGAATCAACGTAAGAGGGTTTCAATGTACATTTCCTAGTTCCATAACTATGTGCCAATATAGGAAGACTAGTTGGTTGATCCACCTAGATTCTAGGTTTATGATTCATGGTTCTACCTTGGCAACTAGAGTACCTTCTTGCGGTGTAGGGCTTCTATGATACCAGATTCCATGTTTAGTTCACATAATCTATAGTCGGTTATGCTAGTTGTTCCCGAAATTAAAATGAATGAATTAAAGTAATAATGATAAACACGAACTAGGTTAACTTAAGGGGACTACTTAGTGTAGGTAAAGTTATGGCACTTTACTTATGCATTGCACAAGTCGGCCTTGAGGGGAGTCCTAGGAGGATGTTCTTTTGTGATAATGTTATGAAAAAATGCTTAATGTTAGCCTTACATGATGTTGATTCTATATGATGTTGATTTCATTCGATTAACATGATGTTGGTCTAAGTTTATTTGTATGTTAATGACTATGCATGGTATGATGTTATATAATGTAAAGAGATTGTTTATGGTATTTTTACTAGATGACATAGTTTATGTGTAGTTATGGGGTTTCACGTTGCAATATTATGCTTGTATAGGGATTGCGAGTAAGGGTTTTGTGATGTTTCAATGAAATGAATTCTAAGGATATGAAATGTTGTTGATGGCTACATAATGATTATATCCTTGTACATGATTATGTCTATGTTTTAATGTTTATATGACTATGGACTTGTGTATGCTCTTGTGTGTGCATAAACACTTACAAAGTAACTAAGCATGTTTTAAACGAAGTGTCCCTTTGGGCATGATTTAAATGGTTTTACTTGCATATGCGTCCATACTTAGTACATGTGGTTTGTACCAATGCATATTCCTTCTATTTCTACAATAATGTAGGTACGGGTCATTGAAGAGCATTCAAGGTTATTTTCAAGGAAGACTTGGAATAGTTCCCAAGTAATTGGTGAGTCCTCAAGTTTGAGGATGATGCTACTATTCTAGCTATTAGATTTGAGTATGTCTAAGACAATGTTCATTACTTATCTTTGAGACTTTGTTGTAAGGTCTATATGATATATATTGTATTATTGTAAGGTCTATGTCCCAACTCTTGTACTTCTATAATATATTGTTAAGTGTGAGACAATGGTAGATTATGTCGCTAAATGAGAAGTCTAAGTAAGCTTGATATGAAAAGTTTTAATTTTTCCACGTTTTACTTACCCATGATATTCAATATAATGATCTGTTCTAAGTGCTTGTCTAAGTCCTCTAAGAGGTTAAAGACACCCGTTACTTCTAGGGGATGCTCTCCGATCGTGACAACACAAACTAGGGTTCTGTTTTTATACAAAGAATTAAACAATTTCCCAAGAAAACAGGGTATATTTATTTAGAATACTATAAAAACTAAATCACTACAAATCTCTCAACAACTAGTTTAATTCTAGGGACCTAGTTGATGAAAACAAAACATTAGTGATATCCTACTTACCAACTGACAAAAATGAGGGAGCGGTATTTTATATTTCGGGGCTTATGCTTGAAGAACACTTTTGCTTGCTCTCGAAAGAAATTGTCGCTTCTTTCTCCTCTTTTAGATTTAACTTGAATGATTTTTAGAGATTGAATGTTTCGAGTAGGTTCTAAATTTATTATTAGTCTAAGACATAGTAAAACGAATGTAGTTTAGGTGTTAAACGATGTCGTTTAAAGACTTTATGCATATAGGGAAAGACCAAAACTACCATGACTTAAAAGCTTGCTAGGCCCACCCTCACTAAGGTCCACTTCACGGACCGTGTTAAGGACAAGAGACCATGAATGCCACTGTGGTTCTTTACTTGGTCTAGGGGGTTTGCTGGCTTGACTTGATGGGCTAATCCACAGCTTGTTAGTGGGGCCACGACCCGTGGTGGGACAATTGGTATACCACACTGGTTGTATGTGAACCACGAGCAGGTCAACGACCGTAGTCCATTTCATGATCCGTGAACCCCTCCGTTGTTTACCCAAATTTTTGATGTTATGTAATAGGTCCCTGAGGTGTTACAATATGAAGCATTTCACTTTCAATATTCTTATTAATTATAAAAAAAATTTCTCTTTCGAATGCTAATAAGTAGACAACTAATGTATGAAATTCATAAATTGCAAGTGCTACTAACTGTATGGAATTCATAAATTGCACGTAGTCGTGAAGTTTATATCCTTTTTTCAACTCTGGACCTTACACATACTTTAAAAATTTACTTCTTTTTCTCACAATTTTGTGAATTGATAGCCATAATTCTTGTGTATATAGTGAGAGTAGATTTATTTTTTTGTCCTTTAAATACTAATCACCAGCATTTTTAGTCTTTATTTTTAAAATAAAACAACTAATTTCTTTATATAATAATTTAATTTAAGTATAACAGTATACTTGTTAAAAAATCTGTAAAATAACAAATAAAAAACTCTAAAGAAAGAATGCAAAAATTGGTCATCTTTCAAACTAATTGAAAAATTTATTGAGTTTTTTATTTGGTAAGAATTATAACAAATAATAAATTTGATACAAATTTAGATGAATTTTTCTTATATCATATGGGGATAAAAAATAAAATTATGAAATACTCCAAATGGCTAACAATAGTATTCTACACACCTTTAGATATAATAAATAATATATTTAATTACTCTAGTGCCCTTTAAATATATTAAATGTAACGATAAATACATTAGACATTTGAATAGTATTTAATAGAAAATGAGCCCTACACTTTGTCACTATTGTGCTCACACATTCCATACTCCTTCCTATAAAAGCTCCAAAAATTCTTATTTTCATCACTTCACATATCCAGAATCTTCTAAGTCCTCTTCCTTTATAGAAAAAAATTAGAATCAATGGCTTCGCCGTAATTCTTCATTTGAATAAGATTTTTTTAATTGTTCATCAAATGTGTTTAATCTGTTCAAAATATCTGGAATTTCACAGTAATCATTTTTAGAAGTTGCGATTAAGAGATTGAGTTATGTTCGAGGTCCATCTATTGTTTTAAGTGTTGGGTAGGGTAGACAGGGTTCTTTATTATAGATTCCCGATTCAAAAGAAAAGTATCTAAAGCAAGATTTCATGAAAAATAAAACAACAAAATAGCCCAATACACTATAAGTACAACAATATATAGTGCTTGTCATATAATATTCCCTTTGTGGGCGTCCGAACCCTATGAGTTAATAGATAAGGGAGAGGAAATGAATCTTCATGAATCGTCATAGTTAGTGAAATGTCCTTACATCGTATGTCATATGAAATTGTCCATGTTTTTTATGTCCTTCTTTAGTTTGGAGTGATTTATTATTGAATGGTCTTATAAGGAGATGAGTTATTCAAAAAGTTCATTTCTTTATCCATATGATATTTGAGTTGAGTACCTTTATATGAAATGAAGAAGATAAAGTGTTACCGAGTTATGGTTGTTTGTGGTGGTGGTGGGAGGTATCGCATGGAACTAGTCGATTGGCTTTTAAAAAAAAGGAAAAAGATGATAAAGCGGGGGGTGGGATTTGGGGTTTTTGTGTGTATGTGATGCAACAATACAATTGATTTTAAATTAAGGATTAAGAAATGGTTGTGTATGTATGTTTTATGCAAATTGTTTTTTTAGTTTGCTTTTGATGTTGATGTTCATGGGGTTATTCTTTTATTCCGACAGAAGTGTAGAAGATCTTCTACCACCATCTCTGGATTCTACTTCCAACCTGTATTACTCTTCGATGGATGTATTAGGTTTGATTAAATATTCTCTCTTATTTCTTTCTTGTTTTGCCTTAAGAAAATATGGTGTTTGTCTTCCTTATGAATAATGTTTACTTTGTCATCATTACGGTTTTATTTCTCTGGTTGAAGATTGTGACTTGAGTTTATTTTGTTGTCTGAAGGTTGTATATCAATTATTAATGCCCCTATTGTCAACGTGTGTGGATTACCAAGAATGTAAAGGTTCGGCTTCAAACCACTTCCTCCATTCTAATTTATCTAGCTTTACTCTTAGTTTATTTTTCTAAAACCAAGGACAACTTTCTATATTTTGAGACTCTTTAACCTTGAATATACCATTTTATTCATAATTGCATATATTTAAAACTATAAAAATTTCATGACATGTACAAGGTCGGAACTCGAAAGATACTTTTGATATAGGTTCAAAATCTTTTTTGTTTTTCAAATTTCATGTCCAATCAAATGATGTCAAAGAGGGAATAATTCTCAATTTTCTTTTCCTGTTTACTAGTACACTGCTTACAACAACAAGCAGCCCCATTACTAGGTTTGAGAAAAGACAAGAGAGAAATATCTAATGAAAAGCAAAAATTCTTACAATTCAGATAGGGTTGGAACCCTTTAAACAGTTTTCTTGCTGCTCGACAGTAGAGAAGAAATTCTCGCGAATAGACATAAAAGTTCAACTCATCCTATAAAACTCTTATCTACGAAAAGACTTGGGTATTCTCTTTGATTTTGATATTCCTTAAAATTTTGATGATCTTTGATTTGTATATTCACATTCTATGTCAAAAATATTTAGTTTGGATTGACGAATAGTTCAAAAGTTCTATCCACCTCACAGAGGAAGTGCAACTAATTAAAATTGTTGATTTTATTTATGTCTTTAGTTACTGTCATTTTTGGAAGTAATTTGTATTTTAGTTGAAATTATTCATCCTGTGTGTTCTTATACCTGTGTAGATAAACTTACTAACATTTTGGAATGCAGGGTTTGCAAGACAAGATCAAGTTAATTATAATTGATCTTCAGAACAGGCTTGATTGGTACAAGGAAAAAGTTTACACTACAAATAAGATAATTTTTACCAACATTCATTTTCGTTTGCCCGATTCACTTGTATTTGAAAATCTTGAGCTAAGACTTTGACAGAGGTATTTGGCCTCGTTGTAAATTATATGATAACCCCTGAACGAAATGTCCATGACTCTTTCGGAAAGGGATTTCTCTTCCTCTTTGTATTCAATAATTATTGACTAATCTAGTGCATATATTTTTTTGTCATATCTTTTATTTTATTGAAGCAAGTGAATGTTTAACTTTTGGGAGAGCATGCATCTCATTTTACGCAAATGGTTATTTATATTTTCTACTCTTCACTGGGGCCTTCCCTGGAGCACAACAACAAAGTGACGAGAAATAGTTTGGATCTTGTTAAATATGTTGATTATAACTTTGAAGAACTATCACTCTTGCCGGATCTAAACTCTGAAATTTCATTATGGTCCTTTTTTAGTAAGAAAATATTAAGACATCAATTGATAAAAAGAAAATGTAGGCCAGCCAATGCAAGACTATGAAAAGCGAAAACTTGCTGAGGAATAAATAGTTGATAGTGATACTACATTCGTTCCGGTAGTGTACAGATCGTTCGCAAAAGATGCACGGACACTGGAAGGTGAGATTTGAGCTTTCTTTTGTTGAATCTCATTATGGTTTGTTTGTTAAATGTTTCTTATGTAAATTAACGGTATCTACACTTGTACAAGGTGAATTACCTAAGTAAAAGTTCTCTACAAACTTGATGATGGGCCTTTCTTCCTCGGTCCATTCAGTAAGGTCATTACTATCTTTCATTTTTTCCCTCTCCGATGATGTGCCATGTGAGATGGTAGCATTTGCCAAACATCATAGATAGTTTGTGCTAATATGAAAACTCAGTTTTGCTAGGTTTACATAACATATGCTCCATTTATCGAAAGATTACATATTTTTATGCCACATGAGTTTAACTATGACATCACAACCGTGAGCACTAACCTAGCTAAATGGATTGAGGTATGACTTATATTCGATTTGGAGTGTAAAGTATGATTAATATTTTTGCATTATATAAGAAATTTTATTGTTCTTAAAATTGTTTTACTTGTGTTAGATGTTGTATCGTAGAATGTTCATCGCAAAACAAAGGTCCATGACTTTCCCTTAGAAACATAAAGTCTAAGGCTTGTTAAAATTTCCTTTGTTTCATTTGGTGATAGCGTAAACTTCAAGGCTAGTTTGTTAGTGCATTTTTCATTTATAATTCGTGTGCTTTATAATGAAGGGAAGCCTTCGAACAAAATTAATGTTGTCTCTGCGTTACAAGTAAGTCTTGAGTTGCTTAAACTCTTCACTTATGATGCACCCATTGACATTTTTAAGAGCCCGATCAACATAAAATGTTACATATAACAAGTTCAAACCGTGGAATAAACCACTGATATTTTTATTAGGGTAGACTACAAAATATTACTCCCTATTGGTGCATTATTATACTACTTCTGCAGTGTGAAATTGGGATGCTTCCTTCATCACCGTTCTATTTTAATCCTGTTGAATTATTCATCTCGTTTGAAATGAACAAATTTGACGAATACAAACAAACAAAAGTCTTGGAACAGGAGAAAATGGATGAGTACTACAAGAGTCGGTTTCTTCAGGTATACACTTCGCAAAAAATAAATGCATTTCTTTTCTTTCTTTTTGCGTTAGAGAACTGTATATATCGTTGCTGATATTTAACTATATCTTTATTATTATTTTGGTAAAGAAAGCTTGAAAATTCAAAAATGCATTGTCAATCTCAAGTGAATGTTACAGGGGCTAGTACTTTGGTATCAAATATGTTATAGAGTTCTATAATAATATGCATCAGCAATAAATTTTCTTTATTTTTTTATCGTTAGTGTTTGGGATTGTGTTTTCCTTCTAGAACCTGCAGAGACTTGTAATTTTATTGTATCATAGATGTAACAGTCATACAATGACTTTAATTTTTATAAATATGGTGTTTTATAAATTTTTTTAATTTAATATTTTTTTATGGTCTCATAAATTGTATATATTTTTTCCAATATATAGGTCAACATGCTGGTTTGAGCACTTTAAGGGTGTTTCTAAAAATTTTGGTGATTCTTTCATTTTAATTTATTATTTTATTTTATAGTATTTTATATATTTAAAAAAGCATTCATAAAAACAGTTTTATATAGGAGTAAACACTGTTTGATAATATTAGACTCCGAATCCATATTATTTAAAAAAATATACGTCCTCAGTAATAGGTGATGCTTTAGGAGTGACTTTCATTCCATGTAGAGTTACTTGGAGAGCAAAGCTGAAAGACCCACTGCTACAATGATGTAAAGATATGGTGACTGAGGATCCTCCTCTTGATGCCCTCGTGATGTATGATATCACAAAAATGGTTACCATCATGAGATTCAACCCATTTGCATAATCTTGTGTTATCCAATCCGATTAAAATCCCTTCTTTATCATTATCTTTCTCAAAAATTTCTACTTCTCTTTATCATAAGATTTGCTAATGTCCATTTTCAAAGTAACAAATCTTGTCTTTCAATGTGTTTTACCTTTTAAATGGTGATTGAAATCAAAAGCAATAAGACATTATCAAGAATAACTCTTCCACGAATAAATGCACTCTGGGCGTTAGCAGCACAATCCTCCAAGCAAAATTTCATACGAGTAGCCAACATCTGGCAAACTATCAGATTAATAAGAATACATAAAGAAATCTGTCTTAAATAGGAATCGAGGTCTCATTGCTTCTTTTTTGGAATCAAAATATTTTTTGAGAAATTTTTTTCCTGTAATGACTCCATTGTTGTTGACAAAAACTGAGTATCACACTCTTCACATGTTTAACAATTATTACCCAAAAACTCTTATAAAAACACAAATTCATCCCATATGGACCTGGCGCCTTATCTAAATGCATTGAGAAGACAACATCTTTTGCCTCATCAATAGTGAAAAGTTGATTAAAATATGCATTCCGATATGCTTTAATTTCCCCTCAATCCTATCAAAAATTTTGTTCATGTATCCTTACTCAAGTGTGTATAGTGATTCAAAAAAGCTATAGATCATGCCCTCCAAATCACTGTTCCAACCCTTTTTATCTCTTGTATTAATATTAGAAAATCCAAAATAATAAAAGATAAAAACAGAAAAAAAGAACAGTCTGAGTCCTCAAAACTCATCGTGTATCCTTAATAAATTTAGTCCGCTCAAAATCCCCCAGGTTTTTAGATTATTTCCTCACAAGATAAAAAGTATTAACGTTTAAAGAAGTAGTGGAACCTCAAACTTTAGTAATTTCAACAAACTCAAAATGACCGCAAAATATCACATACACGGACGCGATCGATCGATTTATTTTTTAGAAAAGAATGCAAGAGATGAGATGAATTCAATGCACAAAAACGAGATTAAATCATTATTTTTAATAGACAATAAAGGGTAAGGTAACAACCCCTTGGCATAGGTACAACCTATTATTAACATCACAACCCTTCGGCACACTCACAACCCTTTCAGAGAGTAACAACCCTTCATTTCCTGTTCACACCATAAAAACCACGAATTTCCCACGTGAATAGAGAAAGATTGCATCTGGATAAGTAGACATGCCTTTGAACATTCCACAATGAACATATATTGGATATACCATTCAATCAATAGAATTGATATCTTTGAGTCATCGATCATTAGTGTATACCTAGACAATATAAGTCACAATCAAACCTTGAACTATTTTAGGTTCTGATTGTTTTTTTTTTCATTTAAACCATTAACATATCTTGGTTTATAAGTGAGTAGAGAACTGGACTTACCGGATTCTCCTTTATATAACTTACACTGCACATATACATCATTGATTTATAACTGTGTTGTCTCGTAGATATGCAATTTTACAGACCATGTATCAAACTTAAAAACCATTAAAAAGTCGTATTGACTTACCCTTGTAACTTATCATTGTCATATCATAAGAATGGAGCATAAATATTATTTTACAATGTTTGACCTTCATCAATGACTTTATTTGGTCTCTTTGAACTTAGATCTTTGGTACTAGTGTATTCTAGGTAGACTTACCGGCAAAATGACTTGTCCTCGGCTAAAGTCACATTCCTTGAACAATTTATCAACTTCCTTTATTTTTAGGCCTTCTCTAAGTGGATCCGACTCATTATCCTTTGACTTTACACTGCAATTAGGACAATTCGACTTGAGATTGTTTCTTTAAAGGTATTACGTCTAAGTCATATATGACTATACTTTCTGTCATATATAATGTTTAATGCCCTTCCTATGGCAAATTAACTCTCACGTTGTATGCATACTGGAACTAAAGATTTGGGCAAAAAATCTTTCAAGAAATTTCTAATTTATTCAACTTCTTCAACAACCTTATTTAGAGTGATCAACTAAGATTTCATAGTAGAGTGAGAGATACATTTGTGTTTGGATGATTTCTAAGAGACTACTCCTCCACCAAGAGTAAGTACATGTCCACTCGCATATTTTACTTCATTTAACCTGGTTATTCAATTTTCATTTGTGCATTCTTCCAATACTGTTGATAAAATCCAAATACTTGAACTTCTCAAGAACCTTTTCAAACAAATCAGCAACTTCAGTGTCTTTTATATTGAAGCTACTCTATTCCATATGTTTAGTAGAATTTATGTCAGAAATTCATCATTGATGATCAATATGTCAACAAGATAAATCCAAACAATGACCTTGTGACTTGGAGTATCTTTAATGTAAAAACATTTATCACATTTAATGATCTTTAATTCATTTGCCATTATCGTTTGGTCAAACTTTAAATGTCATAATTTTAGGCACTTGTTTTTAGTCCAAAAAGTTACTTAACAAGTTTATAGACATTATTTTTATTACCAGGAACAACAAAGCCCTCGGGTTGTTCCTGATATAGAATTCTATTACAAAGAACCACAAAGCCCTCGGGTTGTACCATGTAAATTTTCTTCCTCAAATTCTCTATTTTAAAATAAAGTGTCACATCCATTTTGATGAATTTGAAGGTCATATACCGTAATTAGCAAGATTAACATCTGAATTGATGTAATCCTAATTAATTGTTATTTGTGTAAAAATATGCAAGGCTTTATTATTGGTTAAAGCATATGATAAAAAGTATTGCTTTGCATTTTCCAATAGTTTTATCATATTTCTTTTTATTTTTTAGATCTATTTTGAAAGTAAAGGTTTATTTCTTGGAGGAATATCAACAAAATCTCACGTATGATTGCTCAATATTGAACCCACCTTGCTGTTGACAGTCTATTCCAAAAAAGAATGAGTTCATAAAGAACATAACTTCTTCGAATATATGAGATTCATTTTCAAGAAAATGTTACAAAATTAAACTCGAAGGAAGTAATTTGTCCATTCACATTAACGACACATCATAATCTCTTTATTAAATACATCCTCCTTTGGTTCTTTTCAAGGTTGTTTAGACCCTTCACTTAACTATCCGATAGTTCTGTCTTATGAACAATAAATTGACATTATTTTCTATTTGTAGAATATCCAATCAATATATAATGCACAGTCTTTAATCTTATTTTGACTAATTTGGGAATAGTTCCCGCATTTCCATTTCAATATGGAATAGGCTATATTGGAAGTTTCTAGATCATTATCTTTCAAAAGTTAATTCTTGTATATAATTTAAGGGACGACAAAAAATTCTCTATCAGGCTACAACAAAGCCTGAACAAACACGACTTTTTGGTGCTCCCTTTTCTACCAAACAAAATTTTTATTTGTTACTCCCTTTACTAACAAACAAAAAAAATTCCCTCTTTCTTAACATATAAACCTTTTGTTGTTCCCTTTTCCTAAAATGATAGGACACCCACATATTTTGTGTTAAATCATAATATACAAGAAGGAAATTCAAAATTTCCTTCAAAGTTCCATTTTTCGTGTCAACAATTTCATTAGATTTAGGTGAGCGTGTGTAGTTATTTTATCAATGATTCCATTTTCCAAATATATTTCTTGAAAAAATGATTCATATTCTCTACATATACAACTCCTAATCATGATTATCTTTTTACCCAACTAATTTTCAACATAAGTTTTATATTGCGTATATGTTTCTATTCCTTCATCCATACAATTTAGAAAATAAATATAATGATATCTAGTGCAATTGCCAATAAATTTTATGAACGCTTTTTCCAACAAAGTGATGGTGTTGACTTCATATAATATATGTTAGTGTGAATCTAATTAAAGGATTAAAATTGCTTTCAAAGTGATTATACATATGCTTATCATACATCGATTCAACACATACTTGACATTCGGATTTATTCTTAAAAGTTGGTTAAAAATTCTAAGTTGATCAATTTTTCAAGGTTTTGTAATTGACATGTTTTAATTATTTATGTCACAAATAGTTTGATTAAAGCAAGTAACAACAAATAGAAATGCTAAGTTTTAAAAGACCTTTTGTCTGGTAAATTATTCCCATATATATTTGGTTCTTTACTTTTTATAACTTTCCAAATACACAAATATTTAAGAGTCAACACCTTGTCATTTGTTCTTTTCAGAAGGACTTTTCATAAAATTCAATTTTCTATTGGATTATCCATTACCATAGTCGCATCGATCCGATAAAAGCATTATTACCCAAATGATATTGTTACAACACAATAACATTTGTTAGAAGATTTGTTGGTATTATGAGAGAATAGTTTGTCCAATACTTCTTTGTTTAGTAAAGTTACATTGACTTGGGTATAGGGGCGAAAGAATAATCAAATTTTCTAGTAGTTGGTTCCCTCAGAAGTTTCCCTCAAGATAGCTGAAGCTCGTGTGAGAGTCTATCGGGTAAAGCCAATAATTAGAGGCCTCGGGGGAGCAACGCCGTCGACATATTATCAAACTTTGAAAATGTAGGACGGCGCAACTGCTTTTTTGAGCCGTGAATCTTTATCTTTTAAATGTCATTTTTTCATTAAATAGTATAATTGCTTTGAACGGATAATATAATTTTATGGTTTCGTACTAGCCATATCATATACTATTAAAGAAAGACTTATATAATCTTTTAAATTTCATATATTGAACTTTCAAATTTAAATTAGATAATAAGTTTAACTTTTTCTTTATAACACATAAAGAATCCCCCCCCCCCTACACACACACATTTAAAATATGTTCTCAAAATTATTTTTCAAGTATGTGAAAATATTTTTCATATGTTTTACCCTATACTTTGATAATCTGCACCATCAAAATACACACTAGACGCACGAAACCTTCTTTTGAAGATTTAATCCATAGAAACACCCATAGCAGGTATGAAAATCACTAATTTTATGTCACTAGTGTTCAATTTCCTTTGTGTCACAATTAGACAGACCAATGAGCATTTAGAATAGAAACAATAAAGATTCAATCTTTATACAACTTGTTTCTTGTTGAACGTGGAGGTTTTTATATACTTGTAATCCTTAACCAAAAGAACCTTGAATTCTAATGAAGTTTTATATTCTTTTAATCAGTTTCACATTCAGACAGAGTTATAAAAAATAATAAGGTTTAAAAATCTTTTTAAAATAATTTATATTTTATAATCCTAATTAAGATTTTCTACTCTTCAAGTCAGAACATTTATTCAAAAGGAGTATTTTAACAAATTTGTGAAGTTTTTATATTTTTCAACCAATAGACAATCTAATTTGTTCTTGAAGTTCTAATATTCTTCAAAGCAAAGAAGTAAAAATCATAGGATTTTAGTCCCCAAAAGTCAGAAAAAATCACATTTCACATTTAACAGAAAACTACAAATGTTTTCTCCTCCTCTAAAAAGAATAAATATTAATAGTAATAAATATATATTATGAGATCATTAGATAATGACCATAGATTCTAACATTAATGAAATAAATCCAATAACTTACAAAGAATAAAAAAAATTAACAATCAAGGGAAATAAAGATAAAAATCGATTTTCCCCCATCGAATAATATTCTAATTGTCAGCAATAATTCCATGAAAGTCACTTTTCGTGCTTATTTTGTTCTTCTTTCCTGGTTTCCATCATATTCAAGTTTTCCTTAAAAGGTTGAATTTCAATTTAGAAACTAAACTCATATTCAATTATTATTAGGAGACAACATATGCCCATTTACTTCTTCTCACAATTGTTTAAAACAAAGAATATAGGGAATAACCAATAAAACTTAAAGTACATATCCTAACCTATATGCACAAAAGAAAGTTCCTACTTGAAAAGAAGACTAAAGTAGTTCAATGCTTTAATGCGCTTGGGATGAAAATAAAATAATCTTACTTATCGAAGGTAAACATAAAAAGAAAATAAATTCAAACATATTAGAGTAGTACAAATTCATCCCAAATCTCTTTTATCCTTTGATAAAATAATTCTCTTTTTCTTTTTGATTTTTCCAACAAAAGAATATAAAAAAAAAACTAATTTCCTTACAACATAAAATACCATCAATAATAAAAAAAATTAGGCTTGTTATCTCCGGTAATAAGATTACCAAACATAAAATAATAAATTTGTAAAGAAAAATAACAGCCATTATCAGTATTTACAAAAAACTATTAAACATCATTAAGTGAATTTACACAGTAATAAACATTAAGGGTAATAACTAACCAATAAACACCATCACTAGTCTTTAGTAACCATTGAACACTAGTATTTACTTCTTTAATCATCTAAGGAACAACGAAACATATTATTTTCTTCTTTCTTCTTTTATGGAAATAAGTAAGTTTTTCCTTTTTCAAAATAATAAAAGCAAAAAATGATTTATTTCAAAAATGAAAAAATTATGAATAGTCCATTTCTTTTCCGAACTCGATCAATTAATTAGGCAAAGTAGGGATCGTAAATTTATTAGAGGAGACTTCCTATTGTATCATTTAATTCATAAAATCATGAATTAATCATATACTAATAAATCATAGACTTGGCCACTAAAAATAAGAAAATGAACTCCTCTATTTAATCCCAATTTTTTATCGTTACACCATATTGAAATTACTGACACCAATAAATTAAATCAAACAATAGAAAAATTGGATTCATTGATTAACTTAATCCTATATTTTTGTAATTCACGTGACACACAGACGTATAATCCACTTGCAATTTTTTTACATGATTTCGTATAAGCAACCATAAAGAGGTGTCCTCTTTCTCATATATGTGATATGGTTTATCAACTATAATTATTTCACAAATGTAATTTGTTATTATCCAATCCATTAGGAAGATTTTGACTCATCCCAGAGTATCACCTTTCAAAAAACTAAAATAATATAGAAAACTACACACATCATAATAACTACATCAAGATTAAAAGTATTAAGCTTTTGTTATGGACTAGAGATATAATTTATTGAAATTCAGAAACTAAATACATATCCTAATTTGGACAGTTCAATACATGCAAAGTCAACTAAACATAAGAAGTTGGAATTTTACAATTCCCATAATTAAGATTGAATTGTATTCAATCTTGTTTTACAATCATTAAGATGTTTCTCCAACTTAATCTTTGATTGCGAACATTTTATTTCTTTCTTATAAGAACCAATAGTTTTAGTCTGTCGCGTATGAGTTAAATAACTCCATACCCAAAAATAATCTACTATATAAGTAATGCACATACGAACACAATAATCTATTTAAAGAAAGACTTCTTTGTAATAATTAACATAAAAAGAGAAGTCTTATAAAGGATTAAAATCAATACTATAACTCAACCATATGGTTAATAGTATGTCCGAACAATCTCCCACACTTAGACTTATTACAATGCATGTATAATTTTAACACCTATTTCGTCCAGTGCTTATAAAAAGACTTCTTAGTAAGTCTTTGGTAAATGGATCTTCCAATTTGTTCTTCGATTCAATCTTTGAAACATGGATATATCCCCTTGGAGTTATTTCACGAATTAAGTGATATTTCATCTCAATGTGCTTACTCTTTTTATGGCTTGTTGATTCTTTTCACTTGGAAATTGCACCACTTTTATCACAACATTGCACCACTTTTATCACAATAAAATGTGATTGGTTCCTCAATAGAAGGAACCACTCCAAGCTTTTTAGAGAGCGAAAACAGCCTCTCTAGCTGCCTTAGACGCTTCTACATATTTAGCTTCCATGGTGCAACCTCGTAAGTAAATACATATATGAGGTCACTTTTCTAGAATCACTATTTGACTTGAAATAACAAACTCTATATCAAATAGGTACAAGATTGCCAAGGTGGAAAACAAAAATATAATTCCTAGTCATTTTAAGGTACTTTATAATATACTTTACTACAATCCAGTGTTCTAACAAAAAAAATCTGCAAACCATTCCCAAAACAAAGATGATATCAGGTCTAGTGCATAACATAGCATACATGAAACTCCCTACAATAAAAGCGTAATGGACTATTTTTTTCCTCAATATCTCATAAGTCGTTTTGGGCGACAAATTCTTTGATACATTAATCCTTGTTTAAATGGAAGAAACACTTTTTTTTTTGGAATTTTTCATGCCAAATCTCACAAAAAAAAGTATCAAAATATGTTGCTTGAGACAAACCTAATATCCATTTTTTGCGATCTCGCAAAAGCTTAATCCCATGTATATGAGCCGCATCTCCCAAGTTTTTCAAATCAAAATGCGAAGAAAACCACTCCTTAAAAGAACTCAAGATGCTCACGTTATTTCCTATGAGCAAGATGTCATCTACGTAAGGAATAGAAAATTTTACTCTGTCTCCCTCCCATTTCCTATAGATCAAACTGATCAATGTTGTTCATGTTATAATTCAAGTGTAAATGTTTAAAAAAAATTTGCAGAGTCTATAGGATAATGTCCACTTGAATTCCTTATAAATAGAAGTGTCAAGTATCTCCAGCTCATTAAGATGACTTATCGTGTTAAGAACATGAACCTTGAAAGGTGATGCTTCTACTATTTTTAATTTCAGGAGAGCCTTCATGGTAGTCTGCTTGGTAGCACGATTCTACTCTTGGAACATCTCTTTCACAGATTCGAGCATACTGGATGCAGATGTATTGTACTAATGTTGATGTTGAAATACATTTGTTGTTGAGTCTAGAATGTAGAACCATGAAATCTCATCAGTCTTGACCCATTTATCATAAGACTTGATCTCCTTATCAGTAGCACCCACTGACTGCCTTCTGTACTGAATGAAGAACCTTGACGGATTGGGTGACCTACTGGTAATCTGTAGCTATATATTGATCCCTATTGTTGTTAACTCCTCTACGTGCATAGTATACAACCTATGGCTAGACTGACCACAATGAAAGCACCCTTCCCTACCTGCAAGCCCCTCGCCCAGATGGTAACACACTTTTGACAGGTTGGGAAAGTCTTGTTAGTTGAATTACTCCCATGAGACATAGAGAATGATGTATAACCTTTTTTATCCTTTTAAAACCTTGGGGACGAAGTACAAGTCGATGAAGGTGCTTAGGCCGTAGACCTTTGATGAATTTGTTAGCAATTTCCACCATCCGACTTTTGCTTTGAGTATTCATAATTTCATTTTATGGTGTTTTTTTTAACCTTAGTCGATTCTCTAAGAATATCTCCCTCAATGCCCTAAGAATGAGTCACTAGTCTAGAGATATCCATATTTAATAACAGTATAGCATTCCTGCATTTGGTCTTCACAAAATTGGATACCCTTTCTCATGTGTAACCATGTGTAGTCATACTTGGAGTGTTAGGTAAACTTCGTCCAGCACTCTTTAACAGACATTAAGCCTTGCTTCAAGTTCATAATCTCTTTCATCGATGTTTCTCTCAACTCTCTTGGGAAGAACCTGTGTAGAAAATCTTTAAGTCACAGGAATTACATTTGCACCCTTGTTGTCTTTCCACTAAGTGAACTAAATACAAGCCACATCCTTAAGTTTGATGGATGCCTGCTCCACTCTGCCATTTACAGCTACCTGCAATACCTCTAGGATGTTCTTCATTTCATTAATGAAGTTAACCCTTGACCCAGAAAGTATGGTAGATTCTTACGAACAAAGTCTCCAACCCTAGGTACAACAGATCCATCATTAGTTTTTGCAAGAGACTATGGCCTGTTTATTTTACTGATTGGCCACATCTTGAGCCAAGAGTTGGATTGCATTCTGAAGTCTTACATTCATAACCTCATTGTTCGGCACAACAGAAACTGTGTTAGCATTGTGTGCATTAGGATAATGTTCAGTGGCACTAAAAGAAGGCATGATCTTATTCGCAGAGCGATGGATTAGAAAAGAGAAAGTTGAATCATACATCACACACGAAAAGAATTGCAAACAAAGTGATGTTTTTCATAAACCCATGATGTATACTCTTCATAGTGAGGCTTTAAAAAATCCTAGGACTCTTGAATCTAGATCTGAAAAAAGTTTTGTCGCACCCCGAGGTTACCCCTTAACGTAACACAGGACCTAATATCACAAGTGACTCCAAGTTAACCCTGTGTCTAACATATATCAAGCATATTGAGAAAAATAGAATAAAATATGTACTATGTGGAAGCTAAAACGATGGATAACTGCAACACAACTTAACAACTCATTCTTAATCTACTACTATGTTTGAAAGTCCTCTAAAGGAGTTAGTGTTGGGACATGCCCCCAGCAAACTCTAAAAATTTTAAAAACATAAAGGGAAGACTAAAATGAAAGCATGTAAATTGTCCTGGAAATATGAGGATTCACCACTATAGCTTTTGAATGCAGACAGAGAATCGATCAAATCGTGATATAGATATTAACCTAAATGAATATACATAAGTTGATTAAAGAATAATTGAGCGCTAAAGTAAACTGAGCAAGAATGTAAATGATGGAACATAATTAAAAAAATTAATCAAATGCATTGACCAAGTATATACTGAACCGAAATGTAGAAGTATAGACTGAAACTTTATAAAATGCCAAAAAGGTCTGACTGTGGGAGCTACTATAAACGACATAAACCAAGTGAGCTAAACAAGGAGTTCGATGTAAATGTTCCATCGAGATGACCCAATATACATTGTTAGGGGTATAAAGTCATGAGCGGTCTGGTCACTAAATATGACGTCCAACAGAGGAGACTTATACTCCTAAAGAGCACGTAGTTCCTGGATTACAAGAGTACGCTAAACCCTAGTCCAACTTTTTGCTTAGTATACTCCCAACTAAATATGAATAGTGCTGAAATGTAATGAAACCCTAAATATCACAAAATATTGGCATGAAATGAAAGAACAAAACATTAATATATTGATAATATAAGATTCAAAATCTGGAGCATGATTATATACTTAATTAAACTGGCAAGTCTAAATAAAGTCTAAGCGAATCTAAAAAATCTAGGGTTCTGATTTTTATACATGGAATTAAAAAAACTTTACGAGAAAACATTATAAATCTATTACGAATACTATCATAGCTAAATAACAAAAAACCTACAATGTTTTAGTAACTATAGGTCTATGATAGCTATATAGAATAGTAAAATTCCACATACCAAGTGATGGAAACTACGGAGAAATCTTTTGCATATCGTGGGTGAAGCTTGAAGAACACTACTTCTTGTTCTTGAAAGGAATTTTCATCTCCGAAGTTTGAAGAACACTACTGCCTGTTCTTGAAAGGAATTTTCATCTCCTTCTCCTCATTAAGATCAAACTTGGATGATTTTTTATAATTAAAATTTTGAGTAGGTTCTGACTAGATTGTTCGGTTTAGACAGAAGAAAATAACGTAGTTTAGGTATTAAACTACTAAATTAAGAGGATCTATACATACGGGGAAACACCAAAATTACCCTAACTTAAAAGCTAACGAGGCCCACCCACGGAGCCACTAACAGACCGTTGATGCAACTACAGTCCATCTAGTGGGTAATGGTTGTTGTCTAGTTCTTACTGGTTTTGAGTACTCACCTCTACGGACATCTTCATTGACCGTGTGAAGGACCACAAACCCTAAAGGCCACCATGGTTATTCACTTGGACTAGGGGGTCTGCTAGCTTGACTTTACAAGCCAATTCATAACTCGTCAGTGGGACCATGGCCCGTGGTTGGCACAATGGTCTACCACGCTGGCTGGATGTGAACAACGAGAAGGTCGACGGACCGTAGTCCCTTTCACGGTCCGTAAACCCCTCATTTGTTCACCAAATTTTCTATTGTTCAATATGATAGGTTCCTGAGGTGTTACAATATGCATCATATAACTTTTCCTATACTTATTAATTATAAAAAATGTTTCCCTTTTGAATGCAAATAAATAGACAACTAATTGTATAGAATCCATAAATTGCACGTGGTCGGTAAAGTTTATTTCCATTTTTTATTTTCGACTTTACACATAAATTAAGAATTTTCTTCGTTTTCTCGTAATTTTATGAATTGGTAGCCAATATTATTGTGTACTCGGTGAATGTAGATTTTTTTTCTTTAAATATTAATCACGAGCATTTTAAGTTTTTTGACTTACAAAAAACCAATTGCTAAATATAATACCTTAATTTAACTAAAATAGTAAAATTCAAAAAGTCTATATACTTACCAAAAGATATATAGAAAATATACAAAAATTGGTCAGCTTTCAGACTGATGGAAAAAATTATTGATTTTGTTGTTTGGTAAGAATTATAGGAAATAATTAATTTTGATCAAAATTTTAGGATTAATTTATCATATATATTATCGGGATAAATATTAAAATTATGAAATACTCCACTGGCTAACAATAGTTGTCCACTATTTATTTGACAAACACCATTACAAATAATACATAATATGGGTAATTTCTATTGTGCCCAGTAATAGTAGTCTCATATCTTTAGCACTTGTGAGGCTTATTGTCTTTGAAATTTAGCTTGGTTCCTTGTGATAGGTCCTATGTTTGCTGTAGTAAGATCAAGTATGTTTTCCATGGTGATGCATAATTTGGATTCATCAATATTTCGAAATTCACATGCATATATTAATGGAGATGCGCCATTTTTTTATGTAAATGTAAATACATTATTTAGATCCAAAATTTGATGCATATAAAAATACACATGTAGATAAGGATTTTAATACAATGCAAATTTTGAGTTGATCTTCTTGGAAGCCATCTCATGAACTTTGATATTCAAAGAGAAAATATTAGAGGTAAGTATTGTCTCACTACTTATGCAAATTGTAAGAATCTAAACTTTCAATCCCGAGATACAAAAACTAGGAAAGGAAAATAACAAACAACAATATTTTATTTGAATTTATGCGAAGATTACAATCTTTCGAAAATCCTTAAAAAAAGATAAGCAATCCCCAGATTCTTTTATTCGATGATGTTCTTAATTTGATGGAATACTTGCGAGTCAACTTTTGGGGAGAATACTTCTTTGTAGTTGCGGCTCAACACTAGAGCGAAGATTTATTTGTATGTAGAAGACATGTTGATCACAACAGAAGAGCAAGGATTCTCTACTATGTGGTTTCTTATTTTTCTTCTTTCCTTTGGTCTTATACAAGATCTCTTTATATAGGCTTGTGCTAGGGTATTAGGTTTATTTTTGCCCAACCAATTTTTGTACTTGGGCTTGAAGAACATGAGTTGGGCTCGTCTTGTCAGCTTAATGGACTGACCCAAATGTGATTTTTACTTTATTTATGTCATATATTTTTACTTAAATATTAATTCGCCTATATTAACTAGTAATTTGACTTGGTCAACATATCATGAATGAATGGATGCTAATTTAAGTCTTACTCCCAATATACTTCTCATTTGACACCTACACCTTCAGAGATAAAACAACTTATGCAATTAGTACATTTGAATGCACTAAGTATGGTTATATGCAATAAGCCCTGCTAAAAGGACATTTGCATTAAAGTGTGATTTCACGCTCTTTTGGAGAAAACCTCATAACCAATTATAAAAAACTACTTACAAGTCGACATACACATATAGAATGCATATTTCAAGCAATCTACAATATAGAATTAGCATCACTTCAAACCATATAAGCATATAACCTTTCTACCAAAGGTTATCCTAAGACTAATTTGAGTAATATAAGAAAAGAGTGTCAAGACACCCTCTTCAAATAAACCTAAACAATCCTTAAGACTACCTTAAGTAAGATTATTCCCTTTTATATTACTTAGAGTCTCTACCCAAGGTTACTCTAAGACTTATCTAAGTATTACATGAAGAGACATCCCATACACCCTCTTGAAGCCTACCTAAGCAATCCTCAAAGCTACCCTTGATAGGGATCCTTTGCCATTAAGACATTTAATAAACAATTAAGCATCTAGAGGACTTCACATAATGTTCTTGGAGAAGACATAACAAACCACATCCTAGCATTTTCAAAACCTACTCGTTCCATGTATAGATAGAGTGTCATTCCACTACCTACACGTTGTAGAACTTCTCTAACACTAGAATGTATTCCACATGATGAGAATAGGCATTAACCTACATAGAACACACTAGCTAGGCATGGAATCCGGAGTCTACCCTACTCCGATGGAGGGTATTCTACTTGCCAAGGGTAGAACAAGGACGCATCCCATGTAGGGACATTTTTAAGGAATATCAGCGGGTTTTTGGGCAATAGTCTCAGTCTCAGTTAGAGGCACTACCAAAAGCATATTGTCTTGGTGCTAGCCATGTTCTCATAGAGTAAGTTAAATCACATAAAAATCATATAAAAAGGTACCATATTTTAGTCATTAACAAAACATAATACTCCTAACAAATATGGGTCAACTAGGGCTTCCAGTCAATGGTCAATAACAATAGCTCAAAAAATTTCCTATATAGGGTTTCATGCTTTTCCACCCAACCTGTCACGACTGGAATCTAGACCTCAGACGTGACCGGCGCCGTTGGTGTCTCAGAGGTCGCACACAAGCCTACATACATCATCTTTACTTCATCTAGGTTAATTTTTGCAGGAAATTTGAATTTTTTGTTATTTAACATTCGTATAAGACATTATACTTAAACTAATAATTGTTCACAATCAACCATCTAACATTAAGATCATCAAATGAAAGAAATAGTTTAATACTTCATTAAGTGTATACTTGCAAAAATGGCACGAACACAAAGTTTGAAATGAAATGGGGAATGAAACACTAGTGGAACATCCTCCACTAGATAAAGCCTACATCTAAGCTAGACAATAACAGTAGACAACATCGAAGTAATGAGTCTACCAAGTCCAGATGAATGATCCACGGCCGGATGGCTGCAAAGTTGTTCCGTAAGATCTAACGTCCGCCTATGCCTGCACCTAAAAGTAGATAATTGAATGGAATCAGTACACACTTGTACTAAGTATGGGTATATGGAAGAACACACCAAGGACATGCGTGAGTAAGAATGTCTCTTTCGTAACAACATGAATTATGGAAGGTCAAGTCAATTGACATGCATAATTTGGATTAGAAAAGTCAATGGACCTTCCAAATTTTGATTTGGAGAGTCATGTCATGAGTGTAAGATGCATCATCAAACTTATCATTTTACAAACAACACATAACATATTTCACATGTCATATCACGTAGTTCATATCATTCTTTCATATTCCATGAGACCTTCAGATCATGGACTTGACGTTAGGACTTCCCAAAATGAGGGCTTAACATATGGGACCTCAACTAGGGAGCCTTCTTTAGCAAACATAGAGTCTGCTTCTTTCATTCATACGTACTTTATTTTTCATTCTTTTATATACTAGTGCAATCACCAGTCATACCTAGGATGTAGTTTGAGACTCTCATCCGGTTTGCTATGCAATGACCAAGAATAACCAAACGTCATTAATTAAGTCTAGCTAAACTCTTGATTATCCTATCCGTACACCTTTGGTATCGTTCATTTCAATATGTGATCATTCGAGGCTGGCCTCATTCATTTTTGGGAACTTTAACTTTAACAAAAATAGATCATGTGAGAATCATGAAATCCAGTGTTTCCCCCACATGGAAAAGCGGTAAAATCACCGCCCAAAGTTACCCAAAATATGCTAGCATACATGGGAATTGAACCCCTCTAGATCCCTATATTGACAGTATAGGTTCAAATACTAGGACATATAAGGAGACGCATACCCGGAATGTCGGACAGTCTCATCTTATGAGAGTTTGTGAACCTCCGCCCTTCTCAAAAGAAGGCATCACTTCTCATACCTAGCCTATCGATGCTCAGTATAAAGTTCCATTACATTCAACTCATGCATCATGGAAGTTGACTTCTATCATGAGGACATCATAGCCCATTAGATGATTTCTTATCTCATAATTAGTATTAAGTATGCATTAACTTAAATACTTTCATTAAAGTGTTCATAGAGACTAGTCTCTTCATTAACTTTACACTATCATAGGTGAGTACGTTTTGTAACATTTACTTAGGATCATTTGATTTTGCTCTCATTTTTGACACTAGTATCTTATCATGTTGTCACCACATTCATTAGCTTTACCACACTTTCTCTTCATAATTACTCACCCCTTTACATGAATGTTCATTTCATCGTATGCCAATGCACTTGGCCATTTACTGTGTTTCACACTCTTACTTAATCCTTCTGTGTTTACATCAATTCATCACATACATCTTAGTTTAACTTATTTTTAAACGTATGCTAGAATTATGAGTTCACACATAAAAGCCATGAGGCTTCATTCATAGTTTGTCTAAGTGATTCATGTGTACCCAAGATTATGTGGTACAAGACTCATGCATCATGTAGATATACGAAAATATTGATTTTGATCTTTAGAGGCAAGCACTAATAAAACTTATATTCACATATGACTTATGTGTCAATACGGAATTTGGTAAAGGGAACCCGACTTCGAACCCCTTGGACAACACTTAGGTATTTGTTTTCCACCGAATTCATTTACATTTCGGCTTGGGAAACCCAATTTCGAATCCCCTCAATAACATTACTTTCCTTTCTTTTTCCCTTCCCTCTCTTCACCTTAGGCGTTTAAGCACTAAGGGATCCGGTATCGAACACCCATAGCAACATTCATTTATTTCTCCTTTTTTTTTATAAGTTCTTCCTTGTTGGCAGAGAGGAGGTGGGTTCGAATACCACTCCTCTCATTATTTTTATTAACTCTCTATTTCTTTCCTCTTTCATCAAAGAGGTGGTAGGTTCGAATCCCACACCTCTCATTATTTTATTTTATTGTATTTTCCCTTTGCTATCTTGTTTGGACGAGAAGTTGTGGATTCGAATCCCACACCTCTCATTTTTTTAATTTTCTTTTTAAGCTTTCATGTTGTGAGGTCTTGGGGTCAATCCCTAGTGACCTCATATGTTTTAATTTATTTTTAAACTTCTCCTAAACTTTAAGAATATGGCCGAAACTCCATCACCAAGTGCAGGAAATTTGATCAAGTCTCTAGCGTTTACTTAAAACAATTCATGCGTTCGTTTTTGCTATTTTCATGATTTGTTTAACGCGTTTTTAGGTGTTCACTCATTGTTGTTTTAACTTATATTTTTCCACATAAGATCAGACACCTTACACTTCATTTAAACATCACAAATTTCACATCTTATGCACATTAATTCCAATCATTAATGTAGCCATTTTAAGGCTTCAAAACCGAGAACAACAACATACATTTTACACACTACACAACATCATTTTCGGTTGACATCATTGAACATGCTTGCAATTTGTAAACACAAAATTATAAAAAATATCATATTTCACACTAAGCTACCAGCAAATATAACAACAACATGATTTCTAACCTAATTTAGATTGAAACAGGAACAAGACTAGGGACAAGGAATTCGACAATAGAGGGAACAACCCTAGTGTCATACGTTGAATTGGTAGAATGAAATTTCTCTGGAATAAAAGGATTCCAGGAGAGTAAACCCCACCTGGTTCTAGATTTCACCACCTTCAAAGTTATTACCAAATCCTCCACTAAACCTTCAACACGATCTCGTCGAGAAGATTGTGTAAATTTTTCGTTTCTTAAGTTAGCTTGCTTTTTTGTATGTTTTTTTTTTTGGTAAGTTCTTTGAGTGTAAAGAACTTTTTGGTTGTTTTCTGATCTTTTGTTTTCTGTTTTTGCAGACAAAAAGAAAGTGAAACGAGAGAGAGAGAGACAGAGATAGGCATGAGAGAGAGTGGTGTGAGATAAAGTCCCTTTGAACTAGGACTAGTTAGCAAGACTTAATAAAATTAATTAACAATTACAAATCTGATTTAATTTTTTTTATTAGCCATTTATTATTAATTTATTTTATTAATCTTCCAAATTTATCAAAAAAAAATTAAATCATTGCTCCCAACTAGGTTCGAACCCGGATGGAGCAAGATTTTGCTTAATGGGCAATTTTGGTTCTCTCTTCCCAAATTGCCCCTCAACTATATATATAAAATAACTAATTATATAGTTAGGATAATTACGATACTACTCTTACCCTGGAAGAAGACCATTCTACCCCTAGACCCTCCAAACTTAAGATTTCCCCTTTTTAAGTCTAGTAAAGACTCATCCAGGAAAATTTTCATATTCGGGAGCCCTACATAGTTGGACCCAACTTTCCCAAGCTCAAAAAGCTCCCCAAGTTAGTTGGTTTGGCGTTAGCAAGGGTTCTGAGGTCTGGTTTTACGCGTATCAATACGTGTGAACCATGGTCTAATCATAGGCATTCTTGACACATTAAGAATTCCTTATCTTATCCATTTTTAGGATTGTTACACCACCATTGACACAAGAAGAATACCATTACAACTTTAAACTTCAAGGATATAATAAGCTTCTTTCTATATTAAAGGTTCCACATTATTGATCCTCTTTACATGTTCAAAGTCTTTTGCTAGTAATATTTAGAAGGATACCAGTTTAGGTCTACCATTCCTAGACATTCATTCAACATTTATTCATACAAATAAATGACAAAGGTACCTTAGCATTTTAGTCAAGTGTTCATATTCACACACATGCATGTATCAAGTAGTGGGACATACGTGTACCAATCAGGACACATAATCATCACTTTATCACATATTAAATAACATTCATGCATCCTATAGGGACAACGAAGTCAACCTAGCCATAAACACTTGGAAAACATACAGACTTCACCATAGTGCATCATATCCACATAAAACCAATTACAAGAAATCATGCTTCAATTTCACACATACACATATATGACATAATCCTTCACATAGGTAGCATCAACAAGCTATAACAACGTAATAATCAAAATTCATAAAGTAATGCTGACAAGGCCATGTTCATTACAATTATAAAACATAAACACCGCCATCATAATTGGACCATACCAATCAACAAAATTCAATACCTATACTACACAATATTAGGATATTAGGTCATCTTAACACTATTCCATCATCAACACCAACAATCCTTAGCCATTCAAACCAATTCAATTCACAAATCTCTTACTAATATCCATATAATGTTCCAAACCAATACTCAAATCATACGATGATACAACAAGATACAATATGAAAAATCATCAAACTAAGGCAGATTTATACAATTTTATCATTATCTTTACATAATTCAATAGACCCATCGA
Organism: Solanum habrochaites; assembly: GCA_027704765.1. Taxonomy (NCBI): domain Eukaryota; kingdom Viridiplantae; phylum Streptophyta; class Magnoliopsida; order Solanales; family Solanaceae; genus Solanum; species Solanum habrochaites. The sequence continues at coordinate 43,899,255 of JAKWJA010002493.1, read as the reverse complement.
ATATACACAATAATTCATCAACGTCATGTCATGATCAAATCACCCATACTATGTAAAAATTAGGATTTCATGAATTGCATGGGTTCATAAGAATTTTGATCTAAAATCATTTAATTAACATTAATTATATAATAAATCATTGATTCAAATAATTTTTATCGCGACCAAAGTCTAGACCATAGACGAGACCAGCGTTGTTGACCTCTTAGAGGTCGCAGACAAGCCTACATACGTTATCGTTACTTCATCTAGGTTAACATTAGCAATAAAAATTGAACTTTTTGTTACTTAACATTCATATAAGACATTCTACTTAAACTCATAAACGTTCACAATCAACCATCTAATATTAAGATCGTCAAATGATAGAAATAGTTCCATATTACATTAAGTGTATACTTGCAAAAATGACAGCAATACAATGACTGAAATAGGATGAGAAAGAAACACTAGTGGAACATACTCAACTAACTAAGACCTATATCTAAGCTAAAATATAATGGCCAAGTGTCCTTGAAAGCATGAGGGCCTACCGAATCCGGATGAATGCTCCAGGTCCAGATAGCTACAGTGTCGACCTCTAAGCTCTAACGTCCACCAGTGCCTGCATCTAAAAATGTAGAGCTATATGGTATTTGTACACACTTGTACTAAGTATGGATATATGCAAGCACACAACAAGGACATGCATGATTAAGAAGATCTCTTTCCTATCGATATGACTTATGTAAAGTTAAGTTATTGGACTTGCAAATTTCATATTAGGAAAGTCATGTCATGAGAGTAACATGTGTCATCATACTTATCATTTTTCAAAAAACACATAACATATTACACATATCAGATCACGTAGTTCATATCATTCTTTTCATATGCCATGAGACCTTTGAATGATGGACTTGACAGTAGGACTTCCCAAAAAAGGGCTCAAAATATGGGACCTCAACTAGGGAGCCTTCTATAACAAGCATAGAGATTGCTTCATTCATTCGTACATACTTCATTTTCATTCTTTCATATACTAGAGCAGCCACCAGTAATATCTAGGATTTATTTTAAGTCTATCATCGGGTTCGCTATGCAATGACCAGGAATAACCTAGTGTTATTACTTAAGTCTAGCTCACCTCTTGATTATCCTATCCTAACACCTTCGGTATCGTTCATTTCATTATGCTCACTCATTGAGGCTGGCCTCATTCTTTTTTTGGGAACTTTAACCTAAACCGACATAGATTATGTGACCATCATGAAATTCATTACATTAATTCAATAACTTAAATAAAAATAACTTTAATTCATTGCTTTCACCTAGGTTCGAACCCGGGTGGAGCAAGACTTCACTTCATGAGCCTATTTCCTCCCTCCTCTCAAAATATTGGCCTTCCACGTTATTAATTAGATAATTAATTACCTATTTAGTGTAATTATGATACTAGCCTTAGCTTGGAAAAAAACCATTTTACCCCTACACCCTCCAACTTTAGATTTTTCTTTTTTAATTCCGGTAAAGACTCATCCGAGTAAATCTTCATATTCGGGAGCCCTACATGGCTGGACAAAACCTTTCCTAGATCAACTAACTCCCAAAGTTAGATCGCTTGGCTGTCGCAAGGGTTCAGAGGTCTGGTTCTATGCGCATCAATCCGTCTAAACCCGGTCTAATCTTAGACATTCTAGAGAAATTAAGTATTACTTAGCATATCCATTTTTAGGGTTGTTACAATTTTATACAAGAACCCATGGATTGAAGTCAAATAGAAGTTAATGCTATGAGAAAGTCATACAAAATCAAGATTTAATAAAGAAATCAAGCTCGTAGCCTCAACATTGCTTCAATCTTCAATGGAGTTCTAGAGAATTCTATTTAGGGTCTTGGGGTTTTGATTTGAAATATGAACTCCACTATAGGTTCTATACTTATAAAGTCACTTAAAATACACCAAAATTACCTTAAATAAAATCCCAATATCTTATTTGGATTCTAGGTCGATTTTTAATTATGCCCCTAGCTTTACTGAGACACTTGGATAGTGTTATAGGTGTCAATCGATGGAAGGCACCTACGCTCCATAGTTTGGACGACAAGCCGTAGTGTTGTTCACTCATTTTGGTCAGAGTCCAATTCTTGGGGGCTTAATTACCCACCACTGAGTGTGAAGCAACGACCCCCTTTAACAAGTCATAGTCAAGACTACGGTCTGTCGATTAGGCAGTGTGGTTGAGACTATTTTTGGCAGCTTCAAGCAGAAGGTTGAATCCCCCTCAAGGGCCCCCACAGTGGTCCTTGGGAAGTCATGCTAGTAACTTCAACCTAAACAATTACGCATATATGTTAGGAACCTTTCGCATAAATTTGAACACAACCAAGACATAAAACATGCAAAGGCACATTTAGAATACACAATCACACACCAAAGCAAACTTTCAAACGTCTTGGACATTTCACCTCCAAAATCCTAGAAACTCAACACACTACCTCATTACACTAAAATTAATCATTTTAAGACTTTATAAACACATAGCACACATGTTAGCGTCTAGTTTGACCTAGTTTCTTTCTAAGGATGTTAGAGATTCAACGATAAGAGATCCACCCTTTGTTAAAGAAAATAGGACATTGAGAGAAGTTATGGAACAATTATGACAAGTCTTAGCCAATGGACAAGACACACCAACTTCTCTTCCTAGTTTTCTTGATATAACTAGTATCCAATCTTCTTCTTCTAAGGTCCCAATATCATATCCTTTCTTCCTTCCATGGTATGGCCTATTTGATAATTGTGGGGAAAAAAAATCAACAACACTCCCTCAAGGAATGAAATGCGGGAATAATCCCATTGTGACAAAATATGCACCAACCTATACTCTCCCATAAAAAACTTTGATTCATAGAGAAACTCAAGTGGAACAGTCCACCGTCCATCAAGAGTAGTACTTTACTCAGGGGATAGCATTTGGGGGCCATAAATCTGTACAATTCAGCTCTCTTATTGATGTTGAGAGAACATTCAAGTGTTAGAGAAAGATGAAATATTGAAAAGAATGAAAAGATTCATGCAACACATGAAAAGTATGCAATGGCTAGGAGCGCACAAAGTTATTGCATTCAAACACTTGTGTATTTTCCCAAATGTCAAACTGCCACCTGGATTCAAAACCACTAAGTTTATTTAGTATAATGGTTAAGGTGATCCCATATCTCACACCAAGAGATACTACAATCAACTTAGAGGTGCATTGGAGTAAAGAGGAATTGCTCATGGCTTGTTTTGGTAAAAGCCTGACTTGTATTGATTCAAAGTCATTTATAGACCAATAAATCTCCAACCACCAAATTTGGGATGATATGGATCAAGATTTTTTTAGACAATTTTAGTACAATGTCGACATTATGCTGAATCTCAAAACACACTCTATTATTGGAACGAAGCCAAATAGAATCTTCAAAGAGTATGTCATCAAATGAACGGAACAAGAAGTCTGGGTCAATCCATCATTACATGAGAAAGAATTGGTTGATATCTTCGGAGAGGCTCAAGATCTTCTTTACTTCCAGCACATGATAGCGGCAAAGGCAAATCCGTTTCACATAATAATCAAAATTGGATAAATGGTCGGAAGTGGTCTCAAAACAAGAAGTATTTTGAGCTATGAAGTAATCAAGGCTGCCACACGGGCCATTGAAGTTTGTTTGGCAGTTTTAAAAATGGTAAAGAAAACAGGAAGTTTCTTCGCTACCATATTGGTCAAGGGGTGCTCAAAGGAATTCGAATTGTCCTTAACCATCATTTTAACGAGAATCTATTTATCGTCATCACTACTACCCTTTTGTCCTTAAATATTCAGTCATATGACAATTCTCCCAATCTCCCAAATTTTTGGGCCCTATTTCAATTAAACATTCGTCCACAATGACCACCCTATCAGGTTCCTTACAACCCTACTCCTACAAAAAATTATGCTCAACAGCAGGGACATAAAAAGAAATTCACTCTATGGAGAAAGTCATAATCACTTTATTTCAAAAGTTAAGAAATATAGGAGTGATTGATTCTATCCAATCACATCATCTGAATCTAAATTCTTGATGTTTTCAGCTAAATAAAAGATGTGAGTATCATTTAGGGCCCCAGACACAACACTACTAATTATTGGACCTTGAAGGGGGCAATAGAGAAGTTAATCGATCATACAATGGTGTTGTGAAAGATGATCAAAACACTCCCAATATGATGAATAACCCACTTCCAACTCAAAACAATTTAGTTTGTATTATCTTGATAATCAAAAGTACAAAATCTATGGAAAAATGGGAAAGTTGTTTAGAAAGATCGGAGAGGAAGACATATTGATAAAGTTTAGAACTAGTTGCATCTCTTATTGGGGAAGGTATCAACATTGATACTAATGTTTTGTGTCTCCCAGGGGTTTCAGAGAGGATTGAAGTTTGAGTAGGTATGCCAAAGTTGTATGTATCAAAAGGCTTTTTATTAACATAACAGGACAAAATTTTCTTAGCAATGTTGAAAGAACCTATCTTTGTTAAGCTTGTCCAAAAGCTTTCGGTAAGTGATTCAAAGGTTGTCCCTTGAATATATAACAAAATGTATGTTCTTACCGAGGAAAGGAGATTTTTTAAGAGGTTGATAAAGAAGGAGAGATGAAATGCTCGGGAAAATGTTTTTCTTCAAAAGAATTATGAAAAGGGAAGATGACTCAAAATTTCCAAGTACCACAGCAGAAAGCAGTTACGAAGTAATAAAAAGAATTTTTAAAAAAGAGTATGGTTCAAGATTAGATTATTATGGAGCAACTGAAAAGACCCGTGCACAGATTTTACTATTTTATCTACTCTTGCACATAGAATAATATCGTACTGTTCTAAATAAAATGTTGAATGAATCATATTTTCCGAAGGAGAATATGCTAATCAATTAGAGGAAATGGCCAAGCGCAACTTTGAGTCGAACACCATAACTTTCACTGATGATGCGTTGCCCATGGGCGAGTTGGACACTAACAGAGCTTTGCTTCTTATGGTGAAATATGAAGGGTATTATGTAAATAACATCATGATTGATAGACATATGTCCTCTTTCTGCGCTATAAAGCTTGAAATTTAACCTTGATAAAATTCACCCCAACAATGTATTTGTTCGGGTTTATGATTGTTCAATGAGGGATACTATTGGTCAAATAATGTTAAACATGACAATTGGACTGGTGGAATTTATGATTATGTTCCAAGTAATAGACACGAACACATTTTATAATTTTCTATTCGGAGGGCCATGGATTCACATGACTTGAGCAGTCCCTTCAACTCTACATCAAGTTGTCAAGTTTGAATAAGACCATAAAGAAATCATTATTCATAGGGAAGATGGTTTACCTACTTACAAATTTCCATCCATTCCATACATTGAGGCAAAAGAAGGATGTGATTTTGGTGTTTACTAGTCTTTTGAGCCAGTATTAGTCGATCTCTTTATGGAAAGAGACCACTTCATCAAACCATGTATCCCTTTTTCCACTTAAATCGTAGAACGACAATTCTCAAATATGGTTATCATCATGGAATGTTTTTAGGACAATGTTCACAAAGAATTGTGTATCCCATTAATCTTTCAAGAAACCAAGGCACCTCTACCCTCCGATAAAAAAAAGCACAAGAAATGGAGATAAATCTAAGAACCATGAAATTACTAATTGGGCGATGCCACAACAGATTCCCTATATTTCCATTCCTTTATCAAGACATAGGTTCCAGAGATGGGAGCTTACTTTACATTTGAAGACATTGTAAACTTATTCATGATCTCATTCAGTTGTTTTTTGAAGTTAACGTGGTCCAATATGGTGAAGGTATATTTCATGCCGATGTGAAACTCGTGGACTCAGGTGTTGAGATAAGAAATTCAGAAGTCACTCATTTCCCCATATGGAATGAGTCTTGGTAGTTTATTTTACTAAAATTTTATATTTTTTTGTTGTCAGGGTTGTGATCCGATTATTTTAAAGTATTTTTTATTAGCGTCAACCCTTCTATCTTTTTTTAAATTTCAATGAAATAACATCCTAGTTTCATAGTGAAATTTTATCTTTTCGACTACCCTAATTCTTATTCTCCAATTTTTAGATCATTAAATGTAAGCTTTCATAACAAGACATGCATGCGGAATTCACTCCCTGATATCAAAGAGTTGTTTATTCTTGAACCACTAAGTCAAGAGGTTGAATATGATGAATAAAAGGATTTAAGGGAAATTAATATAGAACTAGAACAGTTTGAGCACAAAGCTAAGCCTAAACATAGTGAAACCCAGACAATTAATTTAGGAAGTACTACGGAAGTTAAAGAAATAAAAATAAGTCTTCATATCAATCAAGAAATTCTGATTGACATAATACAACTTTTGTAAGATGAGTTATTTTTCTTATGATGACATGCCAAGTTTGACTGTTCCTTTAGTGGTTCATAAGTTGTCCACAAATCGTGATTGTCCACCCGTCAAATAGAAAAACAATAAAATTCAAACACCACGGGAGTGAAAAGATCAAGGACGAAATTATGAATAAACTAAATTCAAATGTGATCCAAGCCATTTTCTACAGTATTTGGTTGGCAAACGTTGTTTCTTTGTCGAAAAAGGATGGAAAGAAAAGGGTTTGTGTTGATTACAGGAGTTCAACAAAGATAGTCCAAAGGACAACTTTCACTTTCCAGATATCCAAATTCTAGTACATAATATTGTTAACATTAGATTGAATCTTTTGTGGATTTTTATGTGGGGTATCATAAATTTTTTATGGATTATGAGGAAGCTGAGAAAACTTCTCGCACCACTCCATGGGGAACTTATTGCTATATGTTCATGCCATAATTTGAAAAATCTAGGGCAACATACATGAGGGCTATGACCACCAAGTGGCGTAACATGATGCATAAATAAATACAAGTTTACATCGATGAAGTAATCATCAATTCAAAAACACATGCTGACCATGTGCAAGATTTGAGAAAATTCGTTAATAGTATACAAAGATATGATCAAAACATAATCGACAAAATGTGCATTTGGAGTTCCATCTGAAAAAATTCTGAGTTTTATTGTCATTGTAAGGGGAATCTAATTGTACCCTTCGAAAATAAAAGTTATTCAGGATTCGCCACCCCCAAAAAATAAGATCGAATTGATGAGTCTACTGGGGATGTTGAAATATATTAGCAGGTTTATTGCTCAACTCACAACCATATGTGAGCCTATTTTCATACTTTTGAAAGAATGTTGTTGTGAGATTGACGGAGAATTGTCAACGTGCTTTTTAAAATATAAAGGAGCATTTTCCAACCCTTCCATATTGTTCCCAAGAGAACCTGATAGGAATTTCTATCTATATCTTTTAGTAACAGATACTTACTTTGGGTTTGTTCTCGGTCAAAACAATTAAAAAAGATGGAAGGTGCAAGATACCTACTATTAAAGCAAGAAATTCACTAGTTATGAGGTTAAGTACACCCTTATGGAAAGGACACAGTGCGCCCTGACTTGGCTAGCTCAAAAGTGAAGGCATTAATTTTTGTCCTACACCATTTACCTCATATCTAGAATGGATCCTTTGAAGTACATATTTCAGAAGACAATGCCAAATATCAGACTCACCAAATGGCAAATTTTGCTCACTTAATTTGACATTACATATGTCACTCGAACTGCAATGAAAGCTATAGATTTAGAAAACCACATAGAGTAGAATCGAGTTGATGGTGACTAGAACCATGGGATACATATTTTCAAAATGAAGATATTAATTCAATTGAAGAAGTAGGTTGAAATGGAAATCGAACCTAACAATTATACTTTGATGGAGCAATCAATGCAAAAGGCATATGGATTGGCACAATTCTCATATCACCCATAGGTTAGCATTACCCTGCAACAAATCGACTTCGTTTCTTTTGTACAAATATTAAAACAGAGTATGCAACTTGCATCATAGTTTTAAAAAGGTAAATAGATTTGGGTGTGCATCAGTTTATTGTGTTGGGAGATTCTTATTTTCTTATTTGACAAGATTAAGGTGAATGGAAAACTCGAGATCTCAAGGTTTTTCAATACAAACAAAGTGTGAAAGGTCTTAGCAAAAGGTTCAGGTCCATCTATTTTAGATACATGCCCAAGTTTCATAGTGATTTGGCAGATGCCTTGGATACTTTGGCCTCCATGCTTCCATATACTGGAAACACTTACATTACTCCATTAGAGATTCAAGTTGAGGACCAACATAGATATTGTAATATAGTTCAACAAGAAATAGATGGTGAGCCATGGTACCTACACATCAAGATATTTTTTAAGACAGAGATATTCCCCAAACATGCAAATGGAAGACAAAGAAGACCTAATAGACGTCTAGCTAATGGTTTGTTTTTTAGCGTGGAAGTTTTATATAAATGAACCTCGGATGTGAACTTGTTGAGATATGTGGATATTTAAGAAGTCGAGAAGATCATGAATTAAGTACATGTTGGGGTATGTGAAGAACACATAAACGGATATATCCTTGCGAAGAAGATACTTCAAGCGGGATATTTTTGGCTTACCATTGAACAGGATGCCTTTCTCTATCTAAAAACATGTCATCAGTTTCAAATTCATAGTGTGATCTTATTCATTCACCTCTTTCAAAGTTGCACCCCATGGCCACTCCTTGGCCCTTTTTTTCTTAGGTAATGGATGTCATCAGACAAGTTAAGCCAAAAGATTCTAATGGGCAGCAATTTGATTTGGTCGCAATGTATTACTTTACCGAATGGGTGGACTCGATCACTTTCAAAGCATGCACTAAGAAACTGCTCATGGATTTTTTCCATTCGTACATCATTTGTCGATTTGGTATCTCAAGATCTATCATCACAAATAATGTTGCAAACCTTAATATCAATTAGATGAAGGAGGTGTGTGAGTAGTTAAAAATTTTCTGCATCACAATTTTAATCCATACTAACCAAAAGCCAGCGAAGCTATGAAAGCAGACAACAAGAATCAAAAAGATTCTCAGAAGGATGGTTCAAGGAACCAGACAATGACATGAGAAGCTACCTTTTGCACTATTAGGATATTGCTCAACATTGCGCACCTTGATTGGTGCAACTCCTTATTTGTTGGTGTATGGGATTGAGGTTGTGCTTCTAGTGGAAGTTAAAATTCTATTTCTTTGAATTATTGTCAAGGCTGAAATTGAAGATACGGAATGGGTCAAAACACGGCTAGAGTAATTCACACTAATTGATGTGAAACGATTGATGCATATCAGTTTTGATAAGTTTTATCAGCAAAGGATGGCTCGTGCATTCAACTAAAGGGCGCACTGAAGACACATTGAAGTAGGTCAACTGGTCTAAACGTGCAATCTTCCGCATCAAGAAGAAGCCAAGGTAAAGTTTACCCCAAATTGGTAAGGTCCATAACTTCTCAAATAAAGTGTTGTCCAAAGAAGCCTTGCACCTTATTGATGTCAAGGGAAAAATCACAAACATAATTGTTAATGCGGACGCAGTGAAAATATACTACATCTAATGTGTTCTAAAATATTGTGACATGTTGAGAGAACAAATAAAACTCTATTAAGAAAAATAAAAATCCGCTCTTCAAAAACTTGAACTACATTGACCTTATTCCGAAAGGATACGCGGTAAACTCTTTGGTGTTCGGTCATACAAAAAAATCAATATGCTAGTATTTGTAGAAAACTAGGTAATTGTTTTTTTTTCTGATTTAATTTTGATAGAATAGTGTCAAATTGTATTTCCATTTATGATTTCATTTTAATAATAGAAATTTTTATCAACACTAAGAATGATAGATTCAATGTGTCTTGCACAGACTATTGATCATCAAAGTCAATGTTGTTGAGTAACAAAAAAAGAATAAAAGTAAAAACAAAAACTTATCATTGAAAACCCTTGGGGGCACCGTATGTTAAAAAGAGAATTAGAAATGCGAGAGTCTCATTAGCGATAACCTTCATTAGAACCATAAGACAAAAGTATTGAAGATCCTAACAGTGAAAACTGTACGGGCAACTTAAGATAAAAATATAGAACATCACGAAAATGACTAATTGTATGAAATTGGCAAAAATGACCATTTCTCGACAACTCTACATGAAGGATGCATAGATCAGTTTAAAAATGATAATGTTTCATATTTTGAGAACTACACAACTCAAAAGGATCAAGGTTCAAGTAGAAAGTGCATGGCGTGTGTCAGTCAAAGTCGACATATGCCTTCATATAAAACCTCTTTCTCATTTTTCTTTTAAAATGAACGAATGTCCTTTCGTATGTTTATAGCTTTTCTTGGCCCAATATTTCACAATCTTAAGTCTAATATTTTTTTAGTATTTCAGAATAATTCCTTGATAGAATAAGTTAAAATATTGCAAATCTTACTGCGGTTTCCCAAAAGTTAATATTGAGTATCTGAGTTGACATTCCATCAGTCAAGAACTAAAAAAGCCTTACATCTTCCCTGAAAACACATGAAGGAATACGATTTAGTTTCTTAGGTCATGAAATATATTGGAAAAAAAAAAGAAACGATTCTTTGCGATATCACCATGATATGTGATAGTACCAAAGCACAAGGCTCCTGAATTGACAAAGGGGAAGATTCAGAGCTTGTTCAACCAAAGATTTGGAGTAAAGTGAGATAAATTGGTCATGATTATGGTCAAGTCATTTGAGCATCAAGGACACAAACAAACCATACGTAAAACTAAAAATTTTCTTTTTCTTTTTATTTTGCTAAACACATGAACAAAAGAAAATGCGGAATTACAAGTCAAAAATGCTAAGTCAAATATGATACATCAAAAAAGTAAGTTCTCCAAAGTCATTACATCTTTTTTGTTTCATCTAAAACTATGTGCACTTGCCTCTCAATTCTAGAGCTTCTGGGAATACGCGCCAATCTGAATTTTGTAAAATATGCATAGTCTATTATTCATATGCAATGTGCACCATTCTGAATTTCTTCTAAAACGCACCAATCTAAATTCTATGAAAATACGTAGACATCTTTTATTCACATGCAAAATGTAGCAGTCTTCTTTCATTAGCAAGACATACCAATCTAAATCCCATGCAATACGCATCGATATTGCATTCATGTGCAATCACAATAGTCTCCATTCATGTGGAACGTGCATCGGTCCTTATTCCCATGAAATACACATCGATTATATATTTATGGGCAATACAAATCATATGCATGTCTTGGTAAATACCTACTAACATTCATGGGCAATACGAACCATATGCATATCTTGGGCAATACGCACCAACTTTCATTGTTTATATGCACCATATTCACATTAGGGTGATACACTCAATCTTAAGTCAATCCACAAAAACAATACGTCTTATTTGAAATTCTAAGGGCAATAGGCTCATTTCTCCTTTTCTGTGTAGGGTTATATGTCCAAGTTCAAGATTATCATTTTTTTCTTCTTCTTCCCTAAAAGAAACACATCCTTTTTGGGTTCTTCATTTCATTATCTTATGTTTTGTGTTTCAACCGCCAACTCAAGTCAAAACATAAACCTTAGAATGATCCACAAGCCTCCAAGAGCATGAAGATAAATCTTATAGATAGAGCATAGAGAAAGTGGAAGATCAAGACAAGACCCTAAGAAACAACATCAAGTAGGGATCTTGTAAATTCTATAATGTAGATAAACATAGTTTTGTAGCTATTTTCTTTGTAACTATAGATAGTAGATTATGACAAGAAATATGAACTAATATTTTGTCCACAATTTCTTATAGTCTTAGTTATCAAAGTTTTTCGAACTACACTGACCTGATTTCCTTGAAATCAAGGATATGTAGGCAACATCTGGAGCAAGGTTTGGTAATATTTTCCTTAATGTAATCATGGAGTTTAAAACAGACAAAAATTATCCATTCTTTTCTCTTTCGTTGCTTGAAAACTCTTTATGTTTTCAAGAAAAGTGGGGCATGTTGTGAACACCTAATTTTTGACGTATTTATTTTAGTCCTATAATATATAGTAATGTATTTTCTTATATTTTATTCTGTACTTTGGGTTGTTTGTCTTTGTTTGTATTTTTTTATTGGTCCAAATGACCCAATTTTATTTGAATTGGGCTGATTTAGATAAATTTTGATGGCCAAATCAATTTTGACCCGGTCCAATAAAATGGTCAAGATTGAATCTCAACGATTTTTGATATTTTGATCCAAGGGAACTTCCCCAAAAAAAACAAAATCCCAAAAAGCTATTTTTTAATCTGCATTTTTATTTTCTTCACCCCTTTGATTCCACCTGGCATGGACCGGCCACCTCCACTGTCGCCATTGTCGGCGATGGAACCACCCTGTTGCAGGTAAAATCTCCAAATGCTTTACCATTTCTTTATTTCACCCTCTCCACGAATCTGCAAACTTATCCATAGACAAACTTCATATATCTAAGAAAAATCAATCATAAATCTTCACCTTTTTCTTTATATTTACGAAGCTTCGGTCATCCACATCCTATACCCTTGGCATAAAAGTGTAGACCATATCTAAGGGCTATTCTTTGATATAAGTTTTATCTTAAAAATCCGTCATAAAAATTCTTGTGAATTTTTTCGGAGACCCTCATTAACCCAAAAATTTATTTCAGTCTTATCCCCCTCACAACCCCTACCTAAATGGTCATAATCATTTCCTTCTAACCATATAAGTCGTTTTGATTCCGGATTTTGTATTGTTTTGTTGGTGTTCTTTAAGTTTTATCATGTTGTAGTTGTTCCTTGAATTTTTTTTAACTCCGTTTTGTAATTTTGTTTTAGACTTATTTGTTGTGTTTCATCTTCAAATTCTTTAGATGTTTAGTTTTTATGTTTGTGGGCCTATTTTCTTTTGATTTAGAAGTCTTGAGAATGGGTCAAAATTCCAGGTCTATTTTAAATTTTCAGATGACCCATTTTGCTATTATCCATTTAATGAATAAAAGAAATGGGTCATCTAAAAAATGGCATTTTGGGTCGATTTTTAATTTTTAGATCACCAATTTAGCCACCATTAAATTAATTAATAAATGAAATGTGTCATCTAAAATGGCAATACAATGTTTTAATTAATCTTATATTGGAAAAAGAAAAAAAAGGAAATTTCATTGGTCCTCTTGGGTGGCACCTCTTGAAGAAAAAGAGTTCAATGCATGCATTGCCTCTTAAGTTTTAAGTAAGAGTGATGTTAATGTTCACCATCTATTTAAACTCTTTTTTATTTCATTTTAAATCGGATACAAGAAGAAGAAGAAAAAGAAAAAGAAAAAGAAAGAAATTGGAAGAGGGAAAATATAACAATATGAAAAAAAAGTCCACTTCTAAAGAAAAACAAATATATTTCATCTTTGATAGTCTTTGGAATTCAATTAAATTTCTTCCATTAATTGCTTGTAATCAACTTTAGGTATTTGTTTTACATTTTTCAATGTAATCTTAAATTAATGTTTCATGTACTTTCATATTTTGAATATGTTTTTTGTATTAATTTTTCTTAGTTAAATATATTGTAATTCTCATATATATATATATATATATATATATATATATATTATATATATAATATATATATATATATATATATATATATATATAACCAATGTGGTGTTTAGTTTAATTCTACCTCATCGTAGAATTGATAAGTAAAATCATGCTTTCGAAAGAAAAAAATCTTGAAGTTTTTTTTTTTTTTTTTTTAGTTTCTTGTCATTTAAAAAAAAGAGGTTGTTTTTTTTAAAAAAAATGTAACTCTTGTTATTTTTCCAAAAATTGTAAATCTGTCATTTTTCTGCAAAATGTAAATCTAAATTTGATCATTTCATAATTTTTTCTCTTAAATAAATAGATGAGTTTATTGAAAGAAGAATACAAAATCGGCTACTTTTGATTAGTAATTTAACAATAACACAAAATTGGCTATTGTAAAAATTTTCTTTAAAAAGGGAATAATGTGGCCATTTTTTTTATAATACAAATATATATATATATACATACATATATATATATATATATATATATATATATATATATATATATATATATATATACGTACATATAATTTATCTGTTTTATTTTACAGTGTTTTATATATATTAAAAAAAAATCATAAAAACAGTTTTATATAGGAGTACACACTTTTTGATAATATTAACCTCCGTCTCCATAACTTTAAAAAAATATACATTCTCATTTGGTAAAAAGAATTAATAGGTGGAGCTTTTGGAGTGACTTTCACTTCATGAAGAGTTCCTTGGCGTGCATGAGCACTTACAAAATCTGAAAGTGCCACTGCTGACATTGATTAAAAAAAATATGGTGACACAGCATCTGCTTGTCGAAGGCCTCCTGATGAAGGATACCACCAAGATGTTTATCAACATGAGATGCAACCATCTGCATAATCTTTATAATCCAATCAGATTAAAATCCATCTTTGTCATCATTTTTCTCAAAAAGTTCCACTCCACTCTATCATAAGATTCTCTCATGTCCATTTTAAAAGTAACAAATCATGTCTTTCCTTGTGTATTACTTTTTAATAATTATTGCCCTCAAAAGCTATCATAACATTATCAAGAATAAATTTTCCAGGGATAAATACACTGTGCTTCAGCAACACAGTCCTGAAGAAAAAATTCATGCAATTTGCCCACATCTTGCAAACTATATGATAAATAAGAATACATAGATGGATCAGTATTAGATCAGAAACTAGCTCATGTTGCTTTTTTGGAATCAAAATATTTTCCCTGATAAATATTTCTTGTAATGAATGCATTTTTATTGAATAAAGTGAGTATCACATCCGTCAAATCTTTACCAATTAAAGCACAAAAACTCAAATTCATGCCATATGCCTGGCGGCTTATCTGAATTCATTGACAAGGCATCTCCTTTCACCTCATCAATCGTGAAAAGTTGATTAAAGAATGCATTTTGATCTGCAGTAATTTTTCCCTCAATCATATCAAGAATTGGCTTTATGTATCCTTACTCAGTCGCGTATAATGATTCAAAAAAGCTAAAAACCATGCCCTCCAAACCACTATTCCAACTAGTGTTATCTCTTGTATTTAGATTAGCAAATCAGAAATAATAAATGATGAAAAGAAAAATAAAAGAACTATCCAAGTATTGATAAATCATTGTGTGTCCTTACGAAATTTAATCCCCTCAAGTATCGAGGTTGTATATTAATTTCTCAATATTAAACGGATTAATCATTAATAAAGTAGTGGTACCTCAAACTTCACTAATTTTAACAAACTCAAAATGACAGCAACGGATCACATACACATACACGAACGATCAACTTTGTTTTGTTATAAATGTATGCAAGAGAAAGGAAGCATTTGATGCAAAAAATTGATAGAAATCCTCTCTATTTATATAAAACAAAGGTTTAAGGTCACAACTTTTTGAAAAAAGAAAGGCAACCTTTGAGGAAGGTCACAAACACTAAAAAAAGATACAACATTTCTTAAAGGTCACAACCCTTCGGCACAGTCACAACCCTTTCGGAGAGTCACAACCTTTCCTTTCTTGTTCAAACCTTTTAACTCCAATAATTCCCAACATGAATCGGGAATTACTATTGTTAAAATATATGCATGAAAACTGAGTGATTCATAGGGATAAATTGCATCTATATAAGTGGGTTTTCCTTTGAACTTACCATAGTGAACATATATATAATATACTCGATTAATCAATTGATTTGATATCTTTGATCTGTCGAGCTTTATTGTATACCTAAACAATATAATTCGCACAATCAACCCCTAAACTTTTTTGGTTCTCATTGTTTTGTTTGTTTCTGTCATGAACATGTCTTGGTTTATAAGTGCGCAGAGAACTGATCTTATCAATTTTTCCTTGAAGCACCTTACAGTTCACAGTTACATAGGTGGTTTATAAATGTTTTATCTCGTAGATACAACATTTGACATGCGTTGTATCAAACCTACAAACCATTAAAAAGTCCTAATGAGTTATCCGTGTTACTTAATATTATCACATCATGAGAATGGACCATAAATATTATTTTGACAATGTTGGACCATCATCAATGATCTTGTTTGAGCTTCATGAACCTAAATCTTGGAATCTCTAGTTTTCTAGGTAGAGTTACTGGCACAATTAGTTGTCCGCGGCCATAGTTCCATTCCTTGGATAATCTATCAACTCCCTCTCTAGTAAGTCCTTTTGTAAGTGGATCCGACATAATTATCCTTTGACTTTAAATATTCAATTAGGATAATTCAACTAGACATTAGTTCTCCAAACATATTATGTATACGTTATATAGGACGAGACATTCCGTTCTGATTCATGCTATATGCCCTACCTTTTGCAAATTAACTCTCACAATGTGTGCATACTCGAGTTAAAGGTTTGGGGAAAAAATCTTTCAAGAAATTTCATAGTCATTTAAATTTTTCACCTCCGTTATTTAGAGTGCTAAAGTCAGATTTCATAGTAGAGCGAGCGATACTTTTCTTTTTGTATGATTTCTCACAGACTACTCCTCCACCAAGAGGAAGTACACATCCACTCCTGTATATTACTTCATTACATGGTTATTCATTTTGCAACTCTATATTCTTCCAATACTGTTATATATTAGTGCTAATGCAAAGCAATACTGTTAAGAATTTCATTGACTTTCAATTAGGTTGATTGATATTACTCGTGAACCGACTCTAGTTAGTGATATCACATGTTATATCTGATCTCATCCAGTTCAGGATATATATCATACTTATGAATACTCTAGCATAATCTATAGTCACTTTTGTCTTCATTCTTTTGAACTACATAGCTCACACTTTTTGGAGTCTTGTAATATTAAAATCCATATACTTGAACTTTTTAAGTACCTTGTCAAACACATCAATAACTTCAATGTCTTTCATATTGAAACTACTTTCTAGAATATGTTTTGTAGAATTTATGTCAGAAATGCCACATTTGATGATAAGCATGCCATCAACATAAATTCAAACAATGATTTCCTTATTTGGAGTGTCTTTAATATAAAAGCATTTCTAATAATCATTAATCTTCAATTCATTTGTCAACATCGTTTGGTCAAACATCAGATATCATAATCTGGTCACTTGTATTTAGTCCACAAAGTGACTTAAAGAATTTATAGACTTCCTTTTTATTACCAGGAACCACAAAGCCCTCGGACTTTTCCATGTAAATTTCTCCATCAAATTCTCTATTAAAAAATATTTCACTTCTATTTTCACGAATTTGAAGGCCATATACCGCAACTACCACAATTAACATCTTAAATGATGTAATCCTAATTAATGTCTATTTTGTATCAAAATATTCAAGTTTTAATTATTGTCTAAAATGTGACAATAAGTCTTGTTTTGCATGTGTCAATAGATTAATCAACTTTCCTTTCGTTTTGTAGATCCATTTTAAACCTTAAGGTTCAGTTCCAAGAGGAAGATCTACCAACTCTCAAGTATGAATGCTCAAGAATTAACCTATTCACTATTCACAACCTCTTCCCAAAAAAAATGAGTTCAGAGAGGACATAACTTCTTCGAAATTTCTGAGACTCGTTTTCAAGTGGAAATGTTACTAAATAAAACTCGAAGGGATTAATTTTTCAATTTGAAATTACGACGCCTTTAAATCTCTTTATTAAGTACATCCTCCTTTGGTTCTTTTCAAGGTCGTTTAGACCCTTCACTTGATTGTACGATAGTTCTGACTTATGAACCATAAATCTACCATCTTAACAATTTGTAGCATATCCACTGAACCTACAATCCACAATCTTAGGTCGTATTTTGACCCATTTAAGAATAGTTCCCTCATTTCTATTTCACATATGGAATAGATTGTATCGGAAATTGCTAGATCATTATCTTTCAAGAGTTAATTATCGTATATACTTTAATGGACATTAAACAATTCTCTATCAGGATATAACAAAGCATGAACAAACACATGTTTTATTCATCCCTTTCTTACCAAAAGAAAATTTTGATTTCTAACTCTCGTTAGTAGCAAACAAAAAAAAATCTCTCTTTCTGGATAAAAAAACCTTTTGTTGTTCTCTTTTGCTATAATGATAGCACCCCCCACAAATTTTGTGCTAAATTTGAACTTATAAGTAGGACATTCAATATTTCATTCAAAGTTCAATTTTTCCTGTCATCAATTTCATTAGATTGAGGTGAATATGTGCACTAATTTGATGGATGGTTCCATTTTCCAAATATATTTTCACAAAAAAAGATTCATACTCTGTACCTTACCACTTGTAATCATGCTAATTATTTTATCCAGCTAATTTTCAACTTCAGTTTATATTATCTATATGCTTCTATTGCTTCATCCTTACCATTTAACAAATGAACATAACAATATCTTGTACAATTGTCTATCAAGTTTATGAACATTTTTTTCCAAGTCATGATGTTGACTTCATATCACAAATGTAAGTTTGAATCAATTTAAGGGATTAAAACTACTTTCAAAATAATTATAAGTATGCCTAGCATACTTCTATTCAACACATACTGGACATTTCGATTTATTGCATGAAAAGATGGTCAAAACTTCTAACTTGATCAATTTTTGGAAGGTTTTGTAATTTACATATCACAAGCATTAATGTCACCAAATGTTTCATTCAAGCAAGTAATAGCAAACAAAAATGCTAAGTTTGAAGTTCTTTTTGTTATATATCTTTTTCCCTCATATATTTTGTTCTTTATTTTTAATAACTTTCTCCAGTACAAAAATTTATTAGAGTCCACATCTTCTCATGTGTTCTTTTAGAGGGACCTTTCCATTACATTCAAGTTGTTATAAAATAATAGTCTCATCGGTCCAATAAGAGCAATATTACCTGAATGTTTATGTTACAACACAAGCATAATAGTTACTTTTCACTAGCGTTCATGTCTATAGAAATAAATTTAATTTAATAGAAATATATTTTCATGAAAAATCATAATCTTTTAAGTGACTTTTTTTCATCAAAGTTGAATACATTTTTTTTGAATGGATGATACAATTTTGTGGTTTTATACTAGTTATATCATATACTATTAAAGAGAGACTCAGCGACCAAAATATCAAATACGTTCCAAGAATTTTGTAGGTCTAACATAATACAAGAATGTCTTTAAATTTCATATCTTATAATTTCAAATTTAACTTAGATAGTAAGTCTAACTTTTTCTTTATCACAAGTGAAGAACGCCGTCCCCCCCCCCCCTTCAAGATATTTTAAATATGATGTTAACATTATTTTTCATATAATTTTCCCATGCTTTGAAATTGAGTACCATGACAATGCACATTGGCAGCACGAAGCATTTTTTTGGAGATTTAATCCATTGAAACACCAATTGCTGGTACAAATTTCCCTAATTTTATCTAACTAGGATTTTTTTCCTTTCTATCACTATTAGATAAACTACTAAGTATCTAGAATAGTAACAAATCTTTATACAACATATTGCTAGTTTAATGATGAAATTTTTATATTCTTCTAATTCTTATCCAAATGAACCTTGAATTTTGATTAAGTTTTATATTCTTTGAATTAGTTTCACATTTACATAGAGTAGTAAAAAAGGTTTTGATCTCCAGAAACCACAAATACAATACCGTTTCTAGCTACCGATAAATATTTTATCTTTTTCAAGTCATTTTGCCTTAATATTCTTGATGAAGATTTTGTACTCTTCAAGTTAGAATATTCATTTAAATAGAGTATTTAACAAATTGGTAAAGTTTTTGAAAGTTCAAACAAATATACAATCTGATTTGATCGTGAAGTTCTTATGTTCTACAAACCAAAGGAGTAAAAAATCATAGGATTTTAGTCTCTAGAAGTAAACCACAATCAAATTTCACAGGGAATAGACAACAACAAAAGTTTTTCTCCTCCTCTAACAAAATACATATTAATAGTAATAAAGAGATATTTTGAGATCATCACATAATGACCATCTATCCTAACATTTATGAAGTAAATATTTTAACATATAAAGGATAAATAAAAATAACAACAAAGGGAAACCTGATTTTTACCCCCATAGAATCATATTCTTTTTGTGAGCAACGGTTCCATGCAAGTCACTTTTCTTGCTAAGTTTTTCTTCTTTACCAGTTTCCATCATATTCTAATTTTCCCTAAAAGTCATTGAATTTGAATAAATAACACTCATATTCAAATATTGTTCGGAGACAACCTATATTGATTTACTACTTCTTATAGTTATATAAAACCAAAAATATAGGGGAAAAAAATAAAAATTAAAGTGCATATTTTAACCTTTATGCGTAAAAGAATATTTCTTATTGAAAAGAAAATTGAAGTGGTACAATGCTTCAATGCACTTGGGAAGAAAATAAAAAAAACTTACTAATCGAAGGAAAACATATTACGGAAAATAAATTCATACATATTAAAGTAGTATTATTCATCGTAAATCTCTTTTATCTTATGCAAAAGAATTCTCTTTTTCTTCTCCCTTTTTTAAAAAGAAATAACACAAAAATAAAAGTAATATTCTTACCACAGAAAATACCATCAATAATAAATTACTTAAGCTTGTTATCTTTTGTATTAAAATTAGCAAAACTTAAATAATAAAAGATGGAAAGAAAAATAATAACCATGATCAATAATTATCAACAACCACTAAATATCATTAAATGTATTTGGAAAGTAACTAAGCACAAAGGGTAACCATCAACCATAAATACCATCAATAACCAATAATAAATATTTAACACTATTATTTACTTCTTTCATCTTCAAAGAAAAAAAAGAAACACAAGTTTTTCATCTTTCTTCTTTGAAGAAATTATTAGTTTTTTCTCTTTTAAACTACCAACTGTAAAAAAATTATTTATTTCTGAACTGAAAGAAATTACTAATAGTATTTTTCTTTTCCGAACTCGCTTTATTACTAAGGCATAGTAGGGACCACAATTTATTAACAGAGGCTTTCAGTTGTAATGTTTAATTCGTACAAGCATGAATTGATCATATCATAATAAATCACATATTGTACCACTAAAAATCCTTTACTGCACTACTCTATTTATTTTTAATTTTTTACCATTACAACTTATTTAACTCCCCATGTAGAATTACCGACACAAATCTATTAAATCAAACATCTGGAAATTTTAATTAATTGATAATTTTAATCCTTTATTTTTATAATTCACGTGACAGATAAACATGTAATTCACTCCAAGGTTTTCACATGATTAATTATAAGCAACCATAAAGGGGTGTTTTCTTTCACAAATCTGAGATATGGTTTTATCAACTCATTGTTATTTTGTTATTATCTAATCAATTAGGAATATTTTGACTCATATAGAGTGTAACCTTTTAATAAATTAAAATAATAAAGCGAACTACATATATCATGATAACTACATCAAGATTAAAAGTATATACTCATGTCATGAACTAGAGATTATTTATTGAAATTAAAAATCTAAATACATGTCCCAATTTGTTCCATACAATACATGCAATGTGTACTAACATAAGAAGTTCAAATTTTACCATTCCCATATTTAAGATTGAATTATATTTAATCTTATATTACAATCATCACAATGTTTCCCAACTTCGTCTTTGATTGTGAAAATTTAGTTTTTTTTACTAATACGAATAAACAATTTTAATCTTCCGTGTATGAGTTAAACAAACTCCATACAAAAACATCGTCTACTATATAAGTAACGTATACAAAGAGAAACACAATCATCTATTCAAACAAAGGCTTCATTGTAAAACATAAACTCTAATGTCTTTATAATTGATTAAAATCAATACTATTACTTAACCATATGGTAAATTGTATATCCTAACAATCTCCAACACATAGACTTATAACCATACATGTACAATTTTAACACCCATTTTATTAACATGATTATAAGACTTCTTGGTAAGCCTTTGGTAAATGGATTTGCCAAATTGTTCTTCTATTACATCTTCAAAACTCTGGCATCACTCCTTTGAGTTATGTCACGAATCAAGTGATACTTCCTCTCAATGTGATAACTCGTTTTATGCCTTCTTGATTCTTTTGAGTTGGCAACTGCACCACTATTATCATAATAGAGTGTGGTTGATGCCTTAATAGAAGGAACCATTCAAAGCTCTTTTAGAATGTTTTTGAGCCAAATGTCCTGTTTAGTCGCCTCAAAGGCTGCTACATATTCACCTTCCATGGTGGAATCAGCAACACATAATTGTTTTATGCTCCTCAAAACTACAGCTCCACATCCAAAAGAAAATGCATATATGAGGACGAATTTCTAGAATCTCTATTTGACGGGAAATCTGAACATATATATTAAATAAGTACAAGATTGTCAGGGTGGAAAACAAGCATATAATACCTTGTTCTTTTTAGGTACTTGATAATATACTTGACTACATTCCAATGTTCTTGCCCAAAAATCTGCAAACCATGCATAAAACAAAGAACATACAGTCTAGTGCTTAACATAGCATACATGAGACTCCTTACAGTAGAAGTGTAACCACCATCTTCGTCCTCACTATCGCATTAGTCGTTGTGCAAAGACTGATTCTTTCACAAACTAATTCCTTATCCTAAATATAGAAACTCCTTTTTTGAATTTTTCATGCGAAATCTCGCAAGAATAGTATCAATAGTATTAATATAGTATCCAGTGTTTTGCGATCTCGAAAAATATTAATCCCAAGTCTATGAGAAGCTTATACGATGTCTTTAATATTAAACGTGAGGATAAAAACTCGTTAAAAGAATTCAAGATGCTCACATTATTTCCTATGCGCAAAATGTCATCTATGTAAGAAATCAAAAATGTTACTTTGTCTCCCTCCCATTTTATATAGATGTATGTTTCATTTTCAAACTAATATAAACTAAATGTTTTAATGAAAATGTAAAAACAAAAGTTCCATGCCTGAGATGCGTGTTTCAATCCATAAATGGATCACTTAAGTTTACAAACCATGTTTTCATTGCCATATACCATGAAATCTTCTGGTGTCATATAAATGCACTCATCAAGACGTTCGTCCAAAAATATGGTCTTGACATCCATTTGCCAAATATCATAATTTTAATGAGCGGCAATGCATAAGAGAATCCTAAATTATTTAAGCATAGCTACGGGTGAAATTTTTTCCACATAATCGATTCCTTCTTATTCAGTAACCCTTTTCCAACAAGAGGACCATTAAATGTTTTCACTTTTCCATCAAACCCTCTCTTTTCTTGTAGATTCATTTACAACCAATTGTCTTAACACCTAGTAGTGGTTAAAAAAGAGCCTACACTTGGTTTGAGTACATAGATTCCATTCAATATTTCACAGACTATGGACAATCATTTGACCTACTGACCGTAATTTCATCTGTCGTCCAAGACATAAACAATTTTTCTAGGCTAAAATTTTTGGGAGTTTCTGATACCATCGACGGTTGTGCAGGACAGACAGAGGTTAAGGCTACGGTCCGTCGATGCCACCGTTGGTAGCACCTGCAGATTTTTCTGAAAAACTAATTTTTTGTCTGTTTTGTCTACAGGGTGTTACATTATCTCCCCCTTGGAAACATTCGTCCTCGAATAAAGACTAAACTAGCTGAAATAGAGGGAGAGAGATGCAAACCTCACCACTAAATACTGGGAACTGAGTTCTGACTGAATTGAGTTTTGAGTACATGCAATTACGCAAAAAATGAAGGTACAAACTAACAGAACACTATTATACAACTGAATTTACACACGACAGACTGTAAAACTCTAGAGGAACTATTACCTCAAGCTGGAGTGGAATCGGAAAGAAAAAGGTAAGGATACTTGGCTTTCATGGCTGGTTCTGCTTCCCAAGTAGCTCCCTCTACGTATTGACTCCTCCACAAACCCTTGACTGAAGTGAATTCTTTGTTTCTCAAACTTATAACTTGACGGTCAAGAATATCAACTGGTACATCCTCATAATAATGACTATCTTTCACCGCCACACTCTCTAATGGCACTATAGAGGCAAGGTCACCCACGCACTTCTTCAAGAGTGTGATGTGGAAGACCGGATGCACTGCTGCTAATTTTACTGGCAACTTTAACTCATATGCCACCTTGCCAATCCTTTTGAAGATCTTGTAAGGGCCTACATATCTAGGACTGAGCTTCCCTTGCTTTCCAAATATCATCACCCATTTCATAGGTGAGACTTTCGGAAAAAACCAATAATCAACTTGGAACTCTAGTTCCCTTCTTCTTACATCTGCATAATATTTCTGACGACTTTGGTATATCTTAGGTCTATATCTAATGAGTTTCACTTTCTTCATAGCATAATGGACTGAATCTGTCCCTATCAAAGCTGCTTCACCTACTTCAAACCAACAAATAGTAGATGAGATCTACATCTACGCCCATATAAAGCCTCATAAGGGGCCATATAAATGCTGGATTTGTAGCTATTATTGTAGGCAAAATCAATAAGAGGGAGGTGATCATCCCAACTACCTTTGAAATCGATCACACAAGCTCTCAACATATCCTCTAAGGTCTGAATGGTACGCTCTGCCTACCCATGCTGCTGTGGATGAAATGTTGTACTAAGGTTCACTTCTGTACCAAGACCTTTTTGAAATTACTTCGAGAAATGAGAGGTAAACTGAGGACCTATATTTGAGATGATAGACAAAGGAACCCCATGCAACCTCACAATTTCAGTAAAGTAAAACTGTGCATAGTCCTCTGCCGAATATGTAGTATTGACTGCCAAAAGCGAGAAGACTTAGTCATCCCATCAAATATCACCCAAATTGAGTCATGTTGTCTGCGAGTACGAGGTAACCCTGTGATGAAATCCATATTGATCAAATCCAATTTCCAAGTAGGAATATCGAGCTCATGAGTCATACCTCATGGTTTTTGATGTTCTACCTTGACTTGCTGGCAACTAGGGCACTTACTCACAAAGTCAGCTATATCCCTTTTCATGCCATTCCACAAATAGACTTCCCGCATATCGCGGTACGTCTTAGTGGCACCTAAATGAATAGAATACCTGGAGTTATGATCTTCTGCAAGAATATGCTGCCTCAACTCTCCCACATCAGGAACACACAATCTATCTTGGTAGCAAAGTACAGCATCTTCCCATTGGAAGAAAACCTCCACTCTCTGATTGTTGACTACACCCTTTAGTTCAAGCAAGATCGGATCACTCTCTTGCTTTTCCATAACCTCCACTACCAAAGACGATTCTGCCCCATTCTGAACTGTTACACCGCTGTCTGATATGCTCAAAAGGAGAACTCCCAAGCAAGCAAGCCTGTGAACATCCTTCACTAGCTCCTTTCTTTTTTCATAAACATGGGCTACACTACAAATAGATAATCTACTAAGATCATCCGCCACCACATTCGCCTTTCCATGATGATAATGCACAGTCATATTATAATTCTTAAGGAACTCAAGCCATCTCCTCTGGCGAAGATTCAACTTTTTCAGGGTGAACACATACTAAAGGATCTCAAGCCATCTCCTCTAGCGAAGATTCAACTCTTTCATTGGTGAACACATTTATATGAACACCATACAAGTAGTGTCTCCATATCTTTAGTGCAAACACCACTGCTGCAAGCTCGAGGTCATGAGTTGGATAGTTCTTATCATGCACCTTAATCTTTCTAGAGGCATAAGATATAACCTTATCTCTTTGCATCAACACACAACCAAGGCCATCTCTCGATGCATCGCATTATTTCACATAACCATCTGAACCCTCTGGTAGAGTCAAGACATGAGCTGTAGTAAATATAGTTTTCAACTTTGCGATGCTTTTCTCACAATCATCTGAACATTGGAACTTGACAATCTTGTGAGTCAACCTAGTCAATGGTGAGGCTATGGATGAAAATCCTTCCACGAACCTTCTGTAATAACTTGCTAGACCTAAGAAACTTCTAATATATGTAGCAGAGGTAGGTCTGGGCCATTGTTTCACTGTTTCTATCTTTTACGAATCCAAGCGGATCCCTTCACTAGATACAATGTGACCAAGGAAAGCAATGGATTGCAAACAAAACTCACATTTACTAAACTTAGCGAATAACTGGTCATGTTTGAGAGTCTGCAGAACAACTCTCAAATGACTTGCATGTTCTTCCTCACTCCTAGAGTAAATGAGGATATCATCAATGAAGACGATAACGAACAAGTCTAAGTACTGTTTGATCACTCTGTTCATCAAATCCATGAATGTTGAAAGAGCGTTGGTTAGTCCAACCGACATAACTACAAATTTATAATGACCATGTCGAGTTCTGAAGGCTGTTTTTGGAATGTCACTATCTCTGAATCTGAGCTAATGATAACCCAATCTGAGGTCTATTTTTAAGAAATGACTAGCACCCTAAAATCGGTCAAACTAGTCATCAATCCTGGGGATAGGATACTTATTCTTGATTGTGACCTTGTTCAACTGTCTATAGTCAAGAAGCATTCTGAGAGAACCCTCTTTCTTCTTTACGAACAATAATGGTGTACCCCAATGTGAAATACTAGGTCTAATAAAACCCTTATCTAAAAGGTCTTTCTACTTCTCTTTCAATTCCTTAAGCTCTGCCGGAGCCATTATGTATGGAGGAACAGAAATAGGCTAGGTATATGGAAGGAGATCAATTCAAAAGTCAATTTCTCTTTCGGGAGGAAGCCCGGGAAGATATTTTGGAAATACTTCTGGAAATTCAGAGACTACTGGAACTGACTCAACAAATGGTGTTTAAAGGCTAGAATCCTAAGCCCGAATTTGTTGATATACATAACCCTTAGATATCATCTTTCTGGCTTTAAGGTAAGAAATAAATCGACCCATAGGCGCTAGGCTACTACCTGTTCATTATAAGATTGGTTCGTTTGGAAACTAAAAACGAAGAATCCTAGTTCTACAATCGACTGAGGCATAACATGAGTGTAACCAATCCATGCCTAGAATGACATCGAAGTCGACCATTTTAAACTCTACTAGATATGGTGAGGTGACTTTCTGAGAGACTATGACAGGGCAATTTCTGTATACCTGTATAGCTATGACTGGGTCAACGATTGGAGTAGACACTGAGAAGGGTTGTGAGTGACTTTTTGGACTGACACTGAATTGGACTGCTATATAAAGAGTTACAAAAGAAAGAGTAGCCCCTCGATCTTACAATGCATAAACATCAAGGTCAAAGATTCGTAATGTACTAGTGATTACATCAGGAGAACCGTCCTGATCCTTGCGAGCCTGAAGAGCGTAAAGTCTTTTCTGGTGCTGACCGCCACCTGTACCAGATGAGTTACCCTACATAGTTGGGCGACTTGCTGGTGCTGCTGAATTTGTAGACTGATCTCTACCATTACCACCTCCTTGATCCTGTCTAGAAGGAAAATTCCTCAAACTCTGACAAGACTGACTACATCAAAAACATCCTTATTTTCCTGCAAGACACACGCCCAGATGATTCTTACCACACTTAGGGCAAGTGGGGTAAGTGTTTGTGCCTAAACACTTCCCTGAGACTTAGAGCCTGGTGCTATGCCCTTTTAGTCATACCTATTCTTGGAGGATGGAACACTAGCTGATGAAGGGGATGGAGCTGAAAACTTCTGCTGACTTTGCGAGCGATTTCCACCACCAGATTTCTGCTTAGAATAGTCATAGTTCCCAGTCCTAGCCTTCATACTTTCCTTAGCCTCTTTCCTAAGCTTATCACCCTCAACTTGGTGAGCATTAGTCATAAGCCTAGAAATTTTCATATCTCCCAGCAACATAGCATTTTAGCACTATGTCTTCACCAAATATGATACTGCGTACAAGAACTTATTCATCTGAGCCTGGAGTGAGCAATAATGTGAGGAGCATACCTGGAGAGTTTGTTAAACTTAAGCCCATACTCCTGGACTGTCATATTTCCCTGCCTCAAGTTCATTAATTCTTGGGCCTTTTCTTCTCTCAACTCTATCGGGAAAAACCTTTCGAGAAAAGTCTCACTGAAGAACTCCCAAGTAATAGGAGCTGCATTTTCACCCCCTATTCTCCTTCCACTTAGTGTACCAGATATGAGACACGTCTTTCTGCTAGTATGACACCAACTCAACCCGATAATTCCAAGTAACCTCCATCACCTCAAAGATCTTCTTGTTTTCGTCCAAGAAATTATGAAGAACTTCATTAGACTGCGATCCTAAGAACAGAGCCGGGTTCATCCTAATAAAGTCATGGACCCTTGCTATTGTTGATCCACTATTTTCATTCATAAGATCATGAACCCGATTGTTCTGGTGGGTCATACTCTAAGAAAATATCTGTATGGCATTCCTGAACTCAGCATTGGAGACTTCTTGATCTGGGATTAGAGGAGCTGTGTTTGCATTCCTAGCATTCGCATTCCTAGCGTTATCTCTACGAGGAGGCATGATCTATAACGTAGAATGTTAAGTTAGAATGGAATAAGATCATACCTTACCCACGATAAGAGTAACAAGAAAGTGATGTTTTTCCTAAAACACTTTATAGCCTCCCTAACATTAGATGTGGTGCACTCTACATCCATGAAAAGGACTCTACTTATTGCAGATTTTTTAGACATCTTAAGACTATTGAACCTAGTGCTCTGATATCAACTTTTGTCATGCCCCGAGCTACCCCCGAGTCGCGGACACGGAACCTAGGACCACAAGTGATTCGAAGCTAACCCTGCTGCCATGATCATGAGCATACTAAAGATAATAAAATATTGCGGAAGCTAAACCACACTTAAAAATGAAAAGATAGGGAATACCCATATTCTATAACTGAGATATTTGAAAACAATGAGTTTAATACAAAATAAATATTAACTCAATACTAAACTGAATCTAACTATGTCTGAAAATAGCCTCTAAACTAGCCTAGAAATACTTGGAAAAGCCCCAGCTAAATCTAGTAAAAGGTGAAACTAAATGACTAAAGACTGAAATGAAACTCATGACTGTTGTCCTCGGAGAATGAGGACTCACCACTGAATCTACTGAACAAATATTGGTAAATCGAGTGCGTGATCTGGATGTTGGGAACCTGAACCTACATCACGAGAAGATGTAGCGCACGTATGCGTCAATACTTGAAAGGTAATGAGCATGTAGGATAGAGTAATGCTAAAATTAAACATAACTGAACAAGTACAAAAACAAGTATAATAATCTTAACGTGATGTGCTGATTTCTGAGCTAGATGGATTCAATGACCAATTTATATCATGCTGAAACTGAATAATGAATATGCGGATAAATGGTCAATGCAGAGAGTCTGACTGAACTTTGGGAGGTACTAATAACCGATAATAAAACTACATGAGCTAAATGTGGAGTTTCATGTATACGCCCTATTTTGAGGACAAAATATACCCTTCTAAAGCTATAAACACATGCTGGCGTGATCTCTAAACTAATTTCCCACAGAGGGGACTTACAACCTACTTGGCTAGTAATTCTAGGACTATTGGGTACGCTAAACCCTAGTCAAACTTAGTATTATGCTTCTCCCAATGAATAATATAAATTAACTGCTTATATCTGAATTTCTGTAAATACTTGATAGCTCGAAACTGAACATGCAAAATTAGAATGCAACAATTAATCAGGTAATTATGCATTTATAATTGAGGAATGTATATCTGAAGTGTGTGAAATATATGTCCTAGCATGTGTAATTCAAGAACAAAATAAATACAAAGCTAGGGTTCTGAAATTCATGCGATAATCTGAGTAATAACATGATAATCTGAATTGGAATATATTTTTAATAAATTCATGAAGTTATATCACAGTTCTAGAAGCCCTAGGTTTAATCATGATAAGAGAATCAAGAACTGACTGAAACTAAGGACCCAATGGGTGAAAGAAACCAACTAGTGAAATCTCACATACCTGGTGATGAAATCCACAACAAAATACTTATGTTTCGGGGCTGGAACTGCTGGACCATATGGCATTCTTGAACTAGGGTTCTTGAGCTTTTTTCTCCTCTCTTGTTTTTAATTTTCTAAATTTTGATTTAATGATTTGACTTGGATATGTTTTAATCATGTTTCTAGGTTAAATTGACTAAAATATGATGATTTAGGGTCAAAACGATATAACTTAGGGTTTAAACGGAGTGGGAAAGCTCAAAAAGACCCCTGGGAAGGTTGCTGTTGGGCCTCGCGACGGCCAGGAGTGACGGTCCATCGTGTTCCCGACGCCCCGTCGTTGGGTCTGTTGTGAGGGCATGTTCGACATGCCTTTACTAAAATACACATAATGTTTTACTCACAGGTCTGATTTTAGCAAGGTTGGTGGCTACGGAAAGATAATTCAATTATTTATCTGTGGGTAGGTCATGGGAGACCTAATTCATTTTAATTTGACCTAACTGCATTTTCCCTTAACTGGCTGCAAATTTTCCACTTACGATCATACCAACGGACCGTAGGTCCAACAACGAACCATGCTAGTCATCCATAACTATGGTCAAAAAGTGGTTGAAGGGAGTCTTGATCGACGGTCAAAGACTATGGAAAGTCATTTAACCTATGGACCGTAAATCCGTGCGTCGTCCAAGACTTAACCAATTTTTCTAGACTGAAATTTTTGGAAATTTCTGATCCCATCGACGGTTGTGCAGGACGGACTGTTGTTCAGGCTACGGTCCGTCGATACCACCGTTGGTAGCACCTGCAGATTTTTCTGAAAAACTAATTTTTGATCTGTTTTGGTTGCGGGGTGTTACAGTGTGATTGTTTCCTTACTAGAAGGAACAACTCAAAGATCTGTTAGAAAATTTCTGAGCTTAATAGCCTCTTTAGATACCTCAGAGGCTGCTACATATTCATCTTCCATGGTGGAATCAGCAGCACATGATTGCTTTATGCTTCTCAAAACTATTGCTCCACCTCCCAAAAGTAAATACATAAACCAGGTCAATTTTCTAGAATCTCTATTTTTCTTAAATTTGAATTTATATATCAAATAGGTATAACATTTCAAAGGTGGAAAAAAAGAATATAATCCCTAGTCCTTCTAAGGTACTCGATGATATACTTGACTACAATCCAATGTTCTTTCCCGAAAATCTGCAAACCATGCCTACAATAAAGCAAATATTGTGTCTAGTGCATAACATAACATACATGCGACTCCCTTCAATAGAAGTGTAACAACCAGCTTCGTCCTCACTATCTAGTCAGTTGTTTAGGCCGACTAATTCTTTCATAAAGTAATTCCTTTTCTAAAAGGAAGAAACCCCTATTTGGATTTTTTCATGAAAAATCTCACGAGAATAGAATCAATATAAAGTGATTGAGAAAAAACTAATCTACTTTTTTTTGTGATCTCGCAAAAGCTTAATCCCAAATATGTGAGCCACTTCTCCAAATTTTTTCTGATCAAAACACGAAGAAAGCAACTTCTTAATAGAATTCAAGTTGCTCAGATTATTTTCTATGAGCAAGATGTCATCTATGTATGAAATCAAAAATATTACTCTGTCTCCCTACCACTTCTTATAGATTTATGATTCATTTTCAAATTGATTGAAACCAAAGGCTTTACTCAAATTGTCAAAACAAATATTCCATGCACAAAATTTTTGTTTCAATCCATAAATGGATCCCTCAAGTTTACATACCATGTTTCATTTCAATTTACCATTATTTCTTCTGGTTGTGTCATATTAATGCACTCATTAAGATTTACGTTCAATAATATTGTCTTGACATACATTTGCCAAATCTCATAATTATAATGAGCAATAATGGATAAGAGAATCCCTAATGGGTTTAAGCATGGCTACCGATAAAAGATTTTCCTCATAATCAGTTCCTTCTTTTTGAGTAAACCTTTTGCAACAAGACGCGCTTTAAAAGTTTAAAGTTTTCCATTCACAACTCTCTTCTGCTTGTAGATCCAGTTAGATCCCATAATCATAAGACCTAGTGGTGTTTCTACATGATCCTAGACCTGGTTTGAGTACATAGGTTCCATTTAAGATTTCATAGCAACAATCTACACTTCAACACCTTTATCATGTAGTGTTTCAGCGTAATTTAATTGTTTTGTATTAGTCTCTTCAATGATTATATCATATCATTCTCCAAAGAGTGTAAACCGTTGTTGTTTTCTAATAGATCTCCCATTACGAAACTAGCAACTATAGGATTTGGTAGATCTTGAACTATATAATGAACATTTTGAACTATTTCCTCCATTATTTCATGTTGCGCGACATTACTACCACTAGTTTGTGATAGTGATATGTCTTGAGTTTTCTTTTGAGAAATCTATGGAGCATCCGCTTGACAAACCTCTTTTCGACTGACATTCTCACAATATATGGATGCATAGGTATGTCATGAGTTGTTTGAGGTTGTTGTGTTGATGTTTCAGTAGTATTTATTACTTTTCTTAGTTCCTTCAACACAAGTTTACTCCTAAAAACATGGTTAGTTAAATAGTCATGGTTCACAAACTTGACATTTCTTGAAACAACTACCTTTTGTTCCTTAGGGCTGTAAAGAAACCTAATTTTTTTGGTTTTGATGACAACCAAAAATTCACACTTTTTCCCTTAATTAAAATTAATTTGTTTTCCCTTTTAATACATATGATAGACATCCCCGAACTTGAATATTCTGTAGATAAGGCTTGCATGCATTCCATAATTCTGATTTGATTAAACAACAGATTAGGACGGAACCAAAATTTCTAAGGGATATCCCCAAAAGCTAATAGACAAATCAAAAAACTTAACATTAATCTAATCATTTCAAAAAGAGTTCTATTTATTCATTCTACCACTCCATTTTGTTGGGGTTTTCAGGAGGTAGAATATTGAGATGAAATGTCCATTTTTATTTTGAATTCTTTGTACTTTTTAAAGAATTCAGATTTATGTCGCAACAAATAAATGTATCCATATTTTGAGTTGTCATCTGTGTAAGTCACAGAAAAAATCAAAAACCCCTTTGTATCGTATATTCATATCGTATATTCATAGGACCGAATAAATCAATATGAACTAATTCTAACTTATTACTTGCTCTATTTTCTTTTGAAAAGAAATGCCTTTTTGTAATTTTACTTTATACACAAAATTTATAAGTTGGTTGTGCCTCCACTTTTCATAAACTTAGATGTCCATTAGAAATCAACCGTGAAATAATATATTGATATCACATGGACTTAAGTGTCATCAGTAAGTTTAACATTTTTCATAAATATGATTTCTCTTAGGATAAATATCAATATTATTTAATTAATTTTTTGAAGAATTTCATGGGAGATTTCAAATACAAATAGATGATGTATTTAAGGAGCACCATAAATGAATTTCTTATTATACTTAATATCAACATAATTATTTACAAATAAAACATAATAACAGACATCGATTATTTTTTAAACGGAAAGCGAATTCATTCTTATCAAAGTTATATAAAGAACATCTTTCAAAAACAAAATTCTGGAACTTCTAAAGGTAAAAGAGGTGTTTCAAATTTCAAGGAATGGTGTTGGTTCCCCGTTCACCTGAAAAATGCAAACATCATTTTCACTGAGCCATCGCGTTTCATAAAATCCCTACAAAGAAGTGCATTCAGAGACAATTCTCCTTTTGATATACAACACATAATTAGGTAGAAACAACCAATAAATAAGTTTCAACGGCATTTAAACAAGAATTATCTTTCTTATTCATTTTGGCTAGATAGTCACGACATTGCCTATTGTGGTGCCTAGGCTTCTTGCAATGGTAGTCATTGCCCTTAGGCTTAGCCATACCACCTCTAGAACCTAAGAGCTTTCTGCTTGAAAATGGATTCTGTCGCGGTCAATTCATTCAACAATTTTTCAAGAAACAAATCAATCTGGTTCATATTATTATTCAAGCAAAACTATTGAAAACTCGCTGGCAGAGTATGTAGGATCATCTCCACCTAAGATTCCTTATCAATACAAGTTCCAAGCATCTCTAGCAAATTCGTATGACTCATCATGCTAAGCATGTGATTCTTGACAAGTGATCCCCCAACCATTTTTGTAGTCAAGAGAGCCTTCATGGCAGCCACAAGAGCTCAATCCACACCCTTGTTTTATTTCCACTAAGTAAACCAAATATGATCCACATCCCTCTGTCCGTAGGATGCCTGTTCCACTCTGTCATTTCCAGTTACCTTCATTACCACTAGGATGTTCTTTATTTCATTAATGATGTTTTGTGTGTCCTCACCAACTTTCTAATCTAGAAACTATGGATGATTCATCGGAACAAAGTCTAGAATCCTAGTAGTTGCAAATCCATCATATGTTTTTCTAGAAACTTTGTCCTGTAGATTGTACCGATTAGCCATAGTCCAATCAAGAGTTTGATCGGATTGCAAAATTCTATATTCATAACCTCTTGGTTCGAGACTAGAGGAAATACGTTAGCATTGCATGCATTAGGATTTTTTTTCTTTTGTACACTAGAAGGAATCATCTGAAACACATACCTAGTGATTAGAAATGAGAAGTTGAATCCTACCTAATGCATGACAAGAATAGCAAAGAAAGTGAAGTTTTTCATAAAACACTTCATACTCTCTCCCTCATAGATTTGGCGTGCTTCACACCCATTAAACAAACTTTACTTGGTGTGGATTTCAGACATCCTGAGACTCTTGAAATAACTCTGATAAAAAAAATGTCGCGCTTCGAGGTTACCCCCTTGATTTAACACAGGACCTAGGATCATGAGTAATCCCAAATTAACATTGTGTCTAGCATATATGGATAACAGAAAAAAAAAAGTAACACATATATTATGCGGGAGTTAAAACAATGGTTAATTGAAACAACAATTAACAACTCAAGTTGAATCTACTACTATGTCTGAACAACCTTTGAATGAGTTGAGTTGCTGGGAAATGCCTCAGCAGACTCCCATAAAATAAAAAATGAACGCAAAGATTAAAATGCAACCATGTCTATTTGTCCTCAAAATATGAGGACTCACCTTTTATGTTTTTGAATGCAGACCGAGAATCAATGTAAGCGTGATCTGGGATGCTTAGTACCCGAACCTATATCATTAAAGGATGTATCGCAGAGTATGTATCAGTACTTTGAATGTACTGAGCATGCAATATATAGATATTAAGCTGAAAAATATATATAAGCTAAACAAAGCATAACTAACCAGTGAAGTAAACTGCGCAAGAATGTAAATATTGATATATAACTGAAAAGCTAAATTGAATGTGATGACCAAGTATATACTGAATTAAAATGTTGAAGTAAATACTGAAAACCTGGTCTAATTCCCAAAGAGCCTGACTATGAGAGCTACAATTAACCGACATAAAGGCACGACTGACATGATCACTAAATTTGATGTCCAATACAAAATACTTGTACTACTACGGGGCACGTAGTTCTTGGAAAATGAGGGTAGACTAAACCCTAGTCCAAATCGGTGCTAATTCTACTCCAAACTGATTAGATGGTTGAAATGCAACTGAAATACTAAATAGCTCAAAATATTGACATGCAATCTGAGAATACTAATTTAATATATTGATAATTTGACATTTGAAATCTCGATCATGATTGTCTGCTTAAGTGACCTAGCTAGTTTAATTCATCAATTTTAAGGTTATCTACACAAACTAGGGCTCTTAGTTTTATACAAGGAATTAAAAAACCTTCCCACGAAAAGATCATAATTTCTATTAAATATACTACAACATCTAAATCACGAAAAATATCCAATTTTTTAGAAACCCTAGGTCTTAAAAGGTTATATAAAATCAAGGAGCTGGATAAATTTTAGTTTCCTTGTTGATGAAAGGAACACACTAGTGAAATTCCACATACAAATTTATGAAAACTACAGAAAATTATTTTGCATTTCGAGGTTGAAGCTTGAAGAACACTAATGCTTGTTCTGGAATGAAATTATCGTGTCTCTCTCCTCTTTTTTTATCTAACTTGGATGATTTTAGGAGAGTGAATGTTTTGAGTAGGTTTTGACTAGATTATTAGGCTTAGAAAGAGTAAACAAATGTAGTTTAGGTGTTAAACGACGTATTTTAGAGACTCTATTTATACGGGGAAAGACCAAAACTACCTTCCCTTAAAAGTTGTCGAGGCACACCCACAGATCCCCAATTGAAAACTGTGCGGACCATGGTCTATCAAGTGGGCCATGGTTGCTGGAAAGTTCTTACAGGTACTCTCATCTACTGTCCACTTCAGGGACCGTGTGAAGGACCACATATAGTGGCTCTTCAGTTGGGCTAGGGGTTCTGCTGTCTTGACTTAACATGCCAATCTACGGGTCATCAGTGGGACCACAAGACATGTTGGCACAATGGTCTATACAATGGTCTATCACTCTGTCTAGATCAGAACCAAGAGCAGGTCCAAAAACAGTGGTCTCTTTCATGGTACTTAACTCCTCCGTGGTTCACCCAATTTTCTGTTGTTCAGTCCCTTAGGTTCCTGAGGTGTTACTTGATGCATCATTGAACTTTTCATATTCTTATTAATTATAATAAAACGTTGCTCATTTGACTGTAGATAAATAGAAACTAATTGTATGGAATTCATAAATTGCATGTGGTACTCACAGTATGGATTTCATAATTACACGTGGTTGATGACGTGTATTTCCATTTATCTACTATAGAACCTACACATATATTTAAAAGAACCTTTATTTTCTCGTAATTTTGTGATTTAATAGCCAAAATTATTGGGTATTTATTGAAAGTAGATTTATTTTTTTATCCTTTAAATATTGATCACGAGGTATTTTAGTTTTTTAATTAAAAAACTCTAATTAGAACAATTTAATTTAACTAAAATAGTAAACATTAAAAATTCATATAATTACCAAAAAATAAAACCTACAAAAAGTATGAAAAAATTTATCAGCTTTCAGTCTAATGGAAAAATTAATTGAGTATATTGTTTAGTAAGATTTATAAGAAATAATTAATTTTGATACAAATATTAGGATGAATTTGTCTTATATTTTATTGGGATAAAATTAATATTATGATACACTCCATCTCGATTAGAATAGTTTTCGACTATTTAGAAATAATAAATAATAGGGGTAATTACAATAGTGCGCTTTCAGTATATTAAATTTGATGCTTTGTAAAATGTATTAGACATTGAATGATGCTTAATAACAAGTGAGACCTTCACTTTTTCATTATGCTGCTCACACAACTCGTACTCCTTCCTATAAAAGCTCCCAAAATTCTTATTTTCATCACTTCACAACGCCAAAATCTATGAGTCCTCTTCCAATCAAGAAAAAATCAACTTCAATGGCTTCCCCATAAGTTTTCATTTGCTTAGTTTTTTGTTAATTGTTCATCAAAGGAATTTAATTTGTCCAAAATGGTTAGTAATTAACAATAATCATTTACAGAGGTACATATTAAGATATTGAGTTATGTTTGAGGTCATTTTTTTGTTTGAAATATTGGAAAAGTAACGAGGGATCTTTCCTAGACTCTAAACTCAAAAAAAAAGTATCTGAAGAAGGATTTTAGGAAAAACAACAAAATACCAAGATACAAGATAAGAGAAACAATAGATAGTGGTTGTCATATAAAATTGCCTTTGTGGGGGTCCAACCCAACGAGTTAGCAAAGAAGTGAGGGGAAATAATTTTTGGTGAACCGTCATAATTGGTGAACAAGTCCTTACATTTGTTGCCATATGAAATTTTCCATGTTTTAGATGCCCCACTTTAGTTTTGAGTAATTTATTAATAAGTGTCTTCTAAGGAGTTGAGTTAGCTACAACGTTCATTTCTTTATCTATTTGATATCTGATTTGAGTACCTTTGATATGAAAAGATTAAGATGAAGTGTTACCATTTACTTTTTGTTGTGTGTGTTGGTGGAATATATATCATGGAACTAGTTAATTTGCAAATAAGAAAAATAAAAAAGATGGTGAAGGGGGAAGTTGGGTTTGGTGTTTTTGTGTGTGTATATGTGATACAATAAGACCGTTCATTTTAAATATTGGATTAACTAATGGTTGTATATGTATGTTGTATTTAAATTGTTTTTATTTTGAGTTTGCTTTTGATATAGATGTTCATGGGGTTATTCTTCTATTGAACAGAAGTATACAAGGACTTCTACCACTTTCTCTGTATTCTACTTCCCAACCCCCATTACTCTTCGAAGGAACTACTTGGTTTAATGATTTTTTTCTTCTCAATTTCATTCTAGACTTCCTTAGGAAAATATGTTTTTTGTCTGCCTTATTATAATGTGTTCTATGTAATCATTTCAGTTTTATTTACCCGACTGAAGATTGTGATCTAACTAAATTGTGTTGTATGAATGTTGTATATCAATTATCAATGCCCCTATTCTCAACGTGTGTTGATTACCAAGAATGTTAAGGTTAACCTATATACTTCTTCCTTCATTCTACTTATCTAGATTTTCTCTTTGTAGTTTGTTCTAAAAACAAGGACAACTTTCTAGATGTGGAGACTCTTTAACCTTAAAATTATCATTTTACTCGTAATTGCATATCTTCAAAACTATAAAAATTTCATAACTTCTGTAAGATCGATAGTCCAAACGTACTTATGATTTAGGTTAAAAATCTTTTGTCTTTTTCAAATTTCATGTCCAGTTAAATTCTACCACGTAAAATGAAAAAGAGGATGTAGTTCTGAATTTTCTTTTTGTATTTCCTAGTACACTGCGCGCTATAAAAAGAAGCCCTTTTACTAGGTTGAGAAAACGCTAGTGTGAACTAACTGATGAATGTGTTGACACCCAATTTTAGTATAACATTTTCAAAATTTGTGATTTTATTTATTTAATAGTTTAAAATGATTTTTTTATAATTTTAAATAAGTTTATCTATTATAAAGTACTTGTACTATAGTGAATGTTTTTCATGTGGAGTCCATTTTAGGATATGGTTAAAGAGTCCTACTTGGGGACCAAGTTAGATTTTCCTATAAATAGAGTACTCCTCTTCATTGTAAATTGATTTATCAAGAGAAATAACAAGTCTTATCTTCTTTTCTCTCTAGTTCTTCTTCTTATTCTGTAGTTTTATAACACGTTATCAGCACGAGACTCTAATTTCTCAAAAGTGAAGGTTAGATTTGAAGAATTCATAAAGGTATTATTTGTTCTTTTGTTTTTATTTTAATTGCCAATCTTACAAAACTAGAGTTCAGAACTCAATGTTCGGGCAGAAACTACCTCTCATGGGTGTTGGACGCTGAAATCCACCTTGATGCGATGAGTCTTGGAGATACCATAAAAGAAGAAAATAAGGCATCAAATCAAAATTGTACACGAGCAACGATATTTTTGCGTCATCACCTTCGCGAGATTCTGAAAATCGAATATCTGATAGTTAAAGATCCGCTTGTTTTGTGGAAAAACCTAAAAGAAAGATTTGACCACTTGAAGATGGTCATACATCCTAAGGCACGATATGATTGGATGCATCTAAGGCTACAAGATTTTAAATATATACTTGAGTACAATTCTTCCATGTTCAGAATCACTTCTCAATTGAAATTTTGTGAAAAAACGTTTGGTGAGATTGATATGATGGAAAATACGTTCTCCACTTTTCATGTCTCGAATGTGCTATTGCAACAACTATATCGAGAGAAAGGTTTCAAAAAGTATTCTGAACTAATTTCTCATCTTATTGTGGCCGAGAAAAATAATGATTTATTATTGAAAAATCATGGGAATCGACCTACTGGATCTGAACCACTTCCTGAAGTGAATGAGGGGTACGCCCACCATGCTAGGCGTGGAAAATGTCGCGGTACTAATCGTGGTCGTGGTATTTGATTATGGTAAAGAACATAATTCTATTCCTGGCATCACTCATTCATCAAATAAAAAGGAAAAAAGAAAGGATGAAAAACGTGAAGCAACTAGAGAAGGTTGTTTTCGATGTTGTGGAAGAGGTCATTATGCACGTGATTGTCGTACTCCCAAACACTTGGTTGAGATTTATCAAGAATCACTAAAGAAGAAAGAGAAAAATCCTAAGACATATTTTATCTATGAAAATCATGTTGACCTCACACACTTAGATGTAGCAGATTTCTTCGCACATCCTTAAGGAAAAATAGATCACTTAATTTGTGATGGTTCTGTGAACATGGAAGAGTGATATTTTTTTTGGTAGTATTTATTAATAAATTTCATGTAATGATAGTTGTTTGCATGAGTATTAGTATTTTAAATTAGTTTAGTCATTTATTAGCTTGTTTCCTTAATTCTTAATTAAATAATATATATTTTTCATTGATTTATTTATATATTTCTAATATGATAGAGTTAGTCAAATACTAAACTTTATCACGTGTTTGTATTATATTAGGTCTTTAACTTGGTCTAATGTTAAAAACATAAATTCTAATATTAACTAGGATTTATCATATGTTTGTATTATATTAGGTCTTAAATTTGATCTAATGTTAAAAACATGTAGTCTTTTATTAACTAGAATTAAATAATGATTTTATTTTATTTTCCTAACAACTCATTTTTGACTTAGAGGAAACAACAAATTAAGGCTCAATTTCTAATATTTAATTATTACTTTATTTCTTTGAATATATTGTACCCTTTTGACAACACTAATATTTAATGTATATTTATTTTCTATATGTCTTTTCATGTAAAGATATGGATAATTCTAAGAACATATTATCGAAATATGAAGATATTTATTTTGTTGATTTTGGTACAACACAAACGATATTCAAAAATAAGAAATATTTTTCTCATTTAAGTATGGGTAAATTACATGTTACTACAATTTTTGGTAGTACTAATATGATTGATGGTTTTGGAAGAGACATTGTAATTTTTCACAAGGGAACTAAACTCATCATTAATAATGCTATATTTTCTCCAAAATCTAAGAGAAACTTGTTGAGTTTTAAAGATATCCCTAAAAATGGCTATCATATTCAATCAATGGATGAAATAAATCTTGAATATCTTGGTATCACCAAGAATGTCTCTGGGCAGACATGTGTTATAGAAAAGTTCCCTGCTTTATCTTCTGGCTTGTATTGGACAAAAATTTGTGCAATTGAGGAACATTTTATAGTAAATAAGAAGTTTACTGATTCCAATATATTATACTTTGGCATGATCGTCTAGGACATCCTGGGTCAATAATGATGAGACGAATTATAGAAAATTCGAATGGACATCCACTAAAAGACCTAAAAGTTCTTTTTAATGGTGAATTTTCTTGTACTTCTTGTTATCAAGGCAAGTTAATTGTGAGATCATCACAAATGAAAGTTAAGATTGAGTCCCTTGCGTTCTTGAAACGTATACATAGGGATATTTGTGTAGCTATTCACCCACTTTGTGGGTCATCTAGATATTTTATGGTTCTAATAGATGCTTCTTCTAGATGGTCTCATGTGTGCCTATTTTCATCTTGTAACTTGGCATTTGCAAAATTATTGGCACAAATAAAAAGGTTAAGGGCACACTTTCCTGATAATCAGATTAAGTCCATTCGTCTTGATAATGCTGCAGATTTTTCATCCCAATCATTTAATGATTATTGTTTGGCAATAGGTATAAGAGTTGAACACTATATTGCTCATGTTCATACTCAGAATGGTTTCGTTGAGTCATTAATTAAACGTTTGCAACTAATATCAAGATCATTGCTTATGAAAACTAAGTTGCCCACTTCTGTATGGGGACATGTAATTTTGCATGCTGCAACACATGTTCATCTTGGACCGACAAGTTATCATAAGCTTTCTCCATTGCAATTGGTTATGGTTAAAGAGCCTAATATATCCCATCTAAGTATTATTAGAAGTGTTCTACATGTGCCTGTGGCACCACCAAACCGCACTAAGATGCTCTCTCAAAGAAGGTTAGGAATATATGTTGGTTTCGAATCACCCTCCATTATCCTCTATCTTGAACCATTGACTGGAGAGATGTTTACTGCTAGATTTGCAGATTGTCCTTTTGATTAGACCGTTTTACCTTATTAGGGGGAGAGAATAGTGAAATAAAATGAGAAATTTTGTAGAAAAATTTATCATTGTCTCATCTTGATCCACATTCTTGTACTTGCAAACAAGAAGTACATAAGATTATTCATCTGCAGAAAATTGCAAATCAAATGCAAGATGCATTTACAGATTTGAAAAGGATTACTAAATCACATATTCCAGCAGAGAATGTCCCAATTCAAATTGATGTCCTTAAAGGACCATCCACTAGTGTCATAGCTAATGAGTCAAAAACACACCTAAAGCGTGGTAGACCATTGGAGTCTAAGGATCAAAAACCTAGAAAAAGAAAGATTAAATTTCGAGATGATACTATGAAAGAATCTCATATGGAAGTTCAACATTTGAATAAGTCTGATATTCATGAAAGAATCAATGAACTTGAAACTCAAGAAAATAATGAACTATCCATAAATTTAAGAGATGTTAAAATTAATATGAATCGATCCGAAATAATGGTTGATTATGTCTTTGCATACAATGTTGCAAAAAATAGCATGCAAGATAATAAGGATCATGAACCTCAATCTGTTATAGAATGTCGACAATGAAATGATTGGCCAAAATGGAAAGAGGCAATTCAATCTGGGTTGAATTCACTTGCCAAGCGTAGAGTTTTTGGACCTATAGTTCAAACACCTAATGGTATTAAACCTCTTGGTTACAAATGGATTTTTTTTGCGGAAAAAAAATGAGAAAAATTAAGTACAAAGGTATAAAGCACGCCCTGTGACACAATGATTTTCTCCAA
This sequence comes from Solanum habrochaites, assembly GCA_027704765.1. NCBI lineage: Eukaryota > Viridiplantae > Streptophyta > Magnoliopsida > Solanales > Solanaceae > Solanum > Solanum habrochaites. The sequence continues at coordinate 43,856,268 of JAKWJA010002493.1, read as the reverse complement.
GGCCTGGCGTCGATTATGAAGAGACATACTCACCCGTTATGGATGCAATAACATTTAGTTATCTCATTAGTTTCTTAGTCCATTAGCAAATTGAAATGAATTAGATGGATGTGGTTACAACCTACCTTTATGGATCACTTGATAATGAGATATACATGAAAATTCCTAAAGGATTTGCGATGCCTAAATCGTGTAATTCAAAATCTCGAGAAATGTATTCAATTAAATTGCAAAGATCATTATATGGTTTGAAGCAATATGGGTGCATGTGGTATAACCATCTTAGTGAATATTTAATTAAGGAAGGTTATACAAATGATGCAATATGTCCATGTGTCTATATCAAGAAAATAATATCGGAATTTGTTGTACTAGCTATTTATGTTGATGAAATAAATCTTATTGGAACTCCAATAGAGATTCAAAAGGAAATTGATTATTTAAAGATTGAATTTGAGATGAAAGATTTGGGAAGGACAAAATTATGTCTTGGTTTGCAAATTGAGCATTTGAAAAATTGTATTTTTGTTCATCAATCTGCCTACACAGAAAAAGTGTTCAAAAGATTATGTATGGATGAAGCGCATCCATTAAGTACTCCAATGGTTGTTCGTTCACTTGATGTGAATAAGGATCAATTCCGGCCTCAAGAAAAGGATGAAGAAATTTTTGGTTCTGAAGTACAATATATTATTGCAATTGGTGCACTAATGTATCTTGCTAATACTACAAGGCCTGATATAGCTTTTCTTGTTAACTTGTTAGCAAGGTATAGTTCTGCTCATACTAGGAGACATTGGAATGGGATCAAAAACATTTTGCAATATCTCAAAGGGACAACCGATATAGGCTTATTTTATTCTGTTAATTGTAGCTCAAATCTTGTGGGTTATGCTGATGTAGGATATTTATCTGCTCCAGACAAAGCTCGATTCCAAATACGCTATGTGTTTACATGTGGGAAACTGCCATATCTTGGAGATCTACAAAGCAGTCCATCGTAGCCACATCATCTAATCATGGTGAAATAATAGCTATTCATTAAGCATGTAGAAAATGTGTGTGGTTTAGGTCTATGATACATCTCATTCGAGAGAAATGTGGTTTGAAATGTGATAAAGTACCCACCATTTTATATGAAGATAATGCAGCATGCATAACACAACTTAAGGGAGGATTCGTAAAAGGATAACAAAGAACACTTCACCGAAGCTTTTGTATACACATGAACTTCAAAAGAATGGTGATATAAATGTGCAACAGATTCGTTCAATTGACAATGTTGCTGATCTATTCACCAAGTCTCTATCAACTACAACTTTCAAGAAGATGGTGCACAAGCTTGGAATGCGAAGATTCAAGTCTCTGGATTGATGTTCTCATTAGGGGGAGTTAATATGCATTGTACTCTTTTTCCCTTACGAGGTTTTGTCACACTGGGTTTTCCTTGTAAGATTTTAATGAGGCAGCCTAGATGCGTATTAATATATGTGTGTACTCTTTTCCTTTACAAGAGCTTTTCTTTTCTTGAAGTTTTTTTTAGTAAGCTTTTTGATAAGGCACATCATCTATGAATTAGACATTCAGGGGGAGTGTTATAAAGTATTCGTATTATAGTGAATGTCTATCATGTGGAGTCCTTTTTAGGATATGGTTAAAGAGTTCTACTTGGGGACCAAGTTAGATTTCTCCTATAAATAGAGTGCTCCTCTTCATTGTAAATTGATTCATCAGGAGAAATAACAAGTCTTCTCTTCTTTTCTCTCTAATTTCTTCTTCTTATTCTATACTTTTATAACATTATCAATAATTATCCTTATTTATAAAAATTTAGAATTTTTTTTAGTAATTTTCAATATTACATTTTTACATGTCATTAGTTACATTCATTATGTTTTTATTTTAATATTCATTTTATTTGTTACAGCGATTAATATTCATTTTGTTATTTTGTACAGTTTAAAAACTCAATCAAATACTAATACAATTTGCATAGACAAATATTTTATCAACCAACAATTTTTGTGCCAAAATCTCGAACCTATAACTTAGGCCCATTTTTTACAATTTCATATTTAATGAACGGATAAGGGTCAAAAATACCCTAAAACTATCAGAAATACCTCAAATATACCGTTGAAGTATATTTCGACTGACATATACCCATACCGTCAAACTATAGGTTCAAAATATCCTTCTCATTAACAAAATCGGTTAAATGCTACTTATATGCCATGTGGATGTCACATGGCATGCCATATAATCCAATTAGTTGAAGAAGAAGAAAGGAGGTTTAGAATTTTCATTGTTTTAAAGAGAGGAAAAACCTCTATTTATAGACAACAAAAGACAACACGCACAAATATTTATCGTGCCTTATTGGAAATGTTACTACTATTTGAAAAAGTTGCAACTATTTGACAAAGTTGAAGTCTTTAGATAAGGTCAAAACCTTTCATAAACGTTACAACTCTTCATTAAAGTCACATGTTTTTATAAGTCACAACTTTTCATAAAAATCACAACTCTTCAAAAAAGTCGTAGCTCTTTAGAAAAGTCACAACTTTTCATAAAAGTCAATACTCTTCATTAAAGTCGCAACTCTTCATAAAAGTCACAACTTTTCATGAAAGGGAACGCTAGTTTTGAAAATAAATAAATTTAAAAGAAAATTTTTATTTTATGGTGGCGCCATGTAGGCGTACCTAAGATTTTCTTATATATATATATATATATATATATAGTATATAGATATATATATATTATAGATATATATATATGATATATATATAGATATATATATATATATATATATATGATTTTATAATTATTGAAACTTTTTTTAGTTTTATTAGATGTATTGTAGAAAGTTCATCGCAATAGAAAAGGGGTCCATGACTTGCACTTGAAAAACAAAGAGACTGAGATTGTTAAAGTTCCCTTTGCTTCTTTTGGTGGTAGCATAAACTTCAAGGCTACCTGTTTGGTGCATTTTTTTATGTATAATTCATGTTCATTATAATGAAGGGAAGCCTGGGAAAAAACAATAAAGTTATCTTTGTGTTACTAGTAAGTCTTGAGTTTCACAAACTCTTTTTAACTTCTAATACACCCATTGAAAATTTTTAAGAGTCCTAGCAACATAACATGTTACATATAATATATACAAACAGTGGAATCATTCACTGATATTTGTGTTCCCGTAGACTTATACGTTACATCCCTTTGGTGTGCAGTATTATCTTAATCATGTTGTATGAAAGTGGGATACTTCCTACATCATTGATCTATTTTAATTGTGCTAAATAAATCATCTCGTAGGAAATTAAAAGGCTTGACGGATACAAGAAAACAAAATTCTTGGAACAGGAGAAAATGGTTGATTACTATAAGAACCACTTTCTGCTGGTACTCACTTTGCAAACAATCGATACATTGCTTTCTCTGTTTTTTTTATTTGAGAATTGTATATGTGTACTGACATTTCACTATTATATATATATATAATATATATATATATATATATATATTATATATATATATATATATATATATATATATTATTTACAGAAACCTGAAAACATGAAAAATGCATTGTCAATCTCAAGTGAAAGTTATGGAGTTCTATAATATTATGCATCAGTAATAAATTCGCTCCATGCTTTTTTGCTGTAGTCTTTGGGATTGTATTTTCCTCATAGAACCTAGAGAGACTTGTACTTTTATTTCATCATAGATGTAACAGTAATGCAATGAATTTAATTTGGATAAATATGTATTTTAATTTTTTTTTTGTTATTTAATATGTTTGTACGGTTTGATAAATTGTATATATATTTTTGCTATATATTCTACTAAACTATAAAAGGGTGCTTCAAGTGATCAAGCAGGTAGTAGGTCAATATGCCTACTTGAGCACTTTGAGGGTGTTTTAAAAATTTTTTGTTGTTCTTTCGTTTTAAAAAGCAATTCATAAAATTTGTTTTATGTACGAGTAAACATTGTTTTATAATATTAGCCTAAGACTCCATAACTTTTTAAAAATATATGGCCTCATCTGCTAAAAAGATGTAATAGGTGGATCTTTTGGAGTGACTTTAACTCAATATAGAGTTGCTTGGCGGGCATGAGCACTTACCAAAGCTGAAAAACCCACTACTACAATGATGAAATGATATGTTGATAGAGGATAAGCCAGCCGAAGGACTTGTGATAGATGATATAAGCAAAATGATTACCAATATGAGATGCAAACCATTTCCATAATCTTTAAAAATCCCATATTTATCATCATCTTTCTTAAAAAGTTCTACTGCACTCTATCATAAGCTTTTCTCATGTCAATTTTAAAAGTAACAAATCCTTTCTTTCCTTGTGTTTTACCTTTTAAATAGTGATTGATCTCAAAAGCGATCGTGAAATAATCAAGAATAAATTTCCAAGGATAAATGTACTCTGGGATTCAGCAACACAATCCTTCAAGCAAATGTTCATGTGATTTGACAACATCTTGCAAACTATACGATCTATAAGAATCTATAGAGAAAACTGTAACTTACATTGCTTCCTTTACAGAATAAAAATTGATTTGGTAAAAATTAATTCCTTTAATGACTCCATTGTTATTGAAAAAACATAGTATCACATCCGTCACATATTTAAAAACTACAATCCATAAACTTTGATGAAAACTCAAACCCATCCCATATGAACCTGCCGCCTTATCTGAATGCCTTGAAAAGACACTTTCTTTCACCTCATCAATAGTGATAAGTCAATGCTGTAATTTTTATATCAATCCCGTCAAGAATTGGGTTAATGTATCCTTACTCAAGCATGTATAATGATTCAAAAAAGCTAATGATCAATTCTAACAAGTGTTATCTCTTGTATTAATATTAGCGAATCAAAAATAATAAGAGATGAAAAGAAAAAATAAAGGAATTATCCGAGTATTCATAACTCATTGTTTGTCCTTAAGAAATTTAATCCCCTCAAGTACCCGAGGTTTTAGATTAATTCCTCCCAAGATATAATTGATTAACCAATATATAATTAGTGGTACATCAAACTTCAATCAAACTTCAATAATTTTAACGAACTCAAAATGACTGCAATGACTCACATACGCAAACACAATCGATCGATTTTATTTTGTTAGAAACGTATGCAATAGAAGGGAAGAATTCAATGCGGATAATTAAGAGAAAGTCTCTCTAATTATAGACAACAAAGGGTAAAGTTTACACCTTTTTAAAAAAAGAATAAGAAACCTTTCAAGAAAGTCACAACCACTTGGAAAAGGTACAACCATTCATAAAGGTCACAACCCTTCAGCAAAGTCAGAGCCCTTCAATTTTTGTTCAAACCTTTAAAACCGAACAATTCTCCACATGAATAGGAATTGAATAATGTTAAAAAACATGCATGAAAAATATGTAATTCATGACTAAGGATATATTTCATCTGGATAAGTAGGTTTCTCATTGAACATTTAATAGTGAATATATATCGGATATACTCGATCAATAGATAGATTTGATTCTTTGAACCGTAGAGCTTTAATATATACCTAGAAAATATAAGTCACACAATCAACTCTTGAAGTGTTCAGTGATGTGATTGCTTTGTTCGTTTTAGCCATGAACATGTCTTGGTTTATATATCCGTAGACAACTAGACTTACCAAAATTCTCCTTGAAGCGTCTTACACTTCACACTTACGTAGGTGACTCATAAATGTGTTATTGGAACAATGACTTGTCCTCGACCATAGTTCCATTCCATGGAACATCTAAAAAACTCACTCTATATTTAGGCCTTTTGTAAGTGGATCTGACACATTATGCTTTGACTTCACGTAGTTAATTATGATATTTCAACTAGAGATTAGTTCTCTCAATATATTATGCATACATCATATATGACAAGACTTTCCCTTGTACATCATTCTCAATTCCCTACCTATTGCAAATAAATTCTCATAGTATGCATACTCGAGCTAACGATTTGGGCTAAGAACCGTTCAAGAAATGTCAGAGTCATTCAACTTCATCGCTAGCCTTATTTGAAGTGATAGAATCAGATTTCGTATTAGATTGAGTAGTACATTTATGTTTGGATGATTTCGAAGCGACTTTTCCTCCACAAAGAGTAAGTACATATCCACTTGTGTATATTACTTTATTTGACCTGGTTATTCAATTTGCATCTCCATATGAAAACCTTAATGTGCCTACGTGGCGCAATCACTATCTAGAAAACCCTTCCAATTTAAATTATTCTAAGAAATACCCTCCCTTTACAAATCCCCACATCGAAGGCCACTTCCACCCAAAAAAACTTAACTCTTTGGCGTTGTTTGGCCCCCCAAAAATCACGCCGCATCAACAACACGAGTTATATGCAGAAGGTCTCCTCTTAACAGTTTGAAACAACCAATTGGTACGCCTCCTCTGAAACATGGTCTCAATTCTATGGGTGTCAACCTCATTCAAATCTACTGAATGGTCTATAAAATGCCTTTTCTTGAAACCTTCGTTACACACATTCTCCATAACTTGTTTCTTTCTAGCCTCTTTAAGTCACAATTATTCTTCTGCAATTCAAAACATTTCACCGTAAAATGGCATATTCACTTATTTTAGAGTTTGATGCTACTCGTGATGACGGGATGGTTAGGGTACGAGTGTGCATCATGTGGGAACATATTATTGACAAACGAAGCCAAGAAATAATAAGCCTCAACTGATACTTATTGATGAAAAGGTAATGCATCGTTCATATTCAATTTATACACCATTGTAAATTTTCTTATTTCAAATTTTCAGACACATTTACATCTAACAAAAACTTTGATGCACGCAGTAATTTTGAAGAATCAAGTTATCAAGTTCCGAGATGAGTTTATCGAGGGTTGTGCAAGCATGAGTCGAACATGAAAATAACATTATTGCGAAGAACTGCCATCCAAAAACTCTAGGATAATATTATTCGCATCCCCGTAAATAGGTTTCAATTTAATCAACCAAAAATGATTCCCTCAAGGGTCAACAACAACATCGTTCTACGAGACATTTGAATTTTATCTCCCAAAAGAGGTATTCACGCATGGACAATTATATGTCGCAGTATCGTATGCAACAACAATAGAAGGATTTGCAATCTACAACGCGGAAGAGGACACTGAAGACCATACATACATTAAAAATATTGTATACAAAGAAATCTTCCAGAATATATGTCAAAGACTTGTGGAAACACACGAGCTATTTATTAATATGTACTGTTAACTTTAGCTTTTCAATACTATCCTTACATAGAAGAATAACAGAGATAACTTTCCAAAATGTCAGGCGTTAGGATAACTAGCCATAAAAAAGAGGATTCACAACAGAGATGGAACGAGAAGACCCCTGAACATAATCACAGATCACGTCGTATACGACATACGAAACAAAGAAAATGATTCATTTGTAGCGAATACATACATTGGAGTTCACCACTCACTTAGCAAATGCTCAAAGCAAACTTATGCAAGGATAATATGGAAAACACACAACAATTAATGACAGGTAATTTAGGGGCAATTGCATTGGCGGGGTCATAATGGGGGTTTAGGATATAAAATTTACGCTACACATTTGGCAGGGAATAGATTTTAAAATTTATTGGTATGTATTATTCCATTGTTTGAAAATTTATTTCAAAATAAGGAGATACAAATCAATTTGATTACATCTTCTACATCACTATTTGATCGCCCATTTACTATGTTACAATAAATTAATACGCAATGCATTGGAGGTTATTAGACCTACAAAAATACATGACTCCAGTAGGACAGATTGTCAGTTCTGTACATTAGCCCGTGTAGGGTGAATTATTGCAACAGACCTATAATACCATCAAGTCAAAGTAAACGGTGAAGGTTTACCACACAATTATCAAGAAATTGGAAACACCTTAAAACACAGTTTACTGCACCTTATCATGATTTCATATGGACATGTCTATGGCATGAAACAAAAAAATAACAACAACGTCAACAGTTTATGACCGCCGTATGGACAGGCGAACGTTGCAAGATATAATTCAACAATACGTGCATGAAGGCCAAAACAATACAAGATCAACTAATGAATATACAATTTTAACTGGTAGTAGATATTACAATTTGCTTGCAAAAAGAATGGGAGCATAAGAACAACAACATGATAATAAGTAGACAATAACACTAAACACTTACTTAACAACTACATAAAAACTACAAAAAAAATAGTAAACCAAATTTCTAAATGACGGACCCGCGGGAAGGCGCTGAGTTTTTTCCTGGTATTTATATGAAACAGAATCTTAGTCTAGCCTACGTGGCACCACCACAAACTAGAATTCACTTTTAATTAATTTATTTCAAAAATTAATCTTTCCCTTTCATGAAAAATGTTACTTTTATGAATAGTTGCGACATTAATGAAGAGTAGTACATTTTATGAAAAATTGTAACTTTTATGAAAAGTTGCTACTTTAATGAAGAGTTGCGACTTTTATTAAAGGTTGTGACCTTTCATAAGTGTTACAACTTTTCCAAATAGTTTTAACATTTCTAATAAGATACAATAAATATTTGTTCACACTATCATTTGTTGTTCATAAATAGAAGGATTTCCTCTCATTTTAAAACAACGAAAATTGTGAACCTCGTCTTCTTCTTCAAAATTAAGTTTGTCTACTTTACTCAATCTGCGTGTTTCGGTTATACCATTGCTTATGTTACAGATTCCTGTATGTGTTTTCGTAGTTATTACATAATGCTTTTGTTATCAAGGATAAATGATAAGATGTAATATTTTTCCTTTTCCTTTACATTATAATGTTTTGGTAGTATAGTATAGCGTTTTAGTTTTAGTTACCGATAAGTTTAAATAATATTGTATTTGTTCCATGATTTAAAATTCACCCGTGAAGAACGGGTAATTTACAAGTATGTATTTATATAAAGAGAACACCAGGCCCGCCTATGTGGCACCATAACAAGCTAGAATTCCTTTTAAATTCATTTATATACAAAAAGTCTTCCCCTTTCATGAAAATGCGACTTGTATGAAAAGTTGTGACTTTTATGCAGAGTTTTGACGTTTTATGAGAAGGTGCGAGTTTTATAAAAGAATGTAAATTTTATGAACTTTTATGTCCTTTCGCAAGGGCTATAATTTTTTTGAAGTGTTGTCACTTTTCTGATAAGGAACAATATGTATTTGTTCACACTACCCTTTTTGTCTATAAATAGATGGATTTCCTCTCATTTTAAAACAACTAAATATCAGAACTTTTTATGCAAATTAAATATTCGTGTAGTTTGCTCCTGTTGAGTAGCTCATTGAAACCATTGTTTTTGTATAATACACTTATGAATAAATTCTTTCCATCCTAAGAGGATATATTTGTTTTAAAATCAGGTACTAGATGTAAATGATTTCCTTAAGGGGACACTTTGCATTGGGGTCTAAAATTATTCCTTTAAATTTTATTCTATTTTCATATATCCTGGTATATTTCTCACATTTATCAATATATGGTTACGAGACTATTTTTTTTGAGTACATGTTTTGAACTTTATTTTTTATGTTTCTACAAATTTCATGATATAAGTATTTGTTAGTTAAGACCAAGGATATTTATTTACATATTAGAAAATTTAATATCTCAGGTTTATTTTAATCTAATTTCCCCAAAATAATAAATAGTAACACTTCTTGGATGTAAAAGGATAAACTATAATATAAAATTAAGGGTTAATGCCCAAGTACCCCCTCAAATTATACCCGAAATCTCATAGACACACTTATACTATAATAAGGTCCTATTACCCCGCTGAACTTACTTTATTAATAATTTTTTACCTCTTTTCGACCTACGTGGCACTATCTTGTGGGTCCAACTATGGTTGACTTTGTTTTTCAAACTATTGCCACGTAGGTTAAAAAGGGGTAGGAAATTACTTATAAAATAAGTTCAGGGGGGCAATAGGACCTTAGTATAGTATAAGTGTGTCTTTGAGATTTCGGGCATAGGTTGAGGCGGTATGTGTGCATTATCCCTAAAATTAAAGATGATTGATTGAAGGATAGGTGAAAAGATGTTAAAATTTTCATCTCCCTTTAGATTATTAATGTTCGTTACTACGTAATCTTGTATTTACAAAAATATATTCTTTTAGTTTTAAGGTTGATAGGCCTTCAATATTATTTTATAAATTTTATGATATGAAATTTCCGTGGGAAGTACCAATAGTTTTACTACTGTTTTAAATACTCCAAAACTTTTTTGATTGTCTCCAAAACTCTATTGATTGTCATTAAATTATATTAAATGATATTACTCTTGAACCAAGTCAGGTTACTAATGTGAGATGTCATATCTTATCAAGTATAGTTCATGATATATATCATACTTCTCAACACTCAAGCATAATCTAGAGTTAATTTTGTCTTCATTCTTTTGAACTACATAGCTAGCATTTATTGAAGTCTTGTCAATATTAAAATTCAAATAGTTGAACTTGTCAAGTACCTTTTTAAACACATCAGTAACTTTGATGTCTTTCATATCTAAGTTACTTTCTAGCTTATGCTTAGTAGTATTTATTTAAATAGTATCTCTTTTAATTTAATGATCAACATGTCATCAAAATAAATCCAAACAACTTTGTGATTTGAAGTGTCTTTCACGTAAAAACATTTATCACATTCACTAATATTAAATTCTTTTGACAACATACTTTGGTCAAACTTCAGATGTCATAATTTGAGCACTTGTTTTTAGTCCACAAAGTGACTTAACAAGTTTATAAACATTTTTTATCATACCAGGAACCACAAACCCCTTGGAGTATTCTATGTAAATTTCTCCCTCAAATTCTCCATTTTAATAAAAAATATTTCACATCCATTTTGACAGATTTGAAGAGCACATACTGCAACTAGCACAATTAATATCTGATTTGATGTAGTCGTAATTTGTGATTTTTTTGTGTCAATATATTCAAGGCTTTATTATTGTCTGAAGTCTATGACAACATGTCTTGCTTTGCATTTGTCAATAATTCATCAACTTTCTTTTCATTTTGTAGATCCACTTTAGACCTAAAGGATCATTTCTTGGCGGAAGATCAACCAACTCTCAAGTATGGTTGCTCAAGATTGAACCTATCTTACTGTTTACAACCTCTTCCCAAAAAGAACGAGTTCACAGCGGACATAACTTCTTCAAATTTATGGGATTCATTTTCAAAAATAATTATTACAAAATAAAACCCAAAAGAAGTAATTTGTCAATTGAAATTAAGGAAACCTCTAAATCTCTTGATTAAGTACATCCTCCTTTGACTCATTCCAAGGTCGTTTAGACCCTTGACTTGACTATCTGATAGTTCAGACTTACGAACAATAAATTGAAATGCTTTACCATTTGTACCATGTCCAATGAACATACAATCGACAATCTTAGGTCCTATTTTGACCTATTTGGAATAGTCCCTCATTTCCATTTCTCATATGGAACAGGTTGTATTGGAAATTGCTATATCGCTATTCTTCAAGAGTTAAATCTTGTATATACTTTATGGGACAACAAACAATTTTCTATATGGATACTACAAAACTTGAACAAACACGTCTTTTTGTTGCTCCCTTAAGTAAAAAACAATATTTTTGTTTGTTACTCCCTTTACTAACAAAAACAAAGTTCTATCTTTCTTAACAAACAAACCCTTTGTTGTTCTATTTTTTTTTATAGTGATAGGATCCCCAAAAATTTTGTGGTAAATCTGAACTTATAAGTAGGACATTCAATGTTTTCTTCAAAGTTCAATTATTTCCTGTCAATATTTTCATTAGATTGAGATGAGTATGTGCAGTAATATGATGGATGATTTCATTTTCCAAATCTATGTCTTCAAACGAAGATTCATATTCTCCACATATACAACTTCTAATCACGATAATCCTTTTATCATATTAATTTTCAATGCCTATATGTTTCTATTGCTTCATCCTTACCATTTATCAAATATACAGAACAATATCTAGTTAAATTGTCAATAAAATTTATGAATGCTTTTTCTAACCAAGAGATGGCGTTGACTTAATATCACAAATGTTAGTGTGAATCGATTTAAGGGATTCGAATTCCTTTAAAAATAATTACATGTATGCTTAAAATTCTACGACTCAACAGATACTTGGCATTTTGATTTATTGGACAAAACAACGAAGTTGGTCAAAACATCGAAGTTGATCAATTTGTTCATGGTTTTGTAATTAAAATGTCCCAAACATTTATGTCACAAACAGTTTGATTTAAACAAGTAATAACAAACATAAATACTATGTTTGAAAAGACTTTTTGTCAGGTAACTTTTTCACACATATATTTTGTTCTTTACTTTTTAGAATTTTCTAAAATACAACATTGTTTTCGAAAAAAAAAACACGTCATATGTCTTTTTTAGAAGGACATTTCCATTAATTCAATTTGGTATAGAATTACCCATGACAATAGTCTCATCGGTTCAGTAAGGGCAATATCACTCAAATGTTTGTGTTATAACAAAAACATAACAATTAACTTTTCAGCAGTATCATATCTATACATATAAAATTATTTCAACAGACATAGATTTTCATGAAAAATCATAATATTTTCGACATTTTTTTATCAAACAATATAATTTCTTTGAACGAGTAATATAATTTTGTAGTTTTATATTATCCACATCATATACCAATAAAGAGAGACTCAATGACCACAATATCAACTATACTCAATGAAATTTGTGGGTATAACAGAATACAAAAATGTCTACTTTCATATTTAAATTAGATATTTAGTCCTAACTTTTTTTAAGTAGTAGTAAAGAGCCCCCCACATTTTAAATATGTTCTCAAAATTATTTTTCAAGTATTTAAAATAACTTTTCATATATATTTTTCCATGCTTTCAAATTGTGTACCATCAAAATACATATTGGCAACACAAAACCTTCTTTTGGAGATTGAATCCATAAAAACACCCATTGCGGGTACAATAATTACTAATTTTATGTCACTGGTGTTTTTTTCCTATCTTTCACAATTAGATAGACCACTTAGTATTTAGTATATTAACAATAATGATTCAATCTTTATACAACATGTTTCTAGTTTAACAATGAAAATTTTCTATTCTTTCAATCTTCAACCAAATGAACCTTGAATTCTAATGAAGTTTTATATTCCTTAAATAAGTTTCACATTCAGATAGAGTAGTAAACCAAAAAAGTTTTGATCTCCAGAAATCTCAAATACAACATCGTTTCTAGATAACGATGCATATTTTATCTTCTTCAAATCATTTAGCCTTAATATTCCTGAAGAAAATTTTGTACTCTTCAAGTCAGAATATTAATTCAAACAGAGTATTTAATAAATTATTTTTTATATTCTTCAAAGCAATATATAAACTGATTTGTTCGTGAAATTCTCATATTCGTAAAACAATTGGAGTAAAAAATAAGAGGATTTGAGTCTCCAAAATACAAACACATGCAAATTTCACATTGAGTAGAAAACTATAAAAGTTTTTTCCTCCTCTAAACAAAATACATATTAATAGTAATATATATATATTTTGAGATCAACACATCATAACCATCAATCCTAACATTTATGAAATAAATACCATACTTATAAAGGATAGAAAAAATAACAATTAAGGAAAATAAAGATAAAACCTTATTTTTACCCCTATAGAGTCATATACTATTTGTCTGCAATGATTCCATGAAACCCATTTTTCTTGCTATCCTTCTTTCAAAATTTCCATCATATTCTAATTTTCTTATAAGACATTAAATTTCAATGAGAAACTAAACTCATAATCAATTATTATTAGGAGACAAAATATGTTAATTTACTTCTTCTCATAGTTATATGAAACAAAGAATATAGGCAAAAACAAATTAAAATTAAATTGCATGTCTTAACCTTTATGCACAAAAGAAGGTTTTAATTGAAAAGAAAACTAAAGTAGTGCAATGTTTCAATGCACTTGGGAAAAAAATAAAAATAATCTTACTCATCAAAGAAAAACATACTCTAGAAAATAAACTCAAAAAGATCAGAGTGGCACTAATTTATCCCAAATCTCTTTTATCATATCATAAAATAATCTCTTTTTCTTCTCCCTTTTTCCATCAAAATGAACATAACACATAAAAGTAATTTCCTTATCACAGAAAATATCATCAATGATATATTTCATGAATTTGTTATCTCCTATATTCAGATTAACAAACTAGAAATAATAAAAAATAAAAACAAAAACAACAAACATGATCAATAGTTATCACCAACCACTAAATATCATTAAGTGTATTTAAATAGTCATTAAACACCAATGGTAATCAACAACCATTAAACACCATCAATAGCCACTAATAATCATTGACCATTATTATTTACTTCTTTAATCATATAATGAAATAAAGAAACACAATATTTTATTATTTTCCATTAAGGAAATACTAAGTTTTTTATCTTTGAAACTAATTAAAATAAAAAATAATTTAATTCTAAACTTAAAAAATACCAGTAGTCCTTTTCCTTTCTGAACTCGATCAATTAACAAGGCATAGTAGGTACAACCAATTCTTTAGCATAGACTTTCAATTATAATATTTCATTCATAAAAGAATTAATTAACCATATCATAATAAATAACAGATTAGACCACTAAAAATCTATAAATGCACACCTCCCTATATAAGCGGCTGTTATCAAGTAAAGAACCCGACGTAGAGGTTTGAATCGATCACACGAGTAAAATGGTTTAGACTTATAATTAAACTCACAATTATATTTGTTTAGTCAACGTATTTACAAAAACAAGTAATTAAAGGGGAAGATTTGTGAAATAAATTCTAGATATTATGTGAACAATTAGTGAGCAAGATTGAAACTTTAGTTATTATCAAGATGAACGAGAAACTAGGTTGTATGTGTCCCCCATAAGCTCATAACGCGGTAATCCTAGTAATAATAACCCTTTCCTAGTGTATTACATGTAAACTGATAAGTTACGTATTTCTAATTTATTGGTCCGACAACTAGAGAATTTCACCCTACACTTTGGTCCGGCTACGTATGTATAATTTGCTAACCCTTACCTTTACCTCATATTAAATATCACATCAATGTATGACTTAGTTTTCACCCTCACACCAATTGACACTATACTAATGAATAGTCTCACACTAAATCTATGCTGATAATTTTTTTATTATTAATTACATCCTTGGTCAAGTGAGTAACAACAAGGCGAGTTTTAACATTTCCAATTGCTTAAAAGACTTCTAAACGAAAAAATTATCAATTCATGCAATTACACTATTCAAGAATTACCTAGTTATTACTCATTCGTTGTTAGTTGCTTATGGTTCTCAAAACCCTAGTTGTGGATTTAAATACCCATAGTAGATAGATCACAATTCATATCTTTAGATGAAAAAATCATGAACTTAGGTAATGAGAAGAATAAAACCAGAATCTCAACTTGAATTTGAATGTCAACATCTTGAAAACCAACTCCGGAATTATAATAACTAAAATTGCAAGTTAACCTCAAAAGTCAAGAACTAGAAGAAAAGTAATAAAGTCTAACCTCCAAAAATGAAGTTTACATGCCATATATATATATATATATATAAAGAGAGAGAGAAACAAGTCCTAACTAAAAAGGGAACAAAATAAGGAAGTAAAAGTTCAGAATGCGTCTTCAATCTACACACTGACCTCTGGACTGTAGATCGGTCTATGGTCCGTACGTCCCTTCTGTGTCTTAAGACTTAGGCAATTTTTCAATCTTCAAAATCTCCAGTTCTCTGAATCATTTAATCGATCAACAAAATGGACCGTTAATTAATCTATGGTATGTGGATCTTCTTCCTTAGATCCATACTTTGAATCTTCAAAATGAGGTACTGGAATTCATCTCTGAATGATTTGACAGATCAACAATATGGTCCATACTATAATCCACAGCCCGTTAATTTCAATTGTGGTTCCACACTTTGTCAATAATTCCCTAATATTTTTTCAGTCCTTGCCAGTCCATCTACAATCATCATCAATGGGTTGTGAATGGACCTATGGCCCGTCAATCACATCCATAGATGTATTTCCTTCACATTCCTCAACTATGTCTCTCAACTTCCGCGTCCGAAATTATTCCCTGAAAAGATAATAAAAACTCATTAATAGTAATACGAAATAGCCCTAGACACATAACTCTTAAGTGAAATGTAATAAAAATACCGTAAAGTTATGGTATATCAACTCCCTCAACATAAATTTGTTGTTTGTCATATCAACTCCCTCAACATAAATTTGTTGTTTGTCTTCAAGCAATGCACTAAAACACTAAACGACACTTATATAGAAGCAAAAAACTCAAACACAAGCAATCACATGGCTCTCTACCCTGACTCTTCTTTTGATTGCAAAGTTTTCCTCTGAGACTTTACAAGCTAACTTGTGCGGATAAAAAAATGACAAATATCGACCAATCAACACACAACATACATTGTTTTACATCACCAAGGTAACAACTTTCTAACGAAGGATCTAGAACCCTTACTTCAAACAAAATCCTTTTTCATACAATGGAAATGATTTTGAGCACAAGGATTTTTTTAACACTCATTCTCTGAAGTGATTTCAAGTAAAAACAATGCTCACTACCATAGGCCTGACATTGCTTAGAATAAGCTCTTAGGATCACTAAGGACTTTCTTGGCTTGTAATGTAGGATCAGTGTCACGTGTGATACATTTGGGTACTTTTAGTGACTTTCTGCCCTCCTTGACATTACATTTGGAATTTTACCTCTTTTTCCCTATTTTTGACATTTTACCTTTTTACCTTCTTTCCCTTGACTCTTTTTGACCATGGATGTGACTTTCATCGTTTAGCTCTTTATATTTTTTTTCACTTGATTATTTTTCTTGTAGTTTATTATTTTCTTTTAAATTTAAACACTTTTTTTCTCATTCTTTTAAAAAAGTCATAGACTCCTCTCACTTTAATTTTATCGCTATTTTTCAACAAACTCTCTTCATACGCATTTTTTCTTTCGATTACCTCTTTCATAGACACCCTCAACTTATGGATTTTCCATTGGTTGAGGATCACAATATATGATATCAGATCTAGTCCAAGATCGAGGTTACTTTTTGCATTAGCCACCCTCATAATAGTCTTTTGGCCGAAGTAAAGGTGCACATGTCGAAGGAGAGACCGGGGCCAACATAATAGATTGTGGGAATGTGAGTTACTGGTTCAGAGAGAAATGGTCTATTTTAGGCTTAAAGAATTTGAATCAATGGGAGAATTCATTTCATTTGGTTTGAGACATTTAAGCATTTTGTGAACTCATTAGAATAAGGGCATGTGATAAATTCCTAGCCTTTAGAGTGGATTATATTAGCGGGACTAACTGGGCAGGTTGTAGATTGGGACAGAATTGTCTGAACATTCTACTATTCTTATACTCTCTTGGAACATCATTCCTTCATCAGATTATCAGTTACCTAGTTCAAGTTTTAGCTCAAGTCATCTGGTCAAGTTGGTTCTTTATTATGAAATTTTGTGATCCAACACGTTCATCTCACTTTAGCCTACATATTTTAGCACATATAATTACTTTTGGACGGGTATCATCTTTTAACTCTTTCGTTATGACATCATGTGTTTTAATTTATCATACTTGTACACATAAAATCGTAACACATTCCTATTCAACAAAAAAATGCAGACTATTAGGGGAAAAGAACACAACAAAGAAAACCCCAAGCGAGGATTATGAGTTTGGTTACTAAGACTTTATCCTATCATTCACAATCCTCTTACCCTACCCCCAACAAAAGTAGGTGCAATTATCCCCAATGCACATAAAACATTAAATAGTAATGGATTGGGTGAAACAATCCTATGGCACATAGCACTGACAAACTATCAACAAATGGGTAGGTCCGGTTTCCTGGAGCCTGCTGAAATAAAAATTGGGTCATCTTCAGTAATGCCCACAACATATTTCCTAGCACACTCAATAGTCCTATCGACCACTGTCACAACACCATCAGTAGTTCTCACATAATCTCTCACTGTCACGGAACTCGATGCAACTAAAACACTCTCATGCATCCTCTCCTAGCATGACACTTCATCTAGTACAGAGTCCTTCTTATCCTTTTTCTCTTATTTATGCTCTGTAAAGCATTGTATCATCCGCAGTAGGTGTAGACTTAAGATCATCTATAGGTGAAGTAAGGATGGTTCCAAGGTCACCCTAGAGACTGTTCAAATATATCCAGATGGAAGAAAAATAAGTGGAAGGGGTTGGACATGTAGGGAACCTCAACTCGAAGGCAGCAAAGAGCTTGTTGACGGCATGAATATTCTAGTCCATCATGATCTTCATCCTTTTATCCATCCAAGACTCGAATTTTGAAATAAGTTTCTGCATACATAGCTTCACATGGTGAAACAATGTGGTCATCTCTGTCTCCAATTTCTGTACTCAATCAAAGGGCACAACAATCACGCAAGCATGCCTTTATACCTTTGATAGTGTATATTGGGTCCTCTCGATGGGGCGTATACATTGGACTCCATATTTAGCTCATGTGATTTTATTATTAGTTATTAGTAGCTCTCACAGTTCAGTCAGACTCTCTTCATTGACCATTTATCATTATATTCAGTATTCAGTTTCACCATCTTATAAATTTGTCAATTAATCTAGTTAGCTTAGAAATCATCACATCATGTTCAGATTATTATACTTATTTTTGTGCTTATTCATTTATGTTTTATTTCTGATTTACTTTATCCTACATGCTCGGTACCTTTCAAGTAATAACGCATACATGCGCTACATCTTCTCGTGATGTAGGTTCAGGTTTTCATCATCCAGATCAAGCATAGATAGATTTCCCGATGATTCAGTGGTGAGTCCTCATTCTCCGAGGACAACAATCATGAGTTTCATTTCAGTCTTTAGTCATTTAGTTTTTGTTTTTTCTAGATTTAGCTTGGTCTTGTCCCAGTATTTCTAGTCTAGTTTAGAGGCTATTTTCATACATAGTTAGATTTAGCTTAGTATTGAGTTCATATTTTTTTTTGTATTAAACTCATTATTTCAAATATTTCAGTTATAGAATATGGGTATTCCCCATCTTTTCATTTTAAGTATGATTTATCTTCCGCAACAGTTTATTATCTTTTGTATGCTCATGATCATGCCAGCAGGGTTAGTTTGGGATTACTTGTGGTCCTAGGTTCTGTGTCCGCGTCTAGAGGGTATATCGGGGCATGACATCGAGAATCTCGAGACATCCAATCACACTTGTGAAGCTGAAAAAGCTGGTGGAGGTCGACAATGATGTGTAAGCTCCCCGTGAGGACTCCACACTCCTTAGTAATAAGCTGAGCCATCTTCTTCTTATTATTAAGAATTTTGGGACTGTAAATCTTTCATTAAACTTTCACACACTACCTGTTTGGCTCCTTAGCAACAACAACACTGTTGGCATTTGGTGGCAGTATCACCTCTCCTGAACTAGTGCCACATCAGACGAGGAAACTTGGTCCCGTGTACTTGAGACAGTTGGAGGATCCCAATGCCGATCCTACAAAAGAATAAGACTTATAACAAGAACCTGATCCTTTTTGTTAATCGATTAGTGTCTCCTCCTCATCAGACTTGGAGGAACTGACTACGTCAGGGACCACCTTTCTGGGTTGATATCTAGTGGGCACAACTGACATAGGTGATGTCGTCCTAATGGTTAGGACATACTCGGGGTCCTTGTCCCCCTCTAGATCATTTTAAATTAGCTTGCTAAAGGTGTCGTGGATTTGGACATACCCTTAGTAGCTATCACTTTCTTTGGGGCCATTGTATTTGTTGAGGAATTGTTAGTACAAAAATAAACCCAAAAAAATAGGAGTTAACTTTAGAACTAAACACGAACAAAAAAAAATAAGAATTAGACGTTCGTTTCGTGGCCACCTACAGAGGGCATCAACGGTCTGTAGGCTGACTATGATTTGTAGATCCATTCTGTAGATTAAAAATCAATAATAGTTGTATTCTGATGGGAACTACATATATCCATAATGGTTCGTAGATTGGTCTACGAACCATTTTCCACCTCCGTGGTTCCACACATAGTGGAATTTTCCATGTTTCACCATCCACACACTTAATCTACGGTCCATAGATTGACCTATGATCTATAGACGAGGTCTCTTGGTTTTTATTTGTGCCCGGTATCAGACATGTTTCATGTTGAAGCCCAATTTTACAAATTTCAACAATATCCTAGTCTAATAATGTATTTGAACATAATTATGCTAGTTCTTCATTCTAAGGTTCAGAACCCTAGGTCAAAACTCACATTTAGACTCTTATTTCACTGGTTCTATACATTAAAACAACACACAATCACTATATATTATCCTAAGGGTTATTCAAAGTCTTATTTAGTATTTCATTTCATCAAGCATCAACCCTATGTCTAGACCCAATTCCCGAATTTCTATAATCATCAGTGAATCGGAAATCAAAGTGCAAGGACAGTTGATTACTCCACAAGCAATGAAAATAAGGCGATTGTGTGACGAAGCTACGCTTTATGTAGTACTAACTTCCCCTTTTCAAACAATTAGAAGGGAAAATAGGAAGTGATTTGCACGAGAGGACCTTTTTATATTACATGAAGTTTTGGTCGGGTCGGGCATGCTAGGGTACGGAACCATAAGATTCAATCTACAATTTATGGGTCGATCTACTATACGTAGATAGGGACCATAACTCATATTCATACTTAGATAATTCAGATCACATACTAGGGATCTACGGACACCATTCATGGTTCGTGGAATGAACTGTAGACCGTCGATGGGGTCAGTAGACCTCAGCACTAGACCTTTTAATGTAGATTTTTATTTTAGATCCATCACACGTAGAAATTATTAGGCCTCTTTTTACATATTCTGGAAACTTTTTAGACATGGACCCTATGCTATATCTAGTCAACACTAAAATATAAATAAAACACTTACATAAACAAGTTCAGAGAAACAAAGAAACAACGAACAACTACTAAACGAAAAGAAAAACCTATAATTGGCTAGATTGTACATCATGAGTTGCCTCCTAAGTAGATCTTGATTTAACGTTACGGAACAACGCAAGCCTCTTGATTACTTAGAATTCATCAAGATAGTAGTTCTCGACCAGTTTTTGTACACTTTCTTCTTTTGCTAGATAGATCTTGATTCTTTGTCCGTTCACCTTGAACCTTGTTCCCCTTACTATTTTAAAGCTTTACCACTCCATGAGGGATCACTTTTGTGACTAAGAATGGCCCAGTACATTTGAACTTGAGCTTGCTCTATTATAGGCAAAACCTAGAGTTGAATAGCAGCATAAGATCAACAACAACAAATTATCGCTTTTCAGTCATTGGATCATGATACTTCTTTATCTTCTCCTGGTATAAGGAAGAAATTTTATAATATTTTAGGAGAAAATTATCAAACACATTCAAGTCACTCATCCTTTGACTCGAGGTGGCACCTCAATCCTAATTTAGCTTGTTTAGTGCCTATATAACTCTATGCTCTAGCTCATCCAGCAAATGGCAAGACTTCCAAAAATACAAGTTGCTTAGGGGACATACCTATGAGAGTATTAAATGTGGTGTGATAGGCCCATAGAGTTTCATCAAACTTCCTAGACCGATCCTTTATATTAGAATTCACAATCTTTGCCAAAATCTGCTTGATCTCTCTATTAAAAACTTCAACTTGCCCACTAGACTGTAGATTGTCAGGAGTGGATAGACGATCGAGGATGACATACTTTTCAAGAGTGTCGTGACACTCTTTCCTTTATTGTAGGAAAGCATGATTGCCTCCTTCCACTTTGACACATAATCTACCACAAGAAGAATATATATCGTCCCATGTGAACTAACAAATGGACCAATAAAGTAAATTCCCCACACATAAAATAACTTGATCACCAATATTGGGTTCATAGGGATCTCTTGTCTTTTCAAAATCCCACCACTTCTCTTTTTCAACGATCACACGACTTGGACAAATTGTGAGCATCTTCATGGATGGTAGGACTGTAATACCCCTAGTTAAAAATTTACTGCGCAATCTTAATACCACTTTGATTCCCATCAACAAGTAGTTAACGCCTCCAGTATACTCAACATCTTAACCTCGGGGACACAACGACAAATAACACCATCAACACAACTACGATAAAAGTAAGGATCAACCGAAAAGAATTTCCTCACATCATGCATAAATTTCTTTCTTTGGTAAGACGACAAATATGGTTGCACAAGAGCACTCACAAAGTAGTTAAAAAACTTTGTCAACCACAAAATAAGATCGTGAGAAGAAGCCAATACATGTTCATCTAGAAAAACATAATATATTTCATCCTTATTTCCAAGCTTGTGCATAGCTTCTTCTTCCAGTCCGGAAAAGTGACCGATAACTTGATGTCAGTCACTTTTCTATCTTTCACCAAAAATGCAAACTCTTCTAGCAACAATACCCATCTAATAAACCTCGGTTCGGCATCCTTATTTGCCATCAAATACCTCAACGAAGAATAGTCAGTATGAACTGACCTTATGACCAAGCAAGTAGGATCAAAATTTCTCAAAAGAGAAAACCAATGCAGGAAAATCTTGTTCAATCACACTATTTCTTTTTGCCACATTTAAAGCCTCGCTAGAATAGTAAATAAAATTAAGCATCTTTTGTCGCCTCTTCCCTAATACCACACCAAGCGCCGCTCCACTTGAATCACACATTACCTCAAATGGTTTTCCCCATCCGGTTAAATAATGATAGCTTCGGACACTAGATTTCATATGCTCACAGAAAAGCATCATTAAAATCAAAATTACACTCCTTATCAAGAAACATTCATAGTGGGTGTGCAATTTTTGAGAAATCCTTGATGAACCTTCGATAAAAACTTGCACTCCCAAAGAAAACTCCTAACACCTTTTATAGCGATAGGTAGTGGAAGCTTTTCTATTACCTCTACATTCACTCTATCAACCTCAATACCTTTCTCAGAAATCTGATGAACAAGCATGATCCCCTCTTTCACCATAAAATGACAGTTTTCCTAATTTATCACAATATTGTAGTCTTCACACCTTTTAAGTACTTTACCCAGGTTTTTTAAGAATCGATCAAAAGAGTATCTTACCACAAAGAAATCATCCATAAATATATCAATAGTGTACTACAAAATATCAAAATATATCGACATCATACAACACGAAAAGGTCACTGGGGCATTACACAATCTAAATGACATCCATTTGAAGGAAAAATTCCCATAGGGGCAAGTAAAGGTGGGATTTTCTTGGTCATCTAGAGCTATAGAAATATTATCTTAGATTGTATAATCGTCAACAAGACAATACTAACTCTTACCCGCAATTCTGACCAACATTTGATCCTTGAATGGCATAGTGAAATGGTCATTTTCAGTCCAAGCATTAAGTTTCAGATAGTCCACGCAGACTCTCCAATCCAGTCACGGTCTGCATCAGAAAAATTCATTTCTCTCATTAGGTATCACAATAATCCCAAGTTTCCTAGGCACACATTGAATAAAAAATATCGAACAACCATCTTCAATGGGGTATATAACTCCAATGTCCAACCACTTGATGATCTTCTTTTTTACTACCTCTTGCATAGGCAAATTTAGTCTTCTTTGATGCTCAGTACTAGGCTTCTGATCTGACATTAGTTGTATCGTACGATAAAAATATAGGGAGGGATCTCTATAATGTCCGAAATAGTCCACCCAACATCCCTTTTAAATATATTAGTACAGAAACCAATGCCTCCACTTGTGTCGCATTCAGATCGACCATAACGATTACCGGTAAAATACACTCTTTCCCCAAGTCTCTCTTCAATAGGAACCTTAAAACCACTCTCTAAAATATGTGTCACCATTGATACTAATTTGAGCTTACAACTCTGCTTCATGGACTTTGAGATATTGAAAGTTCCCTCTTCATTTTTCTATCAAAACTTCATCCTTCCTTTCCCATATCAACCAAGGTATGCCTAGTGGATCTCCCAAAGATAATGAGGACCTCAAGTCAATATCATAATCAAGTATTACAAAATCCGTCAGAAAGATGAATGACTCAACTTTCACTAGTACATCTTGGAGCACACCAATGTGCTTCTTTACTATTTTATCAGCTACAACCAGTAGCATAGCGGTTGTTTTTGGGTCCCCTAAACCCAACTTCTTGTAAATAGACAAAGACAATGATATCAAATTTTCACTAGCACCCTAGTCGCACAATTTCTTTGCAAAGTGCAGCAGCCCAATAGTACAAGGAATAGTAAAAGCATCGCGATCGTCCGTCTGCACAAGATACCTCATAGAATAGCACTAAAATATAGCAACTTATCATCATCTTCAAAAGTCACAACATGTTTTTTAATTATGATGTCCTTATAAACTACGTACCCAGTAATTTGCTCCAAAGCTTCTGTCAACGTCACATTGATGTAAAGATGCTTAAACATACTAAAAAACTTGTGGTACTTGCCTTCTTTAGGCTTATTCACTAACCTCTATAGGAAGGGAGGTGGAGGTCTAGGCATGGCAAAATCTTTTGGAGTAATTTTTGCTTCCTTCTCTGTTGCTTTCTCGGGGTCTTCATTTACCTTAACCACATCATTATATTTACTAAATTCAACATCAAATCCAGAGGGCATTGGTGTATCAATAGTCTTTTTTCCCCTTTGAATACTAACTGCCACCCAATGCCTATCATTCTTTGGATGTTGGATGGTGTTACTAGTAAGTGTTCCAGGTGTATATGGGTTTACTATAGTAGAGAATTGAGTCATCTCTATTTCAATATACTTGATTGAACATGCATGGGAATAATAATTTGACAAATATAAGACAAGTCATTTCTCATCTCCTTCATGTTCTAATCAGTCACATCAAACCTCTTCATCATCTTCTGCATCATATATTTAATACGTGACATGTTACTTACAATTTCCATATTACGAGACTATGAATTTTGAGGAACGATGTAAGGCCCAATATGATCGTTTCTATTGTCATACTTGTTTCGATTTTAGTTGTTGTTGCAATTGTAGTTCCCATTCTAGACATGTTGACCCTCTCTGTTGTAGTTTCCATAGTTCTGACCTTGGTTTCCTTGACCTTAGCGCTAATTATCCATATTGGAACATTTGGTGGATCAAAAAACTCTTGTCTAATCATATACTGCATAAGTATCCTCTTTATTATAATATTTCTCACCTCGTAGTGTAGTTCAAGTCAAATAATTGACAACAATAACCTTTTAGTACATCCATTTACATATTTTAACACCAACCCTAGCTCAATTCTCATCTGATCCACTTCCTCCAAAATAACATTTTCTTATTAGTTAGTTGTGGTAGAACTGCAAACGTGTTTCTTCCTATATCTGACTTTCTTGTTTTTTATGCTTTACAGTTTTGGGAAATCTTCTTTTGCTTCTCCGCAATGTTCTTTAAAGGGAACTAATCATATGAACCTCCAGCGATAGTATCAATCACCGACTTACTATTGTCATTCTAACCTCTCTAGAAATACTCCTTCAAAAACTCAACATCAATGTGTTGTTTCGGGAGACTTCTTATGAAAGAAGTGAACTTGTCCCACAACCTAATTATATACTCTCTCAGTAGTGACACAGAGTTATTGAGTTTATCTTTCTGATTCATCTTCTTTGACACTTGAAAGAATCTTGCTAGGAATGCAAATGTCAATTGGTCACACGTGTAGATTGAGTTATATGGAAGCTTAGTGAACAACACAACATCATCATCATTTAATGATATCATAATTCTAGGAATACAAGTACATCCATGTCTATGTTCGGTCGTCCTACAAAATTTTTGCAAACGCTCCTTATCTTTGCCATGTTAGCATGTAGATCCTCTCATTACAAAACAACAAACAAGGCCCTAGCTGTGAGAATCTATATCAAATTTCTAGTCACCACAGATGTATGCCCTGGAGGTAGAGGGGGTAGTACAAGATGTCCATCAAATTCATTAACATTGAAATTGACCCTGTAATTATCACACAGTCTTGGCCCTGACGGATCCATTACCCTCAATACATCTCCCAATAGGTTCTCTGCTCTAACATGATTATTCGGATTAGCAACCCTCTATTGCTGCAACCCAACTTGAACAACAACGTTTCCCTTAATAGGATTAAATGGGACTACATCGTTATTCATTCTTCACAAAGTGCTGCTCAACTCTTGATACAAAGAAGTAAGTGGTTCACCTTGGCCCAGTGTACTTGGCATACACTAGAGTAGGAACCAAAGAGAAACAAACCCAAAAAAAAGAGTAAAATTAAGAAATAATTGACTAAAGTTCAATAATGTAGTTAAAGTTAATCAAAAAGATGATTTCCCTGGCAGCAGCGCAAAAAAATTCGATATCAAGTAAAGAACCCAACATAGAGTTTGGAATCGATCACATGAGGAGAATGGTTTAGATTTAAACTTAACTCACAATTATATTCCTATAGTTAACGAACTTTCGGACACAACTACCTCCTTGGTTCGGCAAGTAGCAACAAAGTGAGTTTTAACGTTTTCAATCGCTTAAAAGACTTCTAAGAAAAATACTTATCAATTCATGCAATAACACTATTCAAGTATGTCAGAATCGGGGAGAACCCCCTAGTCGTAACCGGTGTCGTCGTCCTCGGAGAGGAGTAAGACTAGCCTCTTAGCATTCGTCATCACATATCATAGGCTAAAAAATCGGAAGAATTAAAAAATTTCATTCATATATACATATAGTGAGGTTTACATAGACCTCTCGCATACTACACGTAGACTCCTCACATATGAAGCTTACATAGGCTTCTCGATTAGATAACATAATCAATAGATAAGCAATAGTCTAATACTTCATCTCATATTGAACAATCTAAACGAGTACCAATCTTGGACATAGCCAATACAAAGTCAACATGCAAATATAGGCTTACATCAATATCCAAAAGATAAAAGAATGAACAATATGTTTAGAACAATACAAATTTAAAACTAGAATGTGAAACAAGGTAACATCCTCGAACATGAGGACCTACCAACACTTTGAGAAAAGAATCTAAGTCCTATTCAATTGTCTTTCTAAGAACTCAATGACAGGAACCTACATAATTGTAGAAACATAGAAATATGGGTTAGTACACCACTTGTAGTAAGTATGGAAACATATGCACATAAAACATTGAAATCATCCTAAAAGAGACATTTGTTAAACACCATGCTAAGTTACATTTTTGAAAAGTCTTATGCACAACCAAGAACACATTTGAGTCAACATTCATATATTCGTTATAGCAAGACCATATACAGCACAAGACCAACATCATCAAGTAGAGTCAAGTCAACATGAATGGTAGCATATCAATATTATCTCACTAAAGCAAATCAAACTCATATTATAACAACAAAGCATGTATAAGAGTTCATAACATTACGACATACGCAAGACCCTTACTCATAACCCATCACAAAGCTTACAAGTGCAATTACCAAGTAAAGTCCCATAACCTCATTCAACAAAGTAAACGAAAAAATAGATCACAAGCAATACCTAACTTCATATAGCATAACATTAAGAATGTTCATCACCATATTTAGCAGTATAGATCAACAACATGTTCGAAGGTGAGACCAACATCATATAGGATCATCAACATATAAAGTAAACATATACATATCATTAACTTTATAAGAACATAAGAAAAACCTCCTAGGACTTTCCACAAGGCAAACTAGTGTAATATATAGGTAGAGTCTCATACCCCTACCTAGACTAAGTCAAACAACTTAATTATTACTTCATTTTACTTTTGGGAACACTTGACTTAACTGATATAGACCACATGAGCTTTATATGGAATTCGCTGCCATGAATCCCTACAGCGAAAGAAGTTGGACTACTTGCCAGGGTAGTACCAAAACATGAACATAACATTCTAAGAGGATCCACTAGCTAGTATCCCTATGGGAACAACATAGTTAAAGAACTAGGAGACAAAGTAGAGACCCTATTTATTCCCTTATCATTGTAATCTCTATCTCATGAGAATGTAGTGAATCTTCATTCCCTACTTGGGAAGGGAAACTCTTCACTACTAGTTCACTCGGTGCTAAGATAGAGTCCCTTTTTGAAATTTATTTACGCCTTTATTAATTATTATAATTTAGTATGCATCATAGGAGACTAAAACCCTTGTATATAATAATCATTAGCTCATTAGGAATTTCATGAGAATTTCCTTTCATTACAACCCTAATATGTGAAATTTACACATTATCATCATCATTTCATAGTAAGTCACATAAGTGATTCACAATTGAACATATAACATATACCTTAATCATAATCTCATAATAGATATAATAAAGACATTGCAATAACATTCGTCGTACCATCACCGATATAATCTTATCACAATCAACACTTCAATATAATACCATCATCAAGTATAAACCATCACAATTGAAGTAAGGATTCAAGATAATAAGTATTATGAATTCACTTTCACAAGACTTCTTCCATGGTCTTACCATAAAAAACCATATTCACCCATTAATAGGCTTAAAAAAATCACATAATAGAAATTAACACAAGAACTAAGTCAATTGCATCATCACTAACCAATTCAACGTCAATTCATAACCCAGGGTAAAGGAAATATGGTCAATTCATGATCTCTTCCATAGAACTAGGTCTAATACCAATAAATACCCAAATCGAAAAATAATCAATAATAATACATTGATAATAATCAAAATAAATTAAGAACAAGACAATTTCAAATATCAATTTCTAAGTCACATTTGAAGAACCCTTTGGGGAACGAAATCCCAAAGGTTAAATGCTTCCATACCTTAAAAATCCTTGAACATTGATGGAGAAAAATTAGAATTATTTCATCCTAATCCCTTTGACCTTGTTCTTCGATGGATTCTTCTTTGGGGAGAGAGAAAGTAGAGAAAAGGAAGAGGCTTTGAGTGTGGGAATTGATGTGAGTTGAGTTAGTTTAATTAGGTTAAGGTGTTTTTATAGTCCTTTAATTAACTTAATTAGAACCCATAACCCTTAATTAAACACTTAAGAAACTAAATAATTTAATTGACTTCATTAAAAATTGGAGAAGAAAACTAAACCTAACCTACGAGTCCCCGACCTACGATTTGTAGGTAAGTTGAAATCCCATGCCCCCAACTGCACACCAACGATGGTATCAGAGACATTATTTTTGTCCATTTCATGAAAATAGGTAAATGTTAAACGAAGGATCGATAGACGCGTTATGGATCATGCGACGACTCGTCGATACACACTGCCCAGATTTGCATACTTGGGTCAAATGCAAGGGTCCTCTACAAGGACCCTTAAGGTTGTCCTTGGGGTGTTGTACCCAGACGTTTTGATCCTAAAAACACTCTAATATATGTTTAAAATCTTTCTAAAAATTTCATTAAGTTCTAACTTATAAAATGCCACGAAACATGTCAAGGCACATTAGCACCTATTTTAGTAGTCCCCGGACGTCATCGCCGTTCCTTGACGTTTTGACTCTAAAACTTTCAAAATTATTGATACACTCAAATTTACTTCTTGAAAATAAAGTATAAGCAGTCGTATCAAGTGAAGAACCCAACTATGAGATTGGGGTCTATCCCACGAGGAAAATGATTTAGACATAACTATAACCTATTATTACTTTTATTTAGTCAATTCCTTTCCACGAAACAAGTAGCAAAAGAAGGGGGGGGGGGGTAAACAATAACTTTAATTAGATATTTCTAAGTTAATAAGTAACAGGTTCAAATATTTGATTTTTATCAAGTAATGAGAGTAACTAGGTCTTAAGTGTTACCCACAGGTTCATAACACAGTAATTCTAGTTATAACAATCCTTTCCTAGAATCTTGAATGCAAAGTGGTATGTTACGTATCACTAATTCCTTGGTCCGACAACTAGAAAATTTTACTCTGCACCTTGGTCCGGCTACGTGTGTATTCTTTAATAAACCTTACCTTTACCTCGTATTAAGCATCATAGTCAATGTTTGGATTAGTTGTTACTTCGCACCAACCGACACCAGCCTATTAGATAGTGTATACTAAATCTATGTTGATAATTCTTTTCTTATTCTCTACCTTCTTGGTCCAACAAGTATATACAAGGAGATTTCTAACGTGTGCACTCGTTATAAAGACTTCTAAACAAAAGAATTATCAATACATGCAAGACACCATTCGAGAATTGTTGTTTTAGATAGGTTTTACCTTAGTATTTACCCATGGTTCCCACAACCCTAGTTATGGAGTTTAGTTACCCATGTTAATAATCACATAATTCATAATAATTACATAAAAGTTCATGCACTTACTTTGATGAGATTGAAGAAAATCAAGAGAATTACTTGAATTAATCAAAGACTTGCAACAAGCGATTTTGAAAAATAAAGTAATTTTCAGAAAATCCCAAAATTCAACACTTAGAACAATAAAACTAGAAAAAATACAAGAGTCTAACCCCAAAACGATGTTTTTACAAGTATTTATAATAATAGAGTCCTAACAAAAGAGGGAAATCTATTTAAGGAAAATCTGCCCAAAAACGCTTCTTAGAAGATGATTGGAGTGACGGACCGTCTAGGACCTCCGTCGTTCCATACTTAACTTCTTTTTGTGATGCTTTCTTCACCAACTTTCTGTTACCATCGACGAACATGGATTAAGGTCCATTACGTGCATGACGGTCCGTCGATGGTTTCCGTTCTTCCATACTTAGAATGTTTTGAAGATGGGCTACTTTTTGTTAACATTGACGGATGTGCAGGACGGTCCGTTGTGGCTATGACGGTCCGTCGAGAGCCTCTGTAACCACACACTTAGTCAGAATTCCTCAACTTCCCTTAGCATCCTTTTTCCTTATACGACGGTGGCCACCCACAGACCGTGGAGGTCACGACGGATCGTCAATGGCTCCGTAGGTCGCCACTTCTGCAATTTTCAGCAAAATTTTCCCACGTTCTTCGTTTCGAAAGATTTCCTTCAAACAAAGAGAAAACTACATTAAAATCAATACATAAAATCCTTAGACACAATAAACTGATGGAAAAAGTACTCTAAGTACCATGAAATTACGGTACATCAACACCCTCAACTTAAGTTCGTTATTTGTCCTCAAGCGATGCACAATGACTCATCACAAAATATTTGTACAAACGTATCCTTATTTTAGCTTTTTTCATCATCTGGATATCAATTCCGATTTTTTTTTCAAATTGAGTTATGCATGCTATCTGTATTTGGCTTGATAATGTGGATCAGACAATAACACGACTCACCACACACGGACACCTATCCACTTTGATCTCTCACTAAGGTACCAATTTTCGGTATTTCAACTAGTGTCCTCACTTCAAAACAACATAATAATTTTTCACACAATGATTTCAGTTTGAGTGTAAAAATTATATTTCAATACTCACTCTCTGAAAAACTTCTCACCTCATTTATACTTGTTGCCATAGGCTTGCCGTTATTTTCACTGCCTTAACTTTACCATAATTAAATCTTAGGATCATGATAGGACTTTCTTAGTTTGTAACTTAGGCTCAGGGTAATGTAGGTTACATTTAGATATGTTTTAGTTACTTGTTGCCCTCCTTGACATAATAGTTAAGTGTCCTACCTTTTTATCGTTTTATTCTGCCCTTTTTCTCAATTTTCTTTAACCTTGCTATTCTCCCTTCTTTTTCCTTTTATATAAGTGACTCTTCTCTTCTCTTGTATTTTAATAAATTTTCAAAAAAAATTCACTTAGCTTTCAACTTTTATTGAGTCACTTTTCTTTTGTTCATTCTCTCTCTTTATTCTTTCAATCCCACTTTCCGGAGTATTCCTCATAATAGCCACCGTCAACTTATGGCTTTGCCATGAGTCAAGGTACACAATACCCAAAGTTGGCTTAGGGCCGTGACGAGGTTTTTTTATGCTTTAACCACCCTCAACTAATGCTTTTGGCATTAGATGAGGTGCACATTTCCAAGGAGGGACCAGGGCCAACACATTGTTGCCAGAAAAGATTAGTTAGGGTGAAAAAGAAAGGTCTATTTTAAGCTCAAATCATTTGGATCAGGAAGGGATGAATTTTATTTGGTTTATCAGTTATTTAGGCTAAAGATTGGCTATATTGACCAAGGGCCTATGATCCTTTCCTAATTGTCTATTACTTTTAGCAGGACTAACCAGGCAAGTTCTAGATCAATACAAATAGTGGAATATTCAAGTTTTCCTCGCACTCACATCACATCTCATTATTCTACTAGATTATCACAAACCTAGTTCCAGTCTTACATTTTGGGTCATGCAGTGGTGTATCTCTATGTCATGCTTAGAGCCATATTTATTAGTAAATGTGCCTAGTCATGCAACATTTTCTGTAAATTAGGATATCATTTTGTTTAGACATCATGCTTCAGATTCCATTTCTATACTCTGTACAAAAGATACCAACATGTCGGTTCAACAATAAAAATAACAAGTCTCTTGGGGAAAAAGAACACATGTAAGAAAACCTCAAGAGGGGTTCATGAGTTGGGCTACTAAGACTTCACCCTAGCACTCACTTTCCAATTACCTCACCCCAAAAAAAAAAGACATGCAATTTTCCCCAATGCATAGTATATAGAGTAAGGTAGTAGGTGAATCAAACCTGAGGTGCAAAGAGTCGACAGGCAACAAGCTGGCAGGTCAGGTTTCCCGAAACCCTCTCCCTCTATAGTTGGGACATCCTAATTAGTGTCTTCAGCAACAACAACACCATCAATAGTGCTCCTCTAATCCTCATAAGCTCTTAATCTAGACACCCCAACAACAAACTCTATAGCCCTCAATTGGAGGGCCTTCTCATCAACAAGCGAGGCTCTCCTCACAGCTTCTAACTCATGGCGCTCCTTTTTCCGAGCCCGGGACTCTTCCTCATCTCTAGTCCGGTGCCACTTGGCATGCTCTTGTGGTGGAAGTTGTGTCACTGTGGCAGTGGAGAACAAGGTAGCCAACATTGTGTCCTCAGCGGTCTCTGCAGAAGGGTCCTCAATCTTCGGTACCCGAGCCTCTAGTATACTATCTAAATGTGCTGAGCTATTGACTGTGGATTGGTTTATGGTCCATAGGTTCGTTCTGTGGCGGAGGAGTTAGGAAATTTTTCAATCTTTAAAATATCAACTTCTCAGATTCAATTGACGGATCTACAGTACGGACCGTGGATCGATATATGGTCTATAGCGTCTTGCTCTATTTCTCTATATATAGAATCTTCAAAGTTAGATACTGGAACCCCTCTCTGAATCATTTGACATATCAACAATACAGTTTGTAGATCAATCTATGGCTTGTCAATTGCAACTATGGTTCGACACTTGGTAAAGAATTCATTGATCTTACGTCAATCCTTGCTAGTCCATACACGATCATCATATACGGAAAGTGAATGGATTTACGCACCGTAATAACATTCATAGATGAACTTTTCTGCAAATTTCTCAACTATGTCTCTCAACTTTTGCATTTGAACTTATTCGATGAAAACATCAAAAAACTAATTAATACAAATATAAAATGTCCCTAGACACACACAACTCTTAAGTTAAAGGTATTAAAAATACCGTAAACTCACGGTATATCATTACACAAGATCCAAGACTATTTTTGAGTACATAGATTTTATTTCATATTTCATTGCGACAACCCAAACATAAACATTTTTATCATATTGTATTTCAACGTAATTTAATGGTTATGTATTAGTCTCTTCAGGTATTCTATCATATGATTCTCCTAAGAGCTTAAATCATTATGGTGTTCTAATAACTCTCCTACTACGACGACTAACAACTATAGGATTTGCTACCTATTGAACTAAATTATGAACATTTTTAACTACTTCCTCAACAATTTCAGGTTATACGACATTAATCCAATTACTTTGTGGAAGTAAGATGTCTTGAATCTGATTTTGAGAAACCTCTAGAGCATCCTCATGTGAAACCTCTTCTCGATCGACATTTCTCAAACAACGTGGATGCAATGGTATGTAAGGAAATGTTTGTGGTAGTCGTGCTAATGTTTCATTAATATTTATTCCTTTGCCTAGTTCCTTTGAAACATGTTTACTTCTAAGAACATGATTAATTAAATATTAATGCTCTAGAAATTTGTCATTTGTTGAAACAATTACCCTTTTGTACCTTAGAACAACAAAATAAACCTTGGTTTATTTCTTTTTGACATCCAATGAAAATGTACACTAGTTTCATTGTCTCCAACCTATTTGTTTTCCCTTTCAATACATATGCTAGACATCCCCAAACTCAAATATGGAGTAGACTAGGTTTGCACACATTCCACAATTTGGATAGGGTTAAAGGAACAGATGTGGATGGAATCAAATTCAGAATGTAATTTACAGTTTCTAAATAATATCCCTAAAATTTAAAAGAGAAAATCTAGATAACTTAACATTGATCCAACCATTTTCAAAAGAGTTCTATTTCTCTGATCATCCACTAATTTTGTTGTGGTGTTCCTAGGGTATATAATATTTAGATGTAATGTCCAATTCGACAAAATACTTAATTAATTCTATCGAAAGGTACTTACCATCACGATCTAATTGTAATGTGTCTATATGCTTACCATGCTGCTTTTCAGTTTCTATGTTGAAGTCTTTGAACTTCTCAATGCATTCAGATTTATAGTGCAACAAACAAATGTATCCATATTTTGAGTAGTAATCTATGAAAGTCACGAAAAACTCAAAACCTCCTCTGTCTTGTATATTCATAGGACTGTACAAATCAGATTGAACTAATTCTAACTTATTATTGACTCTATTTTCTTTTAAAGGGAAATGTCTCTTTGTAATTTTACCTTCTAAAAAAAATTCAAAAGTTTGTTCTGCCTCAAATTTCAACAAACTTAGAGGTAAATTAGAAATCAATTGCCAAATCATATTTATACTTATATGACATAGACGTAAATGCCATAAGTGAGTTGACTAAATTCATAAATATATTTTGTCTTATGAGAAATATCTATATTATTTAATTTATTTTTGTAGCATGTCATGGGAAACTTCAAATACAAATAGATTATGTATGTTAGGATCACTATGAATGAATTGCTTATCATACTTACTAACAATTTTTTTTACAAATTAAACTTCGTAATAAACATCCATTATTTTTAAAACCGGAAAGAGAATTTCTTCTTTTCAAGGCTATATAAAGAACATCTTTTAAAAACTAAATTCTAGAATACAAAATGAAATGAGATATTTCCAATGGTGTAGGTTCCCGATTCTCCTAAAAATTTCAAAAATTTATTCTAACTTAGCCGTCGCATTTCCTGAAACCGTGCAAACAAGTACAGACATTGGTAGTGCTCCTTTGGATATAGAAACCACAATTAGGTGAAAATAGCCACTAAATATGTTTCAACGACATATGAACAAGAATTACATTTGTTCTTCATTTTGGCTTAATAGTCAAAGTTTTGCCTTTTGTAATTACCAAGCTGCTTGTAGTGATAGAAGTTTCCCTAAGTATTAGTCCCACAACCTCTAGAAAATCCAGGTTCTACAGCCTTTTACTACTTGTTCTTCTTCTTTGTGCTTTAGTCGGCTTAGACAAAGAAGCGACACATTTTTTTAACTATGTATGCCGCAAAAGGAGGAGTTTTATCCTTGATAATAGATTCTGCCGCAGTCAGTTCATTCAACAATTCATTAAGAGACTAATCCATCCTATTTATATTATAATTAAAGTGAAACTTGTGAAAAATGTCTGGTAGACGGTAGAATCATCTCCACTTGATTTTGCTTATTTATAACAGTTCCATGTATCTCCAGATCTTTGATATGACTCATCATGTGAAGCAAATTATCGTTGACAGTAGAACCTTCAACTATTTTAATGGTTAAGAGAGCCTTCATGATAGTCTGCTTGGTAGCACGATTCAACACTCGGAACATAACTTACATAGATTTGAGCATATCGTAGGTCGATGTCATAGACTGATAATGATGTTGAAAAACATTTGTTATTATGGCAAGAATGTATTACCTTTCCATCTAATAAGCCTTGACCCATTTATTATAAGCCTTGATCTCCTCATCTATAGCATCCACTGCTCGCCAGTTGTACCAAACAAAAAACGTTTCCGATTTGGGCGACCTACTGGGTCTCTGGAGTAATAAACTGATTACTTTTAAGGTTCTCTCATTTACCTTGCCTTAAAGAAAGATTTCCTATGGACATATTGAGACAATGAAAGCATTTTCAGTGCCTTCAAGACAATATCCCAGATGGTAGCACACTTTGGAGATGTTAGAACGTGTTGTTACCTGAAGCACTCCCCTATGACATAGAGCATGATACCACAATTTCTAATGTTCTTGAAACCTTTGATGGAGTACTAGCTGATAATGGTGCTTATCTTGTAGACTTTTTCTAAAATTAAGAGTGATTTCCACCGTCCCACTTTTCTTTGAGTATTCATTATTTCTTGTTCTGGGATTTTTCTTTACTTTAGTCATTTCCCTGAGATTATGTCCTTCAACCTCTTAAGCAAGAGTAATTAGTATAGATATATCCATATCCCCTAATAGAATAGCATTCCTAGATCGGTCTTCACCAGATCGGATGCCGTTAACAAGATCTTACTCATTTGCTCCCTTGGATCGACAACCATATGTGGAGCACATTTGAAAATTGTGAAACCTTCAACCCGTACTCTTGGACAAACATCAAGCCTTAATTCAGGTTTATATGATCTTGCTCCTAAGTTTCTCCCAACTCTCCTAGGAAGAACCTTCCTAGAAAAGCTTTAGTAAAACAATCCAAAGTCAAATGCGCTCCATCAATATCATTTCAAGTTATGTTTTTCACCTCTAGGATGTTCTTCATTTTATCAATGAGGCTTTATATGTCCTCATGACCCATCAACCCTATAAATTATGATAGATTCATCCAAAAAAGTCTAGAACCCTAGCTAGTTGAAGCTTATTCATCATTAGTTTTCGCACAAACTATGCCTGTTGATTTACTGATAGGCCACACTCTGAGCCAAGACTTGGATCGCATTCCAAGAGTCTTCATTCATAACTCATTATTTGGGACTGGAAGAAATATGTTAGAATTGTGTGCATAAGGATTCCGTGTGTTGGCTCCATAAAAAGTAATGATATGAAACGCATAATGACAAATTAGAAAGGAGAAGTCCAATCATACCTAACACAAGATAAGAATAACAAAGAAAGATAAGTTTTTCATGAAACACTTCATAGACTCCCTTCGTAGATGTGGTGTGCTTCACACCCATGAAAGAGATTGAGGATATCTACTATCTTAAGGATAGGTTGCATCATAATGAGTGGTTGCATGGTTTATAGGTTGGTTTACTTGTATTCTTCTTATGCTAGCTTTTATTGTATGATATCATGTTTTCAATGGTATACAGTTCTATCATGGTAGTATGCTATTCTTTGATACACTAGTATGAAATATACTTAACATTGAGTAATTTATCCGGAAGGATTATTTTGGGTGAATGGTTGTTAGAACTTCAGATTCCATATTTTGCTATCATCGGTTATTTCCTATTCTCATCATATGAAATACCTATTAGCATTAGAGAAGTTGTATGAAGTTTAGGTTGTAGTATGGGACTCTTTCTAGGCATTGCACAATAGGTTTTGAAGGTGTTGCTTGGAGTTCCTAGGTCTTCTCCAAGATGATTTACTTGAATGTCCTTTATACGTTGAATGTTTTCTAAATAAACTAATGAATGTAATGACTTGACTTAATAAAGTATGTTAATTGAATAAGTACTTATGTGGAGTAGTTAAGTTTTGTCTAGTTAAGGTGTAAAGGGGGAATAGGAAGGGTCACTTTGTATCTTACCTAGATGAGTCTTAAGATGACTCTGGTTAGGGAATTTGTTGAT
Source organism: Solanum habrochaites (assembly GCA_027704765.1). NCBI lineage: Eukaryota > Viridiplantae > Streptophyta > Magnoliopsida > Solanales > Solanaceae > Solanum > Solanum habrochaites. The sequence goes on along the minus strand of JAKWJA010002493.1, from coordinate 43,818,019 downwards.
TATGTGGATATGATATAAACTTAGGAAGTCTTAAGGATTACTTAGGTAGTATTAATGAGGTCAATCATGGATGTTATCTTCTTTATTTACCTAAGTGTTTTGATAGCTTTTGGTAAGAGAATGTAATAGTATCTATATGTTGATGTGATTGATGTCTTGTAAAATATGTATGTGTCTTATTATAAGTATCCTTGAGGATCATTTAGGTATTCTTAGGGAGGTTGTATGGGCGGTGTTTCTTTGTGTTGCTTAAGTGAGTCTTAGGGTAGCTTTTAGTGGCATGATTACATGATATGAAGTGTCTAAGGAAGAAGTAGACAACTTCATTGTAACAGTGAACTCCTTCATTGTACAATGAGTTGAGCCTACTCAAATGTTCGCTTAAAATTGTAATTAATTGTTTAAATCTTATCTAATGTGTTAATAGGTTTTTAGATGCCGTTCTTATTATTATAGTATAAATTTTAAATGAAAAGATGCATATTTATAATAAATGTCTGTTTTCATAAGTTTCATGTATTAAGACATACTTAGTACATGTGGTTGTACTAATCCATGTTTTTTTCTATCTCTATAGTTGTTCGTAGGTGAGGAGCTTATAAGAAGGAAGACTTGGACCAAAGCATCGTTCAATAAAACACGAAGTATGTCCTCATTTGAATCGAGTACATAGATGTGTTTTATGTGTCTTATGAAAGTATTGTAATAGAATAAATATTTCTATAATAGAATTGAGTATGGGCCATGTACAAAAAGTATTCCCATGTCTTAAGTTTTATAAGATTGAGACTTAGTATTTCTATAACTTTATATGAAACATTTTTAAAGACTATGATATTTGTGAAGAGTTTTAATTTATCACTACTTTTAATTATGCATATGCTATGAATGAAATGTAAGGGCTTGTATAAGACCTCCGAGAGGTCAAGTACGCCGGTTACAATCCGAGATTGAACTTAACTTCTAGGTTTTGGTCTTGGGATATGACAAGCTTTTTATCAGAGCATAGGTTATGAAAGTAGTATTAGGAGTCAAGGAGTGTCATCAAGTCACGCTTAGTAGAGTCTTAACCATCGGTGTGAGTCGTGATACATCTATGGGAAAAAGGCTATAGGACGATAGACTTTAACTTCTTTTCTACTGCTATGTCGTGCCGTAGAGTAAAAGTTATGAGTACTCTTTTCTTATGGTTTCCCTTATGTTTCTAGGAAGATGAATAAGTGGAGAACACCATCAAGGAGAGTTGAGGAGAATGAGGTGCAAGAGGAGATTCCTCCTCAAGTTGAGGAAGTTGAGCCAAATCCTCAAGGTTCTCAATGTGACCAAGTCCCTATTATGGGTGGAGGTGATGATGTCCCGGAGTTCAGTGATAGGGATATTAGAGAGGCTTTGCTTGCTTTAGCCCGGTCGTGACTACTCAAGTGAATTTGAGTATGGTGCCTAGGGTGAATGTTGTGAAGAGCACTATGAAATCTAGGTTGAGAGACTTTGTGAGGATGAATCCTCCTATCTTTCTTGCCTCTAAGGTAGGAGAAGATCCCCAAGAGTTCGTAGATGGAGTGTACAAGGTGTTGAGTGCTATGGGGGTTACATCTAGGGACAAGGAGGAGTTGGTTTTGGTACCAATTGAGGGATTTTTCTCAAATATTGTACACTTAATGGAAGATAATAGGACGGAGGATTTGGGTCCTATTGAGTGGGAAGAATTTAAGGAAGCTTTTCTTTGTAAGTACTTTCCCCCTAAGAGGAGGGAAGTTAAGGTGGAGGAGTTTATCAATAACAAGAAAGGCAATATGAGTGTTGAGGAATAATCTTTGAAGTTCTCAATGTTATCTAGATATGACCCATCTATTTTTTCTGATCAAAGGGATGAATGAGTCATTTTATGATGGGTGTAGCTGATCTAGTGAGGGAGGAATGTCGTACGACAATATTATATGATGACATAACCTTATCTAGACTCATGGTGTATGCCCAATCGATTGAAGAGTCTAAACTTAGGAGGATGTATAGAAACTTGAAAAGGAGTGGTTCTATTGACCAAGAACAAGCTAGGTTTAAAAAGATGGCCCAAGGTCAAGAAGAACCTAGGAGTGCAAATGTGAAATTGGAGAAAGGAGGTGGTTTCTAAAAATGTCAAACCTACATTTATCACTTATGGAAAAATGCATTATGGTGAATGTTTAACGGGTACCGGGATTTTCTATGGTTTTGTCAATGAAGTACATATAGTGAGAGTTGTCCTAACGTTGCTTATAGAGGAAACAAGGCTAAGCAAGTTAAACCTAGTGTTCCAAAGGATGATGCTCCAACAAAAAGGTGTTTCCTTGAACTCTAGACTAGAGGAGAGAAGACGGATGGTGATGATGATTAGAGTAAGTCCTTGCATTTCAATTTAGTGATATGAGTTCCTTCTATGCGGGGGATTATGGTTAGTAGATGGGATAGAAAGTCATAGAAGAATGTTATATGTGCATGATGTGTAGGAGTTTGTTTTGAAATTGAATTTCATTTGATTCTCGCATTGTTTATTTTAGGAAGCCATGAATATGATTTAAAGTGTGTTTATATGATATTACTTTGCATATTAGTATGTTTGTATCTTGAATTGCCTAAAAGTTTCATTTTTGAAAAATTTGCTCAAAATCACTATAGCATCGAAACTGCTCACTGTGCAATGTTTGGAAATTTGACTAATTCAATATTTGGTATAAAAATGTTGTAATGTGGTTATAAATTATGTATATGAGTATTATATTGAATATAAAATGAAATTTTTTTGTTATTTCGAATGAAGCATGTCTTTTTCCTAGCATGATGAGTTATAGAATTATTTTCTAGTTTCTTGTTCTGTTGTGAACCTCTTGACTATTTTAAATTGATTTTTTCTTATTTATTATGTGTTTTATGTTATGGTCATGATATTCTTGTTGAATATATATTCTTTGAAGTGTTCGGAGTTTGGCGAGTGTCATTCGAGGATGCATGTTATCAAAGTGGGGGAGAATGTAAGATTTCGAAAATGACTTAGGTGATATAGAGACTAACATGGTTTTTATGATTGTCTAAGGTCATAAATTGATATATAATGTGTTATTGAGTCAGTGTCTTAGTTTTTGGTGCATTGGAAGTCAAATGTGAAGGGACGACTAAGACGTTCGACTACTAAGTCACCAATTTTCCTCATATGTGGTTATATGTGTTAAATTGTGATTAATGATTTTATAAGGTCCTTAAATGATATATTATGATGTATATGGGTAGTGTGTAATGTTTCATGAAGTTTGGAGGTCAAACGTCCAAGAACGTCCATGACGTTTGAAAGGCTTGCCATGAAACGACCTTGTGTGTCTAGGCATGTTTCGTCGAGTTTTACGTGTCTGTTTTGGGTAAAATTCATGTGAGAGGTCCTTAACTCGTATACAATCATTTTTTGGTTGTAAACGTCCAGGAAAACATCCCCAAGGATCATCCAAGGGTACTTGAGGAAGGAACCAAAAGTTGGTGCCAATACTTTCTAAGGCAGCCCCAAATGACTGAGGCAATAGACGGCTCGTGGGCTAGTCGACGCCCCATCGATGGGAGACATTGGTGGATACTTATTCTTTTGAGATAAGAGACCAATTTTGACTCTCTTAACCCAACGATGAAAGGATAGGACGATCCATTTATAAACAAATGGTCCGTCGACTGCCAACTGTCGATGGGATCTGTGTTCTGTACATTTTCATTGCCAAGTGAGGGGTAAAATTGTAATTTCACCCCTTTCCAAATCAGTGGTTTGGAGGTTCCTAAGGGGTATTTAGGGTATTTTAAACATGTATATAAGTTATTAAAACTTGAAGAATTCATTCTTCCAAATCAAAACCCCAAATCCCTTAGAAATTCCCTAGAACTCCATTGGAATCAAAACTCAAGAAAGGGATTGGATTGAAGAACTTAGTGGAGATTCTTCAACAAATTGAAGAATTATATTCATTTAAGTATGGTTTTTTTTCCTTGAAACTCTCTTCATCAAGGAGCCCAACTTTCAAAGATGTTTTCTAACTTTTTCAAGTTTAATTGTCCAATTTGATGATCTATTCCATGGTTTCTTTCATTAATGGTTCCTAAACATTGAATAATGATAGAATTTCTACTGTGTTGATGATTTCAAACTAAAATAACGTATGAACCCTTTAATTAGATAAACCCTAATTTTTGAATAAGTTATGGGTTACTTTATATTGAATAAATGTTTACGAATTCTAATGTAGTTTTATATAGGCTATTGATTGATGTAATAATTATAGTAAATTGATATCTATGTTGCATTATATTGATGAATATGATGTAATTTGAACTAGTTTCATGAATATTATTATAATTATGTTGAATTGTTGGTTATGACAATGGGTAAAGGCTTTGTGATATCGAATTGGGTGATTTAGTAATGGATTGAGGTGTTGAGGATGATGTGGTGGTAAGATTCCCTATTTCCTTTATTTTATGTTGATTAGACTTCAATTATGTTGTGATTGATATGGTCCACTTATGGTTGCGGTGTTATGTATTTTACGTGCAATTGATGTGGCCTTATCGGTGTTATCTTAAGTAATATGATGATCAAGGCCTTTCCAGCAAACTACTTGAAGTATTATGATGATTATGTGAAGTATGATAATTTTCATCTAAATGTTAAATAATGTTAAAGTATATATGTTCTATTACTGTTATTTAGGAAATCATGTTACACTATGACTATGGTTTTGTGTGTATATTCTTAGGGTTGATGTATGATGTTCGTACTTGACTATATGAGTCTATGATGGTCATATTTATATTGGTATGATAGTATATAGGATTACATGAAGATGAAAAGAGTTATTTCTATGTGCTTCTAGAAAGACATGTATTATGAGTTAAAGTGAAATTTGTGGTGTCTTCCCTTCGTTGACTTGTTTCCCTTGCTTGATGTATGTATTAATGTTAATATGTCATTTCTTGACTTAGGATGCTAAAGTCTCGTAGTATTGAATGTATTAATGATATGTGTCCTTAAATTATGTTCAGAGGGTCGTTTATGTGAAACCTTTAACCTAGTGGTATGGTTATGAATGTTGAAGTCGTAAATCGTAATGGTATCCTTCAAGGTAAATGAATGATAAACTTAAGGTTAATTGGCTAGAATGACATCATATTAATCCTTAGAAATGTCATGATGATATTCTTGTCTCCATAGGGAGGTAACCCTAGTGGACCTTTTTTTGATAGGGTAAATGTGACTGGGTTATGAACCTTATATGGAACCCCTTGATATGAACCTTAAGTGTAAATTACTCTATGAGAACAAAGCCGAGCATCAACTGCGTATGGTAAGGGAAGTAGTTCTAGTTAAAAAATGAGAAGAGATTGCAAAGCATGTCCTTCATATTCCTTACCCATATGCTTACATGGGATGTGTTTAAGTTCTACCATTGGCAAGTAGAACTGATACACTCAAATTATATTTTCCTAAACAAGTATAATTTGAGCGTACCAAATTTTGGCGCTGCTGCCGGGGAAAGAGGATTTTAGATTAACTTTAGGAGAAATTACAAAATTTTAGTCAACAGTTTCCTAATTTTACTTTTTCTCTTTGTTTTTGTCTCTTTAAGGTCTAGGTCTAGTGTATGTCAACTACACAGAGCCGAGAAGAACCAATACTTCCATTTGATCCATAATTGAACCGTACACTCCACAGAATGAACGGTCCACACAATCCTACTAATATTGGTGATGGGATCAACCATCAACATCCTCCGCCCGTTGATGCTACCAAGTGATTATGGAGAACCGTGGTGATGGTGCTTTGAGGAGCCAACCTCCAACCCCGCGTCCTCAAGAGTATTATAGGGGCAATGTTAACATCACAAATTCTGACGGGACTCTTTTCCTTCCTCCTCTACCACAGAGTCATACATTTGTGGTAAGTAGTATCTCGATGCAGTGCTCACCGCTAGAGGTTTGTTTTCGGGGCTACCATTTGAGGATCCACATGCTCACATCACCAAATTGAGGTCGGTGTGTAAGAGTTTTGTAGAGAGTCCAAACTTAGAGATGAATGTCATCGGATTAAGGGTGTTCCCTCTCTCACTAACAGGAGTGGCCGCAATTTGGTTTACTGAGTTTCCCTACAATTTGATCTACACTTGGGAGTAGTTGAGGGATGTGTTTCTAGCATGGTATTACCGGTATCTAAAAATCTCAACCACAAAGATAGAGTGAACAACTTTGTGGCATTACATGTGGAGTCGGTAAGTAGCTCATGGGATAGGTTCACCTCATTTGTAAAAAGTGTCCCAAACCACAACATTGATGATGAGTCATTGAAAGAGTACTTCTATCGAGGGCAAGATGATAACAATAAGGCAGTACTTGATACTATTACGTGTAGTTCTTATGGTGAGTGCACATATGCAGAGATCAAAGAAAAGTTGGAGAGAATTTTCCGAAATAAAGCTTGGAGAACTAGGAAGTTGGACACTAACAGAAACACCTTTGCAGTGTAAGATACACATAACCCGGCCGCAGACGAGATTCAGGAAGAGATGGATCAGATGAGGACCGAGCTTGGGTTGGCATTGAAACATGTCACTGGGGTGTCGAGAAAGTGAATGTGGTTAGTAATTTGACTAAACCATCACCTCCACTAGATAAATTTTAGTATGAAGAGGATTCTTTTAAAGTGAATGAGCAGATGGGGGGTTTCCGACTGAACACCCAATCCTCCAATCAGGAGAATTGGTGCCAAGGTCAAGGAAATCTGCAGAAATTGGTCTAGTGCACTAATCTATAGAACAACGGACGGGCAGTTCTCCCATTGTTGGACCGTCGATTGTGTCCGTGGTTCCCAGGTATGATTTTCAACATCGTCTAAGTTAGGGCACAATCAACGAATTAGTCGATGAACCATCGACTGAATTACGGTCCATCGACGGGGAATCGTTAGTTCCCCAAACCTGCGACTCGACCGACTATATAACAAACTACCCTTTTCAGTTACCCCTACAACTTCTAAATTCACTTCCAACCATTTCCCTCATTTTATTCCCTTATTCCGCCATTCCGTCCTACATTCAACCCATCTAAATTCCCTTCTGATTTCTCATTCTCTCCACAATCCAAAACTCCCAAAACCCTAGTCCCCCAAATTCCCAGTCCATCTCTTGTATTTTTCCGGTCGGCTTTTGAAGGAGGGAACGTCGATTGTTTTTACAAAGTTCACCTACACATTCACTCCACTACAGCATACATGTATGTCATTCTCATCCATTCAATGAATTCGCATTCATTTGTATGAGAAAACAAATAGATTGTATGTGGGTCTTGACTTAGAGACAACTTTACATGAGTAACTTGTAAAAATTGATTTCCATGTCACTTACAATGATAGAAGATGCATGGAATAGTGGTGCAAACAGTCTTAATGAGCTCCTCTTGTTGTTTGTTTTGTGTTTTTTCTGACTTAGGGATTGATAGTCTCTGAGAATCTAAAACCAAAAATTAAAAAAATCGAAGCCCTAGGAATGACAAAGTGGTTTGCTGATTGATATTGACAGTTGTGTGTTTTGGTATAGGATTAAAATTTTCCATTTGAGGTATTTGAGAGGTGCTAAGAATGTCTAAATAAAACCTATCTCTGACCGATAATACGAGATTCCGTGTTTGGACCGTCGGTCAATCAATGGACCATCGAAGGGGTCCGTCGTTAGTTGAACCCTGTATTTGCTTAACTCTGGGACAATGGAAGTGGATTACGGTCTTTCGACTGATCTACGGGCCGTTCTGAGGGTCCCATCGTTCATAACTGAAACCCAGATCTCTCAAGTATTTTGAAATTTTCTAAGTGTCCGACGACGGTAGTGGACTATGGTTCATTGATTAATTGATGGGCTATTCTGCACGTCCGTTGTTTCTAACTGCAAGTTCTGTGGACATGTGACTTCTGAAATTTGCTAAGTGTCCACCGATGGACCCTATCGACGGACTGTCGTTTCGTCGATGGACCGTCGATAGTGCCTGTTATCCAGCTCTGCAGTTCTGCACTTCATTTTTTCTTTTGTTTCCACATTTAGTTTTGCTTCTTTTGTGTATGCAGTATAATTATAATGACACTAACAACTCTCTTTTCACGTACTAATGTCCCCCAATCTAGATATTGTCTACTCTAAGAAATTGTCTAAGTCCATCACACCATCCCGACGCTTGATTGTCTCATCTAATGATGAGCGAGATCGTAAGTATGTGCCCCCAGTCACCCATACCTTGAAAGGTGCTGCTCGAGCCACTCGGGGCACGCCTAAGAAGGCGGAGCTCGGCGTAGTCACTGCCTCCCAGCCTAATGAGGAATGCACACTGACCGGCACACCGTCTCGGTCTGCCTCGGGTTCTGAAGGAGAGTCTGGCTTTTGAAGAAGCCTCCGGTGCTAAGTCGTCCTGTTTTACAGGGCCAAATGATGCCACTGCATTCGGTTCCAGATCATAGGGATCCAGTCTCCCAATCAGGACTGCTCGAGATGCCTCGTCTGATGAGGCCCAGAGTGCGAAGTCTACTCCAACACCCTAGTTTGAGGTCCTTGCACCGGTTGTTGATCAGCCCGAGCGGTGTTGCGTAGATGGACAATACAAGGTTTACCTGGATGCTAAGTTGTTGAATGATAAAGGGGTGATGACGTCGACTATAGCAGTGGAATGGCGGGTTCTGATAGGTAGCCTATACATAGTCCCGGCAATACATAGCTTATTCACCCGCCACGAGCTCGAGTGGATGACTAGGACTGTTGGACCTTATAATGAGGAGATAGTGCGAGAGTTCTACACCTCGACCGTGACGGCTCTCCGAGTGACTTTTGACAGGCGGTCTTACCCCGCCAAATAGGCACCACTCGCATATGTCCGTGTTCGAGGCCATCGGGTGGATATTTCTTCTCCTTCCATTCGCCGCTTCGTATACGGTGAGGCCACTGATGTTGGGAGGGTCCCTATCACTGTTGAGTTTGATTGTAGATGGAACTTTGTCAAGAGTGGCCATTTTCAACGGGATAGAGATTTGAGAGAGTCCACAAAGAGGTTGATTGCCCAGCAGATATCCATAGACAGTGAGGAAGTGAACTTGGTGACTAACCCCAGAGGACTTATCAAGAAGTCCAACCTCAAGTTTTCAGCCAAGTTCATATTTATTTTGGTCCGCCACCGCCTATCCCCCACAGCTGCAGATAATATACTTACCTAGGATAGAGCGTTCCTTGTAGAAGCGATGGTTGCCGCATTTGAGATTGACTTTGCGAGGTTGTTGATCTCTGTTAGCTATGAGAGGGCTTTCAAAGCCTCTACCACCTATCCATTTACCTGCGTGATTTTTTAGCTGTGCAGGAATGATAGAGTACCGATCAGGTACATCGATGTCCTTCGTACTACTAACGGGTAAGTGGATATTGGTTTCATTAGGGATGAGGCCAATGAGGCGGCACCACAGAATGGGCCCAGAGTACACGTGCAACCACTAGGTGAGAACTTAGCAGATACTGTAGAGCAAGCCAAAGGGCTGATCATGCTACATTAGAGCCTACCGATACCGACCCGGTTTAGTCTTGCCTGGGCAGTAGCAGGGCACCGAGTTTCTCCTAGTCTATGCCTCCATTAGCAGCACTGGTCTCGCTTGCTAGGGTCCATAAGTTAGAGGCCCATATGGTTACCTTTTTTTCACCATATCCAGCCGATGTAGCGATCCATTACTGAGTCTTAGGACTTGATTGAGAAGAAGGTAGCTCAGAAGACAGAGAGGATAATTCAAGTGGTCCACCAGCGCATCGATCCTTTTCGGTTGAGATTCGTCGCACGCCCAGACCCTACCATTGATTTGAGGACTCTTCAGGCAGTTGTGATTGGTCTGGGGGCTGATGTTAATTTTATCTTAGACATGAGTATACCCAAGCCTAAGGCCACATTTGCGAAGCTTGTAGAGGATACAGTGCTTGCGACACTTTTCACTAACACTATGGTACCGCTGCCCCTCCCCATGCGATCATGCCGAAAGGCACCAGTCTAGAGTGAGTGATGAGACTTGGGATAGGAAGAAGAAGCGTACTGTGATGGAGGTTGCGTGGAGAGTTTCATTATTTGATGAGGAAGCTCGACATATGAGGGCTCTTGACTTAGCCCGACATATGGAGGGGCGTCTAGCTCCTGGTTTGTGGATGTTGAGATGAGCACCACTGAGGGTGCATATATTAGTGTGGGCACCACTTATTGTGGCCCTACTACTAATGGAGCGGGTTCAGGGAAACCGGACCTGCCGACTTTTTGAATATCGGCGCTATGCGCCTTAAGTTTGCTTCACCTACCACATTTTCCTTATTTTTTTATGCATTGGGGACAATTGCATGTATTTTTATGGGAATGGGGTAAACGGAAAGTGAGTGTTAGGGTAATGTTTGAGTAGCCCAACTCACGATCCTCACTTGGTAGTTTTCTTGTATGTATTCTTTTACCCCAAGAGAGTGGTTATTTTACTGTTAAACCGGTATGTTTAGTATCTTGTACAAAATATAAATGTGAGATCTGAAGCACGATTGATATATATGAATTATATCCCGTTCTAAAGAGAATGCTTGCATGATTAGGCATAATGAATGTTTAAAGTGTTGGCTCTAAGCATGACAAAGAGATGCACCATTGCATGACCTTTAATCTAATAGTAGAACTAGGTTTCCGATAATCTGATATGGTAATGAGGTGTTAAGAGAGTGTGAGGCAAGATGATTGTTCCACTGTTGGTACCTAAGTAGAACTTGCCCGGTTAGTCCTGCAAAAAGAAATCTATGTTATACATTTAGGAAAGGATCATAGGCCCTTGTTCAAATTAGCATATCTTTAGCCTAAGTAAAAGAAAAACAAACGAAATTGATCCCTTTTTTCCAAATATTTTGAGCTTTCAATTGACCTTTCTTTTCTACCCTAACTCATCTTCCCTAGGTATAATGTACTAGCCCTGGTCCTTTCTTGGACATGTGCACCTCAACTTAGGCAAAATTCATAAGTTAAAGGTGGCTTGTACAGAAACTGACCTTGTATTTGCCCTGAACCAATCTTGGGTATTGTGTACCTCGACACATGGCAAAGGCATAAGTTGAGGGTGGCTGTTATAAGTAATGTCCTGAAATGTGGGGATGAAAAGATTAATGTGATAAAAAAGAAAATAAATAAAGAGTGAATAAGGAGAAGTGATCCTAAGAGTCTAATATGGTGAACTTAAGAAGTGAAAATAAGGTCAAACCTATGGAGACAAGTACCAACTAGATGTGAAGTTTTTTTGAGCATGAGTGTTGAATAATTATCCTTATACCCAAGTTTAAAAATCACTGTGCAAATAAGAAGGATATCTTTTAAAGTGAGTACACTAGTTGTAATCTTGGAAAGTTGGTACTTTGGTCATAGATAAAAGAGTAGAGGTGTCGGTGCGTTGTGAGTCTGTGTCAAGGTTTGATCCATATGCATGAGCCTAGTGAGCCTAAGAGTGAAATCATGCATTAAAGTAATGAAATTAGTCAGGATTGATAGCCAAATGACTGCAAAAGCTTAAAAAAGGATACTTTTGTACAAAGGTATTGTGTTGAGTCATAGTGTGTCTCTTGAGGACTAACAACGAATTTAAGTTGAGGGTGTTGATGTACTGTGGTTTAACAGTACTTTCAATCCTTTTTCCTTAAGTTATGTGTGTGCTTAGGCCCTTTTTATTGTAATTTTAATGTTTTTATCTCTGTTTTCGGAGGAAAGTTGTCCAAAGTGGAAATGCAAAAGGTTGTGTAGAAATTAGTGTAGAAGTGACCCACGTAGCCATCGATGGTCCATTAGTATTCATTGACTGGAGTTCAAGGCATCTTGAAGTAACTCAGGGATTTCTTACCAAGTGTGGGACTACGGATGGATCGAGGTTTTGTCGACTGATCGACGGACCGTCCTGGCAAAGCGTCGAACAGATCAGAGATATGTCCGAGTACCCAGTTTTGAAGAAAAGTTATGTATGGAGCGAAGAGAAGCATTGACGGCTCGTAAGTTCATCAACAGACTGTGCTGCTAGTCCATAGATTGGATCAAAGAAGATGCAAAAATGAAGGCTTAAGAAAAATCTAAGTGTGGACTGACGGAGGCAGTCGATCAACAGACTGCCAGTGGTGTCATCGATTGAAGGCGCGTTTTCTTGACAAACTTTCCTTAATTGATTTCCTTTTATTTTAGAACAATTTTATTATAAATAGGGTGTAAAACCTCGTTTTTGATGTTGGAAATTTTAATTAATTTTCATACTTTTGTTCTTGAAGATTTGACTTTTGCAACTTGACAAATAATTCATGTTTCCAGAATCCGTTCTCGGGTGAATTTTGTTGTTTCAAGTATAATTTCTAGATTTTCTTCAAACTTTTCAAAGTAAGTTCAAGATTTATTATTCAATAAATGTGAATTGTGTTCTTTTAATCATGGGTAACTAAATGCACAATTGGGGTTGTGGGAACAATGAGTGATTAATAAAATAAACCTAGCTAATGAACAATTCTCAACTAGGTTATTGAATGTATCGATGATTCTGTCGTCTTGAAGTCTTTTTAACGAGTGCAAGCGTTAGAACTCGCCATATTGCTATTTTTTGACCAATGGGATAGCTAATAGGAAAAGAAATATCAACATAGATTTAGTGGATACTATCTAATAGGCTAGTTTCGGTTGATGCGAGGTGATAACTAATCCAAACATCGAATATGATGTCGAATACGAAGTAAAAGGTAAGGGTTAGTAATTTAAACACACGTAGCCGGATCAAGGTACGGGTGAAATTCTCTAAATGCCGGATCAGGTATTTAGAGATACATAACTTGTCACATTGCATGCAAAAACTTAGGAAATAATTGTTACAAGCTAGGGTTATGTCATTATGAACCTATGGGGAACAATTACACCCTAGTTTATCTCATTACTTGATAAACACCAACAATTTAGTCTTGCTACTAGTTAGATTTCACAATATTGCAATACTTTTCTTTCACAAAACCACCTCTTTAGTTACTAGTTTTTGGACAGGACTTGACTAAATTGAGGTAATCGTATATTAAAGTTAACTCTAAACAATTTTCTTCGTGGGATACATCTCAACATAATAATTGGTTTCTCTACTTGATACGACCGCTTATACTCCTAAAGGTAAGTAGAATTTGAGTGTATCAAGAACACCCTCATCAGGGTAGGTTAGAAATATGGATTCCATGTTTTTCTGTCATTATTTATTGGCTATTCTCATCATATGGAATACGTATTAGCATTAGAGAAGTTCTATGAAGTATAGGTTGTAGTATGGGACGCTATCTAGACATTGCACAATAGGCTTTGAAGTTGTTAGTTAAAGTTCCTAGGTCTTATCTTAGACCATTACTTGAATGTCTTTTATGTGTTGAATGTCTTCTAAATAAACTAATGAATGTTATGACTTAAGTTAAGAAATTATTTTAATTGAATAAGTACTCATCTAGAGTAGTTAAGGGTTGTCTAGTTAAGGTGTGAAGGGGGCATAGGACGGGGTCACTTCGTATCTTACCTAAATGAGTCTTAAGAATGACTATAATTAGGAAAGATGTTAATTATGTAGACATGATCTAAACTTAGGAAGTCTTAAGGATTATTTAGGTAATCTTCAAGAGGTTAATCATAGACATTATATTCTTGATTTACTTAAGTAAGTCTTTTCATAGCCTTTGGTAAGAGAATGTCATAGTATCTATATGTTGATGTGATTGATGTGTTACAAAGTATGTATGTGTCTTATTATAAGTATTCTTGAGGATCATTTGGGTCTGCTTAGGGAGGTTGTATGGGCGGTCTCTCTTTGTATTGCTTAAGTGAGTCTTGGGATAGATTTTAGTGGGATGATTACATTATATGAAGTGTCTAAGGAAGAAGTATATGATTTCACTGTAACAGTGAATTCCTTCACGATACAGTAAGTTGAGCTTACTGTAATGTTAGCTTAGAATTTTAATTAATTGTTTAAATGTTATCTTATGTGTTTCTAAGTTGTTAAATGTTGTTCTTATTATTATAATATGATTTTTAAATGAAAAGATGCATATTTCTAATAAATGTCCATTTTCATGAGTTTCATGCATTATACCATACTTAGTACATGTGGTTGTACTAATCCATGCTTTTATCTATATGAATAGTTGTTGTTATGTGAGGAGCATTTGCGAAGGAAGACTCGGACCATAGCATCGTTCAAGAGAAGTCGAAGTATGTCCTCATATGACTCGAGGGCATAGATGTATTTTCTGTATCTTATGTAAGTGTTGCAATTGACTATGTATTTCTATATTAGTATTTCTATATTAGTATTGAGACTTATTATTTCCTATGACTTTATATAAAAGACTTTTTAAAGACTATGATATGTTTTGTGAAAAGTTTTAATTCCGCACTTCTTTTCATAATGTATATGTGATGAATGATATTTAAGGGATTCTACAAGAACTCTGAGAGGTCAAGTATACCGGTTACAATCCTAGATTGACCTTAACTTTGAGGGTGTGGTCTTGCGATGTGACAGGTCGACAATGATAAACATTTACAAAAAATGTACTTAGCTTAGGTAGTTATATGTGATGCTACCTTGGCCTTGCACAAATATGTTTGGAGGTTGCTTATGAAGATGTTCACTTGAATATGAAAGACCAAGGATTGAATATGATGTTATGATTATATCTTATGTTGACTTGTGATATTATGATTTTTATCTTATGATTATGTTATTGTCTCGTATGTGTATATCTTATATGGACTAACCATTAGAGATGTTTATGTTGGTTGCTGGATGTCATACTTGGTACATCCTGTACTAAAAGCATATTGCCTATATCCTAATCGTATGTAAGACGTTAGGAGATATAGTTTCTTGGAGGTTGGAGTCCTAAGTGCAAGAAGATTGAAGATTGGTGAGTTCTCATAGCTTCAAGGAAAAACCCCTTTTGTTTCAACTATGCCTTTCTCTTATTTTCTATGACATTATATGGGCTGCATCCAAACACTTTTATTCATGTTACTATTAGATGGTTTGAGACAATGATGTTAGAAATACTTCATTTTTTACGAAATGATTTTTCACTCTACGTTAAAAGAATGTTTTGAATTCTCCCATTTTCTTGGATTTTATGTTATGAGTATCCTAAGGGCTTGTATGCGACCCCTTCAGGGTCAAGTATGCCATGTCACATATAAGGGTGCTCTCGGGAAACGAAAAACTTTGTATTAGAAGATATGGTTTTGGGAAAATTTTAGGATGTCTCAAACCTTGTCTAGTAGAGTCTTATTCATCGGTGTGAGTTGCGACAAAACAATGAGTATGAGGCTATGGGGATTCTTAAAGAATTGTATCACTACTTCATTCTGTTAGTCATGCCATAGAGTTTTGATTTAGTAGGCTCTTTTGTAATGTTTGCCTATGATTTTTCTAGGTTATATTTATTACTGGGTGGAATTCTAGGAGGGAAAGAGAAGAAAATAGGGATTAAGAGATTCCTCCATAAGAAAAAAATCAGGTTCCTCCTCAAGTTCCTAATGAACCTCCAATTGGAAATATTACTCTACTGGAGTTTATGTCTTCCATGCAATTCTTGGCTCAAGCCTTGATGGCACAAGCCCATAGAGATGTGGTGTCTCCGGCAAACCCTATAGGGGAGATGGGTGCTTATAAGATTATGGAGTTCCTGAGGATTAACTATTCGGCGTTTACTCGCTCCAAGGTGGAGGAGGATCGAAATGGGTTCATAGATGATGTTTATAAGACACTTGCTATCACGGGGGTAACTTCTAGTAAAAAGTGAAGTTAGTCACCTCTCAATTGAAAGAAGTTTCCTAAATTTGGTATAAGCAATGGAAATATTCTAGGACAGTACGGGTTATATAGAATGGGAACCTTTTAAGTCATATTTCCTTGATAGGTTCGTTCCTAGGTATATGAGGGAGGCTAAGGTGGAGGAACTCGAATATATTAATCAACGAAACATGAGTATCAATTGGTATGCCTTGAAATTCACTCTTTTGTCGGAATATGCTCCATCTTTCGTAGCAAGTCCAAGGGATGTGATGAATAGATTCATGACGGGAGTCTCTGTATTACTAGAAAAAGAATGTTGTATGAAATGGATTGTTGATGATATTTATATCCCATGCATCATGATTTTTGCCCAAGAAATATAGAAGTCAAAACTCAAGAAAGAGGGGCTAGGGAGAAAAAGAGGGCTAAGGTGGAAAATAATGGGTCTGATGGACATGGTCGTTGTAGGAATGTAATTATCTTAAGTATAATTATTGTAGGGTGTATACCCCTAGGTCTCAAGGTAAAAGTAGTGAGTCCCTATGTCCCACTTGTTCTAGGTGTGGTAAGACGAATGAGGGTAACTGTTTGGCCGGTAGGTATGGTTGCTATGGGTGTGGTGAGAGTGGAGACATGAAGAATGATTGTCCAAAGGCAAAGGCTACTATAAGATGGTTAAACAAGTTTCCCCTAGTTATTCATATGATGGTACTCAAAAGAACAATAAATTCTATGCTCTCCAATCTAGAGAAGATCAAGAGTGATCTACTCATGTCCCTTTCTAGTATGTGTTTCTTTCTTGTTTAGAAATTTTTTAGATTTATATCTTTTATGAGTTTCTATGATGGACTTGATGTTGTATTTGATATTTTTGATGTTAGAAAAGCTTGTGTGGGATTACTTCCATATGGGAGACAGTGTGCATACTCCACAAAGTTGGTACATGATTATATGTTTCTATGATTGGTTTATATAAGTTTTTAAAATTGGAAAGGTCTTTTTAGAATTGACCTAATTGCATTGTCTTTCCTCTAGTGGTGGCATCTAGTGTTAAGATTCATTTTAGGCTCCATGAATTTATGTTAAGAGTGTTATAGCTAGGAGATGTTAGTTCCTCCTTTAAAATGAGTAATATGATTTTTACATGCATTTTGAGTGGCATTAGATATGTCTATCTAGGATTTGATGTTTCCTCGGTTGGGTTTTTCATTAAGATATAATGCATACATGATGAGCTGCTAGTTTAGAGTTTTTTTCTTCAAGAAGTGTTTAGGAAGGTCATTTGAGGAAGAATGTTTCCAAAGGGGATATATTGTAACACCCCTGAAACTAATAGACCAAACTAGAGCCACAAGTTAGAGTTCTATCGTTTGTTGTATGGTAAAAAGAGTCATAGATGAGACTTTATGTGTTTAGAATGAGGATTTATATGGTTTACAATAAAGTTATTAAATATAGCTAGTAAACTAGATTAATTATAGTAGGTTGGTAGTGCATGGGAAGGGTAACCACCAAGGAAAAAGGGCAAGCTTAAGCCAATGGGCCAAGGCTGCCCAACTTTGGTAGCTACAACCTGAGGTTCACGACCTGTGGTGTGGACCATGGTCCTTGAAAGAGTCCTTGAAGTTTCTTTATACACTTTTGTGGTCAATACAAGAGTCAATGTCCAAGATCACGGGGCACTTTACGAGACGTTAGCTTAACAACGACCCATTAAAGTGATCACGAAGGCACCTTAGTGTTTTAGGATAGTTTAGGGCCAAGAAGGGTTGGGGGAGATACAGTTCCATTGACTAGGAGCACTAACGCGGACCTTTGTGTCCTTCACGGACTGTGAAAGTTGCCATGGTTCCTAGGACAGGGCTGTTAAGTGAGGTATGTTTGGTTAAATTCCTATTCGACTAGATTTAAGACCATGTCATTTGAGATGCCTTTTATTCACCCAAATAGACTATTTAAGTCATTAAACTCCAAATTCAAGTAACTTACATTAAACCAAATTAAAAACCCCAAATCACTCATATGTCAAATATTTCTTTCTCTAAAAGGAACCTTCATTGAAGAAGAAGCTAGGTTTGACGCTAACGTCAAGATCAAAGGATCCATTTATTAAGTCTTGTGGTAGGTCTTAGTTTAAGGTATGTTAATATCTTTATATATGGGTTCTTCCACCCATAGAGTTCCCTAGAATATCCCCTAATTCGTGAAGAAGAACCAGACTTAAGGTAGGGTTACTTTCAATGTATGGGTTTTAGGTGGGTTTTGATTCCAAATGGTTGGATACTACTTATATATGATTAAATTAGTGTTTATTTATGTTATTAGAAGAATTTATGTGAATTTCTTTATTTACCCTAATTTTCAAAGTATGTGGATTTGTGTCTTACGGTGAGGAATTGATGATTCTTGGTAGATTCTCTTGGATTGTTGTCATAACTTGGACATACCAAAGATTTTTTAATTTTAATTCATTAAATATTTAGACTTAGGGATTTATGATAGAATATGAATTGATATGATTGTAATGGGGACCTTGGATGAATAATGCTTAGGATTCGTCATGCCTAATGCTTTTGACTAGTACGTATTATGATCTTAGTAGTATATGATTATGAAGTAAAGCTTGAATTTAGGTCTTGATGTCGTAATGTTGATCACTGGGCTTAAAAATTAAGTCAACTATGATGATATATATAGTATATATGTAGAATATAAATGGTTAGTTACCTAAAATTAATCATCCTTGATAGAATAAAATAACTTAAAGTTGAGTCTTATGATTCCTTCATGGATATTTGAATTATGTAGCTTGGGATGGTAGATTAGGATTGATAAATTAAGATTTCCTGTTGTTATCTTGAACTAGAATTTATAAGATGCTTTCCATAGTAGCTTGCATTAGTATAGGCACGGTAGCCTAGGATTGAGAACCTATGATCTCCTATGCGTATCTTAAACTATCATGGTTAGAATGCTCTTCATAGTAGCTTTATTTTGTTATGCGAAGATAATATCACGGTAGATTGGTATTGAGACATTATACTCTCCTAAGGATAACTTAGGGTTGAGGATTTCTACTGTCCTAAATATAGCTTGCATGTTAATCAATAATTGAACGGTGACTAAGTTTGTATACTTGTATCCTTCCTATGATAGTTTAGATTGTATGATATGATGTTTGACATGGTAGATAGGTCAAGCATAGTAGTATGCTACTCTTTGATATACTATAATTAAAGATAGTTAGCATTGAGTAAGTTAGCCTAAAGAAGTACTTAGTGTGAATGGTTGTATTCGATGTCATTCATAAATGACACAAGTATTACTTGAGTCTACTTACGAAGTGTCATTTTCTGTGATGTATGTCTAGCTTGGATAGTTGCTATAGTTTCCTTCAATGATATGATTGACTTAGGTTGATATTTCCTTGTGCATGTGAAGTAGGTTCATAGTGACACCTACAAATGGTAAATGTGAATAGGGTAAATTCTAGAAATGCTTAGTGTTTGTGGTATTAAGGGATACCCCGCATTCATTTCACAAGTGTATCTTAAGATTACTTAGGGGTTTAGTGCTGTTATGACATGGAAAACTAGTTATTAAATAGGAGGGTGGACTATGATAAAGAATGACAAAAAAGATATACTTTGATTAGGTATTATTTTGATTCTACCTTGGACATGCACAAGTGTGCTTGGAGACATCTCATGAAGTGGTTCACTCTTATATGAAAGAATAAGGGTTGAATATGAAATTATGATAATTTATTATTTTGAGTTGTGATATTGTGATTTTTATCTTATGATTATGTTATTGTATCTTACTCGTATGTCTTTCATTGACTAACCATTTGAGATTCTTATGTTGGTATCTGACCTTTCATACTTGGTACATCTTGTACTAATGCATATTACCTACATTCTTCAAACAACCTAAAATATAAAATAGGATGAAAAAGAGCCTCACATATTTTTTATGAGTTGGTAAATTGGTAAAGTTATAAAAAATAGCTTTATAAGTAAGTTTTAAAGAGTTTGGAAGTCAAACATCAAGGGACGGCCAAGACTTTCAGAAACTAGTCTTTTGTGTCGTATTGTGTCCTTGTATGTTGTATGTGTTTTGATGTGTTGTTTTGAGTATAAAATTAGTGCGGATGATCCTAACACATATAGGGACATAAGTAGAGTCAAACGTCTGGGTACGAATCCCCAAGAATCAACCTAAGGTTCCTTGAGGAGGACGTGAACTTCGGTAGAAAAGCTGCCAAGGCAGCTTGTGGCAGCACCTTGTAGGAGTGGCTCCGCATTGTGGACCTATTTCGAGAAAGGAACAAAGATTTGGTCCTCTTCGTGGAACCTTATTTACAAAAATTATGTTCCTGAAACTCTAGGGAACACCTCCGCGACATGGACTTGTTCCCAAAGATAATTCCGAAAATCTAAGTCAAGTTCGACTTAATTAAATTGGTCCAAAAATGTAGGGTTGTTTTGGGTATTTTGGGGTGTATTATATATTAAATTTGAGTAACTTTACACCCATTCCCCCAATCAGAAACCCCAACACATTTAGATATAAAAAAAATAGAAGCCCTCCCTTCTCTCTAAAATTCTCTCTCCAGACAAATCCTCCATTGAAGAACCTTCAAGATCCAAGGAAGAGGATCAATTCTCAAAGGTTTCAACCCTAATTTCTTCTATAGATCTTCAATAAGGTATGGTTATTTAATCCTTGATTCTTCTCTCATTCAACGATCCAATTTTGAAGGACCTTCAAAAGATATCAAAAACCCTAAAAACCTATTTCAAATAGTAAGCATGGGTTCTTGCATCAAAAGGTTTAAGATAATTTATAAAGTATTGAATGATAATTTATGTTTTATTAGCAAAAACTCCATGAACTTATTCATTCCTTAAATTTCTATTGTGGACTCTAAAGTGGGTATATTGACATTGACCTAATTATCTTAGATTAATATTTTGATCGATATGGGCTATTGAATTATATGTTGCCTACTAATATAATTTTTCATAGTTTTCTTTACAAAATTTAGATCTATCTTGGGTTTTGTTGAATCAATGATATGGATGAGTTAGTGGTCTTAGGCTTATGGACATTTTAATGGGTAAGTTCTATTGATATGGGGAAGAAGATATTAAGGGATGGTGATTGTGACTATTGGAAGGTGGTAAGTTGACATAATTTCCTTATTTTACTGTAGAATTTATATGAAATTACTATTGATTGGTATGGTCCACTTATAGTGGTTGTGCTTAATTTTTATAATGTTATGAACTTGGCCTTGTCGGCATTATTATGTGAATTGTAGTATTATCATGTTATGGCTTATATGGGTGTACAAAGTGAAGGATGATATGTCATATGTGAATGTGTAAGGTGAAGGTAATCATGTGATGTATATGTGATCTTGTATGGGTGCTATAATGATATGACTGAAAGCATTTCTTCTTTTCAAGTGATTTATGATGATGAAGGACTAAGAAGAGTCCTTATAGAATGATGTTGTATGTTTTGTTGGTCTACTTAGTTATCCCTATTTGGTAGTTGAATTATGTTAAATAAACGAATGAATGAAATTCTAGGATCGGTAGACCTAAACTAGGTATTTTTCCATGAAAACTAATATGGAACCTTGAAAAAGAAAAGAAGGTTAATAATGAAGCCTTCAAGTGGTAGACAATAATGGTGCCTCCTTCTTGAATTTAACGATGGACATAGAAGTAGGTTGGGTGGAACGACGTTGAAACAATCTTTAAGAAATTTATAAGAGCTATCCAAATGAACCTTGATCAGCAGCCCTTGTGGACCCTTTCTTGGTAATGGTATTATGAGTTTGTAGGGATGAGTGTAGGTACCTTCTACAATACACCTAAGTGAATGAACTTAAGCTATGAGAAATAAGGCAAATCACCGAGTGGATATGCTTGTGGTAGTATATCTATTCGAGAATGAGACTAGAGTACAAAGAAGCCCTTCATATCCCCTGAACCATGTGCAAACATGAGATGTGTCCTAGTTCTACCCTTGGCAAGTAGAAAACCCTCCACGGGGTAGGGTAGACTCTAGATTCCAAATCTTTAGCAATTGTATAGGTTCTACAATGTGTAGGTAGTAGAATGAGATGCTATTTACACATGGCATGAGTAAGTTTCGAAGATACTAGAGTCGGTTCCCTAAGTCTCCCAAGACAATTATGTGAAGTAATTTAATATTATAAATGTCTCCTTTATGATCTTTATAATTAATGTTTACTTGTTGTGGTTGTGTTTGAATGCAACACTTAAGTGTGTAATAAAGAGGTTATATGGGCGGTTTCTTCATGTCTTACCTAGGTAGGTCTTAGGATAACCTTAGGTAGAGAGTCACAATGGTTAAATGGGTTACTTAAAGATTGTGGTCTTACCTTATATATGAATATTGACTTCAAGATAGTTCTTATACTTTTCTTATGATATTTTTACCAAAAAGAACATGATAAGCATATTTCAACTAAAGTGTCCCCTTTTGTATGGTTTTCTTGCATCTTTACCATCCTTAGTGCTTAATTATACTAATTTCATATTGTTCTTTACATCTAAAAGTGTAGGTTGTGTTAAGTGAGGACTTTTAGAGTTGAAGCTTGGGAAGTAGATTTCTCTCCAGATTGATATGTCCTCATGTGTTCAAGGACATGGATTTGTTTTGTAGTTCTCTATTACTAAAGACTTTATATTAGAATATAAGTTTATTTTCAACGTAAGGGTCGTGACCTTATGATAATGAGATGTGTCTAAGATTTCTTGTGATGAGACGTAGGTCTTTTTATGGTTTATCAAAGAGTTTACTTATTAACTTTATCGTGAAAAGTTTTAAATTCCTCACTACTTTTCATACTTATGTGATGAATGAATGTTAAGGGCTTTCATAAGACCTCCGAGAGGTCAAATCCTCTATATCACGACTTGAGGGTTCTCTCGGGTCGTGAAAATTCTAAACAAATGGAGGGTTTTAGGAGATCGGGTTACTTGGAGGCTAGTGTCATAAGTGCTAGAATATTGAAGATTGGTGAATCCTCAAAGCTTCGAGTACAAACCCCTTATGTTTCAATTATGTCTTTCTTATATTCTACGTCTTTATATGGGTTGGGTCGAAAGACTTTAGGTCATGTTATCCTAGATTGTTAGAGTTAGAAAGACTTCCGCTTTTATGAAATACTTTTTATCTATGTTTAAACAATGTTTAAAATTCTCCTATTTTTCTATGATTTTATGTTATGAGTATTCTAAGGTCTTGTATGCGCCACCTCCGGGTAAAGTAAGCCATGTCACGCCTAGTGGTTCTCTCGCGGTGTAACACAATATCATATTCGTACTCATTTCACAATAAAGACATTACCTTAGTAACCCCTAAGGAACACATGTGCAATGTGTAGTTAGCATCCCTGAATACAAACCTTACTAAGTACTATTTTGAAGCTATATTTGTCATTCACTTCCTCTTTAGACCTTATTATAATCAATAGTCACAAATAGGGAAGTTGTGATGTACATTTCTTGAATTATAATTAAACACATTCATGCCAACCATCCATTCAATATACATTCATGCACTCAAGCCTCATCATAATGCAAAGGAACAATCGTATGGCATCCTACTAAGTCTACTTGTTCAATGTAAAAGTGATGTCTCATAACCCCACTGCTACTAAATAAAACTCTCTAAAAAGTTATAGTATATTTCATGTCTCATTTATTATCTTTAGTATATAGGAAATATTTTCCATAACTGACATAAACCATGTGAGATACATGGAATCCAGTGTGTGTAACACCCCACAAAAAAATATTGTCCTACTTTCCTAAGGTAGAACTATATATATACTTAAAAGGTGGATCCTCTAGCTAAGTCCTATGTGGGAACACAGTTATGGGATAGGTAGATTGCTATTAGAAACGCGATCTCTTACATTGTCAGAGGATCATTAGTTCACTTTGATAAGTCAATCTCTTGCGCTGGTGGAAAGGACTTTAACTTATTGCTCATATTTACTCGGTGCTAAGCATCATTTCCCAAATTATACATTATTAGTCTTTGAATTGTATTTACCTTTGTGAAGAAATACTTTTCCCTTCGTTCAATATGATTCATCAAAATAGCACATAGATTCATTAAAGTGAGAATGTACTTTAAATTTTAGAATCAAAATTAGTAGGTGAGTATAAATTTTCACACCAAGATCATGTGTTCTCATGAGAATTCAATTTTAGTAAACACAACAAAATTATCATGGTCAAGTACATTTCATGCATAATAATGTGTAAAGGTGCATATGAGAACTATACTTTCAACTAACATCATTGTACATCATGATAATGTTTATGCATATATATAATTATCCTAGAAATGACACAACAACAACATTATCATTATCTTAGACAATTCATACTAACTCAAGTCTTATGGTAAGGGAATATTTTACTTCTAATAAAACAACACTATACACAATAGTCATAGGACCTTTACTTTCTAAGTAAATCATGAGTTCACACACAATCTTGTAAGCATGCACAAACCTTCACTATATGCCCTTTAAGGGCTATGGACAAACTCATGCCAAACATAGAGCAATAGCACATTAGGTGAGGAATATTATGATCCAAAAACTCATAACCATAACCACATATTATTGGCAGTTTATACTCCAAGTATTCATAAACAAAGCACATAGAATCAACATCAAGACAATTCATGCTTAGAAGTATTACCCTAAACCATTCTAGTCTAGGTGATCTAAACTGAGGCATTACATGAAGGAATTTATCTTTCTTGAAGGATCTGCTTTAAACCCTCATTTAGCCTCTTTCTTGGTATAACCTAGACTATGTAAATTACCTTTAGAAAGTTTAGGTTAATAAAATTTACATGTAGAATCGTACTTAAATCATGTAATTACATCATAATTAAATCACATCCAATAAATTTGACCAATTTGCAAACCCATCACATAATGTAGAGAAGAACTTAGCTAGGATTGGGGGTCACATAGATTCTTCAAAATTATCGAGTTAAATTCATTTAAAAACAATCATAGATTCATAAACAAACGTAATTAAACTTTTAAAAGTAACTGAAAAGGAATCCATGGAGTTTATTTGTAACCCTAGCTAATTTGGTTTTTTAGATATGCGTTAAAATATTTTGGAAGGGTCTCCTTAGGTGATAGCTTAGCAAAAAGGAAGAACTCGCTTACCTTATGTGTAGAATCCATCCAAATTGGTGTTGAAAAGCTCCAATTTTCACGCTTTCCTTGAAATCTTTCTTGGTTCTTCAATGGAGTTTCTAGAGAGAAGATCTCGAGAGGGAAGAGTAGTTTGTTATTGATTTGGGGTCTTAGGTTATAATGTGTTAATGAAGTGTTTAATTCCATAAAATAGTTATATACATACATATATACATATATACATATATACATATATATATATACATAAATAAATAAATATATATATATATATATATATATACATATATATATATATATTATATATATATATATATATATATATATATATATATATATAAAATTATTATATTAAACGAATCCTACTCAAAAAAACTATAAAAGAATTTCCTACACTAACCTACCTAAGGCTGAAACTAGGCAGTCTCTTAGGTGCCATTCACGAGACCCCTATCCACGGACCATGGATGAGATCATGCCCCGTATTTTGTGGTCATACTTTTGGTCTTCAAGTCTGTGCTGGTAGCATAGAACTACCAAGCAAGACCACAAGTCCTAGATCAATCTATTGTCCTTGGATTTTATCGGTAGTTTACCACATTTTTGTAGCTTTTCCCAACTTAGGAAACCTTAGGGATTAGACTTTAGGGTCCTCCCCAAGGACCCTTGGTTGGTCATTGGGGGGATCGTACATTGAAGTTTAACCCCTGGAAACCTAAACCTATGCTCGGGAAGTCATTATACAACCTAAAACCAAGAACCAAAATCAAAATCTCACATGTTAAGCTCTAGTCTCACCTACTAGTTTCCATTAGACTGTAGCTTGGTCTTACTAGATTTTTGGGTTGTCACATTGTCTCCCCCTTAGAAACATTCATCCGAAAATGACACTCCAAACACTTTTTATAATAAAAGACTAAAAATTAGAAAGCTAAACATGCATGAAACATCACAATAATTCACAACTCAAAATAGACTATTCACAATGTGCACTTGTTAAAAGGTGGTAACATCCACTGCAATTTAACATTATCATTACAATACAAGGAATTATAAACAATATCTAAAGAACTTAGTTATGCATAATATTCTCATTACTTGGTATATTCAAGTATAATCTACTATATCCTAACTAAAAAACTTCCATTTATTCTTCTCATGAAGTACAATAGGCAACTCTTACTCAAATTACCAAAACTTGAGGGAAATATTTCACATAAACTCACTTTCTTCCAAAACAAAAGTTTTCATGAAGATGCATTATGCAAAGAAGTCATGGAAATATATAAGCACATAAAATCAATATTAGTTAGGCATATCATCTCCCCCTTAGGAGTGAGCCTATACAAACACTTCTTGACATCATTAGTCGCATAGTCATAGGAAGAATTACATTTTTTCATGAAAAGCAATCTCAACAAAATAAACATGGAAGCCAAGTTTCATTTCATCAAAAGCATGACTAATAATGTAAATAACACCATCTCATGAAGTCACATATGCCATCACCATACTAGAATTCTCATAAACATGAGGAACATGTTAATCATGAAAAATCCACTTTATACGAGTAAGAATCTTCAAAAACATGCAAAACATAAAGAAAACATAGAATTTTCTAACAAACTCATGACCCCTAAATATAGAACTAGCCCAAAAGGATCTCTTGGTCTCAAGATAGACTAGGGATAGAAAAAGGATATCAGGACTCTCAATCTATGTTGCTATTCAAGCACACGATCTCTACTTCGAAAGTAAGATGTTTTTTAACAGAAACCTCATTTTCTACTCCTTTAAAAACTCTCAAGGTATTTCCAATACTCATTATAACCCTATTGCGCTCTAAAACTAATAGAGGTCTAAAAGTCATGCATCCAAATCCTACCAAGGTTAACAAAAGTAACTCTATGGCCCAAGGAAATTATAGGTTACACATAATATCCAAGACTCCACAATCATGAAATGTGTCAAGGAGAACTTATCAGTTTAACCTACAAGAGGAATAAAATGGAACATAAGGATATTGGGTAAACTCATTCTCCCTTTGCCTCCCAAATAAGCACCTTCAACTAAGACCTTTACAAAAATACCACTCCTCAACATTTTCATGTGAGTACCTTTTTACTCTTCTATAACATAACACTCCGCTCTAAGATCCCAATTGGTACTTCCAAATTAGAGAGGTTTTAATCTAAGCACTCTTTCTCACAAGCAACCTTACCAAAACCACTCAAAGTCTAGTGTGAATCTACCAAACCGGGACTAAGCTTCTCATACTCGCTACTCTTTAAGGTGAGCTCCAAGCAAAACTTATTCATGAACATCTAGGACACTCAATGACCTTACTATCTAAACACAGTATCCCCCACATTGGGTAAGCCTATACAAACTCTTTAGAACAACATTTTCTTCAATTATAAGGTTGGAGAAAGTCACGACTAAACCTTTACACTCATCACGTAATATGATTCTAAACCATGGAGGATTACACTTATGTCTATTTTGAAAAGTGTGTACTAACTTAATATTTCTTGGCTTCACTTATGCACCACTATTGATAAAATAATCCAACACATTTTAAAACACATTATTGCTAAATTAAGTTATACTAATAACCACATATGGCCATAATTAAACCCAAATATACTAAGGACAACACAAAAAGTTCATGACATCCAATTTACCAAGTCACAAAAAGCAAGTAATACCAGAATAAAAATAATCATGAAATACATACTGGAAGCAACATTAGAAGGATAATCTTGTTCACCTCTATCTTAAAGAGAACCATATATAACTTTCTTCCTTTCGTTTCCCCTTATGGAAAATACCGAGCAATCTCTTATTTTGTGGTCACTACTACCACATCAATAACAATCATTTGTGTCGACAAGACACATACCATCATGTTTCGTTCCACACCTAGCACAAGTAGGACTAATAACATAAAATCCACTACCACTCAATCTTTGAGATTTTGGGGCAGAAAACTCATTGTGGTTGAACTTAAGGGGAATGTTGGAAGATCTTTGACCATAAGAACCTTCTTGAGAGGAGTCATCATCTTCAATCCTATACCTCTTTATTCCTCTAGACCTTTCTTCAAGTATATTATTTTCATGTTTTTGAGCATTAATAAATAAACGATCCATATACATGTCATCCTAAAGAATAACCACACTACATTCATTTTTATCAAATTGGATAAACCCGACGCAAACTTACTCATCTTCATCTTAGGGTTGGCCATTATAGATCGAGCATATCTTGACAACCTAGTGATAACCCGAGCATACTTATTAAAACATAAACTACCTTAACGAAGGTTAAGAAACTCAAGTATCTTAGTTTCTCACCTCTATAAGGCAAAATCTATCAACGAACACATTCTTAAATAATTCCCATTCCATAGGGTCCGCTTCTACCAGCCTCGCTCCTTTCCATTGACTAAATCACATTAGAGCAACATCATTCAATTAGTAGGCAGCCAATTTTGCCTTCTCTACCGGTGTTACACTTACAAAGTTCAACATCCTACAGACCTTCTCTATAAACTCTAGAGGATCTTTCTCTACCTTTGACCCAAAGAAATCTAAATTATCTATCCCGACTTTATTCAACCAATGAAAACCATACCTAATATTCTCATTTTACATTAATTCAATGCGAACCTGAGTACCTTATGGAGAAGCTCATTCATTATCATAGTCTTCTTCAAACCCACTTATATAAGCTCATTGAGTAGTCATATCATGTACATCACTGGATAAGGACTAGAAAAAAGACCCTATAAGGTAAAAATCGATTGCACGATTGCTTGACTATAGTGACCAACATCACTAACCTATTATTCCAGTGTCTACAGTCATATATAATATAGTAACTCAATCAAGGACTAGGATCATATCCTTACGGAGCGTCTTCGAGAATACGTAGCTAATTAGAATTTTATTCTAATTAGTTGTAGCTAAAGAGATTTGCGAATAAAAAAATTATTGGGGATGACACGAAAGTGTCAAATATTAAAGGGGGTCTGTCAAAAGTATGGCTTAGAATAAAAAAATTCAAGTATGGGGAAAAGTTCTTGGGGCGTGACCGCAATACAAGTTAATATAAATCGTTGGTACATGCTTCCGATAGGAAATTTGTAAGATAATAGTTACTATGCTAAGCGTTAGATGGAAATAAGTTCTCTTTAAAGAAAATTATCCCCTTTCAAATGGGTCCTCTCGGACACCCATTTTCCGCATGAAGTCCAGGCTACACATTACCCTTCTCACTCATTCAATCTGATTGTTATGATATTCGAATAGGGCTCACCTTCTCGGTCTGAACATCATGTCTACCTAATCATTAGGCATCAGTCTAGCAGTCATGGTTTCATGACCTCCATCTCGACAAGCCGAAAATACATGGGTGGTTTTTCATTTGCACCTACAAACCTTTTAAAATTAAACCACAACCACTAAGTGAAATCACCATTAAAATACATCTAAACTATCAGTAAGCAAGACCAAACAATAATATCAACACATATTTTTAGAATTACACCCCAAGAATGGGGAAGGGGGATTTAGCCACACATCAAGTAGTTACAAATTATATCTGAAATATATTGTAATCAAATGGGTATAAGTAACTAAACCTTTATTTAAAAAAAGGAAGAAAATGAAGAAGATTCACTTCCAACTTGGGGAAGATGAGCTCCTTCTTTCTTCAAATCTTCCAAAAAATCCTCTCCAAACTTAACAGAAAAATACAACAAATTAACGATAATGTTCTAAGGTAAAAATTATACTAACATTCAGATCTCTTTTTTATAATAATAAAAGCTAGTATTTATAGTTTTCAGATTTAGTGTTGTGGCGAACCATTCGCGCAGTCAGCCGAGGTCGCCGAATGGCTCAGCAACTCACCCTTCTTTTGTTTCATCATTGTTTTGTGTTTTCTTTTAGTATCTTCATATTATGTATCATTAAGGGGTATAGCATTGCTTCGCGGAAATGTTTGGTGACGCGCCGACTACTCTTTTCATCATCTTTTTTATCCTCTTCCTTTAGGGCTTAATATGCTGGAAAAAAAATGGAGTATGTCCCTTCGGAAACTCACCAAGTGTGCTTGGCAAAGCTTAGGCTTCAATTTCTTTTCTTTTTTGCCTTTTTACTTGTTCCCTTTTGCTGTAAGTGACCATACTTGCACTCAATCTTTAAATACATGAAGCTTTAGAGTTTTTTGTCAGATATTGAGACTAAATAAGCATTTGAGTACACTACTTCTATCAAAATAAATCCGTAAATGAGTCCAATTTGTGTACTCATCAACACCCCCAACTTACAATTTTGCTTGTTCTCCACTAAACTCAAGTTCATTCATTCAAATAGGTTGTTTTAAAAACACTGCTACACAAGATTCAATCATGAACATACGCAACAAGACTCACTATTTATGCAAGGATCAAGTGTGTTCTCAAAGATTCAAGTTGTGAAACACCATTACCAAAGATTCTCAAGCTCAAAATGCTTGATACTAATGCAAGTTCAAGAATCAGATGTAACACTCAAACTAAAAAGAAAAACGCAATGCATGTTTTCATCCATAGACTTGCCCTTATTTTCCAATCAACTTCGGTTAGGCTTACTCAAGATCAAAAAGGTCTTTTTCATGCTTCCAATGGGGCTCAGTAAAAAATTATGGTTACTTAGTCTTAGTGACTAAAGATCCTCATGATTTTTGAACTCACAACATTTCGTTTTCTTAACCTTCTTCTATCAACATTTCTTCTAATTCTTCTAACTCATACAATTATTCACTCCAGGGATTGTTCAAAAACCCTACATTTTGCAAATTTATTCCATTATTTTTTATTATTTTAATTTTATTTTTTATTTTTCTATTTTTTAATATGGAGGGTTTCTATTTGATGGCAACACCATGAGTTAGAGTAGACTTTTATTGCACTTCTTGACTTCTCCATTTTCTATTCACCACACCCCTTGGTTATTCACAAAATCAAACGTCATGAAGATTATATGTGGTGGTTTAATAATGTACTAGGTTTTCACAAGTTTTGTTCCAAAGAAAGGTAAGGATTAAGGGGTGTTGAGAACAGTTTCACACGCTCACGGGTAGGCCACAAAAAAGGTATGTGTCAGGCTCACGCTCTCTAAAGTTGCCTAAGATCATTTCAAGAGTGCACCTTACTAAATCAATCAAATTAATGGGGCAAATTCTAGGTTTATTCATACATGTATCAAACTAAGCTCATCACACAAGGCATCGAAACTAAATCTAAACAAGACTACACAGTTTTGCTAGTGTGCAACAATCATCACCAAATAAATCAATTTGATACATGGCTAATCAAAACGAGATTCCAAGAGTTCACATATTGTCTATGCAACTTAAATTGAACTCGTTCTCGCTGTACATCCATGTTTTTTTGACTGAGAGCATTATTTAAGTCATTGTTATTTTTTGAAAAAATGATTTTTTTTCATAAGGGTGAATTTGCAATCAATTAAAATTGAAAACAAATCGATAAGCTAAAATAATCATGAAAGAAGTCTAATACATAATGTAAATACAATCTAATTAAATACAAAAAAATGTATCCATAGCAAGAAAATCAAGGTCATCCCTACTACTACACGTGAAAGTGTTTGTCCTCAAATGCAAATAATAGAAATATCAAGAAATGAAAGTAAAGAAAGATAGAGAGGAAGGTAAAAGAAGGGGTCATGTTTAAGTAGTCGCTCCATCTGTCTAGGAATTAGTGCCCGGGAAATCATGATTCTTAATCACTTCAAAAGGGTTAGTTGCATGCATGTTATCCATGAAATTTTGTAGTGCTACACCCGTCAAGATTTTGTCCATCTAATCTTCATTTTAAGCATCCATGTCCTAATTTGTCTTTGCCTCTAACTTAGGTCCGTCTATTTGTTCAACTCTGGTGTTTGCTTGAGGACTCTTTGACACATCTACAATTTCCTATATCTCGTAGACCATGGCCATTTTCAGTTCTTAGTCAAGCAATTGCAACTTTCAGTACTGTCACCTCATTTGTGTCCCCCTGGAAACACTTGCACAATGTTATTATTGCATTCATTTCATCAATGATGATTCTTGGTGGAGGATAGTCCGACAATTAGTAGACAGCGTAAGTTTTCTTATCTTGATCAAGATTGCTTGTGTGATCAAACCATGTGATGCGACAACAAAAGTGGATCTATATGGAAATGATATGATAGAACATCATGTTTTATCTGAAAAAAGGGGTATTGACGCAGACATACCTGAAAGTTTATGAGTTAGGTCACGTAAAGGTGTCCTTACGAGTATGGTTTTAGTAGCGACAACTTTATTATGTTTCTTCTCTGCCAGCTCTTTAAAAAAACTCATCTTAGACTCTACATATATATGTGGAGGGTGTGAGAGTGAGTTGTTCATCCGCCTTGGCATTTTTGAGGTACTAGAGCACATTGACAAAGTTTTGTGATCAATATCAGCGATAGATGTAAACTTTTGTGCTTCTATTTTTCTAAGCAAGGAGGTGTGATGACTTGAATGATTCCAAACTTAAATGGGCTACTTAACTCTTTTAAGCGTAGTTCTGCCTTCACTCTTTTACTTGCCACTCTTCGTCAGATTCAGTAGTTTGGGGTTCTGAGTCCGATTTTTCAATCTCAGAGGTGGTGAAGTAAGAGTCATAGATTCTATCATTGTCTAGGATCAATTCTGGTAGCGCATATGCTTTTCCTTTTCCCTCCCCTTTCAAATCGATTGCAGCAAATTTCTTTTTCTTGCCTTTGGTGATGGATTCCTTCCCACTTAATGTGCTCCTTTCATCCTTCCCTTGACGTGCCAGTGCTCGACCTGTGGATATAGGCCTTGCCATATCTCCAATTTCATTTGAACAAGTTAAATAAGGTTTTATTTTCATGAATCACAAATAGATCCCCAACAATTCGTCGATCCATAGGTAGCGTTTTAGTGATGGGGGAAAGTTGTTCACCAAATCTAAAAGTGCGATAAAAAGTAAAAGTGCAGACTAGGGGCAACTACAGACTTTCAAAAAATCGATGAACACCCTTTATGCAGGCAGTTTTTTCACAGAAATTCACAAACTTTATAAAATGTTGCATTACTAATAAAGGCAATCTGGAGAATTAGACGTAACATTTAGTGTTTTGGAGAGCCTAAGATGATTCTCCAAATAACTCTTAGTCCTCATTATTCTTCCTTTTCTTGAGATTGACCAGATACCTTTTAAAGTAAACATAAACCATGCAAAACTCATATTATGCCTCGATCTACAACAACAATCGCTTTGGGATACTTGGATTTTTCTGGAATTGAAATCAATTACCAATAATCGCAATATGGTGCATTTCCTACATATTATGCATAAATATAGCAAGATCCCATTAGGAACACCAATTGGGGTGAGAGATTAAAGCTTTAACAATAATGTATAGTTTTTCACACTACCAGAGTGGCTCAACACTTTCCAATAGGATAAAACAACTTGCAAGAGTGCAAACACTATAGTTAAAGGTTTGTTGTGAAAGACTAACCTTCGTGTTGATTTAGACTAAAAATGTGATTCTAGGAAGAAGATTAATCCTGATCCAAGCACTAATTAGCCAGCTAAAAAACATACTTAGTGCAAATGTTTTGGAAATATTGAGTACGTGTGAAGTTGCAAAAATTGAGAGTGAGAGAACTTTGAAGAGTTTTAGGGTAGAAGTCTGTGATTTTATAAAACTTATCCATATTTCACATATTCGGCGACATTAGTCTCATAAGCTCATCCACTCGGCGATCCGCCAAATGGGTATCCACTTCTCCAAATTTCATAAGACCTCAAGTCAAATGAGGGGCCAATCAACGGTCTTCGTCAAAGTCGCTGATTAGACCGGGTATATGCCAACGTGATTCATGTTCTTCATTCCATCTTTTAAGGTTGTTTTCACTCACAATCCTACAAAAACAAAGCACCTATATTTAAATAGTAACAGAGTAAAAACAATTAAAGGTTTTGGATTACCTCCAAAATAGTGCATTAGGTATTGTCTTAGCACGACATGAGTTAAGTCATGACCGGAGTCTAGACCCTAGACTAGACCGTCATCGTTGACCTCTCAGAGGTCGTAGACAAGACTACATACGTCATTCTTACTTCATCTAGATTAATTTTAGCAGAATATTTGAAACTGTTTGTGTCCTAACATGATTACTAAACATTCTTTTTCATGTATAATTATTCAAAATCAACCATCTAATATTAATATCATTAAATTAAAGAAGCAGTGTATTATAACGATAAAGATTTACTTGACAAAATGGCACCAATACAATTCAACATAAAAACCGGAAAGAAACGCTAGTGGAACATACTTCAGTAGCTCATTCCTACTACTAAGGTAGAATGTAAATGGGCAAGCATCCTCGAAAGCATGAGGGTCTACCAAGTCCCGATGAATGCTCAACGTCCGAATAGCTGCAACGTTGATCCTGTAGCTCTAGAATCTACCTCTGCCTGCACAAAAAAGTTTAGAGTTGTATAGGGTTAGTACACACTTGTACTAAGTATGGGTATAGCAAGCACACACCAAGGAAATGCATGAGTAATATTAGCTCTTTCCTAGCAAGATGATTATAGAAGGTCAAGTCAGTGGACTTGCCAAATTGAGATTAGGAAAGTGAACGAACTTCCCAAATTTGGATTAGAAAAGTTTATGAGTTTTCGGAATTTTGATTAGCATAGTTATGCCATGAGGGTAACATGCATCATCATACTTAACATTTTGCACACAACACACAATAGCGTACACATAGCACAATCATAATTCATATAACACATAACGTTGTTCATACCGTTCATTAGTATGCCTTGAGACCTTTGAATCATGGACTTGACAATAAACCTTCCCAAAAATGAGGGCTCAACATATGGGACCTCAACTAGGGAGTCTTCTTTAGCAAACACAGAGTTTGCTTCATTCAATCATACGTACTTCATTTCATTTCATTCATATGCCAATGTAAAAAACAGCTATACCTCGGATGTAGTTTAAGAATTTGATTGGGATCGTTGTGCAATGTCCAAGAATGACCTAATGTCATTACTTGAATCGAACTCACCTCTTGATTATTCTATCCTAAAACCTTCGGTATCTTTCATTTCTTTATGTGCATCATTTGAGGCTGGCCTCATTCATTCATTGGAATCTTTAATTTTAACCGATATAGAGCATGTGAGCATCATGAAATGCAGTATCATGAAACCCCACACCAAAAAAAGGTGGAATCATCGGCCAAAGTGACCCAAACATGCTAGCGTACAAAGGAAATTGAACCCCGCCAGATCCCTATATTGACAGCATAGGTTCGAAGACTAGGAGATATAAGGAGACCCATATCCGGCATCCCAGACAGTCTCATCTCATGAGTGCTACGTGAACCTCCGCCCTTCCCGAAAGAAGGCATCACCTCTCATAGCTAGTCTATCGATGCTAAGTATAATGTTCCATTACATTCAACTCATACATAATGGAAGTTGGTTTCTAGTATGAGGACATCATAACTCAATAGATGATTTATCATATCATCATTAATATTAAGTGTGCTAATCTCAATACTTTCATTAGAGTGTTCATAGAGACTGGTCTCTTCATTAACTTTACACTCTCATAGGTGAGTATGTTTAGCTAACATTTACTTAGGCTCATTTGAGATTGCTCAAATTATTTACATTAGCCTCATATTATGTTTTCACCACATTCATTATCATTAGCACATTTGATCTTCATAGTTACTCACCCCTTTTTAAGTAAATGTTAATTTCATCATATGCCAATGCACTTGGCCATTTTGTATGTTTCACACTCTTACTTAACCCTTCTAGGGTTTCATCATTTCATTATTCATTTCATCATTTTATTGTTCATTTCATAATTTCATGGTTCATTTCATCATATGCCAATGCACTTGGACATCTAGTGTATGTTACACTCGTACATAACCCTTCTAGGGTTTCATCATTTCATTATATACATCTTAGGTTCACTTACTTTTAAACGTATGATAGACTTATGGGTCTATACATACAAGCCATGGAGCTTCATTCATATTTTATCTAAATGATTCATATTTTCCCACGATTATGTAGTACAAGACTTATGCATCTTGAAGATATTCCAAGATACTGTTTTAAATCTTTAGAGGTAGCACTCATTAAATATTTATTTACGTATGACTTATGTGTAAGTACGAAATTGGGCAAGGGAACCCAATTTTTAATCCCTTGGACAACACTTACTCTTATTTTAAACTTGATAATCACATTTTTCATATTTGGGGGACCCTAGTTCGATCCCCATCAACCCCATAATATTTCCTTTCTTTTCTCCTCTACTTTTTCATTTTATTCAAGGAGGTTGTGGGTTCAATCTCCCAAAAGCTTATTATTTGTCTTTTATTTCATCTCTTAACTTTCTCACCTATTCAAGAGGTTGTGGGTTCAATGTCAACTCTCCACATTTGTTTTCTCCTATATTTTTCTCCTAACTCTCTCATCCATTCAAGAGGTTGTGGGTTCAATCCCCACTCACAACATTTATTTTTCCTTTCATTTTTCTCATGAAATTTTTATGAAATTTTAATTTAGTGAGGTCATAGTTTCAATCCCCAATGACCTCACATTTTTAAACAAATTTAAACGAAGCTCATTTTTTTAAAAGTTGGCTGAGACTACAACTTCCATAAGGCTGAAATTTAGTCTCTTCCAATCCATTTTTTTCTTAATCTTTTGTTGATTTTTTTTTTTGTAGATTTCATGTAATGATGTCTTGGGTTCAATCCTTAGTGATCTCACTTATTTTACATACATTTTTCATTGCATTTTGTACCATTTTGTTTGGCCGAACCCAACCTACCAAATGCTGGAACTTTGTTCACTATTTTCAGCTTCTTTTTATCATCATTCATACGTTAATTCTTAACGCATTTCGTGGATCATTTGGTGCATCTTTAAGTGTAATATTTTAATGATTATATTAATCCAAGAATAACCATTTCATCCAGAAACATTACAACACTTTTACAACTCATGATTTACACAAACATTCTCACATAAAATTCAATCATAAAATTATTTTCCCATACTTTCGGTTGACATAACTTAACATGCTTACAATTCCAAACACATAATCAAGAACACATTATAACAAAAATCAAACTTCATACTTAAAATACCAGAAAACATACCAACAACATGATCACAAACCTATTTCACATTGAGATCAAAGGGATACTAGGGACAAAGAGTGCGACAAGAACAGGAACAACCCTAGTTTTCAAGTAGATTCATCTGAGCCTTAAGGGTCTCTTGGGAAAGGGACCAAGAGTAAGAAAACCCATACCTTTTATGAAGTTCAAACCCCAAATTTATGCCAAAAATATTCTCCAAAAAACACGTCCAAATACTCTCAAAGTCAACACCAACTCGACGGACAAACTTCTCTTTGCCTACTTGATTGAATTCGTTGGTTTTCTTATATTTTCGTTGTGAGTTCTTCAAGTGTGAATAACTGTAGTTTACCTACTATTTTTTGAAGTTATTTGGCAGAGAGAACCGTGAGTGAGAGTGATAGAGACGTGAGAGAGAGAGATGAGCGTGGGAGAGAAGAGTTTTCTTAGGATTCAGAGTCTAGCTTATGATTTAGTCAAATAAGATTTTTATTTATTTATTCAAAAAGAGTTTTCTTAGGATTCAGAGTCTAGCTTATGATTTAGTCAAATAAGATTTTTATTTATTTATTCAAAATCTGATTTCATTTTATTTTAAATCGTCTAATAAATAATAAATATAGATTAATTACATTAATTTACCAACATAAATTAAAAATAATTTAATTCATTGCTTCCACCTAGTTCGAACCCGGGCGGAGCAAGACTTCACTTCAAGAGCCAATTTTCGGTCCTCTCTCCCCAAAATGCCCCTCTACCTTATTAATTAAATAACTAATTATATATTTAGGGTCATTACAATACTAAGCTTAGTATGGATAAAGACCATTTTACCCCTAGACCCTCCAAATCTAAGATTTTCCCTTTTTATGTCTAGTAAAGACTCCTTCAATTAAATGTTCATATTCGAGAGCCCTACATGGTTGGACTCAACCTTTTATAGCTCAACTAACTCCCCAAGCTAGGTGGATTGTCTTTAGAAAGGGTCCAGAGGTTTGGTTCTACGCGCATCAATCCTTGTGAACCCGATCTAATCATAGGCATTCTAGACACATTAAGCATTACTTAGCATATTCTTTTTTTAGGGTTGTTACATTATACCCCATTAGGAATATTTATCCCCGAATGACACTACTATTTACTAACAATAAGTAAGTCATCTATAAAATTTATGCTGACATAGGTAATTCAATATCCCCATTGGTGAATATCTGATTCACATATTAACATGATGGTGCACATTGTTGAAACCTACTAGTAGATTCATATTAATAGACTAAGAAACTCTTTCCTAAACTAGTTTCATCAAAGATTACAACATAATAACATGTAAGTCATTCAAATCAACAACCAATATAATGACAAACATATTAACCTCTTATTAGTGCATAAAACCATACATAGTCAAATAGATGAAAGACTAATTAAGGCTACGCACACGAGACTTCACCAGAGGTGCATTCCCATGAACCCCTAGACTTGAGTGCAAAGAATCGTTGCCTATTTTGAGGCTCTTCACATAGACAATTAGGTTGAACTCTATCCTTCCCTTCTTTTTTACTTCTCCTATTCGGACAATCCTTTGTCATGTGAACCAATTTGCCACAAATGTAACAAGCATTAGAGTCCATAATACATTCTCCCCCATGCAGTATGCCACACATTCTACAAGGTGGGCTCTCCTAGGATGTAAAGTCTTACGATCCTCAGGGAGTAATCCCTGACTGACATCCAGCCCTGCTTAAGGTTGATGAATTCCTCAACCTTAGCCTCCTTCATTTATCTGGGAAAGAACAACCCTACAAAAGCCATCTTGAAAAGATCTTAGGTAATAGGACCCCCTCCTAAGGCTCTGCTATCCTGCCACACCTCATACAAGGATTGATCTACATCCTTTAGTTGGTAGCATGCCAACTTAAAATTCTCCACATCAACCAAACCCAATAGCCTGATCTTGTAAAGTGCTAGCTTGGGCCATCTAGGACAAAGTTGTCCTTACTTTTCCATTCTATCAACCCATCTGAGTTAATAGATATCTCGATTCAAGCAGTTGGAGCCTCGGGAGAAACTTGAATTACCCAATAGTCGTTCCTCAATTCTCCTCTACTGCTTTTCTCCTTGTGTATTCATCTTTTGGAAACATCAGGAGTTGATATTAGGTACGCTCTTAACACCAAGAAATCCGACATTAGATAAGGTAAGATAAGATTAGAAGAAGGAAAATTTTCCTATGCATCATGCAGTCTCTAATCAAGGATAGTGGTGCACTTCACTACCTTGACTTAGAAACTACTCGATGTGGTTGATATGAACTTATTATCCTCAGAATTTCACCTAGCGCTCTGATACCGACTTTTTCACGACCGGAGTCTAGAACCCAGAAGAGACCGGTGTCGTTGACCTTTCAGAGGTCATAGACAAGCCTAAATACGTCATTCTTACTTCATTTAGATTAATTTTAGCAGAAAATTTGAAACTTTTAGTTTCCTAACATGCTTACTAAACATTCAATTTCATATATAATTGTTCACCATGAACCATCAAACATTAAGATCATAAAATGAAATAAGAAATGTATTATAACGGTAAAGATTTACTTGCCAAAATGGCACCAATACAATGTCTAAACAAAAACCAAAAAGAAACGCTAGTGGATCATTCTCCACTATCTCAATCATACAACTAAGCTACAATGTAAATGGGCAAGCAACCTCAAAAGCATGAGGGTCTACCAAATCCAAATTAATGCTCGACGTCCGGATAGCTCAGTGTTGATCCTGTAGCTCTAGCATCAACACAATCCTGCGCCTTAAAGTTTAGAGTTGTATTGGGTTAGTACACACTTGTACTAAAAATGAGTATATGCAAGTACACAACAAGTAAATGCATGAGTAAGAATAGCTCTTTCCTAGCAACATGATTATGGCAGGTCAAGTAAGTGGACTTGCCAAATTGAGATTAGGAAAGTGAGTGAAATTTCTAAATTTGGTTTAAAAAAGTTTATGAGCTTTCAAAATTTGTATTAGGAGAGTTATACCATGAGAGTAACATGCATCGTCATACTTAAAATTTTGTACACAACACACAATAGCGTACACATAGCACATATCATAATTCATATAACACATAACGTTGTTCATATCGTTCATTAGTATTCCATGAGATTTTGGAATCATGGACTTGAAATTAAGACTTCCCGAAAATGACAGCACAAACTATGGGACCTCAACTAGGGAGTCTACTTTAGCAAACACACAGTCTACTTCATTCATTCCTATGTACTTTATTTCATTTCATTCATGAGCCAGTGTAAACACAAACTTTACCTAGGATGTAGTTTAAGACTTTCATTGGGTTCGTTGTTCAATAACCAAGAATGACCTAATGACATCACTTGAATCTAACTCACCTCTTGATTATCCTATCGTAACACCTTTGGTATCTTTCGTTTAACTATGTGCATCATTTGAGGCTGGCCTCATTCATTCATTAGAAACTTTAACTTTAACTGATATAGATCATGTGAGCATCATGAAATCCACTGTCATGAAACCCCACACCTAAAAGAGGTGGAATCACCGGCCAAAGTGACCCAAAACATGCTAGCGTACATGGGAAATTGAACCCCGCCAGATCCCTATATTGGCAATATAGGTTCTAAGACTAGGAGATCTAAAGAGACCCATAACCGGCATGCCGGACAGTCTCATCTCATTAGATTTACGTGAACCTCCGACCTTCCCGAAAGAAGGCATCACCTCTAATAGCTAGTCTATCGGTGCTTAGTATAAAGTTTCATTACATTCAACTCATACATCATGGAAGTTGGTTTCTAGTATGAGCACATCATAGCTCAATAGACGATTTATCATATCATCATTAGTATTTAGTGTGTTAATCTCAATACTTTCATTAGAGTGTTCATAGAGACTGGTGTCTTCATTAACATTACACTCTCCTAGGTGAGTACGTTTAGCTAACATTTACTTAGGCTCATTTGAGATTGCTCTCATCTTTTACATTAGCCTTATATTATGTTGTCACCACATTTATTAAAATTAGCACATTTTCTCTTCATACTTACTCACCCCTTTTTACGTGAATGTTCATTTCATCATATGCCAATGCACTTGGCTATTTGGTGTGTTTCACACACTTACTTAACCCTTCAAGGGTTTCATCATTTCATTACTCATTTCATGGTTATTCATTTCATCATTTCATTGTTCATTTCATCATCTGCCAATGCACTTGGCCGTTTAGTGTATTTTACACTCGTACTTAACCCTTCTAGGGTTCCATCATTTCATTACATACATCTTAGGTTCACTTACTTTTAAATGTATGCTAGACTTTTGGGTCTATAGATGCAAGTCATGGATCTTCATTTATAGTTTGTATATTTTATTCATATTTACCCAAGATTATGTGGTACAAGACTTATGCATCTTGTAGATATGTCAAGATATGGATTTTGATATTTAGAGGCAGCATTCATTAAATATTTACTTAAGTATGACTTATGTGTCAATACGAAATTGGGCAAGAGAAACCGATTTTGAATCCCTTAGAAAACACTTAATCATATTTTAAACTGTATAATTGCATTTTTAGATTTCAGGGTCCCTAGTTCGATCCCCATCAACCCCATAATATTTCCTTTCATTTTCTCCTCTTCTTTTTCGTTTAAGTC
Source organism: Solanum habrochaites (assembly GCA_027704765.1). NCBI lineage: Eukaryota > Viridiplantae > Streptophyta > Magnoliopsida > Solanales > Solanaceae > Solanum > Solanum habrochaites. Next base: position 43,775,965 of record JAKWJA010002493.1, on the reverse strand, counting down.
AAGGAGGTTATGTGTTCAATCCCCCACAAGCTCATTTTATTTATTTTATTGTATATCCTAACTTTCTCACCTATCTTAGAGGTTGTGGTTCAATCCCCACTCTCCCACATTTATTTTCTCCTTTATTTTTCTCCTAACTCTCTCCTCGATTCAAAAGGTTGTGGGTTCAATCTCCACGCACCACATCTATTTTTCCATGCATTTTTCTCACGAAATTTTTGTGAAATTTTCATTAATTGAGATCATGGTTTAAATCTCCAATGACCTAACATTTTGTATAAAAAGTTTAAATGAAACTCATTTTTTTAAAAGTTGGCCGAGGCTACAATTTTCAGCTGGCTGGAAATTTAGTTTCTTCCAATCCATTTTTGTCTTAATATTTTGTTAATTTTATGTAATGATGTTTGGGGTTAATCCTTAGTGATCTTACATGTTTTACATTACTTTTTCATTGCATTTTGTACCATTTTGTTTGGCCAAACCTAACCTACCAAATGCAGGAATTTTGTTCACTATTTTCAACTTCTTTTTATCATCATTCATATGTAAATTCTTAAGGCATTTCGTGGATCATTTGCTGCATCTTTAAGTGTAATCTTTTTATGATTATATTCATCCAAGAATTACCATTTCATATAGAAACATTACAACACTTTTACACCTCATGATTTACATAAACATTTGCACATAAAATTCAACCATAAAAATAATTTCATATACTTTCTATTGATATAACTTAACATGCTTACAATTCCAAAAACATAATAAAGATGACATTATCACAAAAATAAAACTTCATACTTAAACTATTATAAAAACTACCAACAACATGATCTCTAACCTATTTCAGATTGTGATCAAAGGGATACTAGGGACAAGGAGTTCGACTAGAACAGGAACAACCCTAGTTTTCGAGTAAATTCATCTAAGCCTTCAGGGTCTCTTGGGAATGACACCAAGAGTAAGAAAACTCAAACCTTTTCTTACGTTTAAACCTCGAATTTCTGCCCAAATCTTTTCCAAAAATCACATCGAAATCCCTTCAAAGTAAACACCAACTCGACGGACAAACTTCTCTTTGCCTACTTGATTGATTTCGTTTGTTTTCTTATATTGTCGTTGTGAGTTCTTCAAGTGTGAAGAACTTTGGTTTAACTACAGTTTTTTGAAGTTATTTTGCAGAGATAATCGTGAGTGAGAGTGATAGAAACGTGAGAGATAGATGAGCGTGGGAGAGAAGAGTTTTCTTAGGATTAAGAGTCTAGTTTAGGACTTAGTCAAATAAGGTTTTTATTTAATTATTAAAACTCTGATTTCCTTTCATTTTAAATTGTCTAATAAATAATAAATATAAATTAAATACATTATTTTACAAACATAAATTAAAAATAATTTGATTCATTGCTTGACCTAGTTCGAACCCCGGTGGAGCAAGACTTCACTTCAAGAGCCAATTATCGGTCCTCTCTCCCCAAAATGCCCCTCCACCTTATTAATTAAATAACTAATTCTATATTAAGGTTCATTACGATACTACCCTTAGTCTGGAAAAAGACCATTATACCCTCCAAACCTAAGATTTTATCTTTTTATGTCCGGTAAAGACTCCTTCACGTAAATGTTTGTATTCCAGAGCCCTACATGGTTGGACCCAACCTTTTCTAGGTCAACTAACTACCCAAGTTAGTTGGATTGGCTGTATCAAGGGTTCAAAGTTCTGGTTCTACGCGCATCAATCCGTGTGAACATGATCTAATCGTACACATTCTAGACACATTAAGCATTACTTAGCATATTCATTTTTTTTAGGGTTGTTACATATGTATACTCCAATAGTGGTGTTTTTATGTATGTCACAAGGAAACCCTTCTTGTGAGCACTTGTGTTATTTGGAATTCCAACACTTGAATGAACGTAGCATGCGCACTTGTCGTCTGGTTAATCATCAAGTCATTACTCCTAAGCTCTTCGAACATCCTCTAATGATCATTGGATTTCTGGAGAAAAAGTTCCAACATTTATTTAAATTTTGCACCCTTGTTCTTCTTACTTTTATTTCGTTTGTGTGGAGGAATTTAACGCTCTTTCTTGTAGCGTTGGGTTACAAAATCCTCAATTTTCTTTGTTAGATCATGTAACTGTGTTAGCAAGACTACTAAATGGATGTTTCTACTTGTCCTTCCCTGTATTGGATTGGTTGAATTGTCCATGAGTTTAGCTACTGTTCCATAGGATTGTCGCGCTAGGTTACGTGAGGCAAGTTGATCATCCATAATTCTACTTCCTAGGTTAGTCCGTAATAAAATGACTCTAGAATGACTGTATTGGGGATTCCATAAGTAGGGCATTGTCTCACAAGTGCTTTGAACCTTAGTCATACTTCATAAATATCTTCCCCTTTTTATTGGTTGAAGGCTAGAATCTTATCTGGAGTCCTTCTTGCTTTCGATGGGGGTTTTCCATCTTCTTGCATGTGTTACTCGACATGTTTATCTTAAACCAACAACTTTAATGTAAAACGGAACTGAAGGTAAAACTAGTAAGAACTACAACTAAAAAGGAAAAAAAACTTTACTCAACTACATATTCAAGTGACACCACTCCCCGGCTGCGGCGTCATTTTAATTTGCTATCATGACCAATGACACAGACCTATAGTTCGAGTGTGTCTACGCTCGTCAATAATATAGTGACCCAACTAAGGGTTGTCCTAAGGGAGAGGTTTCAAGAATATGTAATTAATTCAAATTTCATTGTAATTATTCGCATTAAAATATATTTGCAAATAAAAAGATTATAAATTAAAGGGGGTGACACCAAAGAGTCAAATATTAAAGGGGGTTTGTCACAAGTATAGTAAAAGCGGTAAAAATTAAGGAAAATCCAATATGGTAGAAGTTCTTGGGGTGTGACCACAATGCAAGTTGATATAAATCCTTGGGTACATGCTTTCGATAGGAAATTAGAAATATAATAGTGGCTAGGCTAAGCTTTTGATGGAAATAAATTCTCTCTCGAGCAACTTACCCCATTTCAAATGGGTTCCTTTTCAGACGTCCATTTTCCTCATGAAGGACAACCTACGCCTTACCCAACTCACTCTATCGAGCTTAGTGTTAGGATATAGGACTAGGTATCACCCTCTTGGGTTGAACCTCATGTCGACCCACTCCTTAAGCAATCAGTCTAGCGTTCTTGGTTTCTCGACCTCCCTCTCTGGCAAGCTAAAAATACATGGGTGGTTATGTATTTGCTACTACAAACCCATTAATTAAACCATAACCACTAGGTGAAATCACCATCAATATACATCTAACCTATCAACAAGAAAGACCCAACAATAATATCAACACATATTTTATAAATAACACCCCAAGAATGAGTGTTTTTAGCCACACATCAAGTAATAACAACACTTAAAATGATATTGAAATAATATGGGTATAAGGAATTAAACCTTGATTTAATCATATAAAGAAGAATGGAGAAGACCATCTTCCAACTTGGGAAAGATGAACTCCTTCTTTTTTCAAGTCTTTCGAAAACCCACTCAAAACTTGATTTAAAAATACAAGAAAAAAATTTACTAAGGTAAAAACTATATTAATGTTCAAATCTCTATAATTTTTAATAATAACTAAGGCTAGTATTTATAGTTTTAAAATTTAGTGTTGTGACGGACCGTGAGGCGAGGTTAGTTAAGGTCGTCGAATGACTCGGCGACTCGTCTTTTTTCTGTTTTTATCTTTTTTTTTTGTGCTTGACTTCAGCATATTCATGTTCTGGATCATTGGGTGGTATAGAAGGGCTTCACGGAACATTTTGGCCTATGCACTGACTTCTCCTCTAATAACTTCTTAAATCCTCTTCCTTTAGCGCTTCGCGTGATGGAACAAAGGGCGCAGTATGTCCATTCAGTGACTCACCAAGTGTGCTTGGCGATGCTCAAGCTTTAGTTTCTTTGTTCATGTAAGTATTTTTGTTACCTTTTGCGCATAAGAGTCCATGCTCTGAAACATAAGAGTTTTCATCACATATTGGGACTAAATAAGAATTTGAGGATACTATTACAATCAAAATAAATTTCTAAATGAGTCATCAAATTGGACTCATCAAAGATTCAAAGAATTAAGAAGTGAAGTTTTTTCTACTTCCGATAGACTCCTATTCATTAATTGTGGCATGTCTCACATTTATGAACAAGCCTCTACTATATGTGGTTTTACACATCCTAAAAACCTTGCCAAAACCTTATTCTCTTATAACATATTTTTCACGACCCGAGGTTACCCCCTAGAAGTAACACAGTGTTATAGACTTTGAATGGGTCGCATACAAGTGTAATAGCATTCATGAACATTTAAGCATAGGATAATGCGAAATTTAAAACTTTTCTTTATAATAGAAGAATTTTATAATATTAAAGAGAATCCATGAAACTATGTCTTAAACCATCTAATTACTTGGAACAAAACTCTTAAGTAAGAAACATGGAGACATAGCCCTTAAAATTAAGGTATACGATATAATGGAAACAAAATAAATTACATGTGTTTACGCCCTCGAATACAATGAGGACTCATCAATTTTCTTCCTCTTGATCTCCTATGAACCTAGCCAAAAGGATGGAATTCAATATCTTCAAAGCCTTCACTTATAGAAAATATAGAAATAAGGGTTACCACAAAAATGTAATAAGTACCGAAGTCAATCACAAAAATCATTAAAATATGCATAACAGGGGACATTTCATTTGAAATCGTTCTATGCACAATTTTTGAACATCATCTTCAAATAGTTGGGAAATGAAACTAATAAGGAAACTTACACACATTTCACTGTAACATGAGAGATATCATTACAATACCAAGTATAGTCGCCAACATCAAGATAAAACACATCCCATGATCCACAATAGATAGCCTCCAATCATAAAGTAACACAACTACACAAGTCAAATAGAAAAATTATCTCATCATTAAGTAATGCTCACAGAAGCAAACCCTAAGGCACACTTGTGAAATGTATGGTAGATATAATGCATTTATAATGTACAACACAAGACAATATCACATTCATACTCATTTCTTAGTAAATTCATTACCTTAGGAACACTTAAGGAACACATGTCCAATGTTTGGTTAGCATCCCACAATACCGACACTACTAAGTTCTCCTTTGAAGCTACCTTAGTCATGCACTTCATGTTTAGACCTCATTATAATCAAAATTTACAAATAGAAAAATATTCATGAACATTATTTGAATTATAAAGAAAGTTATTCATGTCAACTATCCATTTAATATACATGCATGCATTAAAACCTCATTATAATGCAAAGGAAACATCTCATACATCCTACCAATTCTAGTCATGCAATGTAAAAGTAATGTACCATACCCGCAACTCCTACGAAGTAGAACTCATTATGAAATCATTGTATAGGTTATGTATCATTCATTATCTTTATTGTATTGGGAAAATTTGTTAGAACCGATATAAATCATGTGAGTTACATGGAATCCCATGTATGTAACCCCACACCAAAAAAGGTTTCCTACTTGAATGAGGTACTACATATATAGATATAAGTTTTATATACTATCTAAGTCCTATGTGGAAACATAGCTATGATCTAGGGAGATTACTTCTAGAAACCTGACCTCTTGCATTAGCGGAATGTAATGACCCCAAAATAAAATCGGAAGAAATAGAGCCTCATATGTGTGTGTGATATTAATATCTTTATTAAATGATTAGTAATGGGTTTTGAATTCAATTTTAAAGTGTTTCGATTTCAAACGTCAAGGAAGGACCATGACGTCCAGAAACTTATCTTTATAAAGCTAGTGTGTTGTAGTGTCTTGACGTTGAATTTTGGTGTTTTTTTAGGGATAAGATTTGTAGAAACGACTCTGATACTTGAAAAATCATGAAAATGGTTCAAAATTGCAGGTACAACTCCCCAAGGACCACCCTAAAGGACCCAAACTTTGACAAAAAAGTTGTCAAAACAGCTTGACCTACAGAGGCCAGTTACACCCCTTAGACTAATCTACGGTAAGTAGATGGTGGCGTCAGTCAAAAATTAGTGTTGGGAGCCTTATATACCATTCACAAAACTATTACCATAACCACGGAGGCACATGATGGGGTGTTAACTCATCTAAGGTACTTAGATGGGGAACCGGCATTTGCACCTGCTTCACTTGTGAGGTCTCAGCCAAGTGAGGCTGAGTTGGTAAATTTATCACAAGTCTGTTAAAGTATAGGGACGGTTATTTTATTATTTTTTTACATATTTTAAGAGTTTTAAATTAATAAAATAGTATTTTTATAGTTCATTATTTCAAAACCCCAATAATTGAACCTCTCTTCCCCAAAACTCTCTCTGGAAAAAACTCCATAAGATGTGAAGAACTCAATGTTCGGTCAATGCTTCAAATTTAAGTAATTTTCTTGGGTTTATTCAACTATAAGTTATGGTGATCCTTTATCCTTGATTAACCTTCCATTCAAGGAGTCAATTCAAAATAGATTTTAATGTCTGTGAATGATCAAAAATCCTACTTTCTAATGTAAGCATGTGTTCCTTGGTAGAACATTTTCAAAGTCATTATATTGATGAATAAAGGTTTAATTGATGATTTAATTTGATTTTACATTGGATTACTTCAATAACCCATGCCTTCCTCTAAACTCATAATCAATTTGAAGTTGATTGATTATGAATGTATAGTGAATAATATATAATTATATTATTTGATGTATTAATGATATGAGGATCACGACCTAAAAAGGGAAGTCTGAGATGAGTTCATGTTAAATTGCTTATGTGGATGATATAAATGGTTGTGTAAGTATGTAAATTTCCTTATATCTTGTAGTTTATTGTATGTATGAGTTGAGATTGATTTCTAATGATACACAATTGTGATAGGTTGTTGTGTGATCCGCTTATGATGGAGGTGTTTACTTGCGTTGTACATTATGATCATGGCATGTAAGCATTTCATATGAGAGTGAAGTTTTATCATGATGTTGTATTGATAATGTGAGCTAAAGCATATGTGTGAACTATATGAATAAAAGATGATTATTTTTAGAAGATACTTGTGTTAGGATTAAATGATATATATTTATTAAAAATAGTGAATGTATAATGAATGAATGTGGGATTGGAGACGGATGCCCTCACGAGAGTTGAGGCAGGGCACGTAGTAACAATCTCTACCTTCTCAGTGAATGAATTTTGGAGTTGGTATGGGAACTCTCACGTGAGCTGAGATGGGGTTTCTAGTAACAATCTTTATATTTTTTTTGAAGTTTCAAATGAATGAATGGACGAGGGGTTGGGATGGATACTCTCATGTAAGTTGAGGTAAGATATTTAGTAGCAATCCCTTATGATACAATGAATGAATGTAATGAAAGTATAACAAATCCACGGCTATTAATGCTAAGCACCGAGTGGATAGTGATGTGAGATGGGAACTCACGAGTTGAGGAAGGATTTATAGTAGCAATCTCCCTATCCCATAACTAAGCTCCCACATAGGTCTATACAGAGTGAATTACCCATAAGCTAGAAAGAATTATCCTACCTTAGGTAAGTAGGGATCCCTTATCTAGTAAGGGTGACACAGTATCCTATGTAGTGCTCGCATGGTCTATATCGGTTAGGCTTAAAACAAATAAAAGAATGTAGTGAACTATGTATTCTTTAGGTTATTCTATTTAGTATAGGTGGTGGAAGGGGACGACATCTTTTCATTGCACAAGTAGGCATTTAAGAGAAGTCATGGTGTTCTCTTTATAATGATAATGAAGTGAATGGGCTCCTATAATGATGTTACTGAGAATGTGAGCTTATTTCTTATGAATGAAGGTGTTCCGAATGAAATGAGAGTTAATGAAGAATGTTGATTGGTACTTAATTTAATGATGCATATTATACATGTGTTGTATTATGAGTTACTTCCATGTCATTTCTTTATGAAGATAAATGTACCTTGTCTAAGGTGATATCAAAGGAGCGCTTAGTGTCAGTAGTATTATCGGATTCTACTTACACATTGCAGAAGTATGACTTAGAGTTTTCTTAGATGTTGTTATTAATGTGGTGATGTGATTCATATGATGTTATGTCTCTTTATGTTGTAATTTGTAAAGGTGGAAGGATGACCGGGGAATGCACTTAGGTGATCCTAAAGCAGTGCCTTGGTGTGGATTGTGGTATGGGACGCTATCCTCACATTGCACAAGGCATAGCTTAAGGGTTACTTCAAGTGAAGGCATAAGGTAAAGGTAAAAGTATATGAATGTAATTGAGTTCAAATGTTAAATATGACTTGTATTTTAGTTGTAAGTTATATTTTGACTTACCGTTCAAATGATCATGAAGTATTAGAAAATGGCATTAGAATGACTTTCACTAACATGTCCCCTTTTAGCATGATTTTGTGTGTTCATCATACTTAGTTCTTAATTGTTCTAAAACCATCTTCTTCATGTTTTTACAAAAAGTGTAGGTTGAGTTTTCTAGGTGGTATAAATAGTTGATGACATTGATTTCTACCCTCCAAGACATGATATGTTCTCATAGATTAGAGGTTGAAGATTCCTTATGTTTTGTTTTATGTAATAGACTCTTAGTAAAAAAAAATTCTATTTTAAAGGGTCGTGTACCTATAATGTTTATATTGCGCCTAAGATGGAATGTTGATACTATATGTTTAGTCGTTTTATAAATGAGTATTCGATTTTTAGTTTTATTGAGAAAAGTTTTAATTCTACACTATTTTTACTGCCTATGTGTTGAATAAATGCTAAGAGGCTTTTACAAGACTCACTTCGGGGTCAAGTATGTCTTCTTATGACTTCGGTACTCTTAGGTCTTGACAAACTTGGTATTAGAGCATAGGGTTTTGGGAATGGTCTTTAGGTTGATGTCTGACATGCCACGTCTAGTAGAGTCCTGTTCATCGGTTTGAGTCATGGCACATCTATGAGCGAGAGGTAATATGCAGTAGAAGTTACAGTTCTTTTCTATTCTTGAAGTTGTTCCCTAGAGTTGAGTCATATAAGTGTCATTTTCCTAATTCCTTCTGTCATGTTTATTCGAATGATTACGAGAGGACGACCCGCAATGAGAGTGGAAGAGGATATTGCTAATGATTAAAATCCTCCCCAATATCCTTAAGATTTCAAAGCTTCCGAAGGTGAGAAAATTCAGTAGCCACGGTGCATGTGACCCAAGAGGAATTGATGGATACTATAATGTTGATAACTTAATCCATGACATCTAAAGCTCAAGCTATGACGTCTCAAGAGAATAGTGAATGTGCACCAAGGGTTAATTCCAATTAGAGTACTATGGAGTCTAGGTTGAGAGACTTTATAAGGATGAATCCTCTAATTTTCCTAGGTTCTAAGGTGAGAGAGGATCCACAAGAGTTTTTGGATGAGGTGTATAATATATTGAGTTCCATGGGAATTATTTCTAGGGGAAAATTGGAGCTTGCCTCCTACCGATTCAAAGGTGTTGCTTAAATTTGGTTTACCCAATGCAAGGACATTAGGCCTATTGTAGCGGGTCCTTTAAAATTGGAAGAGTGTAAAAAGGTGCTTCTTCGTAAGTATTTTCCCATGTGAGAAAATGGAGGTGAATATTGAGGAGTTTATCAACCTTAAGCAAGGTGACATGAGTGTGCAAGCGTACTCCTTCAAACTCACTCAATCATTTAAGTATGCCCCTTATTTGGTGTCAAACCTTAGATATGAGATCAGTAGGTTTGTGAATGGGATATCCAACCTATTTAAGCAAGAGTGTCGTTCAACAGTGCTTTATGATGACATGAACATCTCTAGACTAATGGTGCATGCTCAATCTATGTAGGATGCTAAACTTGACACAAAGAATAAGGATATGAGGTGTTCTAGGTTCGATGAATCAAGTCAATCTAAGTCCAAACAGAGGTCTTATAACCAAGATTCCCCTACAGTAAACAATCATAGGGTGTTTAACGCTAATGCTTAAGGAGGAAATGGAGGTGGATTTTCAAACAAGAGGTCTAGTTGTGCCAAGTGTGGAAGCAACATTTGGGTAAGGGCCTTTCCAACATCGATGGATGCTTTGGGTGTAGAAAGAAAGGTCATAAGATGATACATTGTCCAACACTCATGGCAAAAGGAAGGTATATGGAGAAAGCTTCTCTTGATGGCCTAAATCTTGATACTCAAATAAATATCGTTTTTATACTCTTCAAGCTAAGAAGGGAAACAACATTAATCTGAGTGAAGGTTCTAGTAATTTATAGTTTTTCCTTCTGTAATGTGTATTAGGATTTTTTATGATATGTTCTTTTAGTTGGTTCCTCTTAAGTGGAGAATGATATGTTGAATAGTAAGGTCGTGATAGTATACTTGTGTTTTCGTTCTATTCCTATTCAAGTTTGAGACCTAGGTTATCTTTGTAGCCTGTAATATATTTTGGAGTCATTCGTATTAATGAGTTTTTCCATGGATTCTTGATGTCATGCATGTTTTTGTTGAATTCTTGATTAATTAGAAAAAATTGGGTTTTCATCATTGTGTTCCACATGTTAGTATGCATCTAGTATGAATTTGTTAATTGTTTGTAACACCTTTTAAAATGACTTTGTTGAAAATATATCTTAACACTTGTGTATCAATGTTTTGAAGTCCTAAAAATGGGTTATAATGATTTAATGAGGCAGTTTTAAAATTTTCGTGAAGTTTGGAGGTCAAACGTCCATGACGTTCGAAAGGTTTGCCTTGAAACGTGCTTGTGTGCTTAGTGTGTTTCATCAACTTTTACATGTTAATTTTGATTAAAATCTATGTGAGGGAACCTTAAAATGTGTACGACTATATTTGGGTTGAAATGTCCAGGCAAAACTCCCCAAGGACCAACGAAGAGGTCGTTTAGGAGGACCCATCTTGGATGCCAAAACTGTCCAAAAACAGTCCCACCTACGGATGGCATTCGAAGCCCAGTAGGATGATCCACGCCCCATAGGTGGAGGATGTAGGTGGATACTTAGGGGTGGGAGCTTGAACTTCCAATGGTGAGCCTCTGACCCAAACAACAGACCAACAGGACGGTCCATTTGTTAGGCTACGTGGATCGTCATTGGCACCTGCAATTTCTGCAGGTGTCTTGGAAAACTTGAGGGTATTTAAGGGTTTTCACCTAGCCTTCCTAAAATTTTGTTGGACGCTTTCTTAGGGTAATTTTAGGTATTATAAATTTTTTATAAGCCTAGAACACTTAGATGAGTTCATTATTCCAAAATAAAAATCCAAAACCCCTAACGAACTCTCTAGACCACCATTGAAGCTTGAACGGAGATTAGAGCTTGGCGGGTGATTTCTCCATCAAACATTCTCAATTTTCATGGCTTAGAATCAATTAAGGAATGTCCTTTATCCTTGAATGCCTTTTCTTTGAGGAGCCAATTTTAAAAGTTGTTTTTCAAGACTTCTCACAAAGATGAACTTTTGAATTGTAATCTGGCCATGGTTTCTTAGATAAAACTTTTTGAATCATTTTATAATTATTAAATTGATGTTAGTTTTATGGTTTTAACCTAAAAACTCTATGAACCCATGCAAATCATGAAACCCTAGTTTTGACTACTTTATGGGTGCTTTGATTATGTCTCTTTGTTATTGAATTCTTGTGTAGTTTGATTAGGGCTATTGGATTATGAAAAAATCATGCTAGAATTGTAAGTAGGCTGCTGAATTCATATTTTATTATCTTTTATTCGTTGTATATTGTGATTATTGAATTGAATTACTGACTATGGACACTAGTAAGAGCCTTTGTATATTGAGTTTGTTGAATTGGCTATGTATTGGAGTTTTGTGGTTGGGTTGATGGTATGTTGACCTAACTGTCTCTATATTGTGTAGTATAGGTCATAGGTTATAATTATGTTTGATATGTTCCACTTATGGTGGCAGTGCTTATGTTTTATTCTTGTGAATAATGTAGCCTCGTTGGTATTACATTACGAATTGTGAAACAATGTTCCTCATCGGTATAACTTTATGAAATATGAATTCATCATGTTTTAATTTGAATGTATAAGTGTTATGGATGTCTTGATGACTTAGGTGTATATGTGGAGTCAAAGCATGAGTTCTTCTTTTTGATATATGTCATTAGTAGGATATATTGAAGTTATCATGTGTACTACTTGATGATTGAAGTGTGATGCTTCTTGATAAATTATATGAGACTTGAGATGACTTAGATCGACGATATTATAGTAGTGAATAGGGTGACCTATAGTTGAAATTGGTTGTTCCTATGTGATCCTAGAAGGATATGTTATATGTCACATGGTGAAGTATGTGTGTGTTTGTTTTGGTAGACTTGTGTCCCTTACTTGATACACGAAAAATGTGAATAGGGAATCCTTACTTAATATTCTAAAGCTACTTAGTCTTGTATGTGCAATTGAAATGTGACCTTAAACATATTTAAGAGGGTCCTTTATATGGAACCTTAATCGTAGATGGAAGGTTATGATATCCTTAAAATTGAAAGTCATAATGGTATCCTTCTTCTCTGAATGGTGTACTTAGGGTTGGTTGGCTAGAAAGGCATGAAATCATCCTTCAGTAAGACATTGATATATCCTTTTGAACATTGTAGGTAGCCTTAGTAGACCCTCTTTTGTAAGGTATAATTTTATTGGGTTGTGAACTTGATATGGAACCTCTTCATATGATCCTTTATTAAAACAGTCTATGAGAACAAAGGCTAACACCGAGTGAGTATCCTTGGGAAGTTTCTCTAACTAACATTACATTAGAGAATAAAGAAACCCTCGATATTCCTTAACCATGTGCCTACATGGGATGTGTCCTAATTCTACCATTGGCAAGTAAAACACCCTTCATCGGGGTAGGTTTATGACTCCGGATTCCATGCATAGCTAGTATGGTCTATGTAGATTATTGTCTATTCTCATCACACTAGATACCAACTAGTGTTGGAGAAGTTTTATGAAGTTTCGGTAGTGGTATGGGACGCTATCTAGACATTGCACGATAAGGATTTGAATATGTTAGTGAATGAGTCGCTAGGTCTTTTTCAAGACCATTATTTGAATGTCCTTAAGTGTTGAATTTCTCTTAAATGGACTAATAAAATAATAATATAAGTTAAAAACTATGTTAATGAATAAATACTTATCTAGAGTGCCTTTAAGGATCGTCTAGTTAAGGTGTGGAGGGGGCGTAGGAATGGTCTCTTCATGTCTTACCTAGAGAAGTCTTAAGGATAACTCTATATGGTAAAGTTGATTAACGGAATAGGAATAACCTTATCTTAGGTAGTCTAAAGGATCTCTTAGGTGTGTGTGAAGGGTTTGTATGGGCGATCACTTCATAACTCACTCAAGTGATCCTTAGAATCACCTTTGGTAGGAGGATCTCATTTTATGTGTTTTGATGTGTTCTTGATGCTATCTTGTGATATGAGATTTATATGTGTAGTTAGTGTGAATTCATTGTAAGTTACTTAAGTTGCTATAAATTGGGTATAACTTGGAATGTGTCTTAAATATGATGTTTTGTGTTTGAATGTGATTCTTAGACTTTTAATATGGTTTTGATCAAAAAGACCATGTTTAGAATAAATGTCTATTTCTCATTATTTTATGCATTATGCCATACTAAGTACATGCATTGTACAAATTTCATACATTTTGTCTATATCTAAAGTTGTAGGTGGAAGGTGAGAAGCGTCTTGAAGAAAATCCTAGAAACTAGGACCCATTCAAGCAATGTTGGGGTATGTCCTCACTCGATTCGAGGACATTACTATCGTTAGATTTTTTTTATTCAAATTGTTTCAATAGACAAAAGTATTTCTATATTTCAATTGTATGGGCCTCGTCCCAAGGATTCTTGAGTCTAAGATCGGCATATGTTGAGACTTAGTATTTCCTATAGTTTTATATGATATATGTTTTAAAATATTATTTGTGTGAAAAGTTTTTATTCCGCACTACTTATCATACGTGTATGAATTGAATGATGTCTAAGGGATTTCAAGACCTCTGAGAGGTGAAGAACGCCGTGCCACGACTAGGGGAATGCACTAACTTTTAGGGTGTGCTGTCTGCTTGTGACAAGCTTGGAATCAGAGCAAAGGTTATGAAGTAGTACATAAGAATCAAAAAGTCTCATAAAGCCACATCTAGTAAAGTTTTATTCAGCGGTGTGATTCACGACACATCTATAAGGGAGAGGCTATAGGATGATAGAGTTTCCCTTCTTTCTCTACACTTGTGTCATTCATTAGAGTAAAGAGTTATGAGCGTCCTTAATACTTTTCATTGTGTTTCTAGAAGATGAATACTAGAAGTATGGCTCCAAGGAGGGCTGAAGAAGACAGGGTGAATGAGGAAATTCCTCCTCAAGTTGAGCAAGTTCATAAAGGTTCTCAAGTTCCTATTGTAGGTGAGGTTAATAAGGTTCCGGTTCCCCCACACATGACTAGTGGGGAAATTAAAGAGATTAGAGAGGCTCTACTTGCTTTATCCCGAGCCATGACTACTCATGTGAATAGGGGTATTGAGCCTAGATTGAATGCTATGGAGAGTACTATGACCTCTCGATTGAGAGAGTTTTTTAGAATGAATCCTCCTAGCTTTCTAGGTTCTATGGTGGGAGAGGATCCCCAAGAGTTTCATGATGGTGTGTATAAGGTGTTGAGTTCAATGGGGGTGACTTTTGTTGAGAAGGAGGTGTTAGCTTCGTACCAATTAAGAGAGGTTGCTCAAGTGTGGTTAACTCAGTGGAAAGATAGTAGGCCCGTTAAGTCGGTTCCTATAAAGTGGGAGAAGTTAAAGGAGGCTTTCTTAAGAAAGTACTTTCCCGTGAGAGGAAGGAAGTGGTTGAAGAGTTCATTAATCTCAAGCAAGGCAATATGAGTGTTGAGGAGAATTACTTGAAGTTTACCAACTTGTCAATTTATGATTCATCCTTCGTGTCTAACCCTAGGAATGAGATGAGTACGTTTGTGACTGGTGTTGCGGACCTTGTGAAAGAAGAGTTTCGTACGACCATGCTCCATGGTGACATGTACTTTCTAGGCCTATGTTGTATTCTCAATCCATTGAGCAGTCGAAGGTTAGTATGATTTCTAGAAATTTGGAGAGAAGTGGACTAAGTGAGAAAAACCAACCTAGGTTCAAGAAGAAGACTCCAATTCAAGATGAACTTAGGGATACTAAAGTCAAACTTGAGAAGGGTAGTGGTTCTCAAAGTGGTAAGCCTACTTGTGCTACTTGTGGGAAGAAGCACTATGGGAAATGTCTACTTGGTACCGGGAATTGATTTGGTTATCGTAAGGATGGACATAAGGTGGGGGATTGTCCTACTATTGCAGCTAGAGGAAAAAAGGAAAGAAAGTTCCTCCAAGCATTTCGAGTGTTTATGTTCCAAGTGAAGAATCGCTTCTATGCACTCCGGGCTATGGGGATGATACTGGTAAGTTATAGTTTTCACTCTTAAATTGTTATGAGTTCCTTCTAAGTGGGGGAGTATGTTAAGTAGTGGAGTTATAACTGGTTGTATCTTCTCTTCTTCTCTATTAAAGCTTGAGAGTTAGAAAGTAATAGTCGCATGTTGCATGTTGCATATTGCATTTTGTCTAGGAGTCTTGTTTGAATTGAATTTCAATGATTCCTTGCATGGTGCATTTTATGAAATTATATTTTAAATTGAATTTACATGGTTTTTTCTCTCATATTTCAGGTTTTCATCATAAAATGCTTAAAAGTTGAATTTTTGGAAAATTGAGCACAGTTCACTATAATGATTTGGCAATTCACTGTAAGAAATTCAAATTTTGGCTACATTTTTCTTTGGTTGAAAATGGATATAATGTCGATAAAATTAATGTATATGATCATGGTAATCTGTGGATAAAGATTTTTCTCCTATTTGAAATGATGAATGTGAGTCTTAATTGCATAATGAGTCGTAGATTAGTTTCAATCCTCTTGTTGTGTTATGAGTATCTTAAAGTATGACAAATTATTGTTCCTCCTAAATTGTGTATTGTGTATAGTTTTGTATTGTTATGTTCTTCTATTCTTGGGTTTATTATCTCTTTAAAATGTTAAAAATGAAGCAAGTATCATTCGAGGAAGAATGTTGTCTAATACAACACCTCTAAAAATGACTCAGGTGAAACCAGAACTCAACACTTTTGTCTTGATGTTTTAAAGTTTGTTAATGTTTGGAGGTCAAACATCCAACAACATCCATGACGTTTGAAAGGTTTGCCTTGAAACGTGCTTGTATGCCTTAGTTTGTTTAGTAAATTTTTACGTGTTCATTTTTTTTGAAATTGATGTAAGGGGGTCCTTAACATGTGTTTTATTTGGGTTGGAAATGTTTGGGAAAATCCCCAAGGACTAACCAAGGGATCCTTGATAAGGACCCATCTTGGTTGCCAAGACTGTCAAAAACTGTCCCACTAAAGATGGCAATCGATACCACGTAGGTTGGTCGACGCCCCGTAGGCAGAGTGCGTAGGTGGGGACTTAGGAGTGGGAGATTAAACTTCTAATGGTGAGCCTCTGACCCAAACCACGGACCAACAGGACCGTCCAATGGTTGGGCTACGGGTCATATGTGAGTGGCCGTCGTTGGAACCTACAATTTTTGCAGGTGTCTTGGCCAATTTGAGGATATTTTGGGGTTTCACCTAGCCTTTAAAAAATTATTTGGATGGTTTATTAGAGTTCTTTTAGGTATTATAAATATTTTTATAAGTCTAAAAAGCTTAGATGAATTCATTTTTCTAAAATTAAAATCTAAAACCCCTAAAGAACTCTCTAGACCACCATTAATGCTTGAAGGGAGATTGGATCTTGGAGGGTGATTTCTGCATCAAACCTTCTCAATTTAGTGCATTGGAACCAATTAAGGTATTGAATTCATCCTTGAATATGTTTCTTTAAAGAGCCAATTTTCAAAGTTCTTTTAAATGACTTCTCAAAAAGATGAACTTCTAAATTCTAATCTAGCCATGGGATCTTGCATAAAACGTTTTGAATCATTGTATATTGTTTGAATGATCTATGTTTGATGTTTTTTACCTAAAAACTCTATGAACCCATGCAAATCATGAAACCCTAGTTTTAACTACTTTATGGGTCCTTGGATTATGTCTCTTTGCTATTGAATTCTTGTGTAGTTTAATTAGCGCTATTGAATTATGAAAAATCATACTAGAATTATAAGTTGGCTTCCCTAATTTGATGGATTCATATTGTATTATCTTTGATTCGTATTATATTGTAATTATTGAATTGAATTGGTGACTATGGCTATTGGTAAGAGCCTTTGTATATTTCGTTAGTTGAATTGGCTATGGATTGGAGTTATGAGGTAGGGTTGAGGGTATGTTGACCTAAGTCACTCTATATTGCGTAGTATAGGTCTTAGATGATATATATTTTTGGTATGGTCCACTTATAGTGGCGGTGCTTATGTTTTATACCTGTGAATAATGTGATCTCGTCGGCATTACTTTATGAATTGTGAAACAATGTGGCCTCGTCGACATTACTTTATGAATTATGACTTTATAATGTTATAATTTGAATGTATAAGTATTGTGGAGGTCTTGATAACTTAGGTGTATAGGTGGAGTAAAAGCATGAG
Organism: Solanum habrochaites; assembly: GCA_027704765.1. Classification (NCBI taxonomy): domain Eukaryota; kingdom Viridiplantae; phylum Streptophyta; class Magnoliopsida; order Solanales; family Solanaceae; genus Solanum; species Solanum habrochaites. The sequence goes on along the minus strand of JAKWJA010002493.1, from coordinate 43,758,243 downwards.
TTCTTCTAGTTGATGATATGTATTATTAGGCTATAATGAAGTTGTCATGTGTACTACTTTATTTATTGAAGTATGATGCTTCTTGATGAATTATATGAGACTTGTGATGACTTAGATTGACGATATTATAGTATTTAATAGGGTGACCTATAGTTGAGTTTTGTCGTTCCTATGTTCTCCTAGAAGGATATGATATATGTGATATGTTGAAGTATGTGTGTGTCTTGTTTTAGTATACTTGTGTCCCTTACTTGATACATGTAAAATATGAATAGGGATTCTTGACTTAGTATGATAAATCTTCTTATTCTTGTGTGTTTGATTGAAATGTGACCTTAAACGTAGCTAAGATGGTCCTTTATGTGGAACCTTCATCTTAGATAGAAGTTTATGATATCCTTGAAGTTGAAAGTCATAATTGTATCCTTCTTGTGTTAATGGTGAACATAGGGTTGGTTGTCTAGAAAGGCATGAAATGGTCCTTCGGAAAGTCATTCATCTATCCTCTTGACCGTTGTAGGTAGCCTTAGTAGACCTTCTTTGGTTAGGTGTAATGTGATTGGCTTGTGAACTTGATATAGAACCTCTTCATATGATCCTTTATTGAAGTATTCTATGAGAACAAAGATTAGCACCGAGTGAGTATGTATGGAAGTTACTCTAACTAAGATTACATTGGATAACAAAGAAACCCTCGATAAGGCTTTGAATATGTTAGTGTGTGAGTCCCTAGGTCTTTTCCAAGACAATTATTTGAATGTCCTTAAGTGTTGAATGTCTCTTAATTAGACTAATGAGAATAATAACTTAAGTTAAAATGTATGTTAATGAACAAGTACTTATCTAGAGTAGATTTATAGATTGCTTAGTTAAGGTGTGGAGAGGGCATAGGAATCGTCTTTTCATGTCTTACCTAGAGAAGTCTTCAGGATAACTTGAGAGAGAAAGTAGAGAGAAGTTGGAGAGAATTGGGTTTGGGAATTATGGGGTGTTAGGTTTGTTTAATGAGGGTTTTAGATAGTCCCCCAACTAAATTAGCTAACCATACCTTAGACCTTATTTAATTAATTAACCAACAAACCAACTTAACTCTTAAACTTGACAGTGAATTCGACCCCAACCAACAAAACCCCGACTTACGCCCCGTCGACTAGACCACGGACCGTGCTAATGGTCTGTGGTTTGGGTCATAAATTGTGATTTTCGCCCCCTTTAAAATAAACAATGTCTTGGACAACGACTACCATCGACCGGTTGTTGACCCATCGATGGCTCGTCAATTGGATTGTTGTTTGTTTATTGTCAACTTGACAGTTTTGGGTCAAATGGAAGGGTCCTCTCCAAGGACCTTTAAGGTGGTTCTTGGGGAGTCGTACACGGACGTTTCGATCCTAAATATACACTTCTATATATTTAACACCTTTTTATGAAATTTCACTAAGTTCTGACTCTTAAAACCCAATAAAATATGTCGAGGTACACTAGTAGACATCTCATAATTCTCCGGACGTCATGGTCGTTTCTTAGCAGTTTGGTTCCAACACTTCCTAATTAGTTTTAAATACATTATTTTAGGATTAAAATAGTTTTTTAAGTCTTATTTCATCTAGTGAGGCTCTAGACTAAGTCCTGAACTTTCGGAGTATTACCTTATTCCCCCCTTGGGAACAAGTCCTCGAATGACACTAAAAATCTTTTTGTCGGGGAATTAGTAGACTCAATAATAGCATTCCAACAAAAAACATATAATAATCATGAGTCATATATCTCATAGGATTAATTCACCACTCCATTCAACACATAAAGATGACATTTATACATAGCAACTCAAATAACAATTTACCACACATAAGAGCCCAACATCACAACAGGAGGAACTACATCAACATGAGCTTAACATAAACTTCAAGTGTCACTTATGCAAAACTTCTTTATAACATGTTGACATACTGACTACAATTTCATGAAGGGAACAATACCATGACACAAAAAAGTGCAAGTCAATCAAAATAACATTTTTCCATGACAACTCATTTTAGCATGAACCTTTTACCATAAATATGCACATTTTAGAAAAGCAAGCCAAATTCAATATTAGTCATGATTCTTAGGAGAATTATTACTAACCTCAACTTTAAATAGAACTTTGAGGAAAAATATGAGGATAACGGGACTTTATGTCGGCCTCGGCCTCTCATGTTGCTACCTCAACTAGGTGGTTCCTCCATAGGACTTTTATGGAGGCCACCTCTTTGTTCCTCAACTTCTTGACTTGGTGATCTAGAATTTCAACCTGAACCTCTTTATAGGAAAGGTTCTAATCCACACCTAACCCTTCATTAAGAAGAATTGATACACAGTCACCAATACACTTCTGAAGCATAGATACATGACATACTAGATGAACTGAAGCTAGTTCACTAGGTAGTCTCAAATCATATGCAATACCTTATAAGGACCCATATACCAGGGAATTCTCTTTTATAAAGAATCTCATCAACCCTTGCATACGTGAAATATTTGAGTAGACCATATGACCTACTTCAATATCAATGTCTCTTCTCCTATTGTCGGCATAAGATTTCTGCCGACTATAGGCTATTTTAAACCTATCCCTTATCAGCTGAACCTTCTCTAAAGCTTCATAGATTACTTCGGGACCAAGGAGTGAAGACTCACCAACCTCAAAGGAGCACTCAATCAAAGGTAGGTGATTGTCCCAATTACCTTTGAAATCTATTACACAAGCTCCTAACATGTCTTTCAGGGTTTGAATAGTACGCTCTGCTTGTCTATTCATTTGAGGATGAAAAGCGGTGCAAAGCTTTACATAAATACCTAACCCTTTTTTAAAAGACCTTCAAAAACATGAAATGAATTGATTTCACTATCCGAAATGATGGAAAAATGGATCTTATGTAATTTCACTACCTCATTTATGTATATTCTTGCATGATCTCTCGCCGAAGATGTAGAATTGACAGGGGTAAAGTGAGTAGATTTAGTCAATTTATCAACAATAACCCAAATTGAGTCATTTTCCCCCAGGTTTGAGGCAACCCAACAACAAAGTCCATATTAATTTCTTCCCACTTCCAAGTAGAAACATCTATTATTTGAGTCAAATAGCTCAGCTTTAGATGCTCGGCTTTACTTGTTGGTAATTCGAACAACTACATACAAAACTCTGGTATGTCCCTTTTCAAGCCATCCCACCAATATACCTCTCTAAGATCACGGTACATTTTGGTGGTACCTAGATGAATAGAATATCGTGAACCATGAGCTTCTTCCAAAATTTGTCCCCTCAAATTATCCACATCTGGTACACAATCTACCTTGGTACCTTAGCACACCATCTCCTCCTTGGGATAATGCCTCATTGAATTTTCTAAGCACTGATTCCTTCAACACTATCAATAGAGGATCAAGATGCTTAGAGTTCACCTTCACCTCCACCACTAAAGATGATTCGGATTTATGATGAACTATAGACCCTCATTTTTGATAATCTTCCAACCGAACGCCCAACTAGGCCAATCTATGAACTTCTTTCACCAAATTCTTCTTATCATCGGGAACTTGGGCTACACTACCCATTGAAATGCGACTTAGAGCAACTGCAACCACATTGGCCATGCCGGGGTGTAAAGAACACTCATATCATAGTCCTTCAAAAGTTCCAACCATCTTCTTTGTCACATATTCAACTATTTTGAGTGAAGACATATTGAAGACTTTTATGGTTGGTAAATACATCCACATGGACACACTACATGTAATGCCTCCAAATTTTAAAACCAATCACTATGGACAGTAATTCAGGATCATGAGTTGGATAGTTCTTCTCATGCACCTTGAGTTTCTTGGAGGCATACGCTACCACTTTAACATGTTTCATAAAGATACAACCCAAACCTACCTAAGAAGCATCATCATACACCACAAACCCCCAGGTACCCTCTGGTAAGGTCAACACCGAAGCAGAGGTAAGCCTATCTTTCAACACTTGACGATTCTTTCACAAGCCTCTGACCACTCAAACTTAACACTCTTTTGGGTCAAGGTAGTCAAGGGTGAAGCAATGGATGCAAACCCATCTACAAACCTTCTATAGATCCTGGTAGATCCCAGAAACTTCTAATATCGTTTAGAGTCAAAAGTCTAGGCCAATTCTTAATGGCTTCAATTTTCCTTGGATCGACCTTAATACCCTCACTAGAGATGATGTGACCAAGAAAAGCAACCGATCTCAACTAATCGATGCCGAAGTCTATTTCCCGTTCAGGAGGAATTCCGGGAAAATCATCGAGAAAGACTTCGAGAAAATCCTTCACTACGAGGACTGACTCTAAAGGATCAGTGTCGTACTCAAGATCCTTGACCCTCACAATATAGTAAAGACACACTTAGAGATCATTTACAATCTTTTAGACACGAAACAACTTCTAGGGATTGAGTTACCAACTTCTAGCAAACAGTCCATTCCAAAGATGACATCAAAATCAACAATATCAATTTCTACCAAATCCACCCATGTAACTCTATTAAGAAAAGATATAGGAAAACTCCTAAAGACTCTTCTAGCCATAACGGAGTCACCCACCGGGGTAGTAACCACAAAAGGTTCAACTAGAATATCGGGTACAACATCTTAGCTACTACAAGAGTTACAAATGATAAAGTAGAATTGGGGTAGATTAAAGAATAAACATCAATAAAGAACATTTTTAACATACCAGTGACAACATCAGGAGAATCCTCTTGTTAACCCTAGAGCAGAGATCATAGAAGCGGTTCTTCTTTAGAGCATCGAAACTAGGACTGCTTGCTTGAGCTTGGATACCCTACTTTTCTCTAGCCTTAATCAAGGGACAATCTTTAACCTTATGTCCATTCTTACCATACCCAAATCAATTATCTATCGCAACTAAAGACTCACCCATATTCTTCTTAAAACACTTAGTGCATGTTGGTTTCTTGCTTGATGAATTTTCATTCCTTCTCTTTTGGAACTTAGGGTTAGACACCCTATCCTTGTTAGCCTTAGGGAAATCGGAAGAAACATGGTTGGAGACCCTCTTCTTAAACCTAAGCTTGTGTTGAATTTCAAGCCTACCCTTAGAAGTACCTCCCTCATAAGACTTGGCCTTCTTAAACTCCCTATTCTTCCTCTCGAGTCAAGTCTACTCAACTTGTTAAGAATTCACCATCAAAGAAGAAATATCCATATTGTCATAAAGCATTGCCGAACAACACTCTTCAACTAGATCATCGGATAATCTCATCACAAAGAAGCTCATATCATCGCTAGGATTTGATAACAAAGAAGGAGCATACTTGGAAAATTTACTAAACTTCAAGGAGTACTCTTGCATGCTCATACCTCCTTGACAAAGGTTTATGAATTCTTCCACTTTCGCCTCCCTTTTATCCCGTGGAAAGAACCTATTAAAAAAAGTCACTTTTAAAGACCTCACAAGTTATAGGACCCGCTCTCAATGACCTATTGTCTCTCCATTCGGTATACCAAGTTTGAGCCACATCCTTGAGTTGATATAAGGCTAGCTTAACCTTCTCATTAGAACTCACTCCCATAGAATATAGGATCTTGTAGACCTCATCAAGAAATTCATAGGGGTCTTCATTCACCCTAGACCCAAAGAACATTGGAGGGTTCATCCTTTTCAAGTCCCTCCAGCGTAAATCCATGGTACTAGTATGTTGTTTAATATGGGGTCCAACTTTTCGATTCGCTTAAGCCGTAAGGGCTTGAGCTTGAGCAGCTACTACTTGGTCTTGGGTAATCATAGCTTCAGCCAAACTTAGAAAATCTATCCTTATTTCTAAATCTGTCATGAGTGGAGGAATAAACAGAGCTTGGTCTTGTGGAGGAACTTGATTGCCTTGTAGAGGATCTTGGTTTTCTTTGGGAGGAACTCCCCCATCAGCCAAATCTTCCTCCACTCTCCTTGCGGGTTCCCTTCTCGTATTCATCTCCAATATCCACAAGAAAAGATTAGAAGGAAAAAGGGACATATAGAGATACCACTCTTGAGGCATGACATTCAAGATTACCAAAAGGTGAGAATTCGTAAGAATCATGTAGCCTCTCATTTAGAAGTGTGGTGCGCTTCACACCCATGATCAAGACTCTATGTAAAGGTTGTTTAGTGAGACATTAATCCTAAGATACTTAAATCTCATGCTCTGATACCAAGTTTGTCACGACCGAGGAGCACTTCCTACACGTAACCGGTGTCTTCATCCTCGGAGAGGACTTGGACAAGCCATTAGCATTCGTCATAACATATCATAGGTCAAAATGCAGAAATTAAAACTTTTTACATAGTGAGGTATACATAGACCTGTCACATATCATATATGGATTTTACATAGAATCCTAGCTTATGAAGCTTACATAGGCTTCTCATGTAGACAATATACCCAATACATAGGAAATAGTCTAATAATATTATCTCACATTAAACCATCAAAAGAGTATTACAACATTTGGACATAGCTCATACTTCAATACAGAGAGCCACATATAGGCTTACAACAATAGCCTTGAAGATAAAGGAATGGAATAGTGTCTTAAGACATAACAACATCATATCTAGAATTGTGAAATGGTAACATCCCCAAACATTGAGTACCTACCAATAACTTGGGGAAATTGTCCAAGTATTCTTGCAAAGTATCCTTCTATACTTCAATGGCCCTAAACTACATTGTTTGTGTAAAGGGAAAGAATATGGATTTTTAAAATCGCGCTAAGTCACCTTTAAAAGCCTTGATACACATATAATAGCACATACAAGTCAATGGATCATAATGTCACGTAAGAAAAAATTATACTCAACATAAAACCAATATTAGCATAAGGTCATATCAATATGAATAGCATCATATTAAGATCATTTGAACATAATCTTCCGTGGACCTAAGGTCCAAAATAAGCAACTCCAACATAATGTCATAACAACAATTCATATACAAGAGTTCATAACATCACGTCATATAATACCCTTAGTCACAACTCCTTCCCAATCCTACAAATGCAATGCTTATGTAAATACCCATAAACCCACATAATCAAGTAAACCAAGAAAAGTATCATAAGAAATATCATCATTTCATACATCTCCATATCATGCATATTCATAATCATGTACATCAACTTATACCAATAGCATGTTCATCATAAAAATAACATCATATAGGATCATCAACATGTAAAGTCATTTCATACATTTCATTCATATCATAAGTAAATAAGAACAACCTCCTCGGACTTCCCTCAAGGTCAATTGTGCCATGTAGTGTTCGCTGTATTACTTTCATTTTACTTTCGGGAACAATCACCTTGACTGACAATACAACATGTAAGATAAACATGGAATCCAGTGTCAAGAAACCCTACACCAAATGAAGGTGCTCTACTTGCAAAGGTAGAAAGAAAACATGAACATAGGATTCTAAGTGGATCTACTAGATTGTATTCCTATGGAGGCAACATAGTTAAGGAACTAGGAGATATATCTTGAACCCTCTACATGCCCATTAGAATTGGATTCCTTATCTCATGAGAACATTGGTGAACCTCCCTTTCATGGGAAGTCAACACCTCTCATTCTTATGTTCACTCGGTCCAAAGTTAAAGTCCTTTTTGAAATTTCTTCAAGCCTTTCTTAATCATCATATTTTAGTATAGGACATAGGAGACTAACCCCTTGTATAATGATGTCATTAGATCATTATGTATTGCATGAGAATGTCCTTTGTTTTATCGACAAATTTTAAAATATTCTTATTTTGAAGAGTTTTCGACTTTTCAAAGAGTCGCCACTTAATATTTTAGGAAAAATTAAGAAAACTATTGTTTTCAGAAAAAAAAAGATTCATTAATTAAAGAGTACTATGAAAATTCATTTGTTTGGTCTCATTACCTTGTTTTAGTAACTTGAGAGTTAAATTGATTTTATGTAGTGATGTTTTGGTGATGAAAATAGTGTTGTAACATGGAAGTTTCATGGAGGCTACGTTGAAGGTGACTATGGTTGCTACTTTTGGAGGATTTACAACAAAAAACAAGGATTTGAGTAATGAAGATTTATGAAGAAAGAGGAAAAAAATGAAAATAAAGTCAATAAAAATACAGAAAATAAAAAGAAAATGAAACTAAAAGTAAAAAATTAAAAGAATTTAATACGTGTGAAACAACCATTGGTCCGTGACCGCACCTCTTTTCTTGAAATTGGGGTTGGGTAAAAAGTGAGATATATTACACTCTTAAATTGTTCAATAGTGAAATAGGACACCCACAGAGTTAAAGTGTCTTTTTGAAAATTCGAGACAACTTCATTGGTGACTTTGTGTCTTTACTCGACTTGAAATAACATGTTTTAAACTAAATGTCCCTTTGTTCATATTTTAATGGTTTTAATTGTATGGTTTCTATACTTAGTACAAGTGGAATGTACTAACTCATATTTCTCTTATTTTCTACCAAGTGTAGATTCGGGCTAGAGGTCCTTATTGAGGTGAAGAAAATGCTTGGATTGCATTTTCTAAGGTCATTTGGTATGTCCTCAAGTTCCGAAGACAACATGACACTCTTTGTTCTTTTCACTTTTGTAATAGACGATTATAGTACTTCATATTATGATATATTCTATTGTAGAGTGATAAGGTCCCTACTTTGAACTAGAAACTCTATTCCTATATGAAAGAGTTTGACATTGACTGTTTAAATTTTTTATATTTTTAGCATTATTCATGTCTTATACAAGGATGATATTGCTAAGGCTTGTATAAGACCCCTTCGGGATCAAGTACGTTATGTTACGATTTGGGGGTGCTCTCGGATCGTGACAAAAACAAAATCACAAGGAATATCATAAAATACTTGTTGATTTCGAATTTATCTTTATTAATTGGTGAAAATTTTTTATTTTTAAATTATTTGTGAGATTTCTTGAACAAAGTGTAGGAAATTAGAAGAGTAGATTTTCTTGAATAAGAAAAGTAGAAAACAATGGTGAAAAAAGAAAAGACAAAGAAAGAAACAATTTAGGGTAAAACCTAGAAAGGGGTAAGTTGGTAATGAGAATATTTTTTTACCGTGCATGGAGTAAAAAAAGGTTCAGTGTGAGCCTAATTTGAGAAATATAAGGAAAGGATTTTGATTATATTAGGGCACAATGCATTTATTAAAATATTGATATATTGACATTTTAATAATTATTTTAAAGTGTAGATATTTTTAATAATTATGTTAGGAATTGTGACTAGTCCGCTAATTTTTTTCATAAATATTACTCCTCGATTCTTATTTGTATTCACCAAATCAATTTATACTATCATTTATATTCACCAACTTTGAAGTAATAATGGTGAGAATAACAAATTTTAAAAAGTAATGTTGTGATTATAAGTTTTTTTAGATATGAAATAAATGGTAAGTAGATACAAAATGTGAAGTTATTATAATAAAATATAAACTTGTGAGTTTCGTATTAAAAAAGGTTAATACAGCCAAAACCACACCTGTAACCCAAGTCAATTCGCGTGGTTTTTTAAATTCGCCGGTGAGATACACACGAAAAACATGCAGGATCATCATTAGGACCATCATACTTGCCGACCTTAAATTATGATATGAAATTCACATATCATAATTTTTGAAAAATATGAGATGAAATCTACTTAAGTTATATATAAAAAAAAATATTCTATTTGGCGATTTTATTTGGTGATATAGAGAAAGTAGCCAAAAGACCCTCTGATCTATTAGTCAATTCTCAACTACACACTTATATTTCACGGGGGTCCTGTAACCCCCTAGACATTTTGAAACCGGAATATATTGCCCCTTAAAAGACCATATACAGATCTGTGGTGAGTGGTGTGTTGCACCGCAGTGCCACGTATTATATGGTACTTTTTTGATATAAAATTTTATATTTTTTCTATTTATTATATTTCCCTTCAAATTTTTTTCTTTTCTTTCTCAGCCGGTTTCTTCTTTTCTTTTTCCTTTCTCTTTCCTTTTCTTCTACTTAAAATTTTCTGCCATTGAAGTTTAAATTCAAAGTTTCAGTTGTAATCTCAAAAAATTTAATTTCTTAATCTAAGTTTCCAATTTTCTTATACAACTATTTCAACATGCAATATTTGAAGTTTTTTCAAAATTAATTTGTGGATTTCATACCATCGGATATTCATCGGCTTCAAAAACTTCAATACCTTAATTTGGGAAAACAATTTTACCAGAGATATATTTTGCCAACAGAATTTTTGACGGAGTTGTATATCTTATACATGCATATAAACTTATTTTTCTGGTAAAAATAATTACGTACATAGCCAATCTTGAAAATATAGGTCTGGTATTTGCTAGATTTTCTCTGGTGGAAATATTGTCAGTGTTTGGGAACATAATTTTTTTTTGAATGAAATCTAAATTTAATTGGTGAAATCCTTAATAGTTCGAAATCATTTCTTGTGCTTGAACTCTAAATTTAAGATTTGAAGTAGAAATGAATATTAACAACTAAATTGTATTTAATTTTGAGAAGAAATCGTGAATTTTTTTCAAAAGGAACAAAGATTAATGGTGGAGAAGAATAAACAATGAGTTATTTAAAGGTGGGAAAATGAACATTGATGAAGAAGAAATTTTTCGTCAAATTTCTGCTTCTGATGCGCCTAGAGGTGGTGACAACACCTCCCATGACAGGTTAGCACTTAAGTGTGTAGAAAATAGAACAATATAAAGTTCAGGTGAATAATAAGACACTCATAAAGTTGAAGTATATAGTTCAAGTATAAATTAGAGGGATTTCAGGACATTTTGTCTATAATAGCAAATGAAACAACGCCTACTTACAGGAAGGAATGATTTGGCATTAATATTTTGAATGTTAAATTGGAGAGCGGAAGCATTTGATCTTATCAATAGAGATGGCGGGAGCCACCACATGACATCGATTTTGCAGTCAACAAAATGCATCTACGTGTTCAAACCCTAGTCCCACATAACCGAAACTTCTTGCTCTTATATCTACTCCATTTTTTTACCTAATCGGAGCTTCATTATAATAATACACTAATATCATATAAAATACTCATAATTTGAATATTATTTCACATTTAATACAAAATTCTAGTATATGTATATAACTATTTAAAATATTTGTTCATATATGATTGTCAAAATATGTTTACGATTATTAAGCAAGTAATAACACATTGAATGTGTGTTATGATAGGCAATGGCGTAGTCATAATCATTCAGGGTATTTAATTAGAAATTCTTTTGTTAGAATATTACATTATATATATATGTAAAATTCTATAGTTAAAAGATATGGTTTTAAAGTTTAATACTCTTTTAAAAAATTTACCTTTATAATGACTGTCCATTTAAATGAAAAAAATTTAAATTAAAATCCTAAATAACCCTTAATACTCTAAGGAATTGTTTGGAGGGATGTATTAATTAAAATAATCCTTGGATTAAAATCTAATCCATCCAATATAATGTTTGATAGCACATTTTAGTTCAAACCCACCTAATACTTGAATAACTCAATATTGCACCATATGTAGATTACAAATAACATGTTTAATAAGCCTTAAATAAGATGATAAAATGACTGAATTGCCCCTCAGTGTCTTTATACAGTTCTCTTCCGAGTTGGTAAAGAAACACAAAATGTTGATTGAATCAGATTCTCCAAATGAAGCATCATTTATTGTTACACCAAGAGAATTCGGTTGACTTTTTAAAAAGAAAATCAAGTATTATTGCAAGAAAGGGTATTTTCAAAACCCAATCGACAAGTAAGATCCAATTTTGAGCCTCCAAAATTTACTTCCAAGATTTGCATTTCATATTTTCATTTACTTCAAGGAATACAAAATTCTAATCTTTTGGACTTCAACGAGAGGAAGCAAATGTATGTTACTCCCTCCATTTCAAAAAGAATATATCTATTTTTCTTTTTAATCTGTTAAAAAAAGAATGATTTTTTTTTTTGTAACATTTTAATTTTAATTTTCTATGTGACATGTTTAAGATTGCAAAATCGAAGGACAATTTTGTAAATTTAACCTGACTTTATTTTAAGACCATAAAATACAAAAATCTTCTTTATACTTTTAAACTCCGTACCAAATTAAATCAAATTATTTTTTTTGTAAAACGGCAAAAGTATTATTCAGCATGTCTTAGTTGTCTGCATGAAGTAGGAAATATCATAAAGGGGTGAATTTCCCTAGCTTGTGTTATTTGTCAAGTTTATAAATGTGATGACTACCTGTCTTGTTTAAATTTTAAAGTAAATGTTGTTTATTTGAATTATGCAGCATTATTTATTACAGATTAACAAAGGAATGAACGTGAAAATATGTCATAATGTTGTACATTAAATAAAAAAAATCATATAATAATTTAAAAGTATAGTTGAAAATAAGTCTCTCGTAAAATCTTAAGTCACACACAAGATTAGGTTAAAAATAATGTATCAAACACTTAATAAAAAATAATTCATGCATTACTAATTTATATATTACTTATTCTTGTATTGTTAATTGCTACATTACTAATTCCTGTATTAGCACTCTTTTTACCAAACCACCCCTAATAACATTATGACGAAGCCGTAATCCTAAATTACTTTGACTAAGTAGTGTTTGACTAGTATCCTAAATTGATGCTAGCGTTGTATTGTTTTCACTTCCTTGCAATTTCCAATTGGTTTGGGTTGACTTTAACTTCTCATTCACACATTTCGGACCAAACCAAATTAATATCACAAATATGTTTAAGTTGTCAAAAATTGCTCTTTTATTTTGCTTTTAAAATATCGTTTTCCCTTTAGCTAATTTCACTGTTTATTTTGTTAATCTTATTATTCTTTGCATTGCTTGATCGATTATATTCAATAATGCATAGTATAAATGGTTATTGATATTATTTGATATGCATACAAATAATATTAAATAAAATATATAATTAATAAATATTACTCTCTATTTCGTATGTATTAACTGAAGTACTGGAGGATTTTTTATTGTTCAAAATTTAATATGTTCGTTCGAATATTTTTCTTCATATTTGACCTTTACTTAAATGAAGTTTAATATTTTTTTAGAATATACAAGTATCTTCTTAGACTATAATCGTAATTTCAGAGACACATCTTAATTAAACTAAGATCTTATTATCCTTGATTTTTTTTTTCAATTTTGTACACCATTTATTTTACGTGGCACACTGTATGACTTTACGAAATTGAGGCGCGTGAAATATTTTTGGATGCTATGTAAGACAAAGGTGCACAAAATTTCAAAAAATAAGTTTAGGGGGTAACAAAACCTTAGTTTAGTTAACGTATATCTGAAATTTTGATCATAGTCTAGAAATACTTGTACATTTTCCCTTTTTAAGAGATAAATTACACGACACACAAAATAATATTTATAATTTATAAAGGACAGTAATATAAAATATAATTTAAATTATGTCTTTAAATATTCTTTTATCATAAATTTTGTTAACTTGAAATAAGAAGGAGTATCAAATATATAATTAAAAAATAAATACTATCAAAACGAATGCAAACTTATAAGTTAATTAATTGTTAAAGTATTATCCGAATGCAAACTTATAAGTTAATTAATTGTTAAAGTATTATACAATATTTTTCTCAGAAAAGACGTCAAGATATGATATTTTGAATATACGGTGGAGATGGGAGGTTGAAACTAGTAGTATTCGGATATTGTTACAGCTTGATGCAGGCTAGAAACCCTCAGTTTCTACTTTAAAAGATAATCTTGTTTAATTATCCAACTTGTAGTATTCTATTTTTCTCTCTCTCAGTCTGGATAAAGATAAGGCTCTCTTTATATTCCATTTTTCGTCCCCCTTTCTCTATCTAAATAAACACTCAAATAGCAGTATCAGTTTTTTCTCTCTATAACTTGCCTTTTAGATATGTCGATCGTGTTGGGAAGAAATAATTCAAGTGATCATCGGATCAAACCTTCTGGATTCACCGCCCACGAAATGACCTCTATGCCGATCTATAACTCGCCGGAATTCGGCATCGGAGATCCTCGGGACGATCGAAGTTCTTCTTTCTCATCTTCTTCCTCTTCTTCATCGATCGGAAGAAATAGTGATGACTCGCCGGCCGGTAGATCATCATCGGACGGGGATGGCGAAGAAGTACAGAGTTCATTTAAACCTGGAGGTTTGGACAATTTGGTGACCTTAGAGGAGGTTTTACCTATCAAGTATGTCGATTTTTCCCATTTATTTGTTAGGTGAAAATATTTCTAATTTTTTTTTTAAACTTGGAATTCGAAGACATAGTATAGGTTATAATTTAATTTAACTATACACAGATCTGCAAATGTTTGGTCGTTTTTCTGCAGTTAATTTGGGGATCTGCTGTCTCTTAATGACTATCAAGGTTGCTTTAGTTTGTAGTTTAATATGTTGCTGAAACTTTGAGGAAAATTAGCCAAAAATGTTAAAAGGTGACGAAAAACTGGCTGTATTTTGCAGTAGGTCTGTTGGAGTGCATCAGTTAGATGGTTTCTGTATTAGGAATTAAGGATCAACTGTTGATATGTCTTGTACACTCTCTCTAGGTTATGTATGTTGCAAGTTCCTTCATTTTGTGGGTTTTAATCATAGTGGACTGACTGACTCGTTTAAAAGAGGTCAAACCCCATAGAAAATTTCAGAGTTTAAACCTTAGTTCGGATTTTTGGTTACAAGTATATTTCATTAATTTCATATCACTTAGGATGGTTATTTGTTATGGTAAGCTTGATGGAAGTGTGAACAACTCTGGTCTTGACATTTCGGGATGTGGTTTTGGGGATAATTAAGTCTTTGCACAATGGATGTTAAGAGCTAAACTAGTCGACCTTATACACTCATCTGTGTGTGAAAGATCTTCCATACACTGACATACAGGAAATTATGAGATATGAAAGCATGTGTGTAATGTAATGTCTTTGAGAATGTATTTGATCATTCTGGGTTATTTCCTGTTCAACACTCATGTGAAATGCTTTTTTGTTGGTTTGGTTTTTTTCCTTGGAGTATGGCTAAAATGCGGTGTGCATATGGATGACATCAGACTGCACCGTCTTTTTTACTGCTAACTAAAGGAGGCTGATATTCTCCTGAGTTGCTCTTAGAAGCTTGTAACATCACCTAGTATATATTGTTGTGTATTTGATTTAACTGGAGAATTGATTGTTTGTTTCAACTACTATTACTATTCTTGTTGTTGCAAACATTCACATGTTTTCTGGGCTTATCTGAAATCTTAGCCTTGGAACTTTATTTGTTTTTAAGTACTATTTCAATGTTCTCTACTAAGTCTGGAGTTTAAATGTTTATGAATTTTGTTGTTCATAAAGAGCAAACTATTTGTCCTATCATCGGCCACTTATTCGGCTCGTCTTCCCTTTTACAGGAGGAGCATATCAAAGTTTTATGCTGGTAAATCTAAATCTTTTACCAGTCTAGCAGATGCGGCTTCAATTTCCTCTGTGAAAGAAATTGTCAAGCCAGAGGATTCATACACCAGGAAACGGAAGAATCTGCTTGCGCACAACAATTTCTTTGGCAAAAATCGTAGTTATCTCCCAGGTATGGGTAATCATGTGATTTACAAGAGACCGATCAACTCTAGAAGTTCATCAGCTCTAGCTGCAAGTGTGAGCTGCTCTGACAGTTCCGAGTCTTTGAACTCAAGCCCATCATCGCCTTGTCTCACTCGTCCTCCTCTTCCTCCGCAGACACGAAGGTATAGGAATGAGTCGTCATTATCTCCTCCTGACCAAAAATTGAATGCATGGAGGTCTTTCTCCTTATCTGATCTGCAAGGTGCTGCTGCTGCTGCTCCCAGCTTGATGGGAATAAAGGAGTAAAAGACAATAGTTGTATTCTGTGTCACCCTATGAAGACAAACTCAGATTTGTTTACATGGTGATTGGCTTGCTTATTGAATCGGTCATAGGTTTGGTTTGAGTCTCTGGCTGTCTGCCCATTGTAATTATTGGTCTGCCCATCGTCTGGTCATGTTGTTATCCTAACAATATTACTTTTTTCAGTACACATTTTAGACCTTTGCATTCCTTGTTTCTTAAATGTGTTGTCTTGCGTCATTGGATAAAAGCTGAAAAAGGATCATGGTGTAAGGCTCTTTTGTCCACCTTCTGCGCCCTGTGTCTTGTACTCTTGTTCAATGCAGTTGAGAATGGGTGCTTAAAGTGCCAGGCAGTGCATCATCATCAGATGAATAAGTGGAGATGTTTGTTTTGGTATTTTGCTGAAATTGATGTTCAATTGTACTACTGGAATGACAATTGGAGTCTGCCTAACCTTAATGGGGCACTTAGGATAGGGAAAACACAACTGATTTTTTCTGTGGCGTAGATTCAATTAAATATAATATGTCCATTATCTCCGTTGCGTACAAAATTAGAATTGTTCGACTATAATGTGGGATTTGACTGTCAACTTCTCTTTCTAACAACATTGCTACTATTGACGGTGGACACAAGTCGATTTAGAAATGCTAGGGGTGACAATCAACCGACGTTTCTGTTTTGTCCTCTTAAAAAGTGGTGCGTAGGGATGTTTGAACAACTTGAGCTGATTCTGAGAATGTTTAAAGGAAGAAAACTTAATTATGTCACTCAACTTTTGGAAAAAATTCAAATATGTCATTCGTTAAAAGTTTGAATAATTTATATAATTGCCGTTTTAGAAAAGAATCATTCATGCCATTATTTTTAACTTCAATTTTCTAAAATTATTTTTATGCCCCAAACAACTTTTAACACTTCAATTAGAGTTTTGGATCAAATGCTCTTTTTGCTTCTTCTCCCTCAATTACTAAACCACATGAAATATTAACAACTCCCAAATTTTCAACATTTTCAATTCTTCAAGAAATCATCTCAATTTTCGGTCACGTCATTAATTTTTTAAAGAAAGAAAACTCAAATTTTAAAATTATTTGTTGAATTAAGAAAATCACCCCAATTAAAAAATTTATTCCAAAAAATTAAGATAAGTCAAAATTTCAAAAATCTGCTTTGATTCATAATTTTGTTGTTATTATTTACATTTGAAAGAATTCCAAATTTATACATCAAATTAGTGAGCTTCCTCCATTAGTGGAGATTAAACTCACAGAGACAAGAGGAAGGAAAATAGAGAATACAAAGGAGCATTCTAGAATGAAGAGAGGATCTGTATTATTGCTTTCTCAATGAATGAGAAAATAAATACAATAGTTGTGTATATATAAATGAATAAAACATGGGAATAACTATGTCACGGCCCAAAACGAGCCGCGAGTGGCACCCACACTTACCCTCCTATGTGAGCGAACCAACCAATGTAAATCTCAACATTTCAACCATAATAAACAGAATATAATGCGGAAGACTTAAAACTCATTAATATAACCAATAAATAACTTCTAAAAATTTAATACTTATTATTCCCAAAATCTGGAAGTCATCACCACAAGAACATTCTATCCTCAAATTACTAAATCTAAGAGTATCTAGGAAGCTAAAATAAGTAAACAAATGGTCCATGTCCGAACTTCAAGGACATCAAGACATGAATGAGAGAGAGAGTCTAGTCCGAGCTAGGAACAATAGCTCACCCTGAAATCTGACGTGATGAAGACTGGCTATAGTTGAGGACGAGTTGAAGACGATGGCGCGTTTGCTGCACTCCACAAATAACAAAGAAGAAAATTACAAGTAGGGGTCAGTACAAGGCACAAGTACTGAGTAGGTATCATCGGCCAACTCAAAATAGAAAGAAATATATATCAGATAATAACATAAAATCGACTACCATACTCAACTGGTGACAACAACAAGTACCATAACCATTGGCCACAACCCAAGCACATCTATGAGGACTCAAGCCTCCACACCATACTCATTTGGGAAACAGGTTCTTCAAACCTGAGTATATTAGCATAATTCATGATTCACTCTCTTTACTATCCTGGTGTCGGAACGTGACACTCCGATCCCCTCAATATTCATTCATCTTACTATCCTGGTGTCGGAACGTGACACTCCGATCCCCTACTATCCTGGTGTCGGAACGTGACACTCCGATCCCCTACTACTACGTGTCGGTTCGTGACACCCGATCCTCTACTATCCTGGTGTCGGAACGTGACACTCCGATCCCCTAATTCTACGTGTCGGTTCGTGACACCCGATCCCCTAATCTCATTCTTTCAGTTCATCAAGCCTTCTTTTATACCAAGGCATCATCATTAACAAAGAGGTTTTAAGGTTTAAGATTCAACAGCCTCATCATGCTAATTCATCACAATTACATAATCACATCATGCAAGCACACAATTAAGCATATAGAAGACTTTACAAAATTACCCAATACATATCAATCGCTATTTAGAGTTTACTACGGAATAGCATAAACCATAACCTACCTCCACCGAAGAATCGTGATCAAGAAATCTACTTCTCCAATGCTTTGCTTTCCTCTTCGTTTCTCCCTCTCTCGTTCGTTCTCCCCTCTTCTCTCTGTTCTTTCTATTTTTCCTTATTCAAACTCTTTTTCTTTTACCCTAATTACCATATAATTAAGTATAAAAGATGGTAAAATTAACCCACTATTTATTTCAAAGTTATCTCCTTTAACCCCCAAGTAATTGAATTATTAACATTAAACCACTAACTTTATAATCATAAGCAGGAATAGTCCAAAACACCCCTTAAAAACTTTTAACAGAAATCCGACCCAGTCAGGGTTACGCCGCCTGTGACGGTCCGTCATGACTGCGACGGTCCGTCCTGCAGAGTCGCTACAGAGTTCAGAGACTCAATTACATTAAAGACTCTGTGACGGTCCGTCGTACCTACGACGGTCCGTGCTGCTCTTCCGTCGCGAAGTTCAGAGAGTTGTTCTTAGTACCCAAATTTCCAGAGTCTAAGTGTTTCGGAACGAGACCCCCTCGACTGTCCGTCGTGCCTATGACGGTCCGTCGTGGGATCCGTCGAACCAGACAGCTATTACCCGAAATAAACTCTACTGCTTAAAACGACTAAACAGGTTGTTACAATAGATATCAATTTACCCATCGTATGTCCTCGAACGATCACAGGAAGGAAAACAAGGGCGAGAAAGAGTACCTGAGTCTGTAAAGAGATGTGGATATTTTTCTTGCATATAAGCCTCCTTCTCCCAGGTGGACTCTTAAACTGGCCGATTCTTCCATTGAACCTTGATGGATGCAATCTCTTTTGACCTCAACTTGCGGACTTCTCTATCTAAAATAGCAACAGGCTCCTCCTCATAAGACAAATTCTCATCAAGAAGAACTGAATCCCAAATAATGATGTAGTTTCCATCCCCATGGTATCTTTTCAATATAGACACATGAAATACTGGGTGCACTCCTGACAGTCCTGGGGCAAGGCTAATTCATAAGCTACCTCCCCCACGCGCTTCAGAACTTCAAATGGACCAATATACCTCGGACTAAGCTTACCTCGCTTACCAAACCACATTACCCCTTTCATGGGCGAAACCTTCAGCAAGACTTGCTCACCCTCCATAAACTCCAAGTCTCTAACCTTTCGATCTGCATATTCTTTCTGCCTACTTTGAGCTGCTAGTAGCTTTTCCTGAATGCATTTCACTTTATCTAACGACTCCCTCAGAAGGTCAGTACCCCAAGGTCTAACCTCAAATGCATCAAACCACCCAATGGGATACCTACATCTTCTCCCATACAGTGCCTCAAATGGGGCCATATCAATACTTGAGTGATAGATATTGTTGTATGAGAACTCTGCTAAGGGTAAGAAGTTATCCCAATGACCACCAAACTCTATCACACATGCACGAAGAATATCCTCCAAAACCTGAATCGTTCGCTCAGACTGACCATCGGTCTGAGGGTGAAATGCAGTACTAAGATCCAACCTAGTACCTAACTCGGCATGCAATGTTCTCCAAAACATAGAAGTAAATTGTGTACCTCTATCTGATATGATGGAAAGTGGAACTCCATGCAACCGAACGACTTCTGAGATATAGAGCCTGGCTAACTTCTCTGCATTGTAAGTCACCTTAACCGGAATGAAGTGAGCAGACTTAGTTAACCTATCAACAATTACCCAAATGGAGTCATACTTACCCATTGTCTTTGGAAGACCAACCACGAAGTCCATTGCAATTCTCTCCCACTTCCATTAAGGAATGGGCATTCTCTGAAGTGTCCCTCCAGGCCTCTGGTGTTCATACTTTACCTGCAGACAATTCGGGTATTGAGCAACAAAATCAACAATGTCCCGCTTCATTCTACTGCACCAAAAATGTTGCTTTAGGTCACGATACATCTTGGTTGTACCGGGATGTATAGAATACCTTGAACTATGAGCCTCTGTAAGAATAGTGCGAATCAAATCATCGACGCGGGGTACACATACCCTTCCTTTAATTCTCAAAACACCTTCCTCATCGATTTTTGCTTCTTTAGCCTCTCCTCGCAATACCTTATCTCGAATCCGGATCAGTTTCTCATCAGTACACTGCTTTCTCTTAATCTTGTCAAGAAAGGAAGATCTTGCCTCCACACAGGCCAAAAATCCTCCCTTCTCATTTACTTCTAGCCTCATAAAGTCATTAGCCAGAGTCTGAACCTCTCTAGCCAATGGGCATCTGGAAACCTGTAAGTGAGCTAGGCTTCCCATGCTCCCTACTTTTCTACTTAACGCATCTGCCACAACGTTAGCTTTTCCTGGGTGATACAAAATAGTGATATCGTAGTCCTTCAGTAGTTCCATCCATCTCATCTGTCTCAGATTCAAATCTCTCTGAGTAAAGACATACTTAGACTACGATGATCCGTATAGACATCACACTTAATCCCATATAGATAATGTCTCCATTGCTTTAATGCAAACACTACCGCAGCCAACTCCAAATCGTGGGTCGGATAATTACGTTCATGCACCTTTAATTGTCTCGAAGCATAAGCAATTACATTCTTCTCTTGCATTAGCACTGCACCCAAACCAGAATAGGATGCATCACAATAAACAATGAAATTCTTACCTTCCACTGGCAGGGTAAGAATTGGTGCAGTAGTCAACAAGGTCTTGAGCTTCTGAAAGCTTTCTTCACACTCGTCCGACCATACAAATGGAACACTCTGCTTAGTCAAGTTTGTCAATTGAGAATCAACATAAGAAAATCCCTTGACAAATCGACGGTAGTAGCTAGCTAAACCAACAAAGCTCCTTACCTCTGTAACATTAGTAGGTCTTACCCAACTCCTCACTGCTTCAATCTTAGAAGTATCCACCATTACTCCATCCTTAGAACCCACATGCCCCAAGAAGGACACTGAATCTAGACAAAACTCACACTTGGAGAATTTGGCATAAAGCTTTTTCTCCCTCAACATTTCCAATACAATTCTCAAGTGCTCCTCATGTTCTTTCTTGCTCTTCGAGTATACCAGTATATCATCAATGAATACAATGACAAAGAGATCCAGATAGGGCTTAAAAATCCCGTTCATCAAGCTCATGAACGCAGCAGGGGCATTCGTAAGCCCAAAAGACATTACTAAGAACTCGTAATGCCCATACCTGGTCCGAAAAGCAGTCTTGGGCACATCCGTTGCCCGTATTTTCAATTGATGATAACCAGATCTCAAATCGATTTTTGATAGGGTACAAGCACTTTGTAACTGATCGAACAAATCATCGATGCGAGGAAGAGGATACTTGTTCTTAATAGTTACCTTATTCAGTTGCCTGTAGTCTATGCACATCCGAAAACTTCCATCCTTCTTCTTCACAAACAAAACAGGAGCACCCCAAGGGGATGCACTTGGTCTAATAAAGCCTTTGCTTAACAACTCTTGAAGTTGGGCCTTTAACTCTCTTAACTCAGCGGGAGCCATTCTATAAGGGGGTATGGAAATGGGGCGAGTACCCGGCTCCAGATCAATACAGAAATCAATATCTCTATCCGGTGGCATACCAGGAAGGTCTGCAGGAAACACATCCAGAAACTCACGGACTATCGAAACCGACTCAATTGAAGGTACTTGGGTAGTATCATCCCTGAGGTGTGCCAAGAAAGCTAAACACCCTTTACTAACCATTCTCTTAGCACGAAGAAAGGAGATAATACGAACTGGAGTGGAAGTGTAATCACCCTCCCACACTAACGGATCTGTCCCAGGCTTGGCCAACGTTACAGTTTTAGCATTACAATCTAAGATTGCAAAATTTGGAGAAAGCCAAGTCATACCCAGAATTACATCGAAATCAACCATTTCTAAGATAACCAAGTCTACATGAGTATTGCTCCCCACAAAAGTCACAGGACAAGACCTATACACCTTTTCAACTATCACAGACTCACCCACCGGAGTAGAAACACGAATAGGCATGTCAAGCAAATCACAATGTAAATCAAAACCAGTAGCAAATGAGGAAGATACATATGAAAATGTAGATCCAGGATCAAACAATACAGAAGCCATGCAATCACAAACCAAGATTACCTGTGATAACAACATCAGATGTCTCCGCTTCAGACCTCCCAGGGAAAGAATAACAATGGGTCCTATCACCTGTCTGCCCGCTGCCCCTACCATGTTGTGCTGCAGTAGTTCCAGTTTGCCCGCCACCCCGGTTGATTTGGTGACCTCCATTACTTGGGCCACCCCGTCCTCCAGAATAGCGGCCTCTCCCATGACCACCTCTACCTCTAACTATTGGGGGTCTGTAACTCAGTTTTGGACAAAACCTCATAATATGTCCAGTCTCTCCACATCCATAACACTCTCTCGATTCAAGCATAGGTCTATGTGAGAACGACGGAGTCTGGGGATAACCCCCAAACTGAGGGAAGTGTTGACCGGTCTGCGGTGGACCCCCAGCTACAGCCTGCAGTGAAGACTGAATAGGTCGGGTTGGGTAACCTCCTGAACTCTTCCCTCTGGAGTAAGACCCACCAAACTCACCTCCCTTACGAAACTTCTTAGGTGTCGATGCCGTGGTGAAGTCGTCTGGCTTCACTCCCTCCACTTCTATCACAAAATCTACCACCTCCTGAAAGGATTTTGCTGTAGTAGCTACCTGCAAGGCTGGAATCTGCAAATCTGACCTTAATCCCTTCACAAAACGGCGAATCCGCTCTTGTGGACTGAAGCAAAGCTGGGTGACATACCTGGATAATGCACGAAACTTAGCCTCATAAGCAGTAACCGACATCCTGCCTTGCTCTAGGCTCAAGAACTCATCTCTCTTCCTATCCCTCAAAGTCCGGGGTATATACTTCTCCATAAACAAGCTAGAGAATGATGCCCAAGTCATGGGTGGTGCCTATGCTGGTTGACGCTCAACATACGATCACCACCACATTTTGGCATTTCCCTGAAACTGATAGGTTACAAACTCAACACCGAATCGTTCCACTATGCCCATCTTATGTAGCAGCTCATGACAATCAACCAGAAAATCATAGGCATCCTCAGATTCAGCACCCTTGAAAACTGGAGGTTTCAACTTCAAGAACTTAGTGAAAAGTTCATGCTGATCGCTTGTCATTATAGGCCCTGTAGTCAATCGAGGAAACGTGCCTATTTCCAATGAGGCATCCATGCGGGGAGACACAACAGCTGCATGTTGTACCCCCAGAACCTGAGGTGCTGGTGTAGAAAACACTGGAGGTGTCTGGCCTTTATCAGATAACCCGCTAAGATAAGCAAGAACCTGATTAATCATCTCTGGGGCAGGTTGGGGTGGTAATTCCTCATTCTGCACTTGTTCATTCTCCCCTTCCTCACCCTCTCTTAATACTTCCTCAGTTGGAGCAGTCACCGCCCTAGTACTAGCTGGGCCAGGTGCTTGTCCTCTTCCTCTAGAGGACGTCCTCCCGCGACCTCTACCATGACCTCTTGCCACTGCTCCTCTTCGAGCTACAGCCTCAGTGGCTGGTTCAGACACATCTTGTCTTGCCGGTGTTGGTGTTGGCGCATTTGTTGCTCTAGTTCTAACCATTTGCGAAATAGAGTGAAGATGGTTAGATACCAATTTGTATCACCCAGATACCAATTGGATCCAAGTAATAGCACGAAAGAAAAAAAGAATGAAATTTTCCTAAAGTCTGGTAGCCTCTCAAAGAAAAGTAAAGGAGTCCCCCTACCGTTCCTCAAGACTCTACTAGACTCGTTCTTGTGTGATGACACCAACGAACCTAATGCTCTGATACAAAGTTTGTCACGACCCAAAACAAGCCGCGAGTGGCACCCACACTTACCCTCCTATGTGAGCGAACCAACCAATCTAAACCCCAACATTTCAACCATAATAAACAGAATATAAAGCGGAAGACTTAAAACTCATTAATATAACCATTAAATAAATTCTAAAAATTTAATAATTATTATTCCCAAAATCTGGAAGTCATCATCACAAGAACATTCTATCCTCAAATTACTAAATCTAAGAGTATCTAGGAAGCTAAAATAAGTAAACAAATGGTCCATGTACGAACTTCAAGGACATCAAGACATGAATGAGAGAGAATCCAGTCCGAGCTAGGAACAATAGCTCACCCTGAAATCTGACGTGATGAAGACTGGCTAGAGTTGAGGACGAGTTGAAGACGATGGCACGTTTGCTGCACTCCACAAATAACAAAGAAGAAAATTACAAGTAGGGGTCAGTACAAGGCACAAGTACTGAGTAGGTATCATCGGCCAACTCAAAATAGAAAGCAATATATATCAGATAATAACATAAAATCGACTACCATACTCAACTGGTGACAACAACAAGTACCATAACCATTGGCCACAACCCAAGCACATCTATGAGGACTCAAGCCTCCACACCATACTCATTTGGGAAACAGGTTCTTCAAACCTGAGTATATTAGCATAATTCAAGATTCACTCTCTTTACTATCCTGGTGTCGGAACGTGACACTCCGATCCCCTCAATATTCATTCATCTTACTATCCTGGTGTTGGAACGTGACACTCCGATCCCCTACTATCCTGGTGTCGGAACGTGACACTCCGATCTCCTACTACTACGTGTCGGTTCGTGACACCCGATCCTCTACTATCCTAGTGTAGGAACGTGACACTCTGATCCCCTAATTCTATGTGTCGGTTCGTGACACCCGATCCCCTAATCTCATTGTTTCAGTTCATCAAGCCTTCTTTTATACCAAGGCATCATCATTAACAAAGAGGTTTTAAAGTTTAAGATTCAACAGCCTCATCATGCTAATTCATCACAATTACATAATCACATCATGCAAGCAAACAATTAAGCATATAGAAGACTTTACAAAATTACCCAATACATATCAATCGCTATTTAGAGTTTACTATGGAATAGCATAAACCATAACCTACCTCCACCGAAGAATCGTGATCAAGCAATCTACTTCTCCAATGCTTTGCTTTCCTCTTCGTTTCTCCCTCTCTCGTTCGTTCTCCCCTCTTCTCTCTGTTCTTTCTATTTTTCCTTATTCAAACTCTTTTTCTTTTACCCTAATTACCATATAATTAAGTATAAAAGATGGTAAAATGAACCCACTATTTATTTCAAAGTTATCTCCTTTAACCCCCAAGTAATTGAATTATTAACATTAAACCACTAACTTTATAGTCATAAGCAGGAATAGTCCAAAACACCCCTTAAAAACTTTTAACAGAAATCCGACCCAGTCAGGGATGCGCCGCCTGTGACGGTCCGTCATGACTGCGATGGTCCGTCCTGCAGAGTTGTCACAGAGTTCAGAGACTCAATTACACTAAAGACTCTGTGACGGTCCGTCGTACCTACGACGGTCCGTGCTGCTCTTACGTCGCGAAGTTCAGAGAGTTGTTCTTAGTACCCAAATTTCCAGAGTCTAAGTGTTTTGAAACGAGACCCCCTCGTCGGTCCGTCGTGCCGATGACGGTCTGTCGTGGGATCCATCGACCCAGACAACTATTACCCGAAATAAACTCTACTGCTCAAAACGACAAAACAGGTCGTTACAAACTAGCTAACTAACTAATTGTAACAAACTACACTACAACAAAAATAACTTATAGCGGCTTTAAATATTGACATTAATAAAGAGTGCTTAAGTCTTTAACAACATTAGTTAAGTGTCATTATAACCAAATATCGCTAAAGGCTTTAGGGACATATACAAAGAGTGACAATTGCCACTAAAAATACATATTTAGCGGCAATTTAGAATTAAATATCACTAATGGTAATTTTTGTTGTAGTGCTATTTAACAATGTTTAACAGATTCCTAACTAACTTGTAGTAACTAACTCGAACTAATTATATCCACTCTCAAGTTGGAGGTAGTGTGATTACAAGACAACTTTCTTAGAATCATAGAGTGCTTGATTCGAGTTAGGGACTTGGTACCAACTGTGAGTTTGTGGAAATATGATGAAGTGCAATAAGTCCTTGTTGAAGCTTATCCCTCACAAAATGACAATCCACCTGAATGTGTTTTGTTCTCTCATGAAAAATTAAATTTTTAACAATACGAACTGCAACTTGTATATTACAAAACACACGTATGGGTAATGAACTTTGCACCATCAGTTTATCAAGTAATCTCTCAAGACACACTAGTTCTCCTACTACTTATCTCACAGCCCCGTATTTAACTTCTGCAGATGATAGTGTGTAGCTTGCTTCTTGGACTTCCAACTAACAAGACTGTATCCCATAAGAACCAAATACCCACTAATTGACCTTCTTGAATTAGAATAAGCTGGTCAATATGAATCACAATAAGCAGTAATAGTAGGATCAGACTTGTTAGAGATGAAAATTCCTAAAGTAGGATCTAGCATAAGATATCTAAGAACATGGTAAGTAGTCTTCATGTGTGGTTCTCTAGGAGATTGCATTAATTGGCTAAGATGTTGAACACTAATGCTATATCCATTCTTGTATGTGTGAGGAAATTAAGTTTCCCAACTAACTTGCTATAATGAGTGGGATCTGATAACATTTCTCCATCAGTGGCCTTAAGTTTTTCAGTAGAATCAAGTGGTGATGTTGCAACTCTGTAGTTTAAAATATCAAACTATTTCAGAAGATCAATATTAAAACTTTCTCTGGGAAAGAAGAACACCAACATCCCTATATAGTATTTGCTATCCTCGGAAATAGTGTAACTGGCTAAGATCCTATATTTTGAATTGATCATGCAAGAAACTCTTCAATGAATAGATCTCTTCCAAGTCTGTACTTGTCATGATCACATCATCCACATATATAGAAACAAAAACTAAATAGCATCCCTTTCTTTTATAGAAAAGTGAGTAGTCACTATTTGAATGTGTATAACCCTTTGGACATAGACTATTGCCAGTTTGTCATACCACTATCTACTGGCTTGTTTTAGTCCATATAGAGACTTTTTGAGTCTGCAAAGTAAGTTGTTGTTTTTGTCCACCATACCCTTTGGCATTGTCATGCATACTTCCTAAATTCAAATCACCATGAAGCAAAACATTATTCACATCCAACTAGTATAAACTCCAACCCGTTTTTTTACAGCCAGACAAATCAAATTTCTCAGTGGTCATTTTTACTATAGGTGAGAATGTTTCAGTATAATCAATCCCAACTTGTTGTATATATCCCTTTACCACCAATCTGTCCTTGAACCTCTCTACACTACCATCAACTTAGTGCTTAATTTTATACACCCACATACATCCAATGGCATTCTTACCTACTTGCAAGGGGAATAGTTCCCACGTATCATTTGTATATAGTGCCTCAAATTCTTGTGTCATTGCCATTTTCCAAGCAGGATTCAAGATTGCCTTAGCATAACAGGAAAGTTCACTCTCATGTGAAATAGCCTTTACTAGCTGCTGGATACTGGAACATAAAGTGGTAAAACAAACATGCTCATGATTTTAAAGGAATGAGGCAACAAAATGTTTTGTTCATGTGGTGATGTGGTGGAGTGTAGGTTAGGCAGTGTAACACTTTGAAAAACCAAGACGTGTTGTAAAACCTAACATAGGTGTCATGAGTTCTAACTACTGTTTTAAGTCCATTTTAATGAATTTAGTTTATTTAGGAAGTTTAAGAACCAAATCGTTCATGATGTCCAGAAGTTGGTTCAAGGAGGTACTAGTGTGCCTTAGCCTATTTGACTAGCTTTTAGGAGTCGGAAATGTATTAAAATTTAGTGGAAAGTTATATAACAGGTTTTAGGTTGTTTCATAGTCAAAACGTCCGGGTACGACTCCCCAATGATCAACCAAGGGCCCTTAAACAGGACCCCTGCAGGTTGAGGCAACACTGGCTGCTGTGCATCGATGAGGCAGTCAATGACCCATGTGTGGAATTACGGGGCTTTGATGCCACCGTTATCATACACTTAGCCAAGTTGAGGAAGCCCCTCGCCTGCCCAGTCTGTGAACTCACCTGCGGAGTGCAGGACGAAGGGGAAGCAGCCGTCGACTCACAGACGACCCATTGGCGGGGCTCCATCAGTGAGGGGTCTTCCATTGCTGCACATTTTAATGTTAATTCAATTAATTAATTAAGTGGTTTAGGTTTTAGTTAGGGATTAAGGTGTAACAAACCTAAAAATGGATATGCTAAGTAATGCTTAATGTGTCTAGATTGCCTACAATTAGACCCGGTTCACACGGATTGATGCGCGTAGAACAAGACCGCTGAACCCTTGCAACAGAAAATCCAACTCACTTGGGGAGTTAGTTGATCTAGGGAATGTTTGGATCCCAAATATGAAGATTTACCGGGATGAGTCTTTACCGGATTTAAAAAGGGGAAATCTTAAGTTTGGAGGCTCTAGGGGTAAAATGGTCTTTTTCCAGGATAAGAGTAGTATCGTAATTACCCTAAATATGTAATTAATTAATTAATCAATAAGGTTGAGGGGCAATTTGGGGAGAGAGGGACAAAAATTGCCTTTTTGAGTGAAGTCTTGCTCCACCAGGGTTCGAACCTAGGTGGAAGCAATGATTTAAATTGTTTTTATTTAAATTGGTAAATAAACTTAATTAATTAATATTTATTAGCTTACTTAATAAAAAATAAAATCAGATTCTTTACAAAGTTAAGGAGAGTCCTAGTTTGACTAAGTCCTTACCTAAGCCTAAACTACTTTCATGTTTCACTCTCTCACGTCTATCTCACTTCACGATCATTCTCTCTTCTTCATTCACGTTCTATCTACCAAAATAAGTTCAAGAATAGAAAAATTGACCAAATTTCTTCACACTTGAAGAAGTCATAACGAAACATAAAAACAAACAACTAATCAATCACGTTAGGCAAAGAGAGGGTTGTTCGTCGAATTGGGGTTGAGGTTTTCGGTGTTGGACGTGAATTTGGAGGAGAAACTTTGGGCATCAGGTCAAGGTTTGAACGTCGAAACGGTATGGGTTCTCTTCTCTCTTGGTCCCTTTCCCAAGAGACCCCTTCAGGTTCAATATATTCAAATCCGAAAACTAGGGTTGTTCCCCGTTGCATGTCCCTATCACTAGCTGCCAATGATTCGTAGGTTGGGTATATTTGCTGGTAAATATTAGCCATGTGTTGTATTTTAGTGATGAATATGTTCATGAATGTGTGTTTGAAATCGTATGAATGACAACCTATGTTATCCGAAACTATGTGTACGTGTGTGCAATGTGAACTGTGACTATGTTCTCTTGTGTTTACGACTCTAAAATATAATGTTATGGTCGTATCCTTACGTGCACAAACTTATGTAAATCGTGATGTTCATATGAAGTGTAATGTGGCTGAATTGAGTGAGAAACTCTTGGCTAACGAATCCATGAAAATGCACCTAAAACGTTCTAAATGAAAATTTTCCCTAAGAACTAACGTGTAATGTGATGAAAAAGATGCTGAAAAACTACAAAATTCCAGCTACAAGTTGATGGACTTCGGTCACATTGAAGTAGTTCAAAATGTTATGAAAAACGAATCAAAACAAGTGAGGTCATGGAAATTGAACCCGTGACCTCACCATGTTAAAAACCATGAAAATAAGTGAGTTAAAAATAATGTGGTGAGGGGGATTCGAACTGTGATCTTGGCTGGAAAATGGAATAATGAAAATAAGAAATGAGAGGAATGGGATTAGAACCCACAACCTCTCGGTTAGAATATGGA
Source organism: Solanum habrochaites (assembly GCA_027704765.1). NCBI lineage: Eukaryota > Viridiplantae > Streptophyta > Magnoliopsida > Solanales > Solanaceae > Solanum > Solanum habrochaites. Next base: position 43,727,969 of record JAKWJA010002493.1, on the reverse strand, counting down.
ATAAAAAGAAAAGAAATATTCAGGCGAGTGGGAATCGAACCCACGACCTCTAGGCGGAAAAAGGGAATATAAAAAGAAAAATAAAGTGAGGCTGTGGGGATTCGATCCCACACCCTCACAGTCAACTAGGAAAAGTCAAGAACAAAAGAAAATAAAATAAATGAGGTTGTGGGGGATCGATCACACAACCTCTCGGTCCCAAGACAAGCGAATGAGAAAGAAAGAAAAATAAGAAAAAAAAGAGATGAAGACGTTGGGGCTTGATCTCGAGTCCCTAGTCGTGTGGACAAAAAATAAAATAAAAAGAAAAATGTAAGTATTGTTCAAGGGATTCGAAATCGGGTTCCCTTGCTGATACACTCAAACTTACTTCTCAAATAAGAAGTAAAACGGTCGTGTCAAGTAAATAACCCAACTAGTGAGGTTGGGATCGTTCCCACGAAGAAAATAGTCTAGACTTAACTTCAACCTGTTATTACTATTTTTTGGTCAATGACTTCCTTGGAAAGTAATAACATAAAAAGGGGGGTTTCTATTTATAAATGAGTAAAATTAATTAACAAACTTGACAGAGACACTTAACAACTTTGAATGTTGGATTTTAATCAATTAATCAAAGAAACTAGGGTTTACGTGTTCCCCACAGGTTCATAACTTAATAACTCTAACTATAACAATTCTTTCCTAGTATCTTGCATGCAAAGTGATAAGTTATGTATTTCTAAATCCTTGGTCCGGCATCTAGAAAATCTCACTCCGCACCTTGGTCCGGCTACCTGTGTTGGTATCCTAACCCTTATCCTTACCTCATATTAAGCATCGTATTCGATATTTGACTAAGTTATTACCTCGTACCAATCAATACTAGCCTATTAGATAGTATACACTAAATCTATGTTAATAATTCGTTTCCTATTATCTACCTCCTTGGTCCGGCAAGTAGCATATAGGCGAGTTCTAACGTTGGCCATCCGTTAAAAGGACTTCTAGCGAAAGAATTATTAATACATGCAAGACACTATTCTAGAATTGTTATTTTAGTTAGGGTATATCTCATTATTTGCCTATGGTTCCCACAACCCTAGTTATGGAGTTTAGTTACTCATAGCCATAAATACAATATTCAAATATAATAGATAAGAATTCATTTACTTACTTCAATGAGAAAGAGTAAAATACAAAAGTTTGCTTGATTAATCTCCAAAAATCATTTGCAAGAATCTCAAAGTAATCAATAATCTCACAAAAAGTCTAATGATTATCAAGAATCTCACAATACAATGTTTACCAATACAGAGATTAACAATATAAGAGTCTAACTATCTGGTGTCTAACAATACGGAGTCTAACCTCAAAAAACGAGGTTTTTTGAACTATTTATAAAAAAACAAAAACCTAATTAAACAAGGATTCTAATTGTTGGAAATTTGCCAAAACGCGGCTGGGTCGATGGACCACGCGACGGACCGTCATAGACTCCGTCGTCCCATACTTGTGCAATTTCTTATGCTACTCTCTTCATTCCCCTCGACGGTAAGTATGACGGACCGTCATAGGCACAACGGTCTGTCGAGGGTGTTCGTTTCACAAGACGGACCGTCATAGCCACGACAGACCGTCACAAGCTTCGTAACCCCAGACTTGGTCAGACTTCCCCATCTTCCTTTAGCAGCTTTACTACGCTGCCACCTACGGACCGTCACAAGCACGACATACCGTCATAAGCTCCGTAGGTGGTCTCTTCTGCATTTCTTCGCTCTAAATCTTTGCATTCAGCTTTGGATAGATTTCCTGCAAAACAAAGAGAAACTTATATAAAAATTAGAACAAAAAGGATTTTGTACACACTAAACTTAAGGAAAAAGTATTAATAATACCGTGAAACCACGGTATATCAACACCCTCAACTTAAATTCGTTGTTTGGTCTCAAGCGACGCACTATGACTCAATACAAAATCTTTGTACAATAGTATCCATGTTTTATCCTTTGCAATCATTTCGGCTATCAATCCCAATAATCTCATCAAATCTATGCCTGCTATCACTATTAGGCTTGAATTATGTGGGATCAGAACAGACACAGACTCACCATGCCACTAAACACCTATCTCTTCAATTTCTCACCGAGGGTGATAAAATTCTGGTATTGCAACTAGTGTCCTCACTTTAAAAACAAAATCCTCCTTTTCACACAATGATTTCAGTTTGTGTATAAGGATTACTTTTCAACACTCGCTCTCAGAAACAAGTCACACATTCATACCTATTTACATAAGCTTGCCCTTATTTTCACTGCCTTAAGTTCGCTATACAACCCTTAGGATCACGATAGGACTTTTTTAGCTAGTAACATAGGCTTGGGTCATGGTAAGGTATACCTGGAGAAGCCATGTGAAGTCCACTCGAATCCGGCTATCATCGCCGCCATCAACAATGCTCGATACCAGGTAACGATGTTATCAACAGCTGTGGGGGAAATGCAGTGACGGACAAGCAGCCACAAGAACTTTGCTGTGNAACGTGAGGTTGGCCTTCTTGATGGCCCCCTTAGGCTCAGTCACCCAATCGTCACCCTCTCCATCTACTTACAGGTGCAGGGCCATCCACCTCTTGGTGGTCTCTCTCAGTGATGGCTCGCGCAAGAATTGGCCATCCTTAACTATCTGCCAGCGGTAGTCAAACTTGGCAGTGAGGGGGGTCCGAGTAACATCAACAGTCTCGCCGTATAGAAACTGGCGGATGGCTGGAAGGAAATGTCAACCTGTACGCCCCGTACTCGGACCTGCTTCAGTGGAGCCTGTTTAGCAGGGGAAGCCCGCCTATCAATCTGTGATCGGAGAGTCGCTACGTAGGATGCGTAGAACTCTCGGACCATTTCTTCACTGTATCGTCCCAACGAACGTGCTGTCCACTCCAGGCGATGCCTGGTGAAGAGGTTGTGGATCTCACGCATCGTTGGGAGACTCCCTGTAAGGACCCGCCGCTCCAAGGTGAGTGTTCGAGTCATCACTCCTTTATCAGTCAGGAACTTGGTGTCGGAGTAGACTTGAAATTGCCCGTCGACACACCACTGGTTGGGCTGGTCAGTGGCTGGGGTGGGAACCTGAGCTGGTGAGCCTGATGTAGATTCTGAACTTTCAACCTCATCAGACGAGGTCGACGCTGCAGCGGTGGCGGGTGCGGGAACCTCAGCAGAGCCGGAGGCTTCCTCGGACCATGATACTCCTAAGGACCCAGACGCTCCTTCTTCATTTGTGGCTGACCCAGAGGGTGTGCCAGTCAGTGTGCGCTCCTCATCAGACTGTGAGGCAGTGACTAAGCCGGACGCCACCTTTTTGGGTGTGGCTCAGGGAGCACGTGCAGCACGAGAAGGTGTGGAAGTGCCTGGGGGCACATACTCAGAGTCACGCTCATCATCAGAGCCGATGACCATGCGGGCAGATGGGGCGACATACTTTAATTGCCCGCGTGCGTAGATTCGGTCTTGCTTGGGTGCCTGATATACCGTGGTTTCACGGTATAATTAATGCTTTTTCCTTAAGTTTAGTGCGTCCAAAATCCCTTTTTGTGCTAATTTTTATACAAGTTTTCTTTGTTTTGCAGGAAATCTGTCCAACGCTAAATGCAGAGAGTTTGAGAGAGAAATGCAGAAGAGACCACCTACGGAGCTTATGACGGTCCGTCATGACTGTGACGGTCCGTAGGTGGCAGCGTAGAGAAGCTGCTGAAGGAAGATGGGGAAGTCTGACAAGTGTGGGATTACGAAGCTTGTGACGGTCCGTCCTGCAGGTTCGTCGTGAAGATCAGAGAAGTGATCCCAGTACCCAAATTCCAAGAAGTGAAGTCTTTTGAAACGAAACCCTCGACGGACCGTTGTGCCTATGACGTTCCGTCACACTTGCCGTTGAGGGGAATGAAGAAAGCAGCAGATGAAATTGCACCAAGTATGGGACGACGGAGTCCACGATGGTCCGTCATGACCACGACGGTCCGTCGCGTGGTCCGTCGACCCAGCCGCGTTTTGGCAGATTTCCATGAATTATAACCCTTGTTTAATTAGGTTTTTATTTTTCATATAAATAGCTCGAAAAACCTCGTTTTTGAGGTTAGACTCTGCAAGATTAGAAATCATATTATTAGACTGTGTTGATTAGTGTTTGATTCTTTGGAGATTCTTACAAGTAATTTTGGGTGATTAATCAAGCAATTTTTCGGACTTTATTCTTTCTCATTGAAGTAAGTACATGAATTCTTATTTACTATATTTAAATATTGTGTTTATGGATATGAGTAACTAAACTCCATAACTAGGGTTGTGGGAACCATAGGCAAATAATGAGATAAACCCTAGCTAAAATAACAATTCTAGAAAAGTGTCTTGCATGTATTAATAATTCTTTCACTTAGAAGTCTTTTTAACGGATGATCAACATTAGAACTCGCCTTAATGCTACTTGCCGGACCAAGGAGGTAGATAATAGGAAAAGAATTATTAACATAGATTTAGTGTATAATATATAATAGGCTAGTATTGATTGGTACGAGGTAGTAACTTAGTCAAATATCGAATACGATGCTTAATATGAGGTAACGATAAGGGTTAGGAAAGCAACACACGTAGCCGGACCAAGGTGCGGAGTGAGATTTTCTAGATGCCGGACCAAGGATTTAGAAATACATAACTTATCACTTTGCATGCAAGATACTAGGAAAGAATTGTTATAGTTAGAATTATCAAGTTATGAACCTGTGGGGAACACGTAAACCCTAGTTACTTTGATTAATTGATTAAAACCCAACTTTCAAAACTGTTAAGTGTCTCTTTCAATTTCGTTAGTTCTTTTTACTTATTAGGAAATACAAACCCCCCTTTTTACATTTTTATGTTTTTACTTTCTAATGAAGTTATCAACCAAACAATAGTAATAACAAGTTAAAGTTAAGTCTAGACTATTTTCCTCGTGGGAACGATCCCAACCTCACTAGTTGGGTAATTTACTTGACGCGACCGCTTTACTTCTTATTTGAGAACCGACATGTTTATATCTTTTGAACATAGTTTAATTCTAGAGCATGATGGCTAAAATGATATCCTGATAAACTGAAAATAATGCATGACAGGGCATAGTAACTGACAATTGTGTGTCTCTAAGCGTGAAATAGAGTTACACCATTGCATTACCCTAAGTCTTTAATTCGAACTAGGTGTCTAATAATCTGGTATAGTGATGACATGTCAAGTGAGAGTGAGGAAATTTGAATAGTCCACTATCGGTACTGATCTAGAACTTGCCTGGTTAGTCCTGCTAAAAGTAAGCTGTAACAAATAATTAGGAAAGGATCATAGGCCCTTATTCAAGAAAGCCCATTTCTAACCCAAATAAAAGAAACCGAATGAAATTTTTCCTTCTTTGATCCAAATAATCTGAGCTTAAATTACACCGTTCTTTTTCACCCTAACTGATCTTTTCGGGGAACAATGTGTTGGCCCTGGTTCCTCCTTGGACATGTGCACCTCAGCTCATGCCAAAAGCATAAGTTGAGGGTGGCTAATACAGTAAACAACCTTCGTTTTGGCCCTGACCCAACTTTGGGTATTGTGCACCTTGACTCATGGCAAAGCCATGAGTTGAGGGTGGCTATTATGAGGAATGCTCTGGAAAGTGGGGTTGAAAGAACAAAAGAGAGAGAAAGAACAAAAGTAAAGTGACTCAGAATTCGTTGAAACAAAAGTAAAGAAAAAGAAAAATCACTTACACAAATGAAGAAAGAAGAGAAAATTTAGCAAAGGGAAAGAGTATGAGAAACTGGGCGAGATAAGATGATAAAAAGGGAAGGTTTAGACGATATGTCAAGGAGGGAAAAAAGTCACTAACGTATACCTAAAAATGTACCTACCTAACCCTGAGCCTATGTTACAAAATTAAAAAGTCCTATCGTGATCCTAAGGGTTGTATAGCGAACTTAAGGCAGTGAAAATAAGGGCAAGCTTATGGCAATAGGTATGAATGAGTGTGACTTTGTTCTGAGAGCGAGTGTTGAAATGTAATCCTTATACTCAAACTGAAATCATTGTGTGAAAAATGAGGATTTTTGTTCTAAAGTGAGGACATTAGTTGCAATACTAGAATTGTTAGCACCTCGGTGAGAAATTGAAGAGGATAGGTGTTAGTGCATGGTGAGTCTTTGTCATGTTCGAATCCCACAAAATTCAAGCCTAATAGTGATAACATGCATAGATTTGATGAGATTAATCGGGATTGATAGCCAAATGATTGCAAAGGATAAAACATGAATACTATTGTACAAGGATTGTGTAGTGAGTCATAGTGCGTCGCTTGAGGACAAACAACGAATTTAAGTTGAGGGTTTTGATATATCGTGGTTTCACGGTATAATTAATTCTTTTTCCTTAAGTTTAGTGCGTCCAAAAGACCTTTTTTTGCTAATTTTTATACAAGTTTTCTTTGTTTTGCAGGAAATCTGTCCAACGCCAAATGCGGAGAGTTTGAGAGAGAAATGCAGAAGAGACCACCTACGGAGCTTATGACGGTCCGTCATCACTGTGACGGTCCGTCATCACTGTGACGGTCCGTAGGTGGCAGCGTAGAGAAGCTGCTGAAGGAAGATGGGGAAGTCTGACAAGTGTGGGATTACGAAGCTTGTGACGGTCCGTCATGGCTATGACGGTCCGTCCTGCAGGTTCGTCGTGAAGATCAGAGAAGTGATCCAGTACCCAAATTCAAAGAAGTGAAGTCTTTTGAAACGAAACCCTCGACGGACCATTGTGCCTATGACGGTCCGTCACACTTGCCGTTGAGGGGAATGAAGAAAGCAGCAGAAGAAATTGCACCAAGTATGGGACGACGGAGTCCACGACGGTCCGTCATGACCACGACGGTCCGTCGCGTGGTCCGTCGACCCAGCCGCGTTTTGGCAGATTTCCATGAATTAGAACCCTTGTTTAATTAGGTTTTTATTTTTCATATAAATAGCTCGAAAAACCTCATTTTTGAGGTTAGACTCTGCAAGATTAGAAATCATATTATTAGATTGTGTTGATTAGTGTTTGATTCTTTGGAGATTCTTAAAAGTAATTTTGGGTGATTAATCAAGCAATTTTTGGACTTTATTCTTTCTCATTGAAGTAAGTACATGAATTCTTATTTACTATATTTAAATATTGTGTTTATGGATATGAGTAACTAAACTCCATAACTAGGGTTGTGGGAACCATAGGCAAATAATGAGATAAACCCTAGCTAAAATAACAATTCGAGAAAAGTGTCTTGCATGTATTAATAATTCTTTCGCTTAGAAGTCTTTTTAACGGATGATCAACGTTAGAACTCGCCTTAATGCTACTTGCCGGACCAAGGAGGTAGATAATAGGAAAAGAATTATTAACATAGATTTAGTGTATACTATCTAATAGGCTAGTATTGATTGGTACGAGGAAGTAACTTAGTCAAATATCGAATACGATGCTTAATATGAGGTAACGATAAGGGTTAGGAAAGCAACACACGTAGCCGGACCAAGGTGCGGAGTGAGATTTTCTAGATGCCGGACAAGGGATTTAGAAATACATAACTTATCACTTTGCATGCAAGATACTAGGAAAGAATTGTTATAGTTAGAATTATCAAGTTATGAACCTGTGGGGAACACGTAAACCCTAGTTACTTTGATTAATTGATTAAAACCCAACTTTCAAAACTGTTAAGTGTCTCTTTCAATTTCGTTAGTTCTTTTTACTTATTAGGAAATACAAACCCCCCTTTTTACATTTTTATGTTTTTACTTTCTAAGGAAGTTATCAACCAAACAATAGTAATAACAAGTTAAAGTTAAGTCTAGACTATTTTCCTCGTGGGAACGATCCCAACCTCACTAGTTGGGTTATTTACTTGACACGACCGCTTTACTTCTTATTTGAGAAGTAAGTTTGAGCGTATCAGTGCCATAGTAGATAGTACCTGCAAAGGATCAATATTAGTACGAGTAGTAGCAAACAAGACAAGCGAAACCATACGAAATAAAACATTGAAAATAGTATGTCATTGCTGTAGAAACAGTGACACACGACGAGCCTGGTGACGGCCCGTCGTGACTATAACGGACCGTCGTGTTTTACTTAGACTATGTATATATAGAGAACCCTGAATAAGAGTCTCTGACTATCATGACGGTATGTGCAGGACGGATCGTCATAGGTACAACGGTCCGTCGTAGGACACTTGAAAAAAATATGGAGACCCTTAGCAGAGGGGTCTCTGACCGTCATGACGGTTGTGCAGGACGGACCGTCGTGAAGACGACGGTCTGTCATATGTGTCCGTTGGGGAACATTCAGGAAAAAAATTGAGAGACCCTTAGAAACAGGGTCTCTGACAACCGTAACGGTTGTGCAGAACGGACCGTCGTGAAGACGACGGTCCGTCACATGTGTCCGTTGGGACAGGGTGCTAGGGATTTTGGAACAGACCCTACGACGGTCCGTCGTGGGTACGACGGTCCGTCATCGGGGTCTCGTTCGGACTAACAGTTCCAGAACTGGGGTACCCTATGCATCCCTGATGAACCCACATCAAGCTTGTAGTGTTTTGGACCCACATTTGTCTATCCCAACTACCTAGGAAACTAGCAATGCAATAGCACCTATGGCTAGGGTTGTCAACATGGCAATTTCGAACATTGTGAAACTAGGTTAGACAGAATCATATAAAGGAAACATAATATGACGAAGAACTAAGCTAATACTAACTAATAAACAAAAATGCAAGATAAATGAGTAAAAATTAGAGACACATACCTTAGAAATGGAGAAAAACAACTAGACAAGGACTCGGTGGCCAGGCAGACACCCACAGCAGCAGTTCTGACTAGTAGATTAATACTTTTGGGGCTTTGGAGAATTGGGGGGGGGGGGGGGGGCAATGATCGATGGTTGATAGAGGAATGGATTGTGGAAGTTGAGAAGGAAAGAGTAATGGGAGAAATAATGAAGTAATCGGGGTGAAATGAGGGGTTGGGGGGTTTAAACGTTCTAACTTTTAAAAAGACTCCACCTGGGTCGGGTCGGGTACGACTCATTAATCACGCGACGATTCCCCAACGACGGTCCGTCGCAGTTGTGACAATCCATCGTTGGTTCCGTCGTGTGTGACCTATTTTGAAAATAACAGAAAGACGTACTTGGTACGACGGAGGCATACGACGGTCCGTCGCAGGCGCAACGGTCCATCGATGTATCCGTCAATGACTGCTGCAGAGTAGTTTTCTGCCGAATTTCCTGGTGATGTGCCTGCAAATTTAAAAACCCATTAGTAGAAAAATGCTACCATTACAAAAAAGACTATAAGTATTGGGTTGCCTCCCAACAAGCGCCTGATTTAATGTCGCGGCACGACTGGGGACCCTTGATTACTCAGACTTCATCAAGATGGTATGCCTCTATCACTTCATTCCCCGATGCTTTTTGCCCAAAATAGAGTTTTATTCTATCTCTATTCCTCTTAAACCGCACTACCTCCTTGGCTTTTAACTCAACTGCTCCATGAGGGAATACTTGGGTAATCAGGTAAGGGCCAGTCCATTTAACTTGAGCTTGCCCAGAAGACAAGGCACCCCAGAACTGTCTACAAGCACCAAATCCCCAACCATAAACTCTTGTTTTGCATTTTTCTATTCAGTCTCCTTCTTCATCTTTTCTTTGTGGGATATGGCAGATACTGATTGGAGCTCACCACTCTGCCTCATGGTCCTACAAATGTTGAAGGTCGCTTCTTCATTATTCAACCGAAATGTCATATGTCCCTTCTTCACATCAACTAATGCTCTACCTGTAGCAAGGAATGGCCTCCCAAGAATAATAGGAACTTCAAAATTGACCTCGCAATCAAGAATAAAAAAATTAGCCAGAAAGATGAATGACTCCACTTTTACTAGCACATGATGAAGTATCCCTATGGGCCGTTTCACTGTCCAATCAGCCATCAGTAGCCGCATCGCTGTGGGTTTTGGATCCCCCAAACCCAATTTCTTGTAAATCGAGAGGGGCATGAGATGTATGGTTCCCCCAGATCACATAATGCTTTTGCAAAATGTAATGACCCAATTGTACAAGGAATAGTGAACGTACCAGGATCTTCTTTCTTTTGTACGAGGGATCTTGTAGCAATAGCACTACAATGCTGCAGTCTATCATCATCCTCGAAAGTGACCGATCTTTTCTTGGTGACCAGATCTTTCATAAATTTGGCATAACCGGGCATTTGTTCTAGAGCTTCTACCAAAGGGACATTGATAGAAAGCTGCTTCAACATTGTTATGAAATGCCGGTATTTACCATCCTCGGTCTTTTTCACTAATCTCTGAGGGAAGGGTAGTGGTGGCCTAGGCATGGGAATTACCTTGATAGTTACTTTTGCATCTTTTCCATAACTTTCCTCTGCTTCACCACTACCCTTTACCACATTATCATTATCCTTTCTCACATTTTCCTCAGTAGATGGCATAGGTGGGTCAATGGTTTGCTTACCACCCCGAGTAGTGATTGCCGTACAGTGCACAACATTCTTTTGATTTTGGACACCGTTTCTAGGAAAAGTGCCCGTTTGCCGTGTGTTCAGTGACGCAGATAATTGGGCCATTTGCAACTCGATCTTCTTAATCGAAATTGCATGTGTATCAAATTTTTGCCCAATAGTAGCGAAATCACACCTCAACTCTTTAATGTGTTCATCACTAGTGTCGAACCTCCTCATCATTTTGTGCAACATATCCTCAACTCGCGCCATACTATCTCCACCATCCCTAGGAGTAACTTCACGATTTTGAGGAGGTACATAGGGCACATTCCTATCGTTTCTATTAGAATAGTTACCCCTGTTAAATTTGTTGTCGCGGTTGTAGTTTCCATCACGGACATAATGACCCTCACAATTGTAGTTACCATAGTTCCGACCTTGGTTCCCTTGACCTTGGCGCCAATTATCCTGATTTGAGCATTGGGCGCTTGGTCGGAAACCCCCCGTCTGCTCATTTACTGCATAAGTATCCTCCGCATAATAGCTCTCAGCATTAGGAGGTGGTGGTTTAGCCAAGTAGTTGACTGCATTTATCTTTTCTTTACCCCCTGTGACATGTTTTAGTACCAACCGAAGCTCAGTTCTCATCTGAGCCATTTCTTCACGAATCTCATCTGTGGCTGGGTTGTGAGTGGACTGTACTGCGAAGGTGTTTCTCCCTGTATCAGACTTCCTAGTGCTCCAAGATTTGTTATTCCGGGAGATTTTCTCTAATTTTTCAGCAATTTCAACATAAGGACACTCCCCATAAGATCCACCTGCTATAGTGTCCAACACCGCTTTATTGTTATCATTCTGTCCCCGATAGAAGTATTCCTTCAGTGACTCATCATCTATACGGTGATTTGGAACACTTCTCAAGAATGAGGTGAATCTATCACAAGAACTACTAACTGACTCTCCTGGTAGTTCCACAAAGTTATTCATTCTGTCTTTGTGGTTTAGTTTCTAGGAGACTTGATAGTAGCGTGCTAAGAAGACATCCCTTAGTTGGTTCCAAGTGAAGATTGAATTGTATGGGAGCTCAGTGAACCACATAGAAGCCTCTCCCGTCATTGAGAGAGGAAACACTCTAAGCCCTATTACATCTAGATCCAAATCAGGCCTCCCCACACAACTTTTACACACTGCCCTTACCTTAGCTATATGGGCATGTGGATCCTCAGAAGGTAGCCCTGAAAACAAACCTCTAGCAGTGAGCATTTGCATCAGGCTACTAGTTACCACAAAGGTGTGGCCTGTGGGTAGAGGGGTCAAGACAAGTGGCCCATCCGAGTCTGCTAGTTATCATACCCTCTGTAGTATGCTTGGGGCCGTGGAACGGGATTTTGTCCCCTCTGTTGATGTTCACCCGGAGCATCGGGTAACATCTGACCATGAACATCGACCGGAGCTGGGATGTTCTAGTTCGGATCATCATCATTTATTCCTAAGTTTTGATTCATATTGCGTAGTGTACGCTCTAACTCGTGATCGTAGGGAAACAAGGGTTCTCTTCCTCTCCGTGTATTTGGAATACAAGGAGAATAGTTCTGAAAAGAAATCAAAAACAATAAAACAAAGTAAAATCAAGAAAATATGAACTAAACTATAGTAATAAGTTCAAGTTAATCTAAAAGCTAGATTCCTTGGCAACGGCACCAAAATTTGATACGCTCAAACTTACTTCTCAAATAAAAAGTAAAGCGGTCGTGTCAAGTAAATAACCCAACTAGTGAGGATGGGATCGTTCCCACGAGGAAAATAGTCTAGACTTAACTTCAACCTGTTACTACTATTGTTTGGTCAATGACTTCCTTGGAAAGTAAAAACATAAAAACGGGGGTTTCTTTTTCTAAATGAGTAAAATTAATTAACAAACTTGACAGAGACACTTAACAACTTTGAATGTTGGATTTTAATAAATTAATCAAAGTAACTAGGGTTTACGTGTTCCCCACAGGTTCATAACTTAATAACTCTAACTATAACAATTCTTTCCTAGTATCTTGCATGCAAAGTGATAAGTTATGTATTTCTAAATCCTTGGTCCGGCATCTAGAAAATCTCACTCCGCACCTTGGTCCGGCTACGTGTGTTGGTATCCTAACCCTTATCCTTACCTCATATTAAGCATCATATTCGATATTTGACTAGGTTATTACCTCGTACCAATCAATACTAGCCTATTAGATAGTATACACTAAATCTTTGTTAATAATTCTTTTCCTATTATCTACCTCCTTGGTCCGGAAAGTAGCATTAAGGCGAGTTCTAACGTTGGCCATCCGATAAAAGGACTTCTAAGCGAAATAATTACTAATACATGCAAGACACTATTCTAGAATTGTTGTTTTAGTTAGGGTTTATCTCATTATTTGCCTATGGTTTCTACAACCCTAGTTCTAGAGTTTTGTTAATCATAGCCATAAACACAATATTCAAATATAGTAGATAAGAAGTCATGTACTTACTTCAATGAGAAAGAGTAAAATCCAAAAGTTTGCTTGATTAATCTCCAAAAATCACTTGCAAGAATCTCAAAGTAATCAATAATCTCACAAAAAGTCTAATGATTATAAAGAATCTCACAATATAATGTTTACCAATACGGAGTTTAACAATCTAAGAGTCTAACTATCTGGTGTCTAACAATACGATGTCTAACAATACGGAGTCTAACCTCAAAAATGAGGTTTTTCGAACTATTTATAAAAAAACAAAACCTAATTAAACAAGGATTGTAATTGTTGGAAATCTGCCAAAACGCGGCTGGGTCGACGGACCACGCGACGGACCGTCGTGGTCACGACGGACCGTCATAGACTCCGTCGTCCCATACTTGTGCAATTTCTTCTGCTGCTATCTTCATTCCCCTCGACGGCAAGTATGACGGACCGTCATAGGCACAACGGTCCGTTGAGGGTCTTTGTTCAACAACACTTCAACTGTTGGAATTTGGGTACTGAGATCACTTCTCTTAACTTCACAACGAACCTGCAAGATGGACCGTCATAGCCACGACGGACCGTCACAAGCTTCGTAACCCCACACTTGGTCAGACTTCCCCATCTTCCTTCAGCAGCTTTACTACGCTGCCACCTACGGACCATCACAAGCACGACAGACCGTCATAAGCTCCGTAGATGGTCTCTTCTGCATTTCTTCGCTCTAAATCTCCGTATTCAGCTTTGGACAAATTTCCTGCAAAACCAAGAGAAACTTATATAAAAATTAGCACAAAAAGGCTTTTGGACACACTAAACTTAAGCAAAAGTATTAATAATACCGTGAAACCACGGTATATCACTTGCCCAAATTCCGTATTGATACATAAGTCATACATGAATATATGGTTAAGAATAATGATGCCTATATATATCAAAACCGAGATCTTGGCATACATACAAGATGCATAAGTCTTGTATAACATAATCTTAGGAAGATATGAATCACTCAAACTAAATATGAATGAAGCCTCATGGTTTGTATGTATGGACCCATAAGTCTAGCATACGCTTAGAAGTAAGTGAAACTAAGATGTATGTAATAAAATGATGAAATGAACAATGAAATGATGATCCACTAGAAGGGTTAAGTAAAAGTGTGAAACACACTAAATGTCCAAGTGCATTGGCATATGATGAAATGAATAATGAAATGACGAAACTCTAGAAGGGTTAAGTAAGAGTGTGAAACACACTAAATGGCCAAGCGCATTGGCATATGAGAAACGAACATTCACGTAATAAGGGGTGGGTAACTATGAAGAGAAAATGTGCTAAAGTTAATGAATGTGGTGATAATATGATAAGAGTCTAATGTAAAAGATGAGAGCAATCTCAAATGAGCCTAAGTGAATGTTACTAAAACGTACTCACCTATGAGAGTGTAAAGTTAATGAAGAGACCAGTCTCTATGAACACTCTAATGAAAGTATTGAGAATAATACACTTTATACTAATGCTGAGATGAGAAATCATCTATTAAGATATGATGTCCTCATACTAGAAGCCAACTTCCGTGACGTATGAGTTGAATGTAATGGAACTTTATACTGAGCATCGATAGACTAGATATAAGCGGTGATTCCTTCTTTCGAGAACGGTGTAGGTTCACGTAACTCTCATGAGATGAGACTTTCTGGCATGCTAGGTATGGGTCTCCTTATATCTCCTAGTCTTCGAATCTATACTGCTAATATAGGGATCTGGCAGGGTTCAATCCCTATGTCTGATAGCATGTTTTGGGTCACTTTGGCCGGTGATTCTACCTCTTTTAGGTGTGGAGGATACACTGGATTTCATGATGCTCACATGATCTATGTCTGTTAAATTTAAAGTTCCCAATGAATGAATGAGGCCATCCTCAAATGATGCACATAATGAAATAAATGATACCAAAAGTGTTAGGATAAGATTATAAAAATGTGAGTTAGACTTAAATAATTACACTAGGTCATTCTTGATCATTGCATAACGAACCCGAGGAAAGTCTTAAACTACATCCTAGGTATAACTGGTATTCACACTAGCCTATCAACGAAATGAAATGAAGTATGTATGAATGAATGAAGCAGACTCTGTGTTTGCTAATGAAGGCTCCCTAGTTGAGGTCCCATATGTGAAGCCTCATTTTTGGAAGTCTTAATGTCACGTCCATGATTCCAAGGTCTCATGGTATATGAATGAGTGATATGAAAGATGTTATGTGCTATATGTAAAATGCTATGTGCTATGTGTAAGATTTTATGTGTTGTGTGCATTATAATAAGTATGATGATGCATGTTACTCTCATGGCATGACTTTCCTAATCCAAATTTGGAGAGCTCGCTAACTTTACTAATCCCATCTTGGAAAGTCCACTGACTTGCCTTTCCATAATCATGTTGTTAGGAAAGAGCTGTTCTTACTCATGCACGTCCGTGGTGTGTGCTTGCATATACCCATACTTATTACATGTGTGTACTAGTCCCATACAGTTCTACAATTTTGGTTTAAGCACAGATGGACGCTAGAGTTTACAGGTTGACGTTGCAGCTATCTGGATGTGGAGCTTTCATCCGTACTTTGTAGGACCTCATGTTTTCGAGGATGTGTACCTTTATTATATAGCTTAGATGTAGGCTATAGCTAGTGAAGCATGTTCCACTAGTGTTTTGTTCCACTTTTGGTCAAACTTTGTATTGGTGCCGTTTAGTAAAAATACGTTTAATCAAATTATGAACTGATTCTTTCATTTGATTATCTCTTTATTAGATGGTTGATTTGTGAACGCCTATGATGTTAAGTAGTATGTATGCATGTATGCTAAGAAGTAAAAAGATTCAAATTTTCCACTAAAATTAACCTTGATGAAGTAAGTTTTACGTATGCAGGCTTGTCTACGACCTTATAAAGGTCAATGACGCCGGTCTCGTATGGGGTCTAAATTTCGATCGTGACATAAAGGGAGACTAATTAAGTAATTTAACTCCCATATAAAGTCCCTATCCCTAATTAACATAATTACAACTCTCAAACATAAACTCTCTTCCTTCTCTCTTCTTTCTCTCTTTATTGGAAACCACCATTGAAGACTAGCAAGGAGAATGGTTTGAGGGATGGAAAGGGACGAATTCACCACCAATTCTTTATCAAACATTAAGGTATTAGATCTCTTCATATTTGACACTCATTCCTCAAAGGTTTCCTTCAAAAAGGAATTTCAAAAGTTGAGTTTTCATGTGGGTTTCATCCAATATGAAATTGAAGTTATGAATTGAGTTGTTGATGATTTATTTAGGTTATATTGAATAGATTAACATGTATTTTAACTTGATTATGTAATTTTTGATGTTTTGGTATAAATTTAAGAACATGATCCTCAACCCTAACCCTAGGTTGTGATCTTGATCAATATTGTATTTTGATCATTCAATTGACTTGGTCATTGATTAGATACTATGGTGTTATTATGAATAAATTAAAATGAGTTATAGGCCTATCATACTAGTTCTTGAGATGTGATTTAGATTATGAAGTGTATTGTGAAATTGGCCTATGTATCTTGTCTTGAACTATGATCAAGTGTTGAATTGTGTTATAGAGATGCAATTGGCCTTATTATCTTATTGGTTATCATTGTGTGATGATGTTAGTCTCGTAATTGGGTTGAATTATGGGTTGATTGTAAGACCTTGGTCGTGAATTGTGAGGAAAACTTCGTAAGTTTTAGAATCTCTATCTTTACATCAAATTGTGATTAATTTTGGTTAAGTCATGATGTTATATTGGAGTATGCCTTGTATTAGGATTGATAGGGTGGTATGATATTGAATTGAAATGTCTTTATTATGATTGTGAGGTTGGTTAAGGTGAAAATGCTATAAGAATGGTGATATATACCAATGTGCCTTATTATGAATTGATATGTAATGTGTTAACCTCACCTATATGAATTGTAAAGAAAAGACTTATACTTATCAATTCTTATTGAGCTAAAGATGATGGTGATTATACAAGGGGTAGACCCTATGACCTAATCTAAGCTATGATAGATAATTAAAGGCTTAAAGACATTTCAAAAAGGGACTTTAGCTTAGCACTGAGTGAACTAGATGGAGGAGTGTCCGTTCCCACATAGGGAAGGTAGAAGCACTACAATACTCTTGATATTGGAGACTATATTGCATGGTGAATAAAGAGGGTCCCAACTATATCTCCTAGTTCTTGAACTATGTGGTCCCCATAGTAATACTAACTAGTGGATCCACATAGTTGCTATGTTTCAAGTTTTGGTACTACCTTGGCAAGTAATCCACCTTCTTTGGTGTAGGGTTTTATGAAACCAGATTCCATACTAGCTCATGTGGTCTATGTCGGTTAGGGCAAGATGTTCCCAAAAGGTAAAATGAATTAAAGTACTTGTACTCTAACTAAGATAACCCAAGGGGTCTAGCTTATTTTAGGTAGGGTTATGTGACTCTACCTAAGCATTGCACTAGTTAGCCTTGAAGGGAGTCTTAGGAGGGTATTCTTAAATATATTTATGTTATGATGATACATGACATGTACATGATGAACTTGTACATTGTTGATACTATATGTTGATAAGTTCACTTATGAGTATGTGTTGGGTTATATTATTGAAAGAGGATGAAATGTATATTTAAATGTTATATTATGTGAAGTTGGACATTTTTTATGGTTTCTTGTTGGGTCTATTTGATTGAGTAAGGTTATGGATTTTTACTTGGTCATTACACTTTTTGATTTGATATGGATTCATGATTAGTTGTATTGGTTATTAGGATATGGTTAACTCATTGTCATTCTTGTGATGTTAATCCTTGATAATAGGGTTGTAGTAAATCATGGATTCAAGTATGTTCGGATACATATTACTTGTTTGAGTTAGTAAGCATGTTTGGTTGATTGGTATGACTTGCTTCATTTTGCATTAGACTTTTAAAATGGTAAAATGACATGTTTTTAACTTAATGTCCCTTTTAGCATGTTTTGACATTATATGTGTATATAGTCTTATACTTAGTACATGTGGAGTACTAACCAGATTTTCTTCCCTTTTCCCAAACATTTTAGGTTCCACTCGTTGAAGGCTCATTCGGGATGACTTGAAGAAGACTTGGATATTAGCTATCATCTAAGTGTGTAGGTCCTCTTTTTCCGAGGGCGATGTTGATATCTTTATTATGAAGTCTCTTGTTTTTCTAAGACTTTTATGTTCATTCCACTTTAATTTTGTACGACTTTTATAACCCTATATGTGGGTTCTTTACATTGATGTAGGGATATGCCCAAATTGCTATGATCTTTAGATGGCATGAGATTGAGACAATTTTTAAGATTATGTTCTATTTTACATATATAAGTGTGTGAAATAAAAGTAGAAGACTATGTAACCTTCCTATACGAAGAGTCTATGTATACTCGATATATATATTATGTGTATGTAGAGGTATATATAAACCTCTTAGTAGATGTAATGCAAAGTTTTATATTTTCTGCTAAATTTGACTTATGAATGTGATGATGTAAACTATAGGCTAGTCATAGTCTTATGAGAGGACGACAACGCTAGTTACATCTGGGGGTAAACCTGGATGTGACAAACTTTGTATTAGAGCATCAGGTTTATTATTGTTGAGTTTTTCTCTCTCTCTCTACCATGTTTATGTAGGTTTGTACTCTTCATTGTGAAGCGCGCCTCACTTATGAATAGGAATCTATGTGATGCCTAGGAATCGCTCCCTTTCTTGGAAATCTTATATCGTGCCATTAGAGTATACTTGTGGTTTGCTTGCATCTAATCCTATTATTGTACCTATAGTAAGAATGAACACAAGAAGGAACGTAGCAACAAGATTTGAAGAGGAAATTGCCAACGCATGAGCTCCTCCCCATGGTGATCAAGTTCCTCCACTTGAAGAAGATGCTAACATGGAGCATGCACCGGTCAATCCTCCTCCTTTGACGTATGAGAATATAAGGACCACTCTTCTCCAAATGGACCAAGCTATTACTACTCAAGCAAAAGCGGCCATGTATCAAGCCCAAGCTATCACATCCCAAGCAAACCGGGAGGTTGTGCCCCATCCTTATCAATAAAGTCACTGCATGACTTCCTGTCTTAAGGACTTCACTAGAATGTACCCTCCTACTTTCTACGGGTCTAAGATTGAGGAAGACCCCCAAGAATTCATCGATGATATCTATAAAATACTTTTGGCTATGGGGTTGTCCACGAGTGAGATGGACGAGTAGATCACTTACCAACTCAAGGATGTGATTCAAACTTGGAATGTGCAATGGAGGGATAATAGGCCCTTGAGGGGTTATCCGTTGACTTGGGATATCTTTAAGAAGACTTTTCTAGATCATTCTTTCCTAGGGAAATGTGGGAGGCAAAAGCAGTGGAGTTCATCAACCTTCGCCAAGGAGGTATAATGTTCATGAAAACTCTTTGAAATTCACTAAATTGTCAAAATATGCTCCTTCTTTGGTTTCTGATCCTAGATATGAAATGAGCCGCTTTGTGACGGTGTGGCAGATGATTTGCAAGAGGAGTGTCATTCAGCTATGTTACACGACAACATGGACATTTTTTGTCTTATGGTGCATGCCAAAAATGTCGAAGAGGCAAGGGCTAGGAGGAAAAGTAGGGATGCTTAGAGGGCAAGATCTTTTTATGGGAATTCTTCAAATAATAGGCTTGAGATACAAGACAATCGTAGGTTTAAGAAGCGAGTTTCAACTCAAGTTCCTAATAAGTTCCCAAAGGCTAGTGGTGATAGTGTGTCTAACCCTAATTCAATAAGGGGAAAGGTACTAACTCACCAAC
Organism: Solanum habrochaites; assembly: GCA_027704765.1. Classification (NCBI taxonomy): domain Eukaryota; kingdom Viridiplantae; phylum Streptophyta; class Magnoliopsida; order Solanales; family Solanaceae; genus Solanum; species Solanum habrochaites. The sequence goes on along the minus strand of JAKWJA010002493.1, from coordinate 43,708,054 downwards.
CGAGAAGCCAACTTGTGGAAAGTGTGGTAAGAGGCATTATGGTGATTGCCTTCAAGGAACAGATAATTGTTTTGGTTGTGGCAAGAGTGGGTACAAGGTGAGGGATTGCCCTAATGTGAGGATTCAAGACAAGTGTAGTGGTCAAGCTCAAATAAGTGGTTCTAGTGATGCTCCAAAGAACAACCGCTTCTATGCTCTCCGCTCTAGGGTTAGCAAGAGACTTCTCCCGACGTGGTGACCAGTATGTTAAAAGTCTTCTCTATTAACGCTTATGCCTTACTTGATCCTGGTGCTACTTTATCATTTGTTACACTTCTTGTAGCTAAAACATTTGATATTTTGCCTGACATTTTGCATGAACTTTTCATAGTGTCTACATCGGTGAGTGAGTCGGTTGTTGCTAAAGAGTGTACAAAAATTGTCCTAAAATGTTTCCCAATAGAGTTTCTTATGTTGATCCAGTAGAACTTGATATGTATGATTTTGATATTATATTGGGTATGGATTGGTTGCATGCATATTTTGCCTCCATTGATTGTAGCACAAGAGTGGTGAGGTTTAACTTTCCAAAAGAGCCCATTGTAAAGTGGAAGGGGGGAAACTCTATTCCTAGAGGCCGTAACATCTCTTGTCTAAAAGCATGCAAATTGATCTCAAAGGGGTGTCTATATCACATAGTAAGAGTCTAAGATTTAGACTCCGAAATTCCTCCCATTGACTCGGTACCCGTAGTGAGTGAGTTTCCAGAGGTCTTCCAAATGACCTTCCCGGTATTCCTCCCGAATGGGAAATTGATTTTGGTATTGATTTGCTACCAGATAAAAATCCCATTTTAATTCCTCCTTATCGGATTGTTCCGTCGAATTGAAGGAGTTGGATGCCTAACTCAAGGATTTACTAGATAAGGGTTTTATAAGGCCTAGTATTTCACCATGGGGTGCTTCGATTGTGTTTGTGAAGAAGAAAGATGGGTCCTTGAGAATGTGTATTGACTACCACCAACTCAACAAGGTCACCATTAAGAATAAGTACCCTCTCCCTCGGATTGACAACTTGTTTGATAAATTCCAACGGGTGAGCTACTTTTCAAAGATAGACTTGAGGTCAGGGTATCACCAACTTAGGGTGAGAGGTGAGGATGTACCAAAGAGTTTCCGGACTAGGTATGGCATTACGAGTTCTTGATAATGTCTTCTGGTCTCACTAATGTTTGGCGGCGTTTATGGACCTAATGAATAGGGTGTTTTGAAATTACTAGATGCATTTGCTATCGTATTCATTGACGACATCTTGGTATACTCAAAGAATCAGAGTGATCATATGGGTCATTTGAGGGTAGTATTGCAAACCCTTAAGGATCATCAATTGTTTTCCAAATATTGAAAGTGTGAGTTCTGGTTGAAGTAGGTGACATTTCTTGGTCATATCATCTGTAGTGAAGGAGTTAAGGTTGATCCAAAGAAAATAATGGCAGTGAGAAATTGGCCTAAACCATTGACTCCAACCGACATTAGGAGTTTCTTGGGTTTTTCAGGTTATTATCGGAGGTTCGTGGATGGTTTTGCATCCATTGCATCTCCTTTGACTACTTTGACCCAAAAGAGTAAGAAATTTCAGTGGTCGGAGGCATGTGAGAAAAGTTCCCAATTGTTGAAAGGTAGGCTCACTTCTGCTCCGGTATTGAGTTTACCGGAGATAACAAAAGGTTTTGTTTTGTATTTTGACGCATCCTGAGTGGTTTGGGGTGTGTGCTTATGCAACATGGGAAGGTGATAGCATACGCTTCTAGGAAACATAAAGTATATGAGAGAAACTATCCCACTCATGACCTCGAGTTAGTGGCCGTGGTGTTTTCTTTGAAAATATGGAGGAATTACTTGTATGGGGTTCATGTTGATGTCTTTATCGATTATAAGAGTCTCTAATCTATGTTTACCCAAAAAGAGTTGAACCTCAGTAAAAGGAGGTGGTTAGAGTTGTTGAAGGATTACGATATGAGTGTCCTTTATCACCCCGACAAGGCTAATGTGGTGGCCAATTCCCTAAGTGGTATGACTATGGGTAGTGTATCCTATGTTGATGAAGCCAATAAGTACCTAGCGAAGGAAGTTCATAGGTTTGCTAGGTTGGGGGTGGGTTGGAAGGTTCTCCGAATGGGGGTGCTATTGTTCATCATAACTCCTAGTCATTATTAATAGTTGAGGTGAAATCCAAACAACACCTCGACAAATCATTGATGGAGTTCAAATAATCGGTGCTCGGCAAACATAACGAGAAATTCTCCCTAGGAGGGGATGGTATTTTAAGGTGCCAGGGAGACTATCTGTTACCAATGTGGATGGGTTGAAGGAGCGAATCCTTGAAAAAACCCATGGGTCCCTTTACTCCATTCATCCAGGTTCGACAAAAATGTACCATGAACTAAGGGAGATGTATTTTGTGGAAGGTTTGAAGAGGGACATAGCGGAGTTTGTCGCTAAGTGTCCAAATTGCCAAAAAGTAATGGCTGAAAATAAAAAGCAGGGTGGCTTACTATAAGAGATCAAAATTCCTTTTTCGAAGTGGAAGATATCAATATGGACTTTGTAGCGGGTTTACCTCGGACTCAAAGGTCATATGATTCTATATGGGTGGTTGTGGAGAGGCTGACTAAGTGCGCTCGCTTTATTCCCATCAAGTCTACTTATTTGGTGGAAGATTATGCTAGGATTGACATAGATGAGATTGTGTGTCACAATGGTATTCCGTTCTCCATCATATGGGATCGGGGTGCACATTTCATATCTAGGTTTTGGAGGTCATTCCTAAAAGGTTTTGGAGGTCATTCCTAAAAGGTTTGCACATTTCACTGCTTTTCATCCCCAAATAGATGGTCAAGCGGAACACAATATTCAAAACCTTGCGGATATGCCTCGGTCTTGCATTATTGATTTCAAAGGCAATTGGGATAATCATTTGCCTTTGGTGGAGTTTGCTTATAATAATAGTTTTAATTCATCCATCTCCATGGATCCCTACGAAGCCTTGTATGGTAAGAGGTGTACGTCTCCTATTGGATGGTTTGAAGTGGGTGAACCTTTGCTTCTTGGTCCCGATTTGATTTACAAGAACATAGAGAAGGTTCACATCATAAGGAACCGTTTGCAAACGGCCTATAGTCGACAAAAGTTTTATGTCGATCATAGGAGAAGGGATTTGGAGTTTGAAAAATGTGATATGGTGTACTTGAAAATTTCACCAATGAAAAGGGTGGTCAGATTTTGAAAGAAAGAGAAATCAAGTCCTCCATATGTGGGTCAATATGAAATTTTGCAAGGGGTTGGTAAGCTGGCCTATTAATTGGAACTCCCAAGTGAATTGGCTTTGGTTCATTAGATTTTCCATATTTGTATGTTGAAGAAGTGTATTAGTGATCCCAAATCCATTCTTCCTATTAAGGGTCTTGGTGTCAAGGATAAGCTCTATTATGAGGAAGTTCCGGTTCAAATTCTTGATAGGCAAGTCAAGAAGTTAAGGAACAAAGAGGTGGTTTCCGTTAAAGTGTTACGGAAAAATGACCTAGTTGAGGGTGCAACATGGGAGGACGAGGCCAACATGAAGTCCCGTTACCCTCATATTTTTGATAATTGAGGTTAGTCATTCTTGTTAATCATATAAATATGACTATGATATGAAGTTTCTTGATTTTTGGGTGAAACTTTCGCAAAATATGTATTTTTGAATACTACATAGTGAAGTTATAGTGAATAATGCCATTGAACCTGAAATTTTTCCTTTTGGTTGTTTAGAGTTATGCTGTGAATTTTGATATGGTGAGTCTTTAAGAAATTATATGTAGCATGTTGATAAGCTGAACTTTGTGCTAATTGACTCATGTAATGTATGTTGAGCTCATGTATGTTGTGAGAAGGAAATTTCGTCACAGTGAAGTGTTTTGAGCCTTATCTGTAGTTATTGGAGTTTTAGAATTGCCCTATTAAAATGATATTATTAAAGTTGATTTTTTATTGTTGATTATTTGGGATGCTAGTCTTGAATCTATTCCTTCCTTCAAAAGAATTTTAGTCTCATTCAGGTACGAATGTTCCTTGGGGGGGGGGGGGAGATAATGTAACACTTTGAAAATCTAAGACGTGTCGTAAATCCTAACATAGGTGTCATGAGGTCAAATTACTGTTTTTATGTCCATTTTAATAAATTTAGGTCATTTTGGAAGTTTAAGAACTAAAACGTCTAAGATTGTCCATGACGTCCGGAAGTTGGTTGTAAGAGGTACTAGTGTTCCTTAGCATAATTAAATAGATTTTAGGAGTCATAAATGTATGAATTTTGGTGGAAAGGTAGATAATAGGTGTTTAGGTTGTTTCATGGTCAGAACGTTTGGGTACGACTCCCCATGGACCAACCAAGGGCCCTTGAGGAGGACCTCTACAGGTTGAGGCAACACTGCCTAAAGAAGTGTTCATCGACGAGGCTGTCAATGGACCGTGTGTGGACTGATGGGGCATTGATTCCACCTCGCCTACACAATATCTGAACTCACCTACGCAGTGCAGGACAGAGGGGGAGGTAGCAATCGACTCACAGACGGCCCGTTGGTGGGGTTCCATCTGTGAGGGGTCTTGAGTTGCTGCATATTTTAATGTTAAGACAATTAAATAATTAAGTGGTTTAGGGATTAGTTAGGGATTAAGGGGAGACTTATTAACTAATTTAACTCCCATATAAAGGCCCAAACTCCAATTAACCTAATTATAACTCTCAAACACAAACTCTTTTCCATCTCTTTTCTTTCTCTCTCTATTTGAAACCAGCACTGAAGACTAGTAAGGAGAAGGGTTTGGGCGCGTGAAAGGGACAAATTCACCATAAAATATTCATCAAATGTTAAGGTATGATATCTATTCACCTTTGAGACTCTTTCCTCAAAGGTTTTTTACAAAAATGGATTTCAAAGTTGAGTTTTAATGTGGGTTTCATCCAATTACGAAATTGCAGTTATGAATTGAGTTGTTGATGAATTCTTAAGGTTATGTTGAATAGATTACCATGTATTAAATAGATTAAAAGAGTATACAATGGAGCATTATAGAATGAAGAGAGGATCTGTATTATTTCTTTCTCAATGAATGAAAAATAAATAGAATAGTTGTGCATATATACATAAATAAAACATGGGAATAACTAGCTAACCAACTAATTGTAACTAACTACACTACAACAAAAAGAGCTTTTAGCGGCATTTAATATTGACATTAATAAAGAGTGCTAATGTCTTTAGCAGCATTAGTTAAGTGTAATTATAACCAATGTCGCTAAAGTTTTTAGGGACATAAAAAGAGTGACAATTGCTGCTAAAAATACATATTTAGAGGAAAGTAAGAATTAAATGCCGCTTAACGTCATTTTTGTTGTAGTGCTATTTAACACTGTTTATCAGATTCCTAACTAACTTGTAGTAACTAACTCGAACTAATTCTACCCCCCCAAGTTGGAGGTAGTGTGATTACAGACAACCTGCTTAGAATCGTAGTGTTCTTGATTCTAGTTAAGGCCTTGGTACTAACTGTGAGTTTGTGGAAATATCATGAAGTGCATTAAGTCCTTGTTGAAGCTTATTTCTCACAAAATTACAATCCACCTCAATGTGTTTTGTTCTCTCATGAAAAACAAAATTTTAGCAATACGAACTGCAACTTGGCTATCACAAAACGCACGTATGGTAATAAACTTTGCACCATCAGTTCATCAAGTAATCTCTCAAGACACACAAGTTCTCCTACAATTTGTCTCACAGACCCGTATTATACTTCTACAGATGATAGTGATACTGTAGCTTGCTTCTTGGGCTTCCAACTAACAAGACTGTATCCCATAAGAACCAAATACCCACTAACTGAACTTCTTGAATCAGAACAAGCAGCTCAATCTGAATCACAATAATCAGTAATAGTAAGATCAGGGTTGTTAGATATAAAAGTTCCTAAAGTAGGATCTTGCATAAGATATCTAAGAACTTGGTAAGTAGCCTCCATGTGTTGTTCTCTAGGACATTGCATAAATTGTCTAAGATGTTAAACAATATATCTATATCAATCTTTGTATGTGTGAGGAAATTATGTTTCACAACTAGCTTTCTATACTGAGTGAGATCTGATAACATCTCTCCGCCAGTGGCCTTATGTTTTTCAATAGAATCAAGTGGTGATGTTGCAACTCTGAGGTTCAAAATATCAAACTCCTTTAGAACATCAGTAGTAAATTTTCTCTGGGAAAGAAGAACACCATCATCCCTATAAGTATTCATTATCCTAGGAAATAGTGTAACTGGACAAGATCCTTTATTTTGAATTGATCATGCATGAAACTCTTCAATGAAAAGATATCCTCAAAGTTTGTACCTGTAAAGATCACATCATCAATATATATACAGAAACAAAAACTAAAGAGCATCCCTTTTTCTTTTAGAAAAGTGAGTAGTCACTGTTTTAGTGTGTATGACCACTTGGATATACACTGCTGACCAGTTTGTCATACCATTGTATACTGACCTATTTTAGTCCACATAGAGAGTTTTTGATTCTGCAAACTAAGTTGTTGTTGTCCACCATAAGTCCCTCTGGCATTGTCATGCATACTTCCTAAATGCAAATCACCATGACGAAAAGCATTATTCACGTCCAACTAGTATAAACTCAAACCCCTTTTTACACCCAAACAAATAAAATTTCTCACAGTGGTCATTTTTACTACAGGTGAGAATGTTTCAGTATAATCAATCCCAACTTTTTTTGTATATCCTTTTACCACCAATCTGTCCTTGAACCTCTCCACACTTCTATCTGTTTAGTGATTGATTTTATACACCCACCTGCATTAAATGGCATTCTTACCTACTGGCAAGGGGACTAGTTCCCATGTATCATTTGTATATAGTGCCTCAAACTCCTGTGTCATTGCCATTTGCCAAGAAGGATTCAAGATTGCCTTAGCATAACAGGAAAGTTCACTCTTATGTGAAATAGCCTTTACTAGCTGCTGGCTACTTGAACATAAAGTTGTAACAAACATGCTCATGATTTTATAGAAATTAGGCAATGAAATTTTTTGTTCAAGTGGTGATGTGGTGGAACGTTGTTGTTCAGGTTGTGATGTGGTGGAGTGTAGTTTAGTTAGTGTAACACTTCGAATATTGAAGACGTGTTGTAAAGCCTAACATAGGTGTCATGAGGTCTAAGTAATGTTTTAAGTACATTTCAATGAATTTAGGTCATTCAGGAAGTTTAAGAACCAAAACGTTCAAGAACGTCCATGACGTCCAAAAGTTGGTTCAAAGAGGTGCAAGTGTGCCTTAGCCTATTTGAATAGATTTTAGGAGTCGAAAATGTATGAAAATTGGTGGAAAGTAAGATAATAGGTTTTATGATGTTTCATGGTCGAAACATCTGGTTACGACTCCCCAAGTACTAACCAAGGGCCCTTGTGGAGGTCCCTTGTAGGTTGAGGCAACACTGCCTGTGTGCATCGATGAGGCAGTCAACGGCCCGTGTGTGGACTGATGGGGTGTTGATGCCATCGTTGTCCCACACTTATCCATGTTGAGGAAGCCCCTCGCCTGTCCAGTCTTCACCTACCGAATGCAGGATGGAGGGGAAGGCAACCGTCAACTCACAGATGGCACGTTGGCAGGGTTCTGTCTGAAAGGGGTCTTGAGTTGCTGCACATTTTAATGTTAAGTTAGTTAATTAATTAAGTGGTTTATTAGATGTTAGTTAGGAATTAAGGGGGGAAAATTAACTAATTTAACTCCCATATAACGGCCCTAACCCAATTAACCTAATTATAATTCTCAAACACAAACTATCTTCCTTCTCTCTTCTTTCTATGTCTATTTGAAACCACTATTGAAGACTAGTAAGGAGAAGGGTTTGGGGGATGGAAATGGACGAATTCACCATCAATTCTTCATCAAACTTTAATGTATGGGATGTATTCACCTTTGAGACTCTTTTCTCAAAGGTTTCCTTTAAAAATGGATTCCAAAAGTTGAGTTTTCATATGGGTTTCATCCAATTACGAAATTGAAGTTATGAATTGAGTTGTTGATGATTTATTTAGGTTATATTGAATATATTAACATGTAATATAACTTGATTATGGTAATTGTTGATGGTTTGGTCTAAATTGAAGAAAATGATCTTCAACCCCTAACCCTAGGTTGTGATCTTGATCTATATTGTATTGTGATCATTCAATTGACTTGGTTATTGATTAGATTACTATCCTATGGTGTTATTATGAATAAATTAAGATTAATTTTAGTCTTATCATTATAGTTCTTGAGATGTGATTTCGGTTATGTAGTATATTGTGAAATTGGCCTGTGTATCATTTCTTAAGCTATGATCTAGTGTTGAATTGTATGATAGAGATGCAATTGGACTTGTTATATTATTGGTTATCATTGTGTGATGATGTTAGTCCTTTAATTGGGTTGAGTTATGGGTTGATGGTAAGACGTTGGTCATGAATTGTGAGGAAGACTTGGTAAGTCTTAGAATCTCTATTTTTACTTCAAATTGTGATTAATTGTGGTTAAGTAATGATGTTATATTGGATTATGTATTGTATTAGTATTGATAGAGTGGTATGATGTTAAATTGAAATGTCTCTATTATGGTTGTGAGGTTGATTAAGGTGAAAATCCTATAAGGATGGTGATATATACCAATGTGCCTTATTATGAATTGATATGTAGTGTGCTAACCTCACCTATATGAATTGTGATGAAAAGACTTATACTCATAACAATTTTTATTGAGATATTGATGATGATGATTATACAAGGGGTAGACCCTATCACCTATACTAAGCTATGATTGATAATTAAAGTCTTAAAGACATTTCAAAAAGGGACTCTAGATTAGCACCGACTCAACTAGATTAAGGAGTGTCCCTTCCCACATAGGAATGTAGGATCACTACATTACTCTTTAGATTGGAGATTATAATGCATGGTCAATGAAGAGAGTCCCAACTAGTTCTTGGACTATGTTTCCCCCATAGGAATACTAGCTAGTGGATCCACGTAGTTACTATGTTTCATGTTTTGCGACTACCTTGGCAAGTAGTCCGCCTATTTTTGGTGTAGGGTTTTAAGACACCGGATTCTATACTAGCTCATGTGGTCTATGTCGGTCAGGGAAAAATGTTCCTAAAAGGTAAAATGAATAAAGGACTTGAACTCTCACTAAGATAACCCAAGGGGTGTAGCTTAGTCTAGGTAGGAGTATGAGACTCTACATATGTATTGCACTAGTTAGCCTTGAGTGGAGTCTTAGGAGGATATTCTTATATATGTTTATGTTATGATGATACATGACATGTACATGATGAACTTGTATATTGTTGATACAATATGTTGATTAGTTCACTTATGAGTATGTGTTGGGTTATACTATTGAAAGAGGATGAAATGTATATTTAAATGTTATATTATGTGAAGTAGGACATTTGTTATGGTTTCTTTTTTGTTCTACTTGTTGAGGAAAGTTATGGATCTTTACTTGGTCATTGCACTTTTTGATTTGATAAGGATTCATGAGTAGTTGTATTGTTTATTATGATATGGTTTACTCTAAGTCATGCTTGTGATGTTATTCCTTGATGATAGGGTTGTAGTTAATCATGGATTCGAGTATTTTGGGATACATATTACTTGTTTGAGTTAGTAAGCATGTTTTGGTTGATTGGTATGACTTGCTTGATTTTGCATTAGACATTCAAAAGGGTAAAATGGCATGTTTTAACTAAATGTTCCTTTTTAGCATGTTTTGACATTATATGTGTATATGGTTTCATACTTAGTACATGTGGAGTACAAACCCCATTTTCTTCCCTTCTCCCAAATATTTTAGGTTCAGGTCTTTGGAGGATCATTCAGGACGACTTGAAGAAGGCTTGTATATTATTTATCATCCAAGTGGGTAGGTCCTCACTTTTTGAGGGAGATGCTGATATCTTGCTTATAAAGTCTCTTGTTTTTCTAAGACTTTTATGTTGATTCCACTTTTATTTTGTACGACTTGTATAAGCTTATATGTGTCTTCTTTACACTGATGTAGGGCTATGCCCAAATTTCTATGATCTTTATATGGTATGAGATTGAGATAATTCATAAGACAACGTTATATTTTACTTATATATGTATTTGAAATAAAAGTAGAAGGCTATGTAACCTTCCTATACGAAGGGTCTATGTATACTCGATATATATATTATTTGTATGTAGAAATTTATGTAAACCTCCAATTAGATGTAATGCAAAGTTTTAAATTTTACGCTAAATTTGACTTTTGAATGTGATGATGTAAACTAAGAGGCTAGTCATAGTCCTATGAGATAACGACGACGCTGGTTACATCTAGGGGGTAAACCCGGATGTGATAGGTAGTGTGTAATTATAGTCTTTAAGATAGCTAGGGGCATGAGGGGTTCTACGTGTTCTTCTAGGTGTTGGTACTGGTGGAGAACCACAAGTAATGGAGATATTAGTATTATGTGTTGGTGTTGGTGCAATGTTAGGTGAAGTTGAGTTACTGTTTGGTATTGGGATCAAAGTTATTGTTGGCTGCTTGGTTAGTGATAACCTCATGCAATGTGTCTATATCCAACATTTCATCATTGACCAAAATGGTTGTTTTACTAAGCATAAAAGTAACTTATTGGGGTGATAAAGAAGAAATTTAAGAATAAAGTGAAAACTAGAACTTTCAGGAGAAGTGACAAAAGGAAAAGCATGTTTATTGAAAGAGACATCTCTGCATACATGAATCTTCTTTGTGGTCAAATCTAGGTTTTTTAACCTTTTGAATTGTAAGGATATCCAACAAAAATATGAAATGTTTCCCTTTGTTCAAACTTGTCTTTATGTTTTTTCAAAATAGTGGGGTAACATAGACATCCAAATCTCCTAAGACGAGAGTATGTTGATTTTCTTTGGTACAATTTTTTTCTTTGGTACAAATGTTCATACGGTGACCTATTTAGTTGTAATTTGGTGGGTAATCTATTGATAAGGTAAGTATCAATTAAGACACATTCTCCCCAATACCTTATAGGTAATTTGGATTGATAAAGGAAGGCTCTTGCTGTTTCCAAGAGGTATTTATGTTTCCTTTCTACTACCCCATGCTCTTGGGGTGTATAAGGACAAAATTTCTGATGTATTATTCTTTTTTTTGATAAAATCTTGTTGCCTCATCACTCTTGAATTAGGACATTTTCAAACTTGATTGTTTTCAATTTACTATGAAATTGATTTTCTATGAGGCATAAAAAAGTTTTCACACCTTGTAGTGAATTACATTTTACATCTAAGAAAATGTGTCCATGTTGATCTTGTAACATTTCGGAAAAGTTACATGTTTAGTGAAGATCCCAATATGTATTTAAGAATGGGTATTAGGGGTACATAAGCATACCAATGCCCAATATTGAGAAATATTGGGTATAGTATAGAAAATCGGCTAAGAAGTATTAGCTAATTTCTATATAATACCAAATAAGAAAAATATTGGGTATATTAAAAAAATTGGCTTAAAGGGTGTTAGCCAATTTTGTAACATTAATGAGCTTGTTTAAGAAATGTACATGCAATAAATACCCTAAGATAAAAGAATATATTTTCTAGTATTTGCATACAAAGTACTAGGAATCCAAGTGTCAAGCCTAGCACCGTAGCACATGATCATTTAAAATGATTATGTAAATTAAGCAGTGCCCAAGGACATAGTGAGGTACTTGGGGCAATAATTAAACATTCCCAAATGAACCATAAATAATAGTTATTTAGAAAAGTTCAACCAACCCATGTTCTAGCACTTGTTCAAGACATGTGAAGAAGCTGCCACATGAGGGGACCACCCTAACCGAATTCGGTTAGGGTAGTTAGGGGGGAAATCATGCACAAGGGACCACTCCATGTGGTGCCTAACCTCTCTACCAATTCTAGACTCTAACCTACTTCCCTAAATTACAAAATAACCTAGGACTAACCGAATTGGATCCATCAGTGCACCTAACAATCTATAACTAAAACCGGGTTGACACTAACCTAGTACTAGTTAAAGAGACAACCAAGTATCCAACCTAGGATGGTCCAAAATGTTAGTTATGGTCCTAAAAACTTAGGGTTAATTTATAAATTACCCTAGGATACATAATTTATTAAATCAATTAATTAATTTAAAAGGTCTAAAACCGAAAATAAAAAGGAAATTTTTAGATTTCGGTAAAAACAAAAAAGGGACAACCTATTACCTAACCTAGGATGGTCCAAAAATTTTATAAAGATCTTAAAGACTTATGGTAGTTTATTAAATACCTTAGTCTACTTAATTAATTAATTTATCAAATATAAATTAATTAATTATTTTAAAGGGGAAAAACCAAAATCACAAAGCGATATCTAGATTTCGGTTAAAACAAGAAAAAGAAAACCTAGTACCTAACCGAGGATGGTTCAAAGGATTAGTTATGGTTATAAAGACTTAAGAGTACTTTATTAATTACCCTAGGTCACCTAATTAATTAAATTATCTATTTAATTAATTAAATTAAATGGGTCAAACCGAAATTCTTACACTAATGTAGTACACTCAAGAAATATCCTAGTACTTAACCTAGGATGGTCCAAAAGGGTTACTTTTTGTTCCAATGATTTAAGGGCACTATAATAGTTACCCTAGGTACCCTTATTGATTAAATTATAAATTTAATTAATTAATTTCAAGGGGCAAAATAAAATTCTTAGGAAAAATTACAGATTTGACCATGTATTGTGTTTTCCTAGTTCTAGTCAATCTAGGAGGGGATTTTTAGTAATTAGTTAATTAATTTATTTAAGTAACTTATTAAAACCTAAGTTAAATTATTCAAGATCAGTTTTTAAATATAGAAATCACGTTCAAACTCATAGATAAAAAGGACGCAAAAACAGTAGGCAACGAACACAAGAAAAAGGCAGAAAATTTATCGATTTCTGTAAGGCTATTTCAAGTGTTTTCAAGGTTTATTTCAAGGTGTTATTTGTATATTAAGTTCTACATAAGGTATGGGTTTCTCTCCTGGACATATATCTCCAAGAGAAGTTTCTTTCCAACGATTTAAAGATCTTGAAAACTAGGGTTGTTCCCGTGTTCTCGTCGAACTCCTTTATCCCTAGTATCCTTTTCAATTCCATCTTTAATAGGTTAGATATCATGTTGTTGGTATGAGGTTCTGGCTGATCTTTTGTGTAGTGTTCTTGAATTATCATTTTTGATTAACCTATGAAGTTGTGATCGTATAAAGTTAAGTGATTAAAACATGAATCATGAATTGACAATGTGTTAGTTACACCCGCAATTGTTTTAAGTGTTGATGTGTTTGTCCGAATGTTGCGTTGCTGTTATTTTGACATTATGAAGGTGTTAAGTTCATGAAATGTTAATATGATGCTGTCGAATATGTCTTAAAGACGTTACCCTAAAGTCATGAACAAAGATTGGTTAAGTGGATGATATTATGTTAAGATGTGTCCGAAACTATTATGTATGAACATGATTATGATTTATTGCATATACCAACTGTAAATATGACTTGTTGATGATGTTGAGTTCGTTAAATGATCATATTATGATTTTCAAGATGTTTAAAAATGTTATGCCTAAAGTTATGTTATAAGGTTTGCTAAAAAGGTCTTCATGAACTCATAATTTGAGTGACTGTACGGCTTATGCCAATAAAATGGCTAACAATACATTGTCTAAGAGGGATGCATGCAAATGTCTATAATATAATGTTAAATGATTAAAAGATTGGCTAATGAATAAATACATATCCAACCAAGCATGAAAGAATGTAAAATTGGCCTATACCAACAAAGATGGTTATTTAATAAATACCCAAATGTTTATGCCAATACTAATCATATATCAATCTTGATTAGTAAGAGTATCAAATATATTATAAGAACTTCTAAAGTAATTCAATGAATCCATAACAAAGGGCATGCCTTTCATTGGGACAATTCCCAACATGCTCCGAAAGAATGACATATGAACTCATGAAACTCATTGAATAAAATTCTCATTGTCCATAAATGATGATTTGAATCTACTACACTAAAATAAGTAAGTAACGTGAGTTATAGCATAATCAAAGGGGTATAAAGTACGTAACTTACCAGAATGGGGTGTTAAGGAAAGTGAGACAAGTATCACTTATACCTAAGCTACTTTGTTAAAAGAATACTCATGTATGCAGGCGTTAGAATGTGTGATCTAGTCTCATTAACACCAAAGGATGATATGTAAGGAAAATTCACATTTCATCTATGTAAAGTAAGGATAAACAGTCATCAATAGAGTAAGTAAATCTCAATCTAAAAGAAAGCCTACATATAGCTTGAGTCAACATTAGAACATAAAGAAGAAATGAACATTCACGTAATGAGGTGAGTAATAATGTTAATCTATGATGCTAATGAAAATGGTGACAGTATGATAAGAGGCTAAGATGAATGGTGAGACATGTATCAACCAAGCCTAAGTAAAGGTCACTAAAATTACTCACCTAAGAGAGTGTTGAATATCAAGAGACTAGTCTCACTAATACTCTATATGTAGGTATAAGGACAATTCACACTTAATACTAATGATAAGATAAGAAATCATCGAATGAGCAATGTTGCCCTCATGTTATAAGCCAACTTCCATGATGTATGAGTTGAATGTAATGAAATCAATTGCATGATCAATAGATAATTTCTTATAAAAGGTAATGAATATATAGTGTAAAGAGTAACTCACTATAAGGTAGGGAAATCATTCCTTAGTCCTTGGATTAGTTACATCGATTCATTGTGGGTATGGGACTACAATTGATCATTTCACTTGTAAGTAAAACATAGGACCAAAAGAATTATTGAATTGCACAACAGGATGAAGAAAAAGTATGAAAAATAATTTAAGTGTATAGAAAGGAGCTCTCGTCCATAGAGGATCCAACATCTCAAATCTTCACCCGAGTTGCTCTACAATTATGTTGATGATAATAATTTCTTGTAATCATATAGAACATGTGTTTTGTGCTATGAATGCATTAAAATACATCATATTCATACCACAATTCACAACTTATGATTTTGAAAAGTCTAGTGACTCGATTTTACAGAAATAACATGTTGTATAGGAAGAGCTTTCTTTCGTAATGCATAGCCTTATGTGTATGTGTACGTACACTCATACTTAGTACAAGTGGTGTACTAACCCCTACTATTTACTATTTTATAGATGCAAGTTAAGGGACAGACTGATGACTCTTGCAACGGTTTGGACATCAGCGTTTCTCCAGACCATTTGGTAGGTCCTCTTAATTTTGAGGATGCTATAGTTTTAGTCTAGGATTAGTTTTAGAAAATCTAGTGGATAATGTCCCTAGAATTTCTTTCATACTTTTATTTCGAAGCTTTTGTAATAAGGCCGTGTTTGGAAAATGTATTTATGATAAATTCTTATTCTATTTCAAATTGATTCTTATGATAGATGGTTGTTATATTTATGTTGAGCTTAATATATGATTAATTCATGAAATAACTACATGAGGTCTATGTATACTTCATACGTTTAAAAGTTTTAAATTTTCCGCTAAAAATAACCATTTGAATATGATGAATTCTAGATGAGGCTTGTCTGCGATCTCCGAGAGGTCAACGATGCCTGTTGCAATCCAGATATTAGAATCCTAGTCGTAAGACACTTGGTATCAGAGCATGAGTTTAAAGTACCTAGGAACTAAATCTCAACACAACCAGATTACGTCGTTTCTAGCTTATGGTTGTGAAGCGCGTCACAATCATGACTTAAAGACTATGTGATGATAGGAAATTCTCCCTTCTTCTACTCTTTATCGTGCTATCTAGAGCTTTGACACTCTGTGTCAATATAAGTATCTAACTTCCTTATTGTGTGAATTAATAGAATAATACACATAATAATTAGGATGGTGGTCTGAAGCACCATGCTCAAGATCTGGTCTTCTCAGGAAGGGGCCATAATGAAAATGCCCAATGTGGACGAATGACGTGTGGTGGTGTGGCTGATCGCATGGAGGTGAATGCATGGTAAGTTCTAAAATCCTCTTATGAGTACTAATGAAGAGGATAAAGCTAATTTGGCTACATACAACCTCAAGGATATGGCTAAGGTATAAAACTGCTTTATAAGTGTTAAGCTACAATAGACTATAGAAATAGGGTAGTAAGGTTTCAGTTTCCAAATGAGTTAGAGTTGAGATGGATAAGGCGTGGTTTAAATCCAACAAGCCAAATAGTTTCAAATATTAAGGCCAACAAGATGTTATCTAAGGAGTTAGGAGTCAATGAGAACCTTTCTTACGAAAAGTTTTTCGTTGAAATTTTAGATCGCCAGGAACAAGGAGGTTGCCTCCGTAAGAGTATTATGGGGGAATCACCTTGTTGAGGGAGAAACATGGGACGCCGAGGAAGATATGAGATCCCATTGCCCTCACTTGTTTATTTCTTTAGGGTAGATATACTCTTCGTTAGTCCGATTTTGTTAATGGAACTCTAAATATTAGTGCATTAGGCAGTTTTGGTGTTCTAAGTCCATGATTGTGTGTCTTACACTTGCACTATATGAGTTACAATGAGTTCATGCTTGCATTCATGTTGCTGTTTTTGTATAGCGTAGACATGATTTTTGTGTTGCATGAGTTGTGATGTGCATTAAGTTAAGTGTGATTGAGAAGGAAGTTCCTCAATCTCAAATATGAAGCTTTAGATAAGCTTTGCGTAATATGCATCATCCATAGTAATTGTGAATCAGATATTCACATCAAGTAAAGTTTCAAGTATGCTTTAGTTTTTTTGAAAATGACCCTCTTTATTTTAAAATTTTGTGTAGTGTCATTTGGGTACGAATGTTCTTAAGAGGGGGGGGGGGATAATGTAACATTCTGGAAAAATTACATGTCTAATGAAGAGCCCAATAGCTCTTTAAGAATGGGTATTGGGGGTACACAGACATCCCAATGTCCAATATTGAGAAATATTGGGCATATTATACAAAATTGACTAAGGGGAATTAGCCAAAATCTATATAATACCCAAATAAGCAAAATATTGGGCATATTAGAAAATATTGGCTTAAAGGGTATTAGCCAATTTTCCTACATTGATGAGCTTGTTTAAGAAATGTACCTGCAATAAATACCCAAAGCTAAAAACATATATTTTCTAGTATTTGCACAAAAAGTACTAGGCATCCAAGTGTCAAGCCTAGTAACATAGCACATGATAATTTTAAATAATCATGTAAATTAAGCAGTGCCCAAGGACATAGTGAGGGTCCTTGGGACAATAAGTAATTATTCCCAGATGAACCATAAATAATAGTTAGTTAGGAAAGTGCAACCAACCCATGTGGAATCACATGTGCAAGACATATGAAGAAGCTTCCAAAGGAGGGGACCACCGTAACCGAATTCGGTTAGGGTAGTTGGGGGGGGGGGAACGTGCACAAGGGACCACACCATGTGGGGACAAACCTCCCTACAAATTCTAGAGTCTAACCTGCTGCCCTAAATAACTAAATAACCTAGGGCTAACCGAATGGGACCCATTAGTGCACCTGACAACCTAGGATCAAAACCGGGTTGACATTAACCTAGTACTAGTTAAAGAGACAACCTAGTACCTAACCTAGGATGGTCCAAAAGGTTAGTTATGTTCCTAACAACTTAGGTGTACTTTAGTAATTCCCCTAGGTTACCTAATTAATTAATTTATAAAATTAATCAATTAATTTAGAAGGGCTATAACCGAAAATGAAAAGGAAATGTTTAGATTTCGGTTAAGACAAGAAAATGGACAACCTAATACCTAACCTAGGAAGGTCCAAAAAGTTAGTTAAGATCCTAAAGACTTAAGGGTACTTTTGTAATTTCTCTAGGATACTTAATCAATTAATTTAGCAACTTAATTAATTAATTTAAAGGGTCAAAACCGAAATCACAAAGCAATATCCAGATTTCGGTTAAAACAAAAAAAAGACAACCTATTACCTAACCTAGGATGGTTCAACGAATTAGTTATGGTTATAACAACTTAAGCGTGATTTATTAATTAAACTAGGTTAATTAATTAATTAATTTATACATTTAAATAAGTAAATTAAAAGGGTCAAACAAAATTTCTTACACAAACCTAGTACAACTCAAGAAACATCCTAGTACTTAATCTAGGATGGTCCAAAGGGTTTATTTTTGTTCCAATAATTTAGGGGAACTTTAATAGTTACACTAGGTACCTTAATTAATTAAATTAACTATTTAATTAATTAATTTAAAGGGTCAAAAAGAAATTATTAGGAAAATTTTCAGATTTGACCAAGTATTGTGTTTTCCTAGTTCTAGTCAGTCTAGGAGGGGATTTTTAGTAATTAATTAATTAATTTATTGAATTAACTAACTAAAACCTAATTTGAATGAGTAAACATCAGTTATAAAACCAGAAAATCATGTTCAAACTCATAGACAAAAAGGATGAAAAAATAGTTAGCAACGAATGCAAGAAAAAGGCAGAAAATTTGTTGATTTCTCTATGGCGATTTCAAGGTTTCTTCAATGTTTCGTTCAAGGTGCTCTTCGTATATTAAGTTATACATAAGTTAAGAGTTTCTATCCTGGACTTCTTTATCCAAGAGAACTTTCTTTCCAACGATTCTAAGATCTTGAAAACTAGGGTTGTTCTCGTCGAACTCCTTTGTCCCCCTTGCATTCTTTTAAATTCAATGTCGAATAGGTTAGATATCATGTTGTTGGTATGTGTTGTTGGATGATCTTATTTTTTAATGTTCTTGAATTTTTATTGTGTATTAACCTATGAAGTTGTGATCGTATAAAGTTAAGTACTTAAAACGTGAATCATGAATCAATAGTGTGTTAGTTACACTCGTAATTGTTTAAAGTGTTGATGTGTTTGTCCAAATGTTGCGTTGGTGTTATTGTGGCGTTATGAAGGTTTTAAATTAATCAAATATTAATATGATGCTATCCAATATGTCTTAGTCATGGACCAAGATTGGTTAAGAGAATGATACAATGTTAAGATGTGTCCGAAACTGTTATTTGTGAAGATGATTACAGTGTGTTGTGTATACCTACTGTAAATGTGACTTGATGATGATGTTGTGTTTTTTAAATGATCATATTATTCTGTTCAAGATGTTTAAAAATGCTATGCCTAAAGTTATGTTATATGGTTGGCTAAAAAGATCTCCATGAAATAATAATTTAAGTGATTGTTTGGCTTATGCTAATAAAATGGATAACAATACATTGTCCAAAAGGGATGCATGCAAATGGATATAATATAATGTTATATAAATAAAAGATTGGCTAATGAACAATATACATATCCAACCAAGCATAAAAGAATGTAAAATCGGCCTATGCCAACAAAGATGGTTATGTAGTCTATACCCAAATCTTTATTCAAATACTAATCATATGTCAATCTTGTGTAGTAAGAGTATCAAATATATTATAAGAACTTATAAAGTAATTCAATGAATCCATAACAAAGGGCATGCCACTCCTTGGGAAAACTCCCAACATGCTCTAAAAGAATGGCATATGAACTCATGAAACTCATTGAATGAAATGCTCATCGTCCATAAATGATGATATGAATCTACTACACCTAGGTAAGTAAGTAACGTGAGTTATAATATAATTAAAGGGATATAAAGTAAGCAAGTGAACAGAATGGAGTGTTAAAGAAAGTGAGGCAAGTTTCACTTACACCTAACCTACTATGTTAAAAGAATACTCACGTATGAAGGTGTTTAGAATATGTGAGCCAGTCTCATTTCACATTTCATCGATGTAAAGTAGGGATGACAAATCATCAATAGAGTAAGTAAATCTCAATCTAAAAGAAAGCCTCCATAATGCTTTAGTCAACACAAGAAGATAAAGAAGAAATGAATATTCACGTAATGAGGTGAGTAATTATGTTAATCTATGATGCTAAAAAAATGGTGACAACATGATAAGAGGCTAAGATGAATTGTGAGACAAGTCTCAACCAAGCCTAAATAAAGGTCACTAAAAGTACTCACCTAAGATAGTGTTGAATATCAAGAGACAAGTCTCAATTATACTCTATATGTAAGTGTAAGTACAATTCACACTTAATACTAATGATGAGATGAGAAATCATCTAATGAGCACTGATGCCCTCATGCTAGAATCCAACTTTTATGATGTGAGAGTTGAATGTAATGGAATTTTATATTGAGCACCAATAGGCTAGCTATGAGCGATGATGCCTTCCTTCGAGAAGGGCGGAGGTTCACATAACTCTCATGAGATAAGAATGTCTAACATGCTGGGTATGATCTCCTTATATCTCTTAGTCTTTGAACATATACTGCCAATATAGGGATCTAGCAGGGTTCAACCTATATACGCTAGCATGTTCGGGTCACTTTTTCCGGTGATTCCACCTCTTTTCGATGTGGGGAAGACACTGGATTTCATGATTCTCACATGATCTATGTCAGTTAAGGTTAAAGTTTCCAATGAAATAATGATTCCAACCTCAAAGTATGAAAGATAATGAAATGAAAGATACGGAAGGTGTTTGTTCAAGACAATCAGGAGGTAAAATCAGATTCAAGTAATGACATTAGTTCATTCTTGGTCATTGCACTTCATGATCCCGATGAGAGTCTTAAACTTCATCCTAGGTATATCTGGATTTAACATCAGTCTATGAATGAATGAAATGAATAATGTGAAGTCCGAATGAACGAATGAAGCAGACTCTGTTTTTGCTAAAGAAGGCCCTCGGGTTGAGGTCCCATATGTTGGGACCTCACTTGATATGTCTTATGCTACATCAACGATTCCAAAGTCTCGTATATATGAAGTGTATATTATATACAATATGAAAGTAATAAAATCAATGGCATTATCAATAGAGAATTGCTTATGAAAGGTAATGAATATATAGTGTAAAGAATGAGTCACTATAAGGTATGAAAATCATTCCTTAGTCCTTGGATTACTTACATCGATTCATTATGGGTATGGGACTACAATGAATCATTGGAATTTTAAGTAAAACATAAGATCAAAAGAATTATTTAACTACACGACAAAAAGAATAAAATGATTGAAAAATAATATAAGTGTACAAAGAGGAGCTCTCATTCTAAGAGGATAAAAAATCTAAAATCTTCGTCCGAGTTGTTCTAAAATTATTTTGATGATACTAATGTCTTCTAATCATACTTTAAATGCATTAAAATACATCATATTCGTACCACAATTAACAACTAATGATTGTTGAAATTCTAGTGACTAGGCTTTCCAGAAATAGCATGTTGTTTAGGAAGAACTTTCTTTGATCATGCATAGACTTATGTGTATCTTTGCATACACTCATACTTAGTACAAGTGGTGAACTAACCCATACTATTTAAAATTTTATAGATGCAGGCTAAGGGACAAATAGACAACTCTTGCAACTGTTTGGACATCAGCGTTTCTCCAGACCATTTGGTAGGTCCTCTTGATTTCGAGGATGCTACAGTTTTAGTCTAGCCTTAGTTTTCGAAAAAGCTACTGGATGTTGTCCCTAGCGTTTCTTTCGTACTTTTATTTCATTGCTTTTGTAATAAGGTTGTGTTTGGCAAACATATTTATGATATATTCTTATTCTATTTCAAATTGATTCTTATGATAGATAGTTATTATATTTATGTTGAGCTTAGCATATGGCGAATTCATGAAATAACTATATGAAGTCTATGTATACTTCATACGTTTAATTTTTTTAAATTTTCCACTAAAAATAACCATATGAATGTGATGAATGCAAAATGAGGCTTGTCTACGATCTCTCATCGACGCCGGTTGCGATCCAGATTCCAGAATTCGGGTCATTGATCTACTATGATCATCCACTATGGTAAAGAAATAGTTATAACCATCATGAGTTTTTATGTGGTATGGTCCCCATAGATCACCATTTAGTACTTCAAAAATCTTGCTAGTTGTGATTGTACTTTCTGGAAAAGGTTTTCTGATTTGTCTTGCCATAGGGCATATGACACAAGTAAATGGTTGTTTAGTGGAAAATTCTATAGGTATGGTTGAAATATTCCTCATATTTACAAAGGGTACATTTCTAAATCTATTGTGACATTAAATTTCAGCAGTATGATCACGAGATGCAGAGGAAGAGGAAGGAAAAATATGATTATTAGATGTAGAGGAAGAAGCATGAGTAAAAGAATTTGCATCATAGAATGTAGGAACACCAGTAGATCAAGTTCCTTTGTTTGCAATTTGTGAAACTTTTAGAATAGGTGGTGAAACTTTAGATATATTTTCAACTAAAGATTTTCCACTACTGAGCAAAGATGGCATATACTTGAATAGTGGTGTATGTATGGATGAATACCACCAGACTGAGCACAAAAATTGTGACATTTGATGCATAGAAAATATAGACCATTTTTGTCTCTACCAAGCTCTAGAGGGCTCTTTAGAGAACGTCCCTACAATAAATAAGAATATTTGTTAAAACTAACTGTGCCTTTAAGTTGTAGATACAAGCAATGGTCATATATCAAGTTATACTTGAAGCTAGGTACAATTTTTTTTTAAATCGAGTCAAAGCTGGATTCAAAAAATCATCTTCAATTCCTGTTACCTTAACTTTATATCCATTTGCTAGGCTAATTGGGAAAGGATAAGGTAGAGTTCTAATGTCTTAAGTATGGTTTTATTGTAGGTCATATGGTGTGAAGCTCGTGAGTCTATAATCCATGAGCTAGCAGCTAGTTTAGAACATTTACATGATAGATCATCAATCTTAGTCATTGAAGGGTAGCAAGAAAGTATACCTGCCAGGTTAACAACTCCACCCAATTTGTTGTCTGAATTGTCTGCCCCATTATTTCTAGCCTGCAGGGTTCCTAAGAGGTTGAACATCTTCTCATACTGATATTTGGACAAGTTTAATGACATTTGTCTCCTTACTTCTGGACCTCCCTCAATTTGATTCTTCCCTTCTTCTTGTGTGATGCATTTGCTGCACAACCTGCACCTTTTTACCTTTAGGAAATCTGGAATTTGTTGGATAACCATATAACTTATAATATATATCTTTCATGCATCCATGCCTTTAACATTAGTCATAATATAGACCAGATCTACCTGTGCTAGAACTTGCTTGATTGTTGTTGGTACTGCCAGAGCTTCTTGCACCTTCCTTACACGAACTCTAATTCGTATTGAAACCTTTTCCATTGGAAGTATATGCAGATGAAGTCTGAGATATGGAGTCCAAAGCAGTGCGATTATGAGGCTTTATTTCCTTTTGTCTTTCCTCTTGGGGAAGTATTGAAAAAGCCTGTACCATTCTTGGTAAATAATTCATCAAAAGGATACTTCCTACACTTCATTCAAACGTATCAGAAAACTTATGTCTCTTATCTTGTTCAGTCTTGTGCATTTTGGTCTTTCCACCACAAATGTACACACACGTGCATTAAGAATTGATGTCAATAGTGTTCATCTCTTCCCAAAACTTCTTCATTTTTGTGTAGTATCCAGTAAAATCTAAAGTTTCCTGCACAAAATCATTTATCTCCTTTTGTAATTGATACTATTTACATCTATTTGTTTGGTCATAACGATCCTCCAATTCCTCCCAAAGTTCTCTAACATTGTTCACATACTGTAGGCCATCTCTCAATTCTAGTGAGAAGGAATTTAGAATCCATGAAGTTACAATGTAATCAATTTCCCAGTGTGCAAAGCTTGGATCCTCTAAATAAGGCTTCATAATTTCCCATTAATAAAACTTGTTTTTTTTACTGATAGTGACCTAAGTGTAACTCGTCTCTATGATCTATAACCAGTTCCACCAAAAACATTTGGCAACAATGTTGATCCTGCATTTTCTAAAGGATGAAAATAAAATTGACTAGCAGCGTCCATTCTCATAGTAGAAAACATTTCAATGTTTGAAGTATCAAATTGAAAATCAACCATATTGATCAATATACTTTTGAAATAAAAAAACTCCAATCTGTGTAAAATAGCAAACAAAAAAAAACCACAAAGAGATGATATGCAACAATGATTTATCACACAACAATGATAAAAATCCAACAAAATAACACCAAACACCATTGATTTCAACACTTCAAATAGATCGAGAGACATAAACGAACACAATCTCACAAATTCCCAGTTGTTAACTGAAACCAGTACTCACATATCAATCGAAATGAATATTTGAGCTCTGTTACCATGACATAATTCAAAATTGATACATCAAATCAGTGAGCTTCCTCCATTAATAGAGATTAAGCTTAGTGAGAAAAATAAAGAACAGATGATACAATAGAGCATTCTAGAATGAAGAGAGGATATGTATTATTCCTTTCTCAATGAATTAAAAAATGAATACAAAGGCGTGCATATATACATGAATAAAAAATGGTAATAACCAGCTAACCAAGTAATTGTAACTTTTTACTTAAAAGTGTTTAACAGATTCCTAACTAACTTCTAGTAACCGATTCTAACTAATTCTATCAACCTTGGATTTTTGTTCCCTAGTGCGTTTATGAGTGTATGTTCAAAATTTCAAATAATTTGAAGTTGTGGAAAAGTTGTAATATTGGAAAATTTTGAAGTTTTGAAATTTTTAAAAAATTTCAAGTGGGTCTTGTTGAGTTAGGTCGAATTCAAGCTAAACATATATATTGAGTTTTGGTTTTTAACTTGGAAGGAAGCTACTCTTGAAATTTGAAGTGATTTCGTGAATAATTAAAAAAGTTTAAAAGTTTGAGAGTTGTTAATGTTCTTTATGTGTTTTTGGTGTTCTTAACGAAGTATAGAAAAATGAGTACATTTTATCCAAAATCCTCAATTGAAAAGTGTTAAAAATCTTTTGAGATGTATAGAGTGGTTTTGTGAAATTGGAGTAAAAAAATAATGACATGAATGGGTTTTTTCTTAAACGACAGTGGTAAAGATGAGCCAACTTTTAACGGATAACACAAATGAGTCTTTTTACGTATTTAATGAGTTGAACTAATAAATAAAAATCACCTAAATTTTACACCCAAGTAATAATCCAACTAATAATCGGTTTGTGATTGACCTGCTTATACGTTATTTCGGCTAAAAAGGGGATTGGGCTCATAATCTAGTCCACCATATCTTATTAAGTTTTAAATCAAAGTTTGCTTGATTATAATTTTCTTGAGTACCCGTTCCATTCCCTTATTATATTATGACTATAAAAATAAATCAAATAAAAATTGTTTTTCTAAATTTTTATGCAAAGTTTTCTATGGATCAATTTGGCTTTATAACCATACAAAAAGTATAAACTACATTTAATATTATGACTATAAAAATAAATCAAATAAAAATTGTTTTTCTAAAATTTTTTATGCAAAGTTTTCTATGGATCAATTTGTCTATATATCCGTACAAAAAGTATAAACTACTTTATTAGACATACATAACTAACATATGTACTAATTTTATCTCTATTTTAAAATAATTACATATATTACGACTTTGAATATTTTATACAATATATTATTAAATGTAAGATTTCACACTTTTTCTCTATTCTTGCATAATACATACGGCGTAGTATGACATGCTTATATGAGGTGTATATGACTTTGTATCGTACATTGGAGTTTAATATTGCAAATAGGTGGTGATATCAGTGAATTAAACTAAAGTTTTAGGTCAAAGGGAACCCTCAAACAAAGTTCATGATTAAAAAAATGACTCGCGTAGAACTTCCCCTATGTTAAAGGTTTAAATTTTCCCATACCTTGTGGATAAGCGTATGAGGAAGTCACAATCGAACCCATCGGGCCATGCGGGCACCCACTCTAACACCTAAGTAGGAGAAGCCTCATAATCCAATAGTTAAATCATGCAGAAAATTTATGAAAAATGGAAATAAAATATAATAAGAACCTTAAACAAAATTTTAGTTAAGATTGTAAAGTAATTAACACACCAAAAGATCTAGTCTAAATAGGTACAAGAGTTACAAAGAGTACAACTGGACGTAATAATAAATGACATAGCTCTCACCATGCGGAAGAAAAAATAGAAGCTGTTGGAGATTTCTTTGTCTTCATCTAATTATATATCACCAACCTACATCAAGACTATGCCTAAAAGCATAACAATAGCAGTATCATTACAAACAACAGGTACTGGTAGGCATCATTGGTCAACCCGACCCCACCGCATAGCATAAGAGATAACCTAGTAAGAATATGCCATAAACCACTCGCTTCTCCACCTTAAACTCACTTGAATACTTTATGAATTACATTAGTACCCCTTAATAACAACCACCTCTACATTCAACCGGTCCATTCTAAAGCCTAGAAGAGTACGTGAATACAACTACAAATATTCCAACTATTTCCCACAAATCCCTTTAAAGCTTACCTGAGTAATTAGAACATGAGCCCTACCTTTACTTCTCAACATACAAACAACCCTTGTTCCTCAACACTTATACTCTGAATCCTTGGCCCTCCAAATTTCATTCAACCCCAATATACGTACAAAGTTAAATCAACATAGTAGAATAACCATAAACCGATAATAATATCATATACCATTACGGGGAAATGTCAACAAATATCATCAACGAAGAACGTGAAACGTCAATTATATCAAGATACACAACTATATGAAATTAGGTAAAGTTATTGGTTCTCTCATGGAACTCAAACCCAAAACGTTAGTGTACAAAAACGTTGTACCCGATCTGATAATTATGACAGAACATGGAAACCAATTCCATAATCATATAGAAACATGGCAACATATCCAAGTTTGTTTGCGGAATGCAACAGCTGATCCACAATCACAATCACAATGTAAATTATCACAATCATACAACAAGAGTGATTCATAGCATATAGTTCTTCGTTCATACTTATTTAGTTTAGGTGTGATCAAGAAGCTTCGTTCGCATACGTGCTCTAATTATAAAGAAGCAAGAACAAACATACATCACACAATCGTAGGATCACAACCATCCCGATGAACTGTTCATCGACATATATCATGTAAGCATTAATTCGACCATGCGTAGCCATAATTCATCATCTAAGGCTGTTTCGTAGGATTTATTAATATTTCATTTGGTGTAGGAAGTCCCACACATAAATCCTACCATTGATTTACATGTAGTATGTAGTGAGCACATATTTATAACTACTCAATTCATAAAACCAAGCCTACTTGAGCTCCATGCAACAACATAGAGTTTTTGTCTTTAATTTCTTGTTTCCCAAAACTCGTTATAATGATATTTGATCGGGAACCCACACTCCATCAATATACATACACTAGAATTCTCTCTCTCCATCTTTCTCAATCTTGGAGAAGATTTTTGGGGGTTTCTAGGGAAGTTTACATCTAAATTAGGTATTTAAAGAAGAAGAAGGAAATAGGATTTCACATTATTTACATCCTGTCACGCCTATCCTACTATGGTGTCAACTTAACCTACCCTGGGGTCGCCGCCCTAGCAACCTAGACCGCCCTGGTAGAACAATGGCCCAATATTTCTCAAAGTTTCACTTTTCCTCATTAACAATGGTTTGGGTCGTTCCAATAGACACCAACTTACCTCTCGTTCGTTATTGAATTATAATGCATGGATCATCATCTTCCCTAAGTCGGAGTACTATTAAATAAAGAATTGGCCTTGTACGGGATCACCACTAATGATTACTTTTCAGATAATCGGCATACGAAAGTTTTAATACCCAAAGGACTAGAAGGTTTTGAGGCAAGATACAACGAAATAACACGTCTAATATCAGAGCTTGAACCTCTCAGGGCGACAACCCTACCGCTAAGGCGGGGCCGCTGTAGTGAGTGTATCTTGCTGAAGGGGGAGATCGAAAGGCAGTTAAGGGAGAAAGGGTAAATTTTTTCCTCATTTCTCCATTTTCTTACTCAAACTCTATCTCCAAATTCTCTCGATTCGCTCATTCCAAACATAAAAAACAAAGTAAATTCTTGCTCTTTACACTCCTTACTTTTTTATTTACTTAACTGTGATTGCATGTTGTTATTTAATCGATTAGAAATGGTTTGGGGGTGGTGGGTAGTTTTTGAAAATGAACTTAGAATGCTAACAAATAGAAAAACGTAGCATGAAAAGTTCCCTTACGTCCCCAACGTCTCCACATCATCCTGTTCATAAGTATTTTGTATAAATATGCTTGAATTGGTACCAAAATGGGTGGCAGAATTTAAAGGGACTCTTATTAGGAAAATCAGATTTGGGCACTATTCAGGGGTTCATTCGCTACTAGAATCACATGTTTAGGTTCTAAGGTAGTTAATATACTTTGATCTACTGACATTCTGTCGAAAATGAGGGTTTTTGGACAAAAGTCACCATGATCATGCTGAGTGTACGTCCCAGATGAAGGTTGCTCTGGCGGCCTTTATCCCACTATGGAGACCTCCCTAATCCCATTGTTGCAAGATTTAGGCCTATGTGGAGGGATTCAAGGAACAAATATCCTGAGTCCCCAACTGAAGGTTTTTCCCTCTTCTCTTTTTAAAACCTTAAACTGTCTAGTTCTATCGCATTTTAAGTAAATATTTGATAACTTGAAGACTTTATCTAATAACTGACATCAACGAGGATAATATACCTTTTGTTCAGTTTGTCAATGCTATTAGTCGGAAATGGTATCATGACCATTGAATTAAAAAATTCTAGTATGAGCGAGGTTTTAAATTTTCTGAATTTGGAGGAGAAAGTGCATTCATTTCACACCCAACTTATGGAGTTTTGCTGTGCTCCGTTGACAGAGTTTACCCTGCTACTCTCTCTACCTAGGTGAGGGAGTTCAATGCCATCCTGCCTACTTTTGAGCAAGAGGAACCTCATCCCTTCATCCGTAGCTGGGGAATTGACATCCCACCCTAAATTCCACAACCATTAATGAGGAACTAGCGGTCTCAAATGAAGAGTACGAGGCCAAGTTGAGGGAGATGGACCTAGGCTGGATGAGGAATACCCTGATCGAGCCTATTTGTCGGGACTAGGTCTACTGGGTTACTGCATAGGGAATCACTAAAATGGATTTGTTGCCTTTAGCTAGAGGTGACTGAGGTGTCAAATGCGGAGTAAGAGGCTATGTTGAGGGACATGGACTAGGCTGGCTGAGGGCACCCTGATTGAGCCTACGCGATGGGACCAGGTCTACTCGGTTACTGCATAGGGAATCACTAGCATGTATTGGTCACCTAATGTTAAGAGGTTGCTACACTTAGTTACTAGGAGGATCAACCCGTCGTACAACTATATTGACGTAACCTTCCCCCGGGATTCTGTAGTGGCATGTACCATACATGGTATTGAGCTAGACGTAAGGGAACATATTATCTCTAATTGAAGATTTTTTATCGGGGTAATAAGAAGGTTATATTCATGTGTGGACTTATCACTGCGCTGTGCAAGTGGGTAGAAGTGCCGCTCGTCAATACTAATGAGGTACTTACCATGGATCACTCTTTTCACCCTCTTTTGGTCAGGAAAGTTTCCACTTCTCAGAGTAAGAGGACAAGGACGAATAGAGCTAGCAACTGTCAGGAGGCTGGAGAGTCAGACTAGAAGGAAGGAAATGACCTCAGCCAACCGGGTCTTAGCCTCCACTTTGAACGACACAAGTAGAGAAGGACTTAGCATCTATGCGGAGGAGGATGGGCTGACCTATCACTCCCACCACCCTGGTTCCCCCAGCATTGTCCTAGAGTTTGAGATGCTGCGTTGTGAGTTGCTCTAAGAGAAGAGGAAGGGTCTTGAGAGGGAGAATTTGCTGGTTCGGATATGGAAAGTGGTGAAGATCATGTTCAATTTCATAGCTTCTGGAAAGGAGGTTCAGATAGTGGAGAAGGAAGATTATTTATCAGTTCTCTAGTCTGGAGGAGGCCATGGCAGGCCTGGTGCCCAAGGAAGTTCTAGATTTTGATACTGACACCTCTCGGTCCAAGGGGTTCTTGATTTTCTCCTTCACCCCTCTTCGACTTGTACCTTTTTGGACATAACTTTGTTTTTGTATTTCGCTTTTATTATGTATTGTAAGCACATGCATTCTAGTTTTTGCTATCTGATGTAACCAATATTTTAGTTCGAATACCATTCGGGGCCAGAATTTGTAACTAGGAAAATATGGGAGACAAGGATGAGATTGTGTCTCGCCCTGTCCCGCACTGGCGCTCTCGCCTTGGCGGGAAAAGTCCCGCATGAGCGGCCAAAACAGACATAGAACCCCTGCCAAGAACTTTTGTGGGTCTCTTTTCTTTTCTAAATTCCAGGATGCCTCTCTGAGTTAGGAAAAATCCTTTACCACTCTAAGGGGATATCAATTGGAATCGGGAGATACTAATTATACTCTACTCGTACCACAAGCGAAACTCGATGAAAAAAGAGAAAAAATTAAACAATTTAATAGAATAATTCCCAGACTCCTAAAAATTAGGTGTGGACATCAACATACCAATCCGCAGGAGTCTAGTACAAATATTGCTCTTATACTGGGAAACTAGTAACCAGGGTTGTGATACCAATATGTCACGACCCAACCAACATGGACGTGTGGGCACCCACTCTAACACCTAAGTAGGAGAACCCTCATAACCTAATAGTTCAAACATGCAAAATAATTACGAAAAATGAAATAAAATATAATAAAAACCATTAATACAGTTTACTTAAGGCTTGTAAGTAATTAACACCTCCAAGAATCAAGTAAAAATAGGTACACGAGCTACTAATAGTATAAGTTAGACGTAATAATAATGACACAACTCCCATAATGCAGAAGGAAAACTTGATGCTAGTAAAGATTTCTTCTTCTTCACCTAATGAAACATCACCGACCCTGCATCCATACGATGCTTAAAGTCAAAACAAGAGTATTATCAATATAAATCGTACAACTAGTAGGCATTACTCGATCAACTTTCC
Organism: Solanum habrochaites; assembly: GCA_027704765.1. NCBI lineage: Eukaryota > Viridiplantae > Streptophyta > Magnoliopsida > Solanales > Solanaceae > Solanum > Solanum habrochaites. Next base: position 43,676,913 of record JAKWJA010002493.1, on the reverse strand, counting down.
CACACATAAATCAATAATCAACTAGTAAGAATATGGCATAAACCGCTTGATTCTCCTCCTTACCTCGCGTGAATACCTTGGAAAATACACACTACGTCTTACTAATAACAACCTCTTCATTCAACCCACTCCCTTGGATCTTGATCGAAACCATTCTAATGCCTAGAAGAGTACACCAACGAACCTAAATGCATTCCAAATATTCCCCACGAACTCTTCTAAAACTTACGTAAGTAATCACACCACATAGAATACTTCTACTTCCTAGTGTTGCAACATATATACAACCCTTGCTCCTCAACACTAGTATTCTGGAACCCTTGGCCCTCCCAATTTCATTCACCAACAATAAGTATAACGGGTTAAATAATCATAACGAACAAACATAAATCGATCTTCATATCATATACCACTCCAGGGAAACAACATCAAATCTCATATTCTATGAACTTGGAACTTCACATTTCTCAAGACACACAATTATATCAAATTATGTCAAGTTATTGGTTCTCTCATGGAACCCGACCCCAAATTCAAATAGTTAGAATATCGAAACCTGGTATTTAATCCAATAATTATTCCAGAATGTGGAAACCGATACCACAATTATACTAGAACGGGGAAACCAATGAAAGTAAGTGTGTCAGAATGTAACACCCGATCCATGATCACAATCACAATGTATATTATCAAAGTCATACAAAAAAATTTATTCATAGCATATAGTTCTTCCTTTATACTTATTTACATTAGGTGTGGTCGACAAGCTTCATTTATGTACACACTTGTATTATAATGAAGCAAGAATAAACATACATCACATAATCATAGAATCACAACCATCTCGATGAACTGTTCATCGATGTATATCATGTAAGCATTAATTTTACCATATTTAGCCCTAGTTCATCATCTAAGGCTTATTCCTAATATTTAATCATATTTCATTTGAAGCACGAAGGACGATGCATAAATCATATTATAGATTTAGACATATTATGGAGTGAGCGCAAATTCATAACTAATCAATTCATAAAACCTAGCCTACCTGGATGCCATGAAGTAGTACAGAGTTTTCATCTTTATTTATTATTTTCGAAACTCATGAGGGTAATCTTGATCGAAAATCGGAAACCCATCGACATGTTTATTCCAGAATTCTCTCTCTAAATCTATCCCAAGACTGGAGCTGATTTTTGGGGTTTCTAGGGTGGTTTACGTCTAAATAAGGTACTTTAGGAAGAAGAAGGAAATAAGATTTTATGTTATTTACATTCTGTCTTACCGATCACGTCTGGTGCCAACTTACCTCGCCTTGGCGGGATAGTGACCAAGATTTCTCAAAATTTTACTTTTCCTCATTAATGACGATTCAGGTCGTTACAGAGTGTACAACATGGAATTAATAATGTGATATGAGATTATAATAGCACAAGGGTCGTATGTTAAGTTTTAAAGTCAAGAAAATTAGCGAAACTAAGGCCAACAAAAGTTATCGAAGTTCCTCTAATAATATTTTCTTAACTTTGGGTAAAATGTCTTGGATGTTTTCTCCTAATATATAAAAGAGTTAGAAGGCTGATAACCCATCAAATCAAATTCCTACGAGTCTAGTTTTGAATTCACAAAAACCCATATCCAACAAACATGAGTAAAGAGTTTTGACTGTTTTACTGCGGACTTCTTGGGGAAAATTGGGTCACAATCCGGGTCGGGTCAAGAAATGTGGTATGTAGGCTTACATAACAATGTAACAAACACACACATTTCTTTTCACTCGCTACCCAGAAAGAAATCTTAAGAGATAGTTCTAATGGAATTATTGTATGATGAAGGTTAGTTTTTCACGATTTCTACGATTAAAGGTTGCCCCCATTCCTAGAAACATGATCTCTACACGTTGCAATTGTTTCTCGCTTCTATTAGTTGTGTTTGGAACTAGTTTTTGAATATATAAATTTGTAGTTATTGGTGTTTATTCAAGTATTACACTTGGTTAAATAAGGTAATCATCTCAGGACTCTTTTATGATTGTTTTTATGATGTTCTACAGACGTTTTGTCAAGTTGGGTCCATATGGAAAATCTACTAATTTAAGATCAAATATGAACAATTTATAGGTGCGTACCAACTTTGTATATATAGTGTTTGTGAAGCTTAGAAATTAAGGAACAACTTTCTTGAACAAGCTACGACCATGCAAGAATTCATTGGATATGTATGTAAAGGCTAAGCTCCATCTTTGATTTGAGCACCACTCCTTCCAAATTTCTGAAACGCCGGATGTGATATTTTTCTATTCTCTTGCTAGAAATACCTTCACAAAAAGGCATTGGGATCTCAACATAATTGTTTTTATTATTTTATTATTTTGATATTCCACTCATTTGGATAAATAGATTATTCAACATCTACATATCATTTTATTGATTTTGTTTATCCTATGTCTGTTTGTATGAATTCTTATTCTTCTTTAAGTGATGTAACTTATAATGTCACGGGTGTTATACCCTAATAATAATCTAGGTTGAACTTGAGCCTAATGATTGTTCCATGATGTTTTAAAGTCATAATATAGTTAATAATGGTGTTCTTGAATAGTATATAATGTTTTGATGTTTTTGGAGGTCAAACTTCGAAGAACGTCCATGACGTTTGAAAACTAGTAGAAGTTGAACTAGTGTGTCGCCGTGTTTTGTAGTGATGTTTTAGGGGATAGTTTGAGGTTTAAATTAAGTATGAATGGTTCCGACGGGTAGCCTGACATGTAAGGGGTCAAAACATCCGGGAACGCCGCCGCTGGGACTAGCCAAAGGGTCCCCAAGGACGACCCAAAGTTGGCCAAGCAAGCTACTGCACCTGCCAGAATCTGGCAGTGGATGTATGTCGTGCAGTTGACATAGAGTGGCCAAAAATATTGCCCTGTGACGCGGGGCTATCACAAAAAGTAATGTCTCAAAATTTTCCTGAAACAAGATTCAAAAATGCATACGCGACGCGCAGTAAACTGCCTGATTTGGTCACATCGTTGATAAGTCAAATTTGAATTGGCTAATTTGTCTAATTAGTGAAGGGGTACTTTTTGTAATTTTGTGATGAATTATGATGGTTATTGAGTCTTTTTATACCCATAAAATCACCAATCAAAGTCAAACTCTCAACTCAAAACAAAACCTCTCCATTCTTGTCTCCAAAACTCCATTATTGAAGCTTTGAAGCTCCAGTGAAGAAGATTATTTTTTGTCATGTTTTTCACCATCAATATTGTGGTATCTTAATGGTGATTCACGTATTGTTTATCCTTGAATCTCTTTTCTTCAAGGAGTCAATTCCAATGAGTTTCAAAGATAATCAAAAACCTGAATTCAATTTTGTGATCTAGCCATGGGTTCTTGCATAAAACGCTTTGAATCATTGTATTATGATTGAATTCATGTTAATTTGATGATTTTAACGTAAAAATCTATGAACCCATGCAAACCATGCAATCCTAGTTTTGACTATCTTATGAGTTGTGTGATCATGTCTCTATGCTAATGAATTCTAGTGTAGTTTTCTTTGAGCTATAGAATGATGTAAGAATTGCATTGGATTGATGCATAGGATATCTTTGATTGATAAATATATATTTCATTGATTTATATTTACTTAGTATTATGATTTTTGTGTTGAATTGTTGATCATAGATTTGGGTAGGGGCCTTTGAGTATTATTTTGGATGAGTTAGCTATGGATTGTAGTGGTGAGCATGTATTAGTGGTACTCTGCGCTAATTCTCTTTAGTTATGTAATGTGGGTCTCGAAATATATTGTGATTGGCATAGTCCACTTATGGTGTTGTTGCTATGTGCTTTGATTTTGAATTACATGGCTCGTCGGCGTTACTTTATGGATTATGATGATCATGGCCTTGCCGACACTACTTGATATATTATGATAGTTTGTGTAGTTTATTTATATGAAGTATGATCATATACATATACTTGTGATTAAGGTGAATATATGTGTTCTTCTATTGATGTTGTTAGGCTATCATGTTAGATTATGACTCTGTCCTTAAGCGTGTAGTCTTAAAGGTTATGCATGATTCTTATGATGGTTATATTTATGACATTATAGTAGAGATTAGGTTGAACTATAGATGATGTTGGTTATGCCTATGTGCGCATGGAATGATATGTTGTATGCGAAGATGTGTGTCTTCTCTGGTAGACTTGTGTCCCTTACTTGATACATGTACATTATGAACATGAACATCTTGACTTAGTAGGATCATGCACCTTTGTCTTGTATGTGTGTGGATGAATGTAGAATGAAAGTCTAAGATTGGTAGACTTAAGATGGTGCCCTTCGAAGCATGAATAATATGTTCTACCTTCTATATAGAAAGAAGGTTAAGAATGAGATATCCTTATGGACCATTGAGTGGCAGCCTTAGTGGACCCATCTTTTGTAGGTGTATTATAACTAGGTAATGATTAGGATATGGTACATTTTCATATGCCGCTTTTTATTGAACTTAATATGTGAGAACAATTTCTAGCACCGAGTTAATATGTTATGAATTGTAGCTTTACTTTAGAAAGAGAGTAGAGTACAATGTATCTCTACTTGAGAAGGTGACTAGAGTGCATAAGAGACCTAGATATTCCTTAAACATGTGTCTACATGGGATTTGTCCTAGTTCTACCTTTGTCAAGTAGAACACCCTCCATTAGAGTAGGTTTATGACTCCATATTCCATGCCTAGATAGTATGGTCTAAATTGGTAATTGTCTGTTCCCATCATGTGGGGTACATTCAAGTATTTGATAAGTTCTACAACGTTTAGGTAGTGGAATGGGACACAATTTAGACATGGTACGAGTAAGCTTTGATGGTGCTAGAGTGTAGGTTCCCTAGGTCTTTATATGACCATTATGTGGAGTCCTTAATGAATCAAATGTGTTCTAAATGACTTAATGAATGATTATGACTTTAGCTAATGTATGTTGACTAAAATGTGCTCTATCTAGGGTTTCTTTGAGAGTTGCTTAGGTATGCTTGAAAAGGGTGTATGGGTAGTCTCTTCTTGTCCTACTTACTTGAATCTTGGGGTAACCTTAGGTGGGGAATAAATGAAAGGAAAAGGGAACAATCTTATCTTAGCTAGTCTTAAGGATTTTTTAGGTACGCTTTAAGAGGGTGTATGCGCGGTCTCTTCTTGTCTTACTTAAGTAATTCTTAGGATAACCTTTGGTGGGAGGTGTATATGTTATATGGGTTGAAGTGATTTTGATGATATATATTGGAATGTGACTCATATTCATATATGTTTACCTGTAAGTGATATTATACTTGTCTTAAAGGGCTTTCTTCAAAGAGAGCATGCTTCATACAAAAGTCGGTTTATTATTATTTTATGCATTATGCCATACTTAGTAAAAGTGTTTGTACTAATTCCATACATTTTTATATCTAAAGGTGCAAGTGGCATTTCAAAGGAGTCTTGAAGTTGAAGCTTGGATTAGTGTTTGTTCTTCAAGCAAGAGTTGCTATGTCCTTACTAGATTCAAGACATATTGATTGTTAGATTTCCTTATTAAAAGTATTGTAATAGACTTAGCTATTTTCCTATATGATGAAGTATAGGCTGTTTCACAATATATTCGTATGTCTAAGATGGCGACTTTGAGACTTAGCCTTTCATTATCATTTTCTATTAAAGCGATATTTTTTCCTGTTACTATTTTATGTGAAAAGTTTTAATCCCACACAACTTATCATAAATGTATGCAATGAATGATGTCTAAGGTCTTGTATAAGACCTCCAAGAGATCAAATACGCCATATTGCGATTCGAGAATGCCCTAACTTCTAGGGGTACTGTCGGGTCATAACAAACGTGGTATTAGAGCATAAGTTTATGAAATAGTACTTAGTAATTGGAATGTCTAAAAAAGCCACGTCTAGTAGAGCCTTTTTCATTGGTGTGTCTAAAAAAGCCACGTGTTGTGTTGTGCCATAGAGTTAAAAGTTATAAGTGTCCTTTATTAATGATTTCCCTTATGTTTATAGGATTCAAATACGAGAAGGACACCGGATAGGATGGTTGATAAGGAGGTGGTGATTGGGGAAGTTTCTCCCCGATTTGAGCAAGTTGAACAAGTTCATCAAGGCGCTCAAGTTCCTTCCCAAGGTGATCAATTCCGTATTATGAGTGGAGGTAATGAGGTTTCGGTGGTTCCCCCGGTTAAGGATAATGGGGAGATTAGAGAGGCTCTCCTTACCCTAGCCCGAGCTATGACAACTAAAGTGAATAGAGACATTGGGCCTAGGGTTTATGTTACAGAGAGTACTATGACCTCTAGGTTGAGGTACTTTGTGAGGATAAATCCTCCTATGTTATTTGGTTTTGAGGTGGGAGAAGATCCCAAAGATTTCTCGGATGAGATGTATAATATAGTGCATGCTATGGGAGTGACTTCTAGGGAGAAAGCAGACTTATCTTCGTATCCACTGAAATATATTGGTAAAGTATGGTGTACTCAATAGAAGGATGGTAAGACGGTTGAATCGGGTCCCTTAGAGTGGGAAGATTTTAAGGAAACATTCTTAGAAATGTACTTTCCCCGTGAGAAGAGGGAGGTTAAGATTGAGGAATTTATAAACTTAGGCAAGGTAACATGAGTGTTGAGAAATATTAATTAAAGTTTATCAAATTTTCTAAGTATGCTCCATACTTGGTGTCTAAACCTAGGGATGAGATGAGTAGGTTCTTGACCGGTGTTTCAGATATTATGAAGGAAAAGTGTTGTACAACCATGCTCCATTGTGACATGACTCTATCTAGGCTTATGGTGTATGCTCAATCCATTGAAGAGTCTAAACTGGGAAGGATGAGTAGGGATACTAAGAGGGGAATAACCAATGAGCAAGTTCAACCTAAGTTTAAGAAGAGATCTCCAAATCAAAATGGTTGTGGTTCTCCTAAGGCTAACTATGAGAGAGGTGGTGGTTCCTAAGTGGTTAAGCCCATTTGTGCTACTTGTGGGAGAAGCACTTTGGGAAATGTCTAGCCGGTACTAGTGGGTGCTTCGGTTGTGGTAATGATGATCACAAGGTAAGAGATTGTCCTACTATTGCGGCTAGAGGAAGTAAGGCCAATCAAGTTCCTCCTAATGTTTCGTATGGTGGTGCTCCAAAGAGGAGTCACTTCTATGCTTTCAGAGCCAAAGGAACAAAACCGGATAATGATAATGGCCGTAAGTTATAGTTTTCTCTCTTTAGTTATATGAGTTCCTTCTAAGTGGGGGAGTATGGTGAGTAGTAGAATGGTGATTTGTTGTATCATCTCTTCTATTCAACTCAAGCTTAAGAGATAGAATTTCATAGTAGCATGCATGTCTCATTGTGTTTAGGAGTCTAGTTGAAATTTAATTCCATTAATTCCTTGCATTGTGCATATTACGAAGTTATGATTATTTTTTAAATGGATTTTATATGGATTATTCTCTTATAATGTCATGATTTCATCATAAATTTCCTAAGAATTGCATGAAGGAATAATTGAACATGATTCACTGTACAGAATTTGGTGTTCACCGTAATGATCTTTAAATTTGACAAAATTGTTCTTTCATGAAAAATGGTTATAATATGTATAGAACTGTTGTATATGAGAATGCTAATGGATTGAGAAGAAGTTCCACCTATTTGAAATGAAGAATGTGAGCCTTATCGCATGATGAGTTATAGAAGTAGTTTCTATCTTCCTGTTATGTTTTGAGTCTCTTAATATTGTGAAAGTGATGTTTCTCCTATATGTGTGTATTGTATATTTTAAGGTATGGTTATATTTTGCAAGTATTGATTTTCTTATCTCTAGAAAGTGCCTAATGAATAACAACTGTCATTCGAGGACAAATGCTTCCAAGCGGGGGAGTATTGTTACAACCTAAAATTGAGTTAGGTCGAACTACAACATAAAACTTGTGTCATGATTTTTTAAATTAATAAATTTTTAATAATGGTGTTCTTAGGCAATATTAAAAGTTTGAAAGTTTTTGGAGGTCAAACGTCCAAGAACGTCCAAGACATTCGGAAGCAAGTCGAAGTTGAACTAGTGTGTCGTAATGTCTGGTAGTGATGTTTTGCGGGATGGGTTTGAGGGTCAAAATTGAGTACGGATGGTTCCTACATGTATCATGACATTTAAAGGGTTGAAACTTCCATAAACGATGCCTAGGGAATAGCCAAAGGGTCCCCAAGGAAGACCCAAAGTTGGCCAAGCAAGTTGCCGCGCCAGCCAAAATCTGGCAGTGGCTACAAGTCGGGCATCTGACACGGAGTTGTAAAAATTCTTTCGCTACGACACGGGTCTGTCACAAACCATTATGTATCGAAATATTCCAAAAATAAGATTTGAAAATGCCTCCGTGACGCGCAGTAAAATCCCAGATTTGGTCGCATCATTTTTAAGTAAAATTTTAATTGATTAAATTGTCGAATAAGTGTATGGTTTTTTTTTGGTAATTTTGAGATGGATTATTGACGGTTATTGAGTCTTTTTATAACACTAAACTCACCAATCAAAGAAAAACCCTCAACCCAAAAAAAAAACGTCTTCATTCTTTTCTACAAAACTTCATTGTTGAAAATTTGAAGCTCCAAGGAAGAAGACTATTTTTTCTCATGTTTTTCTCCATCAATCTTGTGGGATGTTGATCATGATTCAGGTATGGTTTTTCATCATTCAATCTATTTTTTTCAAGGAGTCACTTCAAATGATTTTTGCAAAGATGATAAAAAATAGGAATTCTCTTATTTTGTGATCTAAGCATGGGTTCTTGAATAAAAAGCTTTGAATCATTGTATTATGATTGAATTCATGTTAATTTGATGATTTTAACGTAAAAATCTATGAACCCATGAAAACCATGCAATCCGAGTTTTGACTATCTTATGAGTTGTGTGATCATGTCTCTATGCTAATGAATTCTAGTGTAGTTTTCTTTGGGCTATAGAATGATGTAAAAATTGTATTGGTTTGATGCATAGGATATCTTAGATTGATAAATATATATTTCATTGATTTATATTCACTTAGTATTATGATTTTTGTGTTGAATTGATGATCATGGATTTGGGTAGGGGCCTTTCAGTATTGGATGAGTTAGCTATGGATTGTAGTGGTGAGCATGTATTAGTTGTACTCTGCGCTAATTCTCTTTAGTTATGTAATGTGGGTCTCGAAATATATGGTGATTTGCATGGTCCACTTATGGTGCTGTTGCTATGTGCTTTGCTTTTGAATTACATGGCTCGTCGGTGTTACTTTATGAATTATGTTGATCATGGCCTTGCCGGCACTACTTGATATATTATGATAGTTTGTGTAGTTTATTTATATGAAGTATGATCATATCCATATAATTGTTATTAAGGTGAATATACGTGTTCTTCTATTGATGTTGTTAGGCTATCATGTTAGATCATGACTCTATCCTTAGGCGTGTAGTATTAAAGTTGATGCATGATTCTTATGATGGTTATATTTATGATATTATAGTAGAGAATAGGTTGACCTATAGATGATGTTGGTTATGCCTATGTGCGCATGGAATGATATGTTGTATGCGAAGATGTGTGTCTTCTCTGGTAGACTTGTGTCCCTTACTTGATACATGTACATTATGAACATGAACATCTTGACTTAGTAGGATCATGCACCTTTGTCATATATATTATAATGGTTTGTTTAGTTAATTTATCCTTCTAGTTGTGATTAAGGTGAATGTATGTGTTTTTCTATTGATGTTATTAGGAGATCATGTTAGACTATGGATATGTCCTTAGGTGTGTAGTCCTACAGTTGATGCATGATTCTCCCTACTTGTTTATGTGAGTCTTATGATAGTTGTATTGATAATATTATAATAGATAATAGGGTGACCTACAGATGATGTTGATTATGCCTATGTGCTTATAGAATGATATGCTATATACGAAGATATGTGTGTCTTTTCTTGGTAGACTTTTGTCCCTTCCTTGATACATGTAGATTATGAATTTGAACATCTTGACATAGTAGGCTCATGCACCTTTTTCTAGTATGTGTATGAATGAATGTTGAATGAAAGTCTAAGATCGGTAGACCTAAGAAGGTGATCTTTGAAGCATGAATAATATGTGCAACCTTCTATATAGATAGAAGGTTACTAATGAGATGTACTTATGGACCATTGAGTGGAAGCCCTAGTGTACCAATCTTTGGTAGGTGCATTATGACAAGGTTATGACTAAGAGATGGTACCTTTTCATATTCCCCTTTTTATTGAACTTACTTTATGAGAACAAACGCTAGCACCGAGTGAGTATGTTATGGGTTGTACCTCTACTTTAGAAGGATACTAGAGTACAATGTATCTCTAATTGAGAAGGAGTCTAGAGTGCATAAAAGACCTTGATATTCCTTAACCATGAGCCTACATGGGATATGTCCTAGTTCTACCCTTGGAAAGTAGAACATCCTCCATCGAAGTAGGATTATGATCCGGATTTCATTCCTAGCTAGAATGGTCTATGTCGGTTTTTTCCTATTATCAGCATGTGGTATACATTCTAGTATTTGATAAGTTCTACGACGTTTAGGTAGTGGAGTGTGATGCTATATATACATGGCACGAGTAGGCTTTGATGGTGCTAGAGTGTAGGTTCCCTACGTCTTTCTAAGACCATTATAAGAAGTCCTTAATGAGTGAAATGTCTTCCAATTGACGTAAAGAATGATTTTGACTTTATCTAATGTATGTTAACTAGAATGTGCTATATATAGGTTAGCTTTGAGGGTTGCTTAAGTAAGCTTGAAGAGGGTGTATGGGCGGTCTCTTCTTGTCCTACTTAAGTGAATCTTGAGTAACCTTAGGTGGGGAGTAAATGAAAGGAAAAGGGAACAATCTTATCTTAGGTAGTCTTAAGGATTGTTTAGGTAGGCTTGAAGAAGGTGTATGATCGGTCTTTTCTTGTCTTACTTAAGTAAGTTTTAGGATAACCTTTGGTTCGAGTTGTATATGTTTATATGGGTTGAAGTGATGTTGATGATATATTGAGGAATGTGACCCATATGCATATATGTTGCCTTGTAATTGACTATTACACTTGTCTTAAAGGGTTTTCTTCAAAAAGAGCTTGTTTCATACAAATGTAGGTTTGTCATGATTTTATGCATTATGCCATACTTAGTACAAGTGTTTGTACTAATTCCATAATTTTTGTCTATCTCTAGGTGTAGGTGGAATTTGAGAGGAGTCTCGAAGTTGAAGCTTGGATTAGTGTTAATTCAAACAAGAGTTGGTATGTCCTCACTAGATTCGAGGACATCTTAATGTTTTGATTTCCTTATTGAGTGTATTGTAATAGACTTAGCTATTTTCCTATATGATGAAGTATGGGGCGTGTCCCAATATATTCATATGTCTAAGATGGCGACTTTGAGACTTAGCCTTTTATTATGTTTTTCTACAAAAGAGATATTTTTACGTGTTACTATTTTGTGTGAAAAGTTTTAATTTTGCACTACTTTTCATATATGTATGCAATGAATGATGTCTAAGGGATTTTACAAGACCTCCGAGAGGTCAAGTACGACGTGTTGCGGTTCGAGAATGCGCTAACTTCTATGGGGGTACGTTCAAGTCGTAACAACAGCACACCCTTATTATTTGTATCCAACCCTCTTTTCCACGAAATTTAGTATGAAATTTTTTAAAGTAACTCACGATCTTCAGAACTCTATAATATAACTTTAATGTTTAAACCATTAGTACATTTGGGTTTTGGAATATTTCTTTACTAAATTATCTAGGAATGAAGTTAGGAACTAAGTAAATCACCTTAAACTTGTTATGAATATCTGCAAGGCTGGGTTATCTTTTTAATATTCGAGTCAACTTTTCAAGATTATTTGAAAGAACATATGAGGTTCCATTAGATGGTTACGTGGTATATGAGCAAGACGACAAACGGGCCAAGATTCGAAACATGACAACACTAACATATAGGTGTTATACATCCATGACATAACATGCTATGTATTTTATTAGCAAGCTATGTTCAAGAGTCAAGAGGCCTATTGCCTATATTTATAAGTGTTGTTTGCATGCCAACTTTATTTAAATAAGAAGAAACATTCTGGTGCCTCGAAAATTAATAAAATAATTACTTTTTAAAAGAATAAAAAATTAAGAGTTGTAATCTAATTTTTGAAAGAATGCCTACGAAACCAATAAAATCTAGGTAAGGGTTCAAGTAATTCCAAAGGGAAAATGTTAGATATCCTTAAAAAACCACAAATATTAGTCCCAACTGAATTAATTTTTTTCAAATTGTGTAGGAGTTAAAAATAAATATTTAAGTACAATAAATATTTGATGTGCACAAATAATAAAGGGAAACAATAATATCATGAACGGCCTAAAGTTTGCCTATCATTGAGAAAAGACGCAGTAATGAATAAAAAATATGATTGTAACTCTATTTAGTTAGGTTCAGTGGGAAGTGACTCTAGGTACCTGTAAAGATACTTTGTAAAAGTGTTAGTAATAAATAAATATGAATAAAAATAATTGAATTGCATAATAGCTTTAAGATAAAAAACCGTCTTATTAACATGGAAAGCCTTGTTAATAGACATTAATTTCTTTATTGGTCAAATTTAATATATAAAATATATAAACTTAAATTTTCTTTTTTAATATTCGGGAGGCCTCGACAATAAACAGAGAGATTTTTCCATTCGCCATTTGAACATGGTGAATTTAAAGAAAAAAAACAAACTAAATTAACACAAAAAATATAACTAAATATAAAACAATATTCAATTTCTCTGAAATAATGACAAATTGACATCAACATAGATAACTCAATGAAAAAATGGACCAAAAGGACATTAAATTAATCTATAAAAAATAAAAGTAGAAGATATGTGGAGCTAAATGAAGTGTTGAACCAATAGATGCAAGATGATGTATTAAGAGTTATTTAACTATCATTAAGTCGGTTAGAAGTTAGTTAGAGGAAAAAAGAGTAATCTAATGTTTCAAGATGAGCATGACTAATTAGTTGATAAAGTCTATAAATAGAAATAGTTCATTCTCTCAATGTATAGTGAAAAGAACTAAATAAAATTGCAACATGATTTTCTGTCTTCTTAAGTAAGCATTACTTCATAGAAGCTTCTAGATAACTCCATTTATAGAGATTTAATATGGTATCGATCTGATCAACTTACTGAGTTCCAATTTATGGTCAATTAAAGAGCTTCGATCCAACAAAGTATTGTGAATCGAGAAGATCTAGCTCAAACGTAAGTTCATCAATGGCTCTCCAATCGTGTAAATTGGCTCTGGTAGAGAAGATATTGATCACAATAATCCCTTCTTTCTTTATCCAAATGACCTCTTGGTAGACTTATCTCTTTGCAGTTAATTGGATCATAGAATTATGCTCTGTGGAGTAGATTAATGACTATAGCTCTGCTAGGAAAGAGAAAATTGGGATTCGTTGATGGTATGTACACCAAAAATAAATTCAATGCATCACTACATGAACAATGGGGGAAAGTTAATGAAGTAGTCCTATATTTGATCATGAATGACGTTAAGAAGGAACTCTTAATTAGTATTATTTATGCATCAAATCTCACATAATCTGTTTTGACTTAAATGAGAGATTTGACATTGTTAATGAGTATAGAGTTTTCTACTTGCATAGAGAGATGGTTACCCTCACCAAGGGACTATGTCTGTTTTTGATTAATTTTTAGAAATGATAACTCATTTGGATTAGTTCGATGCACTTATGCCCTTCCCAGGATGTCATTGTCATGAGTCTAGAAGCTATTCTCATCATCATGAGAACCAAAGGCTTTTGAAGTTTCTAGTGGGCCTCAATGAAACATACAAACATCATAGAGCAAAATAGTGATAATCTCCCCTACTTCTACACTTAAGTAGAGAATATTACTTGATAAATGATCATGAAAGTCAAAGAGCATTAACCAACTCACATGTGAATTCACACTAATGTTTTTGAAGGATAAATATTGTTTAGTCACAAAAGTGGTCCGGGTTCTAGTCTGAGAGGAAACTATGGGAAAGGTGTTATCATAGGGGGAGCCAACCATAATGGAGGAAGCACTATCTATGGTAGAAGAGGAACAGGCCGTGGTGAAGAAGGGTCCAATTATATTAGAGGAGGATCCAACCATAGTGGGCATGAATTCTTTAAAACACTAGCTCAGGGGAACTTTTTCAAGAGACAATCATCTAACATACAACCTAGGGAACACACTTGTGTGAGAATTCTAAAATTTCTGTGGGTACACAAATAAGAACTGCTACAAACTAATTGGATACCCTCAAGACTGGCCTGAATCTAACAACAAAGGGGGAGGACAGTTTGCTAATCTAGTGATCAACTGTAAAGAACTGGATTATGATAAAAAAAATTCTAAGACTAACTTCAGTCAAGGAATTTTCTCTCATGCAAGTACATCCCAACACCAATAACTAACCCCTAATTTCACTCAGGAGTAGTATCAACAGATTGTTTTGATATTAAGTAAAATTAATGATGACACTGACACAACCCAAGCTGCAAGTGCAGGTATTGTAAATACTTCACCTCTTACTGCTATAGATGCTAGCTGGATTGTAGACTCAGGTGAATATAGTTATGTGGCCTCAAACCTTGGGTTGTTATATAACTATGATGCTGTTTAAGAACTGAAAAGAATAAAGTTCATGTGCATACAGGAAATATGGTTTCTGTAACTCATCAAGTCAATTCAAGTATTCTCGACAATCATCCTATATCCAATGTTATTGTACTACATGATTTCAAAATTTATGTACTCTCAATTTCAAAACTAACTAAGAAATTAAATTGCTCAGTAGCATTTTTTTCCTAATTTATGTATTTTCCAAGATATCTCCACTAGCATGATGAAGGGGATTGGTAGGTAATATCATGGAATATACATTATCCGTAACAATGCTATATCTTAAGCTCGTCAACATTCACCAAATAAAAGTGTAAACACTTCCCAACAATCATTTGAGTATAGTATTTTCTAGCATAAAAGAATGGGTCATGCTCTTCTAGAAGCCATGAAGAAACATGTAAGTCTCACAATACTAAAACCTTTAAGTCATATATGTCTTGTATGACCTTTGGAAAAACACACAAAAACTTGCTTTTTGTTTTAGATATTGTAGGTATAAGTCAGCTTTTGAATCGTTACATTGTGACATTTGGGTCCCTATAGAGTTCATGATAGTAACAATTTTTTTCCCGCAATAACAGATAATTTTACTAGGTTTACTTGGCTCTTTCTAGTACAGTGTAAAGCTGGAATCATTGTAGTACTAAGATACTTTCTTGCAGAAATGTAATTCCAAAAGTCTCATAGCATTCATAACATAATATAAAAGAAATAGGGCTGAATTAAAACTTTTATTTAAATCTACACAATCGAAAAACTTCATTTAAAAACACAATGAAAGGTTACATCTGGCATAGCTAAGTCTTTGAAACAAAAAGTAGGGTCATGGTCCTTTGCAATCGAATGTCTTGACAAAAGTCTAAAATGAATCTATTACAATAAAAGATATGAAACATCAAAGTACTTGTCCTTGAATCCTTGAGGACATACCACTAATATTGGAAGAATTCAATAAAAGCCTTTAGCCACGAGAGGAATCAAATAGAGTGTCAAACCCTACACTCTGTAGAAAATAGAATAAATATGGTTAGCACATTGAATGTACTTAGTATTATGGCCATGCAAAACCATGCGTGAAAAGGACATTTTATTTGAAAATAATGATACATGCGAATTTGAGAAAACTTCATCCATAAAAATATAAGAGGTAAAAGATACAACATAATCAACATACAAGTCATTTCATCACATCAATCCTTCACATCAAGTAACCTCAAACTATACTTTGTGCAATGTATGAATAGTGTCCCGCACCACCATCCACACGAAATACCACATTAAGGCCACAAAAAGTGAACTGACCATTCTTCCTTTTAATCATTGAACCATACTCATACACAAGAAACATAGATATTTCATAAGTCATGACAAGGAAAGTAAGTCATAAAATAAAATCCATGTAAAACATACATCATCTCATGCAATGAGTGGATGCATCCAATACTACAACCCACACTTCATAAATCTTTTCAAGAAACCATAGTGCACATCTCGAATGATGCGAATAGACATTTAACTAACATAGACAATGAGAGCTAATTCATGGAATCTGGTTTCATGACCCCACACTGTTAAGAGGTGGTCTACTTGCCTAAGGTAGGACTAGTAATATTTTTCCTTAAGTTGATACACTAGCTATACCTATGCGGGAGCATAGTTATGCGAAAGGAATATGTTCATTGGAACCCTAACCTAACATTGAGAGAGTTTCCATTTACCATATCAATTTGGAGCTTAGCCTCCATTACCATAGAATATTTCATTCACATTACATTATTGTACTTGAGAGGAATTCCATTGGCCTATTAACCCAAGGTACATCATTACACATGAAAAAAATTTCATAAGCATATCAATTCATGGTTTATTATTACGATATCTCTTGAATCCTTATGCAAGAAATGCATGGGCCTATCGATTCATATTTCATTATTACATACTTACAGATGAATGGAATTCCATAAGCCTATCGATTCATGGTACATTATCACATCACTATACACATGAAAGGAATGCTTTGGCTAATCTATTCATGATACATTATTCATTGACTCATTATGAAAGGAATTCCTTAGGCCTATCGATTCAAGAGTCGTCATTACATTAGGTCATTTATGAAAGGAATGCAATAGGCCTATCGATTTATATTCTTTAAGTCAAATACATTAGAAAAACAAGAAGGGGATGCCTAAGACTCCCACTTATTCATTTATTAATACATTAATTCATTAAAGAAGAGTAGGCCTAAGACTACCAATTGCAGATACATAATTACCATTACATTCATTTACACAAGAATAGGACGCATAAGCTTACCAATTCAAAGTGTTCAATACATTAAAGGAACCCCTTCACATTCTATCATCATGATCATCATACGTGAGTGTTAATTGAAAATATGTCTTCAATCATAACACTATCCCATTCCGAACATGATGATTACACTTTTCTTTAACTCACATGCATATACTTCGCAATATAATCATATGTAAGTCCTTCAAACTTTTACTCTCAAGAACATGTATCACAATTCACCAATAAATCCTAGAGTACAAAAATTAGGCAATGTAATGACATGATTTAACAAACTAAATCAATATAAACTTAAATAATTCAACATACTTCATAATTAATCAAACCCAAATCACATTCATTCATTTTTGAAATTTCGGGGAAAACATGGGTCGATGGGGGAATCCTTAAAAATTTACCAGAATTCATTATTAAATAAACTATTCATTCATATTCATTACCTCAAAATGTTTAAATTTTTTTTGGAATTGGATCCGTGTATGGATTGAAAAACCCTAGGTTTTTTGGGGGATTTGAAAACATGAAACAACTTTTGATAGGTCTCCTTGACTGAAAAATCATAAAGGATTACAAATACCATAACTCTTAGGGAAAAACTCCATAAAAAATTCTTGAAAAAGATGATATCTTTAGCTTTGAAGCATGAATCCTTTTTCTCCTACGGAGGATTCTAGAGAGAATATTTTAGGATAAGAGGTTTCTAATTTGAGTGTTTTGAAAAAATGAATTGAAAATGGTGTTTTCATTAATTCCTTTAAAAGCCTTAAAGCAATTTATTTAACAAATAATAACCGTCCCCAACATAATTAAATGTAAATTGAATTTACCAAAGCACCACACCTTGGCCGAGCCTTTGACAACAAACCAGGTGAAACCTATGACCCCCCACCCATGGATCGTGCATGCCTCCCTGACTATTTTAGCTGCTCGATTTATTGTTATGTGGATTTCCATTAGATATCTTGACAAACAGAGTCCATCCACGCAGCGTGCATGGACCTATGGGGGGTAGGTCCTATCCGTGAGTCACTATATATTTGGAAGCTTTTTGGTTTTTTGGGGTCTTGTAGGTTAGGCTTTAGGGTCATTGACTCCTACTCAAGTACCCCTTGGTTGGTCCTTGGAGAATCGTAGCTTGAATTTTAACCCGTAAACTCCTCAATCTATGATCGGGGCATCAATTTACAACGTACTATTTCTAAGGGTTGTTGCATTAGCTCCCCCTTAGGAAAATGCATCCTTGAATGAAAATTTAGACAATTAAGGGAAATAAAGACTCAATACCAGAATCCCATCATGCATGCAACATCATAAAAATGCACAAAACTATGATGAAGCATCAACTCCATCTCAAACATACTCAATGCAACACAAGAAACTATTCCTACAAACTTATTATGCAAGAAAACTTAAACATTTCTCATTTCATTGGAAGAAATATCTTTTACAACTCAAATGAGGATAATCATAACATCATTAAGATAAATACGCACGGTGACTCATACTAAATTTACATCAACATGAGAAACATAAATCATAAAAACTCATTTTCTCATTTAAACATTAATTCATCAAGAACATGAATATCATAAGGATACCATGAAAAAAATAATGAATATCATAAGGATACCATGGAAACACATAATCAAGAACATTCATATCATAAGGAGACCATGGAAACTCATATTTACACATGAGTCCAAAACATGAAACAAGCTACAAGGAACTCTTATTCTCAAGCTTGAATAGGAATCGAAGATAAGAGATAAAGATATCAAAATACTCAAAAACCTTAATCTTCAACATATTATATCCCCCTTGGGAAAAAAATGTATACTAAGGTTACCATGAAAACAACATAGGAACCTTAACAAGACACTCACCACTATAAGGAACTATCACATACCAGTGCCTTCATCTGGAAGAACTTATTTTTCCTTCCTAGATTGAAGTGCATAGAAATAACTTCTCTTTGGAGAATTAGGATTCGGGTCATTAGGATAAGCTTTTTTGGCCTCTATTCCCTTGGTCATAAGACTAGGACAATTTCTCACTTGAAGATCACTTTTTCCACAACCATAAAAACCACTAGTACTTTCTTGGCACTTCGCATAATGCTTATTCCCACAAGTGGTGGAAATAGGTTTAGAAAATGGAGACCCATTACCGTTATCTTGGTTGACCTAGGAGTTCTTAAAGAATCTTGGTTAAAATCCCTCTTTGAACCTTGGTTGACCTTTTTCATCAGACCTAGATCTCCTCATCTCCCTTTTCTTTCTCTTGAGTTTGGACTCCTTAATAGATTGAGAATATACCAAAATTCTAGTGATGTTCATGTCATCATGGAGCATCGCCATATGAAATTCTTCCTCAACTAGGTCAGACGCACCCGTCATAGATTTACTCATCTCATCCCTCGTGTGAAACACCAAAGATGGAGCATACTTAGAGAATAAGGTAGAGTTCAAGGTACTCTTTCACACACATTCTACCATGATTAAGGTTGATAAACTCTTCCATCGAAACCTCCATCTCTTCATGGGGGAAATCCTACTAAGGAAAGCCTTCTTAAACTCTTCCTAGTCTATAGGACCCACTCTTATCGGCCTATTACCCTTTCGTTGAACAAACCAAACTTGGGCAACATTTTTAATTGATAAGTGACAAGCTCTTCTTTTTATACCGAGGTTACCACTATAGAATTCAGTAACTTATACACCTCATCCATGAAATCTTAGGGATCGTCATCAAATTAAGAACCTAGAAACACCAGAGAACTCATCCTCAAAAAATCCCTCAAACTAGAAGCCATAGTTCTCACATTGGGGTTCACATGAGACTCAATACCCCTAGTGTCTTGATCCAACATAGCTTTGGCTTGATTAGTTACATATTGATGCATATCATAAGACCCTACCTAACTTCTTCATTGGCCATAGGCGAAGGATCAACCGAAACTTGATTGACTTGGGGTGCTTGGTCACCTTGAGTACTTTGGGGCTCTTAAGGAGAACTCAATTATTCACAATCTCATGTTTCGTCCTTCTTACGGAAGACCTTATTATAAAAATACCTATGAAAATAAGATAATATTTTTGAAAAAGGACACTAACATAGATGAACTCTATGGCACAATTTAAGATTAATGAAGAAAGGGAAATTTCCTAACGTCTTAAAGCCTATCATTAAGAAAATGTGTCAAGATTCACACTCATGAATAAGACACTACTTGACACATGGATTATGAAAACCATTCCAAAATCTGGGCCCGGATACTATGTTTGTAACTCTCTAAGTCTACACTCTAGGCATTAGATGACGTACAAGACTCTCAAGAGCCTCATACAAGCCATGTGACATTCATTACATAAGATAATCATAATAGGGAGGAATTAAAACCTTTATTAACATCCATAAAATCGAAAAACTTTATTTAAAAACAAATCAAGAAGTCTACCATATCACATGGCCATCTAAACAAGTCTTTGAAACAAAATTAGGGTCACGATCTTTTGAAATCAAAAGTCTTTACAAAATTTTAAAAAGATTCTATTAGAATAAAAGACATGAAACATCAAAATACTTGTCCTCGAATCCATGAAGGCATACCACTAATCTTGGAAGAATTCAATCCAAGACTTTAGCCATGAGGGGAATCAAATTTAGTGCCAAACCCTTCAGTTTATAGAAAATAGAAGAAATATGGGTTATAACTTTTGAATGTAGTAAGTACGATATCCATGCAAAAACTATGTTTAAAATGGACATGTCTTTGAAAATCATGATAAATGCCAGTTTTAGAAAACTTCGTGAAATATAAGTATAAGAGGCATAAGATACAACATAATCAACATACAAGTCATTTCATTACATTAAGCCTTAACCTCAAGTGACCTCAATCTATACTATGTGCAATGTATGAATAGCGTTCCATTCCACAATCCACACCATGTACAACATTAAGGCCACCAAAAGTGAACTTACCTTTCTTCCTTTTCATCTTTGAACCATACTCATACATAAGGAACATAAATATTTCATCAGTCATGACAAGGAAAGTAAGTCATAAATACAATCCAAGTAAAACATTTGTCATCTCATTAAGCCATAAATCAACATTCTTCATTAGCTTCAGTAATTCATTCATTAGTAATTAGTACCTCATAAAACTCACAATATCCCTCTCAAATACTACTCATGCAATGATTGGATGTCATCCCATACTAAAACCTACACTTATTGAACTTCTCAAGAAACCACGGTGCACATATCACATGATGGAATAAACATTTAACCAATAGAGACCATGACAGCTAATTCATGGAATCTAGTGTCATAACCCAACCATAATGAGGTGGTTTTCTTGACTAAGGTAGGGCCGGTAACATTTTATCTTAGATAGATATTCTAGGTATAACTATATGGGCACATAGTTATGGGATATCAAGAGGTTCATTGGAACCCTAACCTAACATTGGGAGAGTTTTCATCTTACCTTATCCACTCAGTGCTTAGCATCCAGTCCAGTAGAATATTTCATTCACGTAACATTATTGTACTTGAGAGGAATTTCATTTGCCTATCGACCCAAAGGCACATCATTACACATGAAAAAAATTTCATAAGCCTATCGGTTGATGGTTCATCATTACATACACATGATATGAATGGCATAAGTCTATCGATTTATATTACATTATCACATCATCATGAACATAAAAGAAATGCCTTTGGCCTATCGATTCATGGTACATTAGTCATTGACTCATTATGAAAGGAATTCCTTAGGCCTATTTATTCAAGAGTCGTCATTAAATTAGATCATTTATGAAAGGAATGCCATAGGACTATGGATTCATGTTCATTAAGCCAAATACATCAGCAATAGAAGAATAGGATGCTGAAGCCTACGAATTTAAGATACTTTAATCATCAATACATTCGTTCTTTAAACAACATGATGTATAATCCTACCAATTCAATGTTTACAATACATTAAAGAAACCCCTTCACATTCTATCATCATCTAGATGAGTTTTGAATGAGAATAAGACTTCAATCGTAACACTATTACATTCTAAGCATGATCATTACACTTTCCTTGAACTCACATTTGTATACTTCTCATAATAATCATACACAAGTCCTTCATACTTTTCCTCTCAAGGCCGTGAATCACGATTCACCAACAAACCCTAGAATACTGCAGTTAGTCATGAGTAGTGACATTATTCAATAAACTAAATCAATATAATCTTAAACAATTCAGCATACTTAATGATCAAGCAATCCTAATTCACATTTATTCACTTTTGAAATTGGGGGAAAACATGGGTACATGGGGAATCCTTCACAATTCACAAAAATTCATCATTAGATCGACAATTAATTCCTAATTCATTACATTAAAACCTTTAAAAAATTTGGAATTAGACCCATGGATAGATTGAAAACCCCCAGGTTTTATTGGATTTGAAAACTTGAAATCACTTGTAACAGGGCTTTTTGAATAAATTTTAATTATGGATGAATACTACCATACCTCTCAGGGAATAACACCACGAAAATTACTTGAAAAAAATGTTAACTTGAGCTTTGAATCTTTAATACTTCTTCTACAATTGAGGGTTCTAGAGAGAATTTTTAGGAGAGGATACTTCTAATTTGATTGTTTAAAAATAAATAATTGAAAAGAATGATTTAATACTTTAAGACCCATTAAATACTTTAATTAACCAATCATAATCGCCCACAACTTAACTAAACTTAAAATGACTTTAGCACACAATCCCTATCTTGGCTGCGACTTTGATAACAAACTAGGTCCAACCCAAGAACCCCCTACCCATGGATCGTGAGTGGGTCCACGAGCCATCTTGCCTAGTCGTGGTTTGATTTTGTGGATTTCCATTTTGTAACATGACACACGAAGTCCATCGATGGGGCATGGATAGACCTACGGAGCGTAGGACCCATTCGCGAGTCACTATATATTTGACCCTTTTTTAGTTTCGTGTGGTCTTGGGGATTAGGATTTAGGGCCCTCCTCAAGGACCTGTTGGTTGGTCCTTGGAGTGTCATACTTTGACTCTTAAACCCTGAATTCCTCAACCTAAGTTTGAGGCTCAATTTATAGTTAACTCTACTTTCACTTACTAGTTTTATGGGTCGTTACAAGAAATAAACTATGTGGTTTCTACATTTTTTGAAGTGCTAAGTATAGACAAAGGGTGTAAATTCTTTAGGAATAACATTAAATCCTTTTTATCTCAACTTGTCATAATCCGTCAAAGTTCATGTGTTTATACTCTACAACATAATAAAGTTAGGGAAAACCAAACCATTTTAGGTATAGAGAAGTCACTCAAATTTCAAGCCTCCCTTCCTTTAAAATTTTGGTGATAATGTGTAACCACTGCAGTCTATCTACTAAATAAAATCCCCTCCAAACTTCTTCATTTTAAGTCTCCTTATGAACTATCATATCATCAACCTCCCCTATTATCTCATATCAGAGTTTTTGGGTGCCTAAACTACGCCTCTACAACCAAATCCTTTGATAAATTTGCTTCCAAATCCATTCATGTTGTGTTTATGGGATACACCATAACTAAGAAGGGATATCAGTGGTATGATATCCACTCCAAAATCTTTTTCACTAGTAAAAATGTAATGTTTCAATATTCAGTTTTTCCTTTCACTAATGTTAAGTCATTTGGCACTCCACTCTTTCCTATACTGGATATTCCTATTTTGTAGGCCAACATTCAATCACAACCTCACCACTCTCCTAGTCTAGACTCACTCAATCATCTCATACACAAGAATCTCATCCTAAACCTGCATGATCATCACATCCAAAACCTGTCCACCCTTGTGGTGTTGAACTCAGAAAATCCGTAAGACTCGAACATCCTCCTACCATGATGAATAACTTCATCTCATCTTATTCTTGTTCCTATCCTCTGTCTTTATGTGTTAACACTCACTTCTCCAAATATTTTCAACATGCTTTATCTGTTTTTCCTTTAATCCAAGAACCTATATCATTTAGTTAACATGTCAAATATCCCTCTTAAATTCATGCTATAAAACTTGAGATGGCTTCTCTAGAGCATAATCATACCTGGTCCATTGTAGATCTGCCATGTGAAAAACTCCTATTGGTTGTAAATGGATTTATAATAAAAAGTATAAAGCCGCAGTGGAAATTGAAAGATATAAGGCTCGATTAGTGGAAAAGGGGTTCAATCAGCTGGCTGGGATGGATTATTCGAAAACCTCCTCACATATGACCACTGTCAGGTCCCTAGTTGCCCTTGCAACTTTCAATAAGTGGTGCACTTATTAGATAGATGTTCACAATGCCTTACTCGATGGTGATATTATTGAGGAAATATATATTCAAGTTCCTAAAGGGTTTTATATAGAACGGGAGTGTAAAAAGGTTTTCGAACTTTATAAATCACTATACAGACTAAAACAAGCTCCAATATAATCGAATAGAAAATTGATTGATGCTCTAGTCCAGATGAGATTCACTCATAGCCATTATTTTTTTTTATTATTCACAAAAATGACAGAAGGGAAGTTTGTGTTCCCTCTTATATATGTCGATGATCTATTAGTTATTGGGAACTATAAAAAATTGATAAATCAAGATAGAAAAGATCTTCAAGAAATGTTCAAAATGTAGGATCTTGTATAACTTAAATTCTTTCTGGGAATAGAAGTTTCAAGGTCACACGAGGGAATAGTGATGTGTCAAAGAAAATATGCTCTAGGATTAATATCACAAAAAAGTTAATGTGGAGCAAAGACAACTAGTACTCCACTTGAAAACAATCTGAAACATGAAAACTCTAGTGTATGACAAAACTATACAACATGAAGCATCAACTGATGATGATGCACTAAAAGATCCGGTTATGTATTAGAGGCTAGTAGGAATGTTACTATACCTAAGTATAAATAGAACTGATATAACATTTGTAGTGAAAGTTATCAGCTATATATGCATTGTCCTAAGAAGTCTCATAAGGATGCTGAACAAAGTGTAGTAAGATATATAAAGGATAAACCTGGTTTGGGTTTATTAATTCCTTTTACGAACAGTAATCAACTATCAGCCTACTGTGACTCAGATTGAGGTGCTTATTTAAAAACTAGGAGGTCAGTCACAACTGCAATTCAAATTGATTTTAATACTACATTGCATGATAGAACCAAGCACATAAATATTGACTGACATTTTCTAAGAGAAAGCATAAGTCAAGGAATGATTAGAAAAAATCATGTCTCTACTATAGAAAAACAAGCCGATATACTCAGAAAGGGGTTAGGAAGAGTTCAACATGAATAGTCGATGAGAAAGCTGGGACTAAGACACATATTCAAGCCATCAACTTGAGGGGGAGAGTTGAACAAGAGATGCAAGCTGATGTATTAACAGTCAGTTTAACTATCATTAAATCGGTTAGAAGTTATTTGAGGGAAAATGAGTCATCTAATATGTTAATATGAATATGCCTAACTAGTTGATAATGTCTATAATAGAAGAAGTTCACTCTCTTAATGTAAAAATGAGAATATGAAATAAAATTGTACGTGATTTTGTCTCTTCCTCTATTAGCTTTCCTTCATATAAGCTTCTATAATAACTTTAGTTATGTAGATTTAACATAAAGCAACAATCGAGCATAATCAAATTAAAACTTAATAAATGACATTAAGAAGAACAAATATCTATTATGGAAAGTTCGAAGGTCCATCTGTTATCAAATACTTTATACCAATACCAAATTAAAATAATAACAAGAAACAACAACATTGACAACAACACGAAAACAATAATGATAATCACCAAAATTCACCGTATATAAAATCATATAATAGACAATAAAAAAAATAAATATTATTAAATATGAAAAATAAAAGAGGGTTACCAGAGGTAAGATTTCCAGCCAGATTTGAAAATGGTTTTCATTGGTTGCCCTTTGTCGGAGCTTGGTAGGTTTTCTTGTTGTTTCGAGCTCACAAGAGTTGTTATTTCTTTACTTCGTCGTTCAGACATGGTCAAGAGCTCATGGTGTGGTTAATGAACTATAAAATAAAGAGTAATGTTAACGGGAAAGGGGAAGGGGACTTGGTCGCCGATTTGCGGATTTGAACGGCTGGTTCGATAGTTGTTGTTTTGAGTTGGTTGTTTTTCCATTGCGTTTCGCTGCAGATCTGGTGGTTTCTCGTCGGAAATTATGGGTGTTAATGGTGGTTTTTTGTGGAGATGTTTTCTGATTGTAAGGGTAGCTTGGATGTCGTTATTAGCGCTGGCAGCAAACAACAAACAAAGAGAGAGGATAAGGAAGCTTGGGGGTTTCTGGTCGGGATTTTGTTTTGTTTTGGTGATGGTTTATGATGGAAGAGGGGATGGTTTAAGGTGGTGTTTCAGTTTGTTTTAGATGGAAATGGTTTCAGGAAAGTAAGGTTAAATGGTCGATTTGGGGGTTGTTTAGGGATGTTCCAGCTATGGAGGTGGTTGTTTCAATAGATTGTTTTAGCTTTGGCTTTGTGGTAAAGGTAGTGATGGTTTTCTGGTGGAAATGAAGATTATAGAGGAGGTAATGGTCAATGGATAGTGATGGGATTTTGGTTTTTTTGTTAGTAATACACTCAAATTACACGTCCCTAAATAGGTATAAGCAGTCGTTGTCAAATAAAGTACCCAATTTGTAGATTGGGGTTGATCCTACGAGTAATATAGTTGAGACTTAAACTTAACTCACTATTATATTAATTTAGCCAACTTATTTACGAGACAAGTAAGTAAAATATTTTTTTTTTATTTTGTGAATTAAATAACTTATGGTTGATAGGTAAAAAGTAGGCAAGATTCCAACTTTGTTGTTATCAAAGAGAGAGAGAGAGAGAGAGAAACTAGGGCATATGTGTTCCCCTTAAACTCTTAACCCGGTAATCCTTATAATGGTAATCCTTTCCTAGTGTATCACAAGCGAAGTTGGTAAGCTATGTATCCCTAAGTGAGTGGTCCTTCAAATAGGAAATTTCACTCTGCACCTTGGTTCGGCTACATGTGTATAATTTACTAACGCTTACCTTTCCCACAAATTAGACATCACATGTATGTATGAATTAATTTTCATCCTTGCCCCAAGTGACATTATACTATTAGATACATCCTTGGTCCGACAAGTAGTGACAAGGCGAGTTCTAATACGTGCATTCATTAAAAAGACTTTTAAGCGTCAGAATTGCCAATGCATGCATCAACACTATTCAAGAATTACTTAGTTATTATTCCTACGTTGTTAATCATTCATGGTTCCCACAAACCTATTTGCTGATTTAGTTACTCATGCTTGGAAGAACACTATTCATATCTTAATAAAAAAATTTCATGAAATTACGATTAACGTAGAAGAAACTTGGAACCTCCAATTTAAATTCAATACCAAAATCTTCAGAAATTAAAATGTGGAAATCAAATTGCTAAAGTTTCCAAGTTAATACGCAAGCAAATACCGAGGAATAAGAGTAAACAATCATGTCTAACCCCTAAAAATGAGCTTTACATACCCTATATATAGAAAAACATGTCCAAAAAAATGAAATATAACATCTAGACGTGATTTTGATTGATCATATTGACCTACAAACTCTGGATCGACCTTCCTGTCTGTACGTCCCTTCTGTAGGTTTATACTTGGAACTTTTACACAAAGGACAGAATCTTCAGCTCTCTTATACAAACAACGGGTCCGCAGTACGGTCCGTGGGTCCTCTTTCCTGGCTCCACACTTGAACTTTTCATCATGTACTCGAATTCCAAACTCTCTAATCCTTCAATGGATATGCAGGATGGCCCGTGGGTCAACCTATGCCCCGTCTCTGTCATCCATAGTTCCGCACTCTGTCAGACATCCATGATGATCATTTCACTCGAAAAATGAAGGACTTTTAGGGGACCTATGGTCCATAGGTCACCTCTATGTATGGTTCATTCTTCAAAATTTCATCTATCCTCTCTCTTGCCCTGGTCCGAGGCTATTTTTTGCAAATATGACACAATAAGCGTTAGTTCTAATGCAAAATTTCCCCACACAAACAGAACTCTTGGATGAAATGTGTTAGAAATCCCCTAAAGTCATAATATATCAATTATCGGTGGAGCTAATTCGCCGGACAAAAGCATGAATAAACAGTGATAGGAGAAGATATGGGTTGGGGTCTTTTGGGTGGCGGTCCGGGGGTTGAAGGTCGGAGCTCTAGTGAGCTTTTACCTGAAAAAATAATGAATACTAAAAGAATATCAAAATCTATAAATTACACCCCTAAATTTTTTTCACAACCCATAACTTAATCACCAAGAAATAGCTTAAATAAAAAATAAAAAACCACCTATAGTATAATATTACTATCTTAAAACCGTGGGCCAAAACCACTAGTTAATAAATTATTTGTGTATGAACATAGTATTCATATCTGGATAAATTCTTAGACTGTGCGTAATATCAAAATGAATATTAAAAAATGTAACAAATAAAATGAAAATAAAAAAATTCAATGAACGTAACTAATGACATATAAAATATGCAATTTAATAACTAATGATTTAATCAAAATGAATAAATATTTGAACTATTCAACCGTCTGTGAAAAAAAATAATGTAATTAAAATTTATTGATAAGAAGTTCTAAATTTTGACCAATAAGGATAGTTATAGATAAAGTTATTTAAAATTATAGAAAATATATTTTGAACTATCAAATAAATAAAACTGCAATTTAATAAATTTTTAAAATGTTAGGCAAAAATTGAGTGTCAAATGTTGTCCCTTTCATTGGATATGATTGATGAAGGAAATAATGGATTTTGAAAATTGACAAACCCAATTTTCGTTGAAAAACACGATCTTCATATAAAAGTGTGGATGGAATATGGTGGATGTTATCCTGGACTTACCTCCAAAAGGTTTTATTTTATGTTGCATTCTTGTTAAAGTAGTACACACTTGTGGCTCAATTAGGAATGCTTCCTCTTGGATGTTCTCGAAAAAACAAATATAGAACTCATTAGTAGAGACAAAATGAATGAAAAGGTAGCATCTCTTACGATGCGACAAATGAAGATGATCCATCAGTAGGATATAAATACATGACCATCTGTAGGAAAAATAATGAGGATCCTATGAGAGGATATAAATGCATGTCCATCGGTTATATGAATGAGGATGATCAAATTATAGGATCTAAATGAGTGTCCATCAGTAGGATGAATGAAGATGATCCATCTGGAGGATCTGAATATATGTCCATCGGTAGGATGAATGAAAATGATCCATCGGTAGAATCTGAATGTTTATCTTTCCACACAATCCTTCTTCGACATCAACGTGGACTAGATAAGGGGCTTATCCTTCACCTTCAAATAGATGTGACTTAAATGAAAATATCTTTCAAAGTAAGTATCCTCTGACATGAACGTGTAATATATAGGGTGCACATCCTAAACCTCTAAATATATATGATTTTAATGCAAATATATTTCAACTAAAGTCTCCTCCTACTTGAATGTAGAATAGACAGGGTGCACATCCTTCACCTACAAATATATGCGACTTAAATGAAAACATCATTCAACGCAAGTTTCCTCCAACTTGTATGGATAATAGATAGGGTGGACATCCTTAAACTCTGAATAGATGCGACTTAAATGCCAAAATCATTCAACGCAAGCGTCCCATGATGTGAATGTAGAAAAGATAGGGTGCATATGTTTTACTTTTGAATAAATCCGACTTAAATAAAAATATCTTTTAACACAAGTCACCTCCGACTTGAATGCGGAATAGATAGGGTGTACATCCTTCACCTCCCAATAAATGCGACTAAAATGCAAATATCTTTAAATGCAGTTGTTCTCTGACTTGAACGTAGAATAGAGAGGGTGCACATCCTTCACCTCTAAATTGATGCGACTTAAATGAAAATATCTTTCAACGCAAGTCTCCTCCAACTAGAAATTTGAATAGATATGGTGAACATGCTTCACCTCCGAATAGATGCGACTTAAATGCTAATATCTCTCAATGCAAGTCAACTCCGACTTTTATGAGGAATAGATATGTAACATTCTAGTAAATGTACTTGTCTAGTTAAGAGTCTATTAGGTTTTAAGAATATGTATTGGGGTACATAGACATCCCAATGCCCAATATTGAGTAATATTCGCCATGTTAGAGAATATTGGCTTAAGGGTGTTAGCCAATTTCTATGTATTAATAACTAACATAAAATACACTTTCTTATTTAGCCAATTTCTATGAATTATGGTATACTTTGATGTTCAAATGATCCAATTCAAGATATGCAATGAAGACTCTAAGCTAAAATATTAATTTCTTAGTTCTATACATTACGAGGTATCCAAGTGTCAAGCCTAGGTACCATAGCACGTGATCATTTAAGATGATCATGTAGATTAAGCAGTGCCCAAGGACATAGTAAGGGTCCATGGATAAAAAATGCAGCAACACAATTGCAATCATATGTGAAACACATGTGCAAGCATATGTGCAAGAGACCAAGTGACAAAGCCCCAGCCGAATTTGGTTAGGGCGGCTAGGCGACAGGCGCGCGTGCGCGTAAAGCCACATGGGGTATAGCTTCCTAACAAATCCTATGCTCTAACTAACTTACCTAACTAGCTAAATAACCTAGGACTAAACGAATAAACTAACTAGTTTACCCAAAATCCTAAAACCTAATCGGGTGACCCTAGACGGTTAACTAACTAAGGAAACATCCTAGTACCTAACTTAGGATGGTCCAAAGGAGTTGATTATGGCCCTAGTGACTTAGGGGTACTTTAGTAATTAATCTATGTCACTTAATTAATTAAATTAGAAACATAATTAATTAATTAGAAATCCTACTCAAAGCCTAAATCCTTACCAAATTTCAGATTTAGCTAATTCAAATGCTCTCCCAATTTTAGTCAATTTAGGAGGGGCATTTTGGTAATTTAAGTTGAGGGTCTTTTGGGTAATTAATGGGACGACTATATACATATAATAGGTCAGTTTTAAACCACTTTTACACGTCCCAAATCACATCAAACGAAAGTTCTCTCAATCTCACAAGAACGCTCTCTTTTTCAAACTCCATTGAAGAACAAGAAAAGCTTAAGGAAGAAGACGAAGGTTACGAAGTTTCCAATAGATTTTCTTGGATTGTTCATCTATAAGGTATTGGTTTTTAACTCTTGGTATTCCATTGCCCAAGAGGTCATTTCGAGATAACTTTTCAAGAACCTCAATACTAGGGTTTTTACTCTACGAAACAGATTTTCTTCCTAACCCTAGATTTATGCTTTCCAATGAAAAGTAAACGTTTTCCATATCTAACTTCACACGAATTATTGAGTATTTTATGGATAATATTTTAATGATGTGTCATACATGATATTTCTCTAATTGGTAGTTTTGAATGGGATGTTTATGGTATTTGATAACGTGCAAACGTTAGGATTGGGATAAAGACTTAAATGAACCCTTTAAAAACCCGTTTCCCTTATCCTACGTTATGCATTGATATTGTACATGATTTTATGAGTTGTTATTGATTATGTTATTGAGTATTTGTCTATGTATGATTATGAATATTGTAAGGTTCTTTGAAGCGAGAGGTAAGTCTTCTAAAGTTGTGATTACTCTACAATGTTTATGTTATCCTATGAATAATGATGTTAGGTTATGAAAGTATGTATGATGTTTTTATGTGTATATGCTGAGATATGAACATGTTAACTGTGAGATCATGATAAGACTACGAAAACATAAGATATGATATTCTCTTGTATGCTTTACACAAGATGACTATGTTATGTTCTCACATATAAAGGGTTGCGATGAAAGGAAATTCTCATTTAATCCTAAAAGGGCTCATGATCATGTTTATACAGAGAGTTAACCTCCTATTAGCTATGATAAGTTTATGATGAAAAAAACATAAATATTATTTGAAGAAAAGGGACTTAATCTAAACACCGATAGACTAGATAGGAAAAGTGTGCCTTCCCTAGTGGAAGGTAGGCTCTGAATGATTCTCATGAGATTGAGGTTTCCATGTAATGTGGAACTATGGGTTTCTAATGCATCTCCTAGTTCTTGAACTGTGTTGCCACCATAGGATACTAGCTAGTGGATCCACCTAGAAAGCTATGTCATGTAGGTTCTACTTTGGCTGGTAGATCACCTCTAATCTATATGGGGAAGACACGGGATTCCACGTTTAGCTCACATGGTCTATGTCGGTTAAGGAGAATTTTCCCTCATATAAAAAATGAAAGACAAGTATGTGAACATCAAATAGGGTGACTTGAGAAGTCTACTTAGTGTAGGTAGGGGTATGGGACTCTACCTATACATTGCACAAGTTGACTCTAAAGGAAGTCCTAGGATATTGTTCTTATGTAATATGATAATATGAAAGGTATGATGATTACGATACATGATGTTACTCTTATATGATACTGGTTATTATGATGAATATATTAATATGTTATATTGTTATATGAAGTGATTAGTACTTATGGTACAATTTACATGAAGTGAAGCTTTAGTTATGGTCTCGTATTTTATCTACTTGGTTGTGTGGGGTTATGGGGCTTCACATGGCCATTGCAGTTGTAGGATGGGGATGTGATAATTGGTAAGTGTTTTGTATATTATGTTTATATGATCTATTAAATATGAAATGTTAACATGACTCTATGAAAATATATCTTTTGATGAAATACATTACTTGTATACGTTATATCGTATGTGCATTGAAGACTTTTGTATGACTTAGAATGTTTTCTAATAAACGATAAATGATCCTTTTTCATGAATGTCCTTATGTGTTATGTTCAAACACCCATACTTAGTACATGTGACGTACTAACCCCATTACTTTATATTACTACAACTGTAGGTTTCAGCCATTGAAGTTTAAGGAGGTCGATTTGAAGAAGCTTGGAACTCTTTCTCTAAGTATTGGTAGGTCTTCATGTTCGAGGATTCTAAATTCCATTTTCCAACTTCATGAAGACATTAGTAGAATTTAACAGTATTAGATTCCAATTTATGTTCTTTGGATTATTTTGAATAAAGGCTTATACAACCTATTAACTATTATTGGAAAAGTCTAGATTTGCACTGTTTAGATGGTTTTATATATGTGAGACGATTTCTTAGAATATCTCATGGTCAGTGAATGATAGTATGAAGTCTAAGTATAAGCTGAGGGTGGATAATGCAGTAAAAAACTCTTTTTATGGCCATGACCCAACTTTGGGTATTGTGTACTTTGAATTATTGCAAAGACATTCGTGTAGGGTGGTTATTCTGAGGAGTGCTCTTGAAAGTGGGGTTGAAAGAACAAAGGGAGAGAAAGAACAAAAGTAAAGTGACTCAAGAATCAGTTGAAAGAAAAGTGAAAAAAATATACAATAAATACAAGCAAGAAAAGAGGAGAGTCACTTACACAAATGAAGAAAGAAGGGAAAATAGCAAGGTGAAAGAATATGAGAAACTGGCGAAATAAAATAATAAAAAGTGGTATGTTTAGCCGATATGTCAAGGAGGGCAAAAATTTACTAAAGTATACCTGAATATACCCTACGTGACCCTGAGCCTATGTTACAAGATAAGAAAGTCCTATCGTGATCCTAATAACTGTATAGCAAACTTAAAGCAGTGAAAATAAGGGCAAGCTTATGGCAATATGTATGAATGAGTGTGAATTTGTTCTGAGAGTGAGTGTAAAAAAGTAATCCTTATACTAAAACTGAAATCATTGTGTGAAAAATGAGGATATTTTTTTGAAGTGAGGACACTAGTTGCAATACTGGAAATATTAGCACCTCGGTGAGAATTGGAAGAGGATAGGTGTTAGTGCATGATGAGTCTGTGTCATGGTCTCATTCTACATAATTCAAGCCTAATAGTGATAGCATGCATAAATATAATGAGACTGATCGGGATTGATAGCAAAATGATTGCGAACGATAAAACATGGATGCTATTGTACAAAGATTATTTATTGAGTCATAGTGCGTCGCTTGAGGACAAACAACGAATTTAAGTTGAGGGTGTTGATATACCGCGGTTTCACGGTATTTTTAATACTTTTTCCTTAAGTTTAGTGTGTCCAAAAGCCTTTTTATACTAATTTTTATGTAAGTTTCTCATTATTTGTAAGAAGTCTGTCTAAAAGATGAATGCAGATGCTTTTGAGCAAGAAATGCAGAAAAGTACCACTTACGGAGCTTGTGACGTTCCGTAGTGCCAGTGACGGTCCGTAGGGCATCGTATTGCAGCTGCTGAAGGAAGATGGGAATGTCAGACCAACTGTGGGGTTATGGAGTGCGTGACAGACCGTCGTAGTCGTGACGGTCAGTATTGCTAGTTCGTCATGAAGATCAGAGAAGTAGTCCCAGTACCCTATTTTCAATACTTGAAGTGTTATGGAATAGGGACCCCCGACGGACCGTTGTGCCCGTGACGATCCGTCATACCTGCCGTCGAGGGTAATGAAGAGAGCAACAGAAGTAATTGAAATAGTATGGGACGACGGAGTCCATGACGGCCCATTGTGACCATGACGATCCGTTGCGAGGTCCGTCGACCCAGCCGCGTTTTGACAGATTTACACCAAATAGAGTCCTTATTTAATTAGGTTTTTATTTTTTTATAACTAGTTCGAAAAACCTCGTTTTTGGGGTTAGGCTCTTTGTTAGACTCTTGGTTAATTGAGATTCTTTTGTGGATTAGACTTGGTTATTATTATCACATTTTTTAAGAAGCTTTAGTCTTCAATTAATTTCAATGATTGATTGTTGGTGATTTTGGTTGATTAATCAACTGAACTTATGGATTTTATTCTTTCTCATTGAAGTAAGTGGATGAATTTTTATATTACATATTCGAATATTGTGATTATGATTAAGGGTAGCTAAACTCCATAACTAGGGTTGTGGGAACCATAGGCGAATAACGAGGTAAAACCTAACTATAATAACAATTCTAGAGTAGTGTCTTGCATGAATTGATAATTCTTTCGCTTAGAAGTCTTTTTAACAGATGGCTGACGTTAGAACTCGCCTTAATTCTACTTGCCTAACCAAAGAGGTAGATAATAGGAAAAGAATTATCAACGTAGACTTATTGTATACTATCTAATAGGCCAGTACTGATTGGTACGAGGTAATAACTTATTCAAATATCGAATACGATGCTTAATATGAGGTAAAGCTAAGGGTTAGTATAGCAACACATGCAGACGGACCAAGGTATGGAGAGAAATTTTCTAGTTGCCGAACAAAGGATTTAAAAATACATAACTTATCACTTTTCATGGAAGATACTAGGAAAGAATTTTTATAGTTAGAATTATCAAGTTATGAACCTGTTGGGAACACGTAAACCCTAGTTACTTTTATTAATTGATTAACCTCCAACATTTGAAGCTGTTAGTGTCTCCTTTAATTAAGCTAGTTATTTTAATTCATTTAGAAGTAAAAAAAACCCCTTTTTATTGTCTTTGCTTTCCAACGAAACAATTGACTATATAGTATTAATAAGAGGTTGATGTTAAGTCTGAACTATTTTCCTCGTGGGAACGATAACAACCTCATTAGTTGGTTTCTTTACTTGATACGACCGCTTTACTTGTTATTTGAGAAGTAAGTTTGAGCGTATCACAAAACACTAGGCAGTGTAGACATGGTTCAACTGCATGTTATAATAATGGGAAGAAAAAACATTATGTTAGTCGGTTCCCATAGTGTAGAAGTGATCTAGCTCAGCTTTCAGATTCTACAACAGCATCTTCATCCTTTGTCTGTTACTCATTACCAGGACCATAGTCTACTCACAGTCTTCGTATATTTAGAGTTGGAGGAGATACATGTTCGAGCGGTTGTTAGAAGTACTTTTATGCACTCATAGGACGATAGGATTCAGATGCATCCTTTAATGTTTTTTCATGTATGTTGATGATAACTTCTCAAGATGTTTATGGATTGATAGACACTCACTCTGCATTTTCATATAGTACTCCATTTATATGTACTAAGATTTAAAAGAAATATGAGTTGTTGCCATTACTATCACACCGCGAGGCTAACGCTGGATCCAAAAACGGAACATAGGATGACAATTGATCCCAAGCTAACAATTTTCTCATGATCATTACCATACTAAAGTTAGTAAACTAATGTGGAAGCAAAATCATGAATAAAATTAATGGTTGGGGAATATCCATATATTATAAATTAGATGAATGAAATACTGACGAGTTTAATACAAAGAAGATATTAACTTAGTACTAACTTGAATCTAACTATGTCCAAAATAAGCCTATTAACTGAATAGAAATGTTGGAACATGCCCCACCTAGATCTAGCGAAACTGAAACTAATGGACTTAAAATACTGAAAGGAAACTCGTGACTATTGTACTTGGAGATTGAGGACTCAACACTGATTCTGTTGAACTGAAGATCGTGAACCGATCAAAGAGTGATCTTGATGGTAAGGATATGAACCTACATCATGAGAAGATGTAACACATATATGGATTAGTATTGGAAAAGTATTGAGCATTCATTATAGAGTTAAGCTGAATTAACATATAATTGAACAAAGCAATAAAGAAAATAAATAATCAGAACATGATATAGATATTGAAATATTGAACATGACTAATCTCAAGTTAGAACATGCTGTGACTGAATATTGAAATGTGGTCAATACAATGGCGTCTAACTAAACTGTGGGAGATACTAATAATCAATAATAAAACCACATAAGCTTAATGTGGAGTCTTATGTAAATGACCCATCGAGAGGACCCAATTTACCCTACAAGAGGTATTGAGACATGTTGGTATGATCACTAAAATGATACCCACAATGGGGACTTATAACAAACTGAGCTAATAGTTGTAGGACTATTTGGGTTGGTGAACCCTAGTCCAACTCGGTATTATGCTACTCCCAATGGATTGAGTAATTTACACATTATGACAAAATTTTTGTAAGTTACTACATATCTTACACTAAACATGCAAATTCAGGATACAACATTTAAACTGATATTGATGCATTAATAACTGAGTCATGTAAAACTGAATAATTGAAATATCTGGCCTAACATGTTTATTTCAAGAACTAAAGAAACACATAGCTAGGTTTCAAGAATTCATACAATAAACTAGATATCAATGTACTAATCTAATTTGGATCATTATAACAGCTCAGCACACAATAATTCTAACATCACGAAACTTTAGGTCTAGTCATAATATGGGAATAAAAAAATAAACTCGATAATAGGGACCTAATGGGTGAAAGGAACCCACTAGTGGAACCCCACCTACATGGTGACCAATTTAAAAGGGAAATCATTGGATCTCTAGGCTAGAACTGGCAAAGACTTTTTGTGTTCTTGGAGTTAGGTTTGGTCGACTTTTACTCATCTCTTGCTTCTAATTTTTAAGTTTTGATTAATGATGTGACTTAGGTAAGTGCTAGTAATGTTTCTATACTTAAATTCACTAAAACCTCATAATTTAGTGTCTAACATAGATTAGGGGTCCAAAAAATAGGGAAAAAAACCTGACGTAACTACTACCGTAGTGACCGACGGACAAGACCTACTGTCTATAGATTGGGGTCGTAGGTCAAGTCTTCCAGACATGGCTTCACTAAAACAAGAATAATGGTTTACTCAAAGGTTGAATTTTAGCAAACTCTGTGGCATGGGAAAGATCATTCAATTATATATCATATCATATGTCACGAGGCACATAATTCCTTTTCTTCTAGAAGTGATAACCATTTGAAGTTGACAAAAAAGAAATTTGAACCTAAATTTATGCTAGCCTTCATAAAATAATCAGACCTACGGACCGTGGATCGGACGATGATTCATGCTGGTGGGTCATCATTCGTGTCAGAGGCTGGGTAAAGGGGGCCTTGATCCTTGGACATTGAACATGGACTCTGGTCTAGCCTACGGACTGTAGGTATGTCCATGGTTTTTGACATAAAAAATTTTCTGAGCTAGGTTAGGGGCGGAGTTGAAGTGGTGAACCACAAAACACCAACACAGGTCATGGTGTGACCTATGGTTCGTGGGTGGCTACCATGGGTTGCACCTACTACTTCTCAAAATCTGCATTTTTCATCTATTTCGAACACAAGGTGTTACATTATTTTTCCCTTGGGACCATTTTTCATCGAATGAAGACTAAACTATCTGAGTGTGGGGGGAAGAAGATGCATACCACTAAGTACTAGAAACTGATTTCTAACTGAACAAAGTTAAAAAACATGCAAATTCGTTCAAAATTAAAGGTTTATTGAAGGAACAAAGTACTAAGACTGAATTAGCACATGAATAACTGAAAAATTGAAGAAGAACTATTACCTAGATTGAATGGAATAGAAAAAAAGGAGCTGAGGATACTTGGACTTCATAGAAGCTTCCACTTCCCAAGAGACCCAACTACGGACTGGATCCTCGACAAAACCTTGACTGAAGCGACTTCTTTGTTTCTCAACCTTCTAACCTAAGGATCGAGAATCACAATTGGTACACTCGTTCATGGTACTATGGATGTTGGATCCCCACACACTTATACAAAAATGAAACGTGAAAATTTGGATGCATTATTTCTTATTCTACTGTAAACGCTTACTCATAAGCCACTTTACCAATCTTCTTCTAAATCTTATAAGGGCCTTAATATATAGGAATGACATTCCCTTTCTTGCAAAATCTCATCACCCCTTGCATAGGTTACACTTTCAAGAAAACCCACTTATTAACATTAAACTCTAATTCCCTTCTTGTAACATTTGTATAAGATTTCTTGTGAATCTGGGAAGTCTTAAGTCTATCTTTAATGAGTTGTACTTTCTCCATAGCATCGTGGACTGAATCTACCCCTATCAAGGTTGCTTCACTTACTTTAAACCAAAAAACTGGAGATGTATATCTACACCCATACAATGCCTCATAAAGGGACACTTGAATTCTTGAATGATAACTATTATTGTAAGTGAACTCAATGAGAGAAAGGTGCTCATGCTAAATCCACTTGAAATCGATCCAACAAGATCAAAACATGTCCTCTAAGGTCTGAATGGTATGCTTTGACTAGCCATCTGTCTGCAGTTGAAATGTTGTGTTAAGATTACCTGAGTACCAAGACCTTGTTAAATGACTTCTAGAAATGTAAGGTTAATTGATAACCTCTCTCTGAATGATAGAAAAAGGAAACCCATGCAACCTGACTACCTCATTAATGTAATGCT
Source organism: Solanum habrochaites (assembly GCA_027704765.1). NCBI lineage: Eukaryota > Viridiplantae > Streptophyta > Magnoliopsida > Solanales > Solanaceae > Solanum > Solanum habrochaites. Next base: position 43,637,453 of record JAKWJA010002493.1, on the reverse strand, counting down.
TGACATAGTCCACTATCGAATCTACAAACTTTGAGTACATCACAATATATAACATAACTATCAAAACCGTCTTGTAGCGTTAAGACAGGATCTATAGTCAACATAGTACTCAGTACTGTGAAGCTTTCCTCACAATCATATGACCACTGAAACATTATTTTTTTCTCAGTCAACTTAGTCAATCGAGAGGATATGGACGAAAATATTTCCGCAAACCTTCTATAATAACCTGCCAGACCCAAGAAACTTATGATATCTGTAAGAGAGGTAGGTATTGGCCATTGTTTCACTGCTTTTATTTTTTGGCAATCCATTGGATCCGTTCAATGGATACTATATACCCAATTGAAGTAACATATTGTAACCAAAACTCACATTTCATAAACATAGGAAATAACTCGAAATCATTGAGAGTTTGCACGACAACCCTCAAATGACTCGCATGTTCTTTCTCATTCTTAGAGTAAATGAGGATATCATCTATAAAGATGATAGCAAACTAGTTTAAGTAGAGTTGGAACACTATGTTCATCAATTCCATAAAAGTTGAAGGAGCACGGGTTAGTCTAGATGCTATAACTACAAATTCATAATGACCATATTGAGTTTTGAAGACTATTTTTGAATGCCACTATCTCTGAATCGGAGTTGATGATAACCATATTATTGAGGTCTATCTTTGAGAAATGGCTAGAACATTAAAGTTGGTAAAACAAGTTATCAATCATGGGTATGGAATACTTATGCTTTATTGTGGCCTACTAAATTCCTATAGGCAAAGCACATTTTGAGAGAACCATATTTTTTTTTCATGAACAACAATGTTGCACTCCATGTTGAAATATTAGGTCTAATGAAAACCTTATCTAGAAGGTATTTAAACAAAATTTTCAATTCCTTAAGCTCCACTGGAGCCATTATGTTAGGAGGAATCGAATAGGTTGGTCATCTGGAAGAAGCTCAATTCCAAATTCAATTTCTTTTTCGGGAGGAACTTTGTGAAGGACATATGGACACACTTATGGAAACACATTGACTACAGGTACTGACTCAAGAGTTTGGCTTTCAAACCTTGTATCCTTACCCGAAATTCGGTGATAGAGATAACCCTTAGAGATCATCTTTCTAGACTTAATGTAAGAAATGAATCTTTCAATATGCTATTTGCTATTACTTTTCAATTGTATGATTGCTTCTTCTGGAAACTGAAAAAGATTAATCCTAAGACTACAATCAACTGAGGCAAAGCAACAATTTAAACAATCCATGAATAAAATGTTATTGAAGTCTACCTATTTCTAACTCTACAAGATCTGTTGAGTTGACTTTCTAGGAGATTTTTACAAGGTAATTTCTCTATATTCATCTAGATATAACTGGGTCAACAACTAGAGTAGGGATTAAGAAGGCTTCTGAGAGAGTTTTTAGACTAACTATAAACTTGAGTGATATATGAGGAGTTACTAAGGAAAGGGTAACCCCTGGATCTAACTAGGTATAAACAGCATGATCAAAGACTCGTAACGTTGTAGTCACTACATCAGGAGAACCTTCCTGATCCAGGCGATACTGAAGAGCATAAAACATGTTTTGGCACTGAAGCCACCTGTACGAGTTAAGTTACCTTGGTGATTAAGGCGACCTTCTGGTGCCGCTGATGTTGTAGACTGATCTCTACCAATACTACCTTCTTATACTTGTCAATAAAGATAATCTCTCAACCTGTGACGAGATTGGTTGCATTCAAAGAATCATTTTTTTCCTACAAGACAATCACCCGGGTGGTTCTTACCAAACTTAGTTCAAGTGGGGTACGTGTTTGAGACTAAAACACTTCCCTGAGACTTAGAGCGGAGTGACCTATCCTAATTATCATACACGTTCTAAGAGTATTGAACATTTGCTGATGAAGGGACAGGGGCTGAAACTTCTGCTGACTCTGCGAGCGATTTAAACAACCCTAGTACTACTGACAACACTCATAATCCCCAGTCCTAGCCTTCTTTTTCTCCTTGGCATCTTCAATAAGCTTATCACCCTTAACCTGTTGAGTATGAGTTATCTTCCTAGCAATGTTTATCTCTACCAGTAATAAATCATATCTGCACTCTGTGATTAACAAATCATACACTCCACAAAAGAACTTATTCATATGATTTCGATATCACCTTAATGATCTTCTTGATCTCATCCATGAAATTGTGGGGATCCTTACCAGTGTGCAATCCTAAGAACTGAGGCGGATTCACCCTAACAAATTATGTACCGTTGTTGTTGCTGATTCATTATTAGCATTCATAGGAGCTTGAACCCATTGATTTTTCTGGTTGTCGACTCTCTGAGCCAACATCTGAATGACATTCCCAAATTCATCATTGGAGACTTCGTGAACTAGGATTGGAGGAGCTGCATTAGCATTCCTAGTGTTACCTGTACAAAGAGGCATGATCACTAAAACGTAGAACGTCAAGTTAGAATATGAAGTTAAATCATATATTAGGTAGATAAGAGTAACAAGAAAATAAACATTTTTCGTAAATCACTTTGTAGCATCCCTCTTATTAGATGTGGTGCATTTGAGACCCACGAAAGGGACTCTACTTAATGCAAATTTTTAGACATTTTAGGACTATTAAACCTCATGCTCTGATACCAGGTTTGTCATGGCCCTAGTCTACCCACTAGACGCGGACATAGGACCTCAGACCACAATTCCTAAGCTAACCTTGTTTGCATGATCATGAGCATACTAAATATAATACATAATGCAGAAATCAAATCATAAATAGAAATTAAAGGATGTGGAATACCCATATACTATACTTGAGATAAATGAAATACTAATGATTTTAATATAAATAAGATATTAACTCAATAATAAGATGAATTTAACTTTGTTTGAAATAAGCCTATAAACTGAGTAGGAATGTTGGGACATGCCCAAACTAGATCTAGAAAAACTAAAACTAGACAAAAAATACTTAAAATAAACTCCCGACTATTGTACTTGGATAATGACGACTCACCAGTGAACTGAATATCGGGAACTCATCAAAGCCTGATATGGATGCTGAGAACGTGAACCTACATTACAAGAAACTATAATGCATATATGCATCAATACTTGAAAGGTAGTGAGCATACAGGATAGATTAAACCATAAATAACATATAACTGAACAAAGCAATAACGCAATGAAACAATATGAACATGATATAGATGCTAAAATACAGAACATGACTAATCTGAATGCAATGACCAAGTTATAACATGCTGAGACTTAGTAATAAATGTGGTCAATTGAATGGAGTCTAACTGAACTATGGGAGTTTTTCAGTGAAAGGAACCCACTAGTGAAATACCACATACTTGGTGATGAATTTCATAGAGAAATTCTTTTATTTTTGGGATAGAGTTGAAGAACAATTGTTGCGTTCTCATAGTGACGGCTGTTCGACTTTAACTTCTCTCTTGCTTTTAATTTTCTATGTTTTGATTAGTGATTTGACTTACGTAAGTTTTAGTTATGTTTCTTGCCTTAAATTGACTAAAACATCATAATTTAGGGTCTAAATAATGTATCTTAGTGGTATAATGAAATAGGAAAAATCCAAAATACCCCTGGCTCAACTGCTGTCGGAGTCACCGGCGGAGGGGACCTACGGATGTAGTTGAACCTACTGTCCATAGATTGGGGTCGCAGTTCTTATTTTCCCAACAAGTATTTACTAAAACAAGCATAATGTCTTACTCAAAGGTCAAATCTTAGTAATGTTGGTTGTATTGGAATGAGGAATAAATTATATTTTGTATCATAGGTCATGGGACACATAATTCATTTTGTACTGACACTAATTACCATTTGATGTAGACCCAATCAGAAATTCTACCCTAAATTGCTAATGGCTTTCATCAACTACGGATCATGAATTAAACGATGGTCTAAGATGGTCGGCTGTTATTTTTGTCAGAGGCTGGGTAAAGGCGCCTCGATCCAAGGACACTATCGATGTACCGTGGCAGGACAAAAGATTGTATGTCTGTTCGTGGGTTGAGACTTATCCAATTTTCTGAGTTGGGGTTTGGAAGGGGATGCAATGGTGAACCACATACTACCTTCACGGGCCATTGTCTGACCTACGGTCCATGGGTGGCAACCATGGGTTACACCTGCAACTTCTTTAATTCAATATTATGTTGTTTCGGATACGAGGTGTTACAAACTAGTTGAGGTGTCTATACAAATTAGCGACTCTATTTTTACTACTAACGTCTATCGAGGTTTCATGTTGTTAATAAATGATTGTCCAACCCCCAATGATTTAGTTGAGTTGATTATTCTAGATTTTGATGTTATCATGGGTTTGTATTGGTTTGTAGCTTTCTATGCTAATATTAATTTCCATATAAATATTGTAAGAGTTTACTTTTGAGGTGAGTTAGTCTTTGAGTGGAACAGTAATGAAGCCACACCTAAGGGTAATCGTATTTGAAACCTTAGCGCTCAAAATGTGATTGCTAAAGGTTGTATATACCATATGTTTCATGTATAGTATACGAATAAGGAGACCATGATTCTTCAGTCAATTCATACTGTAAATGAAATTCATGTGGTAATGATATAGAAAAAAATGGCACCTGCAGAGCTAAATGAGTAGAAAGCACAACTGAAGGACTTGCTCGATAAAGGCTTTATCAGGAAAGTACTTCTCTATAGGGTGCCCTAGTTCTCGTTGTTCGAAAGAAAGATGGATCCTTACGGATGTGCATTGACTATAGACAACTAAATAAAATCACTAGAAAAAATTAATATCCTCTTCCATGGATTGGTGACTTATTTCACCAGTTACAAGGTGTCAAATGCTTTTCAAAGATTGATTTGCAATCTAGTTACCATCAACTGCGAGTCAGGGAAGTTGATATCCTAAAAAATCATTTAGACAAGATATGGACATTTTGAATTCATTGTTATGTCTTTCCGGTTTACAAATACCACCACACCCTTTATAAATCTTATGAATCGGGTCTTCAAACCATTATTGGATGTATTTTTGTTTGTCTCTATTTATGACATTCTTATATATTTACGGTCGAAAGGTAAGCATGTAGACCACTTGTGAGCTATATTATAGACTCTTCGAGATTGCGGGTTATATGCTAAATTCTCTAACTATTATTTTTGTCTTAATTCAGTAGGTTTTAGTCATGTTATTATGAGTGAGGGTATTAAGGTTTTTGGACAAAAGATTGAAGTAGTGATGCCTTGTCTAAGACCCTTGAATCAAAAAGAGGTTTGCAGTTTTTTTCGTGTTGACAGGTATTACTGAAGGTTTGTGGAGAATTATTTTCTATCTCCACACCACTAAAAAAGTTGGCACATAAGGCAACTAGGTTTTAATTGATTGAGGAATGCAAATAGAGATTTTTGGAACTAAAATAAAGCTTACAACTACATCTATCATAAATTTTCCGATTGGTAATGAGGTCTATGTTGTTTATTGTGATGCTTCAAGAAATGGCGTAGGTTGTTTTGTTATGCAACATGGTAAGGTTATTGAATACACATCTAGTCAGTTATAGAAGCATGAACATATTCATACTACACATGACAATGAATTGGATAGATTTTTATGTGCCCTAACAATTTGGTGACATTATATATACGGGATTCATATAGATATTTTCACCGATCACCCGAGCCTTGAGTTCTTACTAAAGTAGATGACGTTAAACCTACAATAATTGAGATGGCTGGACATATTAAAGGACTATAGTGGTGATTTTCATATCATCCCGACAAAGCTAATGTTGTTACTAATGCGCTCAGCTGAAATTCCATGGGTATTCTAAGTCATGTTGAAGCTGATAAGGCTGGAATTAAAAATACCTATGTAGCTATTTAATTTACAAGTACGTTCGGTATAAATAGAAAGGATATGTGTTGTCGTTAATAATATGGCAGAACCTTCCTTTGTGACTAAAGTAAAAAGGTGACAAAATGAAGATCCCGAGCTTAGGAAATTGAGGGAAAATATTCCACAGCAACAACAATATTTGTTTGAACTAATTATATATAAAGTCCTTAGATACGAGGGTCACTTATGTGTATTGGTAGTTGGAGAACCCGTAGAAGGATTTTTTCACAGGCTCATTGTTCTAGATATGCATCTCACGCTAGAGAAATTAAGATGTATTGGGACCTTTAGAATATCAATTGGTAAAAGGGCATGAAAAAAATTAGCAGAGATGGTAATTGAATGTCCTGAATGCCAACAAGTTAAAGTAGAGCATGATAGGACTGGAGGCCTAACCAAGAATATTAAGCTTTCATTATGGAAATGTTAGATGATAAATATGGACTTCATTCACTGGTTTTCCTTGCACTCCACTAATGTTTGATTTTATTTGGGTAATTATCGATAGGCTGAAAAAATCTAGTCTTTTCTTGCATGTTAGGATTCCATATATGGCTGAGATTATGCCATAATTTACATTCAGGAGATTGTTTGGCTTCATGTAGTTCCATTATCTATTATATTATATGGAGGAGCACAATATACATCACATTGTTTGAGATTATTTTAGAAGCCTCGAGGCACTTAGGTAAACCTTAGCATTGCCTTTGATCCACAAACTAATGGAAAGTCAGAACATACAATTCATATGGTTAAGGATATGTTACATTTGTCTGCTCTATTTTAAAGGAAGTTTGGATAAGCATCTATCTCTTATTGAGTTCACTTATATTAACAATTTTAAAGCTAGTATCAGATTGCCCCTTACAAAGTACTGTATGGGCGGAAGTGTAGGTTCCAGGTAAGTTGGTTTGAGCTTTACGACCATAATTTCTAGGTCCTATTCTAGTCAAACAGGCGATTGAAAAAGTTAAGCATATTCTATATATTCTTCATATAACACAGTGTCGGCAAAAATGTTTTGCAAGTGTTCACCGAGAGAACTTAAAGTTTGATGTAGAATATTGGCTTTTCCATAAAGTATTGCCTATGATTGGAATTATGCAATTCACAAAGAATGGGAATCTCAGACCTAGCTATGTTGTACCGTAAAATATTATTCAGAAGATTAGTATGGTGGCATACGAGCCTGAATTGCCTTCAAAATTGAAAGCAATCCATCACGTATCTAGTGTTTCTATGTTGAAGAAGTGAATTGGAGATCCTTGAAGTATTATGCCCATTGAAAATATTTGTCCCGCTGAATATTTATCTTATACACACGTAACAATAGCAATTTTAGATCATCAAGTAAGTAAGATTCGATCTAAAGATGTATCTTTTGTGAAAGTGTTATGGAGAAATAACAACGTCGAGGAAATGACTTGGGAATTTGAAGAGGAAATAAGAATGGAGTACCCCCAACTTTTTAAAGACATAAGGTGAGACACATTTGGATAATTCAAAATTATTTCTTCACAACGACTTAAATAGATTTGAAGTAGCTTGAATGTGCAATTTATATGTCTTCTTACGAGATAGCTATGCAATGCTAAATAGTTCAAATTTTCAGAATTTGACTTCAAATTTGGGATTCTAAAAAATATAGACTCATAAATTAAGTTTTACGAGAAAAACAAAGAACACAACCAAGGAATTGTCTACATCCATTTGTGGGAGAATGTTCATAGGGAGTGGGGAGAATGTCATATCCCTTATTTTTCTCTATTTTTGCATAATTAATAAGGCGTAGTATGAAAAGGTTAGATGAGGTGTATATTTCTGTGTATCATACATTGGAGATTATTATTGGAAATAGGTGGAAATATCAAGAAACTAAACTAAAGTTTTAGGTCAATGGGACCCATCAGACAAATTTCATGATTAAAGAAATGGCTCGGGTAGAATTTCACCGGTTTAAAAGGTTTAAATTGTACCATACCTTGTGGATAAGACTGTAAGCGTAAAACATGATAAGAATAACGTGTAATGACGTATTATAATATAATAAAGGTCGAATGTTAGGTTTAGAATTCAAGAAAATTAGTGAAACTAAGGTCAACTAAATTATAAAAGTTTTTCTAACAATATTTATTAAATTTGGGTCTAATTCTTTGATGTTTTCTCCCAATATATAAAGATTTTAAATTCCTATGACCTATAAAATAGAAGCCTACAAGCCTTGTTTAGAATGCACAATCTAGTATCCAACTAACAATCGTGTAAAAAGTTACAAGGGTTTTACTGGAGACTGTTTTGGAAAAATTTGGGTCATGATCTGGGTCAGGTCAATAAATATGGTATGTCGGCTTACTCAACGTTTTAAGCCACAAAAAAATCATTTTCACTCCCTAAACAGAAAGAAATCTTAATATATAGTTCTAGTTTCTTTCTAGCATGATGAAGTTTAGTTTTTTATGATTTCTTGCATTAAAGGTTGCCGTCGTGCCTAGAGACGTGATTTCTACATGCAGCGATCGGTTTTCCCTTCTGTTATATGCGTTTGGAATTAGTGTTTGAAGAAATAAATTTGTAGTTATTTTTGTTTCTTCAAGTTTTATACTTGGTTAAGTAAATTAATCATCTCGGGACTCTTTTATGATTGTTTTTATTAAGTTCTACAGACGTTACGTCAAGTTAGGGCCATATGGAAAATATGCCGATTTAAGATCAATGATAAACTTCTCATAGGTGCATACCTGCTGTGTAAATATGGTGTTTGAGAAGCTTAAGACATAAGGAACAACTTTCATGAAGAAGTTATGGCCACTCGGCTGTTCATTGGAAAAATATGTAAAGGCTAAGCGTCGCCCCTCATTTGAGCACCACTCCTGGGAATTCCCTAAAACGCAGAATGTGATATTGTGCTATTCTCTTGATAGAAAAACCTTCAATGAAAGGCACGGGGATCTCAACTGAATTATTTTCACGATTATATTATTTTGGTATTCCCCTCGTTCAGATAAATAGAGTATTAGACATCTACATGTCATTTTATCGGTTTCCTTGATTATATGTCTGCATATATGAATTCTTATTCTTCTTTGGGTGATGTAACTTAAAATATGACGGGAGACCCTTCTTACTTGTAACCAACCCTCTTTCCCCACTAAAGTTATTATGAAAAATCTTTGAAGTAACTCACGATCATCAAAACTCTCTAATATAACTTAAATGTTTAAACTATTAGAGAACTTGATTTTTGAAATACTTATTTTATAAATTATATAGGAACCAAGTTAGGAACTAAGTCAATCACCTTAAACTTGTTATGATTATCTTTAAGGTTAGATTATATTTCTGATATTTGAGTTAACTTTTCAAGCTTATTGGAAGAACATATGAGGTTCTATGAGATGGTTACATTTTATATGAAGGTGATTATGGGATTATGAGAATTGGACTACAAATAGGCCAAGATTGGAAACATGGAAACAATAAAATATATCTTTTATAAATCCATGACATGAGATGCTATGCATTCTACTCTCGATCTATAATCAGGAGGTATAATGAATATTGCCTATATTTATACGTATAAGACACCGATGGCCACATGTTGGCGTATGTGATGTCGGTTAGTTACCAAAAAGAAGCACCATTGATAGAATTTGGTTGTGTATGTCATGTATCTACATCTATATATATGTATGAACAACGCCAAATTATACGAGCATACCATGCATATTTAAATAGTAGGGGAATAAATGTCAGACATGGATATTATTTGAGTTTTAGTTTCAGCTGGTATTATGATTCTACTTTATGCTTTACATACTGATACAATTTGCGCAGGTAATCTACCCACCCGCTAGGATTCAGGTTCAACTGTGAGTTAGTAAGCTCCATTTTATCTTAGGGCTATTAGAGGATGTTTACTTTTGTTATAGAGTTTGGGCAAAGTCAGGGCCTTGTACCAATAGTGCTGATATCACACATAAAGGATATTGTGGACATCTTATTTTGGGTTTTCTTATGTATGTTTTAATCTCCAACCCATAGTCTTGGCATGTATATATATGTATGAAAGTTGATATGTCTTCGGTTGTGTCCTCGATGACTAGATAGTGCATCTTTATTTTTTTGGTTTGTCTACCATTGTTTGTATGGTTTTTTCTCATTCAAATCATGACCTTCTAGGTCAAAGGCTTCACTTGTTAGAGGTTGTGTCGTCTAATCTTTTTGTCTCACAATTTGTTTATCTAGTATATTTTAGTGGGTAAGTCAATCTTATAGGGTATCGACTACCGGTTACTCCACTTATTATGGGGTGTTACATTGAATATACAATCAATACCCATATCCCTTTAAACTAGAATTGATTGATTTTCTTCACAGAAAATAGTTAAGTGACCCCCAACCTATAGTCTGATTTCCAACTATACAGTTACAATTTATAGTTATCCTATTGTCACGATCCGCACATACACCCTAGAATTTAGAGAATTATAAGGTGTAACACGGCGTGCTTAACCTCTAAGAGGTAATGTACAAGTCATTTTCTGTCATTCATCGTATATACATATATGAAAAGTAGTGTGGAATTAACACTTTCCACAACATTCGAATAGTCTTTGAAAATATCTTTCATACAAAAACAAATAGGAAATACTAAATCTCATATCATCAAATCATAGACACAACAGTGCTTGGGACACGTACCATATAATAGAAATATAGTACTACTTATTCTATTACAATACTTCAATAAAACAGACTACAAGAGACATCTATTCCCTCGAGTCAAATGATGACATACTTAAAACTTGCTTGTAAGATCCTCTAATCCAAGCTTCAATCCCATAACACCTTCACCTATGAATCACTTCAGAGATACATAAAAACATGAATTTAGTACAAACAGATGTACTAAGTATGGAATAATGCATAAAAATCATGATAACAGACATTTAATGAAAATATTTGCTATTTGATTAAGATATCATAGTATAAGCATTAAAACAACATTTAACACTTTAGAAACTCAACGATAGCACTTAAACATTTTATTACATTCTAAGGACATTACAATAAAAAATGTCACTGTTATAGTGAAGTTCTTCAACTTCATAGTGACCCCTTTTCTAGCATGCAGTCTTCTCACTAAAGGTTATCTTATGACTCACTTAAGTAAAACCAAGAGAAACCGCCCATAAACCATCTCTAAGCAAACCTAAATGATCCTTAAGGCTACCTATTATGAGATAAATACACTTACAATACACCAAACACCCCACATGAATTCTTTAGACTATCTATAGTAAGATCATTCTCACTTCATACAATAACTTATATATAATATGACATTCTCCTGACAAAGGTTATCGAAAGATTTACTTAGGTAATACAAGAAGACCATGCACATACACCCTCTCCAAGATTACCTAAATTATACTTAAGACTTCCAAAGTTTAGATTATGTGTACTTAATCAACCAACTTTCCAATCTAGAGTAATTCTTAAGACTTACCTAGGTAAGGCATGAAGTGACCATTCCTATGGCCCCTTGACACCTTAAATAGTCAACCTATAACTACTCTAGGTAAGTGCTTATTCATTTACATGATTTCAAACATAATTCATTACCTTTATCGGTTCATTTAAGAGACATTCATCACATAAAAGTATATCCAAGTAATGGTCATGGATAAGACGTAGGGACTCACTCACTAACATCTTTAAAGTGTATTGTGCAATATCCAGATGGTGTCGCATACCAGCACCCAATCTTCATAAAACTTGTCCATACAATATGATGAGAATATGCAATAACTAACATAGACCATGGTAGCAAAGCATGTAATACGGAGTTGTAACCTTCTCTGCGGAGGGTGTTCTACTTGCCAATGGTAGAATTTCGACATATACCATGTAGGCACATGGATAAGTAATATGAAGGGTTTATTTTCACTCTAGGCTTATTCTTAACTAGATCTACTTCCCTTACTATACACTCTCGGTGCTAGCCTTTGTTATCATAGAGTAACTCACATAAAGGATCACATGAAGAGGTTCCATATCTAGTTCATAACCAAATCACATTCACCCTACAAAACAAATCCCCTAGGGCTGCCATTGAATAGAGAAGAGGATATCTTAATGACTTTCCTAAGGATGATTTCATGTTGTTCCATAAAACTAACCTTAAGTCCACCAATCATAAAAGAAGGATACCATTATGACTTATGAATTCAAGGATATCATAACCTCTCAACTAGGTTGAGGGATCCACATAACTGGACCTTATCACTATGTTCATGGCCACATAAAATTTTTAAATACAAGACTAAGATGTTTTACATAGGTATCAAGTAAGGGACACAAGTCTACCAAACAAGACACACACATACTTCACTTTATCACATATAGCATATCAAATGAGAAACACATAGGCATAACAAACATCATCTATAGGTCACCCTATACACTACTACAATATTATAAATATAACCATCATACACTCATATAGTCAAGTAGGAAGAAGCATGCATCAACTCTAAGATGATACACATAAGGACATAGTCATAGTTTAACATGATCACCTAACGACATCAATAGAAGAAAACATCCTTTCACATTAATCACAAGTAGATAGAAATTATCACACTTCAAATAAATAAACTATGCAAGCATCATTATGTATGAAGTAGCTGCCGACAAGGCCATGATCATCATAATACATAAAGTAACAACGACGAGGCCACACATTCACAAGTAAAGCACATAGCACCGCAACCATAAGTGGACCATACCAATCGTAATATAATTCAAGACCTACATTACATAATATAAAGAAAATTAGGGAAGCGTACAACCAATCCATTCTGACCACTTCAATTCATAGCTAAATCATCAAATTCCTTACCAAAAGCATGGCCATGATCATCAATTTAATACAAAAATCATAATAATAAATGAATCTAGGGAAATTCAATATAGGTTTATCAATCCAATACAGCCTATACATCTATTAATACAATTCTTACATCATTCAATAGCCCATAGAAAACTATAATAGAATTCATAAGATTTAAGACAAGATCATCACATCTATAATATAGCCAATTTGAAGAGATTATGTTCTGAATGAGTTTATGAAGATTTTAGGTTATCATCAAACTAACATCAATTTAATCAATAATCAATGACTCAAACGCTTTATGCAATAACTCATGGGTAGATCATAAAATTTGACAAGTTCATCTTTCGAAGCCTTTAGAACTCACTTTGAATTTTGTGATCCTTGATGAAGAGAGTTTCAAGGATGAAAAAACATAACTTCATAAAGCTAAATCACGAAATTGATGAACAATCACCAATCAAATCTTCAATCCAAGCCCTTCCTTGAGTGTTGGCTTTATTGGAGTTCTAGCGAATTTCTTAAAGAATTTGGTGTTTTCATTTTAGAATAGTGAATTCATCTAGGTAATTAGGACTTATAATCCCACTTAAAATACATAGAATACCCTTCTTAATTCTCCCAAACTACTGCGAAATTGCAAACTTCAACTACGTCTGGCCATCGACGGGCCGTCTACCAACTAACGGACTGTCTTGCTGGTCCGTGGTATCAATAAGAGGCTTGTCTTTGGAAGATCAACTCAACCAGACTATGTTTTAACAAAATACCTCCACCTACGGGGCTTCGACTTACCTACTGTCCATCGATTGCCATCCGTAGGTTGGGCAGGTTTCGATAGCTTTTGTTCTTGTGAAGGGTCCTTCCTCAAATACCCTTGGTTGGACCTTGGGGATTTTTCCCCCAAATTTTTCCAACCGGAATATGATCGTATATGAGTTTAGGAGCTCCCACATCCATTTCATCCAAAACGAAAACATAAAAATTGACGACACATGATAAGACACACAAGGTCATTGCAAAGCAAACCTTTCGAACGTCATGGATGTTTTTGGATGTTTGACCTCCAAACATAATGAAACTTTACACACTGTCTAAAAATAATATTATAACTCATAGAAGGACCTCATAAGATCATAACACACTCATAAAAACATAAAACACACATGAAGCCCATAGGTGACTAGTCGTCGAATTTCATGATCGTCCTTTGACGTTTGACTTCCAATGCACCTAAATCTTTAGAAACTACCTCATTATATACAATTTTAGGAACTTATACCCTCATGAAAAACATGTTAGGCTCTAGTTTCACCTAAGTCATTTTAGAGGTGTCACACCTATTACCTGCTTGAACTACTTTAATGCAGAAAAATATCACACTAAAAGTAAACACCCACACTCATAACCTGAAGTGGTGCACACACACTGCCAATTATCAAGTACATATAATAATTTTTTTTATGTTTTTTTGTTTAGATCCTTTTTTCATCTTTATTTTTTTTACATCTTTTCTTTTTCTTTTAAAAGTTTTAAGCGATATACATAGACAAATTGGTCCTTAAAAAAAATTTCAATTATAATTACCTTAAATTATTCAATTGTTATCTTGACCTTATTAATTTCTTAAACATTGAAAGGAAAAAAAAACCTATGTTCTTCATTATGTTCATTGAATTCGTGCGAATCTGGAATGTTTATGAATGTGACTTGGTTTGGCGTATTGAATCTATATATTATTTGTTAATTCATTTTTAATTAGGTGTGAATATATAATAGCAAAACTAGGGAAATCCATTAACCTACAAAATTGTCAAAATAAAAAAAATTGTGGGTTGTTTGGTTTGAATCCAGATCTGAAAACTTTCATTGTCAATTACGAATTTGTAAAGACTAAACTGAATCCTTTATGGGAATCTCACTATTGAGTTCTTGAGTTTTAAAACATCTAGATCAATTGACTTGAGTTAAAAAAACTAACAAGTAAGGAGGAAATGCAAATTCATGGATAACCATTGTTAAAAAGCTTTGAAGCTCGAAAACTAATTGTAAAATTTGTTGGTGTGTTTATCTTTACCGTAATTATTTCTTCTTCATGACCGACTATTTCTATGAGTTTTTCTGAGAAAAATTAGGATTTATTATCTATGAAAGATAGAAATGTTGGGACTACCATTCTTCTTCTCCCATAAAAGTTGAAGGAAAAGTAATTTCCTTGGGGTACTATTCTTATAAAAATAAATAAATAAAAAGAATAAAAAGAAAAATATACAATTTAATTATAACAAGAATATATTTAAAATATTCTTTTTATTTTTTTTTGCTTCTCACTATCTAAAAGAGAGTGAAATGCACTCTCTATGCCATGTCAACAATTAAGGGGTTACTTGATCCGTTTTAAAGTATTTCAAGGAGCTAATAGGAACTTCGTAAAAATAATTGTAGTTGGAAATTCATTCGGAGTTTGAGGGGGCATTTGGATGTTTTCTCTATCTTTACATTCAAACTCGAAGATTACTTTTCCAATTAAAAACAGATATCATTCTCTAAGAGAGTATGAGATAGAGTAAAACTCAAACTCTAATTCTTGCTCTTCCCTTGATCACTCGAAATTCACTAAGAAGAAACCCTCCACTAAAATGGTTGTTCTACAGCTTATAAACTCATACATCAAATTTTTAGCCTTTGATTTCCTCACCCTCAAACTAATACCCCAGGAATCCACCATTTTTTCTTGCAAGGAAAGACACCTCTCGCACGCAAAGACAATGGATATCGTTGTAAACCGAGATTTCAAGCCCAATAAATTTATCAAATTCAGCACACACGCACGCATGCACGCACACTCCATCACGCACACACGCGCACACCCACCCACGTACGCACCCATGCGCACACACCCAAAGGCACCCCCACATGCACCCCTCCCGCACCCCTGCCGGCACCCTAGTACGCACCCCGCACGCCCACCCACACAGACGCACGCCCATTTGCTCGCTTGCCCGTCTTCCCATCCACCCGCATTCGTACACACTCGCACACCACATGCACGCACGCACACGTGCACACAGGGTCACACCCACACACCCACACGCACACTCACACGTTATGTTATAACAACACATCTAACTAATTTTGTATTTATCTAAGACATGTTCTTTGGATATAACGTATTAAAATGATATACTTGATACATACAAAAGATATATGAAATAATTTTATATCATATAAATGGATACGTGAAATGATCACCAAATACTTCTATGATACACATGACTGTACTTGTATTATACTCATGTATGTAAGTGCATAATTTATGGGATACATACTCATGTATGTAAGTGCATAATTTGTGGGATACATTATTTTTTGATAATATATACATCAAATAAATGAATTTATTATTTTAAGCTTAATAAAATGAAACAAATAAAATTATTTGACCTAGATATACATATTTTTGTCTTTTATTAATAATAATGACTTTATTATTCAAAAAGTTAATAATATAATAATATAAACATAGATATACTCCTTGAGTTATACCTTATATTAAGAGATGTTATTAATTTAAATTTTCAGAAATTTATTTAAATAAAAAATTTATGTATTTCGATTGAAAAGTTTGGTAAATATATATATCTCGCGGATTTAGACTCATGCATCCGAAGAAATAAATATATATTGTCGATGAAGTAATATTTTAAACTACCGAGAATCTATATAATTAGGCCCTTACTAGTGAAATTTATGTAATTTTTCCAATTTAAAATAGTCTGAACTAAGCAAGTCAAGATAAGTCAATTAATAAAATAAGATTATTATTTTTCCATCAAATATATAAATTCGACGAATATTTAACACCCCTAATTATTGTACCTAAAAATACGAACTCGTATAAACTCAACCTTCTTTTTGGTACATGGCCACAAGATAACCAAGATACAAGGGTAAGAAAATATGACAAGACAATATTTAGAAAAAAATTACACAATTGAAGTAGTTTATTTAGTTATCTTTCCATAGTAATTAAATCTTAACAGATGATAACACTTTCCATATATAAAAAAAAATTCCTTTTGGATAAACAAAAATTCTCTTATTTATGATATGAGAAGATCTTTACTATTATCCATTATATGAGACTATAATCTTGGTCGTGTAAAAGGTTAATAACGATAAGGGTCCAAAGTACTATAGTCATAGTACATTAGTATGTTTGAGTTATATACCTAGTTAGTTCCTCTTTTCTATAGGTCTCATATGTTCAACAAACTCCTTTCTCTACTATACTTGTACATGTATAAATACTACATATTATATCAATAATACTTACGTTTTCATAATTTTATACAACTCTTATATGATATCAAGATCCTACTAAGTACTCCAACGAGTATATCCAATCCTTTTTTTTTCCAGAATTCCAACTCTTTTCCTTCTTTTTTTCCCTAGAATGTTTGCAACTTCTTCTTCTTCCTCTCCTAAACTCTCCAGCAGTCACTCTTACTCAAGGGGATGTCGTTCAGACCTCTCAATTGATCTCTTTTTACCCTGCGTCATAAGTGCAAATTGTCCAACTTGAAAATCTCAAGATACCACACTATTGTTTGGCTACGATCTTCTTACCTTTGTTGCCGGTTCACTTCCCGTTCCAATTGCGCACATTCTAGAAAAAGAAAATTACTTTTTTCTTAACCCCACCTTCAGATTTTGGCAGTAATAAGAAACTCTTGTTCGGAATGCAATAATGGAATCAGTTTACACTACGATCGATCCTCTCATTTCCCATGTTTCATGTAACACTTCGAAAATCCAAGACGTGTCTCAAAGCCTAACATAAATTTCATAAGGTCTATACACCGTTTTGAGGATTATTTTAATGTTTATATGTCATTTAGGAAGTCTAGAAACCAAAACGTCCAAGAACGTTCATGACGTCGTAAACTAGTTCTAGGAGGTATTAGCGTGCCTAAGCCTATTTGACTAGCTCTTAGGTGTCGAAAAATGGTAAAAACTGGTGGAAGGGGTCTAACATGTGTTTAAGTTTATTCTTGGTTAAAACATCCGGGTACGACTCCACAAGGACCAACCAAGAGCCCTTGATGAGGACCCTTGCACGTTGGAGTCAACACTGCCTGGGAAATGTGCAACGCCGAGAGGCCATCGATTATTCGTGTTTTAATCAACGCGACGTCATTTTCAACCATTGTACAACACTTAGAAAAATTGTAAGATCCCTCGCCTACTCAAGTATATGACAAAAACCACGGATGTGCCGCACGGATGAGGCCTGGTCTGTCGAATAACCCACAATCCGTCGGTCGTGGTGTCATTGGTATTATTGCAATTTCCTACACATTTTAAATTAAGTTTCAATTAGTTAATTAAGGGGTTAGGTTGTTATTTAGGGGATTATTTAAGCCTAATAAATTTAATTAACCCCCTATATGAAGACCCCAACTCCATTAGTCTAATTACAACTCTCAAAACAAAACTCTCTTCCTTCTCTCTTCTTCTTTCTCTCTCTATTAGAACACACCATTTAAGACAGGCTAGGAGAGGGATTTGGAGTCTGAAAGGGGATGATTCACCATCAAATATTCATCAAATTTTTAAGTATAGGATCTAATTCAACTTTGAGACCTTTTTCCTCAAAGGGTTCCTTCAAAGTATTTTCAAAAGTTGGGTTTTCATGTGGGTCTTTCGCAATCTCGAAAATTATGTTATGAATTGATTTTTTTATGTTTTCTATTGGATAATCTGAATTGAATAAAATTTATTCTAACGTAATTATGATATATCTTAATGGTCTGGTCTAGTTTGTAGAAGATGATCCTTAACCCTTAACCCTTGATTTGATCTTGACATGAATTAGGTTGGATTTGATTCGATTGATTTGGTTATTGGTTTAATTACTTTTTGATAATGTTGAAACATTAATCATGAACAGCTTATTAAGATTTGTAGTCTTTCATTCTATTTTTTGATAAGATGTTTTAGGCTAGAAAGTGAATTGACCTAAGTATTTTGTCTTAAGGTATGATCTAGTATTAAATTGTGATGTACTTATTATTCTATCCTTGTTATCATGTTTAATACTTGTTTATGATGATGTATACCCAAAATGGGGTCGTATTGATGGTTTATGGTAAGTCCTTAATGACGAACTATGAAGGAATCTTGGTGAGTCTTATGATCTCTATCCTTTATTTCAAATTGTGGTTAATTATGATTGAGTCATGATGTTGTGTTGGAATATGCTTTGCATTAGAATATATAGGGTGGTATGATGTTGAGTTGAAATGTCTTGATAATAATTTTGAGGTTGATTAAGATGTAAATATTATAAGGGTGGTGATGACTACCTATGTGCCTTATTATGAAGATAAATGAAAATGTGCTACCTATCTGATGTGAATTGTGATGAAAACACTATACTCATACAATTCTTATTGAGATATAATGATGATGATTATACAAGGGTTACACCCTATGACTTACAATGAGCTATGATGATTAATAAAGACATTAAAGACATTTCAATAAAGGGACTTCGTTTAGCAACGAGAGAACTTGACAATGGGAGGTCATGCCTTCCTATCGAGGAAGATTCACCCTATAGTCCTAAATGTGGCTTTTACTCTCCAAAGAGGGATACTCATCCAATGTATTCCCAGGAGAGGATCCCATATGACCAAGCGATATATATAGGGAGAATACCTATCTCTTTGTTCTTGAACTATGTTGCCCCCATAGGAAGTCTAGCTAGTGGATCCACCTTGAAAGCTATGTTTATGTTTGATTTTACTTTGGTCGGTAGACTACCTTCTATCGGTCTAAGGTTTTACAACATCGGATTCCACTCTTAGCTCTTGTGGTGTATCTCGGTTAAGGAAATTGTTCCCTAAATTAAAATGAACAAATGAAGATAAACTAACTAAGGTGACTTGAGAGGCTTGACATAGCCTAGGTAGGGGTATTGGTCTCTACCTATGCCTTGCACTAGTTTGCCTTGATGGAAGCTTTAGAAGGTTGATGTTATGCAAGTATATCTTAATGAATGCAAAATATGATAATATGATGATATTACATGCAAATGATACTATATGGTGATTGATACTCTTATGAACATGTATATACTATATGTTGTTAAAAGTATGATGTTGTATATACTTAAAAGGTTATGTCATGTGAAGTTGAATATTAGACATGATTCTTGTTGGGTCACTTGATTGAGTAAGGTTATGGAGCTTTGCTTTGTTATTGCACTTGTTGGCTTTATGAGGATTCATGGGTAGTAGTCTTGCTTTATTATGATATGATGAACTCTTATCCATGCTTATGTTTTAATTACTTGATGGTAGGGTTATATTGGATTATGGGTTAAAGTATTTTGACAAGTATTTTATTTGCCTTAACTTGATGATATGCCTTCTTGACTTGTATGTTTTTCTTGATGATGCATAAGGCTTTTCAAAGAATAAAGTAGCATGTTTTAGTAAAATGTCCCTTTTAACATGATTTGATCTTATATGTGCATATGTTCTCATACTTAGTACAAGTGGCGTACTAACCCCATTTCTTTTTTCTTTTCCAACATTTTAGGTTTCATTCATTGAAGTGTTTTGGAAGGATACTTGAATAAGGCTTGGATCCTTTGATCATCCAAGTAGTGTAGGTCCTCATTTTCCGAAGGCAATGCCAATATAGAGCTATATTGTTGTTTTAGTTCTAAAACTCTTCTATTGTATCTCCTTTCATTTGAGTGTGGATTGTATAAAGCCTATATGTGTCTCTCTTCACATAGATGTATGGGCTATGTACAAATGGCTAATCGTGTTAG
Source organism: Solanum habrochaites (assembly GCA_027704765.1). Classification (NCBI taxonomy): domain Eukaryota; kingdom Viridiplantae; phylum Streptophyta; class Magnoliopsida; order Solanales; family Solanaceae; genus Solanum; species Solanum habrochaites. The sequence continues at coordinate 43,616,794 of JAKWJA010002493.1, read as the reverse complement.
ATGGTTATGAGATGAGACAATATTTGAAGACTATGTGCTATCTTATAGATATACTTATATACAATAATAGTAGAAGCCTATGTAACCTTCCTATATGAAGGGTCAATGTATACTCGAAATGAACATGTTATGTGTATGTAGAGTTCTCATTAAACCTCCAAGTAGAAGTAATGAAAAGTTTTCAATTTTCCGCTAAATTTGACCTATGAATGTAATGATGTAAACTAAGAGGCTAGCCTTAGTCCTTAAAGAGGATGACGACGCCGGTTACGTCTAGGGGTTAACCCGGATGTGACAAACTTGGTTTCATAGCATGAGGTTGAATTATATTAGAGTCAATGTATCTCTCAACCACATCGATGTAAGTTCGTTATCATAATTGTGAAGCGCGTTACACTTACGAATATGAACCAACATGATGCCTCGGAAACTCTCACTTTCTGGGAAATCTAATATCGTTCCATTAGAGTATACTTATTGTGTGATGTTTCATCTAATCTTATTTTTGTGATTATAGGGAAATGAATACTTGAAGGAATGCGGCATGAAAGCTTAAAGAGAAGATTGCCACCGTGGGAGCTCCTCCTCGTGGTGATCAAGTTCCTCATTTTGAGAAATATAGGAATGATGAACAAGCTCCGGTCAATCCTCCACCTTTAATGTATGATGATATTAGGTTTTCCCTTATCCAGTTGGCTCAAGATGACACTGCTCAAGCCCAATCTATGACGGCCCAAGCTTACCGAGAGGTTGTACAACGTCCTAATGAAAAAGTTGCTATTGTGGACTCCCATCTAAGGTTGTACAACGTCCTCCTACGTTTTACGGGTCTAAGGTTGAGTAAGCCCTCCAAGAGTTCATTGATAAAGTCTACTAGATACTCTTGGCCATAGGGTTGTCAACTAGTGAGTAGGCCGAGTTATCCACTTATCAACGCATGGATGTCCCTCAAGTATGGTATGTCCAAGGGAGGGATAATAGACCATTACAGGGGGGGCGGTGACCTGGGAGACTTTTAAGAAGTCTTTTCTTGATCGATTCTTTCCTAGGGAGATGAGGGAAGCTAAAGTGGTTGAGTTCATCAACCTTCGCCAAGAGGTATAAGTGTTCATGAATACTCCTTCAAATTCACTAAATTTTAAAAATATTCTCCTTCTTTGGTTTCCGATCATAGAGATGAAATTAGCCGCATTATAATGGGGGTGTCAAATCATTTGCAAGAGAAGTGTAATTCGGCTACGCTACATGACAACATAAATATTTCTTACCTTATGATGCATGCCAAACATGTGGAGGAAGAAAGGGCTAAGAGGAAGAGTAGAGATGCTAAGAGGGAAAGATCTTTTGATGGAGGTCGTTCAAAGAATAGGGTTGAGATATTATACAAGCCTAGATTTAAAAAGAAGGTTTCTAATAATGTTCCCTACAAGTTCCCTAAATCTCGTGATTATAAGGTAAGTAAACCGAGATCCCAAAAGGTAAGGAGTGGAAACTTACCACATGAGAAGCCTACATGTGCCTAGTGCGGAAAGCGTCATTTTGGTGAATGCTTGGTTGGAACGGGCAATTTTTTTGGTTGTGGCAAGAGTGGCCACAAGATTATGGATTTCCCTAATATAAAGGGTCAATAAAAGGATAGTAAAATTCAATCAAGTGGTTCAAATGACGCTCAAAATAAGAATCGCTTCTATGCTCTCTGCTTTAGGTGTGAGGAAGAGACTTCTCCCTACGTGGTGACCAGTATGTTAAATGTCTTCTCTATTGATGTATATGCCTTACTTGATCCTGGTGCCACTTTATTATTTGTTACACCTCTTGAACCTAAAAAGTTTGACATTTTACCCGATATTTTACATGAACCATTTATAGTATGTACTCCGGTGGGTGAGTCGGTTATTGTAAAAACGGTGTATAAAAATTGTCCTATAATGTTGCCCAATAGTGTTTCTTATGTTTAACTAGCAGAACTTGATATGGTTGATTTTGATATTATTTTGGGTATGGTCTGGTTGCATGCTTGCTTTACCTCTATTGATTGTAGGACAAGGGTGGTGAATTTTAACTTTCCAAATGAACCTGTTGTACAGTGGAAGGGGGAAAATTCTATTCCTAGAGGTTGTATCATCTTTTGTCTAAATGCATGAAAAATAATCTCTAAAGGTCTTCTATACAATATTGTAAGATTCAAAAATCTAGACTCTGAAATTCCTCCCTTTGATTTGGTCCGAGTAGTGATCTTCCCAATATTCCTCAAGAATGGGAAATTGATTTTGGTACGATTTGCTACCGGATAAAAACCCATTTCAATTCCTCCCTATCGGATGGATCTGGATGAATTGAAAGAGTTGACGGCACAATTTAAAGATTTACTAAACAAAGGCTTCATAAGACCTAATATTTCTCCATGGGGTGCTCCAGTTTGTTTGTGAAGAAAAAGGATGGGTCTTTAAGAATGTATATTGATTATCGCCAACTCAATAAAGTCATAACCAAGAAAAAGTATCCTCTCCCTCTGATTGATGACTTGTTTGATCAACTCCAAGGGGAAAGGTACTATTCTAAGATTGACTTGAGATGGGGGTATAACCAACTTAGGGTGAGAGGTGATGACATAACAAAGATGACATTTTTGAATAGATATGGTCAATATGAGTTCTTAGTAATGTATTTTGGTCTCACTAATGCTTCGGCGGCGTTTATGGACCTAATGAATAGGTTATTTCAAAGTTATCTAGATTAATTTGTCATTCTATTCATTGTTGACATCTTGGTATATTCGAAAAATGAGGGTGATCACATGAACCATTTGAAGGTAGTGTTACAAGTATATAAAGAACATCAATTGTTTGCTAAGTATACCAAATGTGAGTTTTGGTTGAGGTCGGTTACATTTCTTGGTCATATTATCTCTAGTGATGTAATTGAGGTTGACCCAAGGAAAACGGAGGCGTGAAAAATTGGCCTAGACCATTGAATCCAACCGATGTTAGGAGTTTCTTGTATTTAGCGGGTATTATTAGAGGTTTGTGGATGGTTTTGCATCCACTGCATCTCCCTTGACTACTTTGACCCATAATTGTAAGAAATTTAAGTGGTCGGAGGCATGTGAGATAAGCTTCCAAATGTTATAAGACAGGCTATGTTCCGCTCTAGTGTTGACTTTACCGGAGGGTACAAATGGTTTTGTTGTGTATTATGATGCATCTCGAGTGAGTTTTGGGTATTTTCTTATGTAACATAGGAAAGTGATAGTCTGTGCCTCTAGGAAACTTAAGGTGCATGAGCAAAACTATCAAATTCATAATCTTGAGTTAGCGGCTGTGGTAATTCCCTTGAAAATATGGAGGCATTAGTTGTATGGTGTCCATGTTTATGTGTACACCGACCATAAAAGTGTCCACTATGTGTTTAGCCAAAAGGTTTTGAATCTCTGACAAAGAAGGTGGTTACAATTGTTGAAAGATTACGTAATGAGTGTCCTCTATAACCTCCGAAAGGCCAATGTGATTGCGGATGCTCTAATCCATATGACTATGGGTAGTATGTCACACATAGAAGAAGGCAAGAAAGACCTAGTGAAAGATGTTCATATATTGGCTAGGTTGGGTGTGCGGTTTGAAAAATTCTTGAATGGTGGTTTCATGGTTTATATTAACTCCGATTCATCAATGGTAGTTGGGGTGAAGTTTAAACAACACCTTGATAAATCATTGATTGAGTTGAAGGAATCGGTCCCTGGCGATCTTAATGAGGCATTCTCCTAGGGGGTATGGTATTTTGAAGTACCAAGGAAGATTATGTATACCTATTGTATATGAGTTGAGGAACTAGATCCTTGCAGAAGCCCATGGGTCCCTCTACTCCATTCATCCGGATTCGACAAAAATGTACCATGAACTTAGGGAAGTACATTGATGGGAAGGTTTGAAGAAGGACATAACTTTGTCGCTAATTTTCCGAATTGCCAACATGTAAAAGACGAACATCAAAAGCCGGATGGCTTACTATAAGAAATCAAAGTTTCTACTTAGTAGTTGGAAGACATCAATATGAATTTTGTAGTGGGTTTACCTAAGACTCAAAGGCAATTTGACATTATATGGGTGGTTGTGGATAGGTTGACGAAGTTCGCTCACTTTATTCCCGTCAAGTCTGAGTATTCTGCAGAAGATTATGCTAGGATCTTCGTAGATGAGATGTGTGTCGCCAAGGTATTCCTTTATCCGTCATATGTGATTGGGGTGCACAATTCACATCTTAGTGTTGGAGGTCATTCAAAAAAGAGTTGGGTACTAAGGTGAAGTTGAGTACCGCTTTTCATCCCCAAACGGATGGTCAAGCGGACTGTTCCATTAAAACCTTTGAGGATATGATTAGGGCTTATATTATTGATTTCAAGATAAATTGGGATAAACATTTGCCTTTTGTGGAATTTTCTTATAATAGTAGTTTTCATTTATCCATCTCCATGGCTCCCTATGAAGCCTTGTATGGTAGTAGGTGTTAGTCTCCTATTGAATGGTTTGAAGTGAGAGAGCCTTTGCTTCTTGGTACCGATTTGATTGATAAGACTTTGGAGAAAGTTCATATCATAAGGAACCGGTTGTAAACGTCCTATAGTCGGATAAAGTCTTATGCTGATCATAGGACAAGAGATTTGAAGTTTGAGGTGATAAGACGTATTTGGAAATTTCACCTATGAAAGGGGTGGTAAGATTTGGCAAGAAATGGAAGTTGTGTCCTTGTTATGTGGTTCCTTATAAAATCTTGCAAAGGGTTTGTAAAGTTGCCTATGAATTGAAACTTCATAGTGAATTGGCTTCGGTTCATCCGGTTTTCCATGTTTCCATACATTAAAAATGTATTGGTGATCCTTCGTCTATTCTTCCTATTGAGGGTCTTGGTGTGAAATATAACCTCTCCTATGAGGAAGTTCCTATTCAAATTCTTGATTGGCATGTAAACAAGTTGAGAAATAAAGAGGTGGCTTCCGTAAAGGTATTATGGTAAAAATAACCTAGTTGAGGGTGCTACATTTGAGGCCAGGGTCAACATGAATTACCGTTACCCTCATCTATTAGGTCACTAAGAGATGTATTTCTTACTAATAATGAAAATAATGACTAAAGAAAAAAATTGAAGTTGCTTTGATTTTGGTGAAGTCTTGCAAAATGTGCATTTTTAGTAGCTTTTACAGTGACTTACAGTGAAGTTGTGCATTTGAACTTGAAATTTTGCTCTTTGGCTTGTTTAAGTTATATTGTGCATTTTTATATGAAAGGGGAAAATTTTACCATCAAATTTTCATCAAATGTTGAAGTATGATATCTAATTCAACTTTGAGACCTCTTTCCTCAAAGGGTTCCATCAAAGTATTTTCAAAAGTTGGGTTTTCATAAGGGTCTTTCTTAATGTCAAAAATTATGTTATGAATTGATTTGTTTATGTTTTCTATTGGATAATATGAATTTATTAACATGTATCCTAACCTAATTATGATATATCTTGATGGTATGGTCTAGCTGTTGAAGATGACCCTTAACCCTTAACCCTGGATTTGATCATGACATGAATTAGGTTGTATTTGACTCAATTGATTTGGTTATTGTTTGAATTACTACTATATAATATTTTTACATTAATCACGGACAAATTAGTATGATTTGTAGTCTTTCATGATAGATTTTGATAAGATGATCTAGGTTAGGAAGTGAATTAACCTAAGTATCTCATCTCAAGCTATGATCTAGAATTAAATTGTGATGTAGTGATTCTTCTAGCCTTGTCATCATGTTAATTACTGGTTTATGATGATGTATACCCAAAATGGGGTTGTATTGAGGGTTTATGGTACGTCCTTGATGATGAACTATACAGGAGACTTGGTGAGTCTTATGATCTCTATCTTTCACTTCAATATGTGGTTAATTATGATTTAGACATAATGTTTTGTTAGAATATGCCTTGTATTAGAATTGATAGGGTGGTATGATGTTTAATTGAAGTGTCTTGATTATGATTGTGTGGTTGATTAAGATGTAAATGTTATAAGGGTGGTGATGATTACCAATGTGCCTTATTATGAATAAAAATGAAAATGTGCCTACCTATCTGATGTGAATTGTGATGAAAACACTATACTCATACAATTCTTATTGAGATATAATGATGATGGTTATACAAGTGTTAGGGACTATGATGTACAATAAGTTATGATGATTAATAAAGACATTAAAGACATTTCAATAAAGGGACTTAGTTTAGCACCGAGTGAACTTGACAATGGAAGCTGATGACTTCCCATAGAGAAAGATTCACACTATAGTTCTAAATGTGGTGTTGACACTCCAAAGAGGGATACTCATCCAATATACTCCCATGAGAGGAGTCCCATATTACCAAGTGATATATATAAGGAGAATACCTATCTCTTTGTTCTTGAACTATGTTGCCCCCATAGGAATACTAGCTAGTGGATCAACCTACAAAGCTATGTTTATGTTTTATTTTACTTTGGTCGGTATACAACCTTCCATCGGTCTAAGGTTTTACAACATCGGATTCCACTCTTAGATCTTGTGGTGTATCTCGGTTAAGGAAAGTGTTCCCTAAATTAAAATGAATAAATGAACATAAACTAACTAACGTGACTTGAGAGGTTTGACTTAGCCTAGGTAGGGGTATGGGTCTCTACCTATGCCTTGCACTAGTTTGCCTTGATGAAATCTTTAGAAGGTTCATGTTATGAAAGTATATGTTAATGAATGCAAAATATGTTAATATGATGACATTACATGTAAATGATACAATATGGCGATTGATAATCTTATGAACATGTATATATTATATGTTGTTAAAAGTATGATGTTGTATATATTTAAAAGGTTATGTCATGTGAAGTTGAATATTAGACATGATTCTTGATGGGTCATTTGATTGAGTAAGGTTATGGAGCTTTGCTTTGGTATTGCACTTGTTGTCTTTATGAGGATACATGGGTAATAGTATTGCTTTATTATGATATGATGAACTCTTATCCATGTTTGTGGTTTAATTACTTGGTGGTAGGGTTATATTGGATTATGGGTTAAAGTATGTTGACAAGTATTTTTTTTGCTTTGAGTTGATGAATATGCCTTCTTGACTTGTATGTTTTCCTTTATGACGCATAAGGATTTTCAAATAATAATGTAGCATGTTTTAATAAAATGTCCCCTTTAGCATGATTTTATCTTATACGTGCATATGGTCTCATACTTAGTACAAGTGGCGTACTAACCCAATTTCTTCCTTCTTCCCCAACATTTTAGGTTCCGGTCGTTGAAGTGTTTTGGAAGGAGACTTGACGAAGGCTTGGATACTTTGATCATCCAAGTACTGTAGGTCCTCATTTTCCGAAGGCAATGCCAATATCGTGCTATATTGTTGTTTTAGTTGTAAAACTCTTATATTCTATCTCCTTTCATTTTAATACGGATTGTATAAAGCCTATATGTGGATATCTTTAAATTAATGTATGAGCTATACCAAAATTGCTAATCGTGTTAGATGGTTATGAGATGAGACAATCTTTGAAGACTATGTTCTATTTTATATATATATACTTATGTGTAATAAGAGTAGAAGTTTATGTAACCTTTCTATACGAAGGGTCTATGTATGCTCGATATATATATGTAATGTGTATGTAGAGGTCTATGTAAGCCTCCAAGTAGAACTAATGAAAACTTTTAAAATTTTTGCTAAATATTACCTATGAATGTAATTATGTAAACTAAGAGGCTAGTATTGGTCATCAAAGAGGACGACGACAATTGTTACATTTAAGGGGTAACCTCTGATGTGAAACTTCTACTTCCAAAAAACCTTTGGATATTATCCAAATAAATATGCGAGCAAATGATACTCAAGAATTCTCAGTTTGAGCGATACTCTGGATAATTTCAAAAAAGACGCACATTCAGTCAGCGATTATATGAGACAAATCAACTCCATTGAAGATGATTTGACCTACAACGCTTCACCCACTAATAGCGAGGAACATTTCATTAAGTTCCGGAGTGGTCTTGGTCCCAAGTACAAGGAGTTATCATCAGCAATACGAGCTGGTGATAATCCTATCACATTCGAAGAACTCTTTGATAAACTCCTTGCATAAGAGATGTTAATCAAAAATTGAGAATCTAAATTCGACACACCAATTGTCACTTCTCAACATCATCAACATTCCACAAATAATGGTCCCAAAAATAAATAGCCTAACTCATCCAACCATAGGAACACTACTCCATCACTTCCTTTAAATTTCACTCTCAATCTTCTCCCTTGAATTCAATTCACTCACCCATCAATTACCACCAAAGGGAATAATCAATGGGTCCAATATAAACTTTGTGATATATTCGGTCATATTGCTAAGGTCTGTAGGTCCAAATCACATAGTGATGCTGAATTTGCAAATTTATGAATCATCACACTTATGCTTCCAATTACCCAATCCCTTGGGTTGTGAATTCCAGAGCCTCTCATAATATTACAAACAACTCTCACTCTAGACTCCAACTGAATTTTGTGGAATGGATGCGATAATTATTTATGATGGTAAAATAATTGCTATCACTCATACTGGTCACACTACTTTATCTTCTCGTAATCTTACAACGAACTTTCTTTTTCAATATATTATTTACTATAAAAAATTGATTTTTTTGCTCAATTTTGTTGGGAAAAATTAACTTCCGTTGATTCTTTTTTATTCTTTTGTTATGAAGGATTTGAGCACGACATGTGTTCTTCAACAAAGGGTTATCTCTTTGAGTGGCATACGGACATGAAAAAATCATTCACACCTCGTGCTCAAGCATATTTTTTTGCATCAACATCTACATCATTGCATATATGGCATGCTCATCTTGGGCATCGTCATCCTCATATTACCAAAACTTGTGTCTCTTCATTAAACCTACCAGTGAACCATGTCGAGTCTTTTACATTCTGTAATTCATTTTTATGCAATAAGGGTCATTGTATAGCATTTAGTAAAAATTAAATTACATTTTCTACGTCTTTTGATGTTGTTTACTCATATAATAGGGTCCCTCTCAACCTATCTCGTTTGATAATTTCATATCTTTTATTTTTTGTTGATAATTTCATGAAATATATTTTGTTGTTTCCTGTCAAATCCAAAGCAGGCATGAAAGAGTTTTTCACCAATTACGTTCTAGCTGTTCCAAACCAATTTAAATTGAAAATTAAAATCTTATACACTAATGGGGAAATTGAATACATCGGCCTTACATTCATTCTGTTGAATTTTGGGATCCAATATCTCATAAGTCCTACATACAGTCCCAAAAAAGATGAAACTGCCGAGAGAAAACATCGCCATGTTCCTGACACCACTTTAAATCTTTTTCACCATGCTTCGATCCCTCTCAAATTTCGGCCCCTCGTGTTCCAGTCTGCAGTCTACCTCACTAACAGGCTGCTAACCCCAATTTTTGGTCTTAAATCACTTTTTTGAGTGGCCCTATGGCACTACCCCAAAGCCTATTAAACTAAAGGTATTTGGTTTTCTTGTTTATCCATGGGGATATCCCTACACGTAAATTAAAGTTGATCCTAAATCTAATCCTTATTTATTCATGGGATATTCTTATACCAGAAATAATTATGCTTTCCTAGACCTGGGTAGGCATATAATAGAGTGAAGAATTGTTTTTTTAAAAGAAATGCCTCAATCACTTTCCCTAATTCATACAAGCTATTCATTTAACACACATCGAAAGTTCTAAATATCAATCTAAGCAAGAATCAAGCAATCAATCACCACACATGGAATGAAAACATAAATAAGGAAAATATCATTTCTAGAAAGATCATATAAATTGCATTACATTGTTTCTATTCAATTAAGACCACTTAGATTCATTGAGAGTCAAAACAACGAACACATTTTTGTTTCAACATTACCATTTCAACGTTATACATACAGTTATCACTACCTACGACATATGGATAACTTTTTATCACATGATTTAAAAATTCCAATAGGTTGGATTCTCGATTTTACTCCTCTTTGTGAACAAAATCCGCTTAAGAGGATCATCATCAATCCATCATTGGGATCTCACTCCTATGAAAACTCTAAGACTCAACAAAAATAAAAAAAATAGACCTAGTAAGTTCAATGGGACTATCTTAAGGAAAAGTACCGAATACAATGCTGCGCAACCCAAATTAGAAGACTAGACTTGATAAAGTAGTAAAAATATATGCATCGACAATTTAGATCCCACACTACACCTAAAGATACAACCATTCTAAATGCACACAAATAACACAAAGTATATAGTAAGAGATACTCCCTTAAGACTCTAGGACTCCTCGTCATCATCACGACCATCCACCACATCAGTGTCTCCATAAAATGACAACAACAACAACATCATCGTCCTTCTCATCCATTCCTTTGTATGTAATAGCCTCATCAGCATCCGAAGGTTTCTGAAATGCATAACCTATCATGTACATATACGTCGCATTGTCCATCACCGGGTTTTTCTCCGCTATGTTCTCCATCACATCATTAATAACAGGGTGGACCCCGATCCTAAGCTGCAACATAGCTATGCCAAACATAAGGGCCATCCAACTTCAATCTTGCGCTTGCATCTCTAGTGCTTAGGACAGGTCCATGTGACATGATAAGGTAGAGGGCCCTAGGTACAATCAAATCAAGAGCTTCTTTTTCAATACTCTAATCCTACAGAAATCAGGTTATCAAACAACCACAGCAAAACCTCAATCTTTTATTGTTGTGAAACTTCATTATCTTTTGCTGCAACACGGTCCAACCATTAATTTGCATACCTTTCATCAACATATAAACAAAACTACCCATTCTTAGTAATGTCCTAGGTGCGCTTACCTTGTAAGAAGACACTACACACGATTTTGGTCCAAACTCTAGCCACTTGGTTCAAATTGGAAAAGTGGAGAGTGGCATGTCTACTGATATCCTTACTATGGTCCCATCGTAATTTCACTTTTTGTCAGAGAGTACCAAAACACGTTTAACTCTTTAGAAGTAAAGCATACAGTCTTAACCCAAATTGGAACAAACTTGTTATACCAAGTACCAATAATCCAATTGGAGTAGAACTCTCTGACAAAAGTGAAATTACAATCACCTTAATTTTGAAAAATAAAGTGCTGCCACAACTTACACATAGTATCATAAATAAACAGAAATTCAGATTGTATGTGTACTTCATTGAAAAACTCATCAACGAGATATTTGTAATTTTGGGAATTCAAACCATTATTATCCATATTTCTCCACCACTTGGTTGCTAAACTTTTGAAATGGAGTGCGACTACTACAAAACCTGAGAGCATCACCCTTCCTAGAACAGTTAGAACCTTCTCCCCTTCCACATTCTTACCCTTACGAGCCCTTAGAACTAACAAGAGAAATAAAATAGAGAAAAAAGAACAACTTATGGGAAAAAGAAAAAGAGGGGCTCTCATGGGAAGAAGGAAGAAGAAGATGGAGAAGGAAAGAATGAAAATGTTTTGTCGAAAGGAATAACGGGAGAATTTGGGGGTTTTATGGAGGAAGTTAGGAGAATAAGTGAACAAGAAGTATAAGAGTTGAGATAATTTTAAGGTTAGCTTGGTTGGGTTTTAGGGAAAATAGGGGATGAATGTTTCTTGGGCAAATTCAAAAATGGGATTTGGTGGGTCGGGTTAAACACTAGGTAGCAATGATGGTGCGTAGCGCCAGGTAGTGCACAAAAATAAAGACTTTGAGGCTTTGTTCCTAGCATGGCACCCTACTCAGAGTGCCAGGATACCTACTCTGTGGTTTTGTCTATCGTGCGCCGCGCATGTCAGTCTGTCCACCTGAAATATTTTTCTCCTATGTATTACAAAATAGGTAACAATTAATTAAACTCCTAACTATGTAATACCAAAACTAACAAAATGTCACTAAATATTAGGACTTGAAACTAGGGATAAAAAAAATCAAAATTACACAAGCTAACTATATATTTGATAACTTTACGGGTTGCCTCGCATGGAGCGCCTGGTTGAACGTCGCGGCAAGAAAAAACTTGGATCATCATCATTAAGCTCAATTTCTTCCTGATCACCATCTACATCTTCACCAAAATAGTGCTCGACCCTTTGCCCATTCACCAAGAATGACGACACATTTTTACCTTCAAGTTTAACGACACCATCTTGTGTCATCCTCACCACTTCTAAGTGACCACTCCATTTCGACCTTAGTTTTCCGAGAAATAACTTAAGTCTTGAGTAACAGAGTAGTACCTCTTCTCCTAGAGTGAATGTGTGAGGAACTATGTGTTATTCATGCCACTTTTTCATCTTTTCTTTGTATAGCTTGGCCTTCGCATACACATGGAGCCTAAACTCAAGTTTATGTATTGATCCACTCGTTTCTTACCTACGAGATCGCAGACTAGATTTAACTTTATTAATTGCCCAATATGCTTGGTGTTCTAATTCTTCCAGAATATTGCATGCATTGTCGAACATCATGTGATAGGGAAAAGTCTTATGGATGGAATATGCATTTCTATAGACCCATAACACATCTTCCAGCTTCTCAAACGTGTCCTTTTTTGCGCATTCATTGTCTTCTTTAATATTTTATTCACCTCTCTATTTGATTCATCCTCTTGACTGTTTGTTTGGGGATTATAAGATGCAAAAACTTCATGTCGAATACCATACTTCTCAAGAAGATTTTTCGCTTAATGATTAATGAAGTGCTTACCTCCATCAATTATGATTTCCCTCAGAGTACCAAAATTAGTGAAAATATGCTTCATAATGAATTTAATTACCACGCTTGAGTCGTTTGTGGGAAGAGCTACAACCTCAAGCGATTTGGACACTTAATGAACAATAACTGGAATATATAGATTTCCCCTAGATGGTGGGACGATACCCATGAAGTGAATATCCCACACATTAATTTTTTTTACCTCAAGAGTGTTACTCTGTGGTATCTCATGTCTTCTTAATGTAGTACAAACCTTTGGTATTCATCATATCCCTTCACATAAGCAATAGAATATGTAAATACAAAGTGTTAAAAAGAACAAATTATAGTACCTTATGCGCCTTGCGCTTTCCTCCATGGTGTCCTCCATATGGGCTGACATGTAAACTTTCGAGTAATTTCTTTACCTCATACTCCGGAATGCATCTTCTTACTACTCAATCCACTCTTTCTGTGAACAAGAATGGTCCATCCCAGTTGTGGAACTTAGCATCATCAGTTAGCTTTTTCTTTTATTGGGTGGTTGGATCTTGAGGGTACTCTCTACTTACTATCAGCTTCACTATATAACATACAAAGTGGATATCCAGTGCTATCAACTATTCATCCGGATACTCTCTCCAAATCAAGCTCATGGTAAAAATCTTCTAACCTGGATAAATGATCGATTATTTGATTCTTAGTACCCTTTCGGCCTTTGATCTAAAAGTCAAATTCTTTAAGAAGGAACACAAAATCAGCCTTCCTTTAGAATCCTTCTTATTAAATAGGTTTCTAATAACTGCATGGTCTATAAATACTTTGTTACTTACCAAATATGATCTAAATTTATTGAAAGCGAACACTAGAGCCATCATCTACTTCAGGACCATTATGTTATTAGCTTAAGCAGAATTAAATACTGCACCCACTGCTAGTTGCTTTCATCCCACATGAGTTCCAACGGTAACTCCCTATTAGGAGTAGTCAAGATTGGATCTTCAATAAAGTTCCTCTTCAACACCTCAAAATAATTCAAACATATCTTATCAAACTCAAATTTCATCTCTTTCCCCAAGATACTTCACATAGGTCTTGCAATGTTGTAAAAATCGTTGATGAATCTCTGGTAAAAGCCTGCATGTTCAAGGAAACTTCGCACCCCTTTTATAGAGATAGGATGGGGAAATTTTTCAAAAACTTCCACCTTGCAATCATCTACTTCTAGTCAAGACATCAACACCTCATGACCCAATACTATGCCTTCTCGAACCAAGAAGTTACACATCTCATAGTTGAGCACTAAATTTGTGTCTTCAGAATTAACAAGTACTTTATCAAAATTCCGGAGGCATATCTCAAAAGCCTTACCAAAGAACGAGATATAATCCATGAATACCTCTAAAAATTAATCTACCATATCTTCAAAATTGGCATCATGCACCTTTGAAAAGTCATCAGTGCATTGCAAAGTAAAAATGTCATGCGTTTGAAAGCATATTTACCATAAGGACAAGTGAATGTGTTGTTATGTTGATCTTCATGCCCTATCAAAATCTTATTATATAGTATTCCTTCCTGCTAGCCAGCTAAGCAAATAATCAATGAAAGGGACACGATAGTGATCATTTTATGTGGCCTCATTTAGCTTCTGGTAATCCATGCCAATTCTCAATTTGGTTACTTCTCTAATAGAAATTAACTTAGTTTTATCATCATAAACCACTGTCATACCTACCTTCTTTGGATACGCTTCATAGAACTTACCTATTGCTATCACAAATTGGGGAGACGATTCCAACATCAATCCAATTTATTAATTCTTTTCTCACCAGTTCTTTCATCAAGGGATTTAGTCTACGTTGGTGTTGTGCACTTCGTTTGTGATATTCTCCATATGCATTATACATGACGCTAGACTAATTCCATGGATATCCGCCATCTTCAAGGCAATATCTCTCTTCCTTCTCTTTAAAAATCTCAATGCTTTATCAACCTGTTTTTCAACTAAATGAATAAAAAGTAATCTAGGTAAGGTTTCATTTGTACCCAAATGCGCATAACATAAGTGAGAAAGCATAGATTTTAACTTCAATTTAGGTAATTCTTTAATTGATGGTTTTGGTGGAGGACTAAATAAATGATCTAATAATTCCCCCCTACCTCTTCGTGTTCTCGATATTTCAAAATTTAGACTAGCCGCTATCTCTTGAGATTTTGTATCTTCCTCTATGTCATATCCTACTAGAAATCCTTTTAAGGGATCCTCGGAAGCAATATACTATGATTCTACTACGAGATCTATAATAGTAATGATGAACAACTCTTCATAGAGAAAAGGTAATTCCAAAGAGTGATAGATATCAAATACTTCAACCTTATCGTGTGCTTTTATAGTCAACTGCCCAAATTCTAAATCAATTAATGCTCGCCCTACAGTAAAGAAAGGACACCGTAAAATAAATGGGACCTCCAGACATCTAGATCAGGATCAACGTTCAAGACCACAAAGTCCATTAGAAAGATCACTAATTCTAGTTTCACCAACACATCCTTTACTACCCATCCTGGCCTAGGTATGGACCTATCTACAAGTCGGAGAAAAACATTTGTTGGCTTTATACTCCCCAACCAGAGAACTTATAAAATGATGCAGGTGTAAGATTAATGTTGGCACACAAATCACATAAACAACGGGCATGGACACTTCTATTATGAATTCTAGAGATTCCTTCCTCAGTAAGTTCTACTATTTCATACTGCGTGAGTCTCCTCTTGTTTGCCTCTATATCCTTCACATACTTGGCATACTTTGAAATTCCCTGCATAATATCGACCAAAGATAGGTTGATATAAACCCATTTAATGAGATAGAGAAACTTAACGAAGCATTCATCTTCATTCTACATTTTGAAATTTTGTGGAAATAGAATGGGTGGTTTCATTTGAGGAACATTCTTCTCATCATTCGAGTTCTTTTCTGCCTTTTCATATTTATTTCATTATTATCTACTTCTTTTTTCTCTTTTTTGGAGCTAGTTCCTCTAGTTTTATCCCACTTCTGGTTCTCAGAAGATTCAATTTCTTAGAATTGGGTTTAGTGTAACTAGGAGAACCTCCTTGTGGATGCAAGTTTAGTGAATTAGCCACTTGCGCAACTTGTTTTTCCAGACTCATTTGGGACATTTGGATGTTTCTTATGTTATCAACCTCCTTATATATCCTTCCATTAATCTTCATACAAATTTCTATCATTATCTTTTGGAATTAATATTTATTAGTCATCGCCCCTTTTCTTGCACATGGATTTCCTCCTTGGCTAGTATTTTGATATATCTGCCCCATTCCTTATGCTTCATATTGTTTAGACCCTTGCTCCTTTTTTTGCCTTTCGTTTCCACCCATGTGAATTTAGGATGGTTTCTCTTACAAGAGTTATAATTATTTCCAAAACTTTATAGACCTCCACCTCTTTGCATATTTCCTACATTGTTTTCTAAATCGGGATTTGCTTCCCATGACTTTTTGTCATGTGCTCCACTAGCACATACACTACACCAATTTGTTGATTGTTGTATAGCATTAACTAGTGCTTGATTTAATAAAATTTGTTTGAACTACATGGTTATATTGTGGTTTATTTTCTAGTTTTTCATATATTCTGGTAGCTTGATCTACATTTAAAACTCTTGCAACCTTTTTTGTTGTGGTCCTTGGCACTTCCCCATCCCAAACGGGTTTTCCTTTGAAGAGTCTATGTAGTAGGTCAAATAGCTCCTCCTCTTTCTTTACTAAAGCTTATCCATTTGAAACAAGATTATGCTTGGAACAAGTCCTCCCTATTTTTCTAATTCAAAATCATTTTGTCAATTCTTAACCATGTAGTTTTGCCGAAACAGAATCAACTCAATAACTTATTGTCTAGATAATCCCATGTAGTGATGGAATTTTGTGGCTCTAAATGTAATCACTGCCTAGCGGCTCCAACTAATAAGTGTGGATAAAGACTCAATGTCACATAGTATGATGAAACCCTATTCGAGATGTATGTTTCGCTTATTCACCTGCTTTCTTCATACTATTCGAGATGTATGTTTCGCTTATTCACCTGCCAACCTCAGTTCATGTGCCGCCCTTGATTCACCTGCGTTCTTCATATTCGTAAAGCTCTATCAGCTTCGTCATCTGGTTCAACAAGATCTCCTTACTTAGCAAGATTTGCGAACAACTTTCCAAATAAACAAGAACTAATATCAAGTTATTAGCACTTCAACAATCTAATTGTAGACTAAAGAAAGTTAAATATAAGTTAATTTTGTAAGTTCCCGTCAACGGTGCCAAAAACTTATTTCACCAAATTGCACACGCAAGTGTATGTAGTGGCAAAAGTAATATATTTTCTTTTGAAATGAGTTTTTGTTCCCAAGGTACTTATTATCAACATAGATTCACTAACTTAATTCCACAATTTGATAAAAGTAAATTTTAAAAGTGTTTGAACGTTTTTAATTACTACTACGACTCTTGTAATAAATAAATAACTAATATGAACAATGTCAAATGGAGGTTTTAAGCAAGTAAAATACAATTCCAGGGATGTATCATGCATTGGATGTCATGTATCGTAACTCAAGCAATGAACTAATCATTGTCATCAACTTATTATTTCATACGGTTTATTATATGATTATGGTCTCCCTACCTCTAATTTTCTACTCTAATTGGCTGTCTAACTACATCGTTGAGCGTGGATAGGTTGTCCTAATTGGCAAACATTTATTTCTCATCTTGTTTTATAGCCAAGCGAGGTGTTTGTTCGGGTGTCTCCCCTAAACACAAATCTACTCAATTGAATGGAAGATAAAACTTTTAATAAAAGTTGGTCTATCTACCTTAGCCTCTACCAATATTAAGAATAGACAAGAGATTTTTCTCAACGATGGTCACTCAAGAAATACTAAAACAAGAATGTAGAAGTGACTGAAAAATGATAACTAAATTATTCAAAAATCTATTATTCCCAACACTCAATATATAGTTACACCTCCAAAACGAGAGCATTTACCCACTCATAAAATTCAAAAATCACAAAAGAGTATTGTTGATGCGATTCCCAAAATAAAGAAGAGTTAAAAAATCAAAACCTATTACCAAACTATTATCTTGATCTTGCACACCAAAAGTAGTCGATCCCCCAAATAACAACTCTAAGGCCCTATTTGTAGAGTTAGGGAAAGTATTTTCTAAATCTTGACTAAAAAAGAGTCCTAATTAATTCAACCTCCATTTGCCAAGTCAAACACAGGCTAGAGCGCTCCGCTACATTAGTGCACCAGCAGGAACATTCAGTAGTTCAATTTGTGGAGCGTTGCACCAAGAAGTGCATCTAAAATGTGCTTCAGCAGTTGAGGCCTTGGCTCCTCAATCTATACGGTGCCTTTGAGAAGACCTTCAATAGTTTTGGCCTAGGTGCCTCGCGCCAGATAGTTCTTCACCCAATGATGTTTTTATCCTTGATTTGTTTGCATACTTCCGTGCTTATCCTTTCCTAAAATAGACTCCATTTACCTTGAAAGTTCTTGCAACATTTAGGCACATGTTTAGTAGTACAATCAAAGGAAGTTAAATGAAACAAAGCTAATAGTCTCTAGATTATTCTTTAGTTCAACCCCAACGTTGGAATTTATTAGTAAATTCAGCATATAAAAATACCTAAGATCACGAGCTTTAGGGGCCCACCGATTAGTTAGGAGTTAGGAATTGTTGTTATGATATGTGTTGATCATATTGATCACAAAAGCTCTTATATACACAAGTCCATGCAACAAATAAGTTTTTGGGTGATAGATCTTTGATTAAGAATCTTGGTCGTTTACATTTTTTTCTAGGTGTTGAAGTTATACAACATGATCATAGATTGAATCTTACAAAATATAGCTTCATTCTGGACATACTAAAAAAGTTCAATATGCTAGATGCAAATAGCGTGATAGCTTTTTTGTCCACCATGTGAAATTTCATCCTTGGATGACGGTTCTCCTTCAGCAGACGCTACACTTAACAGGAAGTTCATCGGCTCATTTCCATACCTCACCTTCTGAAGACCTGATATATGCTTTGCTATAAACACGCTTGCTCAATTCCAACACTCTCCATCAACTAAGCCTTGACAAGAAACAAAGAGGCTTCTTTATTATCTGAAAGAAACCATAACCTATATGTATATATCATTTTAAACATCGTAAGTCTTCTTCGTTAATCGACTACTTAGATGCAGATAGGAGTGGTACTTTTAAAATTAAACACTTCGCTTTATCGTATAATACTTTTTTTTGAAAGAATACAATGAGGTTTTGTGCTCCAACATGCAACACGTTGTTGAAATATTTTCTAGAGAAGTGGAATACATGGTTGTAGCAAGTGTTGTTGAAGAATTAAAATAGTGAACCAACATGGTGAATGAACTGTAGGTCCTTTTTCCTAAGGGTTTTCCAACTAACTTTGGTGTCCCTAACATGTTCTATAATCCAGCATTTCATAGGCGAACAAAATATATCACAATAAACTTTAATTTTGTCCGTGACCTAGTGGAAAGTTAAAAAATTTCAGTTCATAACATTCAAACTGGAGCTTAACTAACAGATGCATTAACTAAAATACTTCCTAGAAGGTCCTTTTTCCACCTTGTTATAAATATTGGTCTCAAGAAAATTGAGCCAATGTTAAGAAGTATAATTAGGATAAGGATGTAGAGTCTTAGTACTTTAGTATTGTTGAGTTATATACATAGTTAGTTCCTCTTCTCTTTAGGTTAGTTATGTTCAGCAAACTCCTTTCTTTTCTATACTTGTACATTTATGAATACCACATACTTTAACAACAATACTTACGCTTTCATAATCTTATACAACTCTTATAAAAATGGCATTCAAACAAAAGATTCAACTTGTGTGCAAACACTACCTATAGAAGATAGCTCATATGCTGACTGTAAAGCTCTCAAGTTTTTATAATACAAATAAACACTCATACAAAAAAATACACTTGAAATTTGAACTGGAATATTGCCCAATTAACTAGTTGTCTATTGAAAAATAGCCATCGGTACCATTCCAATGCATCAACACCCAAGTAGAATGATGCTAGTGTTAATATATGATCCTACATGATTCCATAAAACTCAAATTATTGCTCTTCTTGGAAGACCCATGATTCAGGATTCACTCCATGTAGTCATCCTAATTCAACTAAAGAAGGTTTGTGACACAAAGTAAGAGGTGTTGGTGCATGTTGTAACACTCTGCAAGTTTCACGACATAGAATAGAGCCTAAAAAATTACATAAACATTAAAATTATGTTTACAAACCTATAATAATATAATAAAGTTTATTAAGAAGTATTACAGCCAAGAGTCAAAGAAAGACCTTGACATCCGACAACTAATGGACTAGAAATAGTAAACGTACCTATGTTTGGTGAAAGTTAGGGAGGGTCGTACGAAGTATAAAACTTGTCAAAAAGACTGTAAATAGGTAAAATAAATCTTATAGGGTCCAAACGTACAGTTACGACTCCCGAAGGACTACTCGAAGGGTCCTTGCGGAGGACCCAAACATTGGCAAGAAAGCTGCCAAAGCAGCCTGCGACAGCCTAGTTTTGAAGGCCATGGTGCATTGTGCCCTAATCACTTGGAAGGAGAAAATTGCCTTGAAAAATTGGGCATTAAATAGGATCTCTGACTCAAACCGTATTTATGAAAAAAGTTTTGGAATTGCACCCGCGACATGCAGCCAATTCAAAGACTCATTGGCGTTGTTTTTATGTCAATTTGACTTCACAAAAGGCCCAATTAAGTGAGGGGTATTTTGGGTAATTTTGGCGGTGACTATATATTCATAAAGTGTAAGTTTAAAGTCATTATTACCCACCCAAAGTAATTTCACAAATTACTCACACTTTTTTCTAAATTCTCGCTCTACTCAACAACCATTGAAGAGTATTGGGAGCTTGGAGAAGAAGGCCAGGTTTTCAACTTTTCTTCTATATTTTCTTGGAATAAGTATTTATCATAACATGGATTCTTCACTCTTGTGATTCCTTTCCCCAAGAGTTCCATTCAAAGTTTATTTCTAAATCACCTAATTCCAAGGGTTTTTCTCTACAAATGGGTTTTCTTCAAAACTTTAAATTGTCGATTGATTATG
Source organism: Solanum habrochaites (assembly GCA_027704765.1). Taxonomy (NCBI): domain Eukaryota; kingdom Viridiplantae; phylum Streptophyta; class Magnoliopsida; order Solanales; family Solanaceae; genus Solanum; species Solanum habrochaites. Next base: position 43,595,790 of record JAKWJA010002493.1, on the reverse strand, counting down.
ACGAATTGTGATTACCTACGAATAATTAAGTGTAGATTTTTGAGTAATTTATGTTAATTAATTTAAATTTTTTTTTGTTCATGTCCTTTCCCTGAATCCCCCTAATCTTGGATCTTGCTCATGAATTGATGGGAATTGAGAAGTGTATTTATTATAGACTTCTTTTAACTACTGTAATTCATTCATGGACCGGATATGTTCATGTACTATTGGGATTGGATCTATTTGTAGAGTAATTCATCATTGAACCTTTTCCCCTAACCCTAGGTTATGAATTGAGGTTGATTTGACTAGTGATGATAGAATTGACTTATTTCTTGTAAATATTACTATTGTGTGATGTTATTTAGTAAATTGATGGATGGATATTGTTGGATTTATGGTAACATCTTTAAGGAAACTTATGAAGGCTATGAGATAAGACTTTGTGATCTTGACTTCTTTACTTTAATTACAATGGCTTATACTTGTTAATGGTGTTCAATTGAGGTATTATATGTTATTAGATTAACATGATGCTGATGTAATCATTGAGATGAAATGTCTTGACTATGTAAAATTTGAGATCATATTAACGGTATGATTATACAAGGTTTAATATGAATCACTTGTGTGCCTTACTATGATATGATTATTATATGTTAATTTAAAAAATAGAGGGTTGTTATGAAAATAAAATTCTCATGCAATACCTAATGAGATAATGATTATGATAATCAAGGGGTTAGTATTCTATGGTATTTACAAAGATATTATGATTAATAAAGGCTTATAGACATTTCAAAAAGGGACTTTAACTCAGGACCGAGTGAACTTGACAATGAGAGGTTTTAACTCCCTTATGGAAGAGAGATTCACCAACATTTTCATGAGACGAGGACTCCAATGCTAATGGGCATGTAGAGGGTTCAAGACATATCTCCTAGTTCCTTAAATATGTTGCCTCCATATGAATACTATCTAGTGGATTCCCATAGAAATCTATGTTCATGAATTAGTTCTACTTTGGCAAGTAGAGCACCTTTTTTGGTGTAGGATTTCATGACACCGAATTCCATGTTTAGCTCAAACGGTCTATTGTAAGTTAAGGTGATTGTTCCCAAAAGAAAGTTCCATGAATGAAGTAATGAAGATGAACTCTAACTAGGGTGACTTAATGGGTTCTACATAGTGTAGATAGGGGTATGGGACTCCATGTATACATTGCAAAAGTTGTCCGTGATGAAAGTCTTAGGGGTTTGTTCTTATGTTGTTAGGTACTTACGATATCATGATATCTATATATATGTTAACTCTACATGATGTTGCTCCTATATGATGTTGGTTACACTGATGAATGTGATATTGGTCTAAATTTCTATATGTGATGATGACTACACATGATTGTATATTTTTTAAGAAAGACATTACTTATGATCTCTTTTCTTGTTTACTTGATTATGTGGCGTTATAGGGCTTCACAGAAGCATTGCACTTGTAGTCTTGGAATGGGATTGTTGGTAAGGGTCTTGTATATTGATTTTATTACTCTAGTATAGGTAACTACTTTATGTTGAATCTATTCATGTTGATATAACCTTACAATGATGCTATTCAAGTTAATACGACTTTATGGTAATGTTTGTCGTGTGTTGGATATGAACTTCTCTTAAGTGATGTAATGCTTATGGACTTGTATATGCTCTTGTGTGTGCATAAAGACTTTAAAAATGACTTAGATTGTTTCTAGTAAAATTGTCCCTTTTGTGCATGTCTTCAAATGGATTACTTGCATATATCCATACTTAGTACAACTAGTTGTACTAAACCATATTCTGTATGATTCTACAAATATGTAGGTTCGGGCTGTAGAATCTAAGAGACCAATTACAAAAAGACTTTGATATCGTTCCCAAGTTGATTGGTGAGTCGTCATTGTTCGAAGATGGTGCCATCTATCTGTGCTAGTAGGATTTTCTATGTCTAAAGACATTTGTTCCTTCCTTTGTTATTTGAGACAATCTAAGCCTATACTGGCGTATTGTATTTTTAATGGCTATGTACAAAGTTTTACACCTTTTAGATGGTTTTATGTGACACAATTCTATTAGACTATATCTTATGTATTAGTTATGTTGTCCAAACAAGAAGTCTATCTAAGATTCAACAAGCGAGGAGTTTATGTAAACTTCATATATATACGTGAGAGGTCTATCTATACCTCACTATGTAAAATTTTTAAATTTTCCACCTTTTTGACCTGTGACATGTAATGACTAATATTAAGGGGGTCTAGTCTACGTCCTCTTCGAGGATAAAGATGTCGGTTACGTCTGAGGGGTGATCTTCGGTTGTGACAAACTTTGTATTACAGCATTCTGTTGATGTAATTTTAAGGATTTATGTCTCACAAAACCACATCTACAATGATTCTTGCTAATGGGTGTGAAGTGCGCTAAACGTATGAACAAGAGGCTACGTGATGTTCAAGAATTCTCACATTTTTGGTAATGTTGAAAGTCGTGGTTCAAAAGTGATGACTCTATGTGTCTTTTTTCTTCTAACCCTTTTATTGTGGTAATAGGCTATGACAACTACAATGGAAGCCGAAAAAATAGTCGAAGAAGAAATTGTTAATGCGAGAGCTCCTCCCCAAGATAACCAAGCTCCTCCACCAGGAAATCAAGCCCCTCCTTAAGAAAAGTTCCTTTGGGTGGACAAGCTCCGGTCATTTTTCCGGCTATGACGGATAGAGAGATAAGGTAGTATTTTGTGACTTCGGCTCAATTTATGACCACTCAAGCACAAGTCATTTCTACTCAACCATAAGCTATGAAGTCTTTAGAAAATGAGGAAGTTGGACCTCGTGTGAAAAAAAATGCTAATACCATGGCTTTTCGCTTAAGGACTTCACTAGGATGAAGTCTGCAATGTTCTTTCGGTCAAAGTATGATGAAGAACCCCAATAATTCCTTGATTATATCTACAATATCTTGTATGATGTGGGGTTGAGTTCAAATAAAAAAGGTCGTGCTAGCCTCTTATCAACTCAAGAATGTGGATAAAACTTGGTATACTGAATGAAGGGATAATAGGCCTATGAGAGCAGGTCCCATTAGTTATGAGGTGCTTATAAGGTCTTTTCTTGATAGGATTTTCCCAAGAGATAAAAGGAAAGCTAAAGTTGATGAATTCATCAACCTTCATCAAGGAGGTATGAGTGTGCTAGACTACTCTTAGAAGTTCACTAAATTATTTAAGTATGCCCCTTCCATGGTGTCTAACCCAAGAAGTGAGATGAGTCGCTTTGTGACAGGAGTGTCCAATTATTTGGTTGAAGAGTGTCATTCAATGATGTTTCATGACAACATGGATATTTCTCATTTGGTGGTGCATTCTTAACAAGTGGAAGAGAGTATGCTTAAGTGGAAGATTAGGGTTGCTAGAAAGGCCAAGTCTTATGAAGGTGGTTCTTATAAGGGTAGGTTGGATATTCAATACAAGCCTATGTTTAAGAAGAGGTTCTCCAACCAAGTTCCTTCTAAGATTCCCAAGCCTCGTGATGATAGGGTGTTAACCCTATGTCCCAAAACGGAAAAAGTGAAAACTCACCAAGTGAATAACCTAATTGTACAAAGTGTGGAAAGAACCATTTGGGTGAATGCTTGATGGGAACAACTAATTGCTTTGGTTGTGGTAACAATGGCCACAAGGCGAGGTATTGAACAAATGTAAGGGGTTAAGAGAAGGGGAGTTCTCAATCTCAAGCAAGTTGTTCTAACTTTGATGTTCCAAGGAGGAAGAGTTTCTATGCTCTCCGTTCTGGGAGTGACCAAGAAGAATCTCCCAATGTTGTCACCGATATGTTACAAGTATTTACTATTAATTTCTATTCTTTTACTTTATACTGGTGATGCATTATAATTTGTGACTCCCTTAGTATCCATCAAGTTATATATATTTCTCGATATCTTAATTTAACCATTTCGGTTACTACCTTAGAGGGTGACTCTGGTGTTGCCAAAAGAGCCTATAGGAATTGTTCTATAATGTTTCCCAATAAAGTTTCTTAAGTTGACTTCGTAGAACTTGATATGGTTGATTTTCATGCAATCTTTGGAATTGATTGGTTGCGTTCTTTTTTTTCATCCATATATTGTAGAACAAGGGTGGTTAAGTTCAATTTTCCAAATGAACCCGTGTTAGAATAGACGGGGGGAAATTCAATTTCTAGAGGCCATATCATTTCTTGTATAAAGTCTTGTAAAATAATCTCAAAAGTGTGTTTATACCATATTTTAATGGTCAAAGACCTAAACTCTGAAATTCCTTCCCTAGATTCGATCCCCTTAGTGAAGAAATTTCCGGACGTCTTCCCGATGACTTGCCCGAAATTCCTCCCAAATTAGAAATTGATTTATGTATTGACTTATTACTGGATACGAACCCCATTTCAATTCCTCCTTATCGTATGGCTCCGGCCGAATTGAAAGAGTTGAAGTCTCAACTAAAAGACTTACTAGACAAAGGTTTTATTCGACCTAGTATTTCTCCATGGGGTGCTCCGTTGTTGTTTTGTAAGAATAAGGATAAGTCCCCTAGGATGTACATTGATTACCGTCAACTCAATAAGGTCACTATAAAGAACATGTGCCCTCTCCCAAGGATTGATTACTTATTTTATCAACTCCAGGGGAAAGCTACTTTTTAAAAATTAACTTAATGTTCGAATATCACCAACTAAGGGTGAGAGGTAAAGATATTATCAAAACGGATTTCCAAACTAGGTATTGTCACTATAAGTTCCTAGTTACGTAATTTGGGTTAACGAATACCTCGGTTGTTTTGATGTACCTAATGAATAGAGTTTTCTGAATTTACCTTGATGCCTTTGTGATTGTTTTTGTTGATGACATCTTAGTATATTCGAAGAGTGAGGATGAGCATATGGGCTATTGAGGGCGGTATTGTGAGTCCTGCAGAAACACCAACTCTTTGATAAGCATAACATATGTTAATTTTTGTTGAGTTCAGCTGCGTTTCTTGGTCATATAATATCTAGTGAGGGTATAGAGGTTGATCAAAGAAAGAGAAGCGATTAAGAATTGGCCTATACCTTTTGCTCCAACTGATATTAGAAGTTTCTTGGGTCTAGTATGGAAGGTTTGTTTATGGTTTTTCGTCTATTCCATCTTCTTTTACATCATTAACTCAAAAGAAGGTGAAGTCTATGTACTCAGAGGCTTGTGAAAGAAGCTTCGATGAGTTGAAAGATAGGCTTACCCCCACTCCGATGTTGACCTTATCGGAGGTTACCAAGGGCTTTGTGGTATATTGTGACGGTTCCGGAGTTGGTTTGGGTTATGTCCTCATGAAACGTAGTAAGGTGATATCTTACTCCTCTAGGCAACTTAAGGTGAATGAGAAGAACTACACAACTCATGAACTTGAATTAGCGGCAGTGGTGTTTGCCTTGATAATATAAAGAAATTATCTCTATAGGGTGCATGAGGATGTATTTACCAACCACAAGACCTCATTACGGATGCTCTAACTCGTATGACTATGGGTAGTGTATCTCATGTGGAAGACCAAGAAAGAACTAGTGAAGGATGTTCATAGATTGGCTCGATTGGGTGTTCGGTTTGAAGATTCTCCTAATGGTGTCTTTATGGTCCATCATAACTCTGAATCGTCTTTAGTGGTTGAGGTGAACTCTAAGCAACAACTTGATCCACTATTGATGGAGCTGAAGGAACCGGTTCTTGGTAAGATTAATGAATCACTCTCCCAAGGGGGGATGGTGTACTTAGGTACCAAGGTAGGTTGTGTGTGTCGGATTTTGATGATTTGAGGACACAAATTTTTGAAGAAACTCATGGTTACCAATATTCTATTCATCTGAGTGCCACCAAAATGTTACGCAATCTTCAAGAGGTCTATTGGTGGGAAGGCTTGAAAAGGTACATAGAGGAATTTAAGGCTAGGTGTCCAAATCGCATACAAGTTAAAGTCGGGTGGTCTAACTCAAGAAATGCAAGTTCCCTCTTTGAAGTGGGAATATATTAATATGGACTTCCTTGTGGATTTTCCTCTAACACGTAGACAAAATGACTCAACATGTGTTATTGTGGATAGTTTGAAATAAACCGTTCACTTTATCCCTATCAAGTTTACTTATTCGGCATAGGATTATGCAAGAATCTACTATAAAATGGTTCTGAGCCTTCATGGAATCCCTTTGTTCATCATATCGGATAGAGGTGCACAATTCACTTCTCGTTTTTTAAGGTCCTTTCAAAAAGGGTTGGTTACACCAGTGAATATAAGCACCATTTTTCATCCTCAAATGGACGGTCAGGTAGAGCGTACCATTCGAACCCTAGAAGATATGTTAAGAGCTTATGTAATAGCTTTCAAATGGAATTGGGACAATCACTTGATTTTGATTGAGTTCTCTTATAAGAATCGCTACCAATCGAGTATTGCCATGGGTCGTTTTGAAGCATTGTATGGTAGGAGATTTAGGTCTCCAGATTGGTCAATTGAGGTTTGTGAGTCTTCACTCCTTGGTCCTGAAATAATCTATGAATCCATGGAGAAAGTTCATATGAAAAAAGGGATAGATTGATAACAACATAAAGTCACGAATGTCTTAGGCTGACAATAGGAGAAGAGACCTTGAATTTGAACTGAGTGATAAGGTATACTTGAAAATTTACCTAAGAAAGGGGTGATGAGGTTTGGTAAAAAAGGGAATATAATCCCCTAGTATGTGGGTCCTATAAAATAGTAACGAGTTGAAAAGGTTGCTTGTGAGTTGAAATTACCTAGTTAACTGGCTTCAGTTCATTTGGCATTTCATGTCTCCATGCTCAAGAAGTGTTAAGGTGATCCGGTTTCAATTCTCCCTATTTAAGGGTTAGGGGTGAATGAGGACCTTTCTTATAAAGAGGTTCCAGTGGAAATCCTTGATCGTCATGTTGAGAAGTTGAGGAACAAAGAGGTGGCCTCCGTAAAGGTTCTATGGAGAAGCCATATAGTTGAGGGTGCAACATGGGAAGTCGAGGCTGATAAGAAGTTTCGTTATCCTCATCTTTTTCCAAATTAAGGTTAGTAGTTCCTTTTAATAGTATGAAAATATTAAATTAATATCAATTTGACTTATGTAATAAGTATGTGCGTTTTTATGGTAAAGGTTTATGTCAAAATGAGTTTTCATGAAAAAGTCTGTTTGTGTTAACTTGCACTAATGTTAAATATATGTTTTTGTCTTCTTGAGATTTTGTTGTTTTTATGTTTTCTTGAGAAGAATAGAATGATAAATCATTGGTGTCATTTTGAGCTCATATTGATATTGATAAGGTAGTTCCTCATAATGTGTTATGAAATGTTGAGCTCTTATTTAACTTGTAATTTGAGTTGCTATGTGTAATTTCATGTTTATGTGTTGAGTAGAGTTGCTATGTATTCCTATTAGATGTGACTCATTATGATTATGTTCTTCTTGTTTTTTGTTGGGCTTCTAGTATTGAGTCTTGTCTCACCTTATGAAAAGAGTTAGGTGTCGTTCGGGGACGAATGTTCCTAAGTGGGATAATGTAACACTCATAAAGTTCGATGACTTATACTAGAGACTGATATATTAAATATTGATTAAAATAATGTTTCCATACCTAGTCTAACATAATAAAGTTGATTTCGAATTATTAGAGTCAAAATGTCAAAGAAAGACCTTGATGTCTGTAAAGTAGTGGAATTGAACTAGTATTCGTCCCTATGTTTAGTTAAGGTTTGGGAGGGTCATATGAATTCTAAAACTTATAAAAAGACTTTTAATAGGTAAAATAATGTTTATAGGGTCCAAACTTCCAGTTACAACTCACAAAGGACCACCTGAAGGGTCCTTGAGGAGGACCCAAACATTGACAAGCAAGCTGGCAAAGCAGCCTGCGACAGCCAAGATTTGAAGGCCATGGTGCGCAGAGCCCTCTTCACTTGGAAGGAAAAACATTTCCTCGCGACATAGGGACTTCATTGGGATCTATTCCTCAATTCGGATTTTAGTAAAAAAGAGTCGGACCCCACCCCCCCCCCCCCCCCCGGCAAAGCCCAACAACTTCCAAGATTCGTTCGCGACGTTTTTAAGTCAATTTGACTTCACAAAAATACCCAACTAACTGAAAGGTCGTTTGGGTAATTTAGGTGGTGAATATATATTTATTTAGGGTAAGTTTTAAGTTATCATTACCCGCCCAAATCAATTCCCCAAATCACTCTAAATTCTCTCAGTATTTAACCACCATTGAATAGCATTGGAAGCTTGGAGAAGAAGGCCAAGTTCTAAAATTTTCTTCTAAATTTTATGGATTAAGACTTCATCAAGGTATGTATTCTTCACTCTTGGGATTCCTTTCCCCATCAGGTCCATTCAAAGTTGATTTTTAAATCACCCAACTCCATGAATTTTTATTTACAAATGGGTTTTCATATAAACGTGAAATAGATGGTTTATTACGAAGAATTGTGATTACGTATTGATAATTAAGTTTATATTGTTTATAAATTGATGTTTATTAATGGTAATTTCATTTGGTTCATGTACTTTCCCCAATTCATCCAAATCTTGGATCTTGCTTATGAATTGATGGGATCTAATGAATGTATTGATTGTTAAACTCATTTTAGGTAATGTAATTCATTCATGGACTGCCTAAGGTCATATATGGTTCATTAATGGACTGACTAGGGTCATGAATGATTGGTATTGGATCTATGTGTTGAGGAATCAATGATTGAACGCTTTTCCCCCAACCCTAGGTTATGAATTGAGCTTGATTTGATTAGTGATAATAGAATTGACTTAATTCTTGGACATATTACTACTGTGAGATGTTGTTTATTAAATTGATGGATGAATATGGTTTGATTGATTTTAATATCTTGAAGGAGGCTTATGAAGGGTATGTGGCAAGACATTGTGATCCTGAATTCTTTAATTCAATGAAGATGGCTTATACTCGTTAACGGTATTCAGTTAAAGTATTATATGTGATTAAATAAAGATGATTTTGATGTGATCAATGTGGTGAAATTTCTTGGCTATGTAAATTGTGAGATCAGGTTAAGGGATAATGATACAAGGTTAAATATGAAGCACTTGTGTGCCTTACTATGATATGAATATGATATGTTGATCTCACAAATAAAGGGTTGTTATTAAAGGAAATTTTTATGCAATATATAATGATCTAATGAACATGATATACAAAGGGTAAGTATCCTACGACCTATACTAATATATGATAATTAAGAAATTCTTATTGACACTTCAAAAGGGACTTTAGCTTAGCACCAAGTGAACTCTGTAATGAGAGTTGTTGACTCCCCAATGGAAGAGAGATTGACCAATGTCCTCATGAGATGAGGACTCCAATGCTAATTGGCATGTAGAGGGTTCAAGACATATCTCGAGTTCCTTAGCTCTGTTTCCTCCATAGGAACATTAGATAGTTGATCCACCTAAAAAACTATGTTCATGTTTTTGTTCTACTTAGGCCAGTAGAGCACCTTCTTTCGGTGTAAGGTTTCATAACACTTTATTCCATGTTAAAAAAAATAAATATATATATATATATATGTATATATATATATATATAATTGTGTGTGTGTGTGGGTTGACTCTATATGATGTCGGGTACATTAATGAACCTGATATTGTTCTAAATTGCTAAATGTGATGATGACTACACATGATGGTATGCATATGAAGCAAGACATTACTTATGATCTCTTTTCTTGTTTACTTGATATGTGGGGTTATGGGGCTTCACATAAGCATTAAACATTTAGTCATGGGATGGGATTATTGGTAAGGGTCTTGTGTATTGATTTTATGAACTCTAGTACATGAGTTATGGTACTGACTTTATGTTGAAGCTGTTAATGTTGATATAACCTTATGATGATGCCTTTCATCTTGATATGGATTTATGGTAATGTTGGTCTTGTACTGGATATGAAATTTTCTTAAGTGATGTAATGCTTATTGACTTGTATATGCTCTTGGGCGTGTATAAAGTCTTTAAAAATGACATAGAATGTTTCTAAAGAAATGGTCAATTTTGTGCATGTCTTCAAATTGTTTACTTGCACATACTATACTTAGTACAAGTGGTTGTATTAACCCATATTCTTTATAATTCTACAAATATGCAGGTTCGAGCCATTGAAACTAGATTCGAGCACCATCACATGACCCACCACCTCTTTAAACAAGATCAAATTTCCAAGATATCACTCGAGAATGATTCTTTCACCGCCTTTATGGATTCTTCGAGGGACTTGAGTCTTTGGTTCTTTTCCATTAGAGACCTCTGGATGAAAGCACCGATGTAACTCTCTCAACTTTTACAATACAAACAAACACTATATATATATACATATATATATATATATATATATATATATATATATATATATATATATATATATAATATATATATATATATATATACATACATACACACACACACTAATATGCTTTACTAAATACAATTAGATCATATTTAATCCACCTTTATTTTAGTCTCCATTCTCAATATTTGGAAAGTAAAATAGAGAATGCTCTCTCCAACCCCTCTCTATATTACTCTCTATACATTATTTATAAAGAGTGAATAATAGTTTCCCGAATTTGGAGAACTAATATTCACACTCTCTATTTCACTTTTTCAATATTGTATTATTATTTGTATTACTTTTTAATTAACATATTATTTTACATGTAATTTCGTTAATTAATTATCTCATATTCATGATTTTTTTTAAATTTAATATACTATTTTACAAAATATATTATCTAGTATATACTACTCTAATTTCTATTAATATATTTTAAATAATTTTCACCAATAACGTATACATTAAATTAAAATTGTAAGATCGAAAAACAATTTAAATACAAATAACAATACAATATATAACATAATAATTTAAATACAAGATAAAATACAATACATAAAATAATAATTTATTCGTGATGAAACCAGAATCATGTCGAAAAGATGTGAAACGTGCATTCAGAGTTTTGCAATTATTGTAAGACAGTTACGGTTTTGGAGAAAGGAAGTGCTACATGATATAATGATTACATGTATTGTACTACATACGTGATAATTGAGGATATGATCTTAATGCACCAATTCAAAATGTCGTAGAGGTTCAAAGTGCAACAACAGAAATGGTGGTAGATGAAAATCTCCGATTGGAACAATTTTTAGATAGACATAATAAAATTAAGGGCAAATGCTCATTTTGAATTCCATAATGCATGAACAGAACATTTATGGGAGCTGTGTAATAATTTCAGAAATTGAATGTTTACATAATGTTTATGTAATCATATTTTACTTGTATATTAATTTGTTCATTAATGTATATGTTATATAATATTTTCGTGACATTTATGATATTTAAATATTTAAAATAAAATATAGTTTATATTAAATAAAAAAATTTGAAAAACTAAAATTTTTATCACATGAGAATAATATAAAGTAATCATTGGGGAAAATATATAAATTATTTATATGAAACAAAAAAATAAGAATGAAACTGAAATAATAATATAATATTAAGTGGAATAAAATTCCTTTTTATAGAGTAAACTAGAGAATCGGATTAGAGTTGGTTGTGGGAAAAAATAGAGAAATTGATTTGACAGGAAACTCCAATTTATATATATTCCACCTCTTCAATGTATTTGACGGCCTTGAAAGGACCAATGTATCATCGTCCAAGATTATGACTCTAATGCACCTACTTAGAAAGTTGTATGTACGGTTTCAATTTTACGAAAACCCAATCACCCACTGTATATACTAGCACAATACGATGTTTATATTTAAAAAATCTTCATCCTTGTTTAGCTTTGAGAAAATTATTTTCAACTTCGGTAGAAATGTATCATGCTAAATGAAGTAAGAATTCACTAATTCACTAGCAGTGGTCCCCAATACATATCGAGCGATAGTTGGGGGTTCTTACCCGTACAATGCTTGAAAAGTTTTCATTCTAACTGATGTTTGGTACGAAGTATTGTACCAGAATTCAGCCCAAGGCATTATGGTGACCAACAAGGTTGGAGAATTAGAAACATAACAACAATATATTGTTCAAGAAACTTATTTAGGGCTTCAACCAGTCCATCAGTTTAAGGATGATATCTAGTGTTCATAGACAATGTTGTCGAACCCTTCAAATGATTTATTTGTCGCCAAAAATAATGGAGGAATCATGGTTCATGGTCTGCGACAATAGTGCGAGTAGGGCTGTGAAAGTAAATAACACCTACAACGAATGCTTCATCTACCAGTTGAATAGAGAAAGTGGAAGGTAAGGGAATAAAATGACCATATTTGTTCAGATGATCCCCAAAGGTAAGGATAGTAGTTTTCCCCTTGGAACGTAAAAGGCAAGTGATAAAATCCATTGCAATATCTTCAAAGACTTGATTTTGTATAGAGAGAGGTTGCAATAAACCTTCTTGATACAATTTTGTGTCTTTAATCTATTGACATATTTGACAAGTTGTAACAAATGATTCACGTCCTTGCGCATATATCACCAATAAAAATTTGAATCCAATTCATGGTATGTTCTTGCCACACCAGCAAGTCCTCCGATATACGTGGTGTGGAATTGAAACACTAAATAGCTTTTGTCGTAGTGGTGCATCTGATGGAATCACAAGCCTGTCTTTACAATATAACAATCTATCCTTGAATTGGAAATCCATGTGACTCTCCCCATATGTTTGTATAGCTTGTTGAATAGCAAATAGTTCTTGATGTTATTGATTCAAGGGATTTAACTCTTGTTCTATAAGAGAAGCATCTGAATTACGAGAGACGGAGTCAATGGTTGGATTTTTTTCCCCAGACCTGTATATGATATGAAAGTCATAATTCACTAATTTAGTGAGCCATTTTTGTTGCTATAGAGTTTAGATGGTTTCATTTGTGAGGTTTTTCAAAGATTGTTTATCGGTTTATATTTTAAACCTTCTAATTCATTGGAATTCAAAATTCGTTACATCCTTGATTTAATTTCTTACTGAAATAAATTATCAGGTGCCCCTATTGAGATAAAATGGCACCAATCCCTTTCCCTGAAGCATCAGTCTCTACTTGAAATTCCCAATTGAAATCTAGTAATGCAATACTTGAGTGGAACCCAATTTAGTCTTCAAAGTTTCAAATCCTATCTGAGCTTCTATTGTCCACAAAAAAATCTCCATCTTGACCAAATCAATGATTAAACTTTCTATGGAAGCATAATAGTAGATAAATCATCTGTGGTAGCCTGTAAGGTCGTGAAAACTATGCATTTCTTTCACTTTTCAAGGTGGTGCGTGTTGATGGATTGATTCTACTTTTTTGGATCAACATATAATCCTTAATATGAGATAATATATTCCAAGTAATCAATGAATTCTTCTCCAAATAGGTATTTGGACCGCTTGGACACCAACTTATATTGACGCAATAATTGAAGAACAAGACCAAATGTCCAAGTGATAAGTCCAAGTAGGACTATAGATCAAAATTTCATCAAAGAGTACCAGGTCATATCTACGCAAGTAAGGTCTCATTCATAATTTCTTGGAATGTAGAGGGTGTGTTTGTAAGGACAAATGGCATGACGACAAATTTATAATGTCCATCAAGAGTGCAAAACTCTATCTTAGGTACATCCTTCAGACGGACCCTAATTTGATGATATCCAGACAATAAATTGCACTTGGAAAAATAGCAGGTTACGTTCAATTCATCGAAAAGATCATCAATGGCAAGAATTTGAAATCTATCACGAATTGTAATTGCATTTAATGAATGATAGTCAACACAAAATAGGTATTTGTCATCTTTTTTTAACAAACAATAAAGGAGAGAAAAATGTGCTAGTACTTATTCTGGTTGTCCCTTATTTTAGCATTTAAGACACTAACTGCTCCATAACCTACTTTTGAAAATAAGGATATCAATGTGACTTAACATTAGCCAGCCCTGCACCTGGAACTAGATTGATTGCATGAACCTGACTTCGTGAAGGAGGCAAACCTAGAGGTTTTTGAAAGACATCTTCATATGTATTAAGAACCATTGTTATTTAATTAACGGAGTACATGAAGGTTCCGAATCATATACCATTTGTAGATGAAAGTAGGTGGAATTTGTATATGTAGCAGCCTTTCTTCTTAGACTATGTAATTGCACCAGTTACATATTAGTAAGTGCAGCCCCTTTTCATAAGATCTTAGAACCATCCAGAGTAAATTAAAATATACTCTTTGCATTATTAGTAAGGACAGGAAGAAAAGTTGCAAGCCAAGAAACCTCGCGTAATATATCAACACCATGAAGAGATAAAATGTATAGACCTTCAATTATCTGTTTGCCTTGTATGGTTATACATTGCGAGAACTTATGTTCAAAATAGTTATCGCAATGAGTTTTAATGTATAATGTCGATCACATTAAAAAAAAAGTAATTTTGTACCTAGCGCGGAGATGTAGTGCTTTTTCAAAAATTGGAACGATCAACACACTACTCACATGTATAGTGGATATATCAAAAGTCCCTACACTGAAAAACAACATATTTATTCTAGGAATAAACAAATATACTTTCAATTTTTACAATTAGACAATAGGAGAGGTTGTCTATAGCTATATAGATTGAGATTCTCACGTGACATAAGCCAAAAAAGGGTCGGTCATCTTTCAATTTTCAAAAAATGTGCCATCATTTTCTTCAAAATCTCCCCCATAGAGTAAAAATTGTATCCTCCATGTTAGATCCTCAATTAGACGAGAATAGTGAAAGCTAGAAAATTAATATTGACGGTCGATAAAAAATAATAGCAACTTACAGTTCAATTGTAACAACCATTTTACATCTTTTGTTTTGGTCTTTTATCATGATGGTATTCACCACAGCTAACACACAAAGAAAGTCCGAATAAAGGACATGTAAATTAATGATACGTATTAGGTACTTGATCAAAACTACTAATAATTCATCGAGAGTAGTATCGAAATTTGCAACATTTGGCATATTTTGTCCTATTTGAATAATACAAAACCATCAATGAATTTGTGTGTTCAAAAAACATAGGTATTTTCCTTTATGATTGTGTTGTCTATAATGGATAATTCTATCTATGTGCCCGTAAGTGTAGTTGGGGATGACCCGATCCAGCAACACTTTAGAAATGTAGTAAGTATTATTTGTCTTTAAAAAATCCATCCATGTGTCGATATGCTTGTGAAATAGTGTTGCTTGCAACTTTTTCGCACAGTATTGATTTAAGCAATATAAAGACAACAACTATGATATAACGACCCTCAAAATGAACTAGGATAAACTAGCGATTCACCTGATTTTCTTGAGTTAATAACTTGCTAAATTAATGAGAAATAGTAGCCAAGGGCAGGCTTGAGTGGTTTTGGAGTCAAACATCAAGGAACGACCACATGTTAAGACACTATTCATTTGTGTCCTAGTGTGTTCTTATGTGTTTTGGTTGAAGCTAAATGTGTTTTTTGAGGTCTAAGTCAATGATGATGAACATAGCACCTATATGTTCATGTTTCAGGGCTTAACATCCAGGTACGATTTCCTCAAGGAACCAGAAGGAGCCCTTGAGGAGGACCCTATATTCTAGCCAAGAAGTTGCCTGGGAAGCACGGTTGATGACCCCAATTGACGGCCAGTCAATGTATTGACGGCTCGTCAATGTTGGTCGTTGATCAGGTCTTCAAGGCCTTCAAATGGTTGAGTTGTAGACCCGATTAACAGACCCCATTGTCGGAGCGTCAATCAATTGACGGTCTGTTGATTGTGGGTGGCAATGGAACCTATAAATTTGTAACTTTACTCGTCCCAGTTAGGGGTGAATTGGAAAACTCACCCCATGTTCTTATTTATGGGGGACAATTATTTACCTGTTTTGGGTTTTTTTAAATTGGTTTAAACACTTACCTAAAATTAGACTTAACTTTTCAAAATCCAAACCCATTCTCCTCCTAAAACTCTTTGAAGAACACCATGGAAGCTTGAGATCAAATTGGAGCTACAAATATGGATTCCAACGTATTTCTTCCTTAATTTTAATGGGGTTTTTAAATAATAAGGTATGAGATTTTTTTATCGAGGTAAGTTATCACCCCAGAGCCAATTTCAAAGGTTTTTCAAATATTTCAAAGCATATGAAAAGGT
The DNA here is from genome assembly GCA_027704765.1 of Solanum habrochaites. Taxonomy (NCBI): domain Eukaryota; kingdom Viridiplantae; phylum Streptophyta; class Magnoliopsida; order Solanales; family Solanaceae; genus Solanum; species Solanum habrochaites. The sequence continues at coordinate 43,579,527 of JAKWJA010002493.1, read as the reverse complement.
CCAATTTCTACTCTAATTCAACATTTCTTGCATGAAACAATTTCAAATTATTAGATATGTTATTATTGATTCTAATTGATGTTATAAAATGAAAATTTCCTTGAACCCTTGATCTTCTCAAAATTCGTAAATTTAGATTATGAGTTGAGTTAATTGATTATGATCTAATGTCAATAGAATTGGATTTTTTTTATGTTCTATTGTTGATTTATATAGTTATATATGATATTGTATTGTGAATTCATAGAGGATTAAGGAATGGTGATTGTGGCTATTTGAATGGGGTAAGTTTACCTAATTCCCTTATTGATGTAAAATTGATATCAAACTGATATTGATTTGTATTGTCCACTTATGGTGGCGGTGTATTTATTGAATATGAATATGTATGTATATTGTGGTTATGGCCTTGAAGGCATTAAATTTTATGTAAAGTAATGTTATTATGCTTATGTATAGAGAGGTATTTATGAAGTTATGCATGTGATTCTTGAAGATAGTATGGCTATTGAAGTATAATGGGAATGTGAAGTATGTTGTATGTGGATTATGATGAATATAGTATGATCATGTTTAGAAGACAATGGCATGAATGATGGTTGTTATATGAAAGGCTTCCTCACATTTACACACACATGAATGAATGAAAATAATCAAAATGTAATGAATGTGGGTCTATTGAAAGGTTCTCTCAATAGAACTCTAATGAATGAATTTGGGACTTTGAGGTGGACACTCTCCGTGAGTTGAGGTGTAGTGTCTAGTAACAACCTCAATATTCCTAAGAGCTTTCCAATGAATAAATGATAGGTTGAGATGAGTATTCTTTCGGTGAGTATAATTAGAGTACTTAGTAGAAATCCCTTAACCTATAGCTAATGAATGTAATGAAAGTCTATAATTCCATGGGAATTAATGCTTAGCACCGACAGGATATGAAATGGAGCGGATACTCTCCATGAGTAAAGATGTAATATCTAGTAGAAACCCTTTGAGATAGGTACTCTCTGTGAGTTGAGGTGTAGAACTTAGATGCAATCTCCTTATCCCTTAACTATGTGCCCGCATAATACTAGCTTGTGGTATTCCATGTTAAGGATAAAAGAATGACTCTACCTTAGGCAAGTGGGGATCACTCATCCGATAGGGGTTAATACCGGGATTCATTGTTAAGCTATCATGGTCTATGTCGATCAAAGCTTACCCCCACAAAAGAATGTATTGAACTAGGTCTTTCTAAGGGTGTACTACTTATGGTAGGTGGTTGAATTGGAGGCCATCTTTGCATTGCACAAGTAGGCATTTGGAGGGAGTCTTGGTGTGTCCTTAAAAAATTATTGAATGAATGGGTTTCTATATGATGTTAAGGAAATATGTTGATCTTATGATAAATGTTAATAAGAATGTTATGGCTTGATGAATGTGATGTACCTTGTCTACGATAATTCTAATGAAGCACAAAGTCGGAGTAGTTGGATGGGATTCTACTTACACGTTGCACTAGTGTAACTTAGAGATATTCTATGGTATGGTCCTTATCTGATGATCATGATTATTTTATGTCTACGACCTTTCATGTCTTACTTAGGTAAGTCTTACAGTAGACTAAGGTAGAAAGTCTAAATTATGAGAAGTTGATTCAATGATTATGAAATTAAATCCTAAATGTTAATCTTGGCTGAATAGGCTTTTTATCTGAATGTTTATTTGTATTATATCTGTCAAAATCTTATGATGAAGGTCTTTATCAATATGTAATGAAAGCATGTTTCTATATTTAATGTTCCTTTTTTCATGGCATCCATACTTAGTGTTGACATGTGCTAACACCTTCTTTCCCCTTTTTGAATAAAATGTAGGAAATGGAGGTTTGGTAGGCTATGGATGATGGATGAGTTTCTACGGGTTGAAGATGAAGTATGGTGAGTCCTCATAGATTCGAGGACAAGACCCCAATGTTCTCTCTATGTCTTTTTAGTCTTCTTTATGTTTTGTATGGGCTTAGTCCCTATTTTGTATTCCAAAATTTATTAGGTGGTTTCATGAGACATAATGTAAAGTTACATGTTTTAAAGTCTTCAGCTTGCTTATTAATCAAATTTTTCTTCATGTGTGAAGGATGTTTTAAATTCTTACTTATTTTTTAGTACCATATGCAATGAAAGATCCATGTGGCTTGTATGAGACCTCCAAGAGGTTTAATACACCAGTTACGACTAGGGGGTAGTCCCAAGTCATTACAAACTTTGTATTAGATCATAAGCTTATAGGATGGTCATAGGTGAAATAGGAGGCTATTGTATTAGATCCATGTGGTGTGAATGAATACTGATTAAAAATTGTCTACAACTTAATTTATTCATTCTTTATATGAAAAATTATTGATTTTTTGGTATGAATCTGGTGTAAAAGTTGGCATAAGTTTTGTATGAAATTGGTATAATAGTAAAATTAAATTTTTATATATGGATATTTATAGTGTTCTGGCACAAATTTTGTATGATTCAATTTTTATTTTTGAGATTATATTGGTACGGAATTGCAGAATAGTGAGATGAAATTTGTATACTATTTATTAAGAAAAAAATAATTGCTAGTTATAAATTGTATGATTATATATTCTATATGGCATGAATCGTGTGTGCGTCATTTTTTATTTTTGACATGAAGTAGGAATATAAAGCATGCATAGAAATGGTGTAATTGAGATTTGAGTTGAAATAATCAACCTAAAACTAGTTGATGTTATATTCATGGTCTACATTTGATATCTAATTGATACCCAATAGAAAAAATTATTTAAAAAAAACATTTAACTGAGATGAGATTTCAATTAAATTAGTCAGCTATAAACATGTTACTTTTATACCAATTGATATACATTTGGTATTAAAATGATATCCCATTGGGAATTCATGGAAATTAATTTCACCACTACCATCCTTGTCAACATAATTAATAATCTGCTCAACTTGCTAGGAATAAAAGGTTTGTCATGTAATACTACTATATCATGATCCAAAACAAGACGTAAATAAATACCAGAGTGAGTGTTTTCAAAAGGAAACTAAATTAAAAGGAATCAATGAGTGAAAGTTACTTGTCTCCTTCTTCACATATTTCCACTTACGCTTGCCTGATAATGAGATACACATGTAGGAAAAAATACATTTTGTTCACAAGTAAGAAAAAATACATTTTTTTCACATGTAAAAAAAAATAGAAAAAAATATAAATGAGATCGTACTTTTATTTGAATTGTGCTATAAAATATTAAAATCAAAAGATATATAGGTAAAACCAAAACATAGTGTAACACATTCTTTATAAATGCAATTTTGAGCTTGGATTGAGGCTTTTCAACATATGGAGGCAGTTTATCGAAATAGAGGTCCAGCCTCTTATCATAAAATTTTGTGGTAGCTAAAAATAGTGGTATAATTGTGCAAGTTTATCAACTTCTTTATCCACATTTTTTGTGTTATATCTCTTCAAATCATTGAATCAAATACACGGGGATGAGTTCAGTTTATTTTCTTTTTGAATAAAGCAGACCAACATTGAAGAAAGTAAGAAAAAGCTAGTTTTCTATAAAGTGGAATGTTGGGTGGGACTCTTGGGTTTGCGTGTGTCATGAACTAGACCATCGTTATTGGTGTAACATATCATAATTTGAAATGACTAAGAAAAATCTAAGAAACTAAAAAAATTCTTTTTTTGAAAGAAAAGGAAAAATCTGGAAAATTGTCTAAGTTAAGAAAGTGAATTTTGGTCATTTTCAAACAACTATATCTTCTTGCTCAGGATGTGTTAGACGTAGTTTTTGATATGGTTTGAAATCCTTGGAGACATCTTTACAACTCCATCAAGTTTTCACATTTTTGATATCGTATGAGTGAGATATGGCAATGTAAAGTTGGGTTGTTTTAAGTGAGGATAGTCAAAATCCAGATTTAAGGAAGGAAACTAGTCTTTTAACCAACTAATTGCCTATTTCATTTTAGAGGTTTTATTAGGGTAAAAACAAGTCTTTGTTCATTTTTTGGAAATCAAAAGAACGCTTAGGGCTTGGAGAAGAGATAAAAGAACAAGGAAAAGGAGAAAAGTCAAGAATTTGTCAAGAAAATCAATATTTGAATGTGGATTTCGTCGGGGGTGATCCCTATCAAGGTATGTGAGATCATTTAGTGTTGGGATAGTTCAACCACACACCAAACTTATTTCAATCTACTAATTTTCAAGTTTCTTGAATGATCAAAAGTGAAGTTCTTGAAGAATATTGTTGAATTCTTGTTGATTGAGTTATTAAATGCCTAATGTTATTTGATTCGTGTTTCTGGGTTGTTTTTAAAAATTAAATCTACTAGGAATTGAGATTTCTAATGATCCTAAGTATTTGTTAAAATAACCATGGATGTTAAGTGGGATTACATATGAGAAACGGAGGATAAAAGTCGAGAACGCATGTCCGTACGGACTTGGGGAACCTCGCCTCCCATAGCTCCAAAGGTTTAATCTTTGTTCGTAGGGACTTGGAGAGCCGAGATAGCCAGAGTGCCCCAAATTGGACTCTGAAGTTTGTGGCCTGGAGCCCCACGCCTCTCAGAGCACCAAGGACGCCAATTCACCCCATTGTTTCTCCAACTTTATGTGCTAGTTCCTAAGTGATATACCCATGTTTCCAAGTTTATTAAACACTCTAAGGTACATCTATGCATTATGAAACCATCCATAAACATGAGATCATGAATCTTGAATCCATAATCCTATTCAATAAAACTTAAGATCAAAGTTAAAGAAGTTAAGAGTCAAGTATAGAAGTTAAGAAACAAGTCAAGGTAAAGGTTATAGCAGTTCTTAAGTGTCTTTAACAATATTTTAAAAATTCGTGTTAAGACTCAAGTTTTAGGATAAGTAAAGAGTAAACAGTTGAAGTTCTTCCTTCAAAGAAATATATTGGCACTATGTCTTCCCAAAGAGGTTTAAAAGAAATGCTTTTCACATTTGAACAAGAAAGGAAACTGAGTTTTCCAAAGAGCATTCGGGCTAGTTTTCAGAAAAGAGTTTAGCTTTATAAAATAAAGTAAGTAGGGAAACTGAGATTTTCAAGATAGACTTTGAGAAAAGTTTTTGAGTACTAATCTCAAATTACAAAATAAATATGTATTAAAAACAAAAGAGCCAGTATATATTTTGGGAGTAGTATTGAACGACGAATTGGGGACGAGCATGATTTCAAATAACTTACATCTCCACAAAACCATGTAGCCACCTTAGGTAGAAAAATTTCATACTTTTTAGATGAACCCTTTTAGAAGTACACTATTGGATCCATTAAGTAGTTCACATATTAAACCTTTGGGCCAGGTATAGGATGCACTGCCAGTGTGAGGTAGATCACTGAATCATTACCATATCTCTTAAATGATGATTATTGGTTAGATACATATATATAGATACATCAGTTAATTTGTATTTTTACGTACATCTCAGAGTGGATTGTATCTTTGTATACATTCAGAGTCTACAATATCATTTCAATCAACTTTTTTTTATATTGCACTTGCTTTTAAATTACTTTATATTGAAATGAGTTAGCTATATTGAGTTATGTTATTCATGAGTTGAGTAGAATGAAGGTAAGTCTTCCTTCTTAACCTCTTCAACCTTAAGTTGTTTTAGCATTACGACTCACATACTACTACATTCAATGTACTAATGCCAGTTGGTCTACATCGTATCATGATGTAGATGGAGGAAATGAGGATCGACATCCATCACACCATTGATCTAGTTGGGCACTCCAGAATTAATTGGTGATCCTCATTGAATTTAGAGGCAATCCTTTGGTTTCTTTCAGTATTCTTTTATTAGATGTTGTGGGGTCTGGCCGAACATCCATCTCAGTTTTAGAGGTTTCATAGATAAATAGTCAGATTTTAATCTCTAGTTTTTTTAATTATCATTCTATTTATCAAAACATAGGTTTCCACTTTTGGTCTGTTGAATGTTTAATCTTTAAAACATTCTTAGTTTTATCATTTAGTCGAGTTATTAATCATCATATAACTATGTGTATTGCCTTCCGCAGAGTTAAGTAAGCAAGGCCAAGGGTCCGCTGGAGGCCATTAATGGTCTTCGAGTGCCGACCACGCCTAGGTTTTAGGCTCATGGCATAACAATTTTAACCCACACTAACTTTTTGATAGGAGAACCTTTACTACAACCTAATTGGTCAAATTAATGAAAACTAGACATTTAAAGATAAAGAAGAAGGTTTAAATGAACAAAAGAAATATGAAGTTCCCATAAACTCCAAAGGTTTAAAAAAATAACTAACCAAAAAAATGTGGAAGAACAACCCCTAGAACCTAAGAGTAATTGTACCAAAACTCTAATGCTGTATAAGTCTAAGACAAAAGGGATACAACCCTGAAACTAAACAAACACCTTAAACAAATAGTCTGAATCCGAAAATAGTGGTTAAATAAGAATTATACATGGCACCCCAAAAGAAGTAGCTCACCCCTGAATCCATTCACGTTCATTACTCACGTAGTTGAGGCCTATCAATAGACGTATGAATTTGTCACGTGTTCACAAAGAACATGCAAGTGTAGTATCAATTCACAACCATAGTGTACTGGTAGGATCACACAACTATTCCAGTAAGCACAACATATATCAGAATAATAACAAGGCAACAACATATATGGACAAATATAAATATAAATATATATACACACACACACACACACACACACAAATTATCATTTCTAGAACAGTGCAAGATTCCACAATCTCAATAACAAGTAGATTAACAAATACATGTTCCTCTCGTAGAACCCATTGCAATAGTTCTTTAATGGAACCCATACGCAAACTATTAGTGTGCCAGATTAGGACACCCGTTCGAATGTTTATGCCGGTATTCCACAACCGATCCTAGTTAATGTGTAGGATCATGACACCCGTTCCAATGGTTATGCCAGTTTAACATCTCGTAACTCGTAATAGCCATGAATAAGCTAAGAAACCAATATTTATCATTTTTGCAAATAATAAGAAAAAATAGAAAATTTCCTAAGTGTAAAAAGTGAGTTTTGATAATAGATCAAGATAAGTTAGAGTCAGTTAACCTTGGAAAAAATTTTCCAATGCCGCCGAGTGTGCGCATTTTTGATATTGTATGAGAGAGATGTGCGTATCGAATGTTAGGTTGTTTGATTGAGAAAGGTTCCAATCTAGATTTTAGTAAGTGTACACTTTTTATTTCATCCAAATACTTCCTAATTCTATTTAAAGTTTTGTTGGGGGTAAAACTAAACCTTAAGTAAGTTTTTGAAAAGTATTAACGCTTAGGGCTTGGGAGAAAAGAGATGAGTACACCAAGATCTTCGAATGAAATTTTTCGGGGGTGATCCCTACTAAGTTATGTGAGATAATTTTGTTTTGTATTTTTTCACCCACACACAAATTTATTTAATTAATAAAAGTTTAAATAGATTGAATGTTGAACATTGAAGTTCTTGAAGACCAATGGTTAACTTCTTGTTGGTTGAGTTTAAGTATGCTTTAGCTGATTGGATTTGTGTTTCCGGGTTGTTTTTCAATGATAATCTATTGGGTATTGTGGTTATTGGTGATCCTAAGTGATTGGGATGAGATCCATGGAAATTTATAAGGTGTAGATATGAAAATCATCGAAGAAACGTTGAAAGTTTTGTCTGACAGACCCTAGGGCGCCGTACCTACCTAAGCCCCTCACGAAAGTCTCTGGTGTGCCGCGCCAGTTGTATCCTGTTAGGAAAGATTTTGTTCATCGGATCTGGATCTCCAAAACTCTCAGAGCGCCAACGACGCCTGGGGACCCCATTCTTTCCATCTTTTCGTACTAGTTCCTTAGTGATGTACCCACACTTCTTAGTTGATTCAAACTTTCTAAGGTACATCTAAATATCATTAAATCATCCATTAAAATGAGATCATTAACCTTGAATCCATAATTTAATTCACGGAAAGTTATTTTAAAGTCAAGCCTAAAGCTAAGAATTAAGTTAAGTCAAGTTCTTAAAGGTTTTCAAGAGTCTTATTAGAAAATTTTAACTTTTTTTTTAGAGTGAAGTTTCAAGCTAAGTAAAGAGTAAAAGTTGAGTTCATCCCACAAAATTTATAAGGGCAATAAGTATTCTCTAGAAAGTTTCTAAATGCTAGAAATTTAATTTAAGAGGAACTAAGATTTCCCTAAAGAGTTTTGAACAAGAAAAGGGAACATTAATTCGAAGAGAGATTTTCAAAGCTAAAGTGTTGAGCAAATTATCTCAACCCAAATTAAGTAAATTATTTTAAAACCATGTGCTAGAGTATATTTTAAGAGTAGTATTGAGCACCAATGTGGGGATAACAGTTCATTTGAATTCAAGTTCCCATTTAAATCATATAGGCATCGTGGTTGTTAACGGCTCATACTTTTTAGATGATCACGTAAGTTAAGCTAGTGGATCCACTAAGTTAAGGAGTTTTATGCAATATCAAAGTATAAAACAATTTTGGCAGAGTGGGTAAAATGATGTTTCACCACTTAGGCTCATAGTGGTGGTTGTCGATTAGAGAATCTCCTACATAACAATATTACTTTCGTATATGAGTATAGTTGAGTTTATTATATATATATATATATATACACACACACACACAGACACAGAGTTGATTCTCGCCGAATTTATCAGAGCCAAAGTAAGTTCACCTTATTCTTTTCAAGATTAAATTGTTCATTAGCATTCCAACTCGCATAGTCAAACATTCATGTATTTATTCTAGTTGGACTGCATCATCATATTATATAGATGAAGGTTACGATGATCAGCATCAAATGCCTCATTGATCTAGTTGAGCACCCAGAGTCATTGGTGAGACTCCTTGCATTACGTAGGATCCTTGTTATTGCTTTCCAGTTTTTAATTTATAGGCTTCATAGACGAATAGTCATTTATTTCAGTTGAGTCTCTTTTATTTAGGATATTATATTTTGAGACTTAAGTGCCATTTTGGCCAAGACGTTCATTTAAGTTGTTATGGGAATGTGTCTTGATTTATCAATGAGTTAAGTCTTCTACTGAGTTAAGAAATCTAGGCCAAGGTTTATCTCAAGGCTAAAAATGGTCATTGATTGTCGGCCACGTCCAGGGTATAGGCTCGGGGCGTGAAAAACTTGGTATCAGAGCACATAGTTCAATAATCATAGGGATTCTATGAAGTTGTGTTCGTAGTGTATTTTTTATTGTTGTGAAGCGTGCCACATCTATGATTATGAGGCTACAACATTTAGGAATTCCTCATTTCTTTCATATTTATTTTCATGCGTTAAAGTTGAACTCTAAAAAGATTTTATCTAATTCATTCTTGCGCGTGTTTCACATCATCCTGCCTGCATGAAGAGCAGTCAGAGGTTGTCAAACCAGAAGAAATGTAGAGGAGTCGGACGTACATAATTCACCCAAAGTGGAACCTCAAGAGGATGCCAATGTTGTGTTTCGCTAGACTATACCAATGCTGAGCAAAGTGGTGAATAAACAAGTCGGGAAACAAAGAGGAGCTCAACAAGGAGTGGAGACACTTCGAGGATTTGGGAGTTCTTGAGGATGAATTCCCCAAGATTTTCTTGTTCAATCATTATTGAGGATCCAAAAACTTTGTGGAAGAGATGAATAAGGTGTTTGAGGTGATGCATGTGGTCGATACTTAAAGGTTTGAGATAGCTTCGTATCAACTGAAGAATATGGCTAGGACTTGGTTAGACTAGTGGAAGGACGGTAGAGTAAGGATGCACCACATCCGAGTTGGTCTTGTTTTGAAGATGCTTTCCTGTGACCTTTCTTTTCCTGAGAACGGAAGGAGGCAAAGGTACGAGAGTTCCTTACTCTGAAATAGGACTCCTTGAGTGTTCATGAGTATGAGCTGAAATTCACCATCTGTCCCACTATGCTCCTGAAATGGTTAAAGATATAAGGAGCAGAATGAGTTTTTTTGTCGTTAGTTTGGGTCATACTAGTAAAGAAGGCAGAGCAACAATGCTGATCACTGATATGGACATATCCCGCTTGATGGTTTATGTGTAGCAAGTTTATGTGGAAAAGATGAGGGAGAAGAGTAATAAAACCAGAAAGCGAAGACTGTGAATGAGTCTTGGCAGAAAAATGTGGTTCAAATCAGCCACAATTTAAGAAATAGAAGGGGCATGCACCATCATATTCTAGTGCAAATGCTTCAAAAAATAGAGGTAAGTACAATGACAAGAATTTGCAGAACTACAAAGCTTTGCTCGCATATTCTTTTAGGAAGCGTGGCATAGGGGGGTAGTTGGGCTCCTGCATGTGCTATGTGTGGTAGAACCCACTGATACGCTCAAACTAACTTCTCAAATAAGAAGTAAAGCTGTCGTTTCAAGTAAATAACCCAACTAGTGAGGTTGGGATCGTTCCCACGAGGAAAATAGTCTAGACTTAACTTTAACCTGGTATTACTATTGTTTGGTCAATGACTTCTTTGGAAAGTAAAAACAGTAAAAGGGGGGTTTCTATTTCTTAATGAGTGAAAATAAGTAGCGAAATTGAAAGAGACACTTAACAGCTTTGAATGTTGGAGTTTAATTAATTAATCAAAGTAACTAGGGTTTACGTGTTCCCCACATGTTCATAACTTGATAATTCTAACTATAACAATTCTTTCCTAGTATCTTGCGTGCAAAGTGATAAGTTATGTATTTCTAAATCCTTGGTCCGACATCTAGAAAATCTCACTCCGCACATTGGTCTGTCTACGTGTGTTGCTATCCTAACCCTTATCTATACCTCATATTAAGCATCGTATTCGATATTTGACTAAGTTATTACAATGTACCAATCAATACTAGCCTATTAGATAGTATATGCTAAATCTATGTTAATAATTCTTTTCCTATTATCTACCTCCTTGGTCCGGCAAGTATCATTAAGGCGAGTTCTAACGTTGGCCGTCCGTTAAAAAGACTTCTAAGTGAAAGAATTATTAATACATGCAAGACACTATTCTAGAATTGTTATATTAGTTAGGTTTTATCTCATTATTTGCCTATGGTTCCCATAACCCTAGTTATGGAGTTTAGTTACCCATAGTCATAATCACAATATTCAAATATATTAAATAAGAATTCATGTACTTACTTCAATGAGAAAGAATAAATCCGAAAGTGTGCTTGATTAATCACCAAAAATCACTTGCAAGAATCTAAAAGTAATCAATAATCTCACAAAATCAAAGTAATCAAGGATCAATAATCCAGAGTTTAATAATCTAACTAATAATACCGAGTCTAACCTCACAGAGTCTAACCTCAAAAATGAGGTTTCTTTAACTATTTATAAAAAAACAAAAAAATAATTAAACAAGGACTCTATTTGCTAGAAATCTGCCAAAACACGGCTGGGTCGACGGACCTCGCGATGGATGGTCGTGGTCACGACGGACCGTCATGTACTACGTCATCCCATACTTATGCAACTTTTTCTGCTGCTTTTCTTCATTACCCTCGATGGCAGGTATGACGGACCGTCATAGGTACAACGGTCCGTCTAGGGTCTTCGTCGTAGGCACAACGGTCCGTCGAGGGTCTTCGTCCAAAAACACTTCAACTCTTGGAATATGGGTACTGGGATTACTTCTCTGAACTTCATGATGAACCTGCAGGACGGACCTTCATACACACGACGGACCGTGACAAGTTTCTGAATTTCTTCGCTCAAAATCTCTGCATTCAGCTTTTGACAGATTTCCTGCAAAATAAAAAGAAACTTATATAAAAATTAGCACAAAATGGCTTTTGGACACACTAAACTTAAGGAAAAAGTATTAATAATACCGTGAAACTACGGTATATCAACACCCTCAACTTATATTTGTTGTTTGGCCTCAAGCGACGCACTATGACTCAATACAAAAATCTTTATATAATAGTATACATGTTTTATCCTTTGCAATCATTTGGATATCAATCACGATTAATCTCATCAAATCTATGTATGCTATCACTATTAGGCTTGACTTATGTGGGATCAGAACATGACACAGATTCACCATGCACTAACACCTATCATCTTCAATTTCTCAACGAGGTGCTAACAATTCCGGTATGGCAACTAGTGTCCTCACTTTAAAACAAAATCCTCCTTTTTTACACAATGATTTCAGTTTAAGTATAAGGATTACTTTTCAAAACTCGTTCTCAGAACAAAGTCACACTCATTCATACCTATTGCCATAATCTTGCCCTTATTTTCACTGCCTTAAGTTCGCTATACAACCCTTAGGATCACGATAGGACTTTTTTAGTTAGTAACATAGGCTCAGGGTCAGGTAGGGTATATTTAGGTATACTTAAGTGACTTTTTGCCCTCCTTGACATATCGGCTAAACCTTCCACTTTCTATCATTTTATCTCGCCCAGTTACTCATATTCTTTCACCTTGCTATTTTCTCTTCTTTATTCATTTGTGTAAGTGACTCTCTTCTTTTCTTGCTTGTGTTTGTTGTATAATTTTCTTTTTCTTTTCTTTTCTTTCGACTAATTCTTGAGTCACTTTACTTTTGTTCTTTCTCTCTCTTTGTTCTTCCAACCCCACTTTTCAGAGCATTCCTCATAATAGCCACCCACAACTCATGGCTTTGCCATGAGTCAAGGTACACAATACCCAAAGTTGGGTGAGAGCCATAACGAAGGTTGTTTACTGCATAAGCCACCCTCAACTTATGCCTTTAGCATAAGCTGAGGTGCACATGTACAAGGAGGGACCAGGGCCAACACATTATTCCCAGAAAAGATCAGTTGGGGTGAAAAATAAAGGTCTAATTTAAGCTCAGATCATTTGGATCAAAGAAGGATAAATTTCATTTGGTTTCTTTTATTTAGGCTAGAAATGGGCTATATTGAATAAGGGCCTATGATCCTTTCCTAATTGTCTATTACAGCTTACTTTTAGCAGGACAAACGAGGCAAGTTCTAGCTCAGTACCAATAGTGGACTATTCAAATCTTCCTCACACTGACTTGACATCTCATCACTATACCAGATTATCATACACCTAGTTCGAATTTAAGACTTAGGGTAATGCAATGGTGTAACTCTATGTCATGCTTAGAGCCACAAAATTATCAGTTACTATGCCTAGTCATGCATCATTTTCCAGTTTATCAGAATATCATTTTAGCCATCATGCTCCAGAATAAGACTATGTACAAAAGATATAGTGCCGGTTCAACTGAAAAAATAATCAGTCTTTTGGGGAAAAAGAACACAGGCAAGAAAACCCCAAAAGAAGATAGTGAATTGGGGTACTCAGACTTCACCCTAACACTCACTTTACATTTACCCCACCCCCAACAAAAAATCATGCAAATGTCCCTAATGCATAAAAATTTAAATACTAGAGTGGTAGGTGAAGCAAACCTGTGGCACAAAGCGCCGTCGATAAGCAAGCTGGTTGGTCCGGTTCCCCGAAACCCACGTCCTCTACAATATGGACACCCTCAATAGTGTCCTCAGCAACAACAGCACTATCAATAGTGCCTCCTGCTATCTCCACAGTTCGGGAGCTAGACGCCCCAGCCGCTAACTCTGATGCTCTCATCTGGAGCACCTCCTCCTCAGCAAGTGAGGCTCTCCTCGCAGCCTCCATCTCTCAGCGCTCCTTCTTCCGTGCTCGCGCCTCGTCCTCTTCTCGACCCCTACGCCTCTTGGAATGCTCTTGAGGGGGAGGTGGTGGAATCTCTGAGGTTGCTAATAGGGCCCCTAGCAATGTGTTCTCAATAGGATCGACAGAAGGGTCCTCAGACTCCGGCACCCTAGCCTCTAAGATCGTGTCGATATCTGCACGAAGACGGTCAACTGCAGCCTAAAGAGTCGACACATCCACCGGAGTGGCTGGTCCTGCTAGCACCCTCAACTCAAAGGCGTCCAAGCGCTGGTTAACCTCAGCGATCTTCCGCTTTGTATACTGTACCATTTTTCGCTCTAGGCACTCTTCTAACTCGGTAATAGACTTCTGCATCCACGGCTGGATATGATGCAGAAGTGTAGCCATTTGCGCCTCTAATTTTTGGACCCTAGAAAGCGGGACCAATGCCAGTAGAGGGGTTGTGCGAGAAGAGCTCGGGGCAGTGCTACTACCCAGGATAAACTCGATTGGGGTAGTGTCAGTGGACGTGTAGCCGTGCGGGCCTGGGCTACCGTATCATAAAGATCATTAGCAAGTGGGGGCAGCTCTGGATGGGGCCCTCTGTGTGGAGCTAACTCATTGGCCTCGTCTCTGATGAGGCCGACAACAACAGTGCCCTGCGGGGTTTTATGCTGATCTAGGTGACATATAGGCACACCTACAGACCTGCAAGAGCAAATATCATGCACGGGAAATGGTAAGTAGTAGTGACCTTGAATGCCCTCTCGTGCATGACAGCCTGTAGAAGCCATGCAAAGTTAACCTCGAACTCGGCTACTATCGCCGCCATCAACACTGCTCGATCCCATGTAACGATATTATCAGCAACAGTGGGGGGAAAGGCAGTGACGGTCAAGCAGCCACAAGAACTTCGCTGTGAAAGTGAGGTTGGCCTTCTTGATGGCACCCTTTGGATAAGTCACCTAATCGGCACCCTCTCCATCAACTGACAGGGGCAGGGCCATCCACCTCTTGGTGGTCTCTCTCAGTGATGGCTCGCGCAAGAACTGGCAATCTTTAAATATCTGCCAGAGGTAGTCAAACTCGGCAGTGAGGGGGTTCCGAGTAGCATAAACACCCTCTCCATATAGAAACAGACGGATGGCTGGCAGGGAAATATCAACTTGTAGGCCCCGTACTCGGAACTGATCCAGTGGGGCCTGTTTAGCGGGGGCAGCCCGCCTATCTTTCTGTGATCGGAGAGTCATTATGTACGATGAGTTGATCTCTCGGACCATTTCTTCAGTGTAACGTCCCAACGGACGTGCTGTCCACTCCAAGCGATGCCTGGGGAAGAGATTATGGATCTCAAGCATCGTCGGGAGGCTCCTTGTAAGGACCCACCTCTCGAAGGTGAGTGTTCGAGTCATCACTCCTTTATCATTAAGGAACTTAGTGTCGGAGTAGACTTGAAATTGCCCGTCGACATACCACCGGTTGGGCTGGTCAGTTGCTGGGGTGGGGACCTGAGCTGGTGAGCCTAATGTAGATTTTAACTTTCAGCCTCATCAGACGAGGTCGGCGCTGCAGCAGTGGTGAATGCGGGAACCTCAGCAGAGCCGGAGGCTTCCTCCGACCAGGATACTCCTAATGAGCCAGACACTCCTTCTTCATTTGTTGCTGACCAAGAGGGTGTGCCGGTCAATGTGCGCTCCTCATCAGACAGGGAGGTAGTGACTACGCCGAACGCCACCTTTTTGGGTGTGGCTCTGGGATGCAACACGAGAGGGGGTGGAAGTGCCTAGGGGCACATACTCGGGGTCACGCTCATCATCCGAGCCAATGACTATGCGAGCAGACAGGGCGACAAACTTCGATCGCCCGCGTGCGTAGATTCGGTCTTGCTTGGGTGCCATTGTAGATAGTACCTGTAAAGGATCAATATTAGTATGAGAAGTGGCAAACAAGACAAGCAAAACCACAAAAACAATTAAAATAGTATGTCATTAATATTGTAACATGGACACACGACGGGCATGGTGACGGCTCATCGTGGCTATGACGGACCGTCATGGGGTCCCTCGTATATTACTTAGACTATGTATATATGGAGAACCCTGAGGAGAGTCTCTAACTAGTATGACGGTATGTACAGGACCATCACAGGTACGACGGTCCGTCGTAGGTGTCCGTCGTAGGACACTTGGAAAAATATGGAGACCCTTTGGAGAGGGGTCTCTTACCGTCATGACGGTCATGCAGGACAGACCGTCGTGGGTATGACGGTCCGTCACATGTGTCCGTTGGAGGACACTTAGAAAAAGTGAGAGAACCTTAGACCGTCATATGTGTCCGTTGGAGGACACTTAGAAAAAGTGAGAGACCCTTAGAAACAAGGTCTCTAAATACCAGAACGGTTGTAAAGGATGGACCGTCGTGAAGACGACGGTTGTCACATGTGTCCGTTGGGGGACACTTAAAATAAAATGAGAGACCCTTAGAAACAGGGTCTTTGACAACCAGAACAGTTGTGTAGGTTGGACCGTCGTGAAGACGACAGTCCGTCATATGTGTCCGTTGGGGGACACTTAGAAAAAATGAGAGACCCTTAGAAACAGGGTCTCTAACAACCAGAACTGTTGTGCAGGACGGACCGTCGTGGGATGACGGTCCGTCACATGTGTCCGTTGAAGGACACTTAGAAAAAATGGAAAGTGGGGAGTTAGGGTTTTTGGAACGGACCCTATGACGATCCGTCGTGGGCACGACAGTCCGTCATCGGGGTCTCGTTCTGTAGAACAGTGACAGAACTGGGGGTACCCCATGAATCCCCGATGAACCCATATAAAACTTGTAGTGTTTTGGACCTACATTTGTCTAACCCAACTACCTAGGAAACTAGTAATGCGAAAGCACCTATGTCTCGGGTTGTAAACGTGGTAATTTTGAACATTTTTAACCTAGGTTAGATAGAATCTTATATAAAAGAAACGAACATATCACGAACAACTAAGCTAATACTAATTTATAAACATAAATGTAAGATAAATGAGTAGAAATTAGAGACACATACCTTAGAAGTGGGGAAAACAAAAAGGACAAGTACTCGGTGACCAGGAAGACACCCAAAGCAGCAAGTCCGACTAGTAGATTATCACTTTTAGGGTTTTGGAGAATTGTGGGGGGCAATGATCGGTTGATAGTGGGAGAGATTGTGGAAGTTGAAAAGAGAGGGTAATGGGAGGAATAATGAAGGAATGGGGGTGAAATGAGGGGTTGGGGGTTTGAATGGTGAAATTTTATAATAAACTCGAACCGGGTCGTGTCGGGTACGCCTCATTAATCACGCGACGGTTCCCTGACGATGGTCCATCGCAGTTGTGAGGACCCGTCGTTGGTTCCATCTTGTGTGCCCTAGTTTGAAAATAACGTAAAGACGTACCTGGTACGACGGAGGTATACGACGGTCCGTCACAGGCGCAACGGTCCATCGCTGTATCCATCAGTGATTGGTCCAGAGTTATTTTCTGCAGAATTTCCTGGTGATGTGCCTGCAAATTTAAAAACCCATTAGTAGAAAAATGCTACGATTACTAAAAAGACTATAAGTATTGGTTTGCCTCCCAACAAGCGCCTGATTTAATGTCGCGGCACGACTGGGAACACTTGATTACTCAGACTTCATCAAGATGGTATGCCTCAATCACTTCATTCGCCGATTCAGCATTGCCCGAAATAGATTTTTATGCGCTGTCCATTCACCTTGAACCTCACACCCTCCTTAGTTTTCGACTCAACTGCTCCATGAGGGAATAGTTGGGTAACCAAGTAAGGACCAGTCCATTTGGACTTGAACTTGCCCGGAAACAAGCGCAACCTGGAATTGAATAAAAGCACCAAATCCCCGACCATAAACTCTCATTTTTCAATTTTGTTGTCATGGTACTTATTCATGTTTTCTTTGTATAGGGCTGAGCTTTCATAGGCTTTCAGGATAAATTCATCGAGTTCATTCAACCCATTTAACCTTCCTCTGCAGGTTCGCTCCAATCCATTTTCAACTTCTTCATAGCACACATGGCTTTATGCTCTAACTCAACTAGAAGATGACAAGATTTCCCATATACAAGTTGGTAGGGAGACATACCTATGGGAGTCTTATATGCTGTCCGATAGGCCCAAAGAGTATCATGAAGCCTCCTTGACAAATCCGTTCTACTAGCGTTCACTATTTTTGATAATATCGTTTTAATCTCCCGATTTGACAAATAAACTTGCCCACTAGTTTGAGTGTGGTAAGGAGTGGACACATTATGGCGAACCCTATATTTCTACAATAATCCCTTGAACAATCTATTGCAGAAGTGGGAGCCCCCATTACTAATAATGGCCCTTTGGTCTGCCAAAACAAGAGAATATATTCTTTTTCGAGAATGCAGTGACACTCTTCCCTTCATTGTTTGCGAGGGCGATGGCTTCGACCCATTTAGATACATAATCAACTGCTACTAGAATGTACTTCATTCCATGAGAACTCATAAAAGGGCACATAAAGTCAATACCCCAAACATCAAATAACTCAATCACAAGAATGGGGTTTAGAGGGAGCTCTTGCTTTCTTCAAATGCCGCCATCTCGTTTGCATCTGTCACGTGCTTTAGCAAACTCATGAGCATCTTGATAAAGAGTTGTCAAATAGTAACCACATTGTAATATCTTATGAGCGGTTCGGATACCACTGTGATGTCCACCAACGGGTGAGGAATGGCATGCCTCCAACACACTCAACATCTCACATTCAGGCACACAACGCCGAATAAGCCCGTCGGCACAACTCCTATACAAGTATGGTTCATCCCAAAAGAACTTTTTCACATCGTACATGAACTTTTTTCTTTGATGAAACGACAAGTCTGATAGAACAATATCACTAGCCAGATTGCTCGCAAAATATGCGAACCATGGGATCAAGTCTTGTGAAGCAGCCAACACATGCTCATCGGGGAAAATATCATCAACGTCAGTCTTATCCCCTAACTCTCTCATAGCTTCATCCTTTAGACGAGACAAGTGATCAACAACTTTATTTTCAGTTCCTTTTCTATCCATCACTTCAAAGTCAAATTCTTGTAGCAGTAATACCCAACGAATCAGCCTAGGTTTCGCATCCTTCTTTGCCATCAAATATCTCAGTGCTGAGTGGTCAGTATGCACTATAACTCTAGTACCTAGCAAATAGGAGCAAAATTTATCAAAAGCAAAGACTAGTACAACGAGTTCTTGCTCGGTTACTTTGTAGTTCTTCAGAGCATCATTTAGGGCTTTACTAGCATAGTAAAAGGGGTGAAGGATTTTGTTTTTTCTCTGTCCCAATACTACACCAAGAGCCACCCCACTAGCATCGCACATCACCTCAAATGGACTGTTCCAATCCGGAGAAATAATGATAGGCACAGACACCAATTTTTCTTTTAGCTCACTGAATGCTTTAACACAGGATTCATCAAAACAAAATTTACAATCTTTCTCCAACAGTTTGCACAATGGATGTGCAATCTTTGAAAAGTCTTTGATGAATTTCCAGTAAAAATCTGCATGCCCAAGAAATCTTCTCACACCTTTTACAGAGATCGGTGGGGGAAGTTTCTCTATTACCTCAACTTTAGCTCGATAAACCTCTATGCCCTTTTCTGAAATGCGATGACCCAACACAATACCCTCTTTCACCATCAAATGACACTTTTCCCAGTTTAGTACTAAATTGCAGTCTTCACATCTCTTAAGGACCTCAGATAAATTGGTCAAACACCGCTCGAATGAATCACCAACCACAGAAAATCATCCATAAAAACTTCTATAGTATCCTCTACCATGTCACAAAATATCGACATCATACATCTCTGAAATGTGGCAGGTGCATTGTACAACCCAAACAACATTCTTCTGAACGCAAAGGTCCCATATGGACAAGTAAAAGTGGTTTTCTCTTGATCTTCTAGTGTAATAGAAATTTGATTATACCTCGAATATCCATCAAGAAAACAGTACCACCCTTTCCGGAAAGTCTATCCAACATCTGATCCATGAAGGGCATAAGAAAATGATCTTTTTCAGTCCATGAATTTAGTTTGCGGTAATCCATACACACCGTCCATCCAGTAACCGGTCTCATTCGAACAAGTTCATTTTTTTCGTTGGGGACCACAGTCATTCCCCCTTTCTTAGGTACACACTGGACCGGGCATACCCAACTACTTTCTGCGATTGGCTTATGATCAGCCATGAGTTTGATTTTATGAGAGCAAATACCAGGGGGGATCCCAATAATGTCCGCAATAGTCCACCCAATAGCTCTTTTGAACCTTTTTAGCACCTTCACCAAACTATGAACTTGTTGTTCATTCAGGTCTGATGCAATGATTACTGGCAAAGTGTCACCATTTCCTAAGAATTCATACGTGAGATGAGGTGGGAGAGCTTTTAGTTCTACTTTTGGAGCCTCCTCTATAGATGGTTTTGCGGGTGGGGACTCGCGATTATTCATATCTAGCTCATATTTCTTCGGTTTAAACCGAACATCACCTCGGTCAAGGGCCGCGACTAAGGACTCATACTCTGTAATGCAATTTCTATCAAAATTCATTATCACTACCGCTAATCCTTTTACACCTAGACGTTCTTCTATTTGTGTCTTTGATGTCTCACCCATGTTGTAGGATATAGTACATACCAATTGGAGCTCACCACTCTACCTCATGGACCTACAAATGTTAAAGGTCACTTCCTCATTGTTCAACCGAAAGTTCATCTGCCCCTTTTCCATGTCTACTAAGGCTCTTCCCGTAGCAAGGAATGACCTCCCAAGAATAATTGGCACTTCAAAATCAACTTCACAATCAAGAATAACAAAATCTGCCGGAAATATGAACGACTCCACTTTTACTAGCACATCGTGGAGTATCCCTATAGGCCTTTTTACTGTTCGATCATCAATCAGTAGCCGCATTGCAGTGGGCTTTGGATCACCCAAACCCAAATTCTTGTAAATTGAGAGGGGAATGAGATTTATGCTTGCCCCCAGATCACATAATGCTTTCGCAAAATGTAATAGCCCGATTGTACAAGGAATAGTGAACGCACCTGGATCTTCTTTATTTTGGACCAGAGATCTTGTAGCAATAGAACAACAATAGTTCATTCTATCATCATCCTCAAAAGTGACCGATATTTTCTTTGTGACCAGATCTTTCATAAACATGGCGTAACCGGGCATTTGTTCTAAAGGTTCTACCAAAGGGACATTAATAGAAAGTTTCTTCAACATTATTATAAAACGCCGATATTTACCATCCTCGGTCTTTTTTAACAATCTTTGAGGAAATGGGGGTGGTAGCCTAGGCATGCGAGTTACCTTTTTAGGCACTTTAGCATCTTTTGTAGTGTTATCCTCTAATTCACCATCAGCATCTACCACTCTATTAGTATCTTCTGTCACCTTTTTCTCATTAAACGGCACAGGTGGGTCAATGGTTTTCTTGCCACCGCGAGTGGTAATTTCCATACAATGTCCATCATTTTTTGGGTTTTGGACAGTGTTGCTAGGAAGAGTGTCCGGTTGCCGTGTGTTAACAGTTGCAGATAATTGGGATAATTGTAACTCAAGTTGCTTAATTGATATTGCATGTGTATCGACTTTTTGCCTAATACCCGCTAAATCATTCCTCAACTCTTTGTTGTGCTTATCACTAGCATCGAACCTCCTCATCATCTTATGCAACATATCCTCAACTCGCTACATACTACCTCCACCATCCCTAAGAGTAACTTCACGATTTTGAGGAGGAAAATAAGGTCCATTCCTGTCATTTCTATTACCATAGTTACCCCTGTTGAAGTTGTTATCGCGATTGTAGTTTCCATCACAGACATAATGACCCTCACGATTGTAGTTACCATAGTTTCGACCTTGGTTCCCTTGACCAGGGCGCCAATGCTCCTGATTAAAGCCTTGGGAACTTGGTCGGAAACCCCCCATCTGTTCATTTACTGCATAGGAATCCTCCTCATAATAACACTCATCATTTTGTGGCGGTGGTTTCGCCAAGTAGTTGACTGCATTTATATTTTCTGCACCCCCAGTGACATGTTTTAGTACTAACCCAAGCTTGATTCTAATCTGAGCCATTTCTTCGCGAATCTCATCTGTGGCTGGGTTGTGAGTGGAATGAACTGCGAAGGTGTGTCTCGCTGTATCAAACTTCCTAGTACTCCAAGCTTTGTTATTTCGGTAGATTTTCTCTAATTTTTCAGCGATCTCAGCATACGGACACTCCCCATAAGATCCACCTGCTATGGTGTCTAACACCGCTTTATTTTCATCATCATGTCCCCGATAGAAGTATTCCTTCAGTGACTCATCATCTATAT
The DNA here is from genome assembly GCA_027704765.1 of Solanum habrochaites. Classification (NCBI taxonomy): domain Eukaryota; kingdom Viridiplantae; phylum Streptophyta; class Magnoliopsida; order Solanales; family Solanaceae; genus Solanum; species Solanum habrochaites. The sequence goes on along the minus strand of JAKWJA010002493.1, from coordinate 43,557,412 downwards.
GGTGATTTGGGACACTTCTCAAGAACGAGGTAAACCTATCCCAAGAACTACTAACTGACTCTCCTGGTAGTGCCACAAAGTTATTCACTCTGTCTTTGTGGTTTAGTTTCTTGGAGACCGGATAGTAGAGTGCTAAGAAGACATCCCTTAGTTGGTTCTAACTGAAGATTGAGTTGTATGGGAGATCAGTGAACCACATAGATACCTCTCCCGTCAGTGACACAGGAAACACTCGGAGACCTATTACATCTAAATCCAAATCAGGCCTCCCTACACAGCTTTTATACACTGCCCTTACCTTAGCTATATAGGCATTTGGATCCTCATAAGGTAGTCCTGAAAATAAACCTCTGGCAGTGAGCATTTGCATCAGGCTACTAGTTACCACAAAAGTGTGGCATGTGGGTAGAGGAGGCAAAACTAGTGGCCCATCAGAGTCTGCTATGTTATCATAGCATCTGTAGTATGCTTGGGGCCATGGAGCGAGATTTTGTCCCCTCTGTTGGTGTTCACCCGGAGCATCGGGTAACATCTGACCATGAACATCAACTGGAGCTGGGATGTTCTGGTTCGGATCATCATCATTTATTCCCAAGTTTCGATTCATATTGCGCAGTGTACGCTCTAATTCGTGATCGTAGGAAACAAGGGTTCTCTTTCTCTCGTGTATTTGGCATACAAGGAGTATAGTTCTGGAAAAAATCAAAAACAATAAAACAAAGTAAAATCATGAAAATATCAACTTAACGATAGCAATAAGTTCAAGTTAATCTAAGAGCTACTTTCCTCGGCAGTGGCGCCAAAATTTGATACGCTCAAACTTACTTCTCAAATAAGAAGTAAAGCGGTCGTGTCAAGTAAATAACCCAACTAGTGAGGTTGGGATCATTCCCATGAGGAAAATAGTCTAGACTTAACTTCAACCTGGTATTACTATTGTTTGGTCAATGACTTCCTTGGAAAGTAAAAACAATAAAATGGGGGTTTCTGTTTCTAAATGAGTGAAAATAACTAACGAAATTGAAAGACACACTTAACAGCTTTGAATGTTGGAGTTTAATCAATTAACCAAAGTAACTACGGTTTACTTGTTCCCCACAGGTTCATAACTTGATAATTCTAACTATAACAATTTTTTCCTAGTATCTTGCATGCAAAGTGATAAGTTATGTATTTCTAAATCCTTGGTCCGGCATGTAGAAAATCTCACTCTGCAGCTTGGTCAGGCTACGTGTGTTGCTATCCTAACCCTTATCTTTACCTCATATTAAGCATGGTATTCGATATTTGACTAAGTTATTACCTCGTACTAATCAATACTAGCCTAATAGATAGTATACACTAAATCTATGTTAATAATTCTTTTCCTATTATCTACCTCCTTGGTCCGGCAAGTAGCATTAAGGCGAGTTCTAACGTTATCCATCCGTAAAAAAGACTTCTAAGCGAAAGAATTATTAATACATGCAAGACACTATTCTAGAATTGTTATTTTAGTAAGGTTTTATCTCATTATTTGCCTATGGTTCCCACAACCCTAGTTATGGAGTTTATTTACCCATAGTCATAATCACAAAATTCAAATATATTAAATAAGAATTCATGTACTTACTTCAAAGAGAAAGAATAAATCCGAAAGTGTGCTTGATTAATCACCAAAAATCACTTGCAAGAATCTCAAAGTAATCAATAATCTCACAAAATCAAAGTAATCAATGATCAATAATCCAGAGTTTAATAATCTAACTAATAATACCGAGTCTAACTTCACAAATTCTAACCTCAAAATGAGGTTTTTAGAACTATTTATTAAAAAATAAAAACCTAATTAAACAAGGACTCTATTTGCTGGAAATTTTCCAAAACGCGGCTGGGTCGACAGACCTCCCGACGGATCGTCGTGGTCACGACGGACTGTCATGGACTCCGTCGTCCCTTACTTATGCAATTTATTCTGCTTCTCTTCTTCATTACCCTCGACGGCTGGTATGACGGACCGTCATAGGCAAAACGGTCCGTCGAGGGTCTTCATTCCAAAACACTTCAACTCTTGGAATATGGGTACTGGGATTACTTCTCTAAACTTCATGACGAACCTGCATGACGGACGGTCATAGACACGATGGACCGTCACAAGCTTTGTAACCCCACACTTGGTCAGACTTCCCCATCTTCCTTCAGCAGCTACACTACGCTGCCACCTACGGACCGTCACAAGCACGACGAACCGTCATAAGCTCCGTAGGTGGTCTCTTCTGCATTTCTACGCTCAAAATCTCCGCATTCAGCTTTGGACAGATTTCCTGCAAAATAAAAAGAAACTTATATAAAAATTAGCACAAAAAGGCTTTTGGACACATTAAACTTAAGGAAAAAGTATTAATAATACCGTGAAACCACGGTATATCACCCACCTAGGTTAATGTCGTGAGGGCAAGACGGGTTTCTTCAAGTGTGGTAAAGAGGGTCATTTGATGAGAGACAGCCCTAAGAATAAGAAGGTTTAAAATACGGGCAATGGAGCTCCATCTTCATCAGTTGCTCCAGCAGACATGGCTGCACCTTGAGGAACCATTTCTAGTACTAGCAAAGGGGAAAATCACCTCTATTCAGTTACTAGCCACCAAGAGCAGGAGAACTCGCTAGATGTAGTCACAAGTATGATCAAAGTTTTTACTTTTGATGTCTATGCTTTGTTAGACCCAGAAAAAAGTTTATCTTTTGTAACTCCTTATGTTGCAAATCAGTTTGAGATTCTTTCTGAGAATTTTTGTGAACCTTTCTGTGTTTCTAACCCCTGTTGAAGAGTCTATTCTAAAAGAAAGTCTATCATGATTGTCCTATTTTTATCTATCATAAGAATACAATGGATTATCTAATAGAGTTAGACATGGTAGATTTTGATGTCATCATGGTATGGACTGGTTCCATGCTTTTTATGCGTCAATAGATTGTAGAACTCTAGTTGTACAGTTTCAAATTCCTAATAAGCCAGTCATAGAGTGAAGTAGTAGTACAGCAGTACCTAAGCGTCATTTTATTTCATACCTTAAGGCGATGAACTTAGTTTTAAACGGGTGTAACAATCACTTATTCCAAGTAAATAACTCAAGTGCTGAGGTACCTCACTTTCAGTCAGTTCTTATAGTAAAAGATTTCCAAAAAGTTTTTCTTCATGATTTGCCTGGAGTCCCTACTGAGAGAAAAAAAAATAATTTTGCATAGATATCACCCCAAATACTTGTCCTATCTCCATTCGGCCATATATAATGGCACCGGAAGAGTTAAAAGATTTGAAAGAAAAACTAAAAGAACTGTTAGATAAATGTTATATTAGACCAAATGTATCACCTTGGGGTGCTCCGGTCTTGTTTGTGAGAAAGAAGGATTGTTCCCTGAGGATGTTTATAGACTACCACTAATTGAATAAGGTGACAATCAAGAATAAATATCCTCTTCCAAGTATAAATGATCATTTCGACAAGCTTCAGGGTGATTCTTGCTTCTTGAAAAATTGATCTTAGATCTTACTAGTATCACTTTAGATTTAGAGAACGTGACACTCCAAAGACAACCTTTAGAACCAGATATGGGCATTATGACTTTTTGGTTATGTCTTTTGGGTTGAAAAATGCACCAGCAGTGTTCATGGATCTTATGAACAGAGTCTTCAAGCCTTACTTAGATATGTTTATTATCGTCTTCATTGATGACATACAAATCTATTCAAAGAATGAGGAAGATCATGCTAGTCACCTCAGAATAGTACTTCAGACTTTGAAAAAAATGAGATGTATACCAAGTTCTCCAAGTGTGAGTTCCTGCTTTAGTCGGTTACTTTCTTGGTCCACATAATTGCTGCTGATGGGATTAGGGTCGATACCAAAAAGATTGAAGTAGTTTAGAGTTGACCTAGACCCATTACTCCAACTGATATTAGGAGTTTCTTGAGTTTAGTTGGATACTATAGAATGTTTTTTGAGGGTTTTTCATCTATCTCGTCTCCCTTGACCAAGTTGTCTTAACAGATACTAAAGTTTCAACGGTCTGAAGCTTGAGAGAAAAGCTTTTAGGAATTGAAAAAGAGGTTGACTATGCTCCGATTTTTACCTTACAAGAGGGTATTCAAGGTTTTGTGGTGTAATGTGATGCATAAATAGTTTGTTTGGGTTGTGTGTTATTGTAGAAAAGAAATGTGATAGCTTATGCCTCCAGATAGTTGAAAGCTCATGACAAGAACTACCCAACCCATGACTTAGAGTTGGCTGTAATGGTTTTCACCTTGAAGATATGGATTTACTATTTTTACGGCGTTCATATGGATATATTCACTGGACACAAGAGCCTACAATATGTGTTCACCAGAAAAAGCTCAATTTAAATAAAAGGAGGTGGTTAGAACTACTCAAGGATTAAGACATGAGTATTTTTACCACCCAAGTAAGGTCAATGTGTTTGCTGATGCTTTAGATAGGTTATCCAAGGGGACTACCGCCCACGTTGAGGAAGAAAAAGCCAAAATTATGCACAGACTTGCGTGCTTGGGAGTCAGACAAATGGATTTCACAGAAAGAGGGATAGTGGTGACTAATGGGATGAAGTATCACTTGTGTCAGGTGAAATAAAAGCAAAATCAAGACCCCCTTTTATTTGATTTGAAGGCCAATGTTCATAATCAAAGAGTATTGACTTTTGGACAAGGGGGAGATGGTGTATTGAAGTACCAAGGTATGTTGTGTGTACCTAGGGTGGATGGACTCTAAGAGAGGATCATGGAGGAGGATCATATCTCCAGATATTCATTCATCTAGTTTCTACCAGGATGTACCACAAATTGGGAGAGGTATATTGGAGGGAAAATATGAAGAAGGACATTGCTGAGTTTTTTGCCTAGTGCCAAATTGGTAACAGTAAATGTAGAGAACCAAAGACCTGGAGGTTTAGCTAAGAATATAAAACTTCTAGAATGGAAGTGGGAGTTGATTAATATGGACTTCATCATATGATTACCAAGGTCTCTTAAGAATCATGATTCTATTGGGGTAATTGTCAAAGAATAAAAAAATAAGCCTAATTTTTCCAGGTAAAGACTACCCATTTGGCCGAGGATTGTGCTAAGTTGTATACTCAAGAAGTGGTAAAACTTCCTGGGGTTCCTACCTTCATTATTTCAGATAGAGGTGCACAATTTGAAGGTCAGTTCAGGAAGTCTTTCAAAAAAGGTTTAGGTTCAAAGGTGAACTTAAGCACGACTTTTCATCCTCGGATGGATGGACAAGCACAGCGTACCTTCTAGAATTTAGAAGGCATGTTTATTTCTTGTGTGATCATTTGAAGGGGAATTTTGATGATCACCTACCTCTCATTGTATTCGCTTACAACAACAACTACCATCCGAGCATCCAAATGGCTCCATATGAAGCTCTTTATGCGATGAAATGCAGAAGTCGGTGAAGTATGGTTAGTAGGACCGGATCTAGTTCACCAAGCCATGGAGAAGGTGAGGGTTATTCAATAAATGTTGATGATTATATAGAGTTGTTAGATGTCCTACACATATGTGAGGAGAAAGCCAATGAAGTTTGAAGTGGATGATTTGATATATCTGAAAGTTTCACCCGTGAAGGGTGTTATGAAGTTTGGTAAAAAGGGAAAGCTTAGTAACCGGTATATTGGAACTTATTGGGTATCCAATTATATTGGCGATATAGCTTATGAGTTGGATCTACTATAAGATTTAGCAACAGTTCATCCAGTATTTCATATCTCCATGTTGAAGAAGTGCATGGGTGATACTTCATTGATTGTACCAACTGAGAATGTTATGATTCATGATAGATTTTCTGATGAAGATATTCGAAATTAGATTTGAGATTAACAAGTTTGGAAGTTAAGAACAAAGAAAGTTCTCTTAGTTAAGGACCTTTGGAGGAACTATTTTTTTGAGAAAGTGATTAGGGAAGCTTAAGAGGATTTGAAGAAGAGATATCCACATCTCTTTGAATCCGGAGAGAATGTAGATTAAGGTACTAATTATCTTCTTAGTACTTTATGAACTATGAGTAGGAATTATTTTTAAATTCTTTTGGATTGTTTAGTGTTGAACTTGATGTTACTATCCTTGGCATAGTGAAAGAAATCTCATTCGAGGATGAATGTACTCAAGGGGGATATATTGTAACATCTAGTAACTCTTAATAGCGAAGCATTAGCTAAAAAACAAAAATTTATCATTTTTGGAATGAATAGGAATAATAGCACTTATGAGTTTGCGTATTTTTTATACTGTAAGAGGGAGATTGTCTACCGGAAGTTGGGATGTAGGATTAAGGAAGGTCCCAATCCAGAATTTAGGTAGGGAAAACTTGTCATTTCACCCAACTATATACTAATTCTTTTTTAAAGTTTAGCAGGGGTAAAACTAAGACATAAGTCAGTTTAAGAAAAGTGTTCACGCTTAGGGCTTGGGAGAAAAGAAAAGAAAATAAGAAAAAGGGAGAAAAGTTCAAGAACTCATCAAGAACGCCAAGATCTTCGAGTGGAATCCTTAGGGATGGTCCCTACAAAGATATGTGAGATCTTTCTATGTTGGACTACTTCACCCACACACCAATTTTCTTAGATAAGTTAAGTTTTAATAGATTGAATGAGGATCATTGATGTTCTTGAAGAACAATGGTTAAATTGTTGTTGGTTGACTTGTAGTATGCTTTCGTTTATTGTATTCGTGTTTCAAGGTTGTTTTTTGAGTCTAATCTATTGGGTATTGAGGTTATTAGTGATCGTAAATGGTTGGGGTTATATTCATGGAATTTTTGAAGGTTTAGAGATGAAAAACCCAAAAAAAAAATTCAAAGTCTAGTCTAACAGACCCTGGGATGCCACGTCTACAAGAGCCCCTCAGTTTATTCTCTGTTTGTCAGGCTCTGATGCTATAAACCTCTCAGAGCGCAAAGGGTACCTTCAGACCCCGTTCTTTCCCCATCTTTTCCTACTATTTCCAAGTGATGTAACCATACTTTTTTGTTGATTCCAACCCTATAAGGTACATCTAAACATCATGAAATCATCAGCAAACATGATATCATGGACCTTGAATCCATATCTCAATTCAAGGAAAGTTAAGATAATAAATCAAAGAAATTAAGAAGTCAAGTCTAATGCTACGAAGTAGGTTAGATTAAAACTCTTAAAGGTTTTCAAGAGTCTTATTTAAACATTTCAATGTTGTTTTAAGAGTTAAGTTTCAATCTAAGTAAAGAGAAAGCTTAGTTCATCCCTCAAAAGTTATATGAGAACTATTTCCTAAAAACTTTATAAATGTTCTCATATTTAAGTTAAGAGGAAACTAAGATTTCCCAACAAAGTTTAGAATAAGAAATTGGGCAGTGATTAAAAGAGAGTTTTTTAACCTAAAGTGTTGAGCAAATTATCTCAAACCAAATAAAGGAAGTTATTTTATATGCATGTGCTAAAGTATGTTTTTGTAGTAGTATTGATCACCGATGTGGGGATAAAAGTTCATAATAACTCAAGTCCCCATGTAAACTATTCAGGTAAGTTAAGTTACTGATCCACTAAGTTAAGGAGTTTAATGCGGCGACAAAATATAGGACAGTTCTGGCAGAATAAACAAGACGTTGTATCACCATTTAGGCTCATAGTGTTGGTTATCAGTTAGAGAATCTACCATATAACTATATTACTTCGTATATAAGTAAAGTTGAGTTTGCTCTTTCCTTTTATTTAATGAACTAAGTTGTTTTAAAGTTTTACAAAGCTTTACATATATCACATGTGTTTTAAATTGGTTTATATATATATATATACACACACAGACACACTCATTGAGTTTCTTATCCATGAGTTGAGTGGAGCCAAGGTAATTTCATCTTATTCTTATAAAGATTAAGTTGTTTTTTAGCATTCCAACTCGCTTACTCGTACATTAAATGTACTAATGCCAGTTTGAATGCATCACCTTATGATGCATATGTCGGTAACCAGGATCAACATCCAGGGCCTTGTTGATGTAGTTGAGCACCGAGAGTCAGTGGTGAGCCTCCTTGCATTTCGGAGGATCCTTGATATTGCTTTCCATTCTTTCAAAATGTTGTGGGGTTTGTCCCAACATTCATCATAGTATTTTTAGAGGCTTCATATAGGGATATTAAATTAGTTTAGTTGAGTCTATTTTATTTCACATATTAAATTTTGAGACTTAAGTGTTGTAACACCTTGAAAATTCAAGACACATTGTAAAGCCTAAAATAGGTGTCATAAGGTCGAAGTACTGTTTATAATACCAATCGTAATGAATATAGGTCATTTAGGATGTTTAAGAACCAAAACGTCCATGACGTCTGAGAAGTTGGTTCAAAGGAATGTTAGTGTGCCTTAGCCTATTTGAATAACTTTTTGGAGTTAGAATTGTACAAAAATTGGTGGAAAGATAGATACAAGGTGTTTGAGTTGTTTCATGGTTGAAACGTTAGGGTAAGGCTCCCCAATAACTTACCAAGGGCCCTTGAGGATAACCCTTGTAGTTTGATGCAACATTGCATGGCAGTGTGCATCAATGGGACAGAAGACGGCCTGTGTATGGATCGACGGGTCATAGATGCCACCATAGTCCCACACATAAGCTTGTGAAGAATGCCCCTTCACCTGCACAACCTTTGAACTTACCGACAGAGTGCAGAGGTGCATGCTACGATCTTTGTGTGGACCGACGGTGCATCGATGCAACCATCATCATACACTTAGACAATTATAGGAATCCCTCGCTTTCACAGTCTCTGACAAAGACGACGGAGTGTAGGACGAAGGGGGGCTGTCCGTCGACTTACAGACGGCCCGTCGATCGGGGTTTCATCTTTGAGGGTCATGTTTCCTGCCTAAATTAGCTCAGTTTCATTTAATTAGTAAGGGGGTTAAGTAATATAATGAGGGGTTAAGGGAGTCTAAATAAGTTAATTTAAGACCCAATATAAATACTCCCACCCCTCATTAATCTAATGTCAACTCTCAAATACACTATCTTCCTTCTCTCTTGTTTCTCTCTCTACATGAACTCCCCATTGAAGACTTGTAAGGAATAGGTTTTGAGGGATGTAAAGGCTTTGATTCTTCCTTTAATCAAAGTGGTGTAGGTCCTCAACTCTCGAGGGCATTGACGTCCTCTAGCTCACTGATTTTATATGAGATGAGATAATCTTTGAGACTATTTATATATTTACGTATATGTAAGTGTAATAAAACTAGAAGGCTATGTAACCGTCCTATATTAAGGGTCTATGTATACTCGATATTAATATATATTATGTGTATGTACAGGTCTATGTAAACCTCCAAGTAGTGATAATGAAAGTTTTAAATTTTCAGCATTTTTCAACCTATGAATGTAATGACATGAAACTAAGAGGCAATTCTTAGTCCTTGAAAAGGATGACGATGCCTGTTATGTATACGGGGTAAACCCTGATGTGACAAACTTGATATCAGAGTACGAGGTTGAATATTGTTGAGTTGTGTCTCTCTGTCTCTACTACGTCTATGTAGGTTTTGTATTTATAATTGTGAAGCATGTCACACTTATGAGTAGAAACCTATATGATGCTCAGAATGACTCTCTTTCATGGAAATCTTATATTGTGCCAATAAAATATAAATATGGTGTGCTTTTGCATCTAATCCTATTTTTGTGCTTATAGGAATCATGAACACTCGAAGGAATGAGTGTCTAAGACTTAAGGAGGAAGTTGCTAATGCGGGAGCTCCTCCCCATGATAAGCAAGTTCCTCCACTTGAAGAAAAAACTAATGTGGAGCAAGCCCCTCCTAATCCTACACCTATAACGGAGGCTAACACGAGGACTATTCTTGATCATATGGCCTAAGTGATGACTTCTCAAGAAAAAGTCGTGACGGTTCAAGCCCAAGCAATCACAGCCCAAGTCAATCAGGATATTGCGCCCCGTCCTCATCAACAAATCACTACTATGGATTCTCATCTAACAAACTTCTATTGAATGAACCCTCCTACTTTCTATGGGTCTAAGGTTGATAAAGACCTCCAAGAATTCATCGATGAGCTCTACACGATACTATATGCTATGGGGGTGTGTTCAAGTGAGAAGGCCGAGTTGTTCACATACAAACTCAAGGATATTTCTCTAACTTTATATATGAAATGGAGGGACAATATGTCGTTGACGGGTGGTTCGATGACTTGGGAGATCTTTAAGGCGGTTTTTCTAGATCGGTTCTTCTCTAGGGAGATGAGGAAGGACCAAGTGACGGATTTCATCAATCTTCGCCAAGGAGGAAAGAATGTCCATGAGTAATCTTTGGAATTCATTAAGTTGTCCAAATATACTCCTTCTTTGGTCTCCGATCCTAGAGACCAAATGAGCCATTTTTTGACGGGAATGTCGGAGGACTTACAACATGAGCGCCAATCGGGCATGCTACATGACAACAAGAACATTTCCCTACTTATGGTGTATGAAAGAAGGGTTGAGGAGTCAAGGTCTAAGAAAAAAAGTAGAGATGCTAAAATAGCAAGGACATATGATGGAGGCTCTTCAAAGAATAGGCTTGAAATACAAGACAAGCCTATATTTAAGAAGCAAGTTTCTAATCAAGTCCCTTCCAAATTCCAAAAGGCTAGTGGTTATAGGGTGTATGAACCTAAATTCAAGAAGGTAAAAGATACTAATTCACCAAATGAGAAGCCAACTTGTTGAAGGTACGGTAAAAAGCATTATTGTGATTTCCTAAGGAGACGTATAATTTCTTTATTTGTGGCAAGAATTGTCACAAGATGAGAGATTGACCAAACATGAAGTGTCAAGACAAAGGTAGTGGTCAAGCTCAAGCAAGTGGTTCTAGTGATGCTCAAAGAAGAACCGCTTCGATGCTCTCCTCTCTAAGGGTGAGCAAGAGACCTCTCCCGATGTGGTGACTGGTATGTTGAAAGTTTTCTCTCTTGATGTATATGCCTTACTTGATCCCGACGCTACTTTATCATTTGTTACACCTCTAGTAGCTAAAAAATTTGATATTTCACCCGATATTTAGCATGAAATTTTTATAGTGTCTACTCCGGTAGGTGAGTCGATTGTTGCAAAAAGGTGTATAGAAATTGTCGAATAATGTTGCCTAATAGAGTTTCTTATGTTGATCTAGTGGAACTCGATATGCTTGATTTTGATAGTATATTGGGTATGGATTGGTCGCATTCATGTTTTGCATCCATTGATAGTAGAACAAGAATGGTGATGCTTAACTTTCCAAATGAACGCATTATTGAGTGGAAGGGGGAAATTCTATTCCCAGAGGTCGTTTTCTTTCTCGTCTAAAAGCATGCAAAATGATCTCAAAAGGTTGTCTTTATCATTGAGTAAGATTCCAAGATCTAGACTCCAAAGTTTCTCCCATCGAGTTGGTGCCCGTAGTGAGTGAATTTCTGGAGGTCTTCCCTAATGACCTTCCCGGTATATTCTCCCGAATGGGAAATTGACTTCGCATTATGTTTCTACTGGATACAAATCACATATCAATTCCTCCTTATCAGATGGATCCGTTCGAGTTGAGGGAGTTAAAGTCTCAACTCAAGGATTTACTAGATAAGGTTTTATAAGGCCTAGTATTTTTCCGTGGGGTGCTCCATTTTTGTTTGTGAAGAAGAAAGATGGGTCCAAGAGAATGTGTATTGATTACCGCCAACTCAACAAGGTTACCATTAAGAATAAGTACCCTCTCCCTCGGATTGATGACTTATTTGACCAACTCCAAGGGGCGTTTACTTTTCAAAGATATGTTTCACGTCGGGGTAACATCAACTTTTGGGTAAGAGGGGAGGATATACCGAAAATGGCCTTTCGACTAGGAATGGGAATTATGATTTATTGGTCATGCCTTTCGGTTTCACTAATGCTCCAACAACATTTATGGACAATTCATTTGTCATTGTCTTTATTGATGATATCTTGGTATATTTGAAGAATGAGGATGATCATATGGGTCATTTCAGGGTAGTATTGCAAACCCTTAAAGAACATCAATTGTATGCCAAATATAGTAAGTGTGAGTTTTTGTTGAGGTTGGTGACATTTCCTTGGCACATTATCTCCAGTGAGGGAGTTGAGGTAGACCCAAAGAAAACGAAACCAGTAAAAAACTTGCCTAGCTCATTGACTCCAAATGATATTAGGAGTTTCTTCAGTTTAGCGGGTTACTATCGAAAGTTTATGGATGGTTTCGCGTCCATTGCGTCTCCTTTGAATACTATGACTCATATGAAGTTTGACTGGTCGGAGGCATGTGAGAAAATCTTGCAATAGTTGAAAGATAGGCTTACTTGTGCTCTAGTGTTGACCTTACCTGAGGGCACAAATAGTTTTGTGGTGTATTGTGACTCACACTGTATGGGTTTGGGGTGTGTTCTTATGCAACACGGGATGGTGATAGCTTATGCCTTTAGGAAACTTAAGGTACATGAGAGAAAATATCCCACTCATGACCTTGAGTTATCGGCCGTGGTGTTTGCTTTGAAAATTTAGAGGCATTACTTGTATGGGGTTCATGTTGATCTTTTTACCAATCATAAGGGTCTCCAATATGTGTTTAACCAAAAGGAGTTGAATCTCGACAAAGAAACTAGCTAGAGTTGTTGAAAGATTATGATATGAGTGTGCTTTATCACCCCGGCAAGGCTAATGTAGTTGTGGATGCCCTAAGTCGTATGACTATGGGTAGTGTATCCCATCTTGACAAAGCCAGGAAAAACATAGTAAGGGAAGTACATAGGTTGTCTATGTTGGGGGTGAGGTTGGAGAGTTCTCTGAATGGGGGAACTATAGTTCATCATAACTCTTAACATCTTTAGCACTTAAGATGAGGTCCAACAACACCTTGATATAGCCTTAATGGATATGAAAGAATCGGTTCTCGGCAAGTTAAATGGATCATTCTCCTTAGAGGGGGATGGTGTGTTAAGGTACCAAGGGCGATTATATGCTACCGATGTAGATGGGTTGAGGGATAGGATCCTAGAAGAAGCACATGGTTCCCGCTACTCAATTCATCCGGGGTCGACAAAAATGTACCATGACCTAAGGGAGATATATTGTCGCTAAGTGTCCGAATTGCTATCAAGTAAATGACGAACACCTAAAGCCTGCTGTCTTACTACAAGAGATCCAAATTCCTACTTGGAAGTGGGACGACATGAATATGGACCTTGTAGTAGGTTTACCACGGACCCAAATGTCTTATGATTCCATATGGGTGGTTGTGGATCGATTGACTAAGTCGACACTTTATTCCTGTCAAGTATACATATTCGGCGGAGGATTATGCAAGAATCTTCCTAGATGATATTGTGTGCTGCCATGGCATTCCGTTATCCATCATATCAGATCGGGGAACACAATTCACATCTAGATTTCGGAGGTCATTCCAAAAAGGGTTAGGTATTATGTTGTAGTTGAGCACCACTTTTTATCCCCAAACGGATGGTCAAGCGGACCGTACAATACAAACCTTGAAGATATGTTTAGGGCGTGAATAATTGATTTTAAAGGGAGTTGGGATAGACATTTACCTTTCGTGGGGTTTTCCTACAACAATAGTTTTCATTCATCCATTTCCATGGCTCCCTATGAAGTCTTGTATGGTAGGAGGTGTAGGTCTCCTATTGGATGGTTTGAAGTGGGTGAGCCATCACTTCTTGGTCCCAAGTTGATTTACAAGACATTGGAAAAGGTTCATATCATAAGGAACCGATGAAAATAGCCTATAGTAGGCAATAGTCTTATGTCGATCATAGGAGAAAGGTATTTGGAGTGTGAAGAAGGTGATAAGGTGTATTTGAAAATTTTACCAATAAAAAGGGTTGTTAGGTTTGGAAAAAAGGGGAAATTGAGTACTCGTTATGTGGGTCCCTATGAAATCTTGCAAAAGGTTAGTAAGGTTGCCTGTGAATTGAAACTTCCTAGTGAATTCACTTCAGTTCATCCGATTTTCCATGTTTCTATGTTTAAAAAGTGTATCAGTGATCCGCAGTCCATTTTTCCTATTGAAGGTCTTTGTATCAAGGATAATCTCTCTTATGAGCAAGTTCCGGTTCAAATTCTTCATAGGCAAGTCAACAAGTTGAGGAATAAAGAGGTGGTTGTCACGACCCAAAACCGAGCCGCGACTGGCACCCACATTTACCCTCCTATGTGAGCGAACCAACCAATCTAAACATTATCATTTCAATTTAATATTAACATAAAGTAATGCGGAAGACTTGAACTCATAAATAAAAGACAATTCAATAACTTCTAAAATTCAACTTCTATTAATTCCCCAAAATCTGGAAGTCATCACCACAAGAACATCTATGATCAATTTACTAAACTAAGAGTATTCTAAGAAGCTAAAACAAATAAAAGCTAGTCTATGCCGAAACTTTAAGGCATCAATACATGAGGAAGGAGATCCAGTCCAAGCTAGAAGCATTATCTCACCCTGAAGATCCGGTGTGACAAGACTGGCTTGAACTACTGTTGAGTCGAAGATGACGGCACGTTTGCTGCACTCCACAAATAAACAAAAGGAAAACATAAAAGTAGGGGGTCAGTACAACCACAAGTACTGAGTAGGTATCATCGGCCAACTCAAAATAGAAAACAGTATATATCAAGTAACATCATAAAATCAACTAATATCCTTAGCATGCAGCATTTATAATTACCATAATCCTTGGTTACAACACTAAGCACATCAATGAGGACTCACGCCTCCTCATCATACTCGTTTGGGAAACATGTTCTTTAGATTGAGTATATTAGTATCTTTCAAGATTCATTATGTTATTTACTCTCGTGTCGGTACGTGACACTCCGCTCCTCATTCTATCCTGGTGTCGGAACGTGACACTCCGATCCTCATATTCTATCCTGGTGTCGGAACGTGACACTCCGATCCTCATATTCTATCCTGGTATCGGAACGTGGCACCCGATCCATATACTATCCTGGTGTCGGAACGTGACACTCCGATCCTCATATTCTATCCTGGTACCGGAACGTGGCACCCGATCCATATACTATCCTGGTGTCGGAACGTGACACTCCGATCCTCATATTCTATCCTGGTGTCGGAACGTGACACTCCGATCCTCATATTCTATCCTGGTACCGGAATGTGGCACCCGATCCCCTAATCTCACTACTTTCGTTCATTAAGCCTTCTTTTATACCAAGGCATCGTCATTAACAAAGTAGATTAGGGTTTCTTCAAGATTTAAGATTCAATAGCTTCATCATGCTTATTTTATCACAATCATATATATATATATAAGAGCAATCATGCATACACACAATTAAGCATATAGAAGACTTAATAATACTACTCAAAACATATCATTCGCTATTAAGAGTTTACTACGAATAGTGTAAAAACCATAACCTACCTCCACCGAAGAATCGTGATCAAGCAAGCAAATTCCTCAATTTCTTGTTGTCCTCTTCGTTCCTCTCTTTGATCGATTCTCTCTCTCTCTTGCTGTTCTTTCTATTTTACTTATTCAAACCATCTTTCTTTTACTCTAATTATTATGTAATTAAGAATGAAAGATGGAAATAATAACCCACTAATTAACTTAAGGTTACCTCTTTTAACCCCCAAGTAATTAGACTTATTAACATTAACCCTCTAACTTTATAATTAAAGCAGGAATAGTCAAAAACGTCCCTTAAAACTTGTAAAGAAATCCGACCCGAACTGGGATTGCGTAGCCCGTGACGGGCCGTCGCGCCTGCGACGGTCCGTCCTGCTGTCCGTCACAAGGTCCAGAGACTTGTTTTTAAGTGGATGGCCTGTGACGGGCCGTCGAGCCTGCGACGGTCCGTCCTTCCATTCCGTCACGACGTTCAGGGAGTCGATTTTCAGTACCCAATTTCAGATTTTCTAAGTGTTTTGAAACGACACCCTCCACGACGGTCCGTCGTGCCCTTGACGGTCCGTCTTGGCCTCCGTCACCTCTGCCAGTTTTCCAGAATAAAATTTGTTGCTCAAAACGACTAAACAGGTCGTTACAATAGATACCAATTTACCCATCGTTCGTCCCCGAACGATCACAAGAAGGAAAACAAGGGCGAAAAGGAATACCTGAATCTGTAAACAGATGTGGGTATCTTTCTCGCATATCTGCCTCCTTCTCCCAAGTGGCTTCTTCAACCGGTCGATTCTTCCATTGCACCTTGATGGATGCAATCTCTCTTGACCTCAACTTGCGAACTTCTCTATCTAAAATAGCAACAGCCTCCTCCTCATAAGACAAATTCTCATCAAGCAAAACTGAATCCCAACGGATAATGTAGTTTCCATCCCCATGGTATCTTTTCAACATCGACACATGGAATACCGGATGTACTCCGGACAGCCCTGGAGGCAAGGCTAACTCATAAGACACCTCCCCTACTCGCTTAAGTACTTCAAAGGGACCAATGTATATTGGGCTTAGCTTGCCTCTTTTACCAAACCGCATCACCCCTTTCATTGGTGAAACTTTCAACAAGACTTGTTCACCTTCCATGAACTCTAAGTCTCTAACCTTTCGATCTGCATATTCCTTTTGTCTACTTTGCGCCGCTAGAAGCTTTTCTTGAATAGATTTCACTTTTTCTATCGAATCCCTCAAAAGATCAGTACCCCAAGGTCTAACCTCGAATGCATCAAACCAACCAATGGGAGACCTACATCTCCTACCATACAATGCTTCAAATGGAGCCATATCAATGCTTGAGTGATAGCTATTATTGTATGAAAACTCCGCTAAGGGTAAGAAGCTATCCCAATGGCCACCGAATTCTATCACACATGCACGAAGCATATCCTCCAACACTTGAATCGTTCGCTCAGACTGACCATCGGTCTGAGGATGGAACGCGGTACTAAGGTCCAACCTAGTACCCAATTCTGCATGCAATGTTTTCCAAAACTTAGAAGTAAACTGCGTACCTCTATCTGATATGATGGATAGTGGAACTCCATGCAATCGAACAACTTCTGAGATGTAAAGTTTGGCTAACTTCTCTGCATTGTAAGTCACTTTAACCGGAATGAAATGAGCAGACTTAGTTAACCTATCAACAATCACCCAAATAGAGTCATACTTGCCCAATGTCTTTGGAAGACCAACCACGAAGTCCATTGCGATTCTCTCCCATTTCCATTCCGGAATGGGCATTCTCTGAAGTGTTCCTCCGGGCCTCTGGTGTTCATACTTTACTTGTTGACAATTTGGACATTTGGCAATAAAATCCACAATATCACGCTTCATTCTTCTCCACCAAAAGTGTTGCTTTAGGTCACGGTACATCTTGGTTGCACCCGGATGTATCGAATACCTTGAACTATGAGCCTCTGTCAGAATAGTGTTGATCAAATCATCGACGCGAGGTACACATACCCTTCCCTTAATCCTCAAAACACCTTCCTCATCGATTGTCGCTTCTTTAGCCTCTCCTTGCAACACTTTATCTCGGATCCGGATTAATTTTTCATCATTAAACTGCTTTCCCTTAATCTTGTCAAAGAAGGAAGATCTTGCCTCCACACAAGCTAAAAATCCTCCCTTCTCATTTACTTCTAATCTCATAAGGTCGTTAGCCAGAATCTGAACTTCTCTAGCCAATGGGCGCCTAGAAGCTTGCAAGTGAGCTAGACTTCCCATGCTTCCCGCCTTTCTACTTAAAGCATCCGCTACAACATTCGCCTTCCCCGGATGGTACAAAATAGTGATGTCGTAGTCCTTCAGTAGTTCCATCCATCTCCTCTGTCTCAAATTCAAATCTCTCTGAGTGAAGACATACTGTAGACTACGATGATCCGTGTAGACCTCACACTTAACCCCATATAAATAGTGTCTCCATTGCTTTAGTGCAAACACTACCGCGGCCAATTCCAAATCATGAGTTGGATAGTTACGTTCATGCATTTTTAATTGTCTTGAAGCATAAGCAATCACATTCTTCTCTTGCATTAGCACTGCACCCAAACCCGAATAAGATGCATCACAATACACAATGAAATTCTTGCCTTCCACTGGCAAGGTGAGAATTGGTGCAGTAGTCAACAGAGTCTTGAGCTTCTGAAAGCTTTCCTCACACTCATCCGACCATACAAATGGAACATTTTGCTTAGTCAAGTTCGTCAGTTGGGAAGCAATAGAAGAGAATCCCTTGACAAATCGGCGGTAGTAGCTAGCTAACCCACAAAGCTCCTTATTTCTGACACATTAGTAGGTCTTACCCAATTCTTCACTACTTCGATCTTAGAAGGATCCACCATCACTCCATCCTTAGAAACCACGTGCCCCAAGAAGGACACTGCATCTAGCCAAAACTCACACTTAGAGAACTTGGCATAAAGCTTTTTCTCCCTCAACATTTCCAATACAATTCTCAAATGCTCCTCATGTTCCTTCTTACTCTTGGAGTATATCAGTATATCATCAATAAATACGATCACAAAGAGATCTAAATATGGCTTAAAAATCCCGTTCATCAAACTCATGAACGCAGCAGGGGCATTCGTAAGACCAAAAGACATCACTACAAATTCGTAATGCCCATACCTGGTCCTAAAAGCAGTCTTTGGCACATCCGTTGCCCGTATTTTCAATTGATGATAACCGGATCTCAAGTCAATCTTAGAGAAGACACAAGCACCTTGTAACTGATCGAACAAGTCATCAATGCGAGGAAGAGGATACTTGTTCTTTATAGTCACCTTGTTCAACTGCCGGTAGTCTATGCACATCCGAAAACTCCCATCTTTCTTCTTTACAAACAAAACCGGAGCACCCCAAGGGGATGCACTTGGTCTAATAAAGCCTTTGCTCAACAATTCTTGAAGTTGGGCTTTTAATTCTCTTAACTCCGCGGGGGCCATTCTGTAAGGGGGTATAGAAATGGGGCGTGTACCCGGTTCAAGATCAATACAGAAGTCAATATCCCTATCTGGGGGCATACCCGGAAGATCTGCAGGGAATACATCAAGAAACTCACGGACCACCGAAACCGACTCAATCGAAGGTACTTGGGTAGTGTCATCCTTGAGATGTGCCAAGAAAGCTAAACACCCTTTACTAACCATTTCTTAGCACGAAGAAAGGAGATGATACGCACCGGATTGGAAGTGTAGTCACCCTCCCACACTAACGGATCTGTCCCAGGCTTGGCTAACGTCACCGTTTTAGCATTACAATCCAAGATCGCGAATTGCGGAGAAAGCCAAGTCATACCCAGAATTACATCAAAATCAACCATCTCTAAGATAACCAAATCTACATAAGTGTTACTCCCCACAAAGTTCACCAAACAAGACCTATATACCTTTTCAACTACCACAGACTCACCCACCGGAGTAGAAACACGAATAGGCGTATCAAGTAATTCACAATGTAAATTTAGACCATTAGCAAATGAGGAAGATACATAAGAAAATGTGGATCCAGGATCAAACAATACGGAAGCCATGCAATCACAAACCAGAAGATTACCTGTGATGACAGCATCAGATGTCTCCGCTTCTGATCTCCCAGGGAAAGCATAACAATGGGCCCTTTCGTTTGTTTGTCCGTTGCCCCTACCATGTTGTGATGTAGTGGCTCCAGTTTGCCCATCACCCCGGCCATTTTGGTGACCACCATTACCTCGACCACCTCGTCCTCCGGAATAACGGCCTCTGCCATAACCACCTCTACCTCTAACTGTTGGGGGTCTATCGCTCTGTTTTGGACAATACCTCTTGATATGCCCAGTCTCCCCACACCCATAACACTCTCTAGATTCACGCATGGGTCTCTCAGATAAATGTTGACCGTTCTGAGGTTGACCCCCAACTACAGTCTGTAGTGAAGACTGAATGGGTCGGACTGAGTAACCTCCGGAACCCTGTCCTCTAGAGTAAGAACCATTAAACTCACCCCCTTTTCGAAACCTCTTTGATGTCAATGCCGTGGTGAATTCATCTGGCTTCACTCCTTCCACCTCTACCACAAAATCTACCACTTCTTGGAAGGATTTTGCCGTAGCCGCTACCTGTAAGGCTGAAATTCGCAATTCTGATCTCAACCCCTTCACAAAACGGCGAATCCGCTCTTGTGGACTGAAACATAGTTGAGTGGCATATCTGGATAGTGCACGAAACTTAGCCTCATATGCATTAACCAACATCCTACCTTGCTCTAGGCTCAAGAACTCGTCCCTTTTCCTATCTCTCAAGGTCCGGGGAATATATTTCTCCATAAAGAAGCTAGAGAATGAGGCCCAAGTCATAGGTGGTGCCTCTGTTGGTTGACACTCAACATGTGACCGCCACCACATTTTGGCGTTCCCTTGAAACTGGTAGCTCACGAACTCAACACCAAACCGTTCTACTATACCCATCTTGTGTAGTAGCTCATGACAGTCAACCAGAAAATTGTAAGCATCCTCAGATTCTGCACCCTTGAAGACTGGAGGTTTCAATTTCAAGAACTTACTAAAAAGTTCATGCTGATCATTTGTCATTATAGGCCCAGTAGTCAGTCGTGGAAACGTGCCTATGTCCAATGAGGCATCCATACGAGGGGCCATAGTGGCTGCATGTCGTACCTCTGAAACCGGAGGTGTTGGTGCAGAAAACGTTGGCGGTGCCTGACCCTGATCAGACAACCCACTAAGATAAGCGAGCACCTGATTGATCATCTCTGGGGTAGGTTGGGGTGGCATTTCCTCGTTCTGTACTTGTTCATTCTCCCCTTCTCTTACTACCTCCTCAGTCGGTGGAGGAGTCACCGCCCTAGCACCAGATGGGCTAGGTGCTCGTCCTCTCCCTCTAGAGGACGTCCTCCCACGACCTCTACCGCGGCCTCTTGCCACTGTTGCACTCCGAGCTACAGCCCCAGTGGCTGGTTCAGATGCATCTTGTCTTGCTGATGTTGATGTTGGCGTAGTCGTTGCTCTAGTTCTAACCATCTGCGAAATAGAGTGAAGATGGTCAGATACCAATTTGTATCACCTAGATACCAATTGGATCCAAGTAATAGCACGAAAGAAAGAAAGAAAAATGGAATTTTCCTAAAGTCTTATAGCCTCTCAAAGAAAAGTAAAGGCGTCCCCCTACCGTTCTTTAAGACTCTACTAGACCTGTTCTTGTGTGATGAGACCAACGAACCTAATGCTTTGATACCAAGTTTGTCACGACCCAAAACCGAGCCGCGACTGGCACCCACATTTACCCTCCTATATGAGCGAACAAACCAATCTAAACATTATCATTTCAATTTAATATTAACATAAAGTAATGCGGAAGACTTGAACTCATAAATAAAAGACAATTCAATAACTTCTAAAATTCAACTTCTATTAATTCCCCAAAATCTGGAAGTCATCACCACAAGAACATCTATGATCAATTTACTAAACTAAGAGTATTCTAAGAAGCTAAAACAAATAAAAGCTAGTCTATGCCGAAACTTCAAGGCATCAAGACATGAGGAAGGAGATCCAGTCCAAGCTAGAAGCATTAGCTCACCCTGAAGATCCGGTGTGACAAGACTGGCTTGAACTACTGTTGAGTCGAAGATGACGGCACGTTTGCTGCACTCCACAAATAAACAAAAGGAAAACATAAAAATAGGGGGTCAGTACAACCACAAGTACTGAGTAGGTATCATCGGCCAACTCAAAATAGAAAACAGTATATATCAAGTAACATCATAAAATCAACTAATATCCTTAGCATGCAGCATTTATAATTACCATAATCCTTGGTTACAACACCAAGCACATCAATGAGGACTCACGCCTCCTCATCATACTCGTTTTGGAAACATGTTCTTTAGATTGAGTATATTAGTATCTTTCAAGATTCATTATGTTATTTACTCTCGTGTCGGTACGTGACACTCCGCTCCTCATTCTATCCTGGTGTCGGAACGTGACACTCCGATCCTCATATTTTATCCTGGTGTCGGAACGTGACACTCCGATCCTCATATTCTATCCTGGTACCGGAACGTGGCACCCGATCCATATACTATCCTGGTGTCGGTACGTGACACTCCGATCCTCATATTCTATCCTGGTACCAGAACGTGGCACCCGATCCATATACTATCCTGGTGTCGGAACGTGACACTCCGATCCTCATATTCTATCCTGGTGTCGGAACGTGACACTCCGATCCTCATATTCTATCCTGGTACCGGAACGTGGCACCCGATCCCCTAATCTCACTACTTTCGTTCATTAAGCCTTCTTTTATACCAAGGCATCATCATTAACAAAGTAGATTAGGGTTTCTTCAAGATTTAAGATTCAATAGCTTCATCATGCTTATTTTATCACAATCATATATATATATAAGAGCAATCATGCATACACACAATTAAGCATATAGAAGACTTAATAATACTACTCAACACATATCATTCGCTATTAAGAGTTTACTACGAATAGTGTAAAAACCATAACCTACCTCCACCGAAGAATCGTGATCAAGCAAGCAAATTCCTCAATTTCTTGTTGTCCTCTTCGTTCCTCTCTTTGATCGATTCTCTCTCTCTCTTGCTGTTCTTTCTATTTTTCTTATTCAAACCCTCTTTCTTTTACCCTAATTATTATGTAATTAAGAATGAAAGATGGAAATAATAACCCACTAATTAACTTAAGGTTACCTCTTTTAACCCCCAAGTAATTAGACTTATTAACATTAACCCTCTAACTTTATAATTAAAGCAGGAATAGTCAAAAACGTCCCTTAAAACGTGTAAAGAAATCCGACCCGAACTGGGATTGCGTAGCCCGTGACGGGCCGTCGCGCCTGCGACGGTCCGTCCTGCTGTCCGTCACAAGGTCCAGAGACTTGTTTTTAAGTGGATGGCCTGTGACGGGCCGTCGAGCCTGCGACGATCCGTCCTGCCATTCCGTCACGACGTTCAGAGAGTCGATTTTCAATACCCAATTTCAGATTTTCTAAGTGTTTTGAAATGACACCCTCCACTACAGTCCGTCGTGCCCTTGACGGTCCGTCGTGGCCTCCGTCACCTCTGCCAGTTTTCCAGAATAAAATCTGTTGCTCAAAACGACTAAACAGGTCGTTACAGTGGTTTTCGTAAAGGTGTTATGGAAAAACCATCTTGTTGAGGGTTAAACATGGGAGGCCTAGGCCAAAAAGAAGTCCCGTTATCCTCATATTTTGAGAATTAAGGTTAGTCATTCTTTTAAATAATATAAATATGATTAGAAATTGAAGTTTCTTGATTTTTAGGTGATGTTTTGCACATTATGCATTTTTGAAAAACTTACAGTGAAGTTATTGTAGTATTTCTCTTAAAAACATGAAATTTTTCTTTTTTCTTGTTTTGATTTATGTTGTGCATTTTGATATGGGGTTCTTTATAAAATGATAAGTAGCATATTGTTAAGTTGAACTTTATGCTAATTAACTCATGTAATATATGTTGAGCTCATAAGTGTTGTGAGAAGGAAAATGCCTCATGATGGAGTTTTTTCAGCCTTATGTATGGTAATATGAGTTTTAATATTTTCCTTGTTGAAATGTAATGATTTATGTTTATTTGATATTGTTGATTGGTTGGGCTGCTAGTCTTGAGTCTATTCCTTCCTTCAAAAGAAATTTAGTGTCATTCGAGGACGAATGTTCCTAAAGAGGGGGGGGGGATAATATAACACCTTGACAATCCAAGACTCACTGGAAAGCCTAATATAGGTGTCATAATGTCCAAGTACTTTTTATAAGTCAAGTCTTAATGAATATAGGTCATTTAGGAGGTTTAATAACCAAAACTTCCATAGCGTTCGGGAAGTTGGTTCAAAGGGATGTTAGTGTGCCTAAACCTATTTGACTAACTTTTGGGAGTCGGAAATGTACTAAAATTGGCGGAAAGGTTGCTAATAGGTGTTTGAATTTTTTCATGGTTGAAACGTCCAGGTACGACTCCCCAGAGATCAACCAACGACCCTTGAGGAGGACCCTTGTAGTTTGATGCAACACTGCTTGGCAGTGTGCAGCGACGGGACAGAAGACAACCCCTGTTTGGATCGACGGAATATCAATTCCACCTTCGTCCCACGCTTAAGTTGGTTGAGAAGGCCCCTTCACCCTCACGACCTCTAAACTCATCGACGGAGTGTTGAGGTGCAGGCTATGGTCAGTGTGTGGATCGACGGGGCGTCAATGCCACCATCGTCCCACGCGTAGACAATTGCAGGAACCCCTGCCTGCACAGTCTTTGACAAAGACGATGGAGTGCAGGTCTGAGGGGGGGTTGTCCGTCACAGACGGCTCATCGATTGAAGTTTGTGAGGGTCGAGTTTCTGGCCTAATTTAAGTCAGTGTCATTTAAATAGTAAGGGGGTTAGGTAATTTAATTAGGCGTTAAAGGAGTCTAATGAAGTTGATTTAACACCGAATATAAATACTCCCAACCCTCATTAATCTAAAGAAAACTCTCAATTAAACGCTCTTCCTTCTCTCTTATTTCTCTCTCTACATAAACTCACGGATTGAAGACTAGCAAGGGCTAGGGTTTGGGGGCTATAAAGGGATGAATTCATCATCAAATTTTTGATAAACGTTAAGGTATGAGTTCTATTTACCTTTGAGACTTTTTCCTCAAAGGGTTCCTTCAAAATAGATTCAAATGTTGAGTTTTCTTGTGGCTTTCATCCAATTATGAAATTGAAGTTATTTATTGAGTTGTTAATGATTTCTTAGGGTTATATTGAGCACATTAACATGTAATTCAACTTATTTATGGTAATTGTTGATGGTTTGCTATAAATTGAAGAATATGATTCTCCATCCCTAACCCTAGGTAGTGATCTTGATCTATATTTTATTGTGATCATTTAATTGAGTTATTTGTTGATTTGATTACGATCCTATGGTTCTATTATGATTAAATTAACATGAATTATTTTCCTATCATGATAGACTTGATATGTGATTTAGGTTATGAATCATAATTTGAAATTAGCCTTGTTATCTTATTAGTTATCATTGTGTGATAATGTTACTCCCCAATTTGGGTTGAGTTATGGGTTGATGGTAAGACCTTGATGATAGACTATGAGAAAGACTTCGTAAGTCTTAGAATTTCTATATTTACTTCCAATTTTTATTAAATGTTAAGTCATGATATTAAATTGGAGTATGCCTTATACTAGGTTTATAGGGTGGTAATGATGTTGAATTGAAATGTCTTGAGTATGTTTTGAGGTTTATTAAGTTGTATGTGATATAAGGATGGTGAAAACTATTAGTGTACCTAAAATGTTATGAAATGCTAATGTGTTATCCTCACTTATATGAATTTTGATGAAAGGACTTGTACTCATACAATTCTTATTGAGCTATTGATGATGATGAATATACAAAGGGTACACCCTATGGCCTAAATAAAGCTATAATTAAAGGCTTAAAGACATATCAGAAAGGGACTCTAGCTTAGCACCTAGTGAACTAGATAGAGGAGTGTCCCTTCCCACATAGGGAAGGTAGGAACAATATATTACTCTTGAGATTGGAGACTATAATGCAAGGCGTATAAAGAGGGTCTCAACTATATCTCCTAGTTCTTGAACTATGTTCCCCCATAGGAATACTAGCTAGTGGATCCACGTAATTGCCTTGTTTCATGTTTTTGTACTACCTTAACAACTAGTTTCCCTTCTTTAAGTGTAGGGTTTTATGACACAGGATTCCACACTACCTCATATGGTCTATGTCGGTTAGGGCAACATGTTTCCAAAAAGGTCAAACGAATTAAACAACTTGAATTCTAACTTGGATAACCAAAGGGGTCTAGCTTAGTGTACGTAGGGATATGGGACTCTATCTAAACACTGCAGTAGTTAGCCTTGAGGGTTTCCTAGGAGGAGGTTCTTATATATGTTTATGTTATTATAATATGTGATTTATATATGATGACCATGGCACATTATTGCTACTATTTTTTTATTAGTTCATTTATGACTATACCTTGGGTTATAATGTTATCATATGTTGAAGTGTAAACCTAAATGCCGTGATATGTAAAGTTGGACATTAGACATGTGTTCTTGTTGAGGATACTTGATTGAGTAAGGTTATGGGGCTTGGCTTGGTCATTCCACTTGTTTACTTTATAAGGACTCATGAATAGTTGGCTTGCTTATTATGATATGTTTGACTCTTATTCATTCTTGTGATATTATTCTTTGATGTTAGGGTTGTAGTAAATCAGGGTTTCAAGTATGTTGGGATAAGTATTACTTTTTGAGGTAGTAAGAATGTTTGGTGGATTGATATGACTTACTTGACATTGCATTAAGTCCCTAAAGGGATAAAATGGCATGTTTTGACTAAAAAATCCTTTTTAGTATGTTTCACTTGTGTATGTGCATAAGATCCCATACTTAGCACATGTGGAGTACTAAGACCATTTTCGTCCCTTTTCACAAATATTTTAGGTTTCCTATCTTTGAAGATTTTTGAAGGAGACATCGTTGAAGTCTTGGATTCTTCCTATCATCAAAGTGGGGTAGGTCTTCAACAATAGAGGGCAATGCCATCCTCTAGCTTAAGGATATTGTTATGAGCTTATTGACTCTTTCATTTTTTTCTTTTTAATCGAGTATTGTACTTTAGTATGACCTATACATGGTCTTGTTGGATTGATTTAAGGGATATGACCATATTGTGATATTAGTTTAGATGGTATGAGATGAGACAACCATTGATACTATTTCTATGTTTTACATATATGTATGTACAATAAAAGTAGAAGGCTATGTAACCTTTCTATACGAAGGGTCTATGTATACTCGATATGAATATATATTATGTGTCTTTAGAGGTATATGTAAACCTCCATGTAGTGATCATAAAAGTTCTAAATTTTTCCACATTTTCAACCAATGAATGTAATGACATGAAAGTAAGAGGCTAGTCTTAGTCCTTGTGAAGGACGACGATGTTGATTACGTCTAGGGGGTAAAACCGGATGTGACAAGTTCCATTTTGGGAAATACATTATTTTAAGTCATTTATCAGAATATGTCTTGTTTTATAAATCGAGTTAAGTCGTCTGATGAATTAAGTATGCCAGGTCAAAAGTTCGCTCAATGCCAACAACGATCATTGGTTATCGGCCACGTCTAGGGTGTAATCTCGAGGCGAGATAGCCAACATGTGGCAATCGATCCCACTTAGTGTGTCGAATATGACACCAGTTTCAATATTTATGTAGGTACTTTGTAATCGATCCCATATAGTGTGTCAAAATTTGACACCCTCTCCATTCAACAAACTACTATCACCATTTCAATGTATATTCTCACAAATACAATAATTCTTCGTTCATATTTAATTGCATAACATGTGATCACTGTACTTCATTCACATACATACATGTATTACAATGAATAAATTACTAACATACATCACGTAAAACATGAAATCACAACCATCACCTACTTTGAAACCCTGCTTTAATCCCTTAAGGCACTTGAATCTTCCCTTTCCGGACTCTTTCACCTTCTTCTAGGTCTTCAAATAATAATATATATGCAAGGATCAGCAATCAAAGGTCTAATTAGCTATATTTTAATGAACTAAATAACCTTAGACCAAACCCAGGATCCACAAACCAAGATTAGGGCTTTTTGTCACCATAATTTCCAGATCAAAACCCCCCATCGCTAATTATCTATGAAACTAAGTTCTATATATCAAAACATGGATTTGGAGAGTGAAAACCTTTCCTTTAGCCTCAAGAATAATGAAAAAGGGTCAAGAAGTCGTCTGAGGTCGTTTCCTAGCTTTGAATTTTGAAAAGTGCAGAATAAAACATTTTTGGGGTTTTATTTCTTACTTAATTCACGTCTGTCCTGCTACAACGGGACCTATCGCACTACAATGGCCTCGCTTCAGTTGCCCTACTACAACGACATTTATGCCTCTACAGTGGTTTGCAAAGAGATAGAATGTTTGAATTTGAATTACAAGCCCCAATTTCATAACACACCTTCATCACATGTCACTCAGAAAGTACCCTTTCACACTATGATAAGTTTTGAGAGTTCTACCACTAGAATTAAATTCCGTAAAGTTATGTGGGTTCCTTAATGTCTTAGCTATCATCTCATGAAATAAAATTCATTATTGTATCTCTAATTACCTACCATATATTCCTAGCCCTCATTGACTCCAATTTTTCTCAAATTTGGACTAGGCGAGGAATTCTCAAGTTACTACCAAAGAGTTTTCTGGCCCCAATTCTTTTCCCATCGGATTTTCACTAATAATTTAGTTAGTTTGTTACAATAGATTCCAATTTACCCATCACTCATCCCCAAGTGATCAACTAGGAAAGACTGGCTAAGGTAAGAGTAGAGTTGTATCTGAATCATTGAATAAAATGAGATACTTTTCCAGCATGTCCTTTGCTTCCGGACATCACAATCAAGTATTACAATCGGGTTTACCTCATACTAAAGTATTTGGTTTAACAATACAGAGTCTCACTTTTTTATATAATCTCCATCCCAAACCAAACAATTAAATACCTACACACCATCTCATACAATGCCTAAATAATGTCATCACAATACTGGTATGATAATTATTGTTGTATGTACACGTAACTAACAACAAAGTTATTCTCAATGACAACCAATGTTGATCGTACACATGTCTGCAACATGTTATCAAAGACTTCGACACAAACATCATGAAAAATTCTTTCTCACATAACAATGATAAAATCATAATCAAAACTCACCATAATTGGAGGTGAACATGAACAAACTAACACACATTGATAATATAAAAAAAATCATAGTTTTTATCAACATCTATATCTCACAATAAAAATTCACGTGAGCTTAAGTTACAAAAAATTAATATTTTGAAATCAGATACTCATAGAGGGATATTTCAAAGCATACAAACCCTCCCTCCAAAAACACTATCAAAATTCTAGATTTAGTGATTGTAGATTACCTCTAAAAAATAATATAATTGGACCCAATGATCCCCACAATCACACACACATAATTGATGCATGACCTCGACTTATAGAGGAATATTAATATTATCGGACAAACATAGATACACATGGTCTCTCTTCTATAAAATCTCATAAGCAATATGGTACATGTAAAACCAATTAAATACTTTAACAACTCCAAGACAACATCACATAAGTCATCTAAAATAACCATGTTTTCCCAAACCAGCTCACTCAACCGAGAGACCATTGCAAAATCAGTATACCTGATCAACCACAAGGTATCCACCTACAAAAGTGCAAACACACATGAGCTTATCTAGTGAATCATACTCACAACCATCATGAACAATACCAAAATTGACCTTGCTCTAAACCAAAACTTTTGACTAAAAACATTTCTTAGGTACTTAACAATCAACAATAATAAGCTTTACGACTCAACCCATGTGTAAGTCCTTTCAAAGGTCAATACCTAATACAATCGATCATCTCTCACCTTTCAAATTCACACCATAACAAAATATATCACCACGAATGTAGACTTACAATAAAAAATCTGAATTGTAATTCAACCGTATAACACAATCCATTTATCTGTCAACATTAGCTTGTAAGTTGAAGTTTTTTCATGAAATACTTGATCCTCGCTTATGATTGATTACATCTTTATCGATCGTACAATATTTATGCTAAAAAATAAATAGTATTTATTACTAAATTTAAAATTAAAACAAAAAACTTATCATCACACTCAAGCTAATGTTTGTACACTTCATTCCTAAGTCCTTTTAAATAGATTTGAACCAATCTGATATACTTGTGACACAATTACCATAGCCACAACAAAATGAATGAAATCACGCGCCTCTA
Source organism: Solanum habrochaites (assembly GCA_027704765.1). NCBI lineage: Eukaryota > Viridiplantae > Streptophyta > Magnoliopsida > Solanales > Solanaceae > Solanum > Solanum habrochaites. The sequence goes on along the minus strand of JAKWJA010002493.1, from coordinate 43,527,478 downwards.
AACCCAATTATCTACCCCTCGGAAGATACATTTCTAGCCTCTACAATCAAATAAAATATTCTTGCTCTTGCCTCTCTCTAAAAGTTGTACTACATTCCGCTATTTTTCTTCACTATGACTTTACCTCTTTAAAATTATATCCGAGTAGTGTCTCACCATAAAACTTTGCATACCACCACTCTACTCATAAAGAAATAGAAAACCACAACCCTACATACTCTCAAGACGTAATTACTGTAAAAATTTTGCTTAACCAACAATCTCATTAATTATATATTTGCATCCCTTCACAATCCATCACAAACTCGTATTACCATTACACTCAGGCATACTTCACTATCACTATGAAGTAAAAATTTTCATCAATATGAAAACCAATCTCATATATACTCATCAAATTCAACAAACCAACCCAATTTTATTTGCAATTTCTTACTAAAATATTTAACATTCTTCACAAAAGTATAATAATTAGGGCACAATTTATCTATAAGTTTGTCATTCCGGTGTCGATGCGCTTCTTTGTGGCTTAAGATTATCACTAGTCCTCATACTACCATCCTTCTTCTTAAAAAACATGTCACGAGAACCCAATAGGGAAGCACTAGGATGGATGAAATACTTATCAAGAAGCCCTTGGATTTAAGAATTAAGATCTATAAATTCTTCTAGAGGAAAGTGATAAGGAGAAGTGGAGAAGGGGCGAGTGCCATTTTCCAAGTCAATGTAGAAATCTCTCTCTATTCGGTAACATACCAGGCAAATAAGTGGGACATACTTCTTTAAATTCGAACGATACAAGACATAGACTCAATAGAGGGAGACTCAACCTCAACATCCTGAATATGATCTAATATGCCAAACAATCCTGCCTAACTGTTTCCTACCCCACACGAAAGATATGAACATAGCAGACTTATGATTGTACCTCCTTCCTTCTCTAACCTTTCTCTACCTTGGATCTCTATAGTTTACTAACTTAGCATTACAATTAAGCACAATAGATTAAGAGTACAACCAATTCATACCTCACATTATATCAAGTCGGTCATATCCAACATCACTAAATCAATGAAAATTCATAAAAACAATATGAAAATATTATATACATGGGTGACTATGACTGACTCTTTACCTAGGGTAGAAACATGGATAAGGGCATCAAGTATATCACAAATCATATCGAATTTTAAGGCAAATCGCATGGACACATAAGAATAAGTAGAACCCACATCAAATAACACATTATCCATTCGATCACAACCAATAATTGTAGTTACGATCATTGCATCCAACCCTCGGCTTCGTTCTTTCCCCCAAAGGTATAAAATTGAGAAATGTCATCTTGACGAGCAAGGTCCTTGTCTGGTTGCACTAATCCTCCACCCGCATTACCATTTCACCAACCTCCATGGTCTTGTTGATTTCCTTATCATATGTCTAGGTTATCAACAGTTTTAACACACTTAATAACTTAATGAAGTTGTCACACCTGGGGAGCACCCCCTAAAGTACATGACGTTGTCGTCCTCGTAAAGGACTAAGACTAGACTCATAGCATTCCTCATTACATATCATAGGTTAACATTTGTGAAAAATTTAAAACTTTTCATCTATCCTCTACACCATGAGGTTTACATAGATATATCGCTTACACCTAATATATACATAGAGAGTTTACTTAGACTCCTCACATAGGAAGCTTACATAATCTATTACTTTTATGTCACATATACAATATACATAATATAAGGTCTAATAGAAATATCTCATATAAAATCATCTATGTCAAAATAGAAAGATTCGGGCATAGCCCTTACACAAATGTATAATGGCCACTTATGGCTTACAATAATGTCTTGAAAAATAAGAATGAAAAGAATGTCATTAAACTATAGCAACTCACATTGATAAATAAGAAAAGACATCATCCTCATATCTTAAGGACATACCCACACATGGAGAAATGATCAAAGCCTTCTTGCAAATTGTCCACGAACCCTTCAATAACGGAAAACTAAAATGTTTGGGGGGAAAGGTAGAAATATGAGTTAGTAAATCACTTGTACTAAGTATAGAAACATATGCACACACAACATAGAAATCATGCCAATAAAAGACATTTGTTTAAAACCATGACAAGTTACTTTTGTAAAGCCTTATGTACAACCAAGACCACATATAAGACACTAATCATATATTCCATAATCAATGGTACATTTACCAAAATACCAACATCATCAAGTTAAGTCAAGTAACATATTAGAATTATAGCCAAAGCAATCTCTAACATCATGTATAGAAAAAATCATGTTCAAGAGTCCATAACATTATAATACAAGAAAAACCCTTTCTCATAACCCCATACCAAGTTTAATAGTGCAATCGCTAAGTGAATCCCCACAACCCCACTCAACCAAGTAAACCAACCAAAGGATCATAAATAATATCTAACTTCACATAACATAGGATCATAATTATTTACCATCATATTTATAAATGTATACCATTAGCATGTAAAATCAAAATAAGCATGTCATTCATTTCATAAGTGCATAATAACATCCTCCTACGACTTCCCTCAAGGCCAACTAGTGCATATGTATAGGTAGAGCCCCATACCCCTACCTAGACTAAGTCAAATCCCATAAGTCCTCCTAGTTAGAATTTTTTTACTTCATTTTACTTTCGGGAACATCTTGCCTTAACCTACATAGACCACATGAGGTAATGTGGAATCCGGTGTCATGGAACCCTACACCTAAAGAAGGTGGACTACTTGCCAAGGTAGTACCAATACATGAAGATAGTATCTGGATGGATCCACTAGACAATATTCCTTTGGAGGAAACATAATAAAGAAAAAGGATAATTGTTTGAGACCCTTTTTATGCCTTTGACATTGTAATCTCGATCACATGAGTACAATAGAGAACGTACCTTAACTACTTGGGAAGGGACACTCCTCACTACTAATTCACTCGATATTAAGCTAGAGTCCCTTTTGAAATGTCTTTCTTTAACAATCATAATTTAATTAAGGTCATAGGAGACTAACTCATTGTATAGTCATAGTCATTATCTCAAAAGGAATTTCATGAGAACCTCTTTTAATGCAACCCTCATATGTGAGATTAACACATTATCATCATAATATCATAGTAAGGCACGTAGGTAATTCATAACAAACCTTATATAATTACATCTTAATCATAATCTCATAATCCTAATCAATACTTTTCAATTGAATCATCATACCAACATCTACTTAATATAATCACAAGATATACTTCAATTGAACTTCATTATCAAGTACAAGCCATCATAACTGAAGTAAAGGTTTAAGACCACAAAGTCTTACCAATTTTCCTTCAAAAGACACCATCCATGGTTTTATCTTTAACCAACCAATTTCATCCATTAATAGGTACAATAACATCATAGATGTATTCACATCACTCAATAGTAATTAACACGGTAATTATGTCAATTGCATCACTACAGTTGAATTCAACAATAGTTCATAACCTATGGTAAAGAATTTGGGTCAATTCTTGATATATTCCACATACTAGGTAAAATCATCAAGAACTAGCAGAATTAAATCATAATACATCATAATCTAATCATATCAAATGAAACCATAAAAAATACAATCTAGAAGATCAAATTTTGATTAGAAAGAAACCCATATGGTAATCAATTTTTTGAAACTAATTTTGGAAAAATACTTTGGAGAAAGGAATTCCAAAGGGTAAGAGTTACCATACCTTGATATTACTTGAATATTGAAGGATAAAATTGACCTATAACTTCCCCATAGCGCTTAATCTTAGTCTTCTCTCTACTCTCAAAAATTTCGCACCCATTTTTGTTTCCTAAGAACACCTCGAATAATACAAATATGGTCAATGTGCTTGGACACTACAGATAACTCAAATTTTTATGTGAATTCTCAAATGTATTTGATGACCTTAAAAGGACCAAACTATCATGTCCAAGATTCTGACCCTTCAGCAGCTGCAAACAAATTATATGTAAAACTTCTTCATCCTTGTTTGAGCTTTCAGCAAATTATTTTTCAACAACGCTAGAACAACACCACGTTTTATGAAGTTAGCATCCACAAATTCACTAGCAGTGCACCCCAATATATATTGAGCGATAGTTGGGGGTTCTTGCCCATATAATGATTAAACTCGTGTCATTCCAGTTGATATTTTGTACAAGGTATTGTACAAAATATCATCCCAAGGAAGCATGGTGACCTGCTTGGTTGAAACATCAGCTACACAACAACAAATATATTGTTCAAGACACTAATTAGGTCTTAAGACTGTCTATCATTTTGAGGATTATATCTACTTCTCATAACCAATGTCGTCAAACCCCGCGAATGATTTAGTTGACGCCAAAAGAAATGGGGGAATTGCGGGTAACAATCAATGACATTATTGCGAGTAGAACCATGAAAGACAATTACACCTACAGTGAATGCTTCCGCTATGAGTTCAGTAGAGAAAGGGGAAGGTAAGAAAATAAAATGACAATATATGGTCACACGATCCACCAAGGTAAGCATAGTAGTTTTCCCTATGGAACTTGGAAGACAAGTGATAAAATCCACTGCAATATCTTCAAAAACATGATCTGGTATAGGGAGAGGCTTCAATAAACCTTCTGGATGCAAGTTTGTGTCTTTCATTTGTTTATATATCTGACAAGTTGTAACAAGTGATTTCACATCCTCGCACATCTGTCACCAATGCATATTTGAAGCCAATCAATGGTATATTCTTGCCACACTCATGTACTCTGAACTCGTAGCATGGAATTCAAACATTAGCTTGTGTCATAGTGGTGCATCTGATGGAATCAGAGGCTACCTTTGAAAATTAACAACCCATCCTTGAATTGGAAGATAGTGTGAGTCTCCACATCTATTTGTATATCTTGTTAAATAGACAATAGTTCTTGATTTGATTGATTAAAGGATTTCAAATATTGTTCTAGATTCAAGGTTTTATCAAAATGCCTGGAAGATAAGCATCAAAATCATGAGAGATCGAATCAACAACTGAGTTTTGTTTCCCAAGACTGTATATAATATGAAAATCGTAATCCACTAGTGTAGTGAGTCATTATGGTTTGATTAGTGAGGTTTTTCAAAGACTGTTGATTAGTTAGTATTGTAAACCTTCAACCAAGAAGATATTGACTTCATTTACTTGTAGCTTGAGTAATGGAAATATTCCACGATGGTATGTCATATTCGTTACATCCTTGCATTGAATTTCTTACTAAAATAAGCGATCGGGTGCCCCTCTTGAGATAGATTTTCACCTATCCCTTTCCCCAAAGTATCAGACTCTACCAGAAATTTCTGATTGAAATCCGATGATGCCAATACTGGAATGGAACCCAATTTAGTCTTCAAAGTTTTAAATGTTATGTGAGTTTATGGTGTCAACCAAAAAACCTCTGTCTTGAGAAAATAAGTGATTAACTCTTCTATGGAAGCATAATATTGGGGAAATTGTAGGTAGTAGCTTGCAACTCCAAGAAAACATTGCACTTCTTTCACTATATGAGGTGGTTCCCATTGATTGATGAATTTCACTTTTTTCTTGGGTCGACAGATAATCAATAAGATGAGATAATATGTCCCAAGAAATAAAGTGATTCCTGTCCAAATATGCATTTTGACCGCTTGGCCACCAGTTAATATTGACATAATAATTGAAGAACCGAGATCGAATATTCCAAGTGATCAGTACAAGTAGGACTATATATATGAATGTAAACAAAGAATAACAGCTCATATCAACGCAAGTAAGGTCTTAATATCTCATTCATAGTTGCTTGTAGAGGGTGAGTTTGTAAGGCCAAATGGCATGAGAAGAAATTCATAATGTTCATCAAGTGTGAGAAATGCTATCTTAGTTACATCCTCAGAATGAACCCTAATTTGATGATATCCAGACAGTAAATCCAACTTGGAAAAATAGTAGGTACCATTTAATTCATCAAAAATTTAACAATGGTAGGAATTGAAAATTTATCACAAATTGTGATTGCATTTAATGCATGATAGTCAATACAAAACCGCATCGTGCTATCTTTTTTTAAGATAAAAAATACATGAGAGGAAACGGTATAGTACTTGTCATGATTAACAATTCTTTTAGCATTTCAGAAAATATTCGCTCCATAACCTACTTCTGAAAATAAGGATATCAATATGGTTTAACATTAGCCGGCTTGCCCCTGGGACTAGATGGATTGTATCGTCCCTACTCTATAAAGGAGGAGGACCTAGAGGTTTTTGAAAGACATCTTCATATTTTTCACACAAGAATCACAAAGACCATATTTCCATGGACTTTATAACTGTTCAGGGGAAAGGTGTCTTATTAGCGGATGATTCAATGTAGTTTGGGCAACTGGAGATATTTTTTTCGAAATGGAGGGCTTTGAGACTATATATGGAAGACCAGAGTATTGTAAGAAGTAGTGGATCCTACTAAATCAAGCTTAAAGGAGCCCCATTCAAAAAGGATCATTTTTCCTGTATAAATGAGATAAACATGTAGCTTTATTCATTTTATGGGATCACTAATTAAAACAATAATTTTAATATCATTTCTTAGTCCAGAAGTTAAAAAATATGCTGATACATGATGTGGAAAATGAATTGTCTCATTAAAAACTATTTCAAAATGACTCAGGTATTCAGCCATCATAGTGGTCTGCCAAAGTTTGACAAATCAATCCTTAGGTGCCTCTAGATCTCGTTTTAAAAATTGGACTAGAAACTTCCCAGAAAATGTCTCCCAATTAAATAATAGTTTATTGCTAAAAAACCATCGGTACAATTCCAATGCATCACCATCCAAGCAGAAAGATGATAGTGTTAGTTTATGGTCCTCCGTGATTCCATAAAATTCAAAGTAGCGATCTTTTTGTAAGACCCACGATTAAAGAATCACTCCATGGAATCGTCCTAATTAAACTAAAGAAGGTTTGTGATGCAAAGTAGGATGTGTCAGTGTATGTCCTCCATAAACTTCAGTAGTTTGATGTGGTAGAAATGTTGGCACTACTTGAGTACTATTCCAAGAATTGAGGGCCATCACATGATCCACCACCTCTTTCAACTTAGATCGAATTTCTGATATGTCATGCGAGAATGATTCTTTCACTACTTGAGTACTCTTCCATTAGAAACATCTGGATGAAAGCACCAATGTAACACTCTCGACTTTTACAATACAAACAAACACTTATATTACTGTTAGAATCATAATTAACTACCTCCTCTTTTCCTACCCACATTTTAACACTCTTATACAACTTTAATAAATAGTCGTTGCCTGTATACGTGACTTTATTCTAGCCCAAAAGTCACTGCAGAAGAATTGACATTGGGGACACCTAAAAAACTTAATTTGAACAATAGCAACCAAATTTCATTTTGAGTTAATTTGTAGGGTTATGGAAAGAAAAAGTGAGAAAGTGGGGTTTTGTTTTGGGTTCATGGACCTTTTCATCATTATAAGATCTTTGGAATAAAAATATACGTATATAAAATATTCTTTTCATTGCACCACCTTAACCTTAAATAAATTCATGCCTCCATAGTAAAAAAGTAAATTACAATACTATTAAATATTAAAAATATTTAATAATATTAGGTATAAACATTTTCTGAGTAAACCTCGAAATGTTACACAAAACTCATAGTCTTCTTCCATAAACTTGCTTTACAAAATAATCAAAATCCATAAAAGAGATCATTCTCTAACAAATATGTAACCTCTTGTAGTTTGAAAAACGAGTAAGAAGCTTAGAAGTGAAAATAGTCATTGTGGAAATAATGAAAATCTGGAAAAAAATTTAAGTTACGAAAAAAATTGGTTTGGTCAACTTTAAATGGTTACAACTTGTAGCTCAGGATGAGTTAGGTGTACTTCTAGATATAGCAGGAAAACACTTGGAATAATCTTTCCAACGCCCCAACTTTGTGTGATTCTTAGTTCATATGAGTATGTAATTCCCTTTGAAAGTTCGGTTGTAGGAATAAGCAAAGTCCAATGCAGATTTTTAAGGGGTAGTTTGGTCTTTCTCTTACCCAATTAATTCAATCCGTATTTGATAAAATAATTGGGGTCAAAATTGAGTGATTTCAGTTTCTGCCTTTAAAAAAAGGGCTTTTGGAGAAAGCAGAAGAGAAAAAGCAAGATTCACCAAGAACAATCGATTTTGGTTGCGGATTCGCCAAGAAATTTATCCTACAAGGTATGTGAGACATTCATAATGTTGGATTTGTTCTCCCACTTGCCAAACATGTTTGATTTATCGTTAATTCATTCTAAAAACATTGGAATTTTAATGTTCTATGTAATTGTTATTGAATTTGTTTTCATTCTATAACATGAGTTGAAATTTAGGAGTTTCTTGATGTTAAGGTTGTCTCTTGAGCTTTCTATGTTATGTCATTTTGTATATGACTTGGGTACTTGAATCTAAAGTGAACTTGAGAAAAAGAATTTTGTTAAAGAGATTTATTCTCTGAAAATTAGGTCAAAAGTCCATCAGATTTCACTTGAACTAACAGGTGATGCAACATACCCCCATAGCGCCAGGCATGCCGGGGAGGCACACCAGTAGTATGCCAAAAAGGAGCCTGAGTTAAATGGGGAAAGGTGAACCTAAATCGTCGCTTTCACTAATTTTTCATCATTTTTTGCAGAAATCATCCACAAACACGAATCATAAACTTGAACCCATAATCCAATTCAAGAAAAGTTACGATCACACTCAAGAGAAGTCAAGATTCAAGTAAGAGAAGTTCATTTCAAGTTGATATAAGTCGTTTTGACGTTGAGTGAAGAGTAAGAGCAAATTTCATTTTCTTTAAAATGATATATGGGAACTAAGTGTTCACAAGATTAAATGTTTTCACATTTAATATGAGAAGAAACTAATATTTCAAAAAGAGATTTGAACAATAAAAGGGGACATTGATTCCAAGAAATCTTTTAAGATAAGTTTCAGTAATTATCTCAAACCCGAGAAGATGTTGTTTTAAAAATATATGAGCTAAGTAAATTTTGGGAGTAGCATTGAGAACCGATATAAGGATGCGAGTTTATTTTAACTCAATCCCCCATAAACCATGTAGAGATCATGAGCAAACAAAGGGTCATACTTTTTAGATGATTCCTTAGTGACTTTTATCATAGACTAGTGGATGCGCTTAGTAGTTCAGGTTTTATACCAATTAAAAGGTATAGTACGGTCCTTTACAATGTGAGTTAAATACTTGTACCATCACTTACGCTCATAGTGATGGTTGTCTGTGAGAGAATCTCCCATAGAAGTTATGTTACTTTTAAGGATGTTATTGTTTTACCTTTCATGAACTATGATTTCTTCAGATGTTTTATATATCACATTTGTTTTATTGTTTTATATTTCGTTGAGTTATTCATGAGTTGAGAGGAGCCAAGGTAAGTGGTTCTTCCATAATCTCTTTCAATCCTATGTATGTTAGCATTCCTACTCACATACTTGTACATTTAATGTGTTGATGTCAATTGGCCTTCATCGTACTATGATGCAAACGCAAGTAGCTAGGATCAGCATCTAACGTCCCGTTAATCCAGTTTTAGCATTCCGAGTCTATTTGTGAGCCTTCTCGCATTCTGGAGGACTTGTTTACTTCTTTATAGTATAGTTCATTAGGATGTTTTGGGATTCTTCCCAACATCCATCTCAGTTGTTTTAGAGGCTCTATATAGAGTTAGTAGTTAAGTAGTCTATACATTATCCTTCTTATGTAAAGACTTGGGTTACAATTTTTAGCAAAGTTGAATATTTGATGCTTTTAACATTCTAAGTTATATTATTTAGTTATTTGATTAAGTTCATTTGATCATTGTAAAAATTCTAGAGTCTTCTGATAAGCTAAGTAAGTAAGGAAAAGGGTCCGCTTGAGTCCAACAATGGTCTTCGAGTGCCAGTCCCTGCTTTAATTTTTTTTTAATTATTTCAACTATACGGGTGCCATTATGTATGGTGGAATAGAGATAGAACGAGTATCTATAATGATGTCTCTGCCAAACTCTATTTCTCTCTCAGGAGGGACTCCGGGTTGGTTGTCATGAAAGACTTCTGGAAACTCTTTTTAGAAAGGCTTAGGTTCAAAGGTGAACTTAAGTATTTCCTTTCATCCTCAGAAAGATGGTCAAGGAGAGCTCCCATTCAGATATTAGAAGATATGTTGAGGGCATGTGTGATTGATTTCAGAGGTAAATGGGATGATCAACTACCTTTACTTGAGTTTGTTTACAACAAGTTACCGTTCTAGCATCCGAATGGCTCCCTGTTAAGATCTTTACGGGAGAATATGTAGATCTCTTATTGGATGGTTTAAAATTGGTAAAACAGGGTTGATAGGACAAACTTTAGTCCACCAAGCTATGGAGAAGGTGAAAGTAATTCAAGAATGGTTTAAAACAACATAGAGTCATCAAAAATCATACACTGATGTTAGGATAATGGCATTAGAGTTTGAAGTTTATGATTGAGTATATTTTAAGGTTTCATCCATGAAGGAGGTTATGAGTATTGATAACAAGGGGAATATTTGTCCCAGGGGCATTGGACCTTATATAATATCCAAGAGGATAAGCTAAAAAGATTATGAGTTAGAGCTACCACAGGATTTAGCAGTGGTTAATCGGGTATTTCACATCTCCATGTTGAAGAAGTGCATGGGTGATACTTCATTCATCATATCAACTGAAAATATTGAGATCAAGTATTGCTTATCTAATGAGGACATTTCGGCTAAGATTCTAGATCTTCAAAATCGCAAGTTGAGAACAAAGGAAGTTGTATAAGTTAAAGTCCATTAGAGATAAATTCTTTGAAGCAGATATTTGAGAAGCTGAGGAGGTATCCCCATATGTTCGAATTCGGAGAATTTCCAAATTAAAGTACTAATCCTTTCTAGGTATTTGAATTGTAAGTTTAATGTTTTAATTGCATTGCTTGATAAGGGTGTTTGAGTTGTTGAACGTTACACCTTAATCCTTCTAAGAGTAATATCATTAGAGGACGAATGTTCCAAAGGGGGAGATATTGTAACATCTCATAATTTGAAATAACTAAAAAGAAGCTTAGAATTGGAAATAGTCATTTTGTGGAAATAATAAAAATCTTGAAAATTGTTTAAGTTTCGAAAATTTAGTTTTGTTTAACTTCAAACAACCATAACTTCTAGCTCAGTATGAGTTAGGTGTACATCAATATATACTTAGAAAGCTCTTGGAGTAATCTTGCCAACGTTGCCAAGTTTGTGCAATTCTGAGTTTCTATGAGTATGTTATGCTCTTTCGAAGTTGGATCTTGGAATAAGGAAAGTCCAGTCTGGATTTTTAAGGGGTAGTTTGGTAAGCCTTTGAAAAATAGATTTAGGGATTTTGGAGAAAGAACACAAGAGAAAAGAGAAGAGGAAAAGCAAGATTTGCCAAGAACGAACGATTTTGGCTACGTATTCGCAAAGAAATAATTATCTTACAAGGTAATTGAGCCTTTCATAACGTTGGGTTTGTTCACCCAGCTCCACACATGTTTCGTTCAGTGATAATTCATTCCAAAAAGATCGGAATTTGAATGTTCATAGTAATTGTTCTTGAATTTATTTTTGTTCTTCAACATAAGTTGATATTTTGGAGTTTCTTGATGTAAAATTGTTATCTCTTGAGTTCTCTAAGTTAAGACCATTGTGTATATGACCTGGGTACATAAATCTAAAGAGAATTTTACCAAAAGAATCATTTACATTGATTTAAGATCCGAAAAGGGGGTCAAAAGTTTATCAGATTTCACCTCAAGGAAAAGGTATCACAACGCGTCCCCATGGCGCTAGGTAGGCTGGGGCGGCGCACATGCAGTACTCCTAAAAGGATCCTTAGTCAAATGAGTCTGGCACGAGGCGCTAGGGGTGTGCCCAAATTATCATTTTCACCAATTTTCATCTTTCAGCCCATTTAAGTCCTTCTAAAGTATTCTAACACTTCCCATTGATTCCAATTACTTAAAATGGTTTCTTAACACTCATAAATCATCCAGAAACACGAATCATAACCTTCAATCTATAATCCAATACAAGGAAAGTTAGGATCAAAGTCAAGAGAAGTCAAGATTCATGCAAGAGAAGTTCATTGCAAGTTTTCGTATGTATTTTAAAAACGTTTCAACTTTGTTATAAGACTTAAGTTATGAAGTTAAGTAAAGCGTAAGAGAAAAGTTCATTTTCTTTAAAATGATATATGGAAACTAAGTATTCCTAAAAGTAAGTGTTTTCACATTTAAGATGAGAAGAAACTGAGATTTCAAAAAGATTTTATACGTTAAAAGGGAACATTGATTCCAAGAGAGCTTTTAAGCTAAGTTTGAGTAATAATCTAAAACTAGAGAAGAAGTTGTTTTAAAAACATATGATCTAAGTACATTTTCGGATTAGTATTGAGCATCGATATGGGAATGCGAGTTCATATTAACTCAAGCCACCATAAAAAATATAGTCATAATAAGCCAAAAAAAGGGGTCATTCTTTTTTGATGAATCCTTAGTACTTTTTAGCATAAATCTGTGGATCAACTTAGCAATTCAGGTACTATGCCGATCGCAAGATACATGATAGTCTGTGACGACATGAGGTAAAAAATTTAACTCACTTAGGCTCATCGCGATGATTTTTGGTTAGAGAATCTCCCACATAAGTTATATTACTTTTATATGAGTAAAGTTAAGTTTGTTGTTGTTTTACCTTTTTATAAGATTGTTTATATATATATATATATATATATATATATATATATATATAAATATATATATATATATATATATATATATATAGCATGTGTTTAATTGCTTTATATTGAGTTCACTTTTCACGAGTTGAAAAGAGTCAAGGTAAGTGTTGTTTTTCATAATCTCTTTCAATCCTAAGAATGTTAGCATTTCAACTAGCTTACACTTACATTCAATGCACTGATGCTACTTGGTATGCATAATAATATGATGCAGACACAGGTAACCATGATCAGCATCCATCGCCCCATTGATCAGCTTGATCATTCAGAGTTAGTTAGTAGCCTCCTCACATTCAAGAGGACTATTTTATTTTCTTACTATTATAGTTCATAAGATATTATGGGAATTTTCCCAACGTCCATCTTAGGTTTTTTATAGGCTTCATACAACAGTTAGTAGTTCAGTATTCTTTACACTATCATTCTTATTTCAAAGACTGGCTAGTGATGATGTTTAATCTAGTGAAGAGAAAACAGACAGAGGAGATGAGAAAAGTAGTAAAGGTACCCAAGCAATTGGAGGATGATGATCCCCTGTTCTTGCAAATTTGAGCAAGAGAAATCTCTGGTAATTCCTATAATCTAACGACATGGATGGATGAGTAAGGATCATATCTAGAGAAATTTCTTTGTGAAATAATGACTCTTTATCTTGAATTTAGGATACTTTTATTTCAAGGAAAAATTTATAATGATTTTAAAGGTACTTGTTTTGGGCATTTGCGGCATACTCAAAAATATGACTATTTCAATGGATAGATTGTCCAATATATTCTTCAATGAAGTGTGAAAAATGGTAAAAAAAAAATTGGATGAGATGTGGTTCTGTGTTAATGATAAGCCTGGATTTTAGGCTTAAAAGAATTTCCATTAATTACGGGGCTAATTGCTTAGCATACTCCCATGATTTGAAAATGAGAAAAGTACTTCACAATGGTGAAAGATTTCATTATAAATTGACCAAAAATTAAAATAATACAGCTCCAAAGTTTATAAGTTTGATTTACGGTACTAAATTGAATAAGGAGCAGAAGTTGAAATTCTCTTTAGTTTTATTTGTCCACTCAATGTTGATTGACCATGATTGATCTAATATTATTGATTCAAACCACATTAAGATCGTGGATGATGTATATTTGCTCAATAGTTATCAATGGAAGAAAGAATGCTTTGATACAATGTTGAAGTAAATGAAGAAGAGTGGAGTGAAGTGTACAATTAAAAAGGGAATGCATTGTATTCTCTGTATGGCTTCCCCTGGGAATTTATGGCACTTATTATCATTTATGTAGTTGATTTATAATCAACTCTTATATATTTGTATAGTATTTCATATTCTCTTGGTAAGTGCACAAAGAAGTCTTTGGATTTTCCTATGCCCATTCCACGTTTACTTAGATGGCACACAACAAAGAGAGATAATATTATCCAAGGAGATGCATTTAAGTACAAGAGGAGAAGTACAAATGTATAGATTTATTTATTATTATCTATCAATATATGTAAAATTAATGAATGTCTTGTACTATTTATAAATTTTTTTTGTAGATTGTGCGCTCATACCTCACACTTACTTTTCGTGAGAAAAAAACATTATATGGAAGCATAAAATTCATAAATTGAAGAAGTGAAGAAAACAATCATAGATTCCTTAAAGGTCAATCTGAAAGGTGTTACTGTCCTTACTTTAGCAGTAGAGAATGAGGAGGATGACATACTGGGTGAGAAAATCTCCAACGAACCATATCAAAATTCTTTTTCTAGTGGATAGGAAAATAAAGATGATAATTTGTGTGAGGGTGTTGCATTCCTTGAAAAATCAATGATGGAAGTTTTTGCATTTATACGAGATTAGAAATTGAGGATAGCTCAAAAGAACAAAAAAATTAAAGATAGACCAATTTATATACTATTTGTGTAAAATAATTTAGTTGTAAGAATACTAAGCGAATGATCTTGTGGCAGTTCAGGAAGACTATACAATACCAACATTCGATATAGTTGGTGTTGCAGTTGGTAGATGATATCCGTTCATATGGAAATAATCAATGAAGATCTTGTTGCAGTTGATAAGTACTTCACAGAAGAAGATAATTACCAAGAGGAGGAAGAGATGGCAGAAAAATATAAAGAAAAAGAAGAGGAGAAACTAGAAGAGAGAGAAGAAGAAAAACAACAGAAGTTGAAAGATAACAATCAAGAATAAAATGAAGAGGCGAAGATCGAATAGAAGAAAGAAAAAGAAAAATAATAGGAGAAGCTCGAAGAGAACAAAGAACAAGAAAAAGAAGAGGAGAAGGTCAAAGAGAAGGAATAAAACAAGAAAAAGAAGAGGATCAGTCCAAAGAGAAGTTAGAAGAAGATAAATAATAAGAGAGAGATATTTGTTTTCAAGAGAAGGAATAGGAAGAACGATAATAGGAGAAGCTGGAAGAGAAGGTGGATCAAGGCTTGGCAGAAGAGGGAAAAGAAGGCAGTGATGAAAATTCTATGGATGTGATCAGTATTGTTATAGAGCTCAATGGTGATGAGTAAAGTATTTGTGATGTTGTTTTATTAATACAATTGGTTTTTGAAGTGGGTTTAAGACAACTGTTTTTTGCAATGGTTCGTCTTTTGTGTTGATGATAAGACAATTATTTTTTAGGATAATTACTTTTTCGTGGTTGAATATTAAGATAATTAGTTTTTGAAGGGGTTTTTACGACAATTGGTTTTTGAAATGTTTGTTTTTTTTGTGGTTGATGATAAATACACTTTGTTTTTGAAGTGATATTTAAGACAGTTGAATCATGTAAATGTTATTTTTATTTTGATAGATATTGTTGGCAGTTAACGACTTAAATTAAATATATAATGCATTTTCTTACCAATTCCAATGATAATTCATTTGATGAATAGATTATACTACTACATGAGTAAAAGATATAAGACTGTACTACTCCATCCCTGTTATAAATTTTCAAAAAGCAACAACTAATAACAAACCATACAATATTATTTTTAGGACTCTAGTTTTCATTATCTAATATAACCTTTTGTTTTAGATGATGCCTATCGTTTTTGGGGTCTTTTAACAATCCTTTAAAGTAATCCCCCTGATCTTCGGTCTCTTTGAATAAAATCAATAGACAAATCCTATTTTCTTCGATGTTTTGAAGCCTTTCTAATTTTAGATATTTGATGACGCCTTGAAAATTTGATGTCTCAAGTCTCGGACTCAATTTCGATGGGTTGCTCCTTGATGAATCATTTTCAATACACTTATGAATAAGTGCATGCACCAATTTCACAGTTAAAGAATTGTTGACATGAGTTTGTTTCAGTGTGTGACGTCCTCAACATAAGCAAATTACCACAACAACAAAAGTAGGACTTTTTTTGCATTGGATGTCTGAGATGTTTGAGATCATTCATTGATCATACAGATAGAAGATATTACGATCAATGATTATTATCTTATGAAGAGATTTCAGTTCAAATTTTAGATCGCCAACTTGGCAAGTCAAGGACAAAGGAGATAGGATCAGTCAAGGTTCTTTAGAGGAACCAATTTATTGAACAAGGTACTTGGGAAGTTGGAAAAATATGAAAAAGAGATATTTACATCTCATTGATACCACAGAAGTTCTGGATCAAGGTACTAATCCTCTTTTTTAATACTACATAATTTATATACTTGATGTGTTAGAATTGCTTGTTGGGCGTTTAAACTCAATAATTGATATTAAAACCTTAGCCTAGTAAGAGTAATCTCATTCAATGACCAAATTTTCCCAAGGGGAGATTTTGTAACATAATTGTCACGACCCACACCTATACACTAGAAGTTAAAGCGTTCTTAGGTCGCAATATGGTGTACCTGACCTCTTGGAGGTCTTGTACAATCCCTTTCGTATCATTCATCGCATATACATATATTAAAAGTAGTGTAGAATTAAAACTTTTCACAACATTCCAATAGTCTTTCAAAAACTCTTTCACATAAAATCCTATGGAAATACTAAGTCTCATGTATTCAAATATTAGACTCAAAATAGACTTGGGACACGGCCCGTAAAATCTATAATTTTGTTGTAACACCCCGTATCCAAAAAAGACCAAAAACCAGCTTTTCAGAAAAATTTGCAGGTGCAACAAAATGGGGCACCGACGGACCATTGACTAACCCACAATCCTTATTACACATTCGTCAATGGGGCCAGAAACCCCAAAAATCTCAACCCAGGAAAATTTGGTTAAGTCATGATTGTGGACAGACCTACGCTCCGTATCATACTACGGTCCGTAGTCGGTGACTGTCGATGGACACCTCATTCACCCACTCTATGACAAGAGCGATGGATGACCAGCACGGTCCGTAGGTGGACCCACAGTTCGTAGGTCTGACCGTAGGTGGGAAAAAGTACACAGTTAAGGGGGAAATGTAGCTGGATCAACTTCAAATGGTCATAACTCTTAACACAAAATGATTTAGGTGTCACATGTTCAGTTTTGAGCTATCTAGTATTTACAGAAATGCATACACAATCAGTTAACTACATAACTCAATGGGAGTAGCATAATACCGAGTTGTAATATGGTTCAGCATACCCAATAGTTAAAGAACTACTAGCCAAGTAGGTTGTAAGTCCTCTCTATGGGCAATAAGTTTAGTGATCACGCACGCATGTCTTTATACCTTTGGCAGTATATTGGGTATTCTCGATGGGGCGTATACATCGGATTCCACATTTAGCTCATGTGGTTTTATTATCCGTTATAAGTAGGTCCCACAGTTTAGTCAGACTCTCTTGCATTGACTATTTATCAGTATATTTAGTATTCAGTTTCAGCAAGTTATAAATTGGTCATTGCATCCAGTTAGCTCAGAAATCAGTATATCATGTTCACAATATTACACTTGCTTTTGTGCTTGTTCGGTTATGTTTTATTTCATCTTTATTGTATCTTAAATGCTTAGTACCTTTAAAAGACTGACGCATTTGTGCGCTACATCATCTCATGAAGTACATTCAGGTTCTCAACATCCAAATCACGCACTGATCAATTTCCCGATCTCGATTTAAGTAGATTCAGTGGTGAGTCCTCATTCTCCAAAGACAATAGTCATGAGTTTCTTTTTCAGTATTTTTGTCATTTATTTTATGTTTTTGCTACATTTAGCTGGGGTTTGTCCAAGTATCTCTAGTCCAGTAGAGGACATTTTTAAACATAGTTAGTTTCAGCTTATCGTTGAGTTAGTAGCTTCATTATATTAAACTTATCAGCCTTCATATTATATAAGTCTTAGCATATTGGTATTCCTTATCTTCTCATTATAAATTATGATTTATCTTCCGTATCAGTTTATTATCTTTAGTATTATCATGATCATGCCAGCAGGTTGACCTTGAGAATACTTGTGAACCTACGTTCCATGTCTGTGTCTTGGGGAAAGATCAAGGCGTGACAAAATATGGTATCAGAGCGTTAGGTTTAAGTGTCCTAGGATGTCTGAGAAGCCGCACTAAGTAGAATCATTTTCATGGGTTTGAAGTGCACCACATCTAATGAGAGGGAGGCTATGAAGTGTTTTATGAAAACTTCACTTTGTTATTACTCTTGTCGTGTGTAAGGTATGATCTAATTCCACTCTAACTTGACGTTCTATGTTTGATATCATGCCTCCTCGTAGAGCTAACACTAGCAATGCAAATGCAGCTTCTCCATTCCCAGATCAAGAAGTCTCCAATGTTGAGTTGAGGAATGTCATATAGATGTTGGCTCAAAGTATGACTAACCAAAAAAATTGGGTTCATGCTCCTGTGAATGAAAATAGTGGATCAGCAGCACCAACGGTTCGTGACTTTGTTAGGATGAATCCGCCTGAGTTCTTAGGATCACAGACTAATGAGTATCTTCTGAATTTCTTGGATGAGATTAAGAAGATATTTGAGGTAATGCAAGTCACTGTGAATGATAGGGTTGAGTTGACATCATGCTAGTTGAAGGATGTTTCTCATATCTGGTACACTAAGTGGAAGGAGAATAAGGGTGCAAATGCAGCTCCTATCACTTGGGATTGTTTTAGTTAGACTTTTCTCGACAGGTTTTTCCCAATAGAGTTGAGAGAGGCAAAGGATCAGATTTGGAGATAACTGCGTGTAGAAATGTTATGTTACTTGGAAATATGAACATCTTTAGGCCTATGACTCATGCTTAGCAGGGTGACGGTGATAATTTTAGGGAACATGCTAAGGAAAATAAGAAGTCTAGGACTGGAAACTATGACTATTATTAGCAGAAATTGGGTGGTGGAAATTGCTCACAGGGTCAGCAGAAGTTTTCAGCTCCAGGCTCTTAATCAACTAGTGTTCAATCCTCCAAGAACAGGTATGACCATAAGGATAGAGAACCAGACTCTAAGACTCGGGGAAGTGTTTCAGGCACCAAGACTTACCCCACATGCCCTAAGTGTGGTAAAAGCCATCTAGGAGAGTATCTTCTTGGAAAAGAAGGATGTTTTGGGTGCGGTCAACCTGGTTAGAGGTTCAGGGATTGACCTTCTAGACAGGGTGAAGGAGGCTGTAATGGTAGATCTCAGTCTACAACTTCAGCAGCACCAGCAAGTCGCCTGACTCAGTAGGGTAACTCATCTAGTACAGGTGACAGCCAGCGCCAAAACATGTAGTATTCCCTTCAGGCTCGCCAAGATCAAGAAGGTTCTCTTAATGTAGTCACTAGTACGTGACGATTATTTGACCTTGATGATTATGCATTGCTAGATCCAGGGGCTACCCTTTCTTTTGTAACTCCTTACATAGCAGTGCAATTCAGTGTCAGTCTAGAAACTCTCTTAGAACCTTTCGCAGTAACTACTCTAGTCGGTGACCTAATTGTAGCTAGACGGGTATACAGAAACTACCCTATCACAGTATCTCATAAAGTCACCTTAGTAAATCTTGTAGAGTTAGAAATGGTAGAGTTCGATGTCATTCGAATCATGTTTTGGTTAAATTCAGGTTATGCCTCAGTCGATTGTAGAACTAGGATTGTTCATTTTCAGTGTCCAGAGGAACCAATCTTAGAATGGAAGTATATTAGCTTAGTGCCTATGGGTCGATTCATTTCTTACCTAAAATCCCAAAAATTGATCTCCAATGGTTATATCTATCATCATGATCGGGTCAAGGATTCTAACTCATAAACCCCAACTCTTGAATAAGTTCCTGTAGTCAGTGAGTTTCAAGAAGTGTTTCCAGAAGATCTTCCTAGAGTTCAACAGGAAAGGTAAATCGACTCTGGAATTTATTTCATTCTAGATACCTAACCTATTTCTATTACTCCTTACAGAATGGCTCCACCAGAGCTTAAGGAATTAAAAGAGCATTTGAAAGACCTATTAGATAAGGGTTTAAGCAAACCTACTATTTCACCATGGAGTGCACCAGTGTTGTTCGTAAAGAAGAAAGATGGTTAATTCTCTCAGAATATGCATTGACTATAGTCAATTGAACAAGGTCACAATCAAGAATTATTATCCCATCCCCAAGATTGATGACTTGTTTGACCAACATTAGGGTGCTAGCAATTTCTCAATAATAGACCTCAGTTTGGGTTATCATCAGATTTGAGTCAGCAATAGTGACATTTCAAAAACATTCTTCAAAACTCAGTATGGTCATTATGATTTTGTAGTTATGTTGTTTGGACTAACAAATGCTCCTGTAGTTTTCATAGATTTGATGAAAAAGTGTTGAAAAAGTACTTGGACTTGTTCGTTATCGTCTTTATTGATGATATCCTTATTTACTCTAGGAGTGAGGAAGAACATGCAAGTCATTTGAGAGTTGTTCTGCAGACTCTCAACGATCGCCAGTTATTCGCTAAGTTTAGTAAATGTGAGTTCTAGTTGCAATCTGTTGCTTTTCTTTGTCACATTGTATCTAGAGAAGGGATTTGAGTGGATTCGCAGAAGATAGAAACAATGAAACAGTAGCCTAGACTAACCTCTACTATATATATCAGAAGTTTCTTAGTTCTAGCGGTTATTAGAGAAGGTTTGTGGAAGGATTTTCATCCATAGCCTCATCATTGACTAGGTTCACTCAGAAGATGATCAAGTTCCAATGGACAGATAATTGTGAGAAAAGCTTTGGAGAATTGAAAACTAGATTGACTATAGCTCCTATCTTAACTCTACTAGAGGGTTTGAATGGTTATGTGATCTATTGTGATGTATCCAAAGTTGGCCTTTGTTGTGTGTTGATGCAGCGAGATAAGGTTATAGCTTATGCTTCTAGACATCTTAAAGTGCATGAGAAGAACTATCTAACTCATGACCTCGGGCTTGCATTAGTTGTGTTTGCACTCTAGATCTGGAGACACTACTTGTATGGTGTTCATGTATATGTGTTTAGTTATCATAAGAGGCCTCAATATGTGTTCACCCAGAAAGAGTTGAATCTGTGCCAGAGGAGATGTCTTGAGTTCCTTAAGGATTATGATATGAGTGTGCATTATCATCCTGGTAAGGAAAATGTAGTAGTAGATGCTCTTAGTAGATTATCTATGGGTAGTGTAACCCATGTTGTGGAAGAAAGGAAGGAACTAGTGAAGGATGTTCCCAGGCTTGCTCGCTTGGGAGTTCACCTTATGATCATATTAGACAGTGGTGTAAAAGTTCATAATGGGGAAGAATCTTCTTTGGTAGTGGAGGTTAAGGAAAAGCAAGACAGGGATCCAATTTTGCTTGAACTTAAGGGTGCAGTCCATAAACATAGAGTGGAGGTTTCTCCCAAGGGGGAGATGGTGTACTTCACCACCAGGGTAGATTTTGTGTTCCTGATGTGGGCGAGTTGAGACAACATATTTTTGCAGAAGCCCATACTCCAGATATTCTATTCACCCATGTGCCACTAAGATGTACCGCGATCTACGGGAAGTCTATTGGTGAAATGGCATGAAGAGGGACATAGAAGATTTTATGAGAAGTGCCCGAATTTCAAGCAAATCAAGGTAGAAAATAAGAAACCAGGAGGTATGACTTAAGAAATCGACATTCCTACTTGGAAGTTGGAAGTTATAAATATGGATTTCATCACAGGGTTACCACGTACTCGCAGACAGCATGACTCCATTTGGGTTATAGTTGATAGGATGACTAAGTCTTCTCACTTTTTGGTGGTCAAGACTACATATTCTGCAGAGGACTATGCCAAGCTTTACCTTACTTAAATTTTGAGGTTACATGGGGTTCCTTTGTCTATCATCTCAGATAGAGGTCCTCAGTTTACCTCTCATTGCTTGAAGTCATTTCAAAAAGGTCTTGGTACTCAAGTTACCCTAAGTACAGCATTTCATCAACAGACGGATGGGCAGGCATAGCGTACAATTCAGAACATAGAGGATATGTTGAGAGCTTGTGTGATCTATTTTAAAGGTAGTTGGGATGATGACCTTCCTTTTATTGAGTTTTCCTACTATCATAGCTACCATTCTAGCATTTAGATGGCCTCTTATGAGGCTTTATATGGGCGTAGATGTAGTTCTCCTGTTGGTTGGTTTGAAGTAGGTGAAGCAGCTTTGATAGGATCAGATCCAGTCCTTTATGCTATAAAGAAAGTGAAACTCATTATAGATAGACGTAAGACAGCCCAAAGTTGTAAGAAATTTTATGCAAAAGTAAGGAGAAGGGAACTAGAGTTCGAAGTTGATGATTGGGTTTTTCTTAAAGTCTCACCTATGAAAGGGGTGATGAAATTTGGAAAGAAAAGGAAGCTAAGTCCTACATATGTAGGCCCTTATAAGCTCCTTAAAAGGGTTGGCAAGGTGGCATATGAGTTAGAGTAGCCAACATAATTAGCAGCAGTGCATCCGGTGCTCCACATCCCACTCTTGAAGAAATGCATGGGTGCTCTAGCCTCTATAGTGACATTAGAGAGTATAGCGGTGAAATATAATCTTTATTATGAGGATGTAACAGTTGAGATTCTTTACCATCATGTATAGAAGGTTGAGGAAAAAATAAGTCGCCATAGTCAAGGTTTTGTGGAGGAGTCAGTCCGTAGAGGGAGCTACTTGCGAAGCAGAAGCAGCCATGAAAGCCAAGTATCCTCACCTCTTTCCTTACGATTCCACTCCATCTTCAGGTAATAGTTACTCTTAAGTTTTCCAGTCATTCATCCATGAATTCAGTCTTAGAATCTTCTTCCCTCAGTTTGTACTTACATTTTAAGCGTATTTTCATGTTCTCGAAACTCAATTCAGTCAGAAAATCAGTTCTCAGTGTTTAGTAGTAGGGTTTGCATCTCTCTCCCTTTATTCCAACTAGTTTAGTCTTCATTCGAGGACGAATATTGTCAAGGGAGATATAATGTAATACCTTGTATCCAAAATAGACCAAAAACCAAATTTTCAAAAAAATCTGCAGCTGCAACCAACGGGGCCATCGACAGACCGTAGACTAAACCACGGTCCGTCCTGCGCATCCTTCAATGGGGTCAGAAACCCACAAAATTTTGGCTAAGTCATTATCGACAGGATCATTCACCCACTCTATGATAAGAGCCACGGATGACCAGCATGGTCCGTAGGTGGACACACGGTCTGTAGGTACGACCGTAGGTGGGAACTAGCAGACAGTTTAGGGGGAAAAGTAGTTGGGTCTACTTCAAATGGTCATAACTCTTAGATAAAAATGAATTGGGTTCCCTATAATCAATCCACAGAAAGATACTTGAATTAGCTTTCCATAGTCACAGACCTTGCTAAAATAAGACCTCTGGGTAAAAAATTATGCTCGTTTTAGTAAAGGCCTGTTGAATTGACCCAACCTACGGACCCAACGACGGACTGTCGATCAAAAGAAGGACCGTCTGTCTAGGCCGTCGTTTAGACCGACAGAAATCAACTTAGAGGTCTTTTGGTCTTTTCTCATTTCGTTTAAACACTGAGGTGCATCATTTTGACCCTAAATCGTCAGATTTTTGTTAGTTTAAGCCTAGAATCATAACAAAAACTTACCTAAGTCAACTCATTAACAAAAAATTAGAAAATTAGAAGCAAGAAAGGAGAAAAAGGTCAAGAACCCTAGTTCAAGAAGGCAGCAAGTTTCCAGTTATTCCACCCCCGAAATCTAAGTGTTTCTCCAAGATTTTCATTACCAGGCATGTGGGATTTCACTAGTGGGTTCCTTTCACCCATGGGGTCCCTAGTTTTAAGTCAGTTCTTGATTCTCTTATCATGATTAAACCTATGGTTCCTACAATTACAGCAGAACTTCATGATTTTGTCAAAATATATGTTCCAAATCAGTTTATCATATTATTACTCAGATTATCGCATGAATTTCAAAACCCTATATTTGCATTTCTTTAGTTCTTAAATTACACATGCTAGGTCAAATATTTCAGTTATGCAGTTATACATGCTTCAGTTTTTAATGCATCATTATCATATCAAATAATGCATTCTCGTATTACATGTCAGTTTTAAGATATCCAGTATTAATAGAAATTCATACATAATCAGTTAACTACATAAATCAATGGGAGTAGCATAATACCGAGTTGCACTAGGGTTCAGCGTACCCAATAGTCCCAGAACTACTAGCGAAATAGGTTGTAAGTCCCATGTGTAGGCAATCAGTTTAGTGATCAGGCCAGCATGCCTTTATTCCTGTGGAAGGGTATATTGAATCCTTTCAATGGGGAGTATACATCAGATTCACATTTAGCTCATTTGGTTTTATTACGGTTATTAGGAGCTCCAACAGTTCAGTCAGACTCTCTTGCATTGACCATTTATCAGTACATTCATTATTCAATTTTAGCATGTTTATAAATTAATCATTGCATCTAGTTAACTCAGAAATCAGTACATCATGTTCAGATTATTATACTTGTTTTTGTGCTTGTTCAGTTATGTTTTATTTCAGGTTTATTTTTTCCTACATGTTTAGTACCTTTCAAGTACCGATGCATATGTGCACTACATCTTCTCATGATATAGGTTCAGGTTCTCAGCATCTCGATCACGCATAGATCAATTTCCCGATCCCCTTTTCAGCAGATTCAGTGGTGAGTCCTCATTCTATAAGGACAATAGTCATGAGCTTCTTTTTCAGTCGTTTAGTTATTTAGTTTCAAATTTTGTTAGATTTAGCTGAAGCTTGTCCCAGTATATCCACTCCAGTAGAGGCTATTTTCAGACATAGTTAGTTTCAGCTTATTGTTGAGTTAGTAACTTCATTGTATTAAACTCATCAATATTCATATTATATAAGTTTTAGCATATGGGAATTCCCCATCTTTTCATTATAAATTATGATTTAGCTTCCGAAGTAGTTTATTATCTTTAGTATACTCATGATCATGTTAGCCGCTTAGCTTGTGATCACTTGTGGTCCTAGGTTCTGTGTTCGCGTCTCAGGGGTTAGCTCTGGGTGTGACAATAGTACAACTCAGTCTATTACAATACAACAAAATAATAAATCAAAGACATTTATCCCTCGACTCAAATAAAGTAATACTTCAATTTGCTCTAACGATCCTATAATCAAAGCTTCGCTCCCAAAACCACCTTTATCTATGAATCACTTTAGACATAGATAAAAGCATAGAATTAGTACAAACACATGTACTAAGTGTGACATATTGCATAAAAATCATGATGATGGACATTTAATGAAAATGTGCTCTTTTTTATTAAAACATCATAGTATAAGGATAAGAACAAAATTTAACACCTTATAAACACATAAAATAACACATAAACATCTTATCACTTTTTAATGACCTTACAGTGAACTAGGTCACGGTTATAGTGAATTATTTCACTGCTATAGTGAAGTTCCTCAACTTCACCATGACCCTTTTCTAGCATGCAATGTTCTCACTAAAATCTATCCTAAGACTAACTTAAGTAAGATAAAGAGAGACCGCCCTTACACCCTCTCTAGGCACACCTAAATGATCCTTAAGACCACTTATAATGATATATGCACACTTACAATACACCGAAACACATAAACATGAGATTCTCCTACCAAAAGTGATTCTAAGGTTCACTTGAGTGAGTTATGAAGCAACCGCCCATACAATCCCTTCACACACAATTAAGAGATCCGTTAGAGTACCTAGGATAAGATCATTCTCACTTCATACAGTAACATACATAAAATAAGACATTCTCCTCCCAAAGGTTATCAAAAGACTTACTTCAGTAAATCAAGAAGATAATATCCATACTTTAACTCTTCAAGATTACCTAAGTAATCCTTAACACTACCTATGTTTGGACCATGTCTACTTAATCAATCAACTTTCCTAACTAGAGTTATTCTTAAGACTTATATAGGAAAGATATGAGGTGATCATTCCTATGCCCCCTTCACACCTTAACTACACAACCCTTAACTACTCTGGATAAGTACTTATTCATTTAACATGCTTCCTAACATAAGTAACTACTTTGGTAAGTTCATTTAAGAGACATTCATCACATAAGGACATTAAAGTAATGGTCTTGAAGAAGGCCTAGGGACTCTCACCAACATCTTCACAACCTATTGTACAATGTCTATATGGAGTCCAATACCACCACCTAAACTTCATATAACTTCTCCAATAGTATTAGGTTCCCCATATGATGAGAATAAGCAATAACCGACATACACCATGGTATCAAATTATGGAATGCAGAGTTGTAACCTATTAATATGGAGGGTGTTTTTTGGACATATCCTATGTAGGAACATGGTTAGGGAATATGAAGGGTTTCTTTGCACTTTAGACTCATTATTAACTAGAGATACTTCACTTACAAAACTCACTCAGTGCTAGAATTTTTTCTCATAGAATAAGTCACATTAAGGATCACGTGAAGAGGTTCCATATCTAGTTCATGACCCAATCACATTCACCCTACCAATGAGGTCAACTATGGCTGCCTTTCAATGGCGAAGAGGATAGATTAGTGACATTCCTAAGGATAATTTCATGTCATTCCATCAAACAAACCTTAAGTCAACCATTCATACAAGAATGATACCATTACAAATTTTGACTTTAAGGATCATAGCCTTACCACTAGGTTGAAGGTTCCACATAAAGGACCTGCTTAGCAAAATACAAGGTCTCGTGTTATTCATACATACAAGACTAAGAGGATTTAGCATCCTAAGTGAAGAAATCTCATATTCACATTGATATATGTATCAAGTAAGGGACACAAGTCTACCACAGAAGATATACAAATACTTCACTTTACCGAATATAGCATATTATTCTAGAAGCACATAGGAATAAGGATTATCATAAATATTTCACCCTATACACTAATATAATATCATAAATATAACCATCATATACTCACATAGTCAAGTAGGATAATAATGCATCAACTCTAAGACTACACACATAAAGACATAGTGATAGTCTAACATTATAACATAACAACATCAATAGAAAAACACACACTTTCACATTACTCACATTTAGATAGATATGATCATAATTCATATAAATCAACTACACAATTTATCATACTACATCAAGTAGTGCCAAGTAGGCAATGATCATCATAATACATAAAGTAACGTTGTTAAAGCCATATCATTCACAAGTAAAGCACATAGCACCGCCACCATAAATGGACCATACCAATCACAACATAATTCCAGATCTACATTTCATAAAATAAAAGAGAATTAGGGAAGTGATCCACCTATCTATTCTCACCACTTCAATAGGTAGATCATCCAATTCAATAACAAAAGGCCCTTACTCATGGTCATGATCATCAATTTAATACAAAAACTATGACACTCAATGAATATAGGTCAATTCAATGAAGATTTATCAATCGAAGACAGCCTATACATCAATTGAATACAATTATTACATCATTTACTAGCCCATAGAAAACTACACTTGAATCGATAAGCATTAAGACAATATCAAGTCAACCACAAAGTAGTCAAAAAAACTAGGGTTCATGAATTAAATGGGTTTATAGGTTAATTGTGTTAAAATCATCTAATTAACAAAAATTCAATCAATATAAAATGATTTAAAACCTTTAATGCAATAACCGATGGATAGATCATAAAATTAGACAAGTTCTTCTTTAAAAAACTTTAGAAATTTGAATTTTGGGCTCATTGATGAAGAGAGTAACAAGGATCAAAAACCAAACCTCAAAGAAGCTAAAACAAAAAATTCATGAAGAATAACAATAAATCTTTAATCCAATATCTTCCTTAAGTTTTGGCTTCATTGGAATTCTAGAGAACTCTTTAGAGATTTTGGGGTTTTGATTTAGAAGAACAAATTTAATCTAGGAAATTAGGACTTATAAACCCTCTTAAGATAACTAGAATACCTTTAGGGAACCTCCAAAACTATTATTTTGACGTGTGGTGAATTTACCAATTCACCCTTACATTTAACAATAAACCTACACAGGTGACACAGAACATCGACGCCTGCCCATCGACGGACCGTTTGTCCATAAATGGACCGTCCTAGATGGACGTCATTTGGTTCAGAAACTAGAATTTGGGATCTTAAGATCCCTAAGAAAAGTCCTGACCAACGTCAACCAACGACGGGGCGTCAACCATTCTACTGGCCGTCGATTGCCTTAGTCGATTGGGGCTGGTCTTGACAGCCTTTTTCCTCAAATAAAGGGTCCTTCCTCAAGGACCCATGGTTGGTCCTTGGAGATGTTTTCCCAGACGTTTTAAACTCAAATATGATGGTTTACAATTTTAGGACCTCTCACATCAGTTTAATCAAATACAAAAACGTAAAATTCAATTTAACATGCTAAGACACACAAGGTCATTTCAAGGCAAACCTTTCGAACGTCATGGACGTTTGACCTCCAAACTTATGAAACTTGACACACTGCCTATAAAAATTACAATAACTCTTACAAGGACCTCATAATATCATAACACACTTACAAACACATAAAACACATACTTAAGCATATAGGTGACTGTTCATCGAACGTCTTGGTCTTCCCTTTATATTTCACTTCCAATTCACCTAATACATTAGACACTGCCTCATTACCACATTATAAACCATTTTAGGATCTTAAAAAGTCATGAAAACCATGTTAGGTTCTAGCTTCACCTAAGTAGTTGTAGAGGTATTACATTTTCCCCCACTTGGACAACATTCGTTGTCGAATAACACTTACCACTCTCCGAACACTTCCAAGAATAGAGATTCAACTAGCATCTCGTAAGCATTACCACATAAAACTTATAAAATACAAACATGTAGAAGTAACATCAATTTCACAAAATCAAGAGATTCACAACACAACAAGAAACTAGCATAAATTCGACAACTCATCAAGCCATAAAACACACAGAAGGGAAAATCTATCGTCCTATAGACTCTCACCCATTGATGTGTCACGACTCACACCGATGGTCAAGACTCTACTAGACGTGACTTTGTGAGACTTTTGGATTCCAAAGACCACTTTCATAATCTATTGTCTCATACCACGTTTGTCATGACCCACACCTATACCCTAGAATTTAGGCCATTCTTAGTTCGCAACATGGCGTACTTGACCTTACAGAGGTCTTGTACAATCCATTTTGTATCGTTTATCGCATATACATATATGAAAGGTAGTGCAAAATAAAACTTTTCACAACATTTGAATAGTCTCTCAAAAACTCTTTTGTATAAAATCCATAGGAAATACTAACTCTCATGCCATCAAATGTTAGACTCAAAATAGACTTGGGACAGGGCTCGTACAATCGACAATACAGTACTACTAAATCTACTACAATACTTCAAAAAAAAACAAAGATATTTATTCCCTCGAGTCAAATGAGGTCATACTTCAACTTTCTTGAAAGATCCTATAATCCAAGTTTCTCTCCGAAAAGCACCTTCAACTATGAATCACCTTATAGATATAAAAAAGCATGGAATTAGTACAAACATATGTATTAAGTATGGCATAATGCATTAAAATCATGATAACAGACATTTAATGGAAATATTCTCTTTTTGATCAAAACATCATAGTATAAGCAGAAGAACAAAATATAACACCTTAAAAACACATAGATAACATATAAATATTTATCACCTTTTAATGACCTTATAGTGAACTAGGTCACTGTTATAGTGAATTTCCTCAACTTCATCATGACTCTTTTCTAGCATGCAATCTTCTTACTAAAAGCTATCATAAGACTCACTTAAGTAAGACATAGAGATACTTCCCATACACCCTCTCTAGGCACACCTAAATGATCCTTAAGACCACCTATAGTGAGACACACACACTTACAATACACCAAAACACATAAACATGAGATTCTCCTACAAAAGGTGATTCTAAGGTTCACTTGAATGAGTTGTGAAGTGATGACCCATACAATCCCTTCACAAACATTTAATAGATACTTTAGAGTACCTAGGATAAGATCACTCTAACTTCATACAATAACGTACATATAATAAGACATTCTTCTCTCAAAGGTTATCCAAAGAATTACACAATTAAATCAAGAAGTCAATATCCATACTTGACCTCTTAAAGATTACCTAATAATCCTTAAGACTACCTAAGTTTGGATAATGTCTACTTAATCAAAAAACTTAGCAATCTAGACTCATTCTTAAGACTTATCTAGGTAAGATATGGAGTGAACATTCCTATGCCCCCTTCCCACCTTAACTAGAAACCATTAACTACTCTAGATAAGTACTTATTCATTTAACATGCTTCCTAACTTAAGTAATTACTTCTGTTAGTTCATTTAAGACATTCATCACATAAGGACATTTAAGTAATGGTCTTGGAGAAAACCTAGGGACTTTCACCAACATCTTCAAAGCCTATTATGCAATGACTAGATAGTGTCCCTTACCACAACCTAAACTTCATAGAACTTCTCCAATGCTAGTAGGTATCCCATATATGGTAATAGGCAATAACAGAGATAAACCATAGTAGCAAAGCATGGAATCCGTAGTTGTAACCTACTTCTATGGAGGGTGTTCTAATTACCAATGGTAGAACTTGGACACTTCTCATGTAGACACATGGTTAAGGAATATGAAGGGATTCTTTGCACTCTAGCCTCATTCTTAACTAGATATACTTTCCTTACCATACTCAGGTGCTAGACTTTGTTCTCATAGAGTAATTCACATTAAGGATCACATGAAGAGGTTCCATATTTAGTTCTTAACCCAATCACATTCACCTTACCAAAGAGGACACCTGGGGATGCCTTTCAATGGAGAAGAGGACAGCTTAATGACTTTCCTAAGTATGATCTCATTTTGTTCCATCCAACAAACCTTAACTCCACCATTTATACAAGAAGGATACCATTACGACTTTCAACTTCAATGATCATAACCTTACCACTAGGTTGAAGGTTCCACATAAAGGAACTTCATAGCAACATTCAAGGTCTCACGTAATTCATACATACAATACTAAGAGGCTTTAGCATCCTAAGTCAAGAAATCTCATATTAAAATTAATACATGTATCATGTAAAGGACACAAGTCTTCCATACAAGACACACAAATACTTCACTTTACAATATATAGTATATCATTCTCGAAGCACATAGTAATAATCATTATCATCTATAAGTAACCATATATATTACTACAACATCATCAATATAACCATCATACACTCATATAATCAAGTAGGAAAAACCATGCATCAACTCTAAGACTACACACATAAGTACATAGTAATAGTCTAACATGATCACATAACAACATCAATAGAAAAACATATACTTTCACATTACTCACATGTAGATATATATCATCATAACTCATATAAATCAACTACATAATTCATGATAATACATCAGGTAGTGTTGACAAGGTCATGATCACCATATTACATAAAGTAACGCCGACAAGGCCACATCATTCATAAGTAAGCACTTAGCAACGCCACCATAAGTGGATTATACCAATCATAACATAATTCAAGAGCTACATTACATAAAATAAAGAGAATTAGGGAAGTGTACCACCATTCCATTCTCACCCTTCAATACATATCTAAATTATCTAATTCAATACCAAAACGTTATTACCCATGTCCATGATCACGAATTCAATAAAAAAAACCATAATACTCAATGAATCTAGGTCAATTTAATATAAATTTATCAATCTAAGACATCATATACATCAATTGAATATAATTGTTACATTATTCAATAGCTCATACAAAACTACACTAGAATTCATAAGCATTAAGACAATATCAAGTGAACAACGAAGAAGTCAAAAACTAGGGTTCTTGAATTACATGGGTTAATAGGTTAATTCTGTTGAAATCATCTGATCAAAAATAATTCAATCAATATACAATGATTTAAAACATTTAATGCAAGAAGACATGGATATATCATAAAATTGGACAAGTTCATCTTTACAAAACTTCAGAAATATCTTTGAATTTTGGGATCCTCAATGAAGAGAGTTTCAAGGATCAAAAATCATACCTCAATGAATCTAAATGAATAAATTAATGAAAAATCACCAATCAAATCTTTAATCCAAGATCTTCCTTGAGTTTTTGTTTCAAGGAATTTTAGAGAATAGTTTAACGATTTTGGGATTTTGATTTTGAAAAATGAATTCATCTAGGAAATTAAGAGTTATAAACCCTCATAATATACCTAAAATACCCTTAGGAAACCACCCAAACTCTTATTTAGATGTGGGGAAAATTTACCAATTCATCCTTACATTTTTACAGTATAGCTGCGCAAGTAACACAGACCATCGACGCCTGCCTATTGACGGACCATTTGTCCACAAATGGACTATCCTGGATGGTCGTTGTTTGGTTCAGAGACTATCCTGTGGGATATTAATCTCCCTATTAAATGTCTTGACAAACGACAAGGAACAACGGGGCGTCGGCCAGCCAAGTGGCTGTCGATTGCCTCAGTCGATTGGGATTGGTCTTGACAGCATTTGTCCTCAAATGGAGGTTCCTTCCTTAAGGACCCTTGGTTGGTCCTTGGGGATGTTTTACCAGACGTTTCTAACTAGAATATGATTGTATACGAGTTTAGGACCTCTCACATCAATTTCATCAAAAATGAACATAAAAAACTTGACGAAATATGCTAAGACACATAAGGCTTATATATACTGCCTATTATGTATACTGATGGGGAATTGTTGATGAGTGATCCATGGGGATCAAGGTCTGAAGGTTTGAATGATATTAGCCTATGTTCTTCTATCTTCTATACATTGTTAAAGTAGTGTATTCAAGGTGATCTCGATTCTATGGCAATTGAAGTAGGATTTTGTTTGGGTTATTTTATATTTAGCTACTGCCCTATAATTGTATTGTTGATGAAAAAGGAGTACGTATCATTGATGATCAATGAAATGGAGATTTTGTAAGATTTCTCTACTTTGATATAGAATTGTTAGATGATTGGACGTGTATGGCAGTGTGAGGTATAGTCCATATGGTGACGGTGTTTACTTTATTGACAATACATATGTGATGTGATTATGTCCTTGAAGGAAATTCTCTTATGAATGTGTGGTTATGATGATCACACTATGTGAAGCTTATGCCTAGCTAGTTTCTATGCTAGTTTATAATCTAGTCTGTATGGATAATGTTATGAGCATGTGAATGACTAGGTTAGGGTTATGTATAGGTGCTGCCATTGATGAATTAATGAATATTGATGACCCCTACCTATGTACCCCTATATGAATGTGTGGATAGCTAAGGTTAGGTGTCTTGAATGTAATATAAAGTTGTCTTTTCTCCTACATTAGTATGTGGTGTGTGGTTTATACTTTAATGTGAATAGTGGTCTTAGAAGATTGGTTTCCTCAAGATGATGTTGATAGCAATTATGTGATTATGTTGACCAATGCACACACACATGCACACCGTATGCATGCTTACAAAGTAGTATAGGTTCTTTCTCATGAAAGGGTATTTTAATATGCACTTGTGTCTACTACTATGCATGTAACCATATGCCTATGAAGCATCTTTTGTATACATTAACTAGGATGACTTGATAGGTGTACTAGTATGGGCAAGGGTATGGGACCTTGTCTATGAATTGAACATGTGTGCCTTGAAAAGATAGTTCCTAGTTTTTGCTATTAATGTACATGAATGTGAATGTATGAATATTTTATGAAATGTCCTATATGATATGTTTTCGAGTATATGGTATGATGAAGTATGATTATACCTAGTGTATAAATGTGTTTTTATATGAAAGGATTGATCATATAGTTACACTTGTACACTTATGCATAAATGAAATGAAGTATGAACATGTGTTGTCTAAGAGTGTTTATGTGAAAGTCTTGCTCACATATATGTATACACACCGATACATGTATGATGATCTAGTCAATAGAGAGTCTCTTGAAAGATGTTCTCAAGCATACCCTAAACTATATGGTGATTGAATATACTCAGTCCGTGTGAAAGGTTTTCTCACATGACTCAGGTTGATGAACTCTAATATATGACCTATGAGCTAAGAATATGAGGAGTCAATCTCCTAAATCCTATGTTTAGAAAGTAATGTTAATAAAGACTTGCAATTAAGGGAACTTAGCTTAGCACCGAGTGAAATTAGATTAGGGGTGCCCCTTCCCAATGTGGGAAAGCTTGCTCACCATAGTCCTCACGAGGTGGATAACTACAATGCCCCATTTGTCATAAAGAATGTTTCCATATATGCCTCCAAGGTCCATAAACTATGCTTGCCCCGTAGGAACTAGCAAGTGATATCACCTAATAAAGTATCATGATGTTAATGGTCTACTTTGGCAAAGTGGAGCACCTTTTCTTGGTGTAAGGCTCTACAACAACAAATTCCATATTTAGATCTCATGGTCTTGGTGTCGGTCAAGGATATAGTTTCCTAAATTAAAATGGCCAATGGAAGTAAAGCTAGGACTATAACTAGGATAATCAAAGAGAAGTTGCTTTGTGTAGGTGAGGGTATGGGACTTCACCTATGCATTGCACAAGTAGCTCTTGAAGGGAGTTCTTGGAAGGTGTTCTAAAGTATATAATTCTGCTTATGTCCTTATGCATTACATTATAGTGTTGTCTACTTGTTGTGATGAAATATTTGGTAAAAGTCCAAATCAGTCTATATGATGTGGTCTTATCTTATATGCATAATGTTGGTCTCAAAGACATTATGATGAAGGTCTTGCTTGACATTAAGGAGGTTGTCTATGCTTGTCTTGTTGATGTATGAAGTGCATGCTAAGGTTTGTAGTATCCTTGCAGGTTTACTTAGTATATGTGAGGTTATGATACTTCACATATACATTACACAAGTATGCTTAGAATGGGATCATGAGTAGGGTACTATAAGGTCTTTGTGGACTGAAGTCCAAATATTTTAATGTTGACTAATGTCTTATTATGATGATGATTATAAATCTTGACTTGTATTTGGTCTTGTAATGAGTTCTTTTATGTGGTTCATAAAGTATGTTGTGTCAAATGCGAAGTGTGTATTTTGTAATATGAAATAGTTCTATGAATGCATGTATTGGGTTGTTGAAGGTTGTATGCATGATTTCCTTGTGGCCCTAAGGTGATACTTGAGTATGGACAGTGTAAGCGGATATTGTCTATACTATACATTTCACCAGACATCACTGATATGGAAGGTTAAGGAATTAAGAAGGAAAAGAAGTTACTGTGAAGGGAAAGGTATTTACTGTAAGGGGAATGGTACTTACTGTAAAGTGGCTACAAATGTGTCTTAAATTCATCGTATGGTTTTATGTAATATTGTTACTATTATATATGCCTAAATGAAGTATGTTAATTGTATGATGCTTAATGTATCAAGTTTTCACAAAAAAACATAACACATGTTTTAAAAGTAAAATGTCCCTTCTTAATGCATATTTTTACATGGTTGTCATACTTAGTGCACTTTTGTAGTAACATCATTCTTCTTTACCTTTTTACAGAAAGTGTAGGTTTGAATGTTTAAAGGATGTCTTTATGGTGAGGAGTTTGATATGTGATTCTCAAGCTCAAGGAAAGGAATCCTGTAAGTCCAAGGATTTCCTAAGACAAGTCTTACTGTAAAGTCTTGTAATAGTATACTTGTGGTTTATGTTACAAGGTTCATGTCCATAATGTACTCTAATGATGTTGAGTCTAAGATGGAAAAGAGAATTAGAGTCTTAAAATATGTATTATGATAGTATATAAATATGCATAATGGAAGTGATGTTCTAGCATATGATGTTCTATGAAAGTTATAAATTTTCCACAAAATTTACCTATGAAAATTCGATAAATGATAATTATGGGTTTGTATAACACCCCCAAGAGGTCAAGTACGCCATGTTACTTCTAGAAGGTGCTCCCGTGTCATGACATATTCAACACAAATAGAGATATTAAAGAATTATGAAAGATAGGAACGGGAATTTGAACAAATATGGAAATGAGTTGGACATATTTTCTTTGTGTAGAATCCAAACAATAAAAACGAAAAGACGAACAAATAATAAAGAAATAAATTAAAGAAATATGCAGAAAATAGGGAAAATAAAAGTAGAAAAATTTAGTGGCATGGTAGTTACCAAATGGAAAACAAAGCACAAGACAAGTTGGATGTATTACTTGGTCAAATGTTGGTACACATTTGAGCTACCTTTAAATTTTTTTCAAAAGTATCAACTACCAAGTGGAAAAATAAATAGAAAATGTTGATTTTCATCTTCAGAGAATGGCTATGAGTAAAATGAGGAATTTGTTGCCAAAACAGAAGTGAGAGGAGTAAAAACAAAATAATCCATATATTTCTTGGAGTTCTTCTTGTACTACTTTTTGTAGATATCTGATGTTGAAATTATTTTAGTTTATGCTTTTATTTAAATAGTTAAATTATTATTCTTGAATATTTCTTATATTTGATTATTTAATTGAGAAGACAATTTTTATTAGTAGTACAATTTCTATTATGAATTAACTTGGAAAAATGATTGCACTTCGCGGATTAATTTCTTTAATTAAATTACTCATGATCATAAGCTAATATTCTTATTTTCGAGTGACTATTCTGATTTGTTAATAATATATCATTCCTTTATATCCATTTATATTTTCATATACATGTTTTAACATTTTATTCATCTTTGTGACTTATTTCCTTTTATACTAAGTCTGCATAATACAAAGTGTATGCATCTTTGTTTTTGTTTACATAATAATATATTGAATGTGTATTTTCTAAATGAGCAAGAAAATGAAAATTCAGAGGAGAGTCTCAATGACACACCACCTCAATCCCGTGTTGAAATGCCAACTTCTGAGCTTTGGCATCTTTGGACAGGGACCTTTACCAATTTGAACAATATAGAATTATATTTGAAGTTTCTTTTTCTATTTCATCAAAAACTATCTGAAAGTTGTTATATTATGACCTGAGAGTTAATGGTCAAAAACACATATGAATTAATGATTTTTTCTCTATCTAAACTATCACCATTTGTATATTAGATCAACTCTAGGGCTTTTTTTCTCACCCAGTGTCTAGAGTCTATATTGGGCTCCAACTAAATATGATGAGTGTACAAATTTACTGTCAAAAGGTATGCAGGGAAGAAGAGAACAATTGAAGGAAATAACAAAGTTGTATCATTTTTATTAGGTAAAAGTAGACAAAGGCCGAATAATGAATTTAACAACTGTGACTTCTTAGATATATGCATAGTATGAGTCTTTTTTTATTCCTGAGTAAATCTTATATTGGATACCATGTAAAATATTGCATTTATATGTGTAAAAGAGTCGATAACCATAAATTTATTTACAAAAGCACACTTACTTTTTCCTATTGAAAGAACAAATATTTCTATTTCTCAGTGTACGGCATAAACATGCTTACATCAATAGCCTAAGACTGAATTTTCTTGTCATATACAATGAGACTATAGATAATAGATTCGCTTCAACATTTCAACATCTCATAAATTTGAGGTTTCACATGCACACATTCAATTTCACTTTCTTTGTCTACTAAAATATTTGATGAACTAATTTTTGCAAACACAATGCATACCTTAAATTGCAACCCCCTTTATTTGAATTTAAATACGCATAAACTTCACAACGCGACCTGCAACCTGAACATGTCTTCAATACGAAAATCAGCTCTAACATACTGATGTGTTGTTAGTACCTATTGAAAGGAGGAACTGAAATTTCATTTTGTATTAAAACCACTATCATGTAGACTATAAAAATTATCATGCTTCTCATCTGAAGGTTATACAAAGTTATTCAGTAGTCTTAAACAAACTTGTATGCCTTTGTACCAAGTAAAGGTGCTAATATTTAAGTTTCATATGCTACTTATTCAGATCTCATACATACAAATCTAGTGATTGAGGTTTAAGGTTCACAATATATATAACTAAAAGATTAATCTATTTAACTTATACTTGGATTGACAATGAAGGTTACTATTTGACAGTGCATCAAGACCTGCTATACTGACAGTGCTTTATACTTCTATAGCAACAAATTTTAAGTATCCGATAATAATACATCAATAAAATCTTTTACATCAATTATTATATTATTAATATGAAATGTATTATGATAATTTGACATGTTATAATAATGAAATCCAGAAAAATAGGAGTGTCCTTTATAGACGAAAACTCAAAGAGTACTTAATGAGTCATGTATTGTTATTTAGACCAAAAAAAACACTTAATGGAAACACTTTAGATGTGAAAACGAACATAAAGGTAAACAAAAGTCAAGAAAATTGATCAAACTATCTTTTAATTATATCTTGTTATAATTAAGACTAAATTAAGCTTATATGTATGACTTCCTAGTGAAGTGGTATAAAAGACAATAACAATAACATGTCTAGTGTAACCATACAATTTGGGTAGGGTTAGGTTGGTGTGCGCGCAGTCTAAACCGTACATTGTGAAGGTAGAAAACTTGTTTCTGATAGGCCCTCTTCTCAAGTAAAATTTAATTTTCAGGTTTAATACAAAGCACTATCATAAAGTGAAAATATACTAACCAATAATAAACAATAAAAGAAAAAATTTATATTGCAACTTGAACCTCATACTTCATCTAAAGATCATTAAAAATAGAGATGTTTTTTTCCATTTTAACTATGTGTAGACTTGTAGAAAACTTATGTAGTACCTAAAAATATTTAGGCATTCATATTGGAAGTAGCATTACTTCCTGTAAAAGTCTATTTTCTTCATTTAATCATGCAACATAGTTTAATCTACTCCTTGATTAGTATCCAACATTTCCTTTTCAAGAGAAGCAACTATTCTTCAAAAATGTATTTTCCTTTTTTCTTTATGCAATGTTGTGGGGTAACTAATTTAATCGATAACCATTAAAATTACGCACAACACAATAATGTTAGATTTAATACCTGCACATAAGTTTATGATAGGGTGGAATTATGGATCTTCAACCAATGATTTAGTAGTGGAAGTTTATAGAAACCATCTGAATCCTTCTTAGGATCTTCCTTATAGTTCATGGCGTCATTTCGACAGGCAGTCATGAAGACTTTCTTTTACTAAAGGTGAAATGTAAAAGAGTTTCCTGCATAAACTAATCTAGAACAAAATTTGAGGTTGACAGACCAAGCTTGAACAGTTGCACCAACTTAAAGTTAGTGAAATAACAAACTTGGGATGGAAGTAGGAAAGACTTTCAAAGGGCAAAGCCCATATCAGAATTAAAATACATTTACTAATTGAGAACTAATATACAAGTTGAATGCAAATTTGTTGTGTAATAATCAAGGTATTAACATCTAGAATTCTTTAATTAGCATTTTTATAAGAGAGCTTGATAGTTTTAATCCTTTTTAGTGGGTCCATTGGGCATAGGTAGCCGTCATCATAAGCATGAACTTGTTGAAGTTGTTAATCATCTTTTCCATTATGTTGTAATTTGGAGCCAAAGCTAACATAACAAACAATGAATTCTTTTACGCTATTATAGTTTTGTGTTTTTATTGCATTGGACATGGGATCAAAAGCCTTAAGATTTTGGCATGAAACTATATTGAATGATCACAATTATTTAAGGTAATTTCATGCATTTTTATCAATAGATATATATTTGAATTAGGGGACCGAATTGTTATGAAAGTTGTTATTGAGCGAAGATATTAAGTAATTGAAGTTAAAGGGTCTAAAATAAGTGCCCACCTAAATCTCGATCACATTATTGCAAGCCAAAAGTTTATTTGGAAGACATCTAGAAAAAAGAAGTGTTGAGATAATACCTTTTGAGTGAATTTTGAAGCAATTCCAAGAAGTCGTCAGCAGTGTTGCCTCTAGAGGAGTCGTTGGCAATGGATAGGCCTCATCTAGGTGACTAATGAACGTTATTGGATTCAAGGGTGAGTCAGTTCTTTTAGTCTGCTATGAATCTTTGTTGTTTAATTCCACTATTTTCAAACATTTGTTTAATGTGATTGTTTAGTTTCAGGGTTGTACCCCTTGTGCTTAGACTATTCTTCAGTAGAGGTTTTTATGATCTTCCGGTTCCAGGAGTTGTTCTTATGCATTAGTTTGGTTAGTTATTTGTATAAACCTTTGGTGTTTGTGGGAACTCCATATTTCTTTTTCTCATTTAAACATGCTTCTGTGTCTTTAAATGACTACTTTTCATTAATTTTGTCAAGTTGGGTTGAAGTAACGGTTCTCCCGTTGTAGGATTAGTATGGGTGTCAATCATCATCGTGAAGTTGTAATAAGAGTCCTAGGTTCATTGATCTCGTTATACAAAAATGAGTCTAGCAGAATCTTGTGGAACAGTACGAAGATGTCCATACTTTTCTTCGAGAGACAATATGACATTAAGAGAAACTCACTTCTTTCTACTCCATCATGCTATGACTTGAATCCAATTGTATCTAGATAATACAAATTAGTATCTTTTTTCCTTCACTCAATGGTTCGAACAGAGATCAAATAGGTAAGACCATCACTAGCAAGAGTGGATGTGTATAGACTAGCGTCAGTTGAATAGGGTCACCATTTGGAAAAAGTATTCACTGCCTCAGATAGATGATTTTTTACCACTTGCAGGGTTCATCAGTTTTCTCTAAGATTGATCTAAAATGTGGCTATCCCTAGTTAAAGATTATACCTGAGGAGATGTGACGAGTACTAAACGTATATATTTTTAATCCATTGTGTGTCAAATAATAGTATAGAAAGATGCCGAACCCACAATGATAGGTTTGTCTATCCTACCGACGTTTCTTGTTTTAATTAATATTTAAGAAAATCAAGAATGGTTGAATGGTCAATCAATTAACTAAAATACAAAAAGTAGAGAAAATGCCTTAGTTTTCACAAAATATTAAAAGGTGTTGGAGATCTTGACATAACTCAATATTTCTATATAAAATAAATAATATATTCCTAAATTTGTATTTCTCATGAAGGTATAAATATCTCTAACGATTATATTTATATATTATTACTGAATGAACAATTAAATACACTCCTCTAGCTTATACGATTTAAATTTCAAGATAGTAATATTGAAGAACAAGAAATGTGTACTTGAACTAAAACATATAATTCCAAGTAATTAAGTTTATTTCGATTACCTTACTTGTTATAACTAATTATTACACTATTCGCCTCTCTTGATAACAAATAATTGTACATTTAATTAAACCTTTAAATAGATAGAATTCACCAAAATAGTAATACTCCAATTAGTAGTACTACTTCTTCTGCCTCTCTCGACTACAAAAATAGCAATGTGTTAATACGTAGGAAAAAATGGATAGGTCAATAAACAAAATAACATCTAACTATAAAATAAATGAAAATGAAATCGATAGCGTAAGATCACACGCGTAAAATTTAAAAATAATACTACAATTACATAGAAATATCAAGATCTATCAATATTCAACACACAAAAAAAATTATTTCATAATAGAAATGATACTATTAATGAAAATTCTCTTCTCCATTAAATAAGAAAATAGAAGAAATATTCAAGAAGAATAATTTCACTATCTAATTAATAGTAGTAACTAAAAACATATTCTAACATTCAATAACTAAAAGAGTAGTACAAGAAGAATTTAGAGAAATATATGAATTGTTTTGTCTTTTACCCCTCTCTCTTTTGCTTTAGCAACATATTCCTCATTTTATTTTCAGTTATTCTCTGAATATTCAAAATCACCATTTTCACATAATTTTTTCATTTGGTAGTTGATACTTTTTACAAAATTAAAATGGTAGGTCAAATGTATACCAATATTTGACCAACTTTTCCATCTAACTTGTCTTGTGTTTTGTTTTTCATTTTGGTGGCTACCACGCTATTATAATTTTCAACTTTTATTTTTCATATTTACTGCATATTTCTTTCATTTCTTTATTTCTTTATTATTTATTCTCCTTTCTATGTTTAGCTTGTGGCTTCTACACAAAGAAAAATATGTCGAACTCAGTTCTATATTTGTTCAATTATCCGTTCCTCTCTTTCATAATTCTTTAATATCTCCATGTGTTGGATAATTTCTTGTTAATCAACACTTGTGTTTCTTTTGCCACATATCTACTTTGTTTATTTTTCTTATTATATTGCAACATTTTCTGCAAAGAAAGATTAAAAATATTAGTGATAAAATTAAACAACTTAGTGTGTGTGTGTGTGTATATGTATATATATATTTGATATTTTTTCTTATAAAATTCCCCCATACTGAAATATTTGTGTGTTCTTAGGCAATAATAATTATAATAAATAATTATACTTGATAAAATATTTTGAAATATAATAATAAAAAAGTCTCAAAGAGATCAACAGTCTTTCACCTCACTCATAATCGCTAATCGAAAACTGAAATAATAATAATTTCTAATCCTAAGTTTTCTTTACCAAATGAAGAGAGATGCCATATATCACACAATATAGAATGAAGAAGGGCATATTTAAAGAAAAGTCACTCTCTCTCAACAAAGAAGTATCTCATGTTACCGAAAATAATCATAAGCTTGACTATTATTTGATTCTCCACTAATGTAAGAGTCTTTGAGTTGAGATCATGTAGGACTCACACTCAAATTTCCTTTTAGCTATTACATTTTATTCTCTATCTCAGGCATTGTTTTCAGCCATTTCCTTTTGAACCATAAGTCTTTTAATTTTTTATTTTTTTTTTGACATCTCAAGAGATTTTTCCTTTTACATGTTCTTTTCATCATTCACTCTTAGCTTTATGCATTCAAATATACTCTTAAAATGCCTAAAAGAAATATAGGGTGAATAAATATTAAGTGGTGATTAAAATAAGGTTGGGGATCAAAATTTGGTCATAAAAAGAAAATCAATTCATTCAGGCTCAAGAGAGTTTTCTACAGATAAGAATTATAAAAGGTAGGTCAATTCAGAGCATGTTTAAACAAGAAAGCCCTACTTTCATTTCTCAACTCAAAATCCACCTAAAATTTCACCTCAAACCACATTCAAGAAAAGTTCTTGATTTTTCCTATAAGCATGAGAACTAGGTACACACACTTCCCAAACAATGCACTTGGAATTAGTGAACACCATAAATTCAATTACCAATAAACAAATATGTGTTTTGAAAGATGGTTATACAACTCCTAAATGACATTTGATTATATTAATCTTTCTTGTGTCTCAAATCAATTTATCCAATATTAGTTATCAAAATATAGAAAACAACTAAAAGTTCTAAAAAATGTTTGGTTCAAAATAATGCGATCATGGCAATGAACAAAACATGAAATCCATGAAAGTTATATATTTTTTTAAAAACAATGAAAAAAATCCATTTTTTATTTTTTAAAAAAACATAATCTGTATGACGTTAACTCACAAATACATACTCATATAATCCCACACTTAAACTATGTCATGTCCCCAAAACACACTACATAAAATGAAGATAAAAATGTTTTCCTAATTTTGTTATTTGACCGATTCAAATGTCACTAAGCTAATGTCAGTATTTTTAGGAGGCTTTTACGTATTCAGTGTTAGCATTACGAGTCCTAATTTAGTTGCAGTTAGTCAATTATCAGGACATGGGAGCCCTATTTTATCTCAAGTTGTTAGTTTTCAAGTGTTATTTATAATCTTGTACGCTAATTCCAATTTTTAGAGGGGAGAATCATCAGTTTTGGAGTCTTAAGATGAAGAGTCTTTTCAAGTCTAAAGAACTGTTGGTTGTGGTTAAGACTAGAATTTAAGAAGGGAATGAAAACAAACTGAGAGAACATCGAAAAAAGAGACTCAAAATCTCTTTTCATGATCCAGCAAGATCTTCATGATGATATTTTTCCTCGTATATCAACAGCGGAAACCTCAAAACAGGCATGGGAGATCCTGAAAGAAGAACATTTCTGTGATGAAAAGGTAATTGTCATAAAATTATAAAATCTCCAATGTGACTTTGAAACATTGTTCATGAATGAAAATGAATCTGTGCAAGATAATTTGTCTAGAACATTTGT
Source organism: Solanum habrochaites (assembly GCA_027704765.1). Taxonomy (NCBI): domain Eukaryota; kingdom Viridiplantae; phylum Streptophyta; class Magnoliopsida; order Solanales; family Solanaceae; genus Solanum; species Solanum habrochaites. Next base: position 43,483,010 of record JAKWJA010002493.1, on the reverse strand, counting down.
TATTGATATATAGGATGAGGTCCTATGGTGAAAAAATTCATAGGCAAATTGTTGTGTGTATAGTACTGAGAAGCTTAACCACCAAATTTGACCATGTAGTTACTGCAATTGAGGAATCTAAGGACCTATTTACTTATTCTTTTGATGAATTAATGACTTCCTTTCTAGCTCATGAAGATAGGCTAAATAGGTCCCGTGAAATGTTCAAGAGAAGGCATTCCAGGTAAAGAGTGAGTTATCTTACAAGGAAAAAGTAGAAAACTCAGCAGGTAAGGGACATGGCAGAGGCAATATTCGTGGATAAGGTAGTGGTGGCGGCAGAGGTAGAAACCAGGTTGGTGAATCACATCAATATAAGAGCACAATTCAATGTCGATACTTCAAGAAATTTTTCCATAAAGAAGTTGATTGTTGGACGAAACAGAAAGACGAGCAGAAGGAAGCCAGTTTCACTAAAAATCTAAAAGAATACAGTTAGTTATTTATGACTCATTCCCTAATAACTCAAAGTGTGAATGTTTTGTGGTTCATTGATAGCGGATGCTCAAATCACATGTCAAGTTCCAAGTCTTTATTTAGATATCTTGATTAGTCATAGAAGAGCGAGGTGCGGCTACGATATGACAAACAAGTGCACGTTGAATGGATAGGTATTGTTGAGATTAAATTTGTCCAAGGTAATGTGAAACATCTATTGACTTGCCATATGTTCTGTTACGACCCGAAAGCACCCCGTAGAAGTTAGGGAGAACCCTTTATTCGTGACTGGGCGTACTTGACCCTTTGGGGTCTTGTACAAGCCCTTTACTGTCATTCATCACTCAACAAACCACCAAAGTCTTCCCTTTCGAAATGCCTACTTAGTGCAATGATAGATAGCGTCACATACAACCACCTACCCTAAGTAGTACATTCTTTTAGAAGGTTTGGCACCAAGTCTTCCCTTTCGGAAGGTCCTACCTTGTGCAATGAGTAAATAGCGTCCCATACAACCACCTAGAAAAAGTAGTACGTTCTTTTAGAAGACTTAGTTCAATCAATTCTTTGTGGGGGATTAGCTTAACTGACATAAACCATGAGATCTAGACATGGAATCTCGATATTAACCCCTATCGGATGAGGGATCCTTACTTGCCTAGTGTAAGGGCATGCTTCTTAGCCTTTTCATGGCTTTTCCAGTAGCTAAACCTACGCGGTCACATAGTTAAGGGATAAGGAGATTTTTACTAAGCAACTCACTCTCTACTAATGAGGAGTACTCATCTCAAGAGGTACTTTGGACTACAACATCTCAACTCACGAAGTGTAATCCACCTCCCCTTCATATCCTCTCGGTGCTAGGAATAAATCCCCACGGATTTCATAACATAGTAATCTATCATAGAAAGCTCACTAGCAATGGAGAGGTTGCTCGTGGACACAACATCTCAACACACTAAGTGTGTCCACCTCAAGATTCCCCTTTTTACTCAACTTGGCATAATACATTCTCTAAAGTGTGTTTGTACATGTGCACACCTTGCATATAAGAATCATTTTATTCTCATCAAGTTCTACACATACTCTAACCTTGATTCATCAAGTTACACACTCTACATGCCTGTCATAATCATATACTTCATTTAGACTTAATCTAGGTCAAACATGCAATTCAAGATACACTAAACACAATACAATAAAAATTTCCAATATCTCTTCATTTCACATGTTAGACCTTCAAGATTACATATTCAAAACATACTAAATAACATCAAATTCCTCAATTAGCACCGCCATCCATAAGATGGACCATACCACTCAATATCAATTCATTATAAGAACTATATAATAAAAGCAACTCAAAATCAAATTAAAACATCATCACTCATAATCAATTTATCAATATTTCCCCATATTAAGTCCCTTAGGGATGTAGCTACACCAACATGATAAATACAAGAAGACCCAAGTTCATACCCACTAAAATCTTGCTCACATAACCCATTTTAAAGAAAAAGTTGAAGTATGCATAAACAATAGTTTTATTAGATTTTTAACATCAAAATCATAAATTCAACCCAAACTAAATACATTTAGACCATTAGAACTTAAATACAAGAAGACCCCTACTAGAAATAAAAGTTAGAAGAAGTTTTAGTATAAAAATCCTTTTGAAAACCTTTTTGGAAGTTGGCTTCTTGAATGAAAATATATTCAAGAATGGATACCATACCTCACTTAAGGAAGAAAAATCAAAGATTTTTTTATGAAGAGATACGTCCAACAGCCCTCCTATCCTTCCTTGACCTGTAGCATTCAATGGAGTCTTGAGAGAGTTTGTCTTTAGAGAGAGAGAGTTTGAATATTTTGAAGAGAGGGGTATTGTCTAGGTCTAGGGTTTAAAACTATTTTAATATAATATAAAAAAACTAAAATTATCCACCTGGGGTGTTAAAATAATTGGGGTGTATTTACATAAACACCCCAAGTTGGCAGCAACTTCACAGACTTAACAGGCCTCACAGATGAACCTTCACCAACGGATCGTCGTTGAGACGACGTACCATTTGTAGGGTCTCGTTGGTGTATACTTAGATCCAAATGGATCATGTACAACTGAACTCACTTGTCCAATCTACGCCCAAGGTCAAAGGACTGTTGAGGGACCACCGGACCGTTCTTAGGGTCGTCGATAACCACTTCTTTTTGGAAGATTTTTCCCAAGTCTTGGGCCCTTCATCTAGGGACCCTTGTGGGTCCTAGGTGAGGTCGTTCCCGTATTTTGAACCTCTAAAATAAGTCGTCTAGGTATTAGGAACATCCAATTCAAGTTTCAAGTAAAACGAGTACGTAAAACTTGTCTAAACACGAACGTCATGGACGTTCTTGGTCGATTGAACTCCAAACTTAATCAAACTTCACAAACTGCCTAAGGACACTAAACTAACTTATTTTAACTTAAAATCAAATCAATAAACAAACACGAGGCTCTAGCTAACCTTAGTTCGTTTTGGGGTATTACATTCTCTCCCACTTGGAATAACATTCGTCCTCGAATGACACTTAAACTTTAAGAATAACAAGGACTCACTTAGTATCACATAACACAATTCAATAATGATCAAAACACTCAAAAATCAAAGCATCAACTAAAAACTAGCATCCTTTAACACTTTCAAACACTTAGCAACACAAACTTTTTTATCAAAACTTCAAGAAGTCAAAATTCACTCTTAGTCTTCTTTTATTGAGGAACTACCTTCCCCAACATTAAACATGCTCATTCACAATACTTTCACCCACATTGAAACTTCAATTCAATACAACATAATCTTTCTCAAAAGTCAAAATTCTTACAGTGAAGTTCACTGTGTTCATTGCCAAGCCTAGCAAAATTTTTATAAATTCATTCCTTAAGCAATTCATCAAGATGACATGATCATATTAACTATAAAACCACATAAATTCACTTCATAACATAAAATAAACAAGAAAAAAAGAGTTAAGACTTACCAAAACATCAAATATGGATTAATTATCCTTCCTAGCCCCCATCCCATAGGAAGGGTTCTTCTTGGGAGCATTAGAATCTATGGAAGCTTGATTGATATCTTTCCCCCTTTATTTGAGGTTTGGGCAGTCCCTCATGTTGTGGCCCTTATTACCAAATGCAAAACAACCATCCGTTCTGGCAAGACACTTACGCCCATGTTGCTTTCCTCAAGTAGGGCACCTAGCCCTTTCATAGGAATAACCACCACTTTAAGAATGTTGATTTGGAGCCCTATCCTTGTTTCCCATGGAAGAATCTTGGGGATAAAACCTCTTCTTAGGACTTTGGTGACTAAAATCATCCAACCTAGGCATTCTACCCTCTTGTCTTGTCTCTCTAATTTTGGACTCCACAATTTGTTGCGCATAAACCATGAGCCTAGAGATATCCATATCATCAAGAAGCATTGTCGTACGACACTCTTTTTCCACCAAGCTAGACACACTCATCATAAACTTGTTCATCCTAGCCCTAGGGTTGGCTACCATGGTCGGGGCATACTTGGAGAGTTGGGTGAATTCGAAAGAGTACTCTTCCACACTCATTCCACCTTGAAGAAGGTTCATGAATTCAACCTCTTCTTCTCGCTCCACTCTAGGGGAAAAACCTATCTAGCAAAGCCTTTTTGAATTCTTCCCAATCAATCGACCCTCTTTCTAGGGGTTGTCACTCCTCCATTGCTCAAACAACACTTGATCCACCTCCTTAAGTTGGTAAGCGGCTAACTACGCTTTCTCCCTAGGGGTCACACCCATAGCATCTACAACTTTGAAAACCTCATCTATGAAACCTTGTGGATTTTCATCCACCTTAGTGCCATGAAAAGTAGGAGGGTTCATCCTCATGGAATCCCGAATCCTAGAGGCGGGAGTACTAGAATTTGGTTGGGGCCTATCTCCTTTGTTAGCCTTGCCCACAAAGTGATTGTTGACAACATGAGCTTGAGCTTTCATGAGTTGGGACAAGTTCATTAAGGCAGCCCGCAACTCCACATTAGTCATATAACCCTCAACAAAAGGAGATTGAGGCACAGGAGGCACTTGAGGTTCTTGAAGGGGAATCTCCACATTCTCTTCCTCCTCTAGGCCAACAATAAGAACTTGGTCACAGAGAGGTATCCTCTCATTAGCTACACCACCCTCCTCCCTTCTAGAGGTCGATATCCTTGTATTCATGTCCTATAAACACAAAGAGAAGAGGTTAAGTGAAGACACCTTATATTACTCAACTCTAAGGCACGACATTAGAATAGAGAAGAAAGTGAAACTTCTATCGTCTAATAGCCTCTTGCCCATGGATGTGTCCTGACTCACACCAATGACCAAAATACTACTAGATTGGCTTGTGAGACTTTCAGAACCTAAACTATTTCTCATAACCTTATGCTCTGATACCAAATTTGTCACGACCCGAAGCACCCCCTAGAAGTTAGGGAAAACCCTCATTTCGTGACCAGGCATACTTGACCCTTTGGGGTCTTGTACAAGCCCTTTACTATCGTTCATCACATAAGACATGAAAAGTAGTGCAGAAATTTAAAACTTTTCACGTTAATTAATAAAAGACAATCTTTCATAAATACTTAGAGAATCTCTTTGTCACAAGCCAACTTAAAGACACGACATAATATCTTAGGTACATGGCCCTCTACAATAATGTAAAATACATAACAAGTCTTTAAATAAAAACTAAGAAAAGAACTATGGCCTCGAATATATGAGGACATACATTGCCTTGAGAGAAACTTTCCCAAGCTCTTCCTTCTAGCCTTCAAACCTTCAAAATCTTAAAATCTATACTTATATAGTATAAAAAGGTATGGGGTTAGTACAAAACATTGTACTAATTATGATATATGCAAAAACATGTAAAACGGGACATTTTAGTAAAATAGCTTTTCATTCAATTTAAATAAAACATTCATGAATACAAAGTCAAAACATCATACTAACCATCATTTACAACATAGATAAGAATTTCCATAATTTTAAGCCAACAAGAAACATTACAGTAAACCAACTTTACCTTCACAGTGAACTCTTTAAGCATTTACAGTAAATACATTTGAACATTGACAATAATTCATTTAAAGCATTCACATAAATTTAAATTGAGCAATTACGATGAACTATCCTACACTAAATGAGTGAACTCCCAAGGCCAAGCAAAGGAGACAGTGAACTCATTTTTGTTAAGAGTTTCCCTACCTCGAAATTATCCTCTGACACACTAAGGTAATATATGAAGGAAGTAAGCATAGGCCTCCTCCAATAAACACCAATGCAACCCTCAAGACTACCCCTTTCGGCTTACACAACTTAGGAGAAACAAAACCCTCAGTCAATGGCAAGAGATTAAAAGACACCCAATAAAACATCAAAGTCTTCCCTTTCGGAATGCCTACTTAGTGCAATGAGTAGATAGCGTCTCATACCACCACCTACCCTAAGTAGTACATTCTTTTAGAAGATCTGTCACCAAGTCTTCCCTTTCAGAAGGTCCTACCTAGTGCAATGAGTAGATAGCATCCCATACCACCACCTATAATAAGTATTACGTTTTTTAAGTAGACTTATTTTAATCAATTCTTTTTGGGGAATTAGCTTAACCGACATAAACCATGAGAGCTAGACATGGAATTCCGATATTAACCCCTACGGATGAGGATTCCTTACTTGCCTAGTGTAAGGTCATGCTTCTTAGCGTTTTCATGGCTTTTCCAATAGCTAAACCTATGCAGGCACAAAGTTAAGGGATAAGGAGATTGTTACTAAGTAACTCACTCTCTACTAACGAGGATTACTCATCTCAAGAGGTACTTTGGACTACAACATCTCAACTCAAGAAGTGTAATCCACCTCCCCTTAATATCCTCTCGTTGCTAGGCGTAACTCCCCACAGATTTCTTAACATAGTAGTCTATCATAGAAAGCTCCCTAGGTATGGAGAGGTTGCTACTAGAAACAACATCTCAACTCACGATGTGTGTCCTCCTCAAGATTCCCCTTTTTACTCAACTTGGCATAGTACATTCTTTAACGTGTGTTTGTGTACATGTGCACACCTTCCATATAAGAATCATTTCATTCTCATCAAGGTCTACACATAATTTAACCTTGATTCATAAAGTTACACACTCTACATGCTTGTCATAATCATATACTTTATTTACACTTATATATGTCAAACATGTAATTCAAGCTACACCAAACAAAATACAAGACCCATTTCCAATTTCTATTCATTTTACATGTTAGACCTTCAATATTACATATTCAAAACATACTAAATAACATCAAGTTCCTCAATTAGCACCGCCATCCATAAGATGGACTATACCACTAAATATCAATTAATAATAAGAATTATATAATGAAAGCAACTCAACATCAAATCAAACCATCATTACTCATAATAAATTAGTCAATGTTTCACCATATTAAGTCCCTTATGGAAGTAGCTACACCAACATGACAAATACAAGAAGACCCAAGTTCATACCCTACTCAAATTATGCTCACATAACCCATTTTCAATCCATAAGTTGAAGTATGCATAAACAAGATTTTCATTAAAGTTTTAACATAAAAACCATCAATTCAAATCAAACTAAATACATTTAAACCATTATAACCTAAATACAAGAAGACCCCTACTAGAAATCAAAGTTAGAAGAAGTTTGAGTATAGAAATCCTTTTGAAAACCTTTTTGGAAGTTGGATTCTTGAATGAAAAGATATTCAAAAATGTATACCTAACCTAATTTAAGGAAGCAAAATCCAAGCTTTTTTGATGAATAGACACGTCCAACCAGCCCTCGTTTCCTTCCTTGGCCTCTAGCTTTTAATGGAGTCTTGAGAGAGTTTGTCTTTGAGAGAGAGAGTTTGAATATTTTTTAGAGATGGGTCTTTTCTAGGTCTAGGGTTTACAACTATTTTAATATAACCTAAAAACACTAAAATTATCCACCTAGGGTATTAAAATACTTGGGGTGTATTTACATAAAACACCCCAAGTTAGCAGCAACTTCACAGACTTGGCAGGCCTCACAGACAAACCTTCACCAACGGACTGTCGTTCAGCAAACAGACCATTGGTAGGGTCTCGTTGGTGGATAAATAGATCCACATGGAGCATTGACAACTGAAATCACTTGTCCAATTGACGCCCTAGGTCGACGGATCTTTGAGGGACCAATTGACTGTCATTCGGGTTGGCTATGGCCACTGCTTTTTGGCAGAATTTGCCTAAATCTTGGGCCCTTCATCTTGGGCCCCTTGTGGGTCCTATGTGGGTTCGTTCCCGGACATTAAATTTAATTACCCTAACAATGTATAGGACAAATACTTGAGGTATCAAGAATGTTTGCGATTAGACCAAGGTTCACACGTATTGATACGCGTAGAACCAGACCTCAAAACCCTTACTACAACCAAGACAACTAACTTGGGGAGTTAGTAGAGCTTGGAAAGGTTGGAACCAACCAAGTAAGCTCCCGAAAATGAAGATTTAATAGAAGGAGTCTTTACCGGACTTAAAAAGAAGAAATCTTAAGTTTTGAGAGCCCAGGGGTAAAATGGTTTTCCAAGCCAAGGGTAATATCATAATTACCCTAAGTAATTAATTAATTAATTATTTTATTTAATTAAGAAACCAATTCGGCTTAGGTTGACCCAAATGGTCCATTTCACAAGGGCCACTCAACCCGAGTTCGAGCCCCGTTGGAAGCATCAAGTTTGTGATTTAATTAATGTTTATAATCTGATTTTTTAAGGGCAAAATGGTACTTTCACTAAGATAATTAAATCAGGTTTTTATTTAATTTAATAAGGAGTCCTAGATTGACTAATTCCCAAACTAAAACTCCTATTATTTTACTACTCTCTCACGATCTCTCTCACGTTTCATCATTCTCTCCCTCACGTTGGTCCTGCCAAAAAAACAAAGAACAGAAGTATTATCAAGATTCCTTCACACTTGAAGAACTCACATGAATTTTAAGAAAAACAAAGCAACAAAAAACGTTAAGGCAAAGAGAAGTTGTTCGTTGAGTTGTGTCGAGGTTGAGGTAGCTTAAACTGATTTTGGATATGGTTTTGGGAAACAAATTAATCATTTGAACATCAATTAATGTATGGGTTTCATTCCTCTTGGTTCCTTTCCCAAGAGACCCCTTAAGATTCAAGATATTCACTCCAAAAACTAGGATTGTTCCCCCTTTGCATGTCCCTGTTACTAGCTCCCGTTGAACTTTAGGTTGGGTATGTTTGCTGGTACAAAGTAGGGATGAAATGTGTTTTCGTTATGTTTATGTTTAAGTATTTATGTTCAAAATTGTGTGAATAATGATTATGTTGTTCGAAATCATGTGAAAAAGGGGATGTGTGTGTGCAATGTGTGGCAGTGAAGTAGTCACTGTTTTGGGACATGAAAAGGCATGTAAATTATTGTATTTTATGTGCTAAAGTTGTGCACAAGTCGATGTTCATATGGTGTGTGAAGTTACAAATTTTGAGTGAAAAAGCTTGACTAATGTAACTACTAAACAAAACCTAATAATGCACTAAATTCATGGTGAAATTCTCTAAGAAACTAACATGAAAAGGTTGACCGAAGGAAGCTAAAAAAATTAAGAAAAAATTTCCAGCTTAGTGTACTTTAAATTTCATTCAAAAAGGGGTTTGAAATCTTGAAATGTAATACATTTAAAAGAGGTGAGTCCACCAGGGTTCAAAGCTGTGACCTCACCCTTTAGCTACAGGAATTTGCGAGCAAGAAAAAGAAAAGGGGGCTAGGGGGAATAGAAATGGGGTATGTTGGGTTAGTAATAAGAGAACAAGAATTAAAATAAAAAAATGGGAGGCGTGGGAATTGAACACGCGACATCCAAGCAGCGAGTGAAAGAAGAGAAAATAAAGAAAGGAAAATGTGAGGCGTGGGAATCGAACCCACGACCTTAAGGTAGGAAAGGAGAAGGCGATTTGAATAAGAAAAAAATGAGGTGAGTTTGTGGGGGATCGATCCCACAACCTCACTGCCAAATGCCTATCCTTGTGAGTTTTAATTAAAATTTAAATAAGGAGGTTGTGGGGGTTTCAACCTATAACCTCCCAATGCTCTAGCGAAATTAACAAAAAAATAAGGAGGTTGTGGGGGTTCCATCCCACAACCTCCCAATGCCCTTGAGAAAAAATTAAAGAATAAAATGGAAGAGGTTGTGGGGGCTCGAACCCATAACCCTTCAGCCAATTTAAGAGGAAACCAAGTAGAAAATTTAAGGTACAATCTTAATGTTGGAGTTCGATCTAGAGTTCCAATGTTATGCAAATTAAAAATAAAATCAATGAAAAATGTAAATGTTATCAAAGAAATTCAAATTTAGGTTTCCTTGCCAAACTTCCGTATTGATACATAATTCATACCTGAACAAAATATCCAAGACTAATTTAACCTACTTAGATCGAAATTAAGATCTTGGCATATATACAAGTTACACAAGTATAGACTCATAAGTCTAGCATACGTTCAAAAGTAAGTGAACCTAACATGTATGTACTGAAATAATGAACCCTAGAAGGGTTAAGTATGAGTGTAACATACAACAAATAGCCAAGTGCATTGGCATAAGACGAGATGAACAGTGAAATGAGGAAATGAACAATGAAATGATGAAACCCTAGAAAGGTTAAGTAAGGGTGTAAAACACACTAAATGGCCAAGTTCATTGGCATATGATGAAATGAACATTCATGTAATAAGAGGTGAGTAACTATGAAAATCAAAGGTGCTAATGATAAGGATTATGGTGACAACATGATATGAGGCTAATGTAAATGATGAGAGCAATCTCAAATGAGCCTAATTAAATGTTACCAAAATGTACTCACCTATGAGAGTGTCAGATAATGAAGAGACCAGTCTCTAAGAACACTCTAATGAAAGTATTGAGCTTAACACCCTTGATACTAATAATGAGATGAGAAATCATCTAATGAGCTATGATGTTCTCATACTAGAAGCCAGCATCCATGACCTATGAGATGAATGAAATAAAACTTTATACTGAGCATTGATAGGCAAGAGGTTCACGTACCTCTCATGAGATGAGACTATCTAGCTTGTCGGGTATGGATCTCTTTACATCTCCTAGTATTCGAACCTATATAGCCAATATAGGGATTTGGCGGGGTTAAATACCCATGTACGCTAGAATGTTTTGGGTAACTTTTGCGGTGATTCCACCTCTTTTCGGTGTGGGGGAGACACTAAATTTCATGATGCTCACACGATCTATGTTGGTTAAAGTAATGTTCCCAATGAAAGAATGAGGTCAGCCTCAAATGATACACATAATGAAATAAATGATACCAAAGGTGTACAATAGGATAATCAAAAGTTGAGTTAGATTCAAGTAATGACATTAGGTCATTCTTGGTCATTGCACAACGAACCTAATGAAATTCTTAAACTACATCCTAGGTATAGTTTGTGTTTACACTGACCTATGATTGAAATGAAATGGAGTACATGTGAATGAACGAAGAAGACTCTGTGTTTTCTAATGAAGACTCCCTAGTTGAGATCCCATCTGTTGAGCCCTCATTTCTGGGATGTCTTGATGTTAAGTCCATGATTCCAAGGTCTCATGTCATATGAATGAATGATATTAAAGAAGTTATGTGCTACATGCAAAATGTGTTGTATGCTATATGATATGTGTTATATGTAACTGTGATGTCCTGTGTGATAATGTTAAAAGTATGATGATGTATGTTATTCTCATGTCATAACTTTCCTATTCCAAATCTGGAAAGCTTACTGACTTTCCTAATCAAAAATTGGAAACATTCCTAATCTCAATTTGGCAAGTCCACTGACTTGACTTCAAAAAATCATGTTATTAGGGAAGAGCTATTCTTTTTTATGCATGTCCTTGGTGTGTGGTTGCATATACCCATACTTAGTAAAAGTGTGTACAGACCCTATAGAAACTCTACTATTTTAGGTGCAAGCACATATGGACGATAGAGCTACAGGATCATCGTTGCAATTATCCGGACGTTCAACATTCATCCGGCTTCGGTAGGTCCTCATGCTTTCGAGGATGGTGATGTTTTATATTCTAGCTTAGTTTTAGATTTGAGCTAGTGGATCATGATCCACTAGCGTTTCTTTCCTATTTTTATTCTGACTATGTATTGATGTCGTTTTGGCAATTATACACTTAATAAGAATTGAACTATTTCTTTCAGTTGATTATCTCTTAATGTTAGATGGTTGATGGTGAACAATTACGTATTTATGAGAATGTTTTTTATAAGTATGTTAAGAAACAAAAAATTTAAAAATTTCTGCCAAAATTAACCTATGTAAAGTAAGAATGACGTAAGTAGGCTTGTCTGTGACCTCTGAGAGGTCAACGATGCCGGTCTCGTCTGGGGTCCAAATTCAAGTCGTGAAAAAGTTGGTATCTGAGTGCTAGGTTAAATTCCGAGGTTAATAAGTTCACATCAACCACATTGAGTAGTTTCTAGGTCATGGTAGTGAAGTTCTCCACTATCCTGGATTACAGACTTCATGGTGCGTCGGGAAATTTCCCTTCTTCTAATCTTATCAGTTTTTTTCCAAATGTCTAATTCCTTGGGGTTATGAGTGTGTCTAACATCAATCCTTGTTGTTTTTCAGAGAATGAACACTAGGAGAACTAATGGTCAGAATAGTGGAAGAGCGCTACTGGGGGTAATCAGGCTCCACTCCAGGCTCCAACTAAATGAGTGGTCATGCTAGTTAGCCCAGCTGGGTTGACTGATGCTAAGATGAGGTCATCTCTAGCTCAGATGACACAGGCCATTACGATGCACGCTCACTCTATGACTGCCCAAGTCAACCAGCAGAGAGAACTCACCGGTTTGTGATACGCTCAAATTTACTTCTCAAATGAGAAGTAAAGCGGTCGCGTCAAGTAAATAACCCAACTAGTGAGGTTGGGATCGTTCCCACGAGGAAAATAGTTTAGACTTAACTTTAACTTGTTATTACTATTGTTGGTTGATAACTTCCTTAGAAAGTAAAAACATAAAAATGTAAATAGGGGGGTTTGTATTTCCTAATAAGTAAAAAGAACTAACTAAATTGAAAGAGACACTTAACAGCTTTTAATTTTGGGTTTTAATCAATTAATCAAAGTAACTAGGGTTTACGTGTTCCCCACAGGTTCATAACTTGATAATTCTAACTATAACAATTCTTTCCTAGTATCTTACATGCAAAGTGATAAGTTATGTATTTCTAAATCCTTGGTCCGGCATCTAGAAAATCTCACTCCGCACCTTGGTCCGGCTACGTGTGTTGCTTTCCTAACCCTTATCGTTACCTCATATTAAGCATCGTATTCGATATTTGACTAAGTTACTACCTCGTACCAATCAATACTAGCCTATTAGATAGTATACACTAAATCTATGTTAATAATTCTTTTCCTATTATCTACCTCCTTGGTCCGGCAAGTAGCATTAAGGCGAGTTCTAACGTTGATAATCCGTTAAAAAGACTTCTAAGCGAAAGAATTATTAATACATGCAAGACACTATTCTAGAATTGTTATTTTAGCTAGGGTTTATCTCATTATTTGCCTATGGTTCCCACAACCCTAGTTATGGAGTTTAGTTACTCATCGCCATAAACACAATATTCAAATACATTAAATAAGAATTCATGTACTTACTTCAATGAGAAAGAGTAAAGTCCAAAAGATTGCTTGATTAATCACCAAAAATTACTTGTAAGAATCTCCAAAGAATCAAACACTAATCAATAAAGTCTAATAATATGATTTCTAATATTGTAGAGTCTAACTATCAGGTGTCTAACCTCAAAAACGAGGTTTTTCGAACTATTTATAAAAAATACAAAAACCTAATTAAACAAGAATTCTAATTACTGGAAATCTGCCAAAACGCGGCTGGGTCGACGGACCACGCGACGGACCGTCGTGGTCATGACGGACCGTCGTGGACTCCGTCGTCCCATACTTGGTCATTTTCTTCTGCTGCTTTCTTCATTCCCCTCAACGGCAAGTGTGACGGACCGTCATAGGCACAACGGTCCGTCGAGGGTCTCGTTTCAAAAGACTTCAAATCTTGGAATTTGGGTACTGGGATCACTTCTCTGATCTTCACGACGAACCTGCAGGACGGACCGTCATGGCCATGACGGACCGTCACAAGCTTCGTAATCCCACATTTGTCAGACTTCCCCATCTTCCTTCAGCAGCTTCTCTACGCTGCCACCTACGGACCGTCACAGGCATGACGGACCGTCATAAGCTCCGTAGGTGGTCTCTTCTGCATTTCTCTCTCAAAATCTCCGCATTTGGCGTTGGACAGATTTCCTGCAAAACAAAGAAAACTTGTATAAAAATTAGCAAAAAAAGGACTTTTGGACGCACTAAACTTAAGGAAAAAACATTAATTATACCGTGAAACCACGGTATATCAACACCCTCAACTTAAATTCGTTGTTTGTCCTCAAGCGACGCACTATGACTCACTACACAATCTTTGTACAATAGTATTCATGTTTTATCCTTTGCAATCATTTGGCTATCAATCCCGATTAATCTCATCAAATCTATGCATGCTATCACTATTAGGCTTGAATTTTGAGGGATTCAAACATGACACAGACTCACCATGCACTAACACCTATCCTCTTCAATTTCTCACCGAGGTGCTAACAATTCTGGTATTGCAACTAATGTCCTCACTTTAGAACAAAATCATCATTTTTCACACAATGATTTCAGTTTGAGTATAAGGATTACATTTCAACACTCGCTCTCAGAACAAAGTCACACTCATTCATACCTATTGCCATAAGCTTGCCCTTATTTTCACTGCCTTAAGTTCGCTATACAACCCTTAGGATCACGATAGAACTTTTTTAGCTTGTAACATAGGCTTAGGAACAGGTAGGGTACATTTTTAGGTGACTCTAGTGACTTTTTGCCCTCCTTGACATATCGGCTAAAACCTTCCCTTTTTATCATCTTATCTCGCCCAGTTTCTCATACTCTTTCCCTTTGCTCAATTTCTCTTCTTTCTTCATTTGTGTAAGTGACTCTCTTTTTCTTTTTTTTTCTTTTTTTTTTTTTTTTGTAATTCTTGTATACTTATCTTTTTCTTTACTTTTCGTTCAACTACTTTTGAGTCACTTTACTTTTGTTCTTTCTCTCTCTTTTGTTCTTTCAACCCCACTTTCCAGGGCATTCCTCGTAATAGCCACCCTCAACTCATGGCTTTGCCATGATTCAAGGTACACAATACCCAAAGTTGGGTCAGGGCCAGAACGAAGGTTGTTTACTGCATTAGCCACCCTCAACTTATGCTTTTGGCATAAGCTGAGGTGCACATGTCCAAGGAGGGACCAGGGCCAACACGTTGTTCCCAGAAAAGATCAGTTGGGGTGAAAAAGAAAGGTCTAATTAAGCTCAAATTATTTGGATCAAAGAAGGATAACTTTCATTTGGTTTCTTTTATTTGGGTTAGAAATGGGCTTTCTTGAATAAGGGCCTATGATCCTTTCCCAATTGTTTGTTACAGCTTACTTTTAGCAGGACTAACCAGGCAAGTTCTAGCTCAGTACCAATAGTGGACTATTCAAATTTCCTCACTCTCACTTAACATGTCATCACTATACCAGATTATTAGACACCTAGTTTGAATTAAAGACTTAGGGTAATGCAATGGTGTAACTCTATTTCAGGCTTAGAGCCACACAATTGTCAGTTACTATGCCTAGTCATGCGTTATTTTCAGTTTATCAGGATATCATTTTAGCCATCATGCTCTAGAATTAAACTATGTACAAAAGATCTAAACATGCCGGTTCAACAAAAAAATAATCAGTCTTTTGGGGAAAAAGAACTCAGGCAAGAAAACCCCAAAAGAGGATAGTGAGTTGGGCTACTCAGACTTCACCCTAACACTCACTTTCCATTTACCCCACCCCCAACAAAAAAGCATGCAATTGTCCCCAATGCATAAAAAAATCTAAAGATTAGAGGGGTAGGTGAAGCAAACCTGTGGCGTATAGCGTCGTCGATCAACAAGCTGGTGGGTCCAGTTTCCCAGAACCCACATCCTCAGCAATCTGGACACCCTCAGTGGTGTCCTTAGATATCTGGACACCCTCAGTGATGCCCTCAACAGCCACCGCACCATCAGTAGAGCCTCCTGCTGTCTCTACAGTGCGGGAGCTAGACGCCCCAGCCGCTATCTGTGATGCTCTGATCTGGTGTGCCTCCGCCTCAGCAAGTGAGGCTCTCCTCGCTGCCTCTATCGCTCGGCGCTCCTTCTTCTTTGCTCGCGCCTCATCCCCTGATCGACCCCTTCGCCTCTTGGCACTCTCTCTCGGGGAAGATGGGGGAATGTCTGGAGTAGGAAACAGGGCCGCCAATACAGTATCCTCAGCAGGCTCGACAGACTCCGGAACTCTCGTCTCTAGGATCGTGTTGATGTCTGCACGAAGACTGTCGACTGCAGCCTGAAGAGTCGACACATCTACCGGAGGGGCTGGTCGAGCTAATACTCTCAATTCAAAGGCATCGAGGCGCTGGTTAACCTCAGCAATCTTCCACTGCATCTGCCTCTCCATACGCGCTTCAGACTCAGCAATAGACTTCTGCATCCACGGCTGGATATGATGCAGAAGAGTGGCCATTTGGGCCTCCAGTTTTTGGACTCGACCAAGCGGGGCCGGTGTAGGTAGAGGGGTTGTGCTACTACCCGGGATAGACTCGACCTGGGGTAGTGTCCGTGGATGTCTGTGTGGCTGTGCGGGCCTGGGCCACCGTATCCGCAAGATCATCAGCTAGTGGTGGCAGCTCTGGACGGGGCCCTCGACGTGGGGCCAACTCATTGGCCTCGTCTCTGATGAGGCCGACGTCAACGGTACCCGGCGGGGTCCTCAACTGATCTATGTGCCATATGGGCACACCTGCAGACCTGCAAAGGGCAAAGATCATGCACGGAAAGGGGTAGGTGGTAGAGACTTTGAAGGCCCTCTCGTGCATGACTGCCTGGAGAAGCCATGCATGGTCCACCTCGAAGCCGGCTATCATCGCCGCCATCAGCACTGCTCGATCCCAGGTGACTATGTTATCAGCAGATGTGGGGGAAAGGCAGTGACGCACGAGCAGCCACAAGAACTTGGCGACGAACGTGAGGTTGGCCTTTTTGATGGCCCCCTTCAGCTCGGTGACCCAATCGGCACCCTCTCCATCGACTGATAGGTGCAGGGCCATCCACCTCTTGGTGGTCTCCCTCAGTGCTGACTCTCGCAGGAACTGTCCATCCTTCACTATCTGCCAGCGATAGTCAAACTCGGCAGTGATGGGGGTCCGAGTAGTAGCATTGCACTCTCGCCGTATAGGAACCGGCGGATGGCTGGCAGGGAAATGTCGACCTGCACGCCCCGGACTTGAACCTGCTCCAATGGGGCCTGTTTAGCGGGAGCAGCCCGCCTGTCGATCTGTGATCGGAGAGTCGCTACATAGGACGCGTAGAACTCTCGGACCATCTCCTCGCTGTATCATCCCAATGGACGTGCTGTCCACTCCAAGCGATGCCTGGTGAATAGGTTATGAATCTCCGGCATCGTGGGAAGGCTCCCTGTGAATACCCGCCGCTCCAGGGTGAGTGTGCGAGCCATTACTCCTTTATCGGTCAAGAACTTTGCGTCGGAGTAAACTTGAAACTGGCCGTCGACACACCACCGGTTTGGCTGGTCAGCGGCTGGGGTGGGGACCTGAACTGGTTCTCCGGTTGTGGAGTCTGAACTGTCAGCCTCATCAGACGAGGCCGACGCTGCAGCAGTGGCGGGTGCGGGGAACCTCAGCAGATCCTGAAGCTCCTCGGACCAGGATACTCCAAGGAGCCAGACGCTCCTTCCTCGTTTGTGGCTGACCCAGAGGGTGTGCCGGTCAGTGTGCGCTCCTCATCAGATTGGGAGGCAGTGACTACGCCGGGCGCCACCTTCTTGGGTGTGGCTCTGGGGGCACGTGTAGCGCGGGAAGGGGTGGAGGTGCCTGGGAGTACATATTCAGGGTCCCGCTCATCATCAGACCCGATGATCAATCGTGCAGACGGAGCAACAGACTTGGATCGCCCGCGTGCGTAGGCTCTGTCTTGCTTGGGTTCCATAGTAGATAGTACCTGCAAAGGATCACTATTAGTACGAGTAATGTCAAACACGACAGGCAAGCTCATATGACATTAAAATTTGAAAATAGTGTGTTGGAGCTATTGAAACTGTATCACACGACGGGACCGATGACGGCTCGTTGTGACTATGACGAACCGTCATGAGGTCCGTCGTGTTATACTTGGTATATGTATGTATAAGGAACCCTGAAGGAGGGATCTCTGACCATCATGACGGTCAAGAAGGACGGACCGTCGTGAGTACGACGGTCCGTTGTAAGAGTCCGTCGTAAGACACTTAGAAAATGTTGAGAGACCCTTATCAGTGGGGTCTCTGACCATCATGACGGTCAAGCAGGACGGACCGTCGTGAGTACGATGGTCCGTCGTTAGAGTCCGTCGTAGGACACTTGGAAAATGTTGCGAACCCTCATCAGTGGGGTCTCTGACCATTATGACGGTCGTTGCAGGACAGGACCGTCGTGGGTATGACGGTTGTCGTAAGAGTCCGTCGTAAGACACTTGAAAAATTTGAGAGGACCCTTAGAAACAGGGTCTTTGACAACCATGAGGTGTGCAGGACGGACCGTCGTGGGTACGACGGTCGTCGAAGAGTCCGTCGTTAAGACACTTGAAAAATTTTGAGAGGACTCTTAGAAACAGGGCTCTGACAACCCTGACGGTCGTGCAGGACGGACCGTCGGGGTATGACGTTCCGTCACAGGCGACGTTTAGCAGGGGTTCTAGGGTTGTGTGACGGGACCCTATGACGGTCCATCGGTGGGCGACGGGCCGTCATCGGGGTCTCGTTTGAGTAGCAGTGTTAGAACTGGGGGTACCCTACGTATCACCGATGAGCCCACATGGTTATGTAGTGATGTGGACCTATATGTGTCTATACCCACGACCTAAGAAACTACCAAAGCAAAACACCTATGGCTTGGGTTATCAACATGGCACATATGAAACATTTTGAACCTAGGTTTAGACATAAGAGATATAAAGGAAACAGTATATTACGACTAAAAACTAAGATAATACTAACTACAAAACCAAAATGCAAGATAAATGAGGTATAATGTAGAGACACATACCTTGGAAAATAGAGAAGAAGACAAATGGAGAATGATCCTGGCAAGGTCGACACCGATAGTAGATGATAATGATAAGGCTTAGGTGATTTTGGGGGAGCAATGATCAGTGAGGGGAAGTGTGGAAGTTGAAAAGAGAGGGGAGAAATGAGGGGAATGAGGAATAATGGGGTGGATATGGGGGGTTGTGGAAGTATCAACGGTTTAATTGTGAAAAAGGGTCCAGCCGGGTCGGGTCGGGCGGGTAGATTTCATTAATCACGCGACGGTTCCTCGACGACGGTCCGTCGCATCTGTGACGGGCCGTCGTAGGTCCGTCGTGTGTGCCCTAATGTTCAAAATGACAGAGAACTACGTACCTGGGTGGACGGATGCGTACGACGGTCCGTCACAGTTGCAAACGGTCCGTCGTTGTATCCGTCAGTGGCTACTGCGAAGTAGTGTTCTGCAGAATTTCCTGGTGATGTGCCTGCAAATTTAAAACCCATATAGAAAAAAAAATGCTATTATTATAAAAAAAGACGATAAGTATTGGGTGCCTCCCAACAAGCGCCTGATTTAATGTCGCGGCACGACTGGGAACACTTGATTACTCAGACTCATCAAGATGGACGCCTCTATCACTTTATTCGCCGATCAGCATGCCCGAGATAGATTTTATGCGCTGTCCATTCACCTTGAAACCGCACGCCCTCCTTGGTTTCCAACTCAACTGCTCCATGAGGGAATAGTTGGTAACCGTGTAAGGACCAGTCCATTTGGACTTGAGTTGCCTGGGAAACAAGCGCAATCTGGAATTGAATAAAAGCACCAAATCCCCAACCATAAACTCTCGTTTTTCAATTTAATGTTGTCATGGTACTTCTTCATCTTTTCTTTGTATAGGGCTGAACTTTCATAGGCTTTCGGCGAAATTCATCAAGTTCATTCAACCCATTTAACCGGTGCTCTGCAGCTTCGCTCCAATCCATTTTTAACTTTTTCATAGCCCACATGGCTTTATTCTCTAACTCAAGGTAGATGACACGCTTTCCCATATACAAGTTGGTATGGAGACATACCAATGGGAGTCTATATGCTGTCCGGTAGGCCCAAGAGCATCATCAAGCCTCCTTGACCAATCCGTTCTACTAGCGTTCACTGTTTGGACAATATCTGTTTGATATCTCGATTCGACACTTCAACTTGCCCACTAGTTTGAGGGTGGTAAGGAGTGGCCACATTATGGTGAACCCCATATTTCTCCAATAACCCTTTGAATAATCTTTGCAGAAGTGGGAGCCCCCATCACTAATAATAGCCCTTGGGGTGCCAAAACGAGAGAATATATTCTTTTCAAAAATGCAAAGTGCAGTGACACTCTTCCCTTCATTGTTTGCGAGTGCTATGGCTTCGACCCATTTAGATACATAATCAACTGCTACTAGAATGTACTTCATCCCATGAGAACTCACGAAAGGGCCATAAAGTCAATACCCCCACATCAATAATAACTCAATCACAAGAATGGGGTTTAGAGGGAGCTCTGCTTTCTTGAAATGCCACCATCACGTTGACATTTGTCACATGCTTTAGCAAAACCCATGAGCATCTTGATGAAGAGTTGGCCAATAGTAACCACATGCAATATTTTGTGAGCGGTTCGGATACCACTGTGATGTCCGCCAACAGGTGAGGAATGGCATGCCTCCAATACACTCAACATTCACATTCTGGCACAAACGCCGAATAAGACCGTCGGCACAACTCCTATACAAGTATGGTTCATCCCAAAAGAACTTCTTCACATCGTACATGAACTTTTTTCTTTGATGAAAGGACAAGTCTGATGGAACAATATCACTAGCCAGATAGTTCGCAAAATCTGCGAACCATGGAATCAAGTCTTGTGAAGCAGCCAATACA
The DNA here is from genome assembly GCA_027704765.1 of Solanum habrochaites. Classification (NCBI taxonomy): domain Eukaryota; kingdom Viridiplantae; phylum Streptophyta; class Magnoliopsida; order Solanales; family Solanaceae; genus Solanum; species Solanum habrochaites. Next base: position 43,462,281 of record JAKWJA010002493.1, on the reverse strand, counting down.
TGTTCATCGGGGAAAGTATCATCAATGTCAGTCTTATCCCCTAACTCTCTCATAGCTTCATCCTCTAGACGAGACAAATGATCAGCAACTTGATTTTCAGTCCCTTTTCTATCCAGCACTTCAAAGTCAAATTCTTGCAGCAGTAATACCCAGCGAATCAACCTTGGTTTCGCATTCCTTTTTCGCCATCAAATATCTCAATGCTGAATGGTCAGTATGAACTATAACTCTGTACCTAGCAAATAGGAGCGAAATTTCTCAAAAGCAAACACTACTGCTAGGAGTTCTTGCTCAGTCACTGTGTAGTTCTTCTGAGCTTCATTTAGGGCTTTACTAGCATAGTAAATGGGGTGAAGGATTTTGTTTTTCCTCTGTCCCAGTACTACACCAAGAGCTACCCCACTAGCATCGCACATTACCTCAAATGGACTGCTCCAATCCGGGGAAATAATGATAGGTGCAGACACCAATTTTTCTTTTAGTTCACCGAATGCCTTAAGACAAGATTCATCAAAACAAAATTTACAGTCTTTCTCCAGCAGTTTGCACAATGGGTGTGCAATCTTTGAAAAGTCTTTGATGAATCTTCGGTAAAAACCTGCATGCCCAAGAAAGCTTCTCACACCTTTCACAGAGATTGGTGGGGGCAGTCTCTCTATTACCTCAACTTTAGCTCGATAAACCTCTATGCCCTTTCTGAAATGCGATGACCCAACACAATACCCTCTTTTACCATGAAATGACACTTTTCCCAGTTTAGTACCAAATTGCAGTCTTCACATCTCTTAAGAACCTCAGATAAATTATTTAAGCACCGCTCGAATGAATCACCAACCACCGAAAAATCATCCATAAAAACCTCTATAGTATCCTCCACCATGTCAGAAAATATTGACATCATACATCTCTGAAAGTTGCGGTGCATTGCACAACCCAAATGGTTCTTCTGAACGCAAAAGTCCCATATGGACAAGTGAAAGTGGTTTTCTCTTGATCTTCTGGTGCAATAGAAATCTGATTATACCCCGAATACCCATCAAGAAAACAATACCACCCTTTTCCGGCAAGTCTATCCAACATCTGATCCATGAAGGGCATGGGAAAATGGTCTTTTCAGTCCATGAGTTCAGTTTACGATAATCCATACACACCCTCCATCCAGTAACCGGTCTCATTGGAACAAGTTCATTCTTTTCGTTGGGGACCACAGTCATTCCCCCTTTCTTAGGTACACACTGAACCGGGCATACCCAACTACTATCGGCGATTGGATAGATTACTCCAGCATCCAACCACTTGATAATTTCCTTCTTCACAACCTCTTGCATAGGAGGATTCAAGCGTCTCTGGTGCTCAATACTCGGCTTATGATCAGGCATGAGTTGGATTTTATGAGAGCAAATACCAGGAGGGATCCCAATAATGTCCGCAATGGTCCACCCAATGGCTCTTTTGAACCTTTTTAGTACCTTCACCAAACTCTGAACCTGTTGTTCATCCAAGTCTGATGCAATGATTACCGGTAAAGTGTCACCATTTCCTAAGAATTCATACCTAAGATGGATGGGAGAGCTTTTAATTCAACTTTTGGAGCTTCCTCTATAGATGGTTTCGCGGGGTGGAGACTCGCGATTCTTCATATCGAGCTCAAATTTCTTCGGTTTAAACCGAACATCACCTCGGTCAAGAGCCGCGACTAATGACTCATACTCTTCAATGCAATCGCTATCAAAGTTCATTATCACTGCCGCTAATGCTTCGACACCTAGACGTTCTTCTATTTGTGTCTCAAATGTCTCACCCATGTTGTAGGATATAGCAGATGCCGATTGGAGCTCACCACTCTGCCTCATGGACCTACAAACATTAAAGGTCACTTCCTCATTGTTCAATCGAAATTTCATTTGCCCCTTTTCCATGTCTACTAAGGCTCTTCCCGTAGCAAGGAATGGCCTCCCAAGAATAATGGGCACTTCAAAATCGACCTCGCAATCAAGAATAACAAAATCTGCTGGAAATATGAATGACTCCACTTTTACTAGCACATCGTGGAGTATCCCTATAGGTCGTTTTACTGTTCGATCAGCCATCAGTAGCCGCATCGCAGTGGGCTTTGGGTCACCCAAACCCAACTTCTTGTAAATCGAGAGGGGCATGAGATTTATGCTTGCCCCCAGATCACATAGTGCTTTCGCAAAATGTAATAGCCCGATTGTACAAGGAATAGTAAACGCACCCGGATCTTCTTTCTTTTGGACCAGAGATCTTTTAGCAATAGCACTACAATGCTTCATTCTATCATCATCCTCAAAAGTGACCGATCTTTTCTTTGTAACCAAATCTTTCATAAATTTGGCGTAACCGGGCATTTGTTCTAAAGCTTCTATCAAAGGGACATTGATAGAAAGTTTCTTCAACATTGTTATAAAACGCCGGTATTTACCATCCTCGGTCTTTTTCACTAATCTCTGAGGAAATGGGGGTGGTGGCCTAGGCATAGGAGTTACCTTTTTAGGCACTTCAGCATCTTTTGCAGTGTTATCCCCTAATTCAGCATCAACTTCTACCACTTTATCAGATTCTGTTGTCACCTTATTCTCATCAGATGGCATAGGTGGATCAATGGTTTGCTTACCCCGCGAGTAGTAATTGCCATACAGTTCCATCATTTTTGGATTTTGGACAGTGTTGCTAGGAAGAGTGCCCGGTTGCCGTGTGTTCACAGTTGCAGATAATTGGGCCAATTGTAACTCAAGTTGCTTAATTGATATTGCATGGGTATCAACTTTTGCCCAATACCGCTAAATCATTTCTCAACTCTTTATTGTGCTCATCACTAGCATCGAACCTCCTCATCAGTTTATGCAACATGTCCTCAACTCATGACATACTACCTCCACCATCCCTAGGAGTAACTTCCCGATTTTAAGGAGGAACATAGGGTTCATTCCCGTCGTTTCTATTACCATAGTTACCCCTGTTGAAGTTGTTGTCGCGATTGTAGTTTCCATCTCTGACATAATGACCCTCGCGATTGTAGTTACCATAGTTCCGACCTTGGTTCCCTTGACCTTGGCGCCAATTATCCTGATTTGAGCCTTGGGCGCTTGGTCGGAAACCCCCCATCTGTTCATTTACTGCATAGGAATCCTCCTCATAATAACACTCATCGATGGAGGTGGTGGTTTGGCCAAGTAGTTGACTGCATTAACTTTTCTGCACCCCAGTGACATGTTTTAGTACCAACCCAAGCTCAGTTCTCATTTGAGCCATTTCTTCACGAATATCATCTGTGGATGGGTTGTGAGTGGACTGCACTGCAAAGGTGTTCTCCCTGTATCAGATTTTCTAGTACTCCAAGCTTTGTTATTCCGGGAGATTTTTTCTAATTTTCAGCGATCTCAGCATAAGGACATTCTCCATACGATCCACCTGCCATAGTGTCCAATACCGCTTTGTTGTTATCATCTTGTCCCCTGTAGAAGTATTCTTTCAGTGACTCATCATCTATACGGTGATTTGGAACACTTCTCAAGAATGAGGTGAATCTATCCCAAGAACTACTAACTGACTCTCCTGGTAGTGCCACAAAGTTATTCACCCTGTCTTTGTGGTTTAGTTTCTTGGAGACCGGATAGTAGCGTGCTAAGAAGACATCCCTCAGTTGATTCCAAGTAAATATGGAGTTGTATGGGAGCTCAGTGAACCAAATAGCAGCCTCTCCCGTCAGTGAGAGAGGAAACACTCTGAGCCCTATCACATCTAGATCCAAATCAGGCCTCCCCACACAACTTTTACACACTGCCCTTACCTTAGCTATATGGGCATGTGGATCCTCAGAAGGTAGCCCTGAAAACAAACCTCTGGCAGTGAGCATTTGCATCAGACTACTAGTTACCACAAAAGTATGGCCTGTGGGTAGAGGAGGCAAAACCAGTGGCCCATCCGAATCTGCTATGTTATCATAGCCTCTGTAGTATGCTTGGGGCCGTGGAGCGGGATTCTGTTCCCTCTGTTGATGTTCACCCGGAGCTTCGGGTAACATCTGACCATGAGCATCAACCGGAGCTGGGATGTTCTGGTTTGGATCGTCATCATTGATTCCCAAATTACGATTCATGTTTCGCAGTGTACGCTCTAACTCGTGATCGTAGGGGAACAATGGTTCTCTTCCTCTCCGTGTATTTGGCATACAAGGAGGATAGTTCTGAAAAGAAATCAAAAACAATAAAACAAAGTAAAATCAAGAAAATATCAACTAAACTATAGTAATAAGTTAAAATTAATCTAAAAGCTAAATTCCCCGGCAACGGCGCCAAAATTTGATACGCTCAAATTTACTTCTCAAATGAGAAGTAAAGCGGTCGCGTCAAGTAAATAACCCAACTAGTGAGGTTGGGATCGTTCCCACGAGGAAAATAGTTTAGACTTAACTTTAACTTGTTATTACTATTGTTGGTTGATAACTTCCTTAGAAAGTAAAAACATAAAAATGTAAATAGGGGGGTTTGTATTTCCTAATAAGTAAAAAGAACTAACTAAATTGAAAGAGACACTTAACAGCTTTTAATTTTGGGTTTTAATCAATTAATCAAAGTAACTAGGGTTTACGTGTTCCCCACAGGTTCATAACTTGATAATTCTAACTATAACAATCTTTCCTAGTATCTTGCATGCAAAGTGATAATTATGTATTTCTAAATCCTTGGTCCGGCATCTAGAAAATCTCACTCCGCACCTTGGTCCGGCTACGTGTGTTGCTTTCCTAACCCTATCGTTACCTCATATTAAGCATCGTATTCGATATTTGACTAAGTTACTACCTCGTACCAATCAATACTAGCCTATTAGATAGTATACACTAAATCTATGTTAATAATTCTTTCCTATTATCTACCTCCTTGGTCCGGCAAGTAGCATTAAGGCGAGTTCTAACGTTGATCTATCCGTTAAAAAGACTTCTAAGCGAAAGAATTATTAATACATGCAAGACACTATTCTAGAATTGTTATTTTAGCTAGGGTTTATCTCATATTTGCCTATGGTTCCCACAACCCTAGTTATGGAGTTTAGTTACTCATCGCCATAAACACAATATTCAAATATATTAAATAAGAATTCATGTACTTACTTCAATGAGAAAGAGTAAAGTCCAAAAGATTGCTTGATTAATCACCAAAAATACTTGTAAGAATCTCCAAAGAATCAAACACTAATCATGAAGTCTAATAATATGATTTCTAAATGTAGAGTCTAACTATCAGGTGTCTAACCTCAAAAATGAGGTTTTCGAACTATTTATAAAAAATACAAAAACCTAATTAAACAAGAATTCTAATTACTGGAAATCTGCCAAAACGCGGCTGGGTCGACGGACCACGCGACGGACCGTCGTGGTCATGACGGACCAGTGGACTCCGTCGTCCCATACTTGGTCATTTCTTCTGCTGCTTTCTTCATTCCCTCAACGGCAAGTGTGACGACCGTCATAGGCACAACGGTCCGTCGAGGGTCTCGTTTCAAAAGACTTCAACTCTTGGAATTTGGGTACTGGGATCACTTCTCTGATCTTCACGACGAACCTGCAGGACGGACCGTCATGGCCATGACGGACCGTCACAAGCTTCGTAATCCCACATTTGTCAGACTTCCCCATCTTCCTTCAGCAGCTTCTCTACGCTGCCACCTACGGACTGTCACAGGCATGACGGACCGTCATAAGCTCCGTAGGTGGTCTCTTCTGCATTTCTCTCTCAAAATCTCCGCATTTGGCTCTGGAAAGATTTCCTGCAAAACAAAGAGAAACTTGTATAAAAATTAGCATAAAAAGGGCTTTTGGACACACTAAACTTAAGGAAAAAGTATTAATTATACCGTGAAGCCACGGTATATCAGTTCGCAGCATGGATGAAAGGCTTAGAGACTTCACGAGGATGAACCCTCCTATTTTCACAGGGTCTAAGACATTAGAGGATCCTCAGGAGTTTGTGGATGAAATACATAAGATTTTGGTGGCTACGGGGGACACAGATACTGTGAAGGCTGAGCTGGCTTCCTATCAGCTCAAGGATGTTGCACAACTTTGGTGCAAGATGTTGCAATATAGTCGTGTTTTGGGTGGAGAGACAATCACTTGGGAGCTGTTCAAGAAATTCTAGAGAGTTTTCCCCAGAGAGATGAGGGAATCCAAGGTTGAGGAGTTCATCAACCTTAAACAAGGCTCTATGACGGTCAGGGAGTATTCCCTAAAGTTTGTTAAGCTATTAAGGTATGTTAATTTCCTTAGTATTTAATAGCAAGAATGAGGAGAGTACTGAGCTCTGTTGAAATTACCCAGGTATGCTACTTCCCTAGTTTCGAACAACAGGGGTGAGATGAGAAGGTTCCTCACAGGAATCAATGAATACCTGGAGGAGAAGTGTCGGTCTGCGATGCTCCATGATAATATGGACCTTTCCAGGTTGATGGTGCATGTCCAACAGGTAGAGGACAGCCTCAATAAAAAAGGTGTTCGCGATGTTAGGAGGCCTAGACCTCAAGATCAGGAAGGTCCCAGCCATGGAGGCCATTGAAACAATTATGGCGTCTGTGAGCAGCCCAGGTTCAAGAAAGGGAAACAGAGTTCTGGGAATTCTAAATCTCAGAGGAGTACATCACCTAGAGGAGGCAGACTTGAACCCAAAAGAGGTAATGGAGGTGAGATGCAGCGTCCTGAGAAGAACTGTGCTAAGTGTGGCCGAGCTCACAGTGGAGAGTGGAGACAGGGAACTAATGCCTGCCTCGGTTATGGTAAGAGTGGACACATGGTCAAAGACTGTCCACAGAACAGAGGTCAGGTTAGAGGTAATGCTCAGCCTAGTCCTAACCCACAGAGTGCAGCAGCAGCCAAGCCTCCCAAAAGGAACAGATTCTATGCCCTGAAGGGAAGGAGGAGCAGGAGAAGTCTGCTGATGTGGTCACAGGTATGCTGCAAGTATTCTCAACTTCTATTTATGCTCTACTTGATCCAGGGTCTACACTTTCCTTTGAGACTCTTCTACTTGCTCTTACTTTTGAAATACTATTTGAAGTTCTGCATGATCCTATAGTGGTTAGTACGCCTTTAGGAGAAAGGGTGAGAACTGATAGAGTATACAAAGATTGCCTAATATTTGTATGTTGTAGCACTATGTGTGCGGACTTGGTTAAACTAACCATGCCTGATTTTGATGTTATTCTTGGCATGGACTAGCTTCACAGTCGTTATGCTTGCTTGGACTATCGTAGTAGAGTGGTGAGATTTCGCTTCCCTAATGAAGAAGAGTTAGTCTGGGAGGGGTACAATTTGAGTCATCCTAATCCCTTGATTTCAAATCTTAAGGCCAGTAAATGATGTCCAACTATGTCATCTTATGAGTGTTAATGATTTAGATTATGACATTCCTTCCATAGACTCAGTCTCTGTAGTGAATGAGTTCCTAGATGTGTTTCCTGTAGATTTGCGCAGAGGCCCTCCCCTTCAAGAGATTTACTTTCGTATCAACTTAGAACCCGATTCTAAACCAATCTCAATTCCTCCTTATAGAATGGCTCCAGCATAACTCAAAGAGTTGAAGTTGCAGTAAAAAGATCTCACTGATAAGGGTTTCATTCAGCCGAGCATATCCCCTTAGGGCGCTCCAGTGTTGTTTGTGAAAAAGAAGGATGGAACTCTTAGAATGTGCAACGATTATCGGCAGATCAACAAAGTCACTATAAAGACTAAGTATCCACTTCCAAGAATAGATGGTTTGTTCCATCAACTCCAAGGGTCTAGTTTCTTCTCTAAGAATGATCTTCGTTTAGGGTACCATCAGCTTAGGGTTAGGGATGCAGATATCCCAAAGACGGCCGTTCGTACCCTCTATAGTCACTATGAGTTTCTAGTCATGTCATTTGGTCTCACGAATGCACCTGCTGCATTTATGGATCTCATGAATAGAGTTTTCCGTGAATACCTTAGATCTTTCTTCATAGTATTCATTGATGACATTATCATCTACTCTAAGACCAAGGAAGATCATGAACAACATTTGAGACTAAACTTGCAGGTACTTATACGGCATCAGTTGTATGCAAAATTTAGCAAGTGTGAATTCTGGCTGTGATAGTGACCTTCCTTTGTCATGTTGTGTCCGACCAAGGTGTAGAGGTGGACCCCATGAAGACTGAAGTTGTTAAGAACTGGACAAAGACTCTTACTCCCATTGATATCCGTAGCTTTTTGGGATTGGCTGGTTACTACCGCAGGTTTGTGGAGAGATTTTCTTCTATTGTTGCCCCACTTACAGCTTTGACAAAAAATAAATCCAAGTTTAAATGGAAGAATACTTGTGAGAAGAGTTTCCAGGAGCTCAGGGAATGACTCACTTAAGCCCCGGTGTTTACTCTGCCTAAGTGTGATGAGAATTACAGTGTCTATTGTGATGCATCTAGGGTTGGTTTAGATTGTGTTCTTATGCAGGCTGGTAAGGTGAACCCTATGCTTCCAGACAACTCAAGGTTTATGAGAAGAATTATCCCATTCATGACCTGGAGTTGGCAGCTGTGGTGTTTGCACTGAAGTTGTGGAGGCATAATCTGTATGGAGTGCATGTGGATGTGTTCACAGATCATAAGAGTCTCAAGTACATGTTCCAGAGCACTTCTCAACAGAGTAGGCCTTAAACCTGTTTTTGAAGCTGATAAAATAATTATTTATTGTGGAGAAGACTTTTTTGAAAAGGTATATCTTAGTAGAAGATTATATGTATTGAACATTGTTTAAGAGATTGTCAATAATGCAAGTATTTCAAATTTTTGCTTATATTGTTGAGTCTATTAATTTGTGGCATGGCAAACTAGGTCATAGTATCATTGCTTCTATTAAAAGACTTACAAATATGGAATTAATTCCGATAATAAATACTGATGATTTTTCATAATGTCCTGTGTAAGTAGAAGCAAAACATGCCAAGAAACCTTTCAAATATGTTATTAGTAGAAAGATTGAATTACTTCAATCAATACATTCAAATTTAGTAGATTTGAAGAACTCTTTGAGCAAAGGTGGAAAAAAGTATTACATTACTTTTGTTGATGTCTTTTCTAGATACATTACGGTATATCTTCTTAAGTCTAAAGATGAAGCTGAAAGCATATTTTTGAAATTCAAAGTAGAAGTTGAAAACCAATTAGACAGGAAAATCAACAGATTATATCTGATAGGGGCGGTGAATATAGTACTAAAACTCTAAAAGATTTTTGTGAGAAAGATGGTATTATACCTGACGAACGAAAAAATAGAACCCTTAAAGAAATGATGAATTCTACCTTTTAAAACTCTGGTTTATCTTACAATATGTAGGGAGAAGCAGTCTTATTTGCGTGCTATATTCTTAAGAGAGTCCCTCATAAGAAGTTAAACAAGACCTCATATGAGTGTAGACGAACGAAAAAATAGAACCCTTAAAGAAATGATGAATTCTACCTTTTAAAACTCTGGTCTATCTTACAATATGTAAGGAGATTCAGTCTTATTTGCGTGCTATATTCTTGAGAGAGTCCCTCATAAGAAGTTAAACAAGACCTCATATGATTTGTGGAAAGGGTTTGCTCCTAACTTGAAATTCCTAAAAGTGTGGGGGTGTTTGGCTAAGGTTGGTCTATGTGATTTTGAGCGAGTAAATATTGGTTCTAAGACCTCCGATACTATTTTTATTGGTTATGCTCAAAATGGTGTTGCATATATATTGAGGTCTCTAAGTGATCTTTCTATTTGTGAATCTAGAGATGCAAAAATTTTTGAGCATATTTTCTTTAAAAAAATAACGTGTCAAGTGATATGCAAAATAATACTTCTACATCTATGTCAGTTAATTCTCATGTTATTTCTAATGAGCAAGAAAATGAACTCAAAAGAAGTAATAGACATAGAGTTGAGACTAATTTTGGTCCTAATTTTATCACTACTTTCTTAACCGAATATTAATGTTTTAAATAATGATTTAATGTCTATCTATTTAATAGAAGAAGACCCTAAAACTTATGATGAAACAATGATATCAATATATGTTACATTTTGGGAAAAGGCTATTAAAAGAAAACAAGACTCTATAGTTTCTAATCATACTTGGGACTTGTATGATTTGCCTAAAGGTTGTAATCCCATCAGTATCAAGTGGATATTTAAGAAGAAATTGAGACCTGATGATACACTTGATAAATATAAGGCTAGACTTGTTATTAGGGGGTTTAACCAAAAGAAATGTGTTGAGTACTTTGATACTTATTCTTCTATGACTAAAATAGCAACCATTATGACTCTTATTGCTTTAGCCGTTATTCATGATCTAGTGGTACATCAAATGGATGTTAAAACAACATTTCTAAATGGTGATTTAGAGAGAGAGATATATATGACTCAACGTAAGGGTTTTGTGGTTCCATGATAAGAGGATAAAGTATGCAAACTGAGAAAGTCCTTGTATGGACTAAACAAGCACCTCAATGGTATGAAATTATTAAATATCACTACTAGATAATGACTTTCTTGTAAGTTAAACTGATGCATTTGTTTATTCTAAGATCATAGGTTCATAATGTTGAGAAGTGATTCAAAGATACTTGACCAAGTCTTTAGGAGGTTGTTAGTTAGTTCCCTTTATTTCAGCAAGGTTAGATATAGTGAAAGATTAGTAGCTAACTAGTAATTAGTGGGTACCTAAATTTCAGTATTTCAGTTTCATTGTAAGCCTATTTAATAGGCAGGTCATGTTAGTTTCATGATAAGCAAACAATAAACAAAAGAAGTTGGCAGTAGCTTCTCTTTTCTTTTGCTCTATTCTCTGTTCACTTTCTCCCTTAGATTTCCTTTTTCTTTCCAACAAATCTTGTAACAGAGCAAGGTTCCTTTCAGGAAATTGAGTGAGTCGTGAGGCTTATATCAACTGAGTATTTGAGTGATACAAAAGAGGAAGTGCGGGAGCAAAAGAAAAAATGGCAGTGAATGGTATTTCATCATCTTCGCAGCCCCTCGTGCCAATTTATACTGGTGAAAAGTATGAGTTTTGGAGTATCAAAATGAAAACTCTTTTCAAATCACAAGGAGTTTGGGAGCTGGTGGAAGAAGGCTTTGCGGATCTAGCAGGCTCTGACGAAGAGGCAGAGAAATTGAAAGAGATCAAAAAGAAAGACGCCAAAGCTTTGTCCCTTATTCAACAAGCAGTTCATGATACAGTTTTTTCAAGAATTGCAGCAGCAACTACATCTTCTTAGACATGGAAGATTTTGAAGAAGGAATTTCAAGGTTCAGCTAAGGTGATAACGGTAAAATGGCAGACTTACCGTCACGACTTTGAAACTCTTTGTATGAAAAGTAATGAATCTGTTCAAACTTATTTGTCTAGAGTTTCTTCTCTTGTTAATCAAATGAAGTCTTATGGTGAAGATATATTTGAAGAAACTTTAATAGCAAAAGTTTTAAAGAGTCTTACTCCCAAATTAGAACATATTGTTGCTGCGATTGAGGAATCTCATGACTTATCTGATTATACTTTTGATGAACTAATGAGTTCTTTGCAAGCTCATGAAGAGAGGCTCCTAAGGTCACATGAAAAAAATGAAGAAAAGGCATTTCAAGTGAAAGGGGAGTCCACTCATCAGAAAGATAAGCTAGAAAACTTTGCAAATCGTGGCCGCGGCAGAGGTGGCTTTTGAGGAAGAGGTCATGGAAGAGTCCAAGGAAGAAGTCGAGATAGAGGAGGACCAAATGAAGAGAAGTAAAGGACGTTTTAGTGCCACTACTGTAGAAAACCTGGCCATACAGAAGCTTATTGTTGGAAAAAACAGAAGGATGAGAATAACCAAGCAAGCTTTGCAGAGAAAAATGATGATGAATGTAAGTTATTCATGGTCCTTTATTGAGAAAAAAATACTCCTAAAGATGTTTTGTTTTTGGACAGTGGATGTTCCGATCATATGTCTAGAACAAAATCACTATTCAAGGATCTTGATAAGTCAAAAAAATCAGACGTAAGGCTTGGAGATAACAAGAAAATTCAGGTTGAAAGCGAAGGCACTGTTTAGCATTATGACCAGCCATGGAAATGCTAAAATTTTAGAAGATGTGATGTTTGTTCCTGCCTATCTCATAATTTGCTTAGCATTGGACAACTAATGATTAGCGGGTACTCAATTTCTTTTGATAATGGTGTTTGCACTATTAAAAATAAGAAATCTGGGAAAACCATTGTTAAAGATCCAATGACTAACAACAAAATGTTTCCTTTAGAAGTTTCAATGGTTGAAAAGTGTGTTATGGTGGCTAGTGGAGATGATGAAACTAGACTGTGGCATTTGCGTTATGGTCATTTTACTGTTAATGGGTTGAAGTTATTTAGCCAAAAGGAAATGGTTTTGGGTTGCCAAAAGTTGAGAATCTTGATTGTTGTGAAAGTTGTGTTTAAGGAAAACAAAGTAGAAAGGTTTTTCCTGTAGGCAAGTCTTGGAGAGCTTCTGTTTGTCTTGAGTTAGTACATGCTGATTTGTGTGGTCCTATGAGTGTTGAGTCCTTAGGAGGAAGTCGATACTTTCTGCTTTTTACTGATGATTATACTCGTATGAGTTGGATATATTTCTTGAAATTTAAATCTGAAACGTTTAACAATTTCATGAAATTTAAATCGTTGAGGCAAAGTGGATGTAGACTCAAAACTCTTCGGACAGATAAAGGTAATGAGTTTATGTCAAAAGAATTATGTTCCTTTTGTGAGGAAAATGGAATACACAGAGAGCTTACAACACCTTATACACCGGAGCAGAACGGTGTAGCTGAACGAAACAACCGCACAGTTGTCGAGATGGGCAGAAGCATAATGGAAGGTAGAGGTGTACTGAAGTGTTTTTGGGCTGAAGTTGTTGCCACTGCTGTCCATTTGCTGAATATTTCACCCACCAAGCAGTGTTCAATCGAACACCATATGAATCTTGGAGAGGTAACAAGCCAAAGGTAAGCCATTTACGTGTCTTTGGATGTATAGTTTATGCTTTGGTGAATTCGCAGGCTCGACGTAAGCTTGATGAAAAATGTATTTTTGTTGGATATAGCTCACAATCCATAGCCTATAAGCTATACAATCCAGTGAGTGGCAAAATTATGGTCAATAGAAATGTTGTGTTTAACGAAGATGCAAGCTGGAACTTCAATTCAGCAAATGAAAGTTCAAATATTCAATTGTTGTTATTGTTGATCAAAAGTATGGAGCAGATCAGTTTTTAGCAGGTCCATCGACTACCTCATCAATTGCACCGGAAATATCTCCAGCATTGGAAGAACCTTCAGCTGAGCCAACTCCATTAAGAAGATCAACAAGGGATAGGAAACCAAATCCCAAATATGCTGACAATATATCTTGTGTTTTTGCTTTACTTGTTTTAGATCCTATTTTCTTTGAAGATGTTGAAACAGAGGATAAATGGTGCAAAGCTATGGAAGAGGAGTTGTTGGCTATTCAAAAGAATCAAACATGGGACTTGGTAAATTTGCCAGAAGGAAAGAAAGCTATTGGGCTCAAATGGGTATTTAGAACCAAGTATCATGCAGATGGAAGCATCCAAAAACACAAGGCAAGGCTCGTCGCAAAGGGTTATTCCCAACAACAAGGTATGGACTTCGACGAGACTTTTTTTCCTGTTTCCCGCTTTGAAACTGTGAGATCTTTCTTAGCCTTGGCTGCTAATTTAAATTGGCCAGTGTATCAATTTGATGTTAAATCTGCCGTTATAAATGGTGATTTGGAAGAGGAAGTTTATGTCTCACAGCCTCAAGGTTTTGTAGTTAATGGCAAAGAAGATAAGGTTTATAGGTTAAAAAAGGCACTATATGTCTTAAAGCAAGCGCCGCGGGCATGGTACTTCAAAATTGATTCGTATTTCCAGGAGAATGGTTTTGAAAGAAGTAACAATGAGCTTACTCTTTATGTAAAACAAGAAGGTAAAAATGATTTTTTTGTGGTATGTCTTTACGTTGACGATATGATATATATGGAATCGAGTGAGTCTATCGTCACTGAATTTAAGGAATGCATGATGAAGAATTTTGAGATGTCTAATTTAGGTCTGCTGCATTATTTTCTTGGTCTTGGGGTGAAACAGAGAATTGATGGCATATTTCTTTCACAAAGAAAATATGCAACAGATCTTTTGAAAAAGTTTACTATGGTAAATTGTAAAGTTGCTGCTACGCCAATGAATATTAATGAGAAGTTGTGTCGTGATGATGGTTCTGAAATGGAAAATGCGACTTATTTTAGAAGTCTGGTTGGTGGTTTGAACTACTTGTCTCATACAAGACCAGACATTGCTTTCTTTGTTGGAGTCATATCGAGATTTATGCACAATCCAAGCAAGCTTCACCTTGGAGCTGCAAAAAGAGTACTGAGATATATCGCTGGGACAACAGAGCATGGAATTCGGTTTTCTAAGGTGACATATTTCACACTAACTGTCTTTATTAATAGTGACTACGCAGGCAACATTCATGACAGAAACAGCACATCTGGTTTCTTGTTTAATCTTGGATTTGGAGCAATTTCATGGAGTTCAAACATTCAGGAAGTAGTGGCGTTATCAACTTCAGAGGATGAATATATTGCAGCAACCTCTGCAGCTTGTCAAGCAGTTTTGTTAAGGAGACTTGTTGCAGACTTTAATCAAAAGCCAGCTGGTGCGACTAAGATTTTTTGTGACAATATATCTACAATTGCGATGACGAAGAAGCCAGCATTTCACAGTAGAACAAAGCACATTGATATTCTCTATCACTATATTCGAGGTCTTGTTTCTACTGGACAAATTACTTTGAAGTCTTGTGATACAAATGACCAAATACCAGACATTTTCACGAAGTCACTTTCTCAATCAAAGCACGAGTTCTTCATAGGTCAACTTGGAGTTTGCAGGTTTGAATCAAGGGATAGTGTTGAGAAGTGATTCAAAGATACTTGACCATGTCTTTAGGAGGTTGTTAGTTAGTTCCCTTTATTTCAGCAACGTTAGATATAGTGGCAGATTAGTAGCTAACTAGTAATTAGTGGGTACCTAAATTTTAGTATTTTAGTTTCATTGGAAGCTTATTTAATAGGCATGTCCCATTAGTTTCATAATAAGAAAATAAGAAACAAAAGAAGTTGGCAGTAGCTTCTCTTTTCTTTTGCTCTATTCTTTGTTCACTTTCTCCCTTAGATTTCCTTTTTATTTCCAACACATAATTGTTTCATTATATTTTTATATGTGGATGACATGTTAATCTTTGGTCCTAATGTGGATGTTATTAATGAGACCACAAACTTTTTGTCTTCTAAATTTGAAATAAAAGACCTTGGTGAAGCAGATGCGATTTGTGGAGTTAAAATCGAAAGAACTTCTACTGATTTCTCTTTGAGTTAATCTCATTACATTAAAAATATGTTGACAATTTTTTTTGTTTTGATGTAGTTCTAGTGAGAACTCCTTATGATCCTAGCATACACTTGAAGAAAAATAAAGAAACTAGTGTTTCTCAAATTGAATATGCTAAAATAATTGGGAGTGTAATGTTTCTCATGAACGTAACTCGGCCTGATATAGTTTACACTGTTAGTAGATTGAGTAGATATACTCATAATCTCAGTAGTGAACACTGGAATGATCTTCATCGGTTGATAAGGTATTTGAGAGGTACTATCAAGTAGTGTTTGCATTTTAACAAATTTCCTGTTGTTTTAGAAGGTTTTTGTGATGCAAATTGGGTAATTGACAATAATGTAGTTAGATCCACCAATATCTATGTGTTTAATTTGGGTGAAGGTGCTATTTCATTGAAGTCTTCCAAACAGAATTGTATAACACATTCTACCATGGAATCAAAATTTATTGTTGTCAAGTTGGCAGGGCAAGAAGTTGAGTGGCTCAAAAAAAATTCTGGGGTATTTGTCATTGTGGGGAAGATAATCTTCACCAGTATCTCTTCATTGTGACTCACATGCAACAATTGGAATTGTCAAAACTAGTGTGTAGAATGGAAAAAAGAGACATTCTCATCATACAAAAACAAGGTTGTTATTTCCTTGGAATATGTAAAGTTTGAAAGAAATTTGGCGGATCCTATGACCAAGGGCTTGACAAGGAAAATAGTCCATGAAATGTTGAGGGGGATTGGGATGAAGCCTATTTATTGAGGCAGTGTGGTGGACTCTTTAGGCCTCAATGTACACCACATTTTCTATCCCTATGACGTGAGGCAGTGTTTTATAAGGTTAAGTTTATTTCTCTCTTAATTATTCTATAGCTCTAAGGTGGTCTATTCGAGATAGACTTGATGGAATCACCCACCTGAGTGTAAAGATGTCGTCACCTTTTATGAAAGAATTGGGTCGTCTTTCTAGAGCACTTATAAGACCCAAGGTGTGTGTGCATGACCATAAAAGCACTTTTTTGTATTGTGGAGTTTGCATACAAAATCAAGGATATGGTATGTGTTATGGGGGTCTCAACTTATGTCCATTTAGTTCAAGAATACTTCACTTTGGGGATATGTGTTGGTACCTCATTTCACTATGTATCAATCAATTTGAAATATATTGACACTTCAGTACATGTCCCTTTCATTTACCCAGAAATTATTCTTATTCTTTATATTTGCATTAGTGTGGGATTATGGATAATATTTCTTTTCTTTTAATGCAAAGGATAAGTTACATCTTTTAAATCTCTGTAATTAATATATGTGAACATTGCTAAGTCGTTAATATATGTGAAATATGAAAGTTACTTCCCCATTAATGGTTCACATTTACATCAAGCGTCAGTTTGTTAATTTTGTAAGAAAATATTCAAAAAACTCGAAGTTACTTTTGTATTATGAGAAATTTGTCATTTAAGTAAGAGTTATGTCTCATTACATTGATTATATCTAGTTTCTTACATTCTTTTGATATACGAAACGTAAATGATTTTCATATTTAAGGAGTATCATTTCCGAGCTAAAACAGAGAAGAAAAATCAAGTTCATTCTTTCATTTAATATCTCTCTCAACAATTTCTTTTATTGGCTTGAATAATCATTCTTTCTAATGTGGATTTCTGGGCAATTGTTTTTGTGCAAATCAAAACTTTCAGCCAAAGTGCACGTGTTTTAAAGTAATCGTGGAACCTTGTGGAGCGATCGACTAGAACGATTTGCACCGGAGTCAAGCCGAAATCACTTTAAAGGTTGTGGCTTGCTACGATACTGTCACGACCCAAATCAGGGACGCGACTGGCACCCACATTTACCCTCCTATGTGAGCGAACCAACCCATCTAAACCTTAACATTTCAAGATATATCAACAGAAAATAATGCGGAAGACTTTAAAAAAAAACAATTCAATACTATTATTATTATCCCCAAAATCTGGAAGTCATCATCACAAGAACATCTATCTCAAATTACTTAACTAGGAATGTCTAAGAACAAAATAACTAAAAAGCTAAACTAGTCCATGCCGGAAGTTCAAGGCATCAAGACTTGAAGAAGAAGACCCAGTCCAAGCTAGACGCATTAGCTCACCCTGAATTTCCGATGAAGTGAAGACTGGCTAGATCTGCTATTGAGTTGAAGTTGACAGAACGTTTGCTGCATTACACAAATAACAAAGAGGAAAACATAAAAGTAGGGGGTCAGTACAACCACACGTACTGAGTAGATATCATCGGCCAACTCAAAATAGGGAACAGTATATATCAATAATAATGTAAATCAACTACAATACTCAACATGTAGCAATAACAACATGAATTCATCAATAACTACAACCGAGTTCACACATGAGGACTCAAGCCTCAATACCATACTCATTTGGGAATTAAGTTCATTAGATTGAGTATATTCATTATCTTTCAAGATTCATTATCTTTCTTCCTCTTGTGTCGGTACCTGACACTCCGATCCTCTATTTCTATCCTTGTGCCGGAACGTGGCACTCCGATCCTCATTCTATCCTGGTACCGGAACGTGGCACCCGATCCATATTCTATCCTGGTGTCGGAACGTGACACTCCGATCCTCATATTCATTCTATCCTGGTACCGGAACGTGGCACCCGATCCATATTCTATCCTGGTGTCGGAACGTGACACTCCGATCCTCATATTCATTCTATCCTGGTACCGGAACGTGGCACCCGATCCCCTAATTCATCAAGCCTTCTTTTACACTAAGGCATCATCATTCTCATTATATAATTTATCAAGCCTTCTTTCATACTAAGGCATCATCATTATCATTATATAATATATCAAGTGAATTAGGGTTCTTTCAAGATTTGGGATTCAATAACTTCATCATGCTTTGTTAATTCATCACAATTTTGTAATCATAATCATGCAAGCATACAACTTAAGCACATAGCAGGGTTTACAATATTATCAACACATAATATTCACTATTAAGAGTTCACTACGAATATCGTAACATAATTCATAACCTACCTCCACCGAAGAATTGAATCAACAAGCTATCTTCTCAAAATCCTTGCTATCCTCTTCGTCTCTCTCTCTTGATCGATTCTTTCTCTCTCTTTCTGTTCTTTCTATTTTTCTTTATTCAAACCCTCTTTCTTTTACCCTAATTATTATATAATTAAGTTTTGAAAGATGGCACTAATAATCCACTAATTAACTTAAGGTTACCTCTTTTAACCCCCAAGTAATTAGACTTATTAACATTAACCCTCTAACTTTATAATTAAAGCAGGAATAGTCAAAAACGTCCCTTAAAACGTGTAAAGAAATCCGACCCGAACTGGGATTGCGTAGCCCGTGACGGGCCGTCGCGCCTGCGACGGTCCGTCCTGCTGTCCGTCACAAGGTCCAGAGACTTATTTTAAGTGGATGGCCTGTGACGGGCCGTCGAGCCTGTGACGGGCCGTCGAGCCTGCGACGGTCTGTCCTGCCATTCCGTCATGACGTTCAGAGAGTCGATTTTTAGTACCCAATTTCAGATTTTCTAAGTGTTTTAAAACGACACCCTCCACGACGGTCCGTCGTGCCCTTGACGGTCCGTCGTGGCCTCCGTCACATCTGCCAGTTTTTCCAGAATGAAATCTGTTGCTCAAAACGACTAAACAGGTCGTTACAATAGATACCAATTTACCCATCGTTCGTCCCCGAACGATCACAAGAAGGAAAACAAGTGCGAAAAGGAATACCTGAATCCGTAAACAGATGTGGGTATCTTTCCCGCATATCTGCCTCCTTCTCCCATGTGGCTTCTTCAACCGGTCGATTCTTCCATTGCACCTTGATGGATGCAATCTCTCTTGACCTCAACTTGCGAACTTCTCTATCTAAAATAGCAACAGGTTCCTCCTCATAAGACAAATTCTCATCAAGCAAAACTGAATCCCAACGGATAATGTAGTTTCCATCCCCATGGTATCTTTTCAACATCGACACATGGAATACCGGATGTACTCCGGACAGCCCTGGAGGCAAGGCTAACTCATAAGCCACCTCCCCTACTCGCTTAAGTACTTCAAAGGGACCAATGTACCTTGGGCTTAGCTTGCCTCTTTTACCAAACCGCATCACCCCTTTCATTGGCGAAACTTTCAACAAGACTTGTTCACCTTCCATGAACTCTAAATCTCTAACCTTTCGATCTGCATATTCTTTTTGTCTACTTTGCGCCGCTAGAAGCTTCTCTTGAATAGATTTCACTTTCTCTATCGAATCCCTCAAAAGATCAGTACCCCAAGGTCTAACCTCGAATGCATCAAACCATCCAATGGGAGACCTACATCTCCTACCATACAATGCTTCAAATGGGGCCATATCAATGCTTGAGTGATAGCTATTATTGTATGAAAACTCCGCTAAGGGTAAGAAGCTATCCCAATGGCCACCGAATTCTATCACACATGCACGAAGCATATCCTCCAACACTTGAATCGTTCGCTCAGACTGACCGTCGGTCTGAGGATGGAACGCAGTGCTAAGGTCCAACCTAGTACCCAATTCTGCATGCAATGTCTTCCAAAACTTAGAAGTAAACTGCGTACCTCTATCTGATATGATGGATAGGGGAACTCCATGCAATCGAACAACTTCTGAGATGTAAAGTTTGGCTAACTTCTCTGCATTGTAAGTCACCTTAACCGGAATGAAATGAGCAGACTTAGTTAACCTATCAACAATCACCCAAATAGAGTCATACTTGCCCAATGTCTTTGGAAGACCAACCACGAAGTCCATTGCGATTCTCTCCCATTTCCATTCCAGAATGGGCATTCTCTGAAGTGTTCCTCCGGGCCTCTGGTGTTCATACTTTACTTTTTGACAATTTGGACATTTGGCAATAAAATCCACAATATCACGCTTCATTCTCCTCCACCAGAAGTGTTGCTTTAGGTCACGATACATCTTGGTTGCACCCGGATGTATAGAATACCTTGAACTATGAGCTTCTGCCAGAATAGTGTTGATCAAATCATCAATGCGGGGTACACATACCCTTCCCTTAATCCTCAACACACCTTCCTCGTCGATCGTTGCTTCTTTAGCCTCTCCTCGCAACACTTTATCTCTGATTTGCCTTAGTTTCTCATCATCAAACTGTTTTCCCTTAATCTTATCAAGAAAAGAAGATCTTGACTCCACACTAGCCAACAATCCTCCCTTCTCATTTATTTCCAACCTCATCAAGTCGTTAGCCAGAGTCTGAACCTCTCTAGCCAATGGGCGTCTAGAGGCTTGCAAATGAGCTAGACTTCCCATGCTTTCCGCCTTTCTACTCAAGGCATCTGCCACAACATTCGCCTTCCCCGGATGATACAAAATAGTGAGGTCGTAGTCCTTCAGTAGTTCCATCCATCTCCTCTGTCTCAAATTCAAATCTCTCTGAGTGAAGACATATTGTAGACTACGATGATCCGTATAGACCTCACACTTAACCCCATATAAATAGTGTCTCCATTGCTTCAATGCAAACACTACCGCGGCCAATTCCAAGTCATGAGTTGGATAGTTACGTTCATGCACTTTTAATTGTCTTGAGGCATAAGCAATCACATTCTTCTCTTGCATTAGCACTGCACCCAAACCCGAATAGGATGCATCACAATAAACAATGAAGTTCTTACCCTCTACCGGCAAGGTGAGGATAGGTGCGGTAGTCAACAAAGTCTTAAGCTTCTGAAAGCTTTCCTCACATTCATCTGACCATACAAATGGAACATTCTGCTTAGTCAAGTTCGTCAATTGGGAAGCAATAGAAGAGAATCCTTTGACAAAGCGGCGGTAGTAGCTAGCTAACCCAACAAAACTCCGTATTTCTGACACATTAGTGGGTCTTACCCAATTCTTCACTGTCTCAATCTTAGAAGGATCTACCATCACCCCATCCTTCGAAACCACGTGCCCCAAGAAGGATACTGCATCTAGCCAAAACTCGCACTTAGAGAACTTGGCATAAAGCTTTTTCTCCCTCAACGTTTCCAATACCATTCTCAAATGTTCCTCATGTTCCTTCTTACTCTTGGAGTATACCAGTATATCATCTATAAATACGATCACAAAGAGGTCCAAATACGGCTTAAATATCCCGTTCATCAAGCTCATGAACGCAGCAGGGGCGTTCGTAAGACCAAAAGACATCACCACAAATTCGTAATGTCCATACCTCGTTCGAAAAGCAGTCTTTGGCACATCCGTTGCCCGTATTTTCAATTGATGATAACCGGATCTCAAGTCAATCTTAGAGAAGACACAAGCACCTTGTAATTGATCGAATAAGTCATCAATGCGAGGAAGAGGATACTTGTTCTTAATAGTTACCTTGTTCAACTGTCGGTAGTCTATGCACATCCGAAAACTCCCATCCTTCTTCTTCACAAACAAAACCGGAGCACCCCAAGGAGATGCACTTGGTCTAATGAAGCCCTTGCTCAACAACTCTTGAAGTTGAGCCTTTAATTCTCTTAACTCCGCGGGGGCCATTCTATAAGGGGGTATAGAAATGGGGCGTGTACCCGGTTCAAGATCGATACAGAAGTCAATATCCCTATCTGGTGGCATACCAGGAAGATCTGCAGGGAATACATCAAGAAACTCACTGACCACCGAAACCGACTCAATCGAAGGTACTTGGGTAGTGTCATCCTTGAGATGGGCCAAGAAAGCTAAACACCCTTGACTAACCATTTTCTTAGCGCGAAGAAATGAGATGATACGCACCGGATTGGAAGTGTAGTCACCCTCCCACACTAACGGATCTGTCCCAGGCTTGGCCAATGTCACGGTTTTAGCATTACAATCCAAGATCGCAAAATTTGGAGAAAGCCAAGTCATACCCAGAATTACATCAAAGTCACCCATTTCTAAAATAACCAAATCTACATAAGTGTTACTCCCCACAAAGTTCACCAAACAAGACCTATGTACCTTTTCAACTACCACAGACTCACCCACCGGTGTAGAAACACGAATAGGCATGTCAAGTAATTCACAATGCAATTTTAGACCATTAGCAAATGATGAAGATACATATGAAAACGTGGAGCCAGGGTCAAATAATACAGATGCCATGCAATCACAAACCAAAAGATTACCTGTGATAACAGTTTCAGACGCCTCCGCTTCAGATCTCCCAGGGAAAGCGTAACAATGGGCCCTATCGTTTGTCTGTCCATTGCCCCTACCATGTTGCGTAGTAGTGGCTCCATTTTGCCCATCACCTCTGCCGTTGTGATGACCACCATTACCTCGACCACCACGTCCTCCAGAAAAGCGGCCTCTACCATGACCACCTCTACCTCTAGCTAGTGGGGTTCTGTAACTCTGGTTTGGACAATACCTCTTGATGTGTCCAACCTCCCCACATCCATAACACTCTCGGGGTTCATGCATAGGTCTCTCGGAGTAGTGTTGACCGTTCTGAGGTGGACCCCCAACTACAGTCTGTAGTGAAGACTGAATTGGTCGACTTGAGTAACCTCCGGAGCTCTGTCCTCTAGAGTGAGAACCATTAAACTCGCCTCCCCTTCGAAACCTTTTCGATGTCGATGTCGTGGTGAAGTCGTCTGGCTTCACTCCTTCCACCTCTATCACAAAGTCTACCACCTCTTGGAAGGATGTTGCCGTAGCCGCTACCTGTAAGGCTGAAATCCGCAACTCTGACCTCAACCCCTTCACAAAACGGCGAATCCATTCTTGTGGACTGAAACAAAGTTGGGTGGCGTATCTGGATAGTGCGCGAAATTTAGCCTCATACGTGTTAACTGTCATCCTCCCTTGCTCTAGACTCAAGAACTCGTCCCTTTTTCTATCTCTCAAAGTCCTTGGGATATATTTCTCCATAAACAGGGTAGAGAATGATTCCCAAGTCATAGGTGGTGCCTCTGTTGGTTGACACTCAACATGTGACCGCCACCACGTTTTGGCGTTCCCTTGAAACTGATAGCTCACGAACTCAACGCCAAACCGTTCTACTATACCCATCTTGTGTAGTAGCTCATGACAATCAACCAGAAAATCGTAGGCATCCTCTGATTCTGCGCCCCTAAAGAATGGAGGTTTCAATTTCAAGAACTTACTGAAAAGTTCATGCTGATCATTTGTCATAATAGGCCCAGTAGTCAGACGTGGAAATGTGCCTATTCCCAATGATGCATCCATGCGGGGAGCCATAGTAGCCGCATGTTGTACCTCTGAAACCGGAGGTGTTGGTGCAGAAACCACTGGAGGTGCCTGACCCTGATCGGATAACCCACTAAGATAAGCAAGTACCTGGTTGATCATCTCTGGGGTAGGTTGGGGTGGCATTTCCTCATTCTGCCCTTGTTCATTCTCCCCTTCCTCCACTCTCTTATCACCTCCTCGGTCGGTGGAGGAGTCACCGCCCTAGTATCAGATGGGCTAGGTGCTTGTCCTCTTCCTCTAGAGGACGTCCTCCCACGACCTCTCCCACGGCCTCTTGCCGTTGCTCTTCCTCGAGCTACAGCCCCAGTGGCTGGCTCAGTCGTTTCTTGTCTTTCCGTTGTTGTTGCTGGTGCGGTCGTTGCTCTAGTTCTAACCATCTGCGAAATAGAGTGAAGATGGTCAGATACCAATTCGTATCGCCCAGATACCAATTGGACTCAAGTAGTAGCACGAAAGAAAGAAAGAAAGAAAGAATGGAATTTTCCTAAAGTCTTATAGCCTCTCAAAGAAAAGTAAAGGCGTCCCCCTACCGTTCTTTAAGACCCTACTAGACCTGTTCTTGTGTGATGAGACCAACGAACCTAATGCTCTGATACCAAGTTTGTCACGACCCAAATCAGGGACGCGACTGGCACCCACATTTACCCTCCTATGTGAGCGAACCAACCCATCTAAACCTTAACATTTCAAGATATATCAACATAAAATAATGCGGAAGACTTAAAAAAAAAACAATTCAATACTATTATTATTATCCCCAAAATCTGGAAGTCATCATCACAAGAACATCTATCTCAAATTACTTAACTAGGAATGTCTAAGAACAAAATAACTAAAAAGCTAAACTAGTCCATGCCGGAAGTTCAAGGCATCAAGACTTGAAGAAGAAGACCCAGTCCAAGCTAGACGCATTAGCTCACCCTGAATTTCCGATGAAGTGAAGACTGGCTAGATCTGCTGTTGAGTTGAAGTTGACAGAACGTTTGTTGCATTACACAAATAACAAAGAGGAAAACATAAAAGTAGGGGGTCAGTACAACCACACGTACTGAGTAGATATCATCGGCCAACTCAAAATAGGGAACAGTATATATCAATAATAATGTAAATCAACTACAATACTCAACATGTAGCAATAACAACATGAATTCATCAATAACTACAACCGAGTTCACACATGAGGACTCAAGCCTCAATACCATACTCATTTGGGAATTAAGTTCATTAGATTGAGTATATTCATTATCTTTCAAGATTCATTATCTTTCTTCCTCTTGTGTCGGTATGTGACACTCCGATCCTCTATTTCTATCCTGGTGCCGGAACGTGGCACTCCGATCCTCATTCTATCCTGGTACCGGAACGTGGCACCCGATCCATATTCTATCCTGGTGTCGGAACGTGACACTCCGATCCTCATATTCATTCTATCCTGGTACCGGAACGTGGCACCCGATCCATATTCTATCCTGGTGTCGGAACGTGACACTCCGATCCTCATATTCATTCTATCCTGGTACCGGAACGTGGCACCCGATCCCCTAATTCATCAAGCCTTCTTTACACTAAGGCATCATCATTCTCATTATATAATTTATCAAGCCTTCTTCATACTAAGGCATCATCATTATCATTATATAATATATCAAGTGAATTAGGGTTCTTTCAAGATTTGGGATTCAATAACTTCATCATGCTTTGTTAATTCATCACAATTTTGTAATCATAATCATGCAAGCATACAACTTAAGCACATAGCAGAGTTTACAATATTATCAACACATAATATTCACTATTAAGAGTTCACTACGAATATCGTAACATAAACCATAACCTACCTCCACCGAAGAATTGAATCAACAAGCTATCTTCTCAAAATCCTTGCTATCCTCTTCGTCTCTCTCTCTTGATCGATTCTCTCTCTCTCTTTTTTCTTTCTGTTTTTCTTTATTCAAACCCTCTTTCTTTTACCCTAATTATTATATAATTAAGTTTTAAAAGATGGCACTAATAATCCACTAATTAACTTAAGGTTACCTCTTTTAACCCCCAAGTAATTAGACTTATTAACATTAACCCTCTAACTTTATAATTAAAGCAGGAATAGTCAAAAACATCCCTTAAAACGTGTAAAGAAATCCGACCCGAACTGGGATTGCGTAGCCCGTGACGGGCCGTCGCGCCTGCGACGGTCCGTCCTGCTGTCCGTCACAAGGTCCAGAGACTTATTTTAAGTGGATGGCCTGTGACGGGCCGTCGAGCCTGCGACGGTCTGTCCTGCCATTCCGTCATGACGTTCAGAGAGTCGATTTTCAGTACCCAATTTCAGATTTTCTAAGTGTTTTAAAACGACACCCTCCACGACGGTCCGTCGTGCCCTTGACGGTCCGTCGTGGCCTCCGTCACATCTGCCAGTTTTTCCAGAATGAAATCTGTTGCTCAAAACGACTAAACAGGTCGTTACAGATACAGTGTTTGTGATATGTTATTTATTACTTTATAATTCCAATCTAATATCAATAATATTTTTCCGAACAATTATGACTGGAAATAATTCAGATTCAAGAAAAACATACTTCGAATGAGATGGAATTGTTTTGAGTTCAATTTTTGGTCGAACTTCTTCTGGTGAGACTTCCTCATTTTCTTTATCTTTTTCTAGTGTTTTAGCTTGTTTTCTCATTGTGAAGTTGTCATCACTTGTGGTACCTTACTTGGCCAAACATCTTTCCATGATCATCCATGTATTCATCTGCAAGATCATCTTTCAAGTCAATATGAAAACGAGAATTTAATGATTCATCCTCGGGAAATTTCAATAGTTTCTGCATGTGAAAGATTACTCTTTCCTCATCAACTCGCAATATCATTTGTCCCTGATGGACATCAATAATTTATCTTCCTCTTGCAAGAAATGGTCTACCTATAATAATTTCCTTTAATTCTTCTCTTCTTCCTTGCGTACCTTTTCTAAGTAAATTTGTACACTCGTCGGATTTAGTTGGAGATCTAATATGGACTCCAGACACTGGGTGAAAAAAATCCCATAGAGTTGATCTAATGTATAAATGGTGATAGTTGAGATAGAGAAAAAATCATTAATTCATATGTGTTTTTGACTATCAACTCTCGAGTCATAATATAACAAGTGTCAGATAGTTTTTGATGAAATAGAAAAAGAAACATCAAATATAATTATATATTGTTCAAATTGGTAAAGGTCTCTGTCCAAAGATGGCAAAGCTCAGAAGTTAGCATTTCAACACGGGATTGAGGTGGTGTGTCGTTGAGACTTTCCTCTGGCTTTTCATTTTCCTTCTCATTTAGAAAATATCACATTAAATATATTTATTTTTGTTAAACAAAAGAAGATGTGTTTTAGAATTTCAATTAACTTTAGAAACGAAAGAACAAAAACAATTAAAAAAAATGCATAACACTTTGGATTATGCAGACTTAGCATGAAAGAAAATAAGTCACAAATGATGAATAAAATGTTTAAACATCTATATGAAAACATAAATGGAGAGAAAGGAATACTATATTATTTACAGATCAGTATACTCACTCGAAAATAAGAATATTAACCTATGATGATGAATAATCTAATTAAAGAAATTAATCCACGCGAAGCGCAGACATTTTTCCTAGTTAATTCATAATAGAAATGGTACTACTAATCAAAATTATCTTCTCCATTAAATAATCAAATATAAGAAATATTCAAGAAAAATAATTCAATAATTTAATTAAAAGCGATAAACTAAAATAATTCCAACATCAAATAGCTATAAAAAGAAGTATAAGAAGAACTTCAAGAAATATATGGATTGTTTTGTTTTTACTCCTCTCTCTTCTGCTTTGGCAACAAATTCCTCATTTTACTTATATCTATTCTCTAAAGATGAAAATCACCATTTTCTCTTAATTTTTCCACTTGATAGTTGATACTTTTTGACAAAATTTAAAGGTAGCTCAAATGTGTACCGACATTTGACCAAGTTATACATCCAACTTTTCTTGTGCTTTGTTTTCCATTTTAGTAACTACCATGCCATTACATTTTTCTACTTTTATTTTTCATATTTGCTGCATATTTCTTTCATTTTTTTCTTTATTATTTGTTCTTCTTTTCTTTTTTAGCTTGTGGATTATACACAAAGAAAATATGTCCAACTCATTTCCATAATTGTTTAAATTCCCGTTCCTCTCTTTTTGATAATTTTTTAATATCTCCATTTGTGTTGTATATGGAACGATCGGGGAGCGCCCACTAGAAGTAACATGACGTACTTGACCTTTTGGAGGTCTTATACAAGCCCATAGTTATCATTCATCGAACTTTCATAGGTAAATTTAGCGGAAAAATTTAAAACTTTCATAGCACATCATATGCTAGAACATCACTTCCTTATATATATATATATATATATATATATATATACATATATATGTATATATATATTTATGTATATATATATACATATATATATATATATATATCTATATATATATATATATATATCTATATATATATATATCTATATATATATATATATATATATATATATATATATATATATCTATATATATATATATACACACACACACACATATATATATATATATACACACACACACACACACACACACCACACACCACACACACACACACACCACACACCACACACCACACACACACACACATATATATATATATATATATATACACACACACACATATATACACACACACACACACCACACACACACACACACACACCACACACCACACACACACACACACCACACACATATATATATATATATATATATATATATATATCATAATACATAGTTTAAGACTCTAAGTCTCTTTTTCATTTTAGACTCAACATCATTAGAGTACATTAGGTACACGACCCTTGTAACATAAATAATAAGTATACTATTACAAGACTATACAGTAAGACATGACTTAGGAAATCCTTAGACTTAAGGATTTCTTTTCTTGAGATTGGGATCACATATCAAGCTCTTCATCATAGAGACATCCTTTAAACATCCATAACCTACACTTTGTGTAAAACGGTAAAGAAGAATAGTGTTAGTACAAAAATGCACTAAGAATGGCACCCATGCAAAAACATGTATTAAAAAGAGACATTTTACTTTAAAAACATGCATTATGCCTTTTTGTGAAAACTTCATAAAACTTGATACAATAAGCATCATATAATCCACATACTTCATTTAGGCATATACAATAGTCACAATATCACATAAAACCACACATTGCATTTAATACACTTTTTGGAGCCACTTTACCCTTCCCTTTACATTAAGTACCTTTCCCTTCCCGGTAACTTCTTTTCCTTCTTAATTCCTTAACATTTCAAGTGACCTCTAGTGATACTTGGTGCAATGTATAGACAATGTCCCCTTACATTATCCACACTCAAGCATCACCTTAAGGCCACACAATACATGTATTCATAGAACTATTTCATATAACAAAATATACACTTCGCATTTGACCCAACATACTTTATGAACCACAGAGAAGAGCTCAAGGAGTAAAAATGTTTTTCTTCTTCAATCTTCTTCCCCGAGTCGAAATCTTCATCCTTTTATGCTCAAATAAATTTATTCTTCTGTTGCGAACAGTTTTTGCTCCATTTTACTATGTTTTTTGGTTGCATTTTGGTGTAGTGAATTTTGGATTATTGCAAAAATTCTATTGTTGTTGATTAAATTGGTCAAAATCTGATATATTTTTAGTCTGTGTTCTTGATTCCACATCTTGTATTACATTTTACTTTGCACAATGACTGGATATTTTTTGAGTTCTTTTTTTTTTTTTTACTTATAAGCCAAAGATCATCCTTAAGAAATATTAGGATAACTCTTAAGGCATATGACTTATTTTTATTATTTAACTTAAAATTGAAGTGTTTGTACACACTTTTTTAATCTACTGAAGCACTCCAAAAATACTTAAACATTATTTAGTCTTAAAAATACTTAAAAGTCAATCCAAACACTGTAAAAAGAAAGAAGAAGAAGAAGAACCAAGTATTAGCTATAAGAGAATTAATGCATATGTAGAATTAGGGAATAGACCAAGCAGAGGCCAAAAGAAAATTTAAATAATTCTAAAAAATTCACACTTTGGTTAGTAACTAGAAGCCTGCAACGAAAAATTAAAGAAAAATAAAACTCAATATTGTCCAGGAATGTCTTAGTTTAAGCAAAGAGAGAGGTTTGAAACTCGTCAAACAGAGATCCAATTTCAAAATTGAAATGCTAAAGAAAAGGGAAGTGAACAAAATTTTTGAAATCATAATCCAACCAGAGAATAAAATGTATATGGAAAAAAAAACAATGTGAGACGTGGTTAGCTGCATGTAATTGTAATATCCACATGTCCTTTTATAGTCATTTGAACTACCACTGTTGTAGTAATTCCTAGTGTTGAATGCCTTGAATCAAATTCGACGGTATACTATGTTGTTGTATTGGGCCCTTAATTATCTGTCAATTCTGTATTTTGGGCCCAAGCCTGTTAGGGTGTAGTTTAGCACTATATATAGACGCTATGACAAACCCTATTCTGTAATTCTGTTTTTGCCTCTCCATAATAAAACTGCTCCCCCTCTTCCCGTGGACGTAGCCACTTTATTGGTGAACCACGTAAATCTGTTGTCTTGTTCTTTCGCGTTTATATTTTCTCGTATTATCTCAAATTCCGCACAACACCTAGAAAACTTCGTACACTCCTTTTAGCACATAGTATAGCTTTCTCTTGTTGTGCTAGTTCTATTGTTAATGGCTTATATATAGAGTAATATTTTCAGTTAATTTTGATTGTTTTTTCTTGTATTTTAATCGACTTTAATGATGTTTTGGTCACTATCTTTTGTATTCTCCCTTTCTAAAATCACTGTTGTTTGTTTTGCATGTTTTATTACAGCACTTGTCTGAGTCTGTTAATAAACCAGTAATCAATAAATTGATCACTATAAAATATTTTTGCTTGCAAATTGTGAAGTATGAAATAAAGATAGAAAAATCATTAAAAGGATATGCTTCTACTATTTGTAACAATAGGAAACGTAAAGCTAAAAAAAATTCAAAAATAATTGTCAAGTCGGAGTTGAAAATGAAAAACATGACCGACACTGAAAGAAATATGACAATAGTGCCTGGAAGAGTGAGCATGTTGAATCTAGCAACAGGAAAAATGAAGAAAAAAATAATGATGATGGTGAAGATGTGAACACAAGAGATGGTGGATATGGAGATGATAATCCCCTATCCTTGTCAATTTGTGTAAGAAACAGCTTCCTTGTGTTGTATGGCCTAAGCTACATGTATGAACCATTTATTTTTCAAAAAAGATTCATGTAAAATAAAGGATGAAGATTTATTAGGAATATAGAGAAATTCTAATTGAGAAAAAACTCTATGTTGATTTTAAGCAAATCTGTTTTGGACACGTGAGCCATTTATCAAAATATTGTAAATTCAATGGATTGGTAGTTCACTATATGTATGTGCTTCTACGTGTCAAGAAAAATAAAATATTTCATAAGATTAGATTCTATGTAAACGATAAGTTAGCTTGATCACTTCGACTTAAAGAAATTTGCTTTGATTATGGGATTGAATTGTTTAACATATCCCGTGAATCAAAAGCGAGCAAAGTCGTCCAACATGAAGAAAAATAGTATTCATGGTGATCAGTAAAAAAAAGGCAACTTTCATATATAATAAACACAAAATTTATATTTGTATGTTATACAAAGTTGTATAATTGTGCTTCATAAAATATATATATATATATATATATATATATATAAATAGTATTCATGGTGATCAGTAAAAAATAAGGCAACTTTCATATATAATAAACACCAATTTATATTTGTATGTATACAAAGTTTGTATAATTGTGCTTCATAATATATATATAATATAATATATTATATAATATATATATATATATATATATATATATATAATTCACTATAATATACAACTGAAAGTTATGCCTATTTTGCTATACATATATACAAAAGAAACAATTGTATAATTCGCTGGCTACTCTTCAGATTTGTATAATTTTGCTGACAGACCATTTGTATAAATTGTTGTTACCCTCTCATTTGTATAAATCGTTGTTAGTCTCTCAATACAATTGTATGTGTTTGTATATCTGTATAAAATTTGAATTTGTATACAATTGAATCGAATTGTATAAAACGAGAAAGGGAGAAATTATATACAATTTGAATTTCTATAAAACGAGAAAGAGAGAAAGGCAAAAGAGACTTGGACAAAAAATATACAATTGAATCGAATTGTATAAAACGAGAAAGAGAGAAATTTTTACAAAATTTGAATTTGTATAAAACGAGAAAGAGAGAAAAACAAAAGAGACTTGGGCAGCAAAATATTCGTATTATATAATTATAAGTGTATAAGACGGAGATATATGTATTTGCATGTGAATATACATTTTTCTCTTTCTTTAATACAAACAAAAATACAATTTATACATTTATATTTTATAAAGTGAGAGAGGCGAGCAATAGGGAGCGAGCGAGAGAAAAAGAATGGCGAGCAAGAATATGAGGGAGAGAGGCGACTGACAAACAATTTGCTATGAAATAGTTTGTCATTCTATACAATTATTTGTCATCAATGTTGAGATGTTGATAAGCTTATCACAGGCAATTGGTTGAGAAATTAGCAAACAATGAAGTGCACTTTAGTTTCGTTTGTGCACACAATGTTGCTGGCAAAGGATTGTCGAAAAAGGTAGATTCAAACCACATCAGGATGACAGATGATTTAGATTTATTCAAGAGTTATCGGAAATGGGTTGTTTGGGATAGCGTTGAGCTATTTGAAGAAGATAGATTCGAGCAAACAAAAAGAAATTTTAATAAGAAAAATAATGCATAGTGCACTTCATACGACTTTTTATAGGCATTTTTAATACTTATTATATATTATCGGTTTATTATAGACTCTTCCCTTTTATGCAGTAATACATTGTAGCAATTGGATTTCGTCGTTATAGAATAGCTAATAGAAAAAAAATTGGGTCGAAATTTTTTTTCGTAGTAACTTAAAATTTTTCAACCTAATTTTAATTTGGACGAAATTAAAGTTATTAAAGTATAGGAAAATTTAGTACCAACTAGGTGAATTATTTATAATTTTGATTACCTGAGGAGATAGATAACTCATTAAAGAATCCACACGACTTTATGAAATTGAATTCGGGTGATTAGAACTCCCGAAATCAATCTTAGCGTGCAGTGGATTTTCTGAGTGTCGTTGGTTAGAGGTGTGTTGTTAAATGGGGGTTTTGGAATTTATTAAAGTAGCTCACTAGTTCCGTGCAAGCCGCCCTGGCGAGATTTGGTCGCTCTGACGGACCCCTACAGCGGGGTGAGGGTTGATGTAGCGGGCTCGACGCGACTTAAGATCGTAAATAAATCCCTAAACGACCTTATTATGCATTTTTTTTTACTTTTTGAGCTAAGGAACAATTTCCAGGCGACTCCTACTCATTTTTCACCAGTATTGAGGTTAAAGGTAAACATTTCACTCCCTGAATCGATTTTTTTATTCGTAGAACGTAATAGAATGGGAAATTAATGATGGTGGAGGGTTTTGTAACTATGTTCTATGGTGGAAGCAACCCTATTTTGAATACTTGGATATCATGGGTATGATCTAGGGTTCATAGAATTGTTATAAATCGGATAATTAGTTTATGTATATTGATTTCCATATTATATTGATTGTTTGTACAAAAAACAAACTAACGAATCCGGAAAGAGAAGGATCGAGATTCTTAGGATTTCAAACTTATTTCGAGGTAGGTGATCATTGTGATTCTATGATTGTGTGATGTATGTTTGTTCTTGCTTCATTATGATATTTATATGTATATGAATGTTGTTTTATTAATCACACTTGTTATAAATGAGATAGACAAATTACTATATTTCATGAATCACTTCTTGATGTATGACTTGAGAGTATACTTGTGTTTGTGATTGTGGTGTGTTGAAGGATCAAATTTCCACGTTCTGGCATAACTAACTGGGATTAGTTGTCACGTTTAGACATAAAAATGGGATCGAATTGCCACGTTTCAGCATAATTGTGGGATCTGGAATCACTTTTTGATATGCTAACAGTTTGGGTTTGAGTTACATGAGAGGACCAACTACTTGACATAATTGTGTATATTGAGAAATGTGAAGTTGATTTTTGTTCGTAAATGTTGACAATATTGTATATGTTCGATATATATGTGTGTGTGTGTGTGTGTGTGGTTATAATGTTGTTTGACTTGTTTATGTTACACTTGGTGGGATAGTCGTGTGGTCATACCAGTATACTATGGTTGTGTATTGATTCTGCACTTGCTCTTATTTTTTTGTGTACTAGGCATATTCAAGCGACTATGTAGACCTCGTTAAAAAAACAGTGTTATCATTTGTATTCAAGGATAAGCTAGTTCTTCTGGACTTTCTTGGATTCTCTTTGAATCTTTGTCCACATTTCCGGACTTAGACTAGTTCTTAGATGTTTCTTATATTATATTGGTGGAGTTGTACCCATTTTCCTTTTAGACTTATGGATCTTGTTAGAGTTTTAATATATTGATTTTCACGTTCTAGGTTAATTTTTCCACATTTGTTTTAGTTGTTAGACCTTCGTTAGAGTTTATGAAAACTCTTCTTATTTCCTCAGTATTTAACTTGTTTCCTTAACTTAAATATCTTAGTTTTTGATTCAATTACTTGGTTTGGATTATAGTAGTGATTCTCCCATCGAAGAATTAGTATGGATATCAATCACGATGATCGAGATCGTGACATACAAAGACTCCTATGAATTTATTTATTATCCTATGATATATATATATATAACGATAGATTTGGATATATGATACTTTTCTCATCTTAAAAAGTACCAATTGTTTATTACTGATGGAGAAAAGGTACTTCATCTTTCTATTAAAACAAAAAAAGAGCGATATTTATAATGAAAGGATAGAAAAAATGAATTTCAATAGATTAATTATGCATGTTTTCCTATGTGTCATCATAGATCTATCATTCTTTTTAATAGGTGAGTAACATACACTTTTTGATTCATTACAAGAATCTTCCACATTAAATGTGTATCAAATATTAAAAAATCATAGTCAGTGATAAATTTCAACAAGTAATATGCAATTTTAGAACAAATATCCATGACTTTGATATCATTGTAAGATATATAGAGCAAAATTAATGAGTTGGGTATCTTGTATTTCAACGGAAGTCTTTGGTTTTTCTACTTTTACCTGATTGCTTCAAAGTCCCTCTTTGAATGATTAGAAAAAAAATTTTGATTCACAAACTAAATTTATATTTGTGTTTTAAACCATTTTTCATACCAAAAAAAAAAGTTTTTAAGGTCTTTTTCTGGTTTTTGTTCTCTTTTTTTATTGTTCACATTGTCACTTTTTTTTTTTTTTGTAAATGAATAAATTCTTTTATCAAGAAAGGTAGATGGGTTTTTCAGTTAATAACTATTACTTTTTTTTATTTATTAAATAAGAAATAATTAATTCTCATCTCTTCTCAAACAATTTCTTGGATTAGGTCGGATCGGTTCATATAAACGACCCACAATTCAAAATATGTCGTAAAATTTTTTGAAAATTTTAAAATTTTAATTTTTCCATTTTATAATTAAATAGAGATAAAATTGATCAACTCACTATGCCTAATCATTATTTACTTAATAGACATATTAATTCAAAAGGGATAAGTGCAAAGTGTTATCCAGTAGATATTCATAAAAGAAAAGTGACAGTGTTAAGTGGAAAAAAAGGCATGAACTAGTACAATTTGTAAAATATATTTAAAATGTTGAAATAATTTGCTGAGAAATAATTAAATAAATCCTGAATTAGTGAGGATGAACATAATGAGCCACATGAAAGTAAGACAATATGTGTAAATTACACCCTACTCTATAGATCACAAGTGATTGATAAAAATAATTCATGTGCACATAATATATATTGTTAATCAATTTGTGTTATCAAAATCAGAAAATTAATGATTGTAATAAATTGTTCAGAAATATGAAGTAACTGAAATTTATAGAATCAGTAAGCAAGATGAACAAAAAAATTTATTTCTCAAAAATACTTAAATTGGTAAAAATTTATCAGAATCTGAAATAAACTTTTAGTTTGGAAGAAAATCAAGTCGACTAAATTCACAGTGTCAATTATTCCCCTCTAGTATTCGAGATTTGATTTGGAAAGAATATATTCTGAAAGGTTGCAACCCTTTCAGAATTAACACAACCATTAATGAAAGTTTGCAACCTTTGTATCGACAATTCCTGAAAGTTGAAATCCCTCTTTCCAATCCTTTTAACAATTAATAAGAGTGTTTATGTATTTAAACTCTCCTATTTTCCTTTCCATTACCGATGAGGGACAATTGCCATTTTCATTAAAGCATAAGAAGACTTTTCAAATTTCCAATTTTTCAAGTTCCTCTCCTTCCCTCTATTTCTCATCAATTCTTGCTACATACCCAACAATATATGCCAATAAATAGACAACTTAACAAGTCAATTGTTTTAAAAAAAGATAAAGGTAGCCTAAAATCTGTGATCCGAATTTTGTATTAAGATATTCAAACGTAACGCGAGGAGGACAAGGAAGCAATTGGGTGGCTGCTATAGATCCACATATGGATGACAATGATATACATACCTTTACCTAATAATTGTATCCACTAACGGTTTCCTTTCCAAACCCATGTGCTCCACAACTCAAATTTGCGTAAGGAGGTTACAGTGAAGTGATAATTTATTTATTTATTTATGAGGTTTTGAATTTGAGTGCTTTTAGATATGAAAGTATTATTGTTAATAAATATTTTTCCTTTTAAATGGAATTTTTTGATATTTAAATTTATATTTAGTTCAATTTTAATATGAATATTAAACAGTAGGTGAAAAATAATTTTATTTTTTTTTTCGCACAAGAACAACTGAAAGAAACCAAAAAAAAATTGGAAAAGGACAACCAAAATTTACCAGCACACTGACAAAAACTCTAGGCATTAGGAATGTTTGGTAGAGTATATTAAAAAATAATATTATATTCATTAATTGTATTTATTTTTAATGATTCATTTGATTAATATTTCAATTTATGTGTAATATTTTTTTTTATATTCTTTCTATCATATTTATGGAGAATACTTTTATAAATAAATATTTTTTTAGAAATAGTGGAATTTATGATATTGTTAATATACCAAAGTAAGCAAAGGAAAAGAAATAATGTCCTAATTTAATGAAGTAAAATAAACAATAAGTTTCAACACAAAACATGTATGTATTGATTTAATATAAACACGCGATGACGTCAATATGAGAAATAATAGAGAAAGTAAAAATCAATCAGTGTGCTATATCTCCTCCTCTATCCACACTTGTGATTAATATCTCTTATCCACACTTGTGATTAAATATAGTTTTGTGCAACTGTAATATGAGAAGTTGAAGGTAGAAAGTGAGACAAAAAGAGGAAAATAAAATTACTTTTATTGAGTTAGTGCTCTCTGTTTGGTGCTCAAGAATCAAGAAAGATACTAATTATTAATTTTAGAAGAGAATGTCAACAATGGCTACTTCTAGTGGTTACCTCACAAATTCTTTTTGTAAAAGGGCAATACATTAGAGTATTTCAGCATTCTTGATAATGTCAGGAAGATCATCGAATCTCAATTCCTCAAGCAAGGGGAAGAAACAAGTATTTAGAGAATTGCGATATGCCATTCCACAATCTGAGACTGAATCAACATGCACATCGAATCTCCATTTTGATCGATTGGATGAACAAGTGTTGGATCAGGAAAATCGACATCAGTTCATGGCACATGAAGCAGTGCTTGATGAAGAATATTGGGTTAGTATCCTTCTTCATAATTTAAGATCCAATAGCTTGTGTTTTCACTATGTTTAGCTTCAATAATTGACAGACAGCAGCATGGCTGCGAGCTGAATCTCACTGGGAAAATCGCCAAAATGATCGGTATGCACCCTACCCTGTTATGCACTTGAAAAGTATGCATATAAATGAATCATTAATCAACTATTCGGAATTGGCTATATGAATTCTTTATATCCTACTTTAATTAATATAAATGATCCATCATATTATGACAATTTTTATGCAATAATGGTATTGTTATTATACCATCAACCAACACACCCTACCTTTGGTAGGATCGGATAAAATATCCAATCCAACCATACTTATCATAGATTAAAAAATAAATCAATGGGTTAATAAAAACCTCTGGCTTCACGAATAATCAGGGAAGTCAAAAGCTAATGGGTCGGATTGGAGAGTTAACCACACGAAATCTTTAACCATTTTGGTCTTTGATAATGCAGATTCGTCAATAACTATAAAAGGAAATATGCAGAGCAGGTAATTTACAAGTGTTTCATGAAAAACGTATGCACGGTGCATAATATCTGATAGTTCCACTATGCAGGAGTTTAATGCCTTGAAAAGAAGATGCAAATCACAAATTGGGCAAAGATGCACCTGCATTGTTGCGGTATATATAAATCTGTAAACAGAAATTTACCTTCACATAATATTATTTTTCATCAACTCTTGTCTTGCAAGAAAATTAGCTTCAAACTTGTTTTAGTTCATCATATCTGATATGTACTGTTGACATCAACAGGTACGGGCAGAAGATAAAATTATCAGACATACAGTACTTAACAGTGTCGTTGGGACACTAGATTTAATCATCGGGCACTTGTCAAGTGGAGAGTCTTTTCCAGGGGTAATTAATCTGAATAAATAAGTAACAATTTTCCCGCCAAGATTTGAAATGTCTTCAATTCAACAGGGAAGGGTGAATGCCCCTGATTTGAGCAACATTGAGAGATCATCCATTAATAGATATGGTTATATTTTAAATTTATGTGTTCTGAAATCTTCTCGAAGGAAAGGTGTTGCAAGAAACATGTTGCATTTTGCTATTAGATTGACTAAAGAATATGGTAAGCAATATAATTTGGATGCAACAGTTGTAGAATCAATCACGAAAAGACTAAATCTGTTGTTTGTGTAATAGGTGCAGAAAAGGTGTTTGTGCATGTCCATACAAACAATGGACCTTGACAAAAGCTTTATCAAAATGGTGGCTTTCAGGTAAAAAATAAATTTCTTTTGTAACTTAAGTAAATCTATTTTTGTGTTAATAAAAATTCCGTGTTTTACCAGGTTGTGGAAGTGAAAAATCATAAACTCTCTGAAGAACAACCTCACTTGCTTTTCCTCAGAGCATGAAACCCATTGAATGCAAGTCAATTTTTTTTCTATTTTTTGGCAGATATATTTGGAGCATACCCTTCACATTCCATTTTTTCCACACGTATATATATATATATATATATATATATATATATATATGCAGTAATGAAAACTTCAACTATGATTAAACAAATATCTGATGTATTCCTTTATTCTAATGAGAGACAGAAAATAAGAGAGGAAAAATTCATTAACAAGTTTCCGTATGTTTGATGAACAGGGTGAGATATTGACCTCTTTATAAATGAGAAAAATTAGTGATCTTCAAAAAATCAAAACAATAGTACTGTCGAAGAAAGCTATCATCTCGAAGACAATACTGTTATTGAAGGAAGTTAATGTCATCCATATATAACTATCACTGAAATCATACTCGCCGAAACTTGTTTGTACATGAGTGCCTTATATTTAGATGTATGCATGTAGAAGGCGACCTTTCGGGTTAATTTTAGATAGAGCGTAATATATATTTTTCATTTGAAGACTGCTATAAATTCTGCAAGCACCTAATAAATTTCATCAAACATTGACATGATAAGCTTCATCTCATTAATATATTCATATGCATCCAGCAGTTAGCCAACCTCACAAGCATATTGCTCAAGTCAATGCATTATAAATTACATACACATTGTTATTTTTCATCATTGCAGAGAGATCAAGAACATCTCCCATCTCTTAACATTGTCGTTGTTGTGCGACTTTGCCTTCGGATTTGGTCAAATCAGTAATTGGTATATTCTTTGGACCAAATTTATAATGTTAATATTAATAATTATTAACGTTTTCCTTCTCGAATATTTGCTTCATTTTGCTCATTTACTTGTACGGTTTCATAGCTCACATGTTAAATCTCCCCCCAAAAAAAAATCCCATCCGATCCTCTGACTATATACCACCACAAACTTACTCTTAACATGCTTGAGAACATATGATATGCGGAGTCCAACGGCACCAACTATAATATTGTTGTTTTATTTAATCCAGTTGCTGATAAAGCTTCTTGGCAGCTCAAACTTTTCTACCTGAAATGCCCAGATTTCCATGATTATGTGTGGGCACAATACGTTCGGATCTTCTCCCGCTCATTAATCAACTATCACACAAATTAGTAAAGAAGTGGGTACAACACTTGGTTTTGCTAGAATCAATTGATCCAAAATGTCATAATGGCTCCTGTCAATCCTACGGTTAATTCAACTATTGCTTTTGCCTTCAATGTTAAACTTACTTGGTATTTGTGCTCTTGGATTATGTCAACAAGTCCCAAACATGAATTCTCAGGTCACGGTGACTATCAAAAGACTCTTGCTAAATCCCCGATTATCTCCATCAAGTGCCCTCTATTTGCAATGAGCTTGCCACTGTTGGTGCTTCATTTATCAATAATGAATTAGTAGTGAAAATACAGAGTGTTCGAATAAGATTTTCATGAGATTTCCGCTGCAATTCGATCAAGAGATTTCATCATCTTTCAGTATGATGAGTTGTATGCAAAACTAATTGATTATGAACTCTTCCTCAACATGAGGAATTGAAGAAAGAAACAGTTGCAATAACTGATGCATAGGTCATTCACAGATCCACCAATTCCAACAACCGCACTGTTCATCAATTCAATAAGAACTCACAATGGTATTCCAATAATTGTACAAATGCTCCTGCATAAGGGTGTTACATCAGTAAACCTGTTTGTTATCAGTTATACAACAAACAGGGTCATGCTGCAAATGTTTGCAACTCACAGTATCGACAATTTTTCTTCAAGTAACCAAGCTGCAACAAGTTAATGGATTGTCAGCTTCGGTGCTACGTATCATGTCACAGCAGAGCCTATCAATTTTGAAGAATATAATGGTTCAGAAGGCATACCTATGGGTGATTGTAAAAGAATCTCAATTACTCACTACGGTTCTACTGATTTAATTGCATCAAATAATGCTTTCAGACTAACCGATACTTTGTGTGAACTACCTAGTTTTCAAATAAAATATTCTTTCAATATAATAAAAAAAAATTCAACATAATCTGACCTCCGTTGATTTTTTATTTATTTTTTCATTTTGTTTCTTTGTGAAGGACTTTAAAACATAGGCTCCGCTGGTATCCGGTCGCAATAGAAACGAATTCTATGAATAGCCCAATTTTACAATAAATATTCCTATTTGTTTTTCAAGTTGCCTCTACAACTGTTCCTCGCCAACTCTGGCACCAACACCTTTGTCATGCCCATTTCAGAATCTTGAACTTTGTTTTGAATAAAAAATTTTGTTCTGTAATTATTACATGTTGGTCCATGAG
Source organism: Solanum habrochaites (assembly GCA_027704765.1). Classification (NCBI taxonomy): domain Eukaryota; kingdom Viridiplantae; phylum Streptophyta; class Magnoliopsida; order Solanales; family Solanaceae; genus Solanum; species Solanum habrochaites. Next base: position 43,420,822 of record JAKWJA010002493.1, on the reverse strand, counting down.
TGACCAAATTATTGTGTTCAAATGCTGGAGTGGTTCTTGTGTAGATTGGAATTGCATGTTTAATATCGTAGATGATATCTTAGGGATCCTTAGGTGGCTGGAGTTACTTGGAAGATGTGTGGAATCACTTATATAGTTGTTGTTGTTATGAGGTTGTAAATGTTTTATATAGTTGTTAAGTCAGGTTGATGACTGGGTCTTGTTTATATCCACTGACTTGGGTTATACATGTTTTACTAAGTTATAATTATATGTGCATATTCATATATTTGGAGTTGACTACTGAACCTACTAGTACACTTTTGTTTTTGTGTAGTGATATTGCACTTGTTTAATTTTCTTGTTGGGTACAAGGTGTATTTCGATGGCTGTTGCACGATCATAGTTGTGATACAGACGTTTCCAGAATCTGAGTGAACTGCTTCTTCCGGCTATCATGGATTCATCTACTTTGTTTAGTCCATTGTTCAGACTTAGATTCCTTTTCGTTGGGGTTGCATCCCTATATTCTAGACTATGTTAGATGTTTTGATACATGACTTTCAAATTCTAGGGGAATTATTTCCGCAAATTTTCTGTCAATGATTTTAATTATGAATCTTGGCTTAGATTTTTAGTTGTTTAGTTGGTTAAGTTTTTTTATCACATTCTAATTTATCGGGTTGTGCAGGTACGTACTCTAAACATAGATAGGAGAACCCTTACTGTAATGACTCGGTCAGTCATTTTTAAAGGTTTTCATGAATTTACCATTTTGGCCCTTTCACTATCGACCCCGAGTCTTTAATGCTGAGTTTTGAAAATGGAGTTTGAACTTTCAATTAAAAGTTGAGAAATTTTTAAGTTGGTCATCTTGAAAGTCTAAGTTGCTTTAAAAGTGGTTTTTAGAATCTTTTTAAGTTTTGATTGTCGGAATGGAATTTCAACGATTCAATCAATCCCAAAATGTGGAATTAGGCTGTGAGAGTTGTCATTTTAGATTCGGAGTTTTTGGGGATTTGAGGTCCTAAGTAGTGAAATTTCAAAAATTTCGTCTTTGAGTTGACTTGAGTCAATATTCGGGGTTCAGAACCTCGGATAGAAATTGTGTGAGTTCCGTTGAATTCGAGGGATATAGGCCTAGGTGAGGCCATGGTTCATTTTTGAGAGGTCGCGGCCTTGTTTTAGTCTTTTAGGCGTTGAGTTAGTTTCTTGTGGATTTTATGGATGTTGGGTCAAGGTGACCTAAGATTAGTCTCATGACAAGAGCATACACCCTGGACGTGGCTCACACCTAATGACCATTGCTGACCTTGAACGAACCCTTGGCCTGACTTACTTAACTTAGCTTAAGACTTAACTCAATATTAGAAGACAATCTCATGAAGTAACTTGAATTAAAATAGCTTGGCCAAAATGACACTTAAGTCTCATAATAAAATATCTAAAAATATAGAGAGACAAAAAAAAACTAAATTTTCTGAGTGTCTATCTGTCTATGAAGCCTCTATAACACTAAGATGAATGTTGGGACAAACCCCACAACATTCTATAAATGAATAGACTAAAAAACATATAAATGTGTCCTCCAGAATGCAAGGAGGCTCACCACTGACTTCGAATATTCTACTAGATAAACGAGGTGCTGGATGATGCAGATCCTTGTTACCTGCTTCTGCATCATGAAATGATGCAGGACAACTTGCATCAGTACATTGAATTAACAAGTATGCGAGTTGGAATTCTTATAAAACTTAAGCTTGAAAGGAGTAAAGAGGAACACTTTTCTTGGCTCTTCTCAACTCATGGATACTCAATTCAATATATATAAGGCAGTAAAACACATGCGATATAAATATATATAAAACTTTAAAGCAACTGAAACAATCTTAGTTCATTAAAATAAAACAAGAACGAACATAACTTTACTCATTTAAAGTAATATAACTTTTGTGGGAGATTTACTAACCGACAACCATCAGTGTTAACCTAAGTGATGATACAACGGTTTACCTCACCCTGCCAAGGACTATCCTATACTTTGCCATCGATATAGGACCTTACTTAACTTACTGGATCCACTAGCTTAACTTACGTGATCATCTAAAAAATATGACCCGTTAACACGCATGATGTCTTCATGCTTTACATGGAGACTTGAGTTAATATTAATTCTCATCCTACAATCGGTGCTCAATACCACTACCAAAATATACTTTAGTTCATGCTTTTAATATAAACTTCCTTTCTTTGGGTTGATATAATTGCTCAACACTTAGCTTTAAAAGTTCTCTTGGAATCAATGTTTCCTTTTCTTGTTCAATATTTTTTTGGGAAATCTTAGTTTCCTTTTAACTTAAATGTGAAAACATTTATAAACTTTCTAGGGAATACTTAGTTCCATTATAACTTTTGAGAAATGAACTCAACTCTTTACTCTTTACTTAGCTTGAAACTTGAGTCTTAAATCAACTATTAGGGAATATTAGTTCCGTTATATTTCTTTGAAGGAAGAACTTCAACTAATTACTCTTTACTTAACTTGAAACTTGAACCTTATAACGAAGTTTAAACGTTTAACAAAAACTCTTGATACTTTAAGAAACTTTGCTTTCACTTACTTCTTAATCTTTGGACTTAACTCTTAACTAGTTTGACTTTGATCTTAACTTTCCTTTAATTGGATTATGGATTCAAAATTCATGATCTCATGTTTATGGATGATTTCATAATGTTTAGATGTACCTTATGGGTACATCACTTTGGAACTAGAATGAAAAGATGGGAACGAATGGGGTGAACCGGCGTCCTTGGTGCTCTGAGAGGCGTGGGGATCCATGCCCCAAACATCAGAGTCCAAGTTTGGCCGCTGTGCCTGGCGCGCTACCCCAAGGCCCTATGGACAGAGACTATTCGGTGGGGCTGCAGGAGGCGCAACATCCCAAGGCCCAACGAACAGGCGTTTCGACTTTTATTCTCTTTTTTCATCTCTAAAGCCTCTAAACCTCCATGGTTCTTTCCCAAAATACTTAGGATAACTAATACCCTCAATACCCAATAGATTCGACTCAAAAAACAACCCGAAAGCATGAGTCAAATCAACTCTAGGCATGCAACAACTCAACCGACAAGAATTCAACAATTATTCTTCATGAACTTCACTTTTCATCATTCAATCTACTCAAAATCGCTGGATAAAACAAGTTGGTAAAATCTCACATAACTTAATAGGAATCACCCCTGACGAATTCCACTCGCAATTCCTTGGCGTCTTGCGAAACCTTGATCTTTCTCCCTTTTCCTTCTTCTCTTTTCTATCCTCCAAGCCCTAAGCATAAATAATTTTTCTAATCTGAACTAAAACTATTTTTTACCCCAAATAAATCCCTAAATTGAAATAGGAAATAAATGGGTAAAAGACAATTTGCTCTTCCTTAAACCCGGATTGGGACCTTCCTCAATCCAATAGCCCAATTTTCGATAGGCATATCTTCCTCATAAGATATCAAAAGTGTGCAAACTCGACTGCGTTGGTAAGATCTCTCCAAGGGCTTTCCAATCATATGAACAACTACTTCTAAACCATCCTGAGCTAGGAGATATGGCTGTTTGAAAATGAGTTAAACTCACATCTTAAACTTAGAAAAATTTCCAGATATTTTCTTTTCTTTCCAAAAGTGATTATTTTTAGTTTCTTAGCTTATTCCTATCTATTTCGAGTTACGAGATTTTACAGTCAGTATTTTGACAGTTTCATTGAGTTTTAAATGTTAATGATAATTGATTTGCATATATGGTTTGTGTGTACGACGTTCCAAATGAATCTCGATGATCTTTTCATTTTCTTTTAGTGTTGGTTGTGTTTTCTGATGTTGCAGGCCTAACTTTTGCAGAGGCCCATCGCTTAAGCGACCATTGTACAAGTTAATGGAGCTTCACTTTAGCGAGCTTCACAAAAATAAGAGAGGCTTAAATTTTGTGAACCCTTTGCTGCTTTTGCGATATCTAGAAGGGGTTTTTCCTGCCATTTTCGGGGGATTAAGCCCCATTTTCCATTTGGTTTGGGAGTCAAAATCTTACTTTTATGGATGAAATTCACGAAAAATGAGTTTGAATCACCCAAAATCACCCCTCCCAATTATAATAATAGAAGTGCAAAAATATGGAGATTTCTCCATAAAATCTCGACTTTGCCCACTGTAACAGAAGTTATCCCTCTATAGTGATATGCACACTCCACTCACACTATAGCGAGATATGCAAAATTTCAGAAACTCAAAAATTCATGAAAGGTCACTTTTAAGAATACAACCTCTTCCTTTGACATCTTGACATATTCCATCTATTCCAATATCAATTTCAAAGGTTCTACTTATCCAAATTTAATTTCATAAAGGCCTATGGATTTCATAATATCTATGTTACAAGAAAATATTAATCAAGTCTAAAAATTACGCCATGCCCCGAGCCTACACCCTAGGCGGTACTGGCACTCGAAGACCATTGCTGGCCTCGAGCGGATGAACTCGCATCCCCATATTGGTGCTAAATAATACTTTCAAAATATACTTAGCTCATATGCTTGTAAAACAACTTATTCTTTGGTTTGAGATAATTGCTCAAACTTAGCTTAAAAATCTCTCTTGGAATTCATAATTTCCTCTCAATGTCTCTTTTGGAAATCTCAGTTTCCTTTCTTGTTTAAATGTGAAAAACATTCTTATACTTCTTTGGGAATACTTAGTCCCCATATACTTATTTGAAGAAAATAAATCATTTTACTCTTAACTGAATTCAACCTTATGTCTTAAAACAAAGTTAAAACGTTTGTAAAAGACTTACTAAACTTGAAATGAACTTCTTCTACTCATCTTTGCTCACTTCTGGTCCTAGGTTCCGTGTGCACGTCTCGGGGGTAGCTCGGGGCGTGACAAACTTGGTATCAGAGAACTAGGTTCAAGAGTTCTAAGATGTCTGAAAAAGCCGCACTAAGTAGAGTCTTTTTCATAGGTGTGAAGTGCACCACATCTAATGTTAGGGAGGCTATAAAGTGTTTTTGGAAAAACTTCACTTTCTTATTACTTTATCGTGCGTAAGGAATGATATTATTCCATTCTAACTTTACGTTCTATGTTTCAGATCATGCCTCCTCGTAAAGCTGACGCTACGAATGGGAATGCCAGGAAAGCAAACGCAGCTCAGGAAGTCTCCAATGCTGAGTTCAAGAATTCCATATAGATGTTGGCTCAGAGTATGACCCACTAGAACAATTGAGTTCATGATCCTATTAATGAAAATAGTGGATCAGTAGCAGCAAGGGTCCGTGACTTTGTTAGGATGAATCTGCCTGAGTTCTTAGGATCGTAGACTAATGAAGATCCTCAAAATTTCTTGGACGAAATCAAGAAGATCTTTGAGGTGATATAAGTTAATGGGAATTATCGGGTTGAGTTTGCGTCATACCAGCTTAAATACGTGGCTCATATCTGGTACACTCAGTGGAAGGAGAATAGGGGCGCAAATGCAGCTCCTATTACTTGGGAGTGCTTTAGTGAGACTTTTCTCGACAGGTTTTTCCCAATAGAGTTGAGAGAAGCAAATGCCCAAGAATTCATGAACTTGAGGCAGGGAAACATGACAGTCCAAGAGTATGGGCTGAAGTTTAACCAACTCTCCAGGTATGCTCCTCACATGGTTGCTGACTCCAGGGCTCAGATGAATAAGTTATTGTAAGGAGTATCATATTTGGTTAAGACAGAGTGAAGAAATGCTATGTTGTTGGGAGATATGCACATCTCTAGGCTTATGACTCATGCTCACCAGGTTGAGGGTGAACAACTTAGGGAACATGCTAAGGAAAATAAGAAGGCTATGACTAGGAACTATGACTACTCTCACTAGAAATCGGGTTGTGGAAATCGCTCGCAGGGTCAGCAGAAGTTTTCAACTCCATCCCGTTCATCAGCTAGTGTTCTATCCTCTAAGAATAGGTATGATCAGAAGGGCAGAGCACCAGACTCTAAGTCTCAGGAAGTGTTTCAGGCACCAACACTTACCCCACTTGCCCTAAGTGTGGTAAGAACCATCCGGGCTTGTGTCTTGTAAGACAAGAAGGATGTTTTGGATGTGGTCAGTCTGGTCACAGGTTGAGAGCCTGTCATTCTAGATAGGGTTAAGGATGTGGTAATGGTAGGGCTAAGTCTACAGATTTAGCAGCACCAGCAACTCGCCCAACTCAGCAGGGTAAATCATCTGGTATAGGTGGCGGCCAACACATGAACAAACTTTTTGCTCTTTAGGCTCGCCAGGATCAGGAAGGTTCTCCTGATGTAGTCACTAGTACATTACGAGTCTTTGAACTTGATATTTATGCATTGTTTGATCTAGGGGTTACTCTTTCTTTTTTAACTCCTTATACAACAGTCCAATTCAGTGTCAGTCAAGAAACTCTCTCAGAACCCTTCTCAATCTCTACTCCAGCCGGTGACCCAGTTATAGCTAGACGGGTATATAGAAATTGCCCTGTCATAGTCTCTCAGAAAGTCACCTCAGTAGATCTAGTAGAGTTAGAAATGGTAGATTTTGATGTCATTCTAGGCATGAATTGGTTACACTAATGTTATGCCTCAGTCGATTGTAGAATTAGGATTGTTCGTTTTCAGTTTCTAGATGAACCAATCTTAGAGTGGAAGGGTAGTAGCCTAGCGCCTATGGGTCAATTTATTACTTACCTTAAGGCCAGAAAGATGATATCTAATGGTCATCTTTATCATCTAGTTCGGGTAAGGCTTCTAGCCTTGATTACCCATATCTTGAGTCAGTTCCAGTAGTTTGTGAGTTTCCAGAAGTATTTCCAAAAGATCTTCCTGGGTTCCTCTCGGAAGGTAAATCGACTTTGGAATTGATATGCTTCCAAATACCCGGCTTATTTCTATTCCTCCTTACAGAATGGCTCCAACAGAGCTTAAGTAATTGAAAGATCTGTTGAAACACCTTCTAGATAAGGGTTTCATCAGAGCTAGTATTTCACCATGGGGTGCACCAGTATTGTTCGTAAAGAAGAAAGATGGTTCTCTTAGAATGTGCATTGACTATAGACAGTTGAACAAGGTCACAATCAAGAATAAGTATCCCATCCCTAAGATTGATGACTTATTTGACCAACTTCAGGGTGCTAGTCATTTCTCAATGATAGACCTCAGATTAGGTTATCAACAGTTCAGAGTAAGAGATAGTGACATTCTTAAAATAGCCTTCAGAACTCGGTATGGTCATTATGAATTTGTAGTTATGTCGTTAGGACTAACCAATGCTCCTGCAACTTTCATGGATTTGATAAACATAGTGTTCAAACAATACTTAGACTTGTTCGTTATCGTCTTCATTGATGATATCCTCATTTACTCTAGGAGTGAGGAAGAACATGCAAGTAATTTGAGAGTTGTTCTTTAGAATCTCAAAGATCGCCACTTATTTTCTAAGTTTAGTAAATATGAGTTTTGGTTGCATGCCATTGCTTTTCTTGGTCACATTGTATCTAGCGAAGGGATCTGCGTAGCTTCACAAAAGATAGAAGCAGTGCAACAATGACCCAGACCTACCTCTGATACAAATATCAGAAGTTTCTTAGGTCTAGCAGGTTATTACAGAAGGTTCGTGGAAGAATTTTCATCTATAGCCTCACCATTGACTAGGTTTACTTATAAAATGGTCAAGTTCCAATGGTCAGATGATTGTGAGAAAAGCTTCACAGAATTGAAAACTAGATTGACTACAGCTCCTGTCTTGACTATACCAGAGGGTTCAGATGGTTATGTAATCTATTGCGATGCATCCAGTGTTGGACTTGGTTGTGTGTTGATGCAAAAAGATAAGGTTATATCTTATGCCTCTAGAAAGATTAACGTGCATGAGAAGAACTATCCAACTCATGACATCGAGCTTGCAGCAGTAGTGTTTGCACTCAAGATATGGAGACACTACTTGTATGGTGTTCATGTAGATGTGTTCACGATCATAAGAGCCTTCAGTATGTGTTCACCCAGAAAGAGTTGAATCCTCGCCAAAGGAGATGGCTTGAGTTCCTTAAGGATTATGATATGAGTGTGCATTATCATCCTGGAAAGGCGAATGTACTGGACGATGCTCTTAGTAGATTATCTATGGGTAGTGTAGCCCATGTTGAGGACAAAAAGAAAGGAGCCAGTGAAGGATGTTCACAGGCTTGATCGCTTGGGAGTTCGCCTTATGAGCATATCAGACAGTGGTGTAATAGTTCATAATGGGGCAGAATCATCTTTAGTAGTGGAGGTTAAGGAAATGTAAGAGAGTGATTCGATTTTTCTTGAACTAAAGGGTGTAGTCAACAATCAAAGAGTGGAGGTTTTCTCCCATGGGGGATATGGTGTACTTCTCTACCAAGGTAGATTGTGTGATCCAGATGTGGGAGAGTTGAGGCAACATATTATTGCAGAAGATCATAACTCCAGGTATTCTATTCATCCAGGTGCCACTAAGATGTACCGCGATCTTCGGGAAGTCTATTGGTGGAATGGCATGAAGAGGGATATAGCATACTTTGGTGACTAAGTGACCCAATTGCCAGCAAGTCAAGGTAAAACATCAAAAACCAGTAGGTATGACTGAAGAGTTCGATATTCCTACTTGTAAATGGGATGTGATCAATCTGGTTTTGATCACAGGATTACCTCGTACTCGTAGACAACATGACTCAATTTGGGTGATAGGATGACTAAGTCTTCTCTCTTTTTGGCGGTCAAGACTACAGATTCGGCAAAGGACTATGTCAAGCTTTACATTAATGAAATTGTGAGGTTGCATGGGGTTCTTTTGTCTATTATCTCAGATAGAGGTCCTCAATTTACCTCTCATTTCTGGAAGTCATTTCAAAAAGGTCTTGGTACTCAAGTTAACCTTAGTACAACATTTCATCCACAGACGGATGGGCAGGAAGAGCGTACCATTTAGACCTTAGAGGATATGTTGAGAGCTTGTGTGATCGATTTCAAAGGTAGTTGGGATGATCACCTTCCTCTTATTGAATTTGCCTACAATAATAGCTACCATTCCAACATTCAGATGGCCCCTTATGAGTCTTTATATGGGCGTAGATATAGATCTCCTATTGGTTGGTTTGAAGTAGGTGAAGAAACTTCTATAGGGCCAGATTCAGTCCTTTATGCAATGGAGAAAGTGCAACTCATTAGAGATACACTTAAGACAACCCAAAGTAGTCAGAAATCTTATGCAGATGTAAGGAGAAGGGAACTAGAGTTCTAAGTTGACGATTGGGTTTTTCTGAAAGTCTCACCTATGAAACGGGTGATGAGATTTGGAAAGAAAGTGAAGCTCAGTCCTAGATATGTAGGCCCTTACAAGATCTTGAAAAGGATTGGCAAGGTGGCATATGAGTTAGAGTTGCCATCAAAATTAGCAGCATTGCAACCGGTTTTCCACATCTCACTCTTGAAGAAGTACGTGGGTGACCCAGCCTCTATAGTTCCATTAGAGAGTGTGGAGGTAAAAGATAGTCTTTCTTATGAGTATGTACCAGTTAAGATTCTTGACCTTCAGGTTAGAAGGTTGATAAATAGTGAAGTTGCTTCAGTCAAGGTTTTGTGGAGGAGTCAATCCGTAGAGGTAGCTACTTGCGAAGCAGAAGGAACCATGAAAACCAAGTATCCTTACCTTTTTCCTTCCGATTCCACTCTTGCTTGAGGTAATAGCCAATTTTACAGTCATTCATGCGTAAATTCAGTTTTAGAATCATGTTCTCTCAGTTTTACTTTCATTTTTAGCGTAATTGCATGTAGTCAGAACTTAGTTCTCAATGTTTAGTAGTGGGGTTAGCATCTCTCTTCATCTATTTCAGCTAGTTTAGTCTTCTGTCGAGGACTAATGTTCCAAAGGGGGAGATAATGTAACACCTTATTGCCAAAACAGACCAAAAATTAGTTTTTCAGAAAAATCTGCAGGTGCTACAAACGGTGGAATCGATGGACTGTAGCTTGAACCACGGTCCTTCCTGCACAACCATCGATGGGATCAGAATCTCCCAAAAATTTCAGCCTAGAAAAATTGGTTAAGTGTTGGACGACGGACGGATTTACGGTCCATAGGTCAAACGACAGTCCGTAGTCCGTGACCATCGATCAAGACTCCATTCAACAACTCTCTGACAAGATCTATGAATGACCAACATGGTTTGTAGTTGGACCTACGGTCCGTAGGTGGAAAATTTGCAGCCAGTTAAAGGGAAATGCAGTTGGGTCAACTTAAAATGATCATAACTCTTAGTAGAAAATGAGTTATGTCTCCCATGACCTACCCACAGATAATTGAATTATCTTTCCATAGCCACCGACCTTGCTAATATCAGACCTCCGAGTAAAAATTTATGCCAGTTTTAGAAAAGTCCTGTCGAACAGGCCCTCATGATCGACCCAACGACGGGGCGTCGGGCGCACGACGGACCGTCAGTGTTGGCCGTCGTGAGGCCCAACAGACACCTTCCCAGGGGTATTTTTGACCTTTCCCACTCCGTTAAAACCCTAAGTTATGTCATTTTTACCCTAAATCATCAGATTTTAGTCAGTTTAAGCCTAGAAACATGATTAAAATATATCCAAGTCAAATCATTAAATAAAAACTTAAAAAATTAGAAGCAAGAGAGGAGAAAAAAAGCTCAAGAACCCTAGTTCAAGAACGCCACAAGCTTCAGCAGTTCCAGCCGCGAAACTTAAGTATTTTTCAGTGGATTTCATCACAAGGTATGTGCGATTTCACTAGTAGGTTCCTTTAACCCATTGGGTCCTTAGTTTCAGTTAGTTCTTGATTCTCTTATCATTATTAAACCTAGGGTTTCTAGAACTTTGATATAACTTCATGAACTTATTAAATATACACCAACATGCCTTTATACCTTTGGCAGGGTATATTGGGTCCTCTCAATGGGCGTATACATCAGACTCCACATTTAGTTCATGTGTTTTTATTATTGGTTATTAGTAGCTCCCACAGTTCAGTCAGACTCTCTACATTAACCATTTATCAGTATATGCAGTATTCAGTTTCAGCATGTTATAAATTGGTAATTGCATCCAGTTAGCTCAAATATCAGCACATCACGTTCAGATTATTATACTTGTTTTTGTGCTTATTTAGTTAGGTTTTATTTCAGCTTTACTCTATCCTACATGCTCAGTACCTTTCAAGTACTGACGCATACGTGCGCTACATCTTCTCGTGATGTAGGTTAAGGTTCTCAGCATCCAGATCACGCATAGATCGATTCCCCAATCTCCAGTTTAGAAGATTCAGTGGTGAGTCCTCATTCTCCGAGGACAACAGTCATGAGTTTCATTTCAGTCTTTAGTCATTTAGTTTAGTTTTTGCTAGATTTACCTGGGGCTTGTCCCAGTATTTCTAGTCTCGTTTAGAGGCTATTTTCAGATATGGTTAGATTCAACTTAGTATTGACTTAATATTTCTTTTGTATTAAACTCATTGTTTTCAAATATCTCAGTTATAGAATATGGGTATTCGCCATCTTTTAATTTTAAGTATGATTTAGCTTCCGCAACAATTTATTATCTTTAGTATGCTCATGATCATGCCAGCAGGGTTAGCTTGGGATCACTTTGGTCCTAGGTTATGTATCCGCTTCTCGAAGGTAGCTCAAGGCGTGAAAATATTTGTGTAAGAGATGTTTTAAATGACATAAGCATTTACAGTTTTTTTGAAAATTTATCTATATATAATATTTGATGAAAAAACATCACATGTCAGCGCCATAAATTATTAGAATTTATATTAATAATTAAATATTTTATATATATGTAAAAAAAATTCAATTGCTATTAAGATTTGGTTGTCGTCCCTCTACTATGTTGATTTGGTAATTATTATTTTTACTATTTCGAAATGTGTATCATTTTGTAGAAGTAAAATCAATATAAATAATCAGTCTTTCACACATATTATATGGGTAAGAATAGAAAGAGGTAATAGAAAAAAAAAGAAAAAATGTTATTTTTAATGGGTGTTTCTTTAAAATGCACAAGAATAGTTGAGTATATTTTTTATTGGGAAAAATTATATTAGAAGCAATTAATAGTCGTACTCACCGAATGAAAAAATATTCTAGAATTCTTAAAACAAAAGTTCCTTTTGAGTTATTATAGAAATCCGAAGACGAAACTGAGAAAAAAGACTACTTAAAAACATATATAAAAAAAGAAACAGTGCATTTTATTTTTCTTTTTTCACAAAGAAAGACAATATACTTATCTTGATAGAAATGATAGTTATAATCACTCACAGACACACACAGACACACACACACACACACACTATATATATATATATATGTGTGTGTATATATATATATATATATATATATATATGTATATATATATATATATTATATATATATATAAGAACTGTTTTTCGTCATTAAACACTTCATTAATACATTTTAACCCAAAACCCCAAATAAAAACCCAACTACTCTTCCCTCCCAAAATCTTCACTCTAGAACCTCCATTGAAGAACCAAAAAAGATTTCAAGGAAATCTTGAAAATAGGAGTTTTCAACACAAATTTGGAAAGATTTAATACATAATGTATGAGAGTTCTTCATTCTTGGGAAGATATCAGCAAAGGAGCCCCTTTTAAAAGCTTTAAACTCAAATCTAGAAAATTCAATTAGCTAGGGTTTCAAGTCAACTCCATGGATTGTTTTTAAAGTTGCTTTTAAAGGTCGATTTACGTTTGTTTATAAATGTACGATTAATTTTGCATGAATTTAACTCTAAATTCTTGAAGAATTCATGAGACCCTCAATCCTAGATAAAGTTCTTCTCTACATTATGTGATGGTTTTGCAAATGGTCCAATTGATGGGATGTGATTTAACTATGATGTAATTGCATGATTTAAGTATGATTCTACATGTATATTTGATTAACCTAAGATTTCTAAGGTGAGTTGACATAGTCTAGGGTTATACCATGAAAGAGGCTGATTGAGGGTTTAAAGGTGGTCCTCAAAGAAAGATGAATTTCTTCATGTAATGCGTTAGATTAGATCACATAGACTCAAAATGGTTTAGGATAATGCCTCTAAACATGAATTAACTTTATATTGATATTATGTGATGTTTATGAATAGATAGAGTACAAAGTGCCAATCATATATGATTAAGGTATTGATGAGTTGTTGGATCATAATATGTACTCGCTTAATGTGCTATTGCTATGTGTTTGGGATGAGTTTGTCCATAACCCTTGAAGGGATTATTGTGAAGGTTCTGCATGTTGACAAGATTGTGCGTGAACTCATGATTTACTTAGAAAGTAAAGGTCCTATGTCTATTTTGTATATTGTTTTATTGTTGAAAAGCCATTCTTCCCTTACCCTTACACTTGACTTTTTTATGAATTGTCTATGATGATGATAATATTGTTTTGTCATTGCAAGGAATTAAACACACGCACACTATGCATAAACATGATCATGATGTACTAATGTTGTTAATTGAATGTATAGTTCTGATATGAACATTTACACATTATTATGCATGAAACGTATTTGACCACTATGATCCTATTATGTTGATTGAAAGCCCATTCTAATAAGAACACATTATATTAGTGTGGAAGTTATAGTGACATACTAATTATGATTCTAAAGTTAAAAAGTACGTTCTCACTTTAATGAATATGTGAGATATTTTGATGAATTATGTTGATCGATAGGCAAAGGATTCCTTCACACAAGTAAATACAATTCAAAGACTAATAATGTATAATTTAGGATCTAATGCTTAGCACCAAATCGATATGGACAATGAGGTAGAAGACCTTCTGCCAAAGCAAGAGGTTGGGTCATCTAAGTGAACTCATGAGATGGAAACACCTCCGTGTCACGACTCGAGAGCACCCCAAAGTCATAACACGGCGTACTTGACCCTGAAGAGGTCTTGTACAAGACTCTTAGAATTAGTTCATCACATAGACAATAAAAATAGTGCGATGTAATAAAACTAACAATCAAATACTCATTTATAAAATGACGGACACTAATCTCAAAATATACATCTTAAACACAATATAAATATCATAGGGACACGACCCTTCACTATTGAAAAGAAACTACTAAGAGTCTTTTACATAAAAAAGGAAACATAAGGACTCTTCGTTCTTGAATCTGTAAGGACGTACGATGTCTGGAAGAATATAAATCAAAGCCTTCAACTAGAGAGTTCACCTAGAAATCTCAACCTGGACTTGTAGTAAAAACATAAAGAAGATGATGTTAGCACAATGAAGCACTAAGTATGATAACTATACAAAAAATATGCTAAAATGGGACATTTTATTGAAAGTCACACTTTTATGCCCTTCAGTAAAACTTCATTATCATTTGAACAATAAGGCATAATATAAGTCACAACTAACATATAAGTCATATTTAAAATTTGAACTAAATCACATGCATATACTTTTACCGTTACCTTGAGCTTTCACTTCAAGTAAACCTTAGGCTAAGCCTTTTGCAATGTGAGGATAGCGTTCCATAACACTATCTACACCAAGGCACCACATTAGGATCAACTAGGTGCATTCACCATTCAACCTTTCACCATTACATATCACAACTTTAAGAGGCATAACATCATTTGAATCACATCATCACATTAAGACCAACATCTAAAACAACTCTTAGTATACTTGTGCAATCTTCAAGTAACATCTTTTAATACTATTCACACTAAGCACTCATTTGAAGTCACCTTAGAGAAGACACATTCATCTACATTAATACATGACATGGAAGTAAATCATAATACAATCCAAGTATAACATGCCTCATTAAATTAAGTACCAGTCAACATTAATCAATAACTCTCACTACATTAGAAACACCTTCATTCATAAGACATAAGGCACATTCCCATTAAGATCATTATGGGAACCGATTCATTTCATTATCATTATAAGGAGCACACCATGACTTCTCTTAAATGAATACTTGTGAATTGCATAGATAACGTCTCATTCCACCACCCATACTATATAGAGCACCCTTAAGAAGACAGTTCACTACATATTTTTGTGGGGGTTAAGCCTAACCAACATAGAACATGTGAGCAGTGCATGGAATCCCGATGTAACCTTCACTAGATAAGTCATCCCTACTATACTAAGGTACACTCATTCTTCTATCTTAAGTGAAATCCATTAGCTATAGACCTTTGTGGTCACATAGTTATGGGATAGGGAGATTGCTACTGCAAACTCCACCTTAACTCACATGAGAGTTTCCATGTCACATCACTATCCACTCGGTGCATAATATTAATCCCAATAAAATATTATACTTTCATTACATTCATTAATTATAGGGTAAGGGATTTCTATAATATAACCTTCCTAAACTTACGTGAGAGTGCCCATTCCAACCCCTCATTAATTAATTAGAAAGCTCAAACGGAACATGGGATTGTTACTAGAAACCCCACCTCAACTCGCATGAGAGTTCCCATCCTAATTCCCACATTCATTCATTAAGAAGGGACTGAGAGATTGTTACTGATACACCGTCTCAACTCTAGTGAGGGCATCCATCTCCAATCGCACATTCATTCATTATACATTCACTAGTGTTAATAAAGCGATCTCATTTAATGTTAACACAAGTGTCTTCTAATCTTAATCATCTTTCTTTCAATTAGATCACACATATGCTTTACATCACATTCATCAATACAACATCTTGATAATACTTCACTCTCACATAATAATCCTATAAGGCCATTATCATAATGTACAAGATTAACAATCACCTCCACCATAAGTGGATAACACATCAATCTATGACAAGTATATATGATTATAAATCAATCTCAATCCATAAATCCAAGATACTACAAGAGATAAGACATTTTACATACTTACATAACAAATTCCACCATCCACAAAAGTAATTCAACCTGAACTCATCTCTAACTTTCATTTTTAGGTCGTGATCCTCATATCATCAATACACCAATAAATAGCCATAATAAGATCCAAATAATAACATAAATTCATAAAGTAACATCATGTAATCACATACTATTCTTTTAAATTCATAATCAATTAACTTCCAATAAATTAGGAGTTTAGAGGATGACATTGGTTCTTGAAGGATTTCAATGTAAAATCAACTTTAAATCATCAATCAAACCTCAGTTCATCATTATAATGACTTTGAAAACATTTTACCAATCAACCCATGCTTAGACTAGAAAGTAGGATTTTTAATCATTCAAAGACTTACAAATCTATTTTGAATTGACTCATTGAATGGAAGGTTAATCAGGGATAAAGGATCACCATACATTATACTTGAATAAACCCACAAAATTTACTTTGAAACTTAAATAAATTGGCCTTCAAACCTTGAGTTCTTCAACTTTAATGGTGTTTTCCTTGAGAGAGGGTTTTGGGGAAGAGATGTTCAATATTTGGGGTTTTGAAATAATGAACTCTAAAATACTACTTTCAAACTCTTAAAATATGTAAATAACTGTAAATTTTCCATTCTAATACTTTAAATACTTGGGTTAATTTAACAAGTCACCCCTTACCTGGCGGAGACCTCAGAAGTGAAGCAGGTGCAAACAACGTCTCTCTATCGACGGACGATAGATGGGTTGATGCCCAATCTTGTGCCTCTTTAGTTTTGGTAAGAGACTTTTCAATAGGAGATAAGTCTCCCATGAATAAGTCTTGACTTACTCCCACCACCTAATGAGTGTAGATTTCTCTAAGGTTCGTAGATGGCCTCTGTAGATCAAGCTATTTTGTCAGCTTTTTATCCAAATTTTGGGTCCTCCTCAAGGACCCTTAGGGTGGTCCTTGAGGAGTCCTACTTGGATTCTTTAACCCTAGAAACGATGTTCAAAGTATATGAGTGGTTTCTACAAATTTTAGCCCTTAAACAACATCAGACTTCAACATTAAGACAGAAGCATACAATAACATTAAAAAGACTAGTTTTCGGACTTCATGGTCGTTCCTTGACGTTTGACCTCAAAACACTTTAAAATTAACTTCAAAATCAATACCTAATCATTTAATCAAGTTACATAGATCATATATGTACTAGGAACTAGTTCTTCCTATTTCATTTTGGGGTCACTATAATATCAAAAACTAGGGAACATTCGTCCTCAAATGACACATAAGACACAAAGGGTAAATACACAAGACTAGCAGCCCACAGTCAAGCATGGAACATCATAAGAGAACACAACTTAGGAGGAAACATAAATTCCACATCAATAAGTAAGACACAACAAACAAGTAGGAACTACATATAAAAACTCATTATGCATCAAAACTATACATTTTTTTTCATTTCATTGGAGGAACTTCCTTCTCCAAATCACATTATGATCATTACAACATCATTAGGCAATTTATGCAACTTTTAATAAAACATACATGCATGTTCACTTCTTAATCTCATGAACAACTTAAGCAATTCATACGAGATACATACTAACATGACGGACACAATAATGAAAACTCTATTTTTTCTCATTAATCAAGAATCAAACTAAATCATGCAAGACATCAAGAATCCATGGGCAAACTCATTGATGCTCACGATTCCAAAACATAAGACAAGTTACAAGGAAACCATAGGTCTCAAGCTTGAATAGGAATAGAATTAAAGTGAAAGTATAATCTCGCGTTCATACTATTCAACATATCATCCCCACTTAAGGGGAACCAAACTAGAATAACAAATCATAAGAAATCCCAATACACATTAACACAAGCAGCAATTATCACTTACCAAAACCTTCACTCAGATTAGTTCCCTTTACCTCCTTATCTTGAAAAGCATAGAAATGAGTCTTCTTTTGAGTATCAAGAATTTGGCAAAAGAGAGACGATTGCTTTGTATCTCTTTCTTTTGCCAAGAGTGTTGGAAAATCTCTCAAGTTATGACCTTTATTTTATCACATCCGGGATCACCCCCTAGACGTAACCGGTGTCGTCGTCCTCATGAGGAATAGACTAGCCTTTTAGCTTATATAATTACATTCATAGGTTAAAATGTGGAAAATTTAGAAACTTCTCTTCTATCTATCATGAGGTTTATATAGACGTCTCACACAGACATAATATATTCATATCGAGTATACATAGACCCTTCGTATAAGAATATTACATAGTATTCTACTTTTATTGCACATATATATACATAAGATATAACATAGTCTTAAAACAATTTTCTCATCTCATAACCATCTGAACAAGAGTATAACAATTAGGCATAGCCCATACATCAATACCATAGAATCAACATATAGGCTATACAATCTTTAGTGCTCAAATGAAGGGAAATGAACATATTGTCTTTAAGACTAATCAACATCCATGCTATAAAGTGGCATTGTCCTCGAAGTAGTGAGGACCTTGCCAACTTTGAGAATGAGAATCCGAGTCTTCCTTCAAATGTCGTCATAATCCTTCAATTACCGAAACCTAAAATATTGGTTAAAAAGGGAGGAATAGGGTTAGCACACATCACTTGTACTAAGTATGAGACCATATGCACACACAAAATAAAATCATGCTAAAAAGGGACATTACATTAAAGTATGCAATTTACTTTGAAAAGCCTTATGCACATTCAAACACCAATACAAGTCAATCATGCATATTTATCAAATCAACACCATTTACAACACAAGACCAACAATACTAAGTCTAGTCAAGTCAACATGCATATCAAAATGATTGAGCACATAATCAAGACAACTCTATCATCAAGTCATAACATCAACTAGCATGGATAAAAGTTCATAAAATCATAACCAAATAAACACTATTACTCATGAACCCTTATTAAGTACACTAGTGTAATGACTAAGCAAATCCCCATAACCTTACTCAATCAAGTAAACCCAACAAGAACCATAAACAATGTCCAACTTCACATAGCATGTCGTTAAGAGTATATAACATCATACTTTATAAGTTAAACCAACATCATGTAGTATCATCAACATGTAAGATTATCATATACATATCATTTACATTTATATGCATGTACATATATAAGAACATCCTCCTAAGACTTCCCTCAAGGCTAACTAGTGCAATGTATAGGTAGAGTCCCATACCCCTATCTAAACTAAGCGAAACCCATTAGGTCATCCTAGTTAGAGATTATTACTTTAGTTTATTTTACAATATGGGAACATCTTGCCTTGACCGATATATACCACATGAGTTAATGTGGAATCCAGTGTGATGGAACCCTACAACGAAGGAAGTGGACTATTTTCCAAGGTACTACAAAAACATGAACATCACATCAAGGTGGATCCTCTAACTAGTATACCTATGGGGGAAACATAGTTCAAGAACTAGGAGATATAGTTGGTACCCTATTTATGATACATGCATTATAGTCTCTAATAAAATGAGTACATTAGTGATCCTACCTTCCCTATGTGGGAAGGGACACTTTTCACTCTAGTTCACTCGGTGCTAAGCTAGAGTCCCTTTTTGAAATGTCTTTAAATGCCTTTATTAATCATCATAGCTTAATATAGTTTATAGGGTCTATCACTTATATAATCATTATCATCATCATATCTCAATAAGAATCTCATGAGAATTGTCCATTCATTACAATTCATACATGTGAGGTTAGCACATTTACACATTGGTAAGTTATCACCATCCTTATAACATTTACATTTTACAAAACAACTCACAATATATAGTTCAATACATTCAAATTCAACATCATACCATCCCTATAAATCTTAATATAAGGTATACTGCAATGCTACATCATCAGTTAATCACGAGTAATAATATTTGAAGTAAAGAATAGAGATCACAAAACTTACCCAATCTCCTTCATAATGCCATCATCATGGTCTTACCATCAACCCTCCAATTTAACCGAACAATGGGTATAATACCATTACACAATAGTAACCAACATAATAACAAGGACAATTGACTCATTATACAACAATCCATCACTAGTTCATAGCCTAGAATTAGAGATTTAGGTCAAGTTTATAATCTACTTCACAACCTAGGTCAATTACTCAAGCACTAGAATAATTGGATTACAATACAGCATGATCTACTAATAATTATCATAATAACAATATTTAATTGTAATTCACACATTAACCAAGCCAATTGCATCAATACTACATAATTTAATTCAAGATTACAACCTAGGGTTAAGGGGAAAAGATCATCTTCCACAAATTAGGTCAAATTATCAAGTAGTATAATGCAATAATAATACTTGTGAATCTACTCATAATAACTAAAATAAATCATAAGCAAGCAATTCAAAAGATCAATTTCGTATTGGAAGAAAACCAACTTGAATTTCATATTTTTGAAATCAATTTGGAGGAGCCCTTTGGGGAAAGAGATCCCAAAGGTGAAAGGAATAGCATAACTTACTAATTGATGAAGTTTGATTGAGAATATTGATCGTTTTCAGAGTATGACCCTCCTTTGCTTGGTCTTCGATGGGGTTTCTTTGGAAGAGAGAAAGAAGAGAAAAGGAGGAGCAATTTGGGTTTTAGAAATTTTGAGGGTTAGGTTAGTTTAGTTAGGTTTGGGTCTTTATATATGTCATTAACTAACTTAATTAGACCCCCTTTAACCTATAAATATTTGAATTACCACTTAATTAATTAATTTGACTAATTTAAAAACATGCAGCAAAATAGTGCCTTGACAAACGGAACCCCGACCAATGGGCCGTTTGTCAATCGATGAGCACTGTTCATGGACCTCATGTGCAGTCATAATTTTGGTCAGAGAGTTGTCCAAAATGACTTTCCATGAAATTGTCTAAGTGTCCATCGATGGTGGCCATCGATGCCCCGTCAATTGGACCACGCCTCGTTGATGGCCTTCGTAGGTGAACAATGTCCTTTGATAACTTTTAGCCACATTTGCAAGGTCCTCCTCAAGGTCCCTTTGTTGGTCATTGGGGAGTCTTACCCAAGCGTTTTGAATATAAACTATCTCTAATATGTTTTATACACCTTACCACCAAATTTCATCATTTTCCGACTCTTAAACCTTAGTCAAATAGGCTAAGGCACAGTAGCACCTCTTGAACTAGTTTTGAATTATGAATGTTCCTTGACATTTTGATTCTAGAACTTCCCAAATTACTTAGATTCATTATAATTGACTTATAAACAGTGTTACAACTCTTAGACTCTCATGTTAGGCTCTAGAATAGGCTTTAGACTTTCAGAGTGTTATATTATCCCTCCCTTAGGAACATTCGTCCCCGAATGACACTAAAATCCTTTAAAAGGAAGGAATAGACTCAAGAATAGTAGCTCAACCATCAACAACATATCAAAACATGAGTTACACTCAAAATCAACATAACCACATGGCCTTTTACACAATGTAGCTCAAAACATCATTTTTAACTCACAAGAGTTCAACATGCATTTCATGCTTTTTCATCATGCCAAGGCTTTCTTCAACACGTGTCAGCATGCGTAATACAATTCATGAAGGCACACTATACCAAAATGCACAACATAACTCAAAACAAGTAAAAAGCAACAGTTGTTTCATTTTTAGGCAAAGTATTCACAGTAACTTGCATCTTTTTGCACAACTTCACAAAAAATTAAGGCAATCTTAAATAAAGTCATTATTTTCACTATAAGTAAGAACAACTAACCTTACTTATCAAATATATTAGGGTAATTGTATTTCATATTAGCCTTGGCCTCCCATGTTTCACCCTCAACTAGGTGATTATTTCATAACACCTTTACGAAAGCTACCACTTTGTTCCTTACCTCCTTTACTTGTATATCAAGGATTTGAACAAGAACCTCTTCATAAGAGATGTTCTATTGAAAACCTAGACCTTCAATAAGAAGAATGGACTCGGGATCACCGATACACTTCTTAAGCATGGAGACATGGAACACAGGATGAACAGAAGCCAATTCACTAGGTAACTTCAACTCATATGAAACCTTACCAATATTTGTAAAATTTCATAGGGACCCACATAACGAGGACTCAACTTCCCTTTCTTGCCAAATCTCACCACCCCTTTTATAGGTGAAATTTTTAGATAGACTTTATCACCTTCTTCAAACTCTAATGCCCTTCTCCTATGGTCGGTATCAGAATTTTGCCGTCTATAGGCTATTTTCAAGCAATTCCTTATAATATGATTCTTCTCCAAAGTCTTGTAAATCAAATAAGGACCCAAAAGTGAAGACTCATCCACTTCAAACCATCCAATTGGAGATCTACTCCTCCTATAATACAATTCTTCATAAGGAGCCATAGATATAGATGAATGGTAGCTATTGTTGTAAGCAAACTCAACCAATGGAAGTGCTTATCCAAATTTTCCTTGAATAGATTATACAAGCTCTAAGCATTTCCTCAAGGGTTTAAATAGTATGCTTTGTTTGACCATCCATTTGAGGATGAAAAGCGGTGCTTAACTTCTCCTTGTTACTTAACCCTTTTTGGAATTATCTCCAAAACCTAGATGTAAATTGTGCACCTCTTTCCGATTTGATGGATAATGGAATGCCATGGTTCTAGACAATCTCATCTATGACGATCCTTGCATAATCCTCCGCCGAGTTAGTAGACTTGACGGGAATAAAATGAGAGGATTTGGTCAATGTATCCGCAACCACCCATAGGGAGTCATATTGATTTTGTGTCCTAGGAAAACCTACCACAAAATACATATTAATGTCTTCCCACTTCCAAGTAGCAACTTGGATTTCTTGGAGTAAACCACCCGGGTTTTGGTGTTCAACTTTCACTTGTTGGCAATTGGGACACTTTGCAACAAATTCTGCTATGTCTTTTTCAAGTCTCCCCATCTAAACACTTCCCTACGGTCATGATACATCATTATAGAAATTGTATGAATAGAGTAACGGGACCCATGAGCATCCTTAAGAATCCGGTTACTCAAGCCATATACATTGGGAATAGACAACCTGCCTTGATACCTCATGACACCATCCCCCCTAAGGAGAATGACTCATTTAGCTTACCAATAACCGACTCCTTCAACTCCATCAATGGTTGATCAAGGTGTTTTTTGGACTTCACCTCAACCACCAAAGATGACTCGGAGTTATGATGAAACATAAAACCACCATTCGGAGAATCTTCCAATGTAATAGCCAATCTATCCAACCAATGAACATCTTTCACTAGGTCTTTCTTGGTTTCTTCTACATGAGACACACTACCCATGTTCATACGGCTTAGAGCATCCGCAACAACATTGGACTTGCCGCGGTGGGAGATAACGCTTATGTCATAATCTTTCAAAAATTCCAACCACGTTCCTTGTTGGAGATTCAACTCGTTTTGCGTAAACACATATTGAAGACTCTTGTGGTCGGTATACATATCAGCATGGACACCATAAAAGTAATGCCTCCATATTTTAAAACTAAATACTATGGCCTCTATCTTGATATCATGAATGAGATAATTCTTCTCATGCACCTTAAGTTGCCTAGAGGCATAGGCTACTACTTTCTCATGTTGCATAAGCACACACCCCAAGCCCACTCGGGATGCATCACAATATACAACGAATCCCTTGATACCCTCTGGTAAAGATAACAACGGAGCAGAAGTAATCCTATCCTTCAAGATTTGGAAGCTTATTAAACATGACTTCGACCACTCAAATTTCATACTCTTTTGGGTCAAAATAGTCAAAGGAGATAAAATGGACGAAAAAGCATCCACAAACATCCTATAATAAACCTCTAGACCCAAGAAAATCCTAATGTCGGCTGGAGTCAATGGTCTAGGACAATCTTTTACCGCCTCGGTTTTCGTTGGATCAACCTCTACTCCATCACTAGAGATTATATGACAAATAAACGCTACCAACCTCAACTAAAACTCACATTTTCTATACTTAACAAAAAGTTGGTTCTACTTAAGCACTTTTAACATCATCCTCAAATGGTTCATGTGTTCACCCTCATTTTTTTGACTATACCAAGATGTTGCGATGAAGACAATGAAAAATGAATCTAGGTAACTTTGAAACACCCTATTCATGAGAGCCATAAATGTCGCTGGGGTATTAGGCAGACTAAAGGACATTACTAAAAACTCATAGTGACCATATATACCCTGAAATGCCATTTTTGGTATATCCTCACCTTCACCTAAAGTTGGTGATACCTCAATCTCTACTCAATTTTAGAAAAGTAGCTTTTATAGTGAAGTTGATCAAACATATTGTCAATTCGAGGGAGGTATAGTTGTTCTTAATAGTGACTTTATTGAGTTGGCGATAATCGATGCAAATTCTAAGGGACCCATCCTTCTTCCACAAACAATATTAAAGCATTATATGGAGAAATACTAGGTCTAATGAAGCCTTTGTCTAGTAAGTATTTGAGTTGAGCCTTCAACTCTTTCAATTCTTCCAGAGCCATCCGATAAGGAGGAACTGAAATGGGATTGGTATCCGGTAGCAAGTTAATACCAAAATTAAATTCCCGTTCGCGAGGGATTCCGGGAAGATCATTAAAAAAGACCTCTATGAATTCCCTTACTATGGGGACTAACACAATGGGAGGATTTTTGGAGTCTAAATCTTTTACTCTTACAATGTGATATGAAAAACCTTTTGATATGATTTTGCAAGACTTAAGACAAGAGATAATACGACCTCTAGGACTAAAATTTCACCCAGTCCACTCTAAAATGGGTTCATTTGAAAAATTGAATTTGACAATTCTAGTTCTACAATCAATGGAAGTAAAACAATCATGCATCCAATCCATTCTTAAAATGACATCAAAATTTACCATATCAAGTATTACTAGTTCAACATGAGTAACTCTATTGGGCAACATTATAGGACAATTTCTATAAACCTTCTTTACAACTACCGACTCACCTACCGGGTAATTACTATGAAAGTTTCATTTAGAATATCGGGCAAAATATCAAAGTTTCTAGCTATCAAGGGAGTAACAAAAGATAATGTAGCACCCAAATCAAGTAAAATATATACATTAATAGAGAAGAGTTGTAACATACCGCTCAGCACATTGGCATAATTGTCTTGTTCACCCATAGAACGAAGTGTATAAAAGCGATTCTTCTTTGGAGCGTCCACATTAGAACCACTACCTTGTGCTTTCCCACTACCTTTGTTTTCCCCCTTCACAATAGAAAATCCTTAATCTTGTGGTCACTCTTTCCATACCCAAAGCAATTGTCCATCCCAAGAAGGCAATCACCATAGTGCTTCTTGCCACACGTTCAACAAGTTGGCTTCTTGTTTTGGTGAGATAGTACCTCTTCCCTTTTGAGACTTAGAGTTAGACACTCTATCATCTCGAGCCTTAAGAATTTGGTAGGAAATTGATCAGAAGACCTATTCTTAAACCTAGACTTTTCTTGAATGTCAACCCTACCCTTTGAAGAACCACCATCAAAAGACTTTGCCCTCTTGGCATCCTTACTCTTCCTCTTAACGCTTGTCTTTTCCACTTGTTGAGAATGAACCATGAGACAAGAAATGTTTGTATTATCATGTAGTATAACCGAATGACATTCTTCCTTCAAGTTATCCGAAACCCCATCACAAAGTGACTTATTTTATCCCAAGGGTCGGAAACCAAAAGAAGGAGCATACTTTGACAATTTAGTAAATTTCAAAGAGTAGTTAACTACACTCATACCTCTTTGACGAAGGTTGATGAGTTCCTCCACTTTGAATTCCCTCTTCTCCCTAGGAAAGAAACTATCAAGAAAAGCCTTCTTGAAATCTCCCATATCACCATTTCACCTCTTAAAGGCCTATGGTCTCTCCATTGGACATACCAAGTTTGGGCCACATCTTTGAGTTGGCAAGTGTCTAACTCGACCTTCTCACTTGTAGTCAACCCCATAGCATAGAGAATCTTGTAGTTTTCATCATGAACTCTTGAGGGTCTTCCTCAACTTTGGACCCATATAAAGTAGAGGGATTCATCCTTGTGAAATTCCTCAAACGGGAGGCCATGGTGCCAACATATTAGTTTGCTCGAGGTACAACCTCCCGATTAGCTTGAGATTTCATGGATTGATCTTGAGTAGTGAAGTCTTGTGCTTGAGTAGTAATGGCTTGGGTCATTTATAAAAAGGTTATCCTTATGTCCCCATCCGTAAAAGGTGGAGGATAGACCGGAGCTTGGTCATCATTAGCAGCTTATTCAAAAGGAGGGACTTGATTAGCACGGGGAGGAGCTCCCGCATTTTCAAGCTCTTCATCAAGTGTTCGAGCGGCTATTATTAGAGTATTTATTGCCTATAATCACAATCACAGGATTAGATGCTAAGGGCACATAGAGTCAAGACTCTAGAGGCACGATATTGGATTTCTAAGAAAAAAGGAGAATTTCCTAAGCATCTCATAGTTTCCTATTCATAAGTGTGGCACTCTTCAAAATTATGAATAAGAATCAATATAGACGTGGTTAAGTGAGACGTCGACTCTAAAATATTCAACCTCATTCTCTGATACCAAGTTTTTCACATCTAAGAGAACCCCCTAGACGTAACCGGCATCGTCATCCTCATCGAGGACTAAGACTAGCCTCTTAGCTTACATCATTACATTCATTGGTTAAAATGAAATTTTTTTTAAAAAATTTCTTCTATCTATGATGAGGTTTACATAGAGCTCTCGCATACATATAATATATTCATATCGAGTATATATAGACCCTTCGTATAAGAAAATTACATAGTTTTCTACTTTTATTGCACATATATATAAGATATGACATAGTCTTAAAACGGATGTCTCTTCTCATAACCATGTAAACAAGACTATAACAATTGGACATAGCCCATACATCAATACCATAAAAGCAAAATATAGGCTATACAATCTTTACTACTCAAATGAAAGGAAATGAACATATTGCCTTTAAGACTAATTGACATCCCATTCTAGAGAGTGGCATTGTCCTCAAAGTGGTGAGAACCTACCCAATTTTGAGAATGAGAATCCAAGTCTTCCTTCTAATGTCATCAAAAGACTTCAATGACCGGAACCTAAACAATGTTGGTGAAAAAGGGAGAAATGGGGTTAGCACATCACTTGTACTAAGTATGAGACCATATGCACACACAACATAAAATCATGCTAAAAAGGGACATTTCATTAATGTATGCAATTTACTTTGAAAGTCCTTATGCACATTTATAAACCAATACAAGTCAATCATACATATTCATCAAATCAAAACCATGTGCAACACAAGACCAACAATATTAAGTGTAGTCAAGTGAACATGCATATCAACACGATTGAGCACATAATCAAGAAAACTTCATCATCAAGTCATAACATCAACAAGCATGGAGAAGAGTACGTAACATCATAACCATAGCAAGACTATTACTCATGAACCCTCATTAAGTCCAATAGTGCAATGATTGAGCAAAGCCCCATAACCTTACTCAATCAAGTAAACCCAAGAAGAACCATAAACAATGTCCAACTTCACATAGCATGTCATTAAGAGTACATAGCATCATACTTTAGCAGTAGAGACCACACACATGTTTATGAGTGAAACCAACATCATATAGTATCATCAACATGTAAGATCATCATATACATATCATTTACATTTATAAGCATGTACATATATAAGAACATCCTCCTAAGACTTCCCTAAAGTCTAACTAGTGCAATGTATAGGTAGAGTCCCATATCCCTGGCTAGACTAAGCTAAACCCCTTAGGTCATCTTAGTTAGAGTTCATTACTTTAGTTTATTTTACCTTTTGGTAATATCATGCCTTAACCGACATAGACCACATGAGCTAATGTGGAATCTGGTGTCACGGAACCCTATATTGAAGGAAAGCATACTAATTGCCAAGATAGTACCCAAACATGAACATAGAATCTAAGTGAATCCACTAGCTAGTATTCCTATGGGGACAACACAGTTCAAGAACTAGGAGATATTGTCTGGGTCCTCTTTATGCTACATGCATTATAGTTTCCAAATTATTTTTTACATTAGTGATCCTACCGTATCTATGTGGGAAAGGACACTCCTCACTCTAGTTCACTCGGTGTTGAGCTAGAGTCCTTTTTTGAAATGTCGTTAATTCCTTTATTAATTATCATACATTAATGTAGGTCATAGGGTCTATCCCTTATATAATCATCATCATCATAGCTCAATAAGAAATGCATGAGTATTGTCCTTTCATTACAATTCATACATGTGAGGTTAGCACATATACATATCACATCATAATAAGGCACATTGGTAAGTTATCACCATCATTATGACATTTAAGTCTTAGCCAAGAACTCACAATCCATAGTTAAAGTCATTTTAATTCAACATCATACCAACCCTATCAATCCTAATATAAGGTATACTTCAATACAACATCATCACTTAATTACGACAAATCATATGTGAAGTAAAGAATAATGATCATAAGACTCCCACAATCTCCTCCACAAAGCCATCATCAAGGTCTTACCATCAATCCTCCAATTTAACCCAAAAATGGGTGTTATACCATCACACAATAGTAACCAACATAATAACAAGGACAGCTGAATCATTATACAACAATCTATCACTAGTTCATAGCCTAGAATGAGAGACTTAGGTCAAGTTCATAATCTACTTCACAACCTAGGTTAATTACTCAAGAAATAGAATAGTTTGATTACAATACATCATAATATACTCATAATTAGCATGATAACAATATAGAATTGTATTTCACACATTAACCAAGTCAATTGCATGAATACTACACAATTCAGTTCAAGATCACAACCTAGGGTTAAGGGAAAACATCATCTTCCACAAACTTGGTCAAATTATAAAGAAGTAGTATAATATAATCATAAATACATGTTTGTATACTCATAATAACCAAAAGAAATCATAAACAATGAAATTCATAATATCAATTTCGTATTGGAAGAAAACCCACTCGAATTTCATAATTTTGAAATTAATTTGGAAGAGCCCTTTGAGGAAAGAGATCCCAAAGGTGAATGGAATCAATAAATTAATAATTGATGAATTTTTATGGAGAATCTTTTCATACATATAACCCCTCTTTTCTTGGTCTCCAATGTGGTTTCTTTGGGAGAGAGAAAGAAGATAGAAGGAGGAGCAATTTGGGTTTGGGAAATTATGAGGGTTAGATTAGTTTAATTAGGTTAGAGTCTTTAGATAGGTTATTAACTAACTTAATTTAACCTCACTTAAAACCTAAGTAATTATCTAACCACTTAATTGATTAATTAATTTGAATAACTTTGAAACATGCAACAAAACCATGTTTTGACAGGCAGAACCTCGACCAACGAGCCGTTTGTCAATCAACGGGCACTCTTCATGGCTGTCCTGTGAAGTCATTATTTTTGTCATATTGTCGTCCAAAATGAATTCCCATTAAATTGTCTAGGTTTCCATCAACTCCCCCGTCCATTGGACCACGCCTCATCAATGACCCTCGTTGGTGAACACTGTCCCTTGATAAGTTTTAGCCACATTTGCAAGGTTCCTCCTCAAGGGCCCTTCGTTGGTCATTAGGGAGTCGTATTCGGATGTTTTGATGATAAACTAACTCTAATACGTGTTGGACACCTTACCACTAATTTTCATCATTTTCCAACTCTTTAAACTTATTCAAATAGGATAAGGCACACTAGCACCACTTGAACTAGTTTTCGGACGTCATGGACGTTCATTGACGTTTTGATTTTAGAACTTCCCAAATGACTTAGATATATTATTATTGACTTATAAACTGTGTTAAAACTCTTAGGATATCATTTTAGGATCTATATTAGACTTTAGACATTCAGAGTATTACATCTTCACACACCCAAAACATCCATCCGTTCCAGCAAGGAACTTACCCGATTGTTGCCTCCATTACTTGGAACAACTAGAATCTCCTTTGAAGATCCACGTCCATTTCCTCCTTGAGAATTAGAGTTAAAAATCCTATCCATGTTCACCATAGGGGATTCTTGGTTACAAAACCTATTTTTGGACTTAGGTTGACTTGGTTAATTAGACCTAGACCTCTTCAACTACTTATTCTTTGCCTCAAGCTTAGACTATTCCATAGATTGAACATGTACCATTAGTATAGATGTTCATGTCATCATAAAGCGTTGCTGAATGACGCTTGAATAACTAGGTTGTTTATTCTGGTCTAAAACCTACTCTCATTTCTAGGGTTTGACAACAAAGAAGAGGCATACTTAAACAATTGATTGAATTTCAAGGAGAACTCTTGCACATTCATGTTACCTTTGTTAAGGTTTATAAAATTCTCAAAATTCACCTCCCTCTCTTACAGGGAAAGTAATTATCA
Source organism: Solanum habrochaites (assembly GCA_027704765.1). Taxonomy (NCBI): domain Eukaryota; kingdom Viridiplantae; phylum Streptophyta; class Magnoliopsida; order Solanales; family Solanaceae; genus Solanum; species Solanum habrochaites. Next base: position 43,390,351 of record JAKWJA010002493.1, on the reverse strand, counting down.
AGAAACTCCTTCTTAAACTTTTCCCATTCTAAAGGACCCGCTTCAACCGCCCATTGGCCTTCCATTGGGTAAACAAAATTTAAGCAACATCTTTCAATAGATAAGATATAATTTCCACTCTTTCCCTGGAAATAATTTCCATGGCACTCACTATCTTATTATCCTCATCAAAAAACTCTTAGGGATCCTCTCCCACATAAGAACCTAAGAAAATCGAAGGATTCATCTTCACAAAGTCTCTCAACCTAGATGCCGTAGTACCCTCATTGGCATTCACCCTTTGTACACCTTCCATATTCGCTTGGGCCGTTATAGCTTGAGCTTGTGTTGTGAGGGATGGGCTTGGGACGTCATGGATTGAGTTATAAGTAGCATAATGACCATGAGTCACATGCACCGGGACTATTGGAACATACTCACCTTTCGGGAGCTTGTCCATTTCCATCATTAGCAATATCCTTTTCCAGTTTCCTTGGAGGTCTTCCTCTCATAATTATATCTTAGAAACACAAGAGAAGGATTATGAAAAGGACATTTATAGTACTCAAATCTAGCGCACAACTTCAAAAATAGGAAAGTAGTGACACTTCTAACTGTCACGACTGGAATCTAGACCCAAGACGAGACCGGCGTCGTAGACCTCTCACAGGTCACAGACAAGCCTACATACGTCATTCTTACTTTATCTAGGTCAATTTTAGCGGAGAATTTAAAACTTTTTGTTTCTTATCATTCTTACTAAACATTCTACTACATACGTAATTGTTCACCATTAACCATCTAACATTAAGATCATCAAATGAAAGAAACAATTTATTTTAATGATAAAAATGTACTTGCCAAAATGGCACCAATACATTATCTGAACAAAAAATGGGAAAGAGACGTTTAGTGGAACATACTCCACTATCTCAATCCTAAAACTAATCTAGAATGTAAATGGGCAAGCATCCTCGAAAGCATGATGGCCTACCAAGTCCGGATGAATGCTCGATGTCCGAATAACTGCAGTGTCAACCTGTAAGCTCGAACGTCCACCTGTGCCTGCACCAGCAAAATATAGAGTTGTATGGAATTAGTATACACTTGTACTAAGTATGGGTATATGCAAGCACAAACAAAGGACATGCATGAGTAATAATATCTCTGTCCTAGCAACATGATTATAGCTGGTCAAATCAGTGGACTTGCCAAATTGAGATTAGGAAAATGAGTGGACTTTCCAAATTTGTATTAGGAAACTTTATGAGCTTTCAAAACTTGAATTAGGAAAGTTATGCCATGAGAGTAACATGCATCATCATACTTAACATTTTGCACACAACACACAACAGCGTACACACAACACATATAATAATTCCAATAACACATTACATTGTTCATATCATTCATTCGTATGTCATGAGATCTTGGAATCATGGACTTTATATTAAGACTTCCCAAAAATGGGGCTCAACATATTGGACATCAACTAGGGAGTCTGATTTAGCAAACACAGAGTCTGCTTCACTCACTCATACGTACTTTATTTTATTTCATTCATGGGCCAGTGTAAACACCAGCTATACCTAGGATGTAGTTTAAGACATTCATCGGATTCATTGTGCTATGACCAAGAATGACCTAATGTCATTACTTGAATCTAACTCACCTCTTGATTATCCTATCATAACACCTTTGGTATCAGTCATTTCATTATGTGCATTATTTGTGGCCAGCCTCATTCATTCATTGGGAACTATAACTTTAACCGACATAGATCATGTGATCATCAAGAAATCCAGTGTCTCCCCCACACTGGAAAGAGGCGGAGTCACCGGACAAAGTGACCCAAAACATGCTAATGTACATGGGAATTGAACCCTGCTAGATCCCTATATTGGCAATATAGGTTCAAAGACTACGAGATATATGAAGAGCCATACCTGGCATGTCGGACAGTCCTATCTCATGAGAGTTACGTAAACCTCCGCCCTTCCCAAAATAAGGCATCACCGCTCATAGCTAGTTTATCAGTGCTCAGTATAAAGTTCCATTACATTAAACTCATACGTCATGGAAGTTGGCTTCTAGTATAAGGACATCATAAATTAATAGACGAATTCTCATCTCATCATTTGTATTAAGTGTGTTAATCTCAATACTTTCATTAGAGTATTCATAGAGACTGGTCTCTTTATTAACTTTCCAATATCATAGGTGAGTACATTTTAGTAACATTTACATAGGATCACTTGAGATTGCTCTAATATTTTTCATTAGACTCATCTCATGTTGTCACCACATTCATTAACATTAGCATATTTTCTCTTCATAATTACTCACCCCTTTTTCCGTGAATGTTCATTTCATCATATGCCAATACACTTGGCCATTTTGAGTGTTTCTCACTCTTACTTAACCCTTCTAGGGTTTGATCATTTCATTTTTCATTTCATCATTGCATTACATACATCTTAGGTTCACTTACATTTAAACGTATGCTAGACTTATGGGTCTATACATACAAGGCATGGGTTTCATTCATTGTTTGTCTAAGTTATTCATATTTATCTAAGATATTGTGGTAAAAGACTTATGCGTCTTGTAGATATTCCAAGATATTGATTTCAATCTTTAGAGGTAGCATTCATTAAAAATTTACTTACGTATGAATTATGTGTCAATACAGAATTGGTCAAGGGAACCCAATTTCGAGTCCCTTGGAAAACACTTAATCTTATTTTAAACTTGATAATCACATTTTTTAGATTTGGGGTACCCTAGCTCGATCCCCATCAACCCCATAATATTTTCTTTCTTTTTCTCCTCTCCTTTTTTCATTTAAGTCAAGGAGGTTGTGGGTTCAATCCCCCACAAGCTCGTTATTTTTCTTTTATTTTATCTCTTTACTTGTCACCTATCCAAGAGATTATGTGTTCAATCCCCACTCTCCACATTTATTTTCTCCTTTATTTTTTCCTAATTCTCTTATCCATTCAAGAGGTTGTGGGTTCAATCACCACATCTATTTCCCTTATTTTTCTCACGAAATTTTTATGAAATTTTTATTTAGTGAGGTCATGGTTTCAATCCCCAATGACCTCATATTATAATATTTTTTTAAACGAAGCTCATTTTTTAAAAAGTTCACCGAGACTACAATCTCCAGCAGGCTGGAAATTTAGCCTCTTCCAATCCATTTTTGTCTTAATCTTTTGTTGATTTTTTTGTAGCTTTTATGTAATGATGTATTGGGTTCAATCCTTAGTAATCTCACTTATTTTACATTCATATTTCATTGCAATTTGTACCATTTTATTTGGCCGAACCTAACCTACCAAATGCTGGAAATTTGTTCACTATTTTCAGCTTTGAAGCCTAACATAACTATCATAAGGTCTAGACAATATTATAAGGACTATTTTAATCTTTATAATTCATTTAGTAAATCTCAAAACCGAAAAGTCCAAGAACGTATATGACGTCCAGAAACTAGTTCTAGGAGGTAATAGTGTGCCTTATCCTATTTGACTAGCTTTTAGGAGTCCAAAAATAATTAAAATTGGTGGAAGGGTGTCTAACAAGTGTTTAAGTAGATTCATGGTCAAAATTTCCGAGTACGACTCCCCAAGGACCAACCAAGGGCACTTGAGGAGGACCCTTGCAAGAATGGGCAAAAACTGTCAAAAGACAGTGTCACCAGCGGATGCGATAGACAGGCCATTAGTTAATCGATGGGACGTTGATGCCACCATTGATTGTCACTTATAAAAAATACTAGAGGGTTCATTTTTAATAGTCTCTAACCAAGGTGACGAATATGCAGCACAAAAAGGCACAGTGGTCGTCGATTAACCAACGATCTGTCGATTGTGGTTTCGTCGATGGGGTCTGCAATTCAAGCACGTTTTTAAGTTGGTCTTAACTAATTAATTAAGTGTTAGGTCGATATTTATAAATTAAGGTAATTAAGTCTAATTAACTTAATTAACCCCCTCCCCCCATATAAAGACTTCAACCCCAATAGTCTCAATAGAACGCTCAAAACAAAACTCTCTTCTTTCTCTCTCTATTAGAAGTCACCATTGAATACAATCTAGGGGAGGTATTTGGTGGATGTGAAGGGATGATTTCCCCATCAATTCTTCATCAAACGTTGAGGTATGGGATCTAATTCACCTTTGAGACCTCTTTCCTCAAAGGGTTCGTTCAAAGTATTTTCAAAAGTTGGGTTTTCATGTGGGTTCTTCTCCATTTCGAAAATTATGTTATGAATTGGTTTGTATATGTTTTCTATTGGATAATATGAATTTATTTACATTTATTATAACCTAATTATGCTATATCTTGATGGTTTGGTCTAGTTTGTAGATAATGACCCTTAACCGTTAAAACTAGGTTTGATCTTGATATGAATTAGGTTGTAATTGGTTCACTTGACTTGGTTATTGGTTGAATCACTATTATATGATTTTGTTAAATTAATCATGAACAAAATATAGTGATTTTTATCCTTTCATGCTATATCTTGAGAATATGGTCTAGGTTAAGAAGTGAATTGGCCTAAGTATCTTGTCTTAAGCTATGATCTGGTATTGAATTGTGATGTAGTGATTCTCCTAGCCTTTATATCATGTTGATTATTGAATTATGATGATGTATACCCAAATTGTGTTGAATTGAGGGTTTATGGTTAGACCTTGATGATAAACTATGAAGGAGACTTGATAAGTCTTATGATCTGTATCCTTTACTTCAAATTGTGGTTAATTGTGATTAAGTTATGATGTTGTATTTGAGTGTGCCTTGTCTTAGGATTGATAGGTTGGTATGATCTTGAATTGAAATGTCTTAATTATTATTGTGATGTGTTGGCTTAAGATGTAAATGTTATAAGGAGGGTGAATGAATTACCAATGTGCCTTATCATGTTATGAAGATGTTAATGTGCTAACCTCACCTATATGAATTGTAATGAAAGGATTTATACTCATGAAATTATTATTGAGATATTGATGATGATGATTGTATAAGGATTAGACCTTATTACCTTAACTAAGTTATGATTGATAACAAAGTCTTAATGACATTTCAAAAAGGTCTCTAATTTAGCACCGAGTTAACTCGAGTGAGGAGTGTCCCTTCCCACATAGGGAAGGTAGGATAACTAAATAAATCTTTAGATTGGAGACTATAATGCATGTATCATAAAGAGGGTCCCAACTTTATCTCCTAGTTCTTGAACTATGTTGTCCACGTAGGAGTACTATCTAGTGCATCCACGTAGTAGCGATGTTTTATGTTTTTGTACTACCTTGGCATGTAATCCGCCTTCATTTTGGTGTATGTTTTAATTACACCATATTCCACACTATATCATGGGCTCTATGTAGGTTAAGTTAAGAAGTTCCCAAAAGGTAAAATGAACTAAAGGATTTAACTCAAAATAAGATAATATAAGTGGGTCTAATGTAACACTTCGAATATCCATGAAGTGTCCTAAATCCTAGCATAGGTGTCATAAAGTATAGACACTATTTTTAGGGTTATTTTAAGGAATATGGGTCTTTTAGGAAGTTTTGAAACCAAAAAGTCTAAGAACGTCGATGACGTTCGGAAGTTGGTTCAAAAAGTTATAAGCAAGCCTTAGCCTATTTGACTAGCTTTTAGGAGTCGGAAATTCATGAAAAGTGGTGAAAGATTAGATAATAGGTATTTAAGTTGTTTCATGGTCGAAACGTCCGGGTAGGACTCCCCAAGGATAACCAAGGTCCCTTGAGGACGACCCATATAGGTTGAAGCTACACTGCTTGGGCAGTTTTCATCAACAAGGCGAATGACAGTTCGTGTATGGACTGATGGCGCGTCGATGCCACCATCGTCCCACACTTATCCAACATGGTAAGGCCTTCTCCTGTATAAGTCTCTGATGAAGAATATGATTGTGCAGGATGAAGGGTGATGAACCGTCGACTCACAGATGGCCCATCGACGGGGTTCCGTTTGTGAGGGTCAAAGTTTTCCTGCATGTTTTAATGTTGGTTCATTTAATTAGGTAAGGGGTTTGGTTGTTAATTAGTGGATTAAGGGGGCCTTAATATTTTAGTTAACCTCCTATATAAAGTCCCCAACCCCATTAAACAAATTAGAACTTCTAACACCATCAAATCTTCATCAAATGTTAAGGTATGAGATCTAATTTACCTTTCAGACTCTTTTCTCAAAGGGTTTCTTCAAAATGGATTTCAAAAGTTGAGTTTTCATGTGGGTTTCATCCAATTACGAAATTGATGTTTTGAACTGAGTTTTTTAATGTTTTCTTTAGGGTATAATGGATATATTAACATGTATTTCAAATTTATTGTTGTAATTGGTCATGGTTTAACCTAAATTGAATAACATGATCCTCAACCCCTAACCATAGGTTGTGATCTTGACCTATATTGTATTATGATCATTCAATTGGCTTGGTTATTGATTAAATTACTATCCTATTGTGTTATAATTAATATAATAAGATGAATTATAGGTATACCATTATAACATAAATTACTATTCATTAAGCTTATGGAGTGTATTGTGAAGTTGACCTAATTATCTTGTCTTAAGCAATAATTTAATGTTTCAATTGTATTATAGAGATGCAATTGGCCTTGTTATCTTATTGTTTATCATTGTTTGGTGATGTTACTCCTCTAGATGGATTGAGTTATGGGTTGATGGTAAGACGTTTGTTAGGGACTATAATAAAGACTTGGTAAGTCTTATGATCTCTATCTTTACTTCCAATTGTGATTAATTTTGGTTAAGTCATGATGTTATATTGCGAGTGTGCCTTGTATTAGGATTGATAGGATGATGTGATGTTGAATTGATATATATTAATTATGGTTGTAAGATTTATTAATAATTAAATGCTATAAGGATAGTGATTTATATCAATATACCTTGTTATGAATTGATATGTAATGTATTAACCTCACCTATATTAATTGTGATGAAAGGATTTATACTCGTACAATTCTTATTGAGTTGTTGATGATGATGATTATACAAGGGGTATACCCTATGACCTATACTAAGCCATGATTGATAATTAACATCATAAAGACATTTCAAAAAGGGAATATAGCTTAGCACCTAGTGAACCAGATTGAGAAGTTTCCCTTCCCACATAGGGAATGTAGGAGCACTAAAGTACTCTTGAGATTGGAGACTACATTGCATGGAGCATAAAGAGGGTACCAACTATATCTTCTTGTTCTTTAACTATATTGCCCCCACATGAATGCTAACTAGTGGATCCTCGCAGTTGCTATGTTTTATGTTTTTGTACTTACTTTGCAAGTAGTCCGGCTTCTTTCGGTGTAGGGTTTTATGACACCGAATTCCACATTAGCTCATCTGGTCTATGTCAGTTAGGGAAAGATCTTCCCAAAAGGTAAAATGAATTAAAGGATTTGAACTCTAACTAGGATAACCAAATGCGTCTAGCTTAGTCTAGGTAGGGGTATGTGACTCTACCGAAGCATTGCACTAGTTAGCCTTGAGGGGAGTCTTAGGAGGTTGTTTTTATGATATGTACATGATGAACTTTTTTTTGATACTATATGTTTATTAGTTCACTAATGAGTATGTAATGGGTTATTTTGTTAAAATAAGATGGAATGCATATCTAATGTTATTTTACGTGAAGTTGGACATTGGTTATTGTTTCTTGTTGAGGCTACTTGATTGAATAAGGTTATGGGGCTTTGCTTGTTCATTGCACTTGTTGACTTGATAAGGATTCATGTGTAGTTGTCTTGCTTATTATGATATGATTAACTCTTAGCCATGTTTGTGAAGTTATTCCTTGATGATACGGTTGTAGTAAATCATGGGTTCAAGTATGTTGGGATAAATATTACTTGTTTGAGTTAGTAAGCATGTTTGGTTGATTGGTATGACTTGCTGATTTTGCATTAGACTTTCAAAGGTGAAAATGGCATGTTTTGACTAAATTGCCCTTTTTAGTAGGTTTTGCTCTTATATTTGCATATGGTCTAATACATAGTACATGTGGAGTAGTAACCCCATTTTCTTCCTTTTTCTCAAACATTTTAGGTTTGGGTCGTTGAAGTGGTTTTCAAGGCGACTTAAAGAAGGCTTGGATCCTTGATCATCTGAGTAGGGGTAGGTATTCATTGTCCGAGGGCGATGCCAATATCGAACTTATGTTGTTGTTTTAGCCTTAAGACTCCTATGTTCTATATTTTTTCATTTGAGTACGTTTTTCATAAGCCAATATGTGGCTTCTTTACATTGATGCAGAGATATGCCCAAATTGGCATGATCTTGAGATGGTATGAGATTGAGACAATCCTTAATGATTATGTTCTATCTTACATATACATGTGTGTGCAAGAAAAGTAGAAGGCTATGTAACCTTCTTATCTAAGGGTGTATATATATTCGATATACGTATTATGTGTACGTAGAGGTCGATATAACCCTTCAAGTAGAAGTAATAAAATTTCTTAAATTTTTTGCTAAATTTGACTTGTGAACGTGATGATCTAAGCTAAGAGGTAGTCATAGTCTTATGAGAGGACGACGACGTGGTTTATGTCTAAGGGGTAAGCCTAGATGTGACAAACTTGGTATCAGAGCATGAGTTTGAATTATCTTAGAGTCGATGTCTCTCTCTTCCACGTCATGTACGTTTTGTGTTAATAATTGTTAAGCACGCCACACTTATGAATAGGAACTTACATGATACCTAGGAAACTCTCACTTTCATGGAAATCCATTATTGTGCCATTAGAGTATACATATGATGTACTTGTACATCTAATCCTATTGTTGTTATTATAGGGAAATGAACACTAGAAAGAATGCGGCACAAAGGCTTGATGAGGAGATTTCCAAGGCAGGATATCCTCCTCATAGTGATCAAGTTCCTCCTCTTGAAGAAAGTAAGGACGATGACCATGTCTCGGTCAATCCTCCACCTTTTATGGATGGTTATATAAGGGTCGTTCTCTTGCAAATGGCCCAATACATGAGTACCCAAGAAGAAGCCACCACCGCTCAACGCTAACCTATGACAGCCCAAGAAAATTGGGAGGTTGTACCCCATCCTCATACAAAAGTCACTATTGTGGCTTCCCTTCTAAGGGATTTCACTCGAATGAATCCGCTAACTTTCTTCGGATCTAAGGTTTAGCAAGAATCCCAAGAATTCATCGATGAAGTATATAAGATAATTTTGGCTATGGGTTTGTCCACAAGTGAAAAGGCCGAGTTGGCCACCTATCAACTCAAGGACGTTGCTCAAACACGGTATGTGCAATGGATGGATAATAAGCCCTTGAGAGGTGGTCCTTTGACTTTGGAGATCTTCAAGAAGGCGTTTCTTGATTGGCTATTTCCTAGAGAAATGAGGGAGGTCAAACTGATGGATTTCATCAACCTTTCCTATGGAGGTATGAGTGTTCATGAATACTTTTTGAAATTCACTAAATTGTCGAAATATGCTCCTTCTTTTGTTATTGATCCAAGTGATGAAATGATCCACTTTGTTATGGGGGTGTTCGATAATTTACAAGAGGAGTGTCATTCGGCTATGTTACACGACAACATGAACTTTTCTTATCTTATAGTGCATGCCAAGCATGTGAAAGAGGCAAGGGCTAGGAGGAAGAGTAATGATGCTAAGAGGTCAAGATCTTTTGATGGAGGTTCTTCAATGAATAATCTTGAGATACAAGACAAGCCTAGATTTAATAAGCGGATTTCAAGTCAATTCCATTCCAAGTTCCCAAAGGCTAGTGGTGATAGGGTGTCTTACCCTATATTCAAGAAGGGAAAGGTACTGAATCACCAACCGAGAAGCTAACATGTGGAAAGTGTGGCAATAAGCACTATGGTGATTGCCTTAAGGGGCAAATTATTGTTTTGGTTGTGGAAATAGTGGGCACAAGGTTAGATATTGCCCTAATGTGAGGAGTCAAGACAAGGGTAGTGGTCAAGATCAACCAAGTGTTTCTAGTGAGGCTGCAGAGAACAACCGCTTCCATGCTCTCCGCACTAGGGGTGAGCAAGAGACTTCTCCCAACGTGTGACTGGTATGCTTAAAGTATTCTCTATTGATGTCTATGCCTTAGTTTATCGGGGTGGTACTTTATCCTTTGTTACTCCTCTAGTATCCAAATACATCGATATCTTACCCTTTATTTTGCATGAACCTTTTATAGTGTCTACTCCAGTGGGCTAGTCGTTTGTTGCTAAAAGGGTATATAAAAATTGTCTTATAATATTGCCCAATAGAGTTTCTTATGTTGAACTAGTAGAAATCGATATGCTTAATTTTGATGTTATATTGGGTATGGATTGGTTGCATTCTTGCTTTGATTCTATTGATTATAGGACAAGGGTGGTGAAGTTTAACTTTCCAAATTAACCCGTTGTAGAGTGGAAGGGGGAAACTCTATTCCTAAAGGTTGTATCATGTCTTTTCTAATAGTATGCAAAATGATCTCTAAAGGTTTTCTGTACAATATTGTAAGAGTCCAAGATGTAGACTATTAAATTCCTTCAATTGAGTTAAGTTTGGAGTTCGATTGACCAAGAACGTCCATGACGTTCGAAAAGTATGACTTAGACGTTCGAAAAGTACCTATATGACTTATTTTTGGGGTTTAGATATGTTTTACATGTCCGTTTTACTTGAAACATGCATTGGATGTTTATAAGACCTATATGAATTATTTTAGGGGTTTAAAGTTCGGGAACAACCTCACCTAGGACCCACAAGGTGCCCTAGATGAAGGGCCCAAGACTTAGGCAAAATCTTCATAACCAGCAGTGGCCATCGACGACCCCAACGACGGTCTGTTGGTCCCTCAACGGTCCGTCGATCTAGGGAGTCTATTTGAACAGTGAATTTCAATTGTCCATGATATATTTGGATCTATGTATTCCCCAACCAACCCTACCAACGGTCCGTTGGTGAAGGTCCATCATGGAGGCCTGCAAATTCTTTGAAGTTGCTGCCAACTTGGGGTGTTTTATTTAAATACACCCCATGTATTTTAATACCCTAGGTGGATAATTTTTTTTTAGGTTATATTAAAATAGTTTTACACCCTAGACCTAGACAAGACCCCACTCTTCAAAATATTCAAACTCTCTCTCTAAAGACAAACTCTCTCAACACTCCATTGAAGTCTAGAGGTCAAGGAAGGATAGGATGGCTGGTTGGACGTGTCTCTTAATAAAAACCTATTGGATTTTTTTTCTTTAAGTGAATTATGGTAATCATTCTTGAATATTTTTCCATTCAAGAAGCCAACTTCCAAAAAGGGTTTCTAAACTCAAACTCCTTCTAACTTTGAATTCTAGTAGGGCTCTTCTTGCATTTAAGTTTTAATGGTTTTAATGTATTTATTTTGGGTTGAATTGATCATTTTGATTTTAAAACTCTAATGAAACACTTGTTAATGTATACTTCAACCTTTGGCTTGAAATTGTGTTATGTGAGCATAATTTGATTAGATTATGAACATGGGTCTTCTTGTACTTTTCATGTTGGTGTAGATACTGCCCAAAGGGACTTAATATTATGAAATATTTATAAATTTATTATGAGTGATGGTGGTTTTAAAATTGATTTGTTTCATTACATTGTTTTTATTATGAATTGATATTGAGTGGCATGGTCCATCTTAGGGATGGCGGGGCACATTTAGGAACTTGATGTTATTTAGTATGTTTTAATATGTAACTTGAAGTTCTAACATATTAAATAAAGATATCTTGGGAATGGGTATTTTATTGTGTTTGGTGTAGCTTAAATTTCATTCTTGACCTAGTTTAAGTCTAAATGAAGTATATGATTATGAGAAAGGGTGTGTAACTTGACGAACCAAGGTTAAATGATGTGTAGAAGTTGATGAAAATTAAATGACTCTTATATGCAAGGTGTACACATGTACACACACACACTTTAGAGATTGTATTATACCAAGTTGATTAAAAAGGGGAATCTTGAGGTAGACAAACTTCGTGAGTTGAGATGTGGTGTCTAGTATAAACCTCTCCATCCCTAGTGAGATTTCTATGATAGACTACTATGTTAAGAAATCCGTGGGGAGTTATGCCTAGCAACAAGGGGATATGAAGGAGAGGTGGATTACACTTCGTGATTTGAGATGTTGTATTTCCAAAGTACCTCTTCAGATGAGTACTCCTCGTTAGTAGAGAATGAGTTACTTAGTATCAATATCCTTATCCCTTAACTATGTGTCCTCATAGGAGTAACTATTGGGAAAGCCATGTAAAATCTAAGAAGCATGACCTTAATCTAGGCAAGTGAATATCCCTCATCCGATAGGGGTCAATATTGGGATTCCATGTCTAGCTCTCATGGTCTATGTCAGTTAAGCAAATCCCCCACAAACAATTGATTGAGATATTTTTCTAAAAGAACATACTACTTAGAGAAGGTGGTGGTATGGGATTCTATCTATTCATTGCACTAGGTAGTACCTTCAGAAAGGGAAGACTTGGTGCCAAACCTCATACAAGAATGTACTACTTAGGGTAGGTGTTCGTATGGGACGCTACCTACTCAGTGCACTAAGTAGGTATTATGAAAGGGAAGACTTTGGTGGTTTGTTGGGTGTTTTTAATGTCTTGCAATTGATTGAGAGGATTGATTCTCCCGAGTTGAGTAAGCCAAAAGGGGTGGTCTTGAGGGTTGCTTTGGTATGTATTGGAAGAGGCATATGCATACTTCCTTCATATCTTACCTTAGTGAGTCTTAGGATAATTCCGAGGTAGGGAAACTCTTAAGAAAAGTGAGTTCACTTTCTCTTTCTCTTAGCCTTGGAAGTTCATTTATTTAGTGTAGGACAGTTAATTGTTGCTCAATTTTAAATTATTGTGAATTCCTTAAATGATTCATTGTCAATGTTCAAATGTATTTATTTTAAATGCTTAAGGAGTTGACTATGAAGGTTGGTTTATTGTAATGTTTCTTGTTGGCTTAAAATTATGGGAATTCTTATATAAGTTGTAAATGATGGTTAGTATGATGTTTTGCCTTTTTATTCATGAATGTTTTACTTTAACTGAATGAAAAGATATTTTTAAAAAAATGTCACTTTATACATGTTTTGCATATGCCATACTTAGTACATTGTTTTGTACTAACTCCATACTTTTCTATACTATATAAGTATAGTTTTGAAGCTTTTGAAGATTTGAAGAATAGAACAAAGAGCTTGGGAAATTTTATCTCAAGTCAAAGTATGTCCTCATATATTCGAGGGCATAAGTTTTTATTTAAAGAATTGTTATGTATTTTACTTTATTGTGGAGGGCCATGTCCCTAAGATATTAAGTCTATAATATCATTTCTTTAAGTTGGCTTGTGACGACGAGATTCTCTAAGTATTTATTAATTATTGTCTTTTAATAACTATTCGTGAAAAGTTTTAAAATTCCGCACTACTTTTCTTGTCTTATTTGATGAATGCTAGTTAAAGGGCTTGTACAAGACCCCAAAAGGTCAAGTACGCCCGGTCATTAAACGAGGGTTCTCCCTAATATCTAGGGTGTGCTTTCGGGTCGTGACATGAGGCTCTAGTATAGGTCATAGATATTATGGGTGTTACGATACCCTTCCCCCCTTAAAAACATTCGTCCCCGAATTACACCTTAAACCTTCTATTGGGAATAAGGAATGAACTCAAGACTAGCAGCCAAACAACCAGCAATATCATAATGACTAACAACTCATAGGAGGAATTACAACTCCTTTCAACATATAATAATATCATTACCACAAGGGAACTTAATCCACAACTCATGACACATACGAGCTCATCATTTACATCATATGAGGAACTACCTTCTCCTTTTCAATATGAGCTCAACATGAACAATTTCAAACAGTTGACATGCTAATTTCTTATCAATACAATACCAGAACATGACCAAAACACATCTCATGAAAGGAATGTAGCACATTACATATTTAAGTGTAAGTAAATCATGAGTCATATTTCACAAAAACTATATTTAGGGATGAATTTCTATTAGAATATGTAAATAATAGATAAACATGATAAATTCAACATTATTCATATTAATCCATTTAAGAGAAAGTCACTAACCTTAACTTTGGATAGGAGTAGGGGAAAAGAGATGAGGGTAATGGGTCTTCATGTCGGCCTTTGCCTCCCATGTTGCACCCTAAACAAGGTGTTTCCTCCATAGGAATTTCAATGAGGCAACCTCCTTATTCCTCAATATCTTAACTTGGCGATCTAAAATATCAATCGGGACCTCTTCATAAGAAAGGTCCTCTCTTAACCCTAAACCTTCTAGAGGCAGAATTGACACCGGATGACCTACAAACTTTCAATTGCTTTTCAATTCCTGTGTTTTGGTTAGGCAGAGAGAACATGAAAATAAAGAGTGAGATATGTACGTGAGATAGAGTTAAACGTGAAAGAGATTTGAAAGAGGTGACATAGTTTAGACTTAGTCAACTAGGACTCTTAGGAAGACTTAGTCAAATAAAATATCTTAATTAATAAATAATAATTAAAATTTAAAATCTGACTTTCATTTTTATTAAATCAGCTATTAAATATTAATTAATTAAATTAATTTACCAGTTTAAATAAAATAAATTAAATCATTGCTCCCACCTAGGTTCGAACCCGGGTGGAGCAAGATTTTTCTAAAAGGGCAATTTCGGCCCTCTCTACCCAAAATACCATCCACCTTATTAATTTAATAATTAAATATATATTTAGGGTAATTACGATACTATCCTTAGCCTGGAAAAATACCATTTTATTCCTAGACCCTTAAACATAAGATTTCCCCTTTTTAAGTCCGTCAAAGAATTATCCAAGTAAATCTTCATATTTGGGAGCCCTACATGGATGGACCCAACCTTTCCTAGATCAAATAACTCCACAAGTTTGTTGTTTTGTATGTCACAAGGGTTTAGAGGTCGATTTCTATGTGCATCAATCCGTGTGAACCGGGTCTAATCGTAGGCGCATCAATTCGTGTGAACCCGGTCTAATCATAGGCATTCTATACACATTAAGCATTACTTAGCATATCCATTTTTAGTGTTGTTACAGTACTTCACAACTTCCTTCAACACATAATCATTGCATTACACATATCAATTCAAAACAGAAGTCATTACACATAAGAGCTTAACTTTCATAACACATATTGAGGAATAACCTTCGCAACTCCTTTACGGAAGCCCCCTCCTTTTTCCTCAATCCCTTTACTTGGTTATCAAGGATTTAAATCGGAACCTCCTCATAAGAGAGGTTCTCTTCCGCACCTACACCCTCTATAGGAAGTATGGACTCGGGATCACCAATGCACTTCTTAAGAATGGATACATGGAAAACCAGATGAACCTAAGATAGCTCATTCGGTAATTTAAACTCATCTACAACCTTTCCAACCCTTTCCAAAATTTCATAAGGGACCATATAACAAGGACTTGACTTTCTTTTCTTGCCAAATCTCACTACTCCCTTCATGGGTGAAATTTTTAGATACACTTTATCACCCTCTTCAAATTCTAAAGCCCTTCCCTATGGTCGGCATAAGACTTTTGCCAACTATAGGTTGTTTTCAATCGGTTCCTTATCATATGAACTTTCTGTAAAGTATTATAAATCAATTCGGTTCCCAAAAGTGAAGACTCGCCCACTTCAAACAATCCAACTAGACATCTAGATCTCCTACCATACAAGTCTTCAAAAGGAGCCACGTATATAGATGAATGATAACTATTATTATACGAAAACTCAACCAAAGGCAAGAGTTTTATAGCAATTTAATTTAAAATCAATGTGGCAAGCTCTAAGCATATCCTCAAGGGTTTGAATAGTGCGCTACGTTTTACAATTTTTTTGGCGATGAAAAGCGATGCTTAACTTCACCTTGGTACCCAATCCTTTTTTAAAATACTTCAAAAACCTAGCAATTCTATATGATGGATAACAAAATACCATGATGATAAATAATATCATCTATGAAGATCCTTGTATAATCTTACGCTGAGTAACTGGACTTGATGGGAATAAAATGAGCGGATTTGATCTACCTAACCACAACCACCCATATGGAATCATGTTGCTTTTTTATACGAGCAAATCCTAACATGAAATCCATATTAATGTCTTTGCCCTTCCCAGTGGGAAGTTGGATTTCTTGAAGTAAACCACTTGGCTTTTGGTGTTATGCTTTCACTTGTTGGCAATTTGGACATTTTGCAACAAATTCCGCTATGTCCCTTTTCAAACCATACAACCAAAACACCTCTATAAGGTCACGATACATCTTTGTAGATCCTGGATGGTTGGAGTAATAAGACCCATGAGTTTCATCAAGAATCCAATTCCTGAAACCATCTACATTGGGAACACACAACCTTCCTTTATACCTCAAGAAACCATCCCCCCTAAGAATAATGACTCATTTATCTTACAAATAAGTGAATCCTTAAACTTCATCAATGGTTGATCAAGGTGTTGTTTAAACTTCACACCCTCAACCACCAAAGATGATTCAGAGTTATGATGGACCATAAAACTACCATTTGTAGAATCTTCCAATTTATCACCCAATGTAGCCAACCTTTGAACATCTTTCACAAGGTCTCTCTTGGCTTCTTATACATGAGACACACTACCCTTGGTCATACGACTTAGAGCATCTCACATTGGCCTTGCAGGGTGGTAGAGAACACTCATGTCATACTCCTTCAATAATTCCAACCACCTTCTTTGTTGGAGATTTAACTCCTATAGAGTAAACACATATTGAAGATTCTTTTTGTAACAACCCTAAAAAATTGATATGCTAAGTAATGCTTAATGTGTCTAGAAAGCCAACGATTAGACTGAGTTCACACGGATTGATGCGCATAGAATTAGACCTCGGAACCCTTGCTACATCCAAGAAAAATTACTTGGGGATTTAGTTGATCTAGTAAAGGTTGGGTCAAACCATGTAGTACTCTTGAATATGAAGATTTACTCGAAGGAGTCTTTACCAGACTTGAAAAGAAGAAATCTTAGGTTTGGAGGGTCTAGGGGTAAAATGGTCTTTTTCAAGGATAAGGTTAGTATCGTAATTACCCTAAATATATAATTAATTATTTAATTAATAAGGTGGAGGGGCATCTTGGGGGGAGAGGGCAAAAATTGGGCTCTTGAAGTGAAGTCTTTCTTTAACCGGGTTTGAACCTAGGTGGAAGCAATAAATTAATGTGATTTTTATTTAAGATATTGAATTAATATAATTAATTAATAATTATTATTGATTAGATGATTTAAAATAAAATAAAAATCATATTTTTAATAATAAAGTAAACCTTATTTGACTAAGTCTTAAACTAAAGTCGTAAGCCTAATATACCTACTACTCTCTCTCACGTTTATGTCTCCATTCACACACTCAATCTCTTTGCCTCTTTCACACGAAATTTCTTTGCAAAAAAAACAACCGTAAAGATCGTCATAGATGAAGAGAATCTAACAAAAGGAGCAATGTCAACACTCAAATATGCAGGCATTCTAATAAAAAAAGAAGAAAATAAGAAAAAGAAGGAGAAGAAGAAACAAGAATCGTCGCCTTTAGGGCAGAACTACAGATCAGAAGGTCAGAAGTAGATTCGCCCTGAGTGCTGCTCGCGGCGCCCCTGTAGAAAAGCAAGCTTCTTCCACTTACTTATTTTATTAGATATTCAAAAGCATAAAAATAAACCAATTTCTTCACACTTGAAGAACTCACACGAAATCACAAGAAAACAAACAGTAATCCCACACTAGGCTAAGGGAGATTGTCATTCGAGTGGAGTTAATATTGCAGAGGATTAGACGTGTTCTTGAGTGGAGTTTTTGGGAACCAACTTCAAGGTTTGAACGTCAAAATAAGGTATGTGTTCTCTTCTCTCTTGGTCCCTTTCCCAAGAGACCCTTAAGATTCAGTCAATTCTAACCCGAAAAGAAGGATTGTTCCCGTTGCATGTCCTTGTCACTAGCTTCCATTGATTCGTATGTTGGGTATGTTTGCTGGTATATATTAGGCATGTAATGTGTTTTAGTGTTGAATATGTTCATGAATGTGTGTTTTGAATAGTATGAATGACAACCTATGTTTTCCGAAAAGATGTGTATGTGTGTACAATGTAGCCGTGACTCCTTTGGTTTGAGGTTTAAAAATAACTTGTTATGGTTGTGTTCTTACGTGCACAAACTTATATAAATGGTGATGTTCATAAGTGATGTAAAAAAATTTATTTGAGTGCAATTATTTATCGAATGAAATCTTTAAAATGCACCTAAAGAACTCACTAAAAACCTTCTTAAAACGTCTAAACATTTATTGTGAAGGAAGTGAGAAAATAGGCTGTAAAAATTTCCAGCAACTTGTTAACGAGTTTTGGCCAAGGTAAGGAGAATTTCACTTATGAAAAAATGAATTAAAATATGTGAGATCACTGGGGATTTAACCCGTGACCTCACCATTTTGAAAATCAATGAAATAAGGTGAGAAAAAAAGGAATGTGGTATGTGGGACTCGAACCTATGACCTTGGTTGGAAAGTGAAAAAATGAAAAGAAAATAAATGAGAGGAGTGGGATTCGAACCCATAACCTCTCAGGCAGTAAAGGAGAAAGGAAAAAAATCAAAAGAAAAGGAATATGAGGCGTGGGATTCTAACCCACGACCTCTTAGGCAGATTTTAGGAGAATTAAAAATTCAAATAAAAGAAATGTGAGGCATGGAAATTGAACCCACGACCTCTAGGCAGTAAAGGAGAATTACAATAAAAATAAAGCGAGGCTGTGGGTGTTTGATCCCAAAACCTCATGGTTAATGCGAGATAGTCAAGGAGAAATAAATAAAGAAATCAAAGGGGTTGTGGGGTTCGAACTCACAACCCCTCGACCAAAAGGAGAGAGTTTAAAGAAAAAGAAATTTAAAGAAAATGAGGTTTTGGGGGTTCTATCCCACATCCTCTCAATCCCATTGAGCAAAATAATGAAAAGAAAATCTAAGGGAAAAGTAAAATTAAGGTGGTTGGGCTCAATCTAGGGTCCCAATGTCATGAGGACTAAAAATAAATTAAAGAAAAATGTAAGAGTTGTTCAAGGAATTCGAACTTGGGTTCCATTGCCCAAATTTCCGTGCTGATACATAAGTCATACATGAATTAAATGTTAAAGAATAATGACACCTACTTAGATCGAAATTGAGATCTTAGCATACATACAAGATACATAAGTGTTGTAGTACATAATCTTAGGATGATATGAGTCACTTAACAAAGTAAATGTTACCAAAACTTACTCACCTATGATAGTGTAAAGTTAATGAAGAGACTAGTCTCTATGAACACTGTAATGAAAGTATTGAAGTTAATGCATACTTAATACTAATGATGAGATAAGAAATCATCTAATGAGCTATGATGTCCTTATGCTAGAAGCCAAGTTCCATGATGTATGAAATGAATGTAATGGAACTTTATACTGAGCACTGATAGGCTATCTATGAGCGGTGATGCCTTCTTTCGGGAAGGGCGTAGGTTCACAAACTCCCATAAGATGAGACTGTCTAGCATTCCGGGTATGCGTCTCCTTAAATCTCCTAGTCTTCGAACCTATACTGTCAATATAGGGATATAGCTGGGTTCAATGCCCATGTATGCTAGCATGTTTTGGGTCACTTTGGGCGGTGATTTAACCTCTTTTCGATGTGGGGGAAACACTGGATTTCATGATGCTCACATGATCTATGTTTGTTAAAGTTAAAATTCCCAAAAATTAATGAGGCCATCCTCGAATGATCACATATTGAAATGAATGATACCAAAGGTATAAGGATATAATAATCAAAAGGTGAGTTAGACTCAAGTAATGACATTATGTCATTCTTGGTCATTGCACAACGAACCCTATGAAAGTCTTAAACTACATACTAGTATAGTTGGCGATTACACTGGACTATGAATTAAATGAAACGCATTACGTATGAATTAACAAAGAAGACTCTGTGTTTTCTAATGTAGACTCCCTAGTTGAGGTCCCATATGTTTAGCCGTTATTTCTGGGAAGTCTTAATGTTAATTCCATGATTCCAAGGTCTCATGGCATATGAATGAATGATATGAAAGATGTTGTGTTCTATATGCAATATGATATGTTCTAAGTGTAAGATGTTATTTGCTGTGTGCAATATGATCAATATGATGATGTATGTTATTCTTATGGCATGACTTTTTTAATCAAAATTTTGAAAGCTCACTGACTTTCCTAATCCAAATTTAAAAAGATCGCTCACTTTCCTAATCTCAATTTGGCAAGTCCACTGACTTGACCTTCTAAAATCATGTTGTTAGGAAAAAGCTATCCTTTCTCAAGCGTGTCCTTGGTGTGTGCTTGCATATACTCATACTTAGTACAACTGTGTACTAATTCCATACAACTCTATATTTTTAGGTGCAGGTATAGGTGGACGTTAGAGATTACAGGTTGACGTTGCAGATATCTGGACGTGGAGCTTTCATCTGACTTGGTAGGCCTTCATGCTTTCGGGGTTTTCTACTGTTATTATCTAGCCTAGATTAAGGCTTTATCTAGTGGAGCATGTTCGATGGGTTTTCCATTTCCCATTTCATTACAGACTTTGTACTGGTGTCATTTTGGAAAGTACACATTAAATGCAGCTATGAACTATTTTTTTCATTTGGTGATCATAATATTTACATATAATAGAATGTTTAGTAATCATGTTAGGAAACAAAAAGTTTCAATTTTTCCGCTAAAATTAATCTAGATGAAGTAAGAATGATGTATGTAGGGTTGTCAGCGACCTTTGAGAGGTCAAAGACACCGGTCCCGTCTGGGGTCTAGACTCTAGTCGTGAAATTTGTGGTCGGTATACACATCAACATGAACACCATACGAGTAATGCCTCAATATTTTCAAAGAAAACACCACGCCCTCTAGCTCAAGAGCATGATTTGGATAGTTTATGCAACTTAAGTTTTCTAGAAAAATAAGCTAGAAGTTTCCCATGTTGCATAACGACACACCCTAATCTCACTCGAGATGTATAACTATATAAAACGAAGCCCTTAGTACCCTCTAGTAAAGTCAACATCGGAGTGGAGGTAGGCCTTCTTTTTAAGATTTGGAAGCTTCTTTTACATGACTCCTACCACTAAAATTTAACACTCTTCTGGCTCAAGGTAGTCAATGGAGATGAAATGGACACAAAACCATCAACAAACCTCCTATAGTATCCCGCTAGACCCAAGAACCTTCTAATGTCAGTTGGAGTCAATGGTCTGGGACAATTATTCACAGCCTCTATTTTCCTTACATAAACCTCAACTCCCTCACTGGAGATGATATGACCATGAAACGCCACCGACCTCAAAAAACACTTGCATTTGCTATACTTGGCCAATAGTTGGTTTTCCTTAAGCAATTGCGACACCACTCTCAAATGATTCATGTGCTCACCCTCATTATTCGAATATACCAAGATGTCGTCAATGAAGACAATGACAAATGAATCTAGTAACTTGAAACACCCTATTCATGAGATCCATAAACTCCTCTGGTGAATTTATGGTACCAAAGGACATTACTAAGAACTCATAGTGGCCATATCTAGTCTGAAATGCCGTTTTTGGTATATCCTCCCTATCACCCTAAGTTGGTGATATCCCTACCTCAAGTCAATCTTAGAAAAGTACCTTTCCCCTTGGAGTTGATCAAACAAGTCGTCAATACAAGAAAGTGGATACTTGTTCTTAAAAGTGAATTTATTGAGTTGGCGATAATCAATGTACATTCTAAGGGACCCATCCTTCTTCTTCACGAACAATACCAGAGCACCCCATGGAGAAATACTAGGTATAATGAAGTGTTTATCTACTATGTCTTTGAGTTGAGACTTCAACTATTTGAATTTGGCTAGAGTCATCCGATAAGGAAGAATTGAAATGGGGTTGGTATCCGGTAGCAAGTCAATACCAAAAACCAATTTCCCGTTTGGGAGGGATTCTAGGAAGATCGTTGGGGAATACCTCCAAAAGTTTCCTTATTACAGGGACCGAATCAATGGGAGGAACATCAGAGTCTAAATCTTTGACTCTCATCATGTTGTATAAACACCCTTTACAAATCATTTTACAAGCATTAAGACAAGAAATAATAGGACCTCTAGGAATAGAATTTCCCCCGTTCCACTCTAAGATGGGTTCATTTGGAAAATTGAACTTGATAATCTTGTTCTACAATCAATGGAAGCAAAACAATCAAGAAACCAATCCATTTCCAAAATGATATCAAAATCAACCATATCAAGTTATACTAATTCAACATGAGTAACCCAATTGGGCAACATAATAGGATAATTTCTATATACCCTTTTTGCAACCACCGAATCACCTACTGGGGTGGTTACCAAAAAATGGTTCATTTAGAAAATTGGGCAAATTATAAACTTTACGAGCCATGAAGGGAGTAACAAAAGATAATGTTGCTCTCGGATCAAGTAAAGCACATACATCAATAGAGAAGACTTGGTACATACCGATCACCACATCAGAAGAACTTTCTTGTTCACCTCTAGAGCGAAGAGCACTAAAATGATTTTTCTTTGGAGCATTCACATTAGAAAAACTATCATGAGCTTTCCCGCTACCTTTGTGTTTCCACTTTACAATAGGGAAATCCCTAACCTTGTAGCTACTCTTGACACATCCAAAGGAATTATCCGTCCCAACAAAGCAATAATCATAATGCTTCTTGCCACACTTTCCATAAGTTGGCTTCTTGCATGGTTAACTAGCACCTCTTCCCTTTTGAGACTTAGGGTTAGACACCCTATCATCACGAGCTTTTGGTAACTTGGAAGGAAATTGATTGGAGAACCTTTGTTTTTCTTGGATATCAAGCCTACCTTTTGAAGAACCACCATCAAATGACTTTGCCCTTTTGGCATCTCAAATCTTCCTCTTCACCCTTGTCTCCTCCAATTGTTGAGCATAAACCATGAAACGAGAAATATTAATATTATCATATAGCATAGCCAAACGCCATTCTTCTTTAAAGTCACCCTCGGGTGGGAAACAAAGGAAGGAGCATACTTCGACAACTTAGTAAATATTAAAGAGTAGTCAAGCACACTCATACCTTCTTGATGAGAGTTGAATTCTTTTACCTTAGCTTCCTTCTTTTCCTTGGAAACAACCTATTAAGAAAATCCTTCTTGAAAATCTCCCATGTCACAGGACCACCCCTCAAAGTCCTATTGTCTCTCCATTGAATGTACCAAGTTTGGACCACGTCCTTGAGTTTGTGCGTGTCTTACTCGACCTTTTAACTACTAGTCAACCCCATAGCATAGAGTATTTTGTAGACTTCTTCAATGAACTCTTGTGGGTCTTCCTTTATCTTGTATCCATAGAAAGAAGGGGAATACATCCTTGTGAAATCCCTCATACGGGAGGCCATGGTTATAATATGTTGGTTTCCTCGACATACTACCTCCGTTTAGCTTGGTCTGTCATGGCTTGATCTTGCGTAGTGAGGGATTGTGCTTGAGTAGTAATGTATTGGGCCATTTGGGGAAACACACCACTTATATCCCCATCCGACAAGGTCGGAGGATTGGTCAGTGATTGATCATAATTAGCAACTTCTTCAAGAGGAGGGCCTTGATTGCCACGGAGAGGAACTCCTGCATTAGCAATCTCTTCATCAAGTCTTCCTATAGCTGCCCTTTGATTATTCATACCTATAACCACAATAAGTGGTTTAGATAAAAGCTCAAATAAAGTGAACTCTAGAGGCACGTCTTTGGATTTCCAAGAAAATGAGAATTTCCTAAGACTCATATATATTCGAACTCGTAACTGTGGCGCGCTTCACAATTATCAATAAGAACCTACATAGACGTGGTTTAATGAGACATCAATCCTAAAGATATATAATATCATGCTTTAATACCGAGTCCGTCATATTTAGGGAGCACCCCGTAGACGTAACCGTATCGTCATCCTCAATGAGGACTAAAAGTAGCCTCTAAGTATTCTTCATTATATTTCATTGTTTAAATTAGAGGAAAATTTAAAACTTTTTAACTACTTCTACATTGAGGTTTACAAAGACCTCTCACTTACACATAATATATTCAAATATAGTATACATAGACCCTTCGTACAAAAAGCAATACGTAGTCTTCTACTTTTATTTCACATACATATATAACAATATAGATTCATAAGAATGTCTAGAATACGTCTCATATTAAAGCATCTAAAATGAGTA
This sequence comes from Solanum habrochaites, assembly GCA_027704765.1. Lineage (NCBI taxonomy): Eukaryota > Viridiplantae > Streptophyta > Magnoliopsida > Solanales > Solanaceae > Solanum > Solanum habrochaites. The sequence goes on along the minus strand of JAKWJA010002493.1, from coordinate 43,365,981 downwards.
CAACTTTTGGCGTATCCCATACTTCGTTACAATAAAGGCATCATATAGGCATATACAAAGTCATCAAAAAAAAAATAATGAACTTAAGACTAAACAATATCTAATAGCAAGATAGTGACATCGTTCTCGGAAAGTGAGGACGTACCGAACTTGGAGGATAGTATTCCAGGACTTTTTCAATGGCCCTCTAAAAGATCAACAGCCCGAACCTACATTTTAGTAGTAAAGATAAAAGGTGGGTTAGTACACAGTTTACTAAGTATGCGTATATGCACATCAAACAATTGAAATCATGCTTAAGAGGACATTTGTCCAAAACCACTCTAAAATACATTGAAAAGCCTTATGCACAATCAAGAACCCATATAAGCCAATAATAACATAATACATAAGTCAAACCCATGTACAACACAATACCAACATTAACAAGTAATAGTCAAGTCAACATGTATAGAATTCATAACTGCATCACACAAGCAAGACCCTAACTCATAACCCATAAGTTAGTCTACTAGTGTGACGACTAAGCAAAGACCCATAACCTTACTCAATCAAGAAGACCAAACAAAGGATCACAAGTAATGTCTAACTCTACATAACATAGTATAAATAGTACTCATCATCTTATTTAGCAATATCGACCAATATCATGTTCATAAATGAAACTAACATCATATAGAATCATCAACGTGTAAAGTAAACATATTCATAACATTCACTTTATAATATCATAAGAATATAATAAAAACCTTCTAGGACTTACCTCAAAATCCAACTAGTGCAATGCCTAGGTAGAGTCCCATGCCACTACCTAGACTAAGTCAACCCTTTAAGTCACCCTAGTTATTGTTTGCCTCATTATCACATTTTATTTTCAGGAAAACTTGCCTTAACCGACATAGAACACAAGTGATAAGTGTGAAATCCTATTTTGTAAAACCTTACACCGAAATAAGGTGAACTACTTTTCAAGGTTGAACCAAACATTTACCTAGCATCTAAGGTGGATCCACTAGCTAGTATTCTTATTCTGGCAACATAGTTTATGAATTAGAAGATATGTATTGAACCCTCTACATGAATATTGGCATTGGAGCCCTCATCTCATGAGAATCCATAGGGTGAGTTCCCCTCATAGGGGAGTCACCTCATATGAAACTATTGGGTGAATCTTCCTTCACGGGAAGCCAACACCTCTCATTGTCAAGTTAACTCGGTGCTAAGCTAAGTACCTTTTTGAAATGTCTTTAATCCTTTATTAATCATCATAGCTTAGTTTAGGCCATAGGGTATATCCCTTAGATAGTCATCATCATAGCTCAATAGGAATTGCATGAGAACACCTTTCTTTAAGACCATTAAATGTGAGATTAGCACATTAGCATGATCATATCATAGTAAGGCACATAGGTACTTCATAACTATCCTTATATTATTACATCTTAAGCATAATCTGACAATCACATAATAAAGACATTTCAATTCAACATCATATCAACCCTAATCAATCTGATTATAGGGTATACTTCAATATAACTTCATCTCTAAACACAAGTAATCAAAATTGAAGTAAAGGTTTAGAATAACAAGTAAATAACCAAATCTCCTTTATCATGGTTTACCATCAACAAGCTAATTTCTTCCAATAATAATTGCACTAATATTATTAAGTAGTCATTAATACAAAACTAGGTCAATTGTATCATCACTATCCCAATTAACTTCAATTCACAACCTAGAGTTAGGGTAAATAGGGTTCATCATGAACTCATTGAAGTTAAATCCTAAAGAAATTGGTCTTCTTCTTCAACCTCTGTTATTCCTTTAATGGAGGATTTCAGGAGAGAGTAAGTAGAGAGAGATGAGAGCTTTTGGATTTTGTTTTGGGAATTTGGTATAGGTTAGTGAAAAATGACTTAAAACAGACCCTTAGTCTATATATAATCCCCCTCTAAATTACCAAAAGACCCCTCACTTAATTGGGTCTTTTTGTGAATTCAAAATGCTTAAAAGATGATTTCAACGAATTTGGGAAGTGGAATCACGTCGCGAGGCTAATTTCAGATTTTATTTTCAAAATTCGGGTTGAGGCAATGGATCTTGTGGAGTGCACACATCGTGAGGCAACTTATGCCAAGTTGGGTGTGCAACACCCCGTAATTTTCATGACCCATACTAGATCCTCATTTGTTGTATCATGATGATTTTAGATCTAAAATAGTGTAAATAACTTGTTTGAGAAGTATTAGAGCTATAGGATTGAAAAAAAGCCTTAACGCCCAGAAACTAGTGAATTAAACTAGTTGACGTCCCTAAGTTTGGTGAAGGTTTCGGAGGGTCATATGAAGTCCAAAACTTGTACAAAGATATTAAATAGGCATAATTTAGTATATAGGGTCAAAATTTACAATCACGACACTCTAAGGACCTCCTTGGGGATGACCAGAAGTTGGGCGAGCAAGCTACTAAGGTAGCTTGTGCATAGGCAGATTCTGGTGGTTGTTGCGCGTCACGCAGAAATCACGTGGGAATCTGAATTTGTCCTCGCGATAAGGGAATGACACAAAACCTACTGCCTCAGATCAAAATTTGAAAATAAATTGGGGGATTAGCCGCACAACGGCACCTACTTTCCTGACTTCGTAAAAGTCCTATTTTGGGTGTTTTAACTTCACAAATAAACTCATTGATGTGACGAGTCTTTTGGGTAATTTAAATTGTCAATATATAATGTGTTTGGTTCAGATTTATCTCAATCTTATCACTCAAATAAAGTCTCACAAGTTGAACTCAAAAATCTTTCTCTTCCCCAAATTCTCTCTCTTCTTCCAAAACTCCATTAAAGACCAATAGATTTCCAAGAAAAAGATCAAGCCTTCAAGTTTTTTAAATAAATTTCGTGGATTATTCTTTATTAAGGTATGGTTTTTTTTTAATCTTGGGAATCCTTTCCCCAAGAGTTCCTTCAAAAGATAATTTCTAGATCCCCCAAAACAAGGGTTTTTCTCCTTACATGGGTCTTCTTTCTAAAACAAAATTTTGAGTTAATTGTGATGAATTATGATTAATTAATGTTTTTATGTATGAATTAATTTTAAATTGATAAATTACCATGAGTTTTTACTTGACCTATGTCTTTCCCCCAAATCCCTAATTTCTTGGATTAATCAAGGTAAATTGTTGAGGGTGATGAACATGTCACTTATTTTCTTTGATTTTAATTATGTTAATACTTCTTGAATTTACCTATTTCATATTTTGGTTGTGAGTTCTTGTCTATTGAAGTATTAATGAAGTTCCATAAAGGGCAATGAGGTATGATCTCGGTTCTCCTTTGATCTCAATTATGCAAGGTGAAATCTGCTTATGTGGTAATGATGCTATCGCTAATTGTGTTGTTGTGATGTTGGTGACATGGATCCCTCATCCCTAACCCTAGATCTATGAGTAGTATATGAAGTATGTAATTATGTTATGATGTGATCATTATATGATTGAATATAGCTTCTCATGATTATAATATTGTGTCTAAAGTGAAAGGATAGTTCTCACTTGTGATCACTTATGAGCTATTATTATAAGATTTTTAATTAAATGTCTAAAAGAGACTAATGTGAAATTGTATGATTAGATAATACGATTTCTTAAGGGAATAATTTCATAGCACCGAAAGGGCATGTATATGAGATAGAGGTCTCACATTTAGTAAGTCCGGACTCCCACATAGGTTTCCTCATGTTACAAAGTCCGGATTCCCTAATTATGTTTTTTCTCATGAGATGGAATCCTCTACGTTAGTACGTCAAGGTTTCTAGAAACAATCTCCTTGACCTTTAACTGTGCGCCCACATAGGACTCTAACTTAGTTGATCGACCTAGATAGATATGTACGAATGATTGCACCTTAGGCTACTGTTAAACCTCTGTTTTCAGTGTGGGAGTAGAACACCCAATTTCATGTAGCTCACATGGTCTCATGTCAGTGATTCCACTCCTTTCCCTATTGTAATGTTTATGAATAAGTATGCGTGTGAACTCTCATTAGGGTTTTCTTGAAGGCTACTATATAGGGTGAGGGAGGGTATGGGACTTATCTTACTCATTGCACATGTGAGATCGTAAGAGATGATTCTAGTAGTGTTCTTATATGATTATGATTATGGTTATGGTTATGTTGATAAGCTATGAGTAGGTATTGATGTATAAGCATGTTACGAAGATATGTTGTAAGTACAAGTGGGTTACTTAATGTGATACTTAGCCTTGGATGGGATAATGGGGTTCTATCTTTGGTATTGCACAAGTATTATGTGGGTGTTCTACATGTTGTGTTGCTGTTATGTTGAATTGACTTATTATGCTTCTTATATATTCATGTAGATCTCAATTGGTAGAATTCATGGTTTTGACTAAATTGTCCTTTTCTCATGCATTGATGACTTTTGTGCATAGGAGTCATACTTAATACATGTGTTTTGTACAATCCATATTTCTCCCCTTTTCCCATAACATTTTAGGTTCGGACCATTGAGGATATTCATGGTCATTGAAGAAAAAGACTTGGATATTCCCTAATTCAATTGGTGAGTCCTCATGAGTTCCGAGGATAGAACCACTCATCAATCCTTATTAGTTTTGTCTATGTTTTGATACAATTATTCTATTCTCATGTTGAGACTTTATTGTAGCCTATATGGGTATATTGTAATAGACTAGGGGTTATGTCAAAAGTATTGTGATTCATTCTTTAGATGGTTATATGTAAGACGACTTGTAAGACTATGTTGTTGCTAAATGCTAAGTGAGAAGCCTATGTATGCTTTCTATGTAGAGGTCTATATAAACCTCATTATGTATACATGTAAAATATTTATTTATCTGTATTTTTGACCTATGATATGTGATGACGAAAGCTAAGAGGCTTGTCTTAATCCTCTTCAAGGATGCCACCACGGGTAAACACTAGGGTGTACTTTAACGTCGTTACAAACATGGTATCTTAGAATTGATGTCTCTCTAAACCACATCTATGTAGAGTCTTATTCTTAATTGTGAAGCGCGCTGCGCTTATGAATGAGAGACATGGGATACTTAATGAACTTTCACACTCTATTGTTATTCCTTAGTCATTCTTAAGAGTCCTATAACTATTTAGTACTTTCTTCCAATCCTTTTATTGTGCTTATAGGAAGTGAATACAAGAAGGAACAATGCTCGAAGGTCCAGAGAGGAAAATTTGAATGAGACGGTTTCCCTTAAGATCCTCAAAACCCTCAAGTTCTTTTTGAAGAAGGGGATATGTCTAACATTGAGAAAAGGTCAGCCATACATAGATTGAATCAAATGTTGGCTACCCAAGTTCATAGGGATGAAAGAGTGGAAGTGAATCCCAATGCTAACACTACCGCTTCAAGGATTAGGGATTTCACAAGGTTGAATACCCCAACTTTCTTTGGTTTTAAGGTGGAGGAGGAACCACAATTTTTCTTTGATGAAGTGTTAAAAGTTCTTGATGCTATGGGCGTTTCATCTCAAGAAAAGACAGAACTATCCGCTTACCAACTCAAAGACGTAGATCAAGTTTTATTTAATGGAAGGATTGATAGGCCATTTGTAGAAGGTTGGATTACTTGGGGAGATTTCAAGATAGCTTTTTGTGATAGGTTCTTTCCCTTGGAACTAAGGGAGATGAAAATGCAAAAATTCATCAATTTCATCAAGGGGGTGTGAGCATGAAGGAGTATATCCTCAATTTCTCTCAACTATCCAAGTATGCTCCTACAATGGTTGCAGATTCTACAGGTAAGATGAAAAAAACTGTTATGGGGATATCTGATCTTGTGGTTAATGAGTGTAGGTCGGTTATGTTCATTCTTAGTATGGACATCTCTCGTATCATGCTTTATGTCAAACAAATTGAGGATCAAAAGATTAAGCAAGTTGGTAGGGAGATGAAGAAGGTAAGAACCGAAGATGGGAATTCTTCCAAGGTTATTTTTGAGGTACAAGACAAACCAAGGTTAAAAATGAGTTTTTCCAACCAAGGCACTTCTAATTCTCCAAGGGTCAACAAGAGTAAGGTGCCTACTCCCAAGTCCCAAGAGGGGAAAGGTTGTGCAAATTGTGATAAGAGACATGATGGTAAGTGCCTAGTTGGCACGTTTAATTGCTATGGTTGTGTAATGAGTGATAACATGAAGAGATATTTCCCTATGGTTAAGTCTCTAGGAAGGTGAAATGTTCAAGCTCAATCAAGTGCCCCAAATTCGGATGCTCCTAAGAAGAACCGAATTTATGCTCTCCAATCCCGAAGTGATCAAGAGAGCTCACCGGACATGGTCACCGGTATTTTAAAATTACATTATTTTGATGTGTATGATTTTTTAGATCCGGGATCTTCATTAAAATTTGTGACCTCTCTTGTATACATGAAGTTTGATATACTACCCGACATATTAGACAAACATTTTTCAGTTTCTACGCAAGTGGGTGCTTCCGTGGTGGTTAATAGAGTCTATAAAGTTTGTCCTATTTCCATTCCCAATAGAGTTACATTAGTTAATTTTATAGAACTTGATATGCTAGATTTTTATGTCATATTGTGGATGGATTGGTTGCATCCTTGCTTTGCTTCTATTGATTGTAGGACAAGGGTAGTAAAATTTCAATTTCCAAATGAACCCGTTTTTGAGTGGAAGGGAGGGAACTCAAATCCTAGGGGTAATATCATTTCATGTATAAAATCTTGAAAATTTATTGCAAATGGTTTCCTCTACCACATAGTAATAGTTAGGGTTCTTGAATCCGAGGACCCTCGAATAGAGTTGGTACCCGTAGTGAGGGAATTTCTGGAGGTATTGCCCGATGACCTTCCCGGAATTCCTTCAAAATGGGAGATTGACTTTGGCATATATTTATTGCCTAATACACAACCTATTCTAATCCCTCTTTATCGGATGGCCCTGGCCGAGTTGAAAGATCTAATTGCTCAACTCAAGGATTTTCAAGATAAGGGTTTTATTCAACCAAGCATATCTCTATGGGGTGCCCCGGTATTGTTTGTGAAAAAGAATGATGAGTCTTTAAAAATGTTTATCGCCTATCATCAATTGAACAAAGTCAAGATGAAGAATAAGTACTCGCTCCCTAGGATTGATGACTTGTTGGATCAACTCGAAGGAGCGAGCTACTTTTCAAAGATTGGCTTGAGTTCAGGTTATCATCAACTTAGAGTGAGGGAGGTTGATATTCAAAAAATGGCCTTCCAAACAAGATATGGTCACTTTGAGTTCCTAGTGAATTCATTTGGTCTAACAAATGCCCCGGCGGCGTTCATAGACCTTATGAATTGATTTTTTAGAAAGCATTTTGATTTATTTGTGATTGTCTTTACTGATTACATTTAGATATACTATAGTAGTGAAAATGATCATATAAGTCACTTAAGGATAGTTTTGCAAGTTCTCAAGGATAACCAACTTTTTGCTAAGTATAGAAAGTGTGAGTTTCTTTTGAGATCGGTTGCATTTCTTGGTCACATTGTCTCTAGTGAAGGGGTAGAGGTTGATCCAAGAAATACGGAAGTGGTCAAGAGTTTGCCTAGACTTTGAATCGTATCGACATCCAAAGTTTTCTATGGTTGTCCGGTTATTATAGGAGGTTTGTTGTGGTATTTTTGTCTATCACATCTCCACTAAGTGCCTTAACCCAAAAAATATCCAAATTCAAATGGTTGGAATCGTGTGAAAAGAGTTTCCAAGTATGGAAGAATAGACTCACTTGTGCTTCGGTATTGACCCTACAAGAGGGTACCGAAGGCTTTGTGATTTACTATGATGCCTCTCGAATGGTTTTAGGGTGTGTGCTTATTTAATATGGCAAAGTAATATTGTATTCCTCTAGGAAACTCTAGCCTCATGAGAAGAATTATCCAACTCATGACCTTGAACTTGCAGCTGTGTTTTTTGCATTGAAAATTTGGAGACACTATCTCTATGGTGTGCATGTTGATGAGTTCAGTGATCACAAGGGTCTTCAATATTTATTCACATAAAATACTTGAGTCTAAGGCAAAGAAGATGGTTAGAACTTTAAAACTATTATGACATGAGTGTCCTTTACCATCCATGGGAAAGCCAATGTGGTAACGGATGCACTAAGTTGAGTGTCCATCAGTAGTGTTTCTCATGTGGGATATGATAAGAAAGAATTGGTGAAAGAGGTTCATCGGTTGGCCTGATTATGTGTCCGATTAGGAGAAACTCTAGAGGGTGTTTTCATGGTCATTCATAACTCTGAGTCACCTCTAATGGCTGATGTGAAGTCCAACCAATATCTCGATCCTCTATTTGATGGAGTTGAAAAATTGGTCCTTAACAAGAATAATTAATCTTTGTCCCAAGGGAAGGATGGGTACTTAGGTACCAAGGAAGATTATGTGTATCGGATGTGGATGGCCTAAGGGAGAAAATCATGGATGAGGCTCATGGCTCCCGCTACTCCATCCTTCCAGGGGCCACAAAGATGTATCATGACTAGTGTGATATCTATTGGGGGGATTGAATGAAAACAAAGGTAGTTAAATTCATGTCGAGGTGCCCAAATTATCAACAAGTCAAAGAAGAGCATCAAGGCCCAGGAAGTCTAACCCAAGATATAAATGGAAAAAAAGAAATGAGAGGGGTGGGATTCGAACCCAGAACCTATCGGTTAAACAAGAGAGTAAAGAGAAAAATAATGGAGAAAATAAATTTGGAGAGTGGGGATTGAACTCCCAACCTCTTGAATGGATGACAGAGTTAGGAGAAAAATAATGGATAAAATAAATGTGGAGAGTGGGGATTTAACCCACAACCTCTTGGATACGTGAGAAAGTTAAGAGATAAATTAAAAGAAAAATAATGAGATTATGGGGGATTAAACCCACAACCTTCTTTACTTAAAAGAAAAATGAGAAGATAAAAAGAAAGGAAATATAATGGGGTTGATAGGGATCGAAATAGGGTCCCCCAAATCTGACAAATGCAATTATGAAGTTTGAAATAAGATTATGTATTGTCCAAGGGATTCGAAATGGGGTTGCCTTACCCAATTCCGTATTGACACATAAGTCATACATAAGTAAATATTTAATGAATGCTACCTCTAAAGATAGAAATCAATATCTTGGCATATCTACAAGATATATATGTCTTGTACCACATAATCTTGGGTAGACATGAATTACCTAGACAAACTATGAATGAAGCCTCATGGATTGTATGTGTGGACTCATATGTCTAGCGTACATATAACAGAAAGTGACCCTAAGATGTATGTGGAAAAATGATGTAACACTACAAGGCTCAGGTAAGAGTGTGAAACACACTAAATGGTCAAGTGCATTGGAATATGATGAAATGAACATTCACATGAACGGGTAAGTAATTATGAAAAGCAAATGTGTTAAAGTTAATGAATGATGTAACAATATTATAAGAGGTTAATGTGAAAGATGAGGGCAATCTCAAATGAGCCTAAGTAAATGTTACCGAAATGTAATCACCTATGAGAGTGTAAAGCTAATAAAGAGACCAGTCTCTATGAACACTCTATTGAAAGTGTTGAAGTTAACGTATACTTAATACTAATGATGAGATGAGAAATCATATAATAATCTATGATGTCCTAATGCGAGAAGCCATCTTCCATGATATATGAGTTGAATGTAATGAAAATTTATACTGAGCACCGATAGGCTAGCTATGAGTGGTTATGCCTTCCTTAGGGAAGGACGAAGTCTCACGTAACTCTCATGAGATGAGATTGCCTGGAATGTCGGGTATGGGTCTCTTTATATCTCCTCTTCTTTGAACCTATACTTCCAACATAGAGATCTAGCAGGGTTCAATTCCCTATATAAGCTAGCATGTGTTTGTTCACTTTGGCCAATCATTCCACCTCTTTTCGTTGTGGGTATAACACACTGGATGACATGATGCTCACTTGATCTATGTCGGTTATGGTTAAAGTTTTCAAAGAAAGAATGAGGCAAGCCTCAGCGAGTGCACATAATGAAATGAATGATACCAAAGTGTTAGGATAGGCTAATCAATAGGTGATCTAGACTTGAGTAATAACACTAGGTTATTCTTGGTCATTGCACAACGAACCCGATGAGAGTCTTAAACAAAATCCTAATTATGTCTGGTGGCTGCACTAGTATATGAAAGAATGAAAATGAAGTACGCATGAATGAATGAAGCAGACTCTGTGTTTGTTAAAGAAGTCTCCCTAGTTGAGGTCCCATATGTTGAGCCCTTATTCTGGGAAGTCCTAATGTCTAGTCCATCATTTCAAGGTCTCATAGTACATGAAAGAATGATATAAACTACGTGATGTAATATGTGCAATATGTTATGTGCTTCGTGTAAAAGTATAAGTATGATGATGCATGTTACTCTCATAGCATGACTTTCCTAATCCAAATATGGCAAGTCCACTGGCTTTTCTAATCCAAATTTGGCAAATCCACTGACTTTCCTAATCAAACTTTGTCAAGTCCACTAACTTCACTTTCCATAATTCATATCATTAGAGGAGATCTTCTTAATAATGCATGTACCTGGTGTGTGCTTGCATATACCCATACTTAGTACAAGTGTGTACTAATCACATACAACTCTATACTTTTGGGTGCAGGAACAGGCGGATGCTAGAGCATACGTACGACGTTGCAGCTATCTAGACGTTGAGCATTCATCCGTACTTGGTAGGCCCTCATGCTTTCGAGGACCCTTTCCCATTATATTCTAGCTTAAATATAGGTTTGAGTTAGTTGAGTATGTTCCACTAATGTTTCATTTTAGACTTTGTATTGGTGCATTGTTTTCAAGGATATGTTTAATGCAATTATGAACTACTTCTTTCATTTGATTATTTCAATATTAGACAGTTGATTTGTGAACTCTTATAATGTTAGGTATAATGTGTTTCACATGAAATAACAAAACAAAAGGCTCAAATTTCTGCTAAAATTAACCTAGATGAAGTAATGATGATGTATGTAGGCTTATCTGTGACCTCTAAGAGGTCAACAATGCCGGTCTCGTCTAAGGATTAGATTCCGATCATGACAAAGTTGGTATCAGAGCCCTAGGTTAAATTTCGAGGATAGTAAGTTCACATCAACCACATTGAATAGTTCTTAAGTCATGGTAGTGAAGTGCACCACTATCCTAAATTAGAGACTGCATGATGCGTAGGAAAAATTCTTTTCTTCTGATCTTATCGTGCCTTTTCAAATGTCTGATTTCTTTGTGTTATGAGCGTCTCTAACATCAATTGGTATTGTTTGCAGAAAATGAACACTAGAAGGAACGTTGGACTGAGGAGAGGAGAAGCAGTTGCTGGGGATAACCAAGTTCCACCTCAGGATCCAACTGAAGGAGTGGCCATGCAAGTTAACCCAGCTGGGTTGACTGATGTAGAGGTGCGGACCTCTCTGGCTCAGTTGGATGAGGCTATCACTATGCAGGCCAACGCTATGACGGCCCATGACAATAGACAGGATGTTCAGCGGAAGAACCCACCCGTACGTAGCATGGAAGACGGTTTACATGATTTAAGGAGGATGAATCCTCCGATTTTCATAGGGTCCAAAACTTTAGAGGATCCCCAGGAGTTTATGGATGAGGTACATAAGATCTTGGTGTCCATGGGGGACACAAATACTGAGAAGGTTGAGCTTGCTTCGTATCATCTCAAGGATGTTGCATAGTCTTGGTGCAAGATGTTGCACGATAGACGAGCTTTGGGCGAAGTTCGGTAACTTGGGAGCTTTTTAAGACAACCTTCCTGGATAGTTTCTTCCAAGGGAGATGATGGAGGCCGAGGTTGAGGAATTTAACAACCTTAAGTAGGGATCTATGACAGACAGAGAGTATTCCATAAAGTTTGTTAAACTATCCATGTATGCCACTTCCCTTGTGTCTAACAGCAGGTATTAGTTGAGCAAGTTCCTCACAGGAATCAGCGGAGATCCAGAGGAGGAGTGTTGGGCTGCGATGCTCCACGATAACATGGACCTCTCCAGGTTGATTATGTATGTCCAGCAGGTAGAGGACAACTGGGAAGATGACATCCGTGATATTAGGAGGCTTAAACCTTCTAACTATGAAGGTCCTAGTAATGGTGGAAACAGGAAAAAATTTTGCGTTCATGAGTAGCCTAGATTCAAAAAGTTGCATCAGAGTTTAGGAAACTCTAACTTTCAGAGGAGTGCAGCACCTAGAAGAGGAAGACCCGAGCCCAAGAAGGCCCAGGAGGTGATGTGCAGCATCCCAGAAAAGACTGTGCGAAGTGTGGCCGTGATCACAGTGGAGAGTTTAGACATTAAATTGTTGTCTGCTTAGGTTGCGGAAAGAACGGGCACATGGTCAAGGACTGCCCACAGAACACGGGTTAGGCTGGAGGTAATGCTCAGCCTATGCCTAATCCACAGGGTGTATCAGCAGTCGAGCCTTCTAAGAGGAACAGGTTCTACACCCTTAAGGGCAGGGAGGAGCAGGAGAAGTCCATAAATATGTTTAACAGGTCTGCTGCAAGTATTCTCAACTTCTGTTTATGCCTTACTTGATCCAAGGTCTAAACTTTCCTTTGTAACTCCTTTGCTTGCTCTCACTTTTGAGATATTTCCTGAAGTTTTGCATGATCCTATAGTAATTATTACACTTTAACAAGATAGTGTAAGAACTATTATAGTATACAAGGATTGCCCAATTGTTTTATGTGGTAAGACTATGTGTGCAGACTTAGTTGAGTTACCAATGAACAATTTTGATGTTATTCTTGGCATGGACTAGCTATGCTTGTATGGATTGTCGTAGTAGGGTTGTGAGATTTCATTTCCCTAATTAAGTAGAGCTGGTTTGGGAGGGGTACAATTAGAGTCATCCTAATCCCTTGATTTCGAACCTTAAGGACAACAAAATGATGTCCAGAGTATTATCGTGTAATTTTGTGAGTTTTAATGATTTAGATCATGACATTCCTTCCATAGACTCATTGCCTGTAGTAATGAGTTCCCAAATGTGTTTCCTGATTATTTTCCTTGAGTTCCTCCCCCTCGAGAGATTTACTTGTGTATTGACTTAGAACCCGATACTAAACCAATTTTAATTCCTTCTTACAGAATGTCTCCAGCTGAACTCAAAGATTTGAAGTTGTAGTTAAAAGATCTCACTGATAAATGTTTCATTCAGTCGAGCATATCCCCTTGGGGCGCTCTAGTGTTGTTTGTAAAAAAGAAAGACAGAACCCTCAATATGTGTATCGGTTATCGGTAGCTCAACAAAGTCACTATCAAGAATAAGTATCCACTTCCGAGAATAGATGACTTGTTCGACAAACTCCAAGGGTCTAGTTTCTTCTCGAAGATTGATGTTCATTTAGGGTACCATCAACTTAGGGTTAGGGATGAAGATATTCCAAAAATGTCCTTTTGTACCTGATACGGTCATTACGAATTTATAGTTATGTCATTTGGTCTCACTAATGCACCTGCTGCATTTATGGATGTTATGAATAGTGTCTTCCATGAATACCTTGACTCTTTCATCATAGTATTCATTGATTACATTCTCATCCACTCTAAGACCAAGGAATAGCATGAACAACATGTGAGACTAACCTTGGAGGTAATTAGACAACATCACTTGTATGTAAAATTCAACAACTTTGAGTTCTCTCTTAGGTTGGTGACCTTCCTGGGTTATGTAGTGTCCGACAAAGGCGTGGAGGTAGACCACAAGAAAGAATGAGGCTGTTAAGAACTGGCCGAAACCTCTTATTTCCAAAGATATTTGTACCTTCTTGGGACTGGCTTGTTATTGTCGCAGGTTCGTGGAGGGTTTTTCTTCCATTTCTACCCCACTCATAGCTTTGACGAAGAAGAAAGTCAATTTTTAATGGGTGGAGACTTGTGAGAAGAGTTTCCCGGAGCTCAAGTAAAGACTCACTTCAGCCCCGGTGCTTACTTTGCCAAAGTGTGGTGAGAATTACACTATTTATTGTGATGCAACTTGGGTTGGTTTGTGTTGTGTTCTTATGCAGGGTGGTAAGGTTATAGCTTATGTGTCAAGACAGCTCAAGGTTCATGAAAAGAATTATCCCACTCATGACCTGGAGTTGGCAGCTGTGGTGTTTGCACTGAAACAGTGGAGGCACTACTTGTATGGATTACATGTGGATATGTTCACAGACAACAAAAGTCTCCAGGACGTGTTCACCAAAGGGAGTTGAATCTAAGTCATCTGAGGTGGTTGGAGTTGTTGAAGGACTTGACATAAATGTCCACCACCACCCGGGTAAGGCTAATGCTTTAGATAATTCTTTGAGCAGGATGAACATAGGAAGTACAACCCACATTAAGGATGATAAGAAAGAGTTGGTAGAAGATGTACACAAACTGTCCAGACTAGGTGTGTGGTTGATTGGCTCTACTAGTGGGGGTGTTTCAGTTCATTCTAGTTCAGAATCTTCCTTGGTAGTTGAAGTCAAGAAGAGTAAACATCTTGATCATGTGTTGATCAAGTTGAAGGACTCAGTGTTGATAAAGATGAATGGGTCTTTTGTTTTGGGAGGTGACGACATACTTAGGTACCAGGACAGGTTGTGTGTGCCATATGTGGATGATTTTCGGACCAAAATTGTTGTAGAGGCCCATGGTTTCAAGTATTCTATACATCAAGGATCCACAAAGATGTATCGTGACCTTAAGCAGATCTATTGGTTGGATGGCATGAAGAAGGACATAGCTGAATATGTGGCCAAGTGTCCTAATTGTCAACAAGATAAGGAAGAACATCTGAAGCCTAGCGGCCATACTCAGATGATCTAGGTTCCTACTTGTAAGCGGGAGGCCATTAATATGGACTTCGTGGTTGGTCTTCCAAAGACTAGTAGATAGCATGACTCTATATGGATTATTGTGGACAAGATGACTAAGTCTACCCACTTTATCCATGTAAAGTCTACTTACAGAGTTGAGGATTATATGAGACTCTACATTTATATGATTGTGATATGGCATGGGATTCCTTTTTGTATCACTTCAGATAGAAGAGCTCATTTCACTTCACTTTTCTAGAGATCCTTCAAGAAGAACTTAGGCACACAGGTGATGTTTACTTCTGCCTTTCATCCTCACACTGATGGGTAGACAGAGCGCACCATTAATTCATTAAAGGATATGTTGAGGGATTGTGTGATTGACTTCAGGGCTAGATGGGACGACCATCTTCCTTTGATACAGTTCTCATATAATAATAGTTATCGCTCTAGCATTGGGATGACACCGTTTAAGGTGCTTTATGGTATAAGGTGTAAGTCTCCAGTTGGGTGGTTTGAGGTTGGAGAGTCATCCATTTTAGGTCCAGAGATCATTCATTCGGCCTTAGAGATGGTCAGGGTGATTAGGGACAGGTTAGCTACTGCTTACAGTCGACAGAAGTCTTATGCAGACAACAGAAAATGGACCTTAGAGTTTGATGTTAGTGACCAGGTCTATTTGAAGATATCACCTATGAAGGGAGTGATGAAGTTTTGCAGGAAGGAGAAGTTGAGTCCAAGGTATGTTGGTCCATATGAGATCCTACAGCGTGTTGGTAAGGTGGCCTATGATTTGTCATTGCCTACAGAGATAGCTTCTATTTATCCAGTCTTTCACGTTTCTACGTTAAAGAAGTGCCTAGGTGATCCAACATCGATTCTACGTATTGAAGGTTTGGGGTCGATGAAAACTTCTCCTATGAGGAGGTAGCTGTTGATATTTTAGACAGACAAATCAAGCGGTTGAGGAACAATGAGATTTCCACAGTGAAGGTGTTGTGGAGGAATCATCTTGTTCAGGGTACTCTGTGGGAGGCCGAGGCTGATATGATATTCCGCTACCCTCATCTTTTATGCTCTTGAGGTTAGACTTCCTACTCTTGAGTCTAAGTTTCCTTATCTCTCTATTCTTTGTTGCTATTGCTTAATTGTGTATAGTAAATATATTATGATCTGACAGGAATTACACTTGATAATTAGTAGTTTCATTCGGGAACGAATGTTCCTATGCATGAAATAATGTAACAACCCTAAAAATGGATACGCTAAGTAATGCTTAATGTGTCTAGAATGCCTACGATTAGACCGGGTTCACACGGATTGATGAGTGTAGAACTAGACCTCTAAACCCTTGCGACATCCAAGCTAAATTACTTGGGGAGTTATCTGATCTAGGAAAGGTTGGGTCCATCCATGTAGGTCTCCCGAATATGAAGATTTACTCGAATGAGTATTTACCGGACTTAAAAAGAGGATATCTTATGTTTGGAGGTTCTACGGGTAAATGAACTTTTTCCAGGTGAAGGTAGTATCGTTATTACCCTAAATATGTAATTAATTATTAAATTAAGAAGGGGAGGGGTATTTTGGGTAGAGAAGGCCAAAATTGCCCCTTTAGCAAAATCTTGCTCCACCCGGGTTCGAACCTAAGTTGGAGCAATGATTTAATTTGTTTTATTTAATTTGGTTAATTAATTTAATTAATTAATATTTAATAGTGACTAAATAAAAAGTAAAATAAGATTTTCACTATTAATTATTATTTATTAATTAAGATATTTTATTTGACTAAGTTTTGCGTAAGAGTCCTAGTTGACTAAGTCTAAACTACTTCACGTCTTTAAACTCCTTTCATGTTTAACTCTCTCTCATGTCAATATATCACTCTTTATTTTCACTTTTTCTCTGCCTAACCAAAATACAAGATCTTAAAATCAGCCAAAAGTTCTTCACACTTCAAGAATTTTCACGTTAAAAACATATACAAAATATTAACCGAAAACGTAAGGCAAAAGGAAGGGTTTATTGTTGAGTTTTGTTTTATGGATGCGAGACTTGGACATGAGTTTGGAGAAGGTCTTTGGGCAGCAGGTTCAAGGGTTGAACGACTTGAAATAATGTATGAGTTTTCTTACTCTTTGTCCCTTTCCCAAGAGACCCTTAAGTCTTAGATGAATCTACTCCGAAAACTTTGGTTGTTCCCCATTATATGTTCCCTATCACAAGCTCCCAATGATCTTAGGTTGGTATCTCTGCTGGTAGATTAGGCATGTAATGTAATTTTTGTCATGAATATGTTCATGAAACTGTTCTTTTAATTGTATGACTGATAATTTGTCTTCCGAAATTATGTGAAAATTATGTGTGTGCAATATGTAAGCCGTAACATATACTGTTGGTTTGAAGTTCGAAAATGACATGTTTTATGGTTGTATTTGAGGAGCACAAACTTGTATAAATAATGTTCATATGAGGTTTAATATGGCTGATTGGAGGGTAAAAACTGTTAGCTAAATGTAACTACGAACTACACCTATAAACATACTAAATTATCCATAAATTACCCTAAGAACTAATGTACAAATTTTGATAAAAAGGATTAGAAAGACGTGACCAAATTTCCAACATTTTATAAGCTTCGTTTCGGCCAAACAAGGATGAACAAATATAAAATTTTAAATGAGTATGAAATAAGTGAGGTCGCTAGGGGTTGAACCCGAGACCTCACACTAAAAAAATCATCAAACAAACAAATGAGAAATGGATTTAAAGGGAATCGAACTTTGGTGACCTTGACTGAAAATGATAATATTTCACTAAGGCATATTTTAATTAATTAACATAAAAGTAGTGAGGCACACGTGATTCGAACCCGAGTTCCCTTAGTCAATTCTCCTAAGCCTAAATTGAAAATAAAGAAATGAAAGGGGTGGAATTCAAACCCATAACCTCTTGGTTAAACTAGAGAGTAAAGAGAAAAATATTGGAGAAAATAAATGTGGAGAGTGGGGATTGAACCCCCTACCTCTTGAATGGATGAGATAGTTAGGAGAAAAATAAAGGAGAAAATAAATGTGGAGAGTGGGGATTGAACCCACAACCGCTTGGATAGGTGAGAAAGTTAAGAGATAAATTAAAAGAAAAGTAATGAGCTTGTGGGGGATTGAACCTAGAACCTCCTTTACTTAAACGAAAAAGGAGAGGAGAAAAAGAAAGGAAATATTATGGATTTCTTGGAGATAGAACTAGGGTCCTCCAAATCAGAAAAAAACAATTATCAAGTTTAAAAAAAGATTATGTGTTGTCCAAGGGATTCAAAATTGGGTTCCTTTGCCCAATTCCGTATTGACACATAAGTCATACGTTAGTAAATATTTAAAGAATACTTCTTATAAATATTGAAATCAATATCTTGGCATATCTACAAGATGCATAAGTCTTGTACCACATAATCTTGGGTAAACATAAACCACTTAGACAAACTATGAATGAAGCCTCATGGCTTGTATGTGTGGACTCATAAGTCTAGCATACGTTTAAAAGTAAGTGAGGCTAAGATGTATGTGATAAAATGATGTAACCCTAAAACGGTCAAGTAAGAGTGTGAAACACACTAAATGGCCAAGTTCATTGGCGTATGATGAAATGAATATTCACGTGAAGGGGTGAGTAATTATTAAAACCAAATGTGTTAACGTTAATGAATGAGGTCATAATATGATAAGAGGCTAATGTGAATGATGAGGGCAATCTCAAATGAGCCTAAGTAAATGTTACCAAAATGTACTTACCTACGAAAGTGTAAAGCTATTGAAGAGCCCAGTCTCTATGAACACTCTAATGAATATATTGAAGTTAATGCATACTTAATACTAATGATGAGATGAGAAATCATCTTATGAGCTATGATGTCCTCATGCTAGAATATAGCTTCCATGATATATGAGTTTAATGTATTGGAACTTTATACTAAGCACCGATAGGCTAGCTATGAGCGGTGATGCCTTCCTTCGGGAAGAGCAGAGGTTCATGTAACTCTCATGAGATGAGATTGTTCGGCATGTCGGGTATGAGTTTCCTTATATCTAATAGTCTTTGAACCTATACTTCAAATATAGGGATCTAGAAGTGTTCAATTCCCTATATACGCTAGCATGTTTTGGTTCACTAAGGCCGGTGATTCCACCTCTTTTCAGTGTAGGATTGCACACTGAATTTCATGATGCTCACATGATCTATGTCGGTTAAGGTTAAAGTTCCCAAACAATGCAATGAAATGAATGATACCAAAACTTTTAGGATAGGATAATCACGAGGTGGGCTAGAATTAAGTAATACCACTAGGTTATTCTTGGTCATTGCACATCAAACCCGATGAGAGTCTTAAACTACATCCTAGTTATGACATGTGGCTGCACTAGTATATGAAAGAATGAAAATGAAGTCCTCATGAATGAATGAAGAAGACTCTATATTTGTTAACGAAGTCTCCCTAGTTGATGTCGCATATGTTGAGCCCTCATTTTGGGAAGTCCTAATGTCTAGTCCATGATTCAAGTCTCATGGTACATGAAAGAATGTTATGAACTACGTGATATAATATGTGAAATATGTTATGTGATGCTTGTAAAATAATAAGTTTGATGATTCATGTTACTCTCATGGCATGACTTTCCTAATCCAAATCTGGTAAGTCCACTGAATTTTCTAATCCAAATTTGGCAAGTCCACTGACTTGACTTTCCATAATTCATATCAATAGAGGAGAGCTCTTCTTAATCATGAATGTCCTTGGTGTGTGATTGCATATGCCCATACTTAGTACAAGTGTGTACTAATCCCATACAACTCTATACTTTTAGGAGCAGGCACAGGCTGACGCTAGAGCTTATGATACGACACTGCAGTTATCCAGACGTGGAATATTCATCCGGACTTGGTAGAACCTCATACTTTAGAGAATTCTTACCCATTATATTATAGCTTTTGTATAGGTTGTAGTTAGTTGAGTATGTTCCACTAATGTTTCATTTTAGACTTTGTATTGGTGTCATTTTGGCAAGGATACGTTCAATGCAACTATGAACTGCTTCTTTAATTTTCTTATTTCTCTATTAGATGGTTGATTTGTGAAAGCCTATGATTTTAAGTATATTGTGTTTCACATGAAATAATAAAACAAAAATTTCAAATTTTCCGCTAAAAATACCCTAGATGAAGTAACAATGACATATGTAGGCTTCTCTGCGACCTCTGAGAGGTCAACGATGCCGGTCTCGTCTGGGGTCTACATTCCGGTCGTGACAAGTACTCCTATGAGTTTTGAATAATGATGATTATATACATGTTTTTGGTTGTGATGCTACTATTGAGTCTATCCTTTCTCTACAAAAGACTTTATTGTCATTGGGGACGAATGTTCTGAAGGGGGGGATAATGTAACACTTCGAATGTCCATGACCTAATCTAGAGCCTCAAAGGATTAAATAAACTCTAAAGTACTGTTTATAAGCCTAAAATAATCTTTATAAACCATTTAGTAAGTTTTAGTTTCAAGACGTCAAGAAACGTCAAAATAGCTAAATCGAACTAGTTGACGTCCCTATGTTTGATGAATGATTTAGAGGGTTAAATGAAGTCTAAAACTATTGAAAAGACTTTAACTAGGTAGAATGAAGTAAAAAGGGTCCAAACGTCTAGTAAAAACTCCCCGAGGATCCCGCGAAAAATCCGGAAGGAAGACCCACACCTTGGCGAGCAAGCTGCCAAAGAAGCTTACAACAGCCAGAATTTTAGAGTCACTACACGATGTGAAGCTGACACGCAGCTTGGAAAAAGTTTGCTCGCGACAAGTGCACTCCACGATGTCCACTGCCTGAACCCGGATTTTGAAAATAAAATATGAAATTATCCTTGCAACGCGCAACCATTTCCTAGATTAGTTGAAATCGTATTTTAAGTAATTTAACTTCACAAAAGACCCAATTAAGTAAAGGGTCTTTTGGGTTATTTAGGGGGTGATTATACATAGCCTAAGTGTAATTTTTAAGTCAATTTTCACTCACCTATATAAAATTCTCAAAATAAAACCTAAAATCTCTCATCTCTCTCTACTCTCTGTCTCCCAAAATCCTCCATTGAAGGAAGAACAAAGCTTACATAAGAAGGCCAATTTCTCTAAGATATCACTTCAATTTCGTGAATTAATTTTCATTAAGGTATGGGCTATTAATTCTTCGGATTTCATTCCCCATGAGGTCCTTTAAAATTTGATTTCTAAATCACCTAATTCTAAGGGTTTTCCTATTCTAATGGTTTTCTTCTAAACTTCAACTTGATGGTTTATTATGATTAATTGTGATTGACTATGACTTATTAAGTGTAGATTGTTTGTTAATAGATGTTAATTGTTGGAATTTCATGAAAATTATGTCCCTTCCCCAACTTCCCCAATTTCCCCAAATTTGGGATCTTGCTTATAAATTTATGGGAATTGATGAATGTATTGATTGTTAGAGTTTTCTTATCAATTTTAATTCATCTATGGAGTGCCTAGGATATGTATTTTTTGAATTGGATCTATTTCTTGAACACTATTTCCTCTAACCTTAGGTTATGAATTGAAGATAATTGGGATAGTGATGATGTAATTGACCTAGTTATTGTATTATTTACTATTGAATGATGTTACTACACCTATTATTGGATGAAAGTGGTTGGATGATTGTATGACCATAATGATGGCTTTTGGAGGAGATTATGTATGTCCTTATTATCCTAAACCTTTAAGTTAATTATGATTACTTGTGTTTAGTGACGAAGTTATACCCTATGATGAGATTGGTTAGGGTTGATACGACGTTGAATTGAAATGTCTAGATTATGTGATTGTGAGATTATGCTTAAGATGTAATGATATAAGGTTTGTTATGAAGTACCTATATGCCTTCATTATGTAATTGTGAGATGATGTTAATGTGCTAATCTCACATATTAGGGTTGTAATGAAAAGGTGTTCTCTTGCAATCTCCATAGGAATACTAGCTAGTGGATCCACCTTAGATGCTAGGTACATGTTTGGTTCTACCTTGGCAAGTAGTCCGCCTTCTTTTGATGTAAGGTTTTACAACACCGGATTTCACATTTAGCTCTTGTCATCTATGTTAATTAAGGCAAGTGTTACCGAAAGTAAAATGAAGTAATGAGGTGAACACTAACTAGGGTCACTTAAAAGGTTGACTTAGTCTAGGTAGGTGTATGGGACTCTACCTAGGGATAGCACTAGTTAGCTTTGAGGAAAGTCCTAGAAGGTTGTTTTTATGTTGTTATGATCTTATAAAGTGAATGTTATGCACATTTTTACTTTACGCATTGATGATTCTATATGATGTTAGTTTCAATTATGAACATTCTATTGGTCGATATTTCTAAATAAGATGATGACTACTATTGATGCTATGTTATGTAGGGTTAGACATTACTTGTGATCTTTTTTTTGGTTTACTTGAATAAGTAAGGTTATCGGTCTTTGCTTGGTTGTTTCACTGGTAAGATAAATGATGGGTTATGAGTAAGGCTGTTGCTTATGTGATGAAATTATGAGCTTTATACATGTTAACTTGACTACTACTTGTTAATGATGGTCTTTGTTATAGATGGGTTTGACTTATGGATTATGTGATTATTGACTTATGAGGGTTCTTAATTGTGCATAAGGATTTTGAAAGTATTTTCACATGGTTTTGAACAAATGTCCTCTTTAGGATATTTTCAATTGTTTTATGTGCATATACTCATACTTAGTACAAGTGTGTACTAACCCATTTTTATGTTTACTACAAAAATGTAGGTTCGTACTGTTGATCGTTTAGAGGGCCATTGAAGAAGGCTTGGAATCCTATCCTCCAAGTTCGGTAGGTCCTCACTTTTGGAGGACGATGACACTATCTTGATATTGGATATTGTTTAGTCTTAACGACAATTTAGTTCAGTCTCTTTCTTTGATGCCTGTGTATATGCCTTATCAGACCTTTATTGTAGGGAAGTATGGGCTACACCCAATGTTGTACTCGTTTTAGATGGTTTAATATGAGACGTATTCTAGACATTCTTATGAATCTATTTTGTTATATTATGTATGTGAAATAAAGGTAGAAGACTATGTATTTCTTCCTATAGCAAGGGTCTATGTATACTCGATATGAATATATTATGTATAAGCGAGAGGTCTATGTAAACCTCAATGAAGAAGTCGTTAAAAAGTTTTAAATCTTTCGCTAATTTAACCTATGAAATGTAATGATGAATGCTTAGAGGCTAGTCTTAGTCCTCTATGAGGATGACGACGCCGATTAAGTCTAGGGGATGCTCCCAGATGTGACACACAGTGACCATAACGGGTCCTCAATGTTGTCTTTGGAATATCACATTCCCTTACCTTCAACTTATGGTAGCCTAATCTAAGGTCTATCTTAGAGAAATAAGTACACCAAAGTTGATCAAAGATCATATGTTCTCAAAAAAGAATACTTATTCTATATTATAACTGATGATATGCTTAGATTTTCCTGATAAAAAATACTAGCCTACAGTATGAGCATCTACGAATCGAAACGAGTATAGCTACCCAACCAAGGGTTGGGGTCCTATCCCAAGGGAGCAATAGTAAACATAGTTGTTAAATGAGAATTTCGTTCTGAATAGTGATGGTTCAAGACATTCTCGAATAAGAATAAAGTAAATTCAACTTGTGACACCAAAGTTTTAAATTCAAATAGGGTTTTATCACAAGTAGTAAAACCAATTAAAATAAAAGGGAAATGAATTATTGGGGAAAATTTCTTGGGGTGTGACCGCAATATATGTTGATGTAAACTAATAGGTGCATGTTTTTGATAGGAAATTAGCAAAACAATGGAAACAAGGCTAAGCTTTGGTGTGAATCAAAATTCCCTCTCAGGAAACTTATCCCATATCATATGGGTTACTCTCGGACATGCACTCGTCTAATCTATCATGCTTACTCCTTCCCCATACCACTCTTTCGATGTAAGGTGCTTGGATATGAATCTAGGCCTCACCCTCTTGGGTTGAGTTATTGCCACCTCACTCCTTAGGACATCATTCTAGCAGTGTTTGTTTAGAAACCACAAATGTAATGCCCCAAAATAAACTTAGGTAAACTAGAGCCTCATTACTATTTCTTGAATTAATTTTTTTAATGAGTTACTTTATTGTTTTTAGTCAGTATCTAGAGTTTGGAGGTCAATCGTCTAATAACGTCCATGATGTTCGAAAGATATGCCTTAGAAAGTGTTCTTGCATCTTGATGAGTTTGAGTGAGTTTTACGTGTTCGTTTTCCTTGAAAATGATGTGGGTTCTTACTAAGACCTGGACGATTTAGTTTAGAGTTTTAGCATTCGGGAACGACCACACCTAGGACCCTTAAGGGGCCCTAGATGAAGGGCCCAAGATTTAGACAAAACTGCCAAAAATCACTGCTCCATCAATAAGGCAGTCTACTAGTCGTAGACCTATCCACGCCCCGTCGACTACGGATCGTAGTCCCACACTTAGTGGAGATCATAGAACACCCCCCACCCATGTAGCAACCTCTGAAGCCATTGACACCCAGCAGGGCAGGCATCGCTAGCTTGTCTCGTCGATTGGCTCCTCCCAAAAGTTGTTGAAGCTTGCTGCCAACTTGGGGTGTTTTGTGTAAATTCACCCCAAGTATTCATAACCCTAGGTAAATATTTTTATTGTTTTTAAGTTATATTATATTTGTTTTAAGTCCTAGACCTAGACAAGACCCCTCATATCAATACTCAAACTCCCTCTCTAAAGAAAACTCTCTCAAAGTCACCATTGGAGCTAAGACTCAAAAGGATCAACAAGGGATAGTTTGAACGTGTATATTCATAAAAAGTTAGTGGGTTTACTCCTATTTGAGGTATAGTATCCATATTTAAACCCTCATTCATTCAAGGAGTCATTTCCAAAAGATTTAAAAAAAGGTTTTCAAACTCAAATTCCTCCTATATTTTATTTTAAGCATGGGTCTTCTTGTAAAATTGTTTAATGATTCAAATGTGTTTATTCTAGTATGAATTGATGATTTTAATTTCAAAACCCTAAGGAACTCATCTATGTACATATTTAAAACTTTTAGCTTAAGAAATGGGTTAAATGAACATGTTTGGGTAAGGTATGAACTTTGGTTTACGTATGTGATTATTTTGATTTTGTTACTGCACTAAGGGACTTAGTATTACCAAATATTGAGAAATTGCTTATGGGTGATGATGGTTTGGTTATATGGTGAGTTTCTTATATTGTGTAATCCTTATGATAAATTATTTTTGAGTGGTAAGGTCCACCTTCTTGGTGGCGGTGTTTATTTTATGAACTTGATATTACTTAGAATGCTTTGTTAGTATGTCTTTTAAGGACAACTATATGAAATGAAGTTAGATTGAAGATAAGTCTTGCCTTGTGTTTTGTGAAGTTAAAAATTGTATGTTGGCTTCGATTGTGCCTAAGTGAAGTATATGAATTTGTGAAACATGTCAATTGTTTTAATTGATGAATCTAGGTGTAAAGCATGTATAGAAACAAATGTTAATTGAATGATGATTATATGCATGATGTTCTAACAATGTACACACACACATCTAAATAAATGTATGAAGCTAAGTTAAGTAGGTAGAGGAGTCTTGGGGTGAACACTATTCGTGACTTGAGAGGAAGTGTTTAGTAGAAACCTCACTACATCCTAAGAGCTTTCTAAGATAGGTTTGAGGATTAATGTCTTTCATGAGTTCAGATGTGGTATTCATTAGCCATCCTCAACCTATTGTTTGAAATTTTTAGAATCCATGGGGGTTATGTCTAGCATCGAGAGGATATGAAGGAAAGGTGGCTACACTTCATGAGTTGAGATTTTTTATTTCAGTGTACCTCTTGATATGAGTACTCCTCATTAGTAGAGAATGAGTTACTTAGTAACAATCTCTTTATCCCTTAAATATATGCCCGCATAGGTGTAGCTATTGGGAAATCCATGTAAAACCTAAAAAGAATGACCTTACTCAGGGAAAGAGAGGATCCCTCATTCGATAGGGGTTAATATCAGGATTTCATTTCTAGATATCATGGTCTATGTTGGTTAATCTAAAACTCCCACAAAAAGAATTGATTGAACTAATATTCTAAAAGAACGTGCTACTTAGGGTAGGTGGTAGTATGGGACACAATTTATTGATTGCACTAGACGGGACCTTCCGAAAGGGAAGACTTGGTGCCAAGCCTTCTAAATGAGTGTACTACTTAGGGTAGGTGGTAGTATGGGATGATATCTACTCATTTCACTAAGTAGGCATTCCGAAAGGGAATACTTTGGTGCTTTGTTGGGTGTTCTTCTATTGTATTGCTAGTGAGTGGGTGCTTGTTATCCCGAGGTGAGTATGCCGAAAGGGAAGAAGTCTTGAGGGTCGCTTTGGTGTGCATTGAAGGAGGTATGTGAGTACTTCCTTCTTGTATCACGTTAGTTAATCTTAGGATAACCTTTGAAGGGAAACTCCTATGGAAATAATGCTTATTCCTTATTAGTAATACTTTGGAAGTTCACTATTTTTGTAGTCTCTTTAGTTCACTGTAATCTTTGGTTTAGTTGCTGTAAATTTTATTGAGTCATTGTCAAGTTTTCCAATTCAAAGGAAACCATTAGGAGCACTAAGTGGGAATAGTAGTATGGGATTCTACTCTCACAGTGCACTTAGTGTGACCTGCAAGTGACCATTGGATGAGGGCACTTACATAAAGTTTGTATAAATGTATGTTTGGTACTTGTTTAGCAAGGAGTGTGGATTTGATTCCATTACGAAGTAAGCCTATGGTTGGTTGTCTTAAATATCATTTTGGTGTGACTTGAAGTGGGTGTATGAGTGGCCCCTTCTTGCCTTTTTGTAGGGAATCTTAGGATAACTTGGGTTAGAGAAACTTCAAGGGAAAAAGGGTTCACATTATTTGTAGTAGCCTTTATTGTAATGTGTTCTATAACTTCTAAAATAATTATATTTTTCTATTAAGTGTTAAATGATGTTTCTTATGTTGTTTTGCTTCTTAAATCATGAATATTTTACATAAGTAGCATGAAATTTTATTTTTGTAAAATTTTCCTTTTCACTTTTTTTTGAATATGCCATACTCAGTACATTATTTCTAATAACCCCATACTTTTCTATACCTTATAAGTATAGGTTGAAGGTTCTTGAAATATTCGAAGGCGAAGCTTGGTAAATTCACTCTCTCAAGAATTAGAATGTTCTCATATATTCGAGGACATGGTCTATTGCTTCATAGTTTCATTATTAAAACTTATTATGTATTTCTCTTTCAATGTAAAAGGTCGGGTCCCTAAGATATTATATTGTTCCTTAAGTTTGGCTTGTGATAGATAAGATCTCTTAAGTATTTATGAAAGATTTGCTATTTATTCATTTATTCGTGAAAAGTGTTAATTTCGTACTACTTATCATGTCTTATGTATTGAACGATAGTTGAAGGGCTTGTCCAAGACCTCAATGGGTCAAGTACGCCCGGTCATGAAACAAGGGTTCCTCCTAACTTGTAGGGGGTTCTTTCAGATCGTGACAGACTTGGTATCAGAGCATAAGCTTCATGGGAAATAGTTTAGTGTCTAGAACGTCTCACAAGACACATCTAGTAATATATTGGTCATTGGTGTGAGTCACGACACATACATGGACAAGAGGCTATAGGATGATACAAGTTCCACTTTCTTCTGTATTCTAATATCGTGCCTTAGAGTTGAGTCATATAAGGTGTACTTTCTCAACCTCTTCTCTTTGTGTTTATAGGATATGAATATGAGCAGATCAACCACTAGAAGGGAGGAGGGACGTATAGCTAATGAGAGGATCGCTCCCCATGTTGGCCAAGTTCCTATTTTTGGCCTAAAGGAAGAAAATGAGAAGGTTCCCCTTCAAGAATCTAAAGTGCAACAAGAACCCCAAGAGCTTCAAGTGTCCCAAGTGTGTCCTATGCCTCAATCTCTTTTTGTTGAATGAGATAAGACTAATGCGAAGTTGAGGGATGCCCAAATGAACTTGACCCAACTCATGACGGCTCAAGCTCAAGTCGTCAACAATCACTTTGTTGCCCAAGCTAACAAAGGATTTGAATCTCAACCTAATGTTAGTACTCCCACTTCTAGAATTCGGGATTTCATGAGGATGAACCCTCCAACTTTTCATGGAACTAAGGTGGATGAAGATCCACATGGTTTCATATATGATGTTTTCATATTGATGGATGTTATGGGTGTGATCCCTAGGGAGAAAGCGGAGTCATCCGCTTATCAACTCAAGGATGTGGCTCAAGTGTGGTTTGAGAAATGGAGGATTGAGAGACCATTAGAGAGAGATCCGATTGATTGGGAGTAATTCAAAGAGGCTTTCCTAGACAGTTTCTTTCCCCTAGACTGGAGGGAGAAGAAGATGGTTGAATTCACGATCCTTCGTCAAGGGGGAATGAGTGTGCAAGAATACTCACTCAAATTCACCCAACTCTCTAAGTATTCCCCAACCATGGTAACCAACCGTAGGTCTACGATGAACAAATTTATTATGGGAGATCTAGCTTAGTGGAAAAATAGTGGTGTACGGCAATGCTTCTTAATGACATGGATATCTCTAGGCTCATGGTCTATGCACAACAATTTGAGGAGTCAAAAATTAGGGAGATAAGGAAAGAGGGTAAGAGCCTAGGTAGGATGATTCTAGTCACCAAAAGCCTAAGAAGAGTTTATATCCCCAAGAATCTTCCATGGGAAACAAGGATAGGGCTCCAACCCAAAATTCCCAAGGTGGTGGCCATTCTTTTGAGAGGATTAGGTGTCCTACTTGTGGGAAGCAACATTTGGTTAGGTGTCTAGCCGAACGGATGGTCGTTTTGCATGTGGTAATAAGGGCCACAAGATGAGGGACTTCCCTAACATCAAATCAAGAGGGAAAGATGTCAATCAAGCTTTCTTTGATCCTAATGCTCATAAAAAGAACCCTCTTTATGGGATGGGAGCTAGGAAGGATAACTAATTTAGAATTGATAGTTTTGGTAAGTCTTAACCCTTTATGATTGATGTGTTTGTGTTATGAAGCAAATTTATATGGTTATATAGTTCATATGATCATGTCATCTTGATTAATTGCTCAAAGAATGGAATTTTTAAAAATTGTAGTATGTTTGGCAATGTCACAGTGAATGTTCACTATGTGAATTATGCAATTTCAAAAAAAATTGTCTCGCTTTAATTGAAGTTTCAATGTGTGTAAATTTTTTTATGTGAGCATGTTTAATGATGGAGAAGGTAGTTCCTCCAAAAAAGAAGGTTAAGAATGAATTTTGACTTTTTGAAATTTTGCAAAGAGTTGCTAGTGTTGCTAAGTGTTTGAAAGTGTAAAATGATGCTCCTTGCTAGTTTATGCTTTGGTTTTGATTTTTTTTATCATGATTTTAATGTGCTATGTTATGCTAAGTGAGTACTTGTTATTCCTGAAGTTTAAGTGTCATTCAAGGACGATTGTTATTCTAAGTGGGGGGAGAATGCAACGCCCCAAAATGAACTAAGGTGCACTAGAGCCTCATGAGTGCTTATTGAGTTAATATTGTTTTAAAATGAGTTACTTTAGTGTTACTAGGCAGTGAGTGAAGTTGGTTAAGTTTGAAGGACAATCATCTAAGAACGTCCATGACGTTCGGAAGATATGCCTTAAAAAGTGTTCTTGCATCCTGATGTGTTTGAGTGAGTTCTAGGTGTTCGATTTCCTTGAAACTGATATGGGATATTCCTAAGACCTATATGACTCAGTTTAGGGGTTTAAATATCGGTCACGACACCATCTAAGACCCTTAACGGGCCCTAGATTAAGGGCCCAAGACTTTGACAAAACTGCAAAAAATCATTGCTGCATCGACAAGGCAGTATACTGGCCATAGACCTATTGACGCCCCATCAACTAGGGGGCGTATTCCCATATATAGTTGGATATATATCCACCCCCCATGTATAATCCTCTAAAGACATCGACCCTCAGCAGGACGGGCCGTCGACCAAGCAACTCCCCGTAGCTTTGGTCGTCGATTAGCTCCTCCCTAAAGCTGTTGAAGATTGCTGCCAACTTGAGGTGTTTTGTGTAAATTAACCCCAAGTATTTTATAACCCTATGTCAATATTTTTAGTGTTTTTAAGTTATTTTTAAGTCCGAGACGTAGAAAAGACCCCTCACTTCAATATTCAAACTCCCTCTCTAAAGAAAGCTATCTCAAAGTCACTTTTGGAGATAAGACTCTAGGTGGTCAAGAAAGGATGGTTTGGACGTGTATCTTCATAAAAAATTAGTGGGTTTATTTCTCTTTGAGGTATTGTATCCATCCTTGAATCCTCTTCCATTCAAGAAGTCATCTCCAAAAGATTTAAAAAAGGGTTTTCGAACTCAAATTCCTTCTTTCATTGATTTTAAGCATGGGTCTTCTTGTAAAAGTGTTTTAATGATTCAAATATTTTTATTCTTGTATGAATTGATGATTTTAATTTCAAAACCCTAAGAAGCTCATGTATATGCATATTTCAAACTTTTAGCTTTAGAAATGGGTTAAATGAGTATGTTTGGGTAAGGTATGAACTTTGGTTTTCTTATGTTGTTATTTTGGTTTAGCTACTGACCTAAAGTACTTAGTTTGATGAAATATTGAGAAATTTATTATGGGTGATAAAGGTTTGGTTATATGGTGAGTTGCTTATATTGTGTAATCCTTATGATAAATTATGCTTGAGTGGTAAGGTCCACCTTCTTGGTGGCGGTGTTTATTTGACGAAATTGATATTACTTAGTACGTTTTGTTAGTGTGGATTTGAAGGCCTAGAATATGAAATGGAGTGATATTGAAGGCAAATCTTGTCTTGTGTTTTGTGAAGTTAAATTGTACGTTTGGTTGGATTGTGCCTAAGTAAAGTAGATGAATTTGTGAAGCATGTCAATTATGTAAATTGATGAATCTAGGTGTAAAGCATGTATAGAAACTAATGTTAATGGAATGATATTTATATGCAAGATGTGCTCACAATGTACACACACACCTAAATGAATGTATGAAGCTAAGTTGAATAAGTAGAGGAGTCTTGTGGTGAACACTCTTCGTGAGTTTAGAGGAAGTGTTTAGTAGCAACCTCACTATATCCTAAGATCTTTTTAAGACAGGTCGAAGGATGAATGCCCTTCGTCATATGAGATGTGGTGTTCACTTGTTATCCATAACCTATAGTTTGAAATGTTTAGAATCCGTGGGGGTTATGTCTAGCGCCGAGAGGATATGAAAGAGAGGTGGATACACTTCGTGAGTTAAGATGTTCTATTCTAAATGTAACTCGTGAGATGCGTAATCCTCGTTAGTGGAAAATGAGTTACTAAGTAGCAATCTCCTTATCCCTTAACTATGCACCCGCAGTGGTGTAGCTATTGGGAAAGCCATGTAAAAGCTAAAAAAAATTACCTTACTCTAGGCAAGTGAGAATCCCTTATTCAATAAGGGTTAATATCAAGATTCCATGTTTAGCTCTCATGGTCTATGTCTGTTAAGCTAAATCCCACAAAAGAATTGATTGAAGTAAGTATTCTAAAAGAACGTGCTACTTAGGGTAGGTGGTGGTATGGGACGCTATCTATCCATTGCACTAGGTAGGACCTTCCAAAGGGAAGACTTGGTGCCAAACCGTCTAAAAGTGTGTACTACTTAGTGTAGGTGGTGGTATAGGACGCTATGTACTCATTGCACTAAGTAGGCATTCCGAATGGGAATACTTTGGTGTTTTGTTAGGTGTTTTTGTATTGTATTTCTAGTGAGTGGGTGCTTTTTATCCCGAGGTGAGTATGCAGAAAGGGAAGAAGTCTTGAGGGTCGCTTTGGTGTGTATTGAAGGAGGTATGTGAGTACTTCGTTCTTGTCTTACCTTAGTGAATCTTAGGATGACCTTTGAAGGGAAACTCCTATGGAAATGATGCTTATTCCTTATTGGTAATACATTGGTAGTTCACTATTTTTGTAGTCTCTTTAGTTCACCGTAATGTTTGGTTTAGTTGCTGTAAATTTGATAAAGTCATTGTAAAGAGTTCAAATTCAAGGAAAGCCATTAGGAGCACTAAGTGGGAGTAGAAGAATGGGATTCTACTCTCACAGTGCACTTAGTGTGACCTATATGTACTATTGTATGAGGGCACTTACATAAAGTTTGTATGAATGTATGTTTTGTACTTATTTAGCTAGGAATGGATTCGATTTCCTTACGAAGTAAGGATATGGTTGGTGGTCTTAAGGATCCTTTCGGTGTAACTTAAAGGGGGTTTCTGAGCGGCCCCTTCTTGCCTTCCTCTAGGGAATGTTAGGATAACTTGAGTTAGGCAAATTTCAAGGGAAAAAGGGTTCACATGACTTGCACAATGCCTTTATTGTAATGTGTTCTATAAATTCTAAAATGCTGAGATTTTTCTATTGAGTGTTAAATGATGTTTCTTATGTTGTTTTACTTATTAAATCATGAATATTTTGCGTAAGTGGAATGAAATGTTATTTTACTAAACTGTCCTTGTTCGCGTGTTTTTGCATATGCCCTACTTAGTACATTATTTGTACTAACCCCATACTTTTCTATACCTTATAAGTATAGGTGTAAGGCTTTTTTGAAGTTTCGAAGGCGAAGCTTGGGAGATTCACTCTCTCAAGAATTGGTATGTCCTCATATATTCGAGGACATAGTCTAGTGCTACCTAATTTTATTATTAAGACTTATTATGCATTTCCATTTTAATGTAAAGGTCCTTGTCCCTAAGATATTATGTCGTGTCTTAAGTTTTGCTTGTGACGATAAGATTTCTTAAGTATTTATGAAAGATTTCCTTTTTATTAATTTATTCGTGAATGTTTTAATTCCACACTAGTTTTCATGTCTTATGTAATGAACGATTGTTGAAGGCCTTGTACAAGACCCCAAAGGGTCAAGTAGATCCGGTCATGAAATGAGGGTTTCTCCTATCTTCTAGGGGTGCTTTTGGGTCGTGACAACAAAAACAACCAGGTGAAATCACCATTAAATTACATCTAATCCTATCAGCAAGAAAGACTCAATAATAATATCAACACATATTTCCTATATCACAACCCAAGAACGGGGTTTTTAGCCACGTTTAAAAAAATAGTCAAATACACTTAGAATGATAAAGAAATCAAAATGGTATATGAAATTATACATTAGTATGAGCAAAGGAAGAAGAATGGAGAAGACCCACTACCGATTTGAGGAACAATAACCTCTTTCTTCAAGTCTCCCACAAAACCCTCTCCAAAAATGGGAGAATAATATAAAAACTAGAGTTCTATAAGTGAAATGCTAGTAATTATTTTCTGACCTCTAAAAATAATAAAGGGTTTAGTATTTATGTACTTCAAATTAATTGTTTTCAAATTTGTTCCACGAACTTACTCGAGAATCGCCGAGTGATTCAGTGATTTGCTCTTCTTCTACTTGGTTGTCGTTTGTGCTTTCCATTCATAGTTCTTCCATTTTTTAACATTGGACGGAATGATTCTGCGGCGCATAACTATTTCACAGAATGAAGATGGCTCTTTTTAATCACCTTTTTGATCCACTTCCTTAATTCTTCGCTTGATGGAACAAAGGGTGAAATGTCTATCGGCGGATTGCTAAGCGTGCTTGGTGATGCTTAGGCTTAAACTTCAGCTCTTTTTCATTCTTTTTGTTCCATTTTGTTCCTACGTGTCCATGCTCACACTAAACTCCAAATACCTGAAACTCAAGAGTTTTCATCAGATATTGAGATAATATGAGCAATTGAGGACAATATTTACAATAAAATAAAGCCCTAAATGAGTCAAATTTGTGAGCAAATCAACACCCCCAACATAAAGTTTATGTTGTGCTCAAGTAAACCTCAAGTTTAGCAATTCAAAAAGGATGTCTCAAATAGTTCTACACAAGACTCAATCATGAACATATATAATGAGACTTGAATTACTCATTCATAGTTTAACTTTATACTCAAAGATTCAAGTTGTGATACACCATTACCAAAGCTTCTCATGCCCTTGGTATTTTCTAATTATTTATTTCATGATTTTACAAAAGTATCTAAATTCCATCACACAAAGAATGATTCTATTTTCACACGCAAAGATTAATCAATTTAAAATCAGCAATTAGATGCAACACTCACACTCAAAAAGACGAACACAATGAATGTATTTACCCATACATTTCCCCTTATTTTCCAATTGACTATCGATTCGTCTTACTCCGGATCAAAAAGGTCTTTCAAAGGCTTGTAATGGGGATGAGTTCAAAGGTATTTCCATTTAGATTCAGTTAGTTTTTCTCCAATGAGATGTGATTTTCTCAAAACATCACATTTTATTCTTTCAAAGATCCTTAGTCAAGTGCCTTTAAGTAATATTTTTATTCTTCTCTATGGATTTCGTGCAAATCTTATTTATTTTTGTGTTTTTATTCCACAACCTTCTTTTTCAATTTTTTTTTCTTTTTTTCGTCTTTTATCTTTTTTCTTTATATTGGGGTTTTTAATTTCTCTACAATACCATGGGTTTGAGAGAGTTTTCTTGTACTTCTTGACTTCTGCTTTCCCGTCTTACCACACCCCCAACTTCGGCTTTTGGCCTATGGTTGTTATTCAATTATATCAGATCTTAAGAGGATTGTAGGTGATGTATAATGCAAGGTCTACGTTACATCAAGGTTATTCGAAAGAAGAGGTAAGGATCTAAGGGTGTTCAAGAGAGTTTAGCACGCTCATGGGTAGGACATAAAAGATAGGTAAATGGAAAAGTTGGCTTACACTCTCTAAAAGTTGCCTAAGATCATCTAAAGAGAAACCTTTTTTTAATCAATTAGATTAACGGGGAAATTTCTACGTTTATTCATTCAAGGTTCAAATTAAGCTCATAACAAAGGGAATCGAAACTTAAGTCAAAAAGTATTACATACTAGTGTGCAATAGTCATTGTAAAAGAGTCAATTCGACAAATGTCTAATAAGAGTGAGATACAGAGAGTTCACATAATGTCTATGAAACTTCATATGTTTTTGTTATAGACACACATTCATGTTTGTAAGATTGAAGCACTATTCAAGTCATCGATATTTATATAAATTGAGAGTTGAATTTTCAAAAGAACAACGACTTTCAACACAAGAGATGGCGAAATATAAAAAATAACAATATTTGAAAAAAATTCGGAAGGGTCAAAATTATTTTTGAAATAAGGACCCCAAAAGAGAGCCATAATCTTAAACAATCACAAGAAAAATTATAAAAATAGTTAAAAATAAACGACCCAAATATACACAAAGCACAAGTATTCATAACAAGAAAAGAAAAGGTGAGTCTTACTCCACCACAAAAGAAATAATTATCCTCAAATATATAATAGGAATATCTAGAATAGACAATTGGTAAGACAAAGAGAGGGGTGACTAAAAGTCATGTTTATGAAACCTGTCCTCCTATCGAGGCTTTAGTTCAAGATGCATCTGCCTGAAACTCGACAAGGGACCCCGGAGCATTATCACCCTATTCTTCATCCTTTTTATTTTCCTTTGCTTCTATAGTGATATTAGCTGCAACCATATTGTCTATATTATGAGCTATACCGAAGGCATGTATATTACTAACGAAAGCTCGAGATCATAAAGGCATATTTGGGTCGACGTGAATTCATCTTTTGGCCCTGACTTCCTTGGTCAATTTCCTATGTATTGCTAGCTCCACTCACTTTTCCTCGTCTTCAAACTCTCGTTCTCTTATGTGTCTAGGTGGATTATTTCCCCCTCGACTTTTTGTCTAGCCATTTATGTAGCCTTATTAGAGGTCTATCATAGAGAAACAAGTCGAACCTTAAAGTTGATAGAAAAGATCATAAGTTTTCATAAGAGAATTCTTTGTCTTGATTGTAACTGATACTTTGTTTATATTTTTGTGATCAACGACACTAGCCTACAGTCTGAACATTTACGAATCAAAGTTAGTATAGTAAGACAACCAAGGGTTAGTGTCGTGTCACAAGAGTGTGGTAGTGAAAATAGAAGTTACACTAGAATTTCATTCTAAATATTGATAGTCAAGACATTACGGAATAAAAACAAATAAAATTCAATTTGTAACACAAAAGTGAAATAACAATAAGGATTTTGTCACTAGTATTAAAAAAAATTAAAATAAAAGGGAAATCAAGTATGGGGTAAAGTTTTTGGGGTGTGATGCCAATACATGTTGACATAAACTAATAGGTACATGATTTTGATAGGAAAAATACCAAAACAATGGTAATTAGGATAAGCTTTAGGTGAGATTAAATTCCTTCTTGGACAAATTATCCTATATCAAATGTGTTCCTCTGGGATACCCACTCGTCTACTATATCCGTCCTACGCCTTACCCGCACCCGCTCATAGATGAAAGGTGCTGGGATATAAAGTTAGGTATCACCCTTTCGGGTTGAGTCTCTTTCCACCTCATTCCTTAGGATATCAATCTAGCAGTCTTGGTTTAGTGTCCTTTATCTCGAACAAGTCG
The DNA here is from genome assembly GCA_027704765.1 of Solanum habrochaites. Taxonomy (NCBI): domain Eukaryota; kingdom Viridiplantae; phylum Streptophyta; class Magnoliopsida; order Solanales; family Solanaceae; genus Solanum; species Solanum habrochaites. The sequence continues at coordinate 43,329,433 of JAKWJA010002493.1, read as the reverse complement.
AAAACACATTGGTGGTGTTGTATTTTCAACTACAAACCCATTAACTTTAACCACAAACTCTAGATGAAATCATAATTAAAATGCATCTTATCCTTTCAACAAGAAAGGCCCAAAAATAATATAAACACATATTTGCTAAATTACACCCCAAGAATGGGGGTGTTTATCCAAACATGAAGTAAAAATAAAATACACCTAATAGGATAAATATATGATATTAAACCTTAATATGAGCAAAGGGAGAAGAATGGAGAAGACCCACTTTCTATCTGAGGAATAAGAACCACCTTCTTCAAGTCTTCCAGAAAACTCTCTCAAATCTTGAGATAAAAATATAAAGCCAGAGTTCTAAAAGTGATAAAATAGTAATAATGTTTGGACTTCTAAAAACCATAAAGAGTTTAGTATGTATAGACTTTAGATAAAGTGTTGGCGAATCCATTCAGCGAATTTCATCCCGAATCGTAGATCAATTCGACTATTCACTCTTCTTCTAGTTCCTTGCCATTTTTGATTTGACTTCATCTTTAAAGCATGTTGTAACATTGGGCCAAATAAAGCTACTTACCAGAACTATTCGGAAAAACGCCAACAACTCTTTTCATCGCCTTTCTAATCCACTTCCTCTAGGCTTTGCATGATGGAACAAAGGGAAAATTCTATATTATGTGGATCACAAAGCGTGCTTAGCGATGCACAAGATTCAACACAAGCTCTTTTTCATATTTTTTGTTCCTTTTTATGCTCATGTGTCCATGCTTGCACTAAAACTCCAAATACCTATAACTTAAGAATTTTCATCAGATATTGAGATAAAAATAAGCAATTGAGGACACTATCTACATAAAAATAAAGCCCTAAATGAGTAAAATTTGAGGACTCATCAGTAACCTTGTTCAACTGATAGTAATCAATACACATCCTAAGGGATCCATCCTTCTTTCTCACAAAAAAGACCATAGAACACCAAGGTGAGAAACTTCTTCGAATAAAACCCTTATCAAGAAGATCTTTCAACTGATCTTTTAACTCTTCAACTCCGATAGATCCATTCTATATGGAGGAATAGATATAGGAGGAGTATATGAAGAATGTCTGTTCTTATGTCTATTTCTCTCAAATGAGGGTCTTCGAAAAGTTCATCTTAAAAGACTTTTGGAAATTCTATTACTACTAAGACATACTGAATAGGAGGTATCTGAACACTGGAGTCATTAACATTCACTAGGTGATATACACACCCCCTGGAAACTAACTTTCTAGCCTTAAGGTACAAAATAAAACGACCCTTAGGCACTACTGAGCTATTCTTCCATGGTAAGACTGGATCATTTTGAAGAGTTATGGTAGTTAGAAGACTACCATAGTGGTTTGTGACATTAAGATTTGTCCCTATTGACTTAATTGCCATTACCATGTCATTTCTTAGGGCACTCATTCATGAAGTGGCTTTCTTATCTACACTTGAAACAAACTATGGAGCCATCACAACACTTACCTGGGTTCAGTATATTCAGGTGCTCAGTTACCTTCTTGTGCCACACTAACATGTGAGTTCTTACCATTGTACTAATTATTTATTTCTTGTGCTTGTGCACTACCAGATGATTGAGTAGGTCCCATTTTTCTTATGTTGCAAAAGAGACTGGTTCACATTATTCCTCAGTTACCTTGACTCATTCTGTGTCTTTGCTTTCTTGTTTCTAAACCTCTTTTTATCCCTAAACTTCCCTTCCTCAACCTGTTGCACATAGACCATCAACCTTGTTATATCCATGTGTCTAATTAACATTGCTACCTCTCCTTCTTATTTGACATATGATACAACCTAGAAACAAAAATACTAATCTTTCTTCTCATTTCTGCAACCATCTCAGAAGAATATAGGGAAAGTTGGGTGAAATTCAAGATATACTCACAAACTTTTTGTGAATCTTGCTTAAAAGTTAGAAACTAACGTACCTTGGCCTCTCGCAGTTCTTGGGGAATAAATGCCCCAAGAAGGCGTTCTCTAAACAAGCCTAACTCGTCAGTGGTGTTCCCTTATCTGTACCTGTCTTTCATTGGTCAAACCAAGTACTAGAAACATTTTTCTGTTGATATGCAACAAGTTTTACTCCCTCAGTATCAGCAACGTGCATAATTTTAAATACCTTTTTGCAGTTCCTCAATAAATTTCTCTGGATCCTAAGTTATACTTGAACAAGTAAAACTTGGAGGTTTCATCCTCAAAAATTCTCAAATCCTCAACGTATCAATCACTTCCTATCTAGCTCCTCTTTCTGGCCAACCTGGTTAGTCACAACTTTGCATAACATTTGAATCCTTTATCTAAATTCATCATGACTTCTCCTTGCAGTTGCACTTAAGATGCATTAGGTACCCGTTTTTTCTCAACGTTCCTCCTGACATGATGACCTTAAATATCTCTTTGTGAAGGCATGATTTGTTGTTCATCTTATATTCCTAACATACTTAGAATAAAACATTGAAGAACTTGGTAAGAAGACAGAGTTTAAAAACATTTCACAACTAGAACATTAAAACTAGTATAGAAACTAGAATCACAAAACGATTAGAAAAAAATATATGAAATATTTTTCTTAAAGAAGAATTGTTCATCTATATTCAAAGAATCTTAATGATTCCAACAAACTTTGTAGAAAAACGAAGTTTCCAAAGTTTAATGAACCAGTGAAGAACCAACGAACTGAAATTAATTCACAAATCTAAATTTTTTTACACATACCAGAATTTGGAAAAACAGAAAGAAGATCAAGCTTACTGAATGCACAATGTCCCCTTAAGGAAATTATTCCCCTTTAGTATCCAACTTTTGATTTGGAATATGTCCTCTTATGATAGAATGATCTCAACCACTAGTGTATTGATACCCGTTGGTGCCAGCGAGACACTCAACAGCAGTAAAGTACACTTAGAATACTATGGTAAAGAAGAATTTCATAAGTTGTATTTTTAAAATGAGAGGAAATACCTCAAATTTATAGAATACAAAGGGTAGTGCGAAAAGGCTCATATTGTGTCTTACCGGAAAGGTCACAAACCTTTGGAAAAGTCACAATCCTTAGGAAAGGTCATCACCTTTCATAAAAGTCACAACTTTCCATAAAAGTCACAATTTTTCATAAAAGTCATAATTTTTCATAAAATTCACAACTTTTCATAAAAATCGCTACTTTTCATAAAAGTCGCAATTATTCATTTTCCATTCACACCTTTTTAAAACCTAACAATCCCCCGCATGAATGGGGAATGACACCAAGACAAAGAAACAGACAAGTATGTGTACGTTACAAGCAAGAAATAATTGCATCTGAACAAGTAGGTTTCCCCTTAGACTTTTCATAGTGAAGATATGTCGGATATACTCGATCAATCAGTAGTTGTGATATCTTTGAATCGTCGAACTTTGGTGTACACCTAGACAACCATAGGTCACAAAATTAATCATTTACAATTTATGGTTCTTACATTTCATGAGTGTATAGAGAGATGGACTTTTGACAATTATCTTCTTTGAAGCGGCTTACACTTCATACTCACAGAGGTGATTCCTTACCGTGTTATAGCGTGGATATACTATTTGGTCAACTCTGACAAACTTAGCAAATCATTAAAATCATTAAGCTTTATTAACTCATTAACAAGACTTAATGTTGTATCCTTTTCCCTGGGTATTGTCTTTATCATGAGAATGGAATGATTTTGTTGACAATGTTGAATCGTCATTCACAACTTTGTTTTTCTCCATGTATCTAGCTCTTAGGATCTCCATTCTGCTAAATAGACTTAACGCCATGATGACTTGTCGTAAGAAATAAATTCATTCCCTTAGATGATCTTTCAAATTTCTCTCTAGTTAGGAATTTTTGCAACTGGATCCGCGACATTATCCTTTGACTTTATATGGTCAATTCTGATGATTCCACTAAAGAGTAGTTTTCCAACAGTATCATTTCTACTTCATATATGACGAGACTTTTCGTTATACATCATTCTCTATACCCTACCTATTGCATCTTGAATATCAAAGTGTATACATACTAATGCCAATGGTTTGGGAAAAAATAGAATATTTATCTAGAAATTTCGAAGTCTTTCAACTTATTCACCGACCTTATCTAGAGCACCAATCTCAGAGATCATTGTAGAGCTAGAGATACATGTCTCTTTTGAAATATTTCGAAGAGAGTGCTCCTCTACAAAGAGTAAATGCACATCAGGTCATGGATTTTATTTTATTTGACCGATGATCCAATTTGCATTAGTATATCCTTTCAATACTACTGGATATTGCTATAATGAAAGGTATATCTTTAAGTATTATTTTAACTTCTCAAAAACTCTATTTATTGCAATCTCATGAGTTTATTTGGGATCACTTATGAACCGACTTAGTTTATAATAGGAAATGTTATATTTGATCGCGCACACTTCATGATATACATCATACTTCGAAATACTCTAGCACAATCCAATTGTGAGTCACTTTTAATTTAACTCTTTTGAAATGCAAAGCTCACATTTATTAGAGACTTGAGAATATTGATATACAAATATATGAACTAGTCAAGTACCTTTTCAATACAATGAGACCGTGAAAATGCTAAACATTATGGAGTTCTTAGGATTCTTATATTTAAGATCGCATCAGCAACTCCAATATTTTTCTTTCCAAACTTGCTTTCTAGCATATATTTAGTAGCAGTTATGTCATTAGTGTCTCTATTAATGATCAGCATATCACCACTATACAAACAAACAATGACCTTATGATTTTAATGCAAAAACATTTATCATTTCCATCATTATTAAAACCATTTGCCAACATGATTTGGTCAAATTTCTTAAGTCATTATTTGGGTGCTTGTTTTAGTCTATAATGTGACTTAACCAGTTCGCACACTTTCTTTTCTTTACCAGGAACCAAAAAACCCTTAGAAAGTTCCATGAAAATTTCTTCGTCCAATTCTACATTTCAGAATGTTCTTATCACATTCATTTAATGAATTTGGAGGTCATATACCACAACTAATAATTTTAGAATCTGAATTGATGTAATTCTAGTTACTAACGAGTATATATATATATATATATCGACAAGATCAAAACCTTATTTTTGTCTAAAGCCTTTGACACAAAGTCTTGCTTCATATTTTTCAATAGTTCCATAAACTGTTAACATCCTTCTAAAGATTAACTTTGAACCCGAAGGTTTTTTTCTGGAAGAAGATCAATTAACTTGCAATATTGTTTCTCAAGATTGCATAAATCTCCCTATTGACACCATCTTTTGAAAGGATGAGTCTACATCATATTCGAAACAAGTAAATGTCCTTTGGTATTTACTACACCTCTGAATCTCTTTATTAAGTACATTGTCTTTTTTTCCTTTCCTAGGCATTTTTGACCCTTCTCTAGACTACTCAAGTCTAATTTTACAGTCCACAGTCATAGGTCTTATTTTAATCATTTTAGGAATAGGAAGTTGGACTTTGGATAGAAACCCCTACACTTTGAAATATTTCAATTTGAATTCTTCATTTCCATTTCTTATATGGAATAGATTGTATCCTGAACAAATAAAATTTCTTTCTTTCTTTCTTAAAAGACAAATTTTTGTTGTTCCTTTTGGCAAGAAGGATAGTTCCTCCACACTAGTTTTGTGGTAAACCCTAACTTATAAATAATGCATCCAGTATTTCTTTCAATGTCCGGTTTTCTTTATATTGGTTTGATGAATAAATCCACTTGCCAAACATATTTCTACACAAGGAGATTCATACTCTCCATTAATATCACTTCTTATCTTTTCTCACGACTAATTTTCAACTACGGTATTATATTGTCTAGACGTTTATATTGCTTCAGTCTCACCATTCAACAAATAGACATAGTCATTTTCTATGCAATTATCAATGAAAGTTATGAGATACTTTTTCCACCACGAGATGGTGTTGAATTCATAAAACAAATTCAAGTGTAAATCAACTCTAAGGGATTAGAATTCCTTTCAACAGGTTTATAAGAATGTTCAGCATACTTAGATCCACACAAATATGAAATTTTTATTTATTGCACTTAAAGATAGACAAAACTTCTAAGTTGATCAGCTTCCCTTACAAGGTTTTTTAAATGATATGCCCCAAGTGTTCATGTCAAAAACTTTGACTAAAGCAATTAAGAACAAATAAAAATATTGAGTTTGAAAAGCTCTGAATGAGGTGCCTTTTTCTCACTAATATTTTTTCCTATTTCTTACAATTTAGTGTGATACAAACATTGTTTAGAGTCCTCACCTTGTCAAATGTCTTTTCAAAAGGACATTTCCATAACTTTTAATTTGATTGTTATTCAACTACCCATGAATAAAATTTCTTCAAGTTCAATAAAGGCAATACAATCCAAATGTTACTTTTACAAAAACATAACAAATGACTATTCACCAATATTCATGTCTATGCAAATACTTTTATTATAATAGACATATCTTTTCATGAAAAATCACAACATTTTAAATGACACTTTTTTTCATAAAAGAACAATTATTTGGAACAAGTATATATATAATTTGGTTGTTTCATACTAGTCACACTATAAACTAGTAATAGAGAAACTCAACAACCACAATACCAAATCTACTCCAAGAATTTTGTGGGTCTAACATAATATAAAAGTATCATTGAATTTCATATATTTTGCTCTAAAGTTAAATTAGACACCAATCATAAGCAAAGAACCCTCACATTTTGAATTGATCTCTAAAATATTTTTCAAGTATTTGAAAATAGTTTTTCGACATACTTTCCTAGACTTTAAAAATGGCATTGACAATATGAAACCTCTTTTGGAAATATTATTCTACAAAAGAATTATACTCCTTCAATTCTCTTTGACAATGTTTACACAATGTCAATGTTCATTCCATAGAGGCATGAAATCACAAACTTTTTTCCTCTATCACATTTAGACATACCACTTAGTGGTATTCTAAGTAGTAACAATAAGGACAAAAAAATTTGTACAATTTATTTCTATATAATGTTGAAGTTTATAGAAAATCAAAAGCACAAAACTCACTTATTATGTGAAGTTTTCATATTCTTCAAGCCATTGCATAGTTCAATTTATCCAGAGTAGAAAACCACAAAAGTTTTTAGTCTACAAAAATCAGATACGCTAACATTTCATATGGAGTATAAAACTACAAAAGTTTTTTTCCTTCTCCAAACAGAATAAAAGTATTCTTAGACCATCACATAGAAATGTTTTTCTTTTAAAATAGTCTTTCAACTATAAAATTTTAACATACTATTTATCAAATAAAAACATGCATATCTCATTCTGCAAACTAGTAAATTTAAAGGAAACACTATTTCCCAAAAAGAAATTTCACTAAAAAATTATATGATTTGCAAAAAAAATTTCCGAATAGACACATGATAGATATCAAAATTGTTAAACTTTTGACACTATTTTCCTCATTAGATAAACAATAAGAACATTACTGAGTGTAATCATTAATCGAAATACCACCAATTTTTTTGGTACATTCTCACTTCGACCTTGCTAAACAAAGCAACAAATTATCGAGAAATAATGAATATATCTTCTATTTCCTTGATCAAATTCTCAATTAGTAGAATAAAAGAAATACTAACAGTATAATAATTTCCTTAAGATTGTTGTTCATCTTGTATTCCTAACACACTTAGAACAAAATTTTGAAGAACATGGTAAGACAACAAAGTTTCAGAACATTTTCACAACTAGAAAATCAAACTTAGTACAGAACTAGAATTGGAAACATATTAGAAAAAATATATATATGAAATATTTTTGTTAAAGAAAAATTGTTCTTAATCTGTTTTTAAAGAATCTTACTAATTCCAACAAACTTTGCAGAAACACGAAGTTACCAAAGTTTAATGAACCAGTGAAGAACAGAAGAACAAAAATTAATTCACAAATCATAAATTTGTAACACATACAAGAATTTGGAAAAATAGAAAGAAGATCAAGCCCACTGAATGCACAGTGTCCCCTTAAGGAAATTATTCCCCTCTAGTATCCGAGGTTTTATTTGGAATATGTCCTCCCAGGATAGGATGATCTCAATCACCAATGTATTGATACCCAAATTGCTGGTGTCAGCGAGCCACTGAACGATAGTAAAGTAAACTTAGAATACTAGATGTAGTAGTAGAAGAAGAAGTCCATAAATTCTATTTTTAAAATGAGAGAAAATCGTTCAATTTATAGAAAACAAAGGATAGTGTGGAAAGGATCTTATTGTTTCTTACCAGAAAGGTCACAAACCTTTGGAGAAGTCACAATCATTTGGAAAGGTCACATCTTTTATAAAAGTCACAACTTTCCATAAAAGTCACAAATTATCATAAAAGTCGCAACTTTTCATAATAGTCACAATTTTGAATAAAAGTTACAACTCTTCATAAAAGTCGCATTTCTTCCTCTTTTTTATTTACACCTTTTAAAAACCCGACATGATTAACCAACAAAATGCACAAGCACAAATTTGTAAGAGACATTATAGAGATGAACTCCATCGCTTGAGTATGAAAGAAGTGATTTCCTATGTTTTGTAGCCTCCTAATTATATATATATAGCGTTCTTCACACCGATAACTAGGACTTTAAAAACATGTATTAATTTACTCCCTAGGCTTTTTAACTCTTTGCTCTAGTACCATGTTTGGCACCCCCAAGCCTACACCTTGGGAGAGAGTAGAAATCGAGAATTATTATTTTACCCAAGCGAACCCGTGTCCTTTATAACTTACTTAACCGAAAACATAAACACAAGAAATTGTCTGAAATCAAGAAAAAGAACTAATCATATAACTGATAATGTATTTATATAAATATTCAAACTAGGCAAGATGGTAACGCAAGTCTCATAGCAAAACATGTGAAATACAAGAGTAATGAACTAATACCTAACTTTCTATGAAGCCTCTTAATACTAAGAGTGATGTGAGTAAATTACCCCCAATCAATATAAGAATTAAAATATTATAAAGAAATGTAATAAGAGTCCGCAAAAAGCAAGAAGGTGCACCAACTGACTCTGAGTCTCCAACGGATCTGCGGGGTGTTGGATACTTATCGCGGTTACTTATTTTTGCATCAATAAAAAATACAGGACAAATAGAATTAGTATATTTACTATACGAATAGACGAGGGGAAAACTAAACATGACATAAGCTTGAAATGAATATGAAAGGAACTCTTGCCTTGGCTTTACTTAACTCATGAATAACTCAACTAAAATGCAAGATAAAAAGATCTATAACACTAAACTTTATACAATAGATTTAAAATGGTAGGTGACAACGTAATATATTAACGAATATAAAATAATAATTAAATAACATAAAATAAAATATAATATTGTGGGAGTTTCTCTAATCGAGAACCATCAATATGAGCCTATGTAATCATACGACGTATTTTCCACACTACGCAAACTATGTTAATTGAGTGGATCAACTAGTTTATGATAAAACTACTAAGGAATCATCTTAAAAGTATAATCCTTTCGACCCACGATGGCTACATGGTTTATGGAGACTCGAGTTATTATGAACTCGCGTCCTCATATCGGTTCTCAACACCACTACAAAAATATACTCAGGTTATGCGTTTTAAAACAAAACTCTTTCTTTAGTTTGAGATAATTACTCAAAATCTAGCCTAAGAGATCTCCTGTAAATCGGTTTTTCCTTTCGTTCTCTAATGTGAAAACAATTTAACTCTTGGGAATACTTAGTTCCGTATAATCTTTGAATAAATGAACTATACTCTTGTATTTACTCAACTCAAAACATAAGTCTTCAAGCAGAGTTAAAATGTTTGCAGAAGACTCTTGAAAAACTCTATGAACTTCTCTTGACTTGACTCTTAACATTCATTGAATAGAATTTATGGATTCAAGGATTTGGATTTGTGATAGGAAATATCTAATGATGTTTAGGAGAGTTTTTTAGATTTTTAAACATGAGAAAAGATCAAAAAACAATGTGTGGAAATAAGGCCATATCGTGAAGATGCATTTAAATATTTGATCGCGAAATTTATTTTTGAAACAAAGGAGTGTGTGTTCTCCATGATGCAGAGCTGATTTTTATACACTGGGAAAGAAAGTCCGTGAAATGGAGTTGCGTGCTGAAACCTAGTAAACTTTTTTCGTCGTCGTTTTCTCACCCTGATTAACCTAAATGTGATTCTTTTTATTAATTGATCTTTAGTTTCATAACCCAGTATATGCACACATGATTTAACTCAAACAACTCTAAAATCGACAGTTTTTCCATCAAGAACTCAACAATCCCATTAAATCTCAAGAATTAAAGACAATTTAAAGAACATAATTGAAACATATTTGGAGTGTGGGTGAATGAACGCAAATCTATGAAAGTATGACATGCCTTGTGTCATTGAATCTTTGGTGAAATCCACAACTGAAATTGCAAGAACTTGACGAATCTTAATCTTCCTTTCTCCCTTCTCCTTTCTCTTCTCTTAAAGCCATAGTGTATTTCGTAATTGCTTAAACAAAACCAACTTAGTTTAGACTCCACATAACTTTCTAAAACCAAAATAATTTAACTGGGTGTTTAAAAGACAATTATATCCTTCCAAAAATCTGGTTTAGACTTTCCTTATATAGACAATGCAATTTCAAATGGGCATACCTCATTCATATGAATTTGAAATTGAGAAAACATTTCGGTTTTGGAAAGATAATTTAATGATCTTTATTAAAAATGATATATATTATACAACTAAACCACCCTAAGATAGGAGTTATGGTCATTTAATGTTGATCATAAACTCAAAATTAACATAACATATTTTTTTCAAGATATTTCATTCTTTTCAAAAATGACTATTTCTAATTCGAGGTCTTTCTTGTTCTTTGAAATAGAGAGATGTAACACAAAAATAGAAAGAGTCATTCATTATGAAATAGCGGTGAAATTTAAATCCCTTAGAATCTTCAACTACATCCCCTATACATATAGATCTAATGTAGTCTCAATCCTATTAGGGAAAAGGTTATCTTAATATTTGCAGGACATTATATTTCATTTCCAAACCTATTAGAAAAAAGAGTGTTCCAAAAAAATATGGTCTATATATTATCATGGAAAAAATCAAGAAATAACTTACAAAATATAATAACAAATATAATTAAAGATGTAACAAATAAGAAGATGCAAACTAGCTAAGTCTAAATGACCACACAAGTGTACGCAATTTACAAACATTATAGAATTTTTATTCCACATATCATACCCTTAATGTAACGACCTGTTTAGTCGTTTTGAGCAGCAGATTTTATTTCTGGAAAACTGGCAGAGGCAACGGATTCCACGACGGACCGTCACGGTCACGACGGACCGTCGTGGAGCTCTCGTCCCATGACACTTAGAAATTCTGAAATTGGGTACTGAAAATCGACTCTCTGAACGCCACGACGAAATGGAAGGACTGACCGTCTACAAAAATCAGGTGTCTGACCCTTGCAACGGACAGCAGGACGGACCGTCGCAGGCACGACGGCCCGTCACGGGCTGCGTATTCAGGCGGGATCGGATTTCTGATTAATTAATTTAAGGGGCGTTTTGGACTATTTCCGTCTTTAATTATAAAGTAATGGGTTAATGTTAATAAGTCTAAATACTTGAAGGTTAAAAGAGGTAACCTTAAGTTAATTAGTGGAATATTAGTGCCATATTTTAAAACTTAATTATATGATAATTAGGGTAAAAGAAAGAGGGTTTGAATAAGAAAAAGAAAAAGAACAGCAAGAGAGAGAGAGATCGAATGAGAGAAAGGGAGAAGATCGAGAATCGAACGAGAGAGAAACACAAGGCTTGGGAAATTCTTGCTTGATCACTAGTCTTCGGTGGAGGTAGGTTATGATTTTCACACTATTCGTAGTAAACTCTTAATAGCGAATGATATGTGTTGGGTAGTATTATTAAGTCTTCTGTATGCTTAAATGTGTGTATGCATGATTGATTTTATATATATAATATATATATATATATATATATATATGATTGTGATGAAATAATCATGATGAAGCTTTGAATCTTAAATCTTGAAGAAACCCTAATCTACTTTGTTAATGATAATGCCTTGGTATAAAAGAAGTCTTAATGAACGAAAGTAGTGAGATTAGGGGATCGGGTGCCACGTTCCGGTACCAGGATAGAATATGAGGATCAGAGTGTCACGTTCCGACACCAGGATAGTATATGGATCGGGTGCCACGTTCCGGTACCAGGATAGAATATGAGGATCGGAGTGTCACGTTCCGACACAAGGATAGTATATGGATCGGGTGCCACGTTCCGGTACCAGGATAGAATATGAGGATCGGAGTGTCACGTTCCGACACCAGGATAGTATATGGATCGGGTGCCACGTTCCAGTACCAGGATAGAATATAGGATCGGAGTGTCACGTTCCGACACCAGGATAGTATATAGATCGGGTGCTACGTTCCGGTACCAGGATAGAATATGAGGATCGGAGTGTCACGTTCTGACACCAGGATAGTATATGGATCGGGTGACACATTCTGGTACCAGGATAGAATATGAGGATCGGAGTGTCACGTTCCGACACCAGGATAGTATATGGATCGGGTGCCACGTTGCGGTACCAGGATAGAATATGAGGAGCGGAGTGTCACGTACTGACACGTAGATGTAGGGGAGCGGAGTGTCACGTACCGACACGAGATTAAATAATATAATGAATCTTGAAAAATGTTAATATACTCAATCTAATGAACCTAATTTCCAAATGAGTATGATGAGGAGGCGTGAGTCCTCATTGATGTGCTTGGTGTTGTAACCAAGGATTATGGTAATTGTAAATGCTGCATGCTAAGGATATTAGTTGATTTTATGATGTTACTTGATATATACTGTTTTCTATTTTGAGTTGGCCGATGATACCTACTCAGTACTTGTGTTTGTACCGACCCCCTACTTTTATGTTTTATTCTTTGTTATTGTGGAGTGCAGTGCAGCACGCACCGTCGTCTTCAACTCAACCGCGACTCTAGCCAGTCTTCATTACACCGGATTTCAGGGTGAGCTAACGCTTCTAGCTTGGACTGGATCTTCTTCCTCATGTCTTGATGCCTTGAAGTTCCGGCATGGACTAGCTTTTGTTTATTTTAGTTCTTAGAATACTCTTAGTTTAGTAATTTGATCATAGATGTTCTTGTGGTGATGACTTCCAGATTTTGGGGATAATAATAGATGTTGAATTTTAGAAGTTATTGAATCGGTTTTATTAATGAGATTAAGTCTTCCGCATTACTTTCGGTTGATATTACATTGAAATGTTAAGGTTTAGATTGGTTGGTTCGCTCACATAGGAGGATAAGTGTGGGTGCCAGTCGCGATCCGATTTGGGTCGTGACAAACTTGGTCTCATCACACAAGAACAGGTTTAGTAGAGTCCTAAGGAATGGTAGGGGGACGCCTTTACTCTTCCCTGAGAGTCTATAAGACTTCAGGAAAATTCCATTCTTTCTTTCTTTCTTTCGTGCTATTACTTGAATCAAATTGGTATCTAGGTGATACAAATTGGTATCTGACCATCTTCACTCTATTTCGCAGATGGTTAGAACTAGAGCAACGACTACGCCAACGCCAGCACCGGTGGAACAGGGTGCGTTTGAGCCAGCCACTGGGGCTATAGCTCGAGGAAAAACAACGGCAAGAGGCCGTGGTAGAGGTCGTGGGAGGACGTCCTCTAGGGGAAGAGGACGAGCACCTAGCCCATCTAGTTCTAGGGCGGTGACTCCTCCACCGACTGAGGAAGTAATAAGAGAAGGGGAGGATGGGGAGAATGAACAAGTACAAAATGAGGAAATGCCACCCCAACCTACCCCAGAGATGATCAATCAGGTTCTCGCTTATCTTAGTGGGTTGTCTGATCAGGGTCAGGCACCACCAGTGTTTTCTGCGCCAACACCTCCGGTGTCAGAGGTACAACATGCAGCCACTATGGCCCCTCGTATAGATGCCTCGTTGGACATAGGCACGTTTCCACGCCTGACTACTGGGCCTATAATGACAAATGATCAGCATGAACTTTTCAGTAAGTTCTTGAAATTGAAACCTCCAGTCTTCAAGGGTGCAGAATCTGAGGATGCTTACGATTTCCTGGTTGGCTGTCATGAGCTACTACACAAGATGGGTATAGTAGAACGACCTGGTGTTGAGTTCGTGAGTTATCAGTTTCAAGGGAACGCCAAAATGTGGTGGCGGTCACATGTTGAGTGTCAACCAACAGAGGCACCACCTATGACTTGGGCCTCATTCTCTAGCTTGTTTATGGAGAAGTATATCCCCCGGACCTTGAGGGATAGGAAAAGGGATGAGTTCTTTAGCGTAGAACAAGGTAGGATGTCGGTCAATGCATATGAGGCTAAGTTTCGTGCACTATACAGATATGCCACCCAACTTTGTTTCAGTCCACAAGAGAGGATTCGCCGTTTTGTGAAGGGGTTGAGATCAGAGTTGCGAATTTCAGCTTTACAGGTAGCGGCCACAGCGAAATCTTTTCAAGAGGTAGTAGATATCGTAGTAGAGGTGGAAGGAGTAAAGCCAAATGAATTCACCATGGCATCGACATCAAAGAGGTTTCGAAAGGGGGGTGAGTTTAATGGTTCTTACTCTAGAGGACAGGGTTCCGGAGGTTACTCAGTTCGACCCATTCAGTCTTCACTACAGACTGTAGTTGGGGGTCCACCTCAGACCGGTCAACATTTCTCTGAGAGACCCATGCGTGAATCTAGAGAGTGTTATGGGTGTGGAGAGACTGGTCATATCAAGAGGTATTGTCAAAAATAGAGTTATAGAACCCCAATAGCTAGAGGCAGAGGTGGTCATGGTAGAGGCCGTTATTCTGGAGGGCGTGGTGGCCGAGGTAATGGTGGTCACCAAAACGGAAGGGGTGATGGGAAAACTGGAGCCACTACAACACAACATGGTAGGAACGGACAAACAAACAAGGGCCCATTGTTATGCTTTTTGGGGGGGCGGGAGATGGGTGGGGGAAACGGACAGACAAGTAATGGGGCCCATTGTTATGCTTTCCCTGGGAGATCGGAGGCGGATCCACATTTTCTTATGTATCTTCCTCATTTGCTAATGGTCTAAATTTACATTGTGAATTACTTGATATGCCTATTCGTGTTTCTACTCCGGTGGGTGAGTCTGTGGTAGTTGAAAAGGTATATAGGTCTTGTTTGGTGAACTTTGTGGGGAGAAACACTTATGTAGATTTGGTTATCTTAGAAATGGTTGATTTTGATGTAATTCTGGGTATGACTTGGCTTTCTCCGCAATTTGCGATCTTGGATTGTAATGCTAAAACGGTGACGTTAGCCAAGCCTGAGACAGATCCGTTAGTGTGGGAGGGTGACTACACTTCCAATCCGGTGCGTATCATCTTCTTTCTTCGTGCTAAGAAAATGGTTAGTAAAGGGTGTTTAGATTTCTTGGCACATCTCAAGGATGACACTACCCAAGTACCTTCGATTGAGTCGGTTTCGGTGGTCCGTGAGTTTCTGGATGTGTTCCCTGCAGATCTTCCTGGTATGCCACCAGATAGGGATATTGACTTCTGTATTGATCTTGAACCGGGTACTCGCCCCATTTCTATACCCCCTTATAGAATGGCTCCTGCGGAGTTAAGAGAGTTAAAAGCCCAACTTCAAGAGTTGTTGAGCAAAGGCTTCATTAGACCAAGTGCATCTCCTTGGGGTGCTCCGGTTTTGTTTGTGAAGAAGAAGGATGGGAGTTTTCGGATGTGCATAGACTACCGGCAGTTGAACAAGGTAACCATAAAGAACAAGTATCCTCTTCCTCGCATTGATGACTTGTTCGATCAGTTACAAGGTGCTTGTGTCTTCTCTAAGATTGACTTGAGATCCGGTTATCATCAATTGAAATACGGGCAACGGATGTGCCAAAGACTGCTTTTAGAACCAGGTATGGGCATTACAAATTGTAGTGATGTCTTTGGTCTTACGAATGCCCCTGCTGCGTTCATGAGTTTGATGAACGGGATTTTTAAGCCATATTTGGATCTCTTTGTGATCGTATTATTGATGATATACTCTAAAAGTAAGGAGGAACGTGAGGAGCATTTGAGAATGGTATTGGAAATGTTGAGGGAGAAAAAGCTTTATGCCGAGTTCTCTAAGTGTGAGTTTTGGCTAGATGCAGTGTCCTTCTTGGGGCACGTGGTTTCTAAGGATGGGGTGATGGTGGATCCTTCTAAGATCGAAGTAGTGAAAATTGGGTAAGACCTACTAATGTGTCAGAAATAAGGATCTTTGTTGGGTTAGCTAGCTACTACCGCCGATTTGTCAAGGGATTCTCCTCTGTTGCTTCCCAACTGACGAACTTGACTAAGCACAATGTCCATTTGTATGGTCGGATGAGTGTGAGGAAAGCTTTCAGAAGCTCAAGACTCTCTTGACTACCGCACCTATCCTTACCTTGCCAGTGGAGGGTAAGAACTTCATTGTTTATTGTGATGCCTCCTATTCTGGTTTGGGTGCAGTACTAATGCAAGAGAAAAATGTGATTGCTTATGCTTCGAGGCAATTAAAGGTGCATGAACGTAATTATCCGACCATGATTTAGAGTGGCTGCTGCAGTGGTGTTTGCATTAAAGCAATGGAGACACTATTTTATGGGGTTAAGTGTGAGGTCTATACGGATCATCGTAGCCTACAGTATGTCTTTACTCAGAAAGATTTGAACTTTGAGACAGAGGAGATGGATGGAACTACTGAAGGACTACGACATCACTATTTTGTATCATCTGGGGAAGGGGTGCGAATGTTGTAGCGGATGCTTTAAGTAGAAAGGCGGGAAGCATGGGAAGTCTAGCTCACTTGCAAGCTTCTAGACGCCCATTGGCTAGAGAGAGTTCAGATTCTGGCTAACGACCTTATGAGATTAGAAGTAAATGAGAAGGGAGGATTTTTAGCTTGTGTGGAGGCAAGATCTTCCTTCCTTGACAAGATTAAGGGAAAGCAGTTAATGATGAAAAATTGATCCGGATCCGAGATAAAGTGTTGCAAGGAGAGGCTAAAGAAGCGAAATCATGAGGAGGTGTAGGAAGGTGTTTTGAGGATTAAGGGAAGGGTATGTGTACCCCGCGTCGATGATTTGATCAACACTATTCTGACAGAGGCTCATAGTTCAAGGTATTCGATACATCCGGGTGCAACCAAGATGTACCGTGACCTAAAGCAACACTTTTGGTGGAGTAGTGGAAGTAGAATGAAGCGTGATAGTGGATTTTATTGCCAAATGTCCAAATTGTCAACAAGTAAAGTATGAACACCAGAGGCCCGGAGGAACACTTCAGAGAATGCCCTTTCCTGAATGGAAGTGGGAGAGAATTGCAATGGACTTCGTGGTTGGTCTTCCGAAGACATTGGGGAAGTTTGACTCTATTTGGGTAATTGTGGACAGATTGACTAAGTCTGCTCATTTCATTCCGGTCAAGGTGTCTTATAATGCAGAGAAGTTAGCCAAACTTTACATCTCAGAAGTTGTTCGATTGCATGTAGTTCCACTGTCCATCATATCAGATAGATGTACGCAGTTTACTTCTAAGTTTTGGAGAACACTGCATGCGGAATTAGGTACTAGGTTGGATCTTAGTACTGCGTTCCATCCTCAGACCGACGGTCAGTCTGAGCGAACGATTCAAGTGTTGGAGGATATGCTTCGTGCATGTGTGATAGAATTCGGTGGCCATTGGGATAGCTTCTTACCCTTAGCGGAGTTTTCATACAATAATAGCTATCATTCGAGTATTGACATGGCTCCATTTGAAGCACTGTATGGTAGGAGATGTAGGTCCCCCATTGGTTGGTTTGATGCATTCGAGGTTAGACCTTGGGTACTGACCTTTTGAGGGACTCGTTAGAAAGGTGAAATCCATTCAAGAAAAGCTTATAGCGGCGCAAAGTAGGCAAAAAGAATATGCAGATCGAAAGGTTAGAGACTTAGAGTTCATGGAGGGTGAACAAGTCTTGTTGAAAGTTTCGCCAATGAAAGGGGTGATGCTGGTGGTTTGGTAAAAGAGGAAAGCTTAGTCCAAGGTATATTGGTCCATTTGAAGTTCTGAAGCGAGTAGGGGAGGTGGCTTATGAATTAGCTTTGCCTCCAGCACTCTCCGGAGTACATCCGGTATTCCATGTGTCGATGTGATTGAAAAATACCATGGGGATGGAAACTACATTATCCGTTGGGATTCAGTTTTGCTTGATGAGAATTTGTCTTATGAGGAAGAGCCTGTTGCTATTTTAGATAGAGAAGTTCGCAAGTTGAGGTCAAGGGATATTGCATCCATCAAGGTGCAATGGAAGAATAGACCGGTTGAAGAAGCTACTTGGGAGAAGGAGGCAGATATGCAAGAAAGATACCCACATCTGTTTACAGACTCAGGTACTTCCTTTCACTCTTATTTTCTTCTCGTGATCGTTCGAGGACGAACGATGGGTAAATTGGTATCTATTGTAACGACCTGTTTAGTCGTTTTGAGCAGCGGATTTTATTTCTCGAAAACTGGCAGAGGCAACGGATGCCACGACGGACCGTCACGGTCACGACGGACCGTCGTGGAGGTCTCGTCCCATGACACTTACAAATTCTGAAATTGGGTACTGAAAATCGACTCTCTGAACGCCATGACGAAATGGCAGGACGGAAGTCACAAGACTTTTTACAAAAATCAGGTGTCTGACCCTTGCGACGGACAGAAGGACGGACCGTCGCAGGCACGACGGCCCGTCACGGGCTGCGTAATCCAAGGCGGGGTCGGATTTCTGATTAATTAATTTAAGGGGCATTTTGGACTATTTCCTGCTTTAATTATAAAGTAATGGGTTAATGTTAATAAGTCTCAATACTTGAAGGTTAAAAGAGGTAACCTTAAGTTAATTAGTGGATTATTAGTGCCATCTTTTAAAACTTAATTATATGATAATTTGGGTAAAAGAAAGAGGGTTTGAATAAGAAAAAGAAAAATAACATCAAGAGAGAGAGAGGATCGAACGAGAGAAAGAGGGAGAATCGAACGGGAAGAGGAAAACACAAGGCTTGGGAAATTCTTGCTTGATCACTAGTCTTCGGTGGAGGTAGGTTATGGTTTTCACACTATTCGTAGTAAACTCTTAATAGCGAATGATATGTGTTGGGTAGTATTATTAAGTCTTCTATATGCTTAAATGTGTGTATGCATGATTGATTTTATATATATATATATATATGATTGTGATGAAATAAGCATGATGAAGCTATTGAATCTTAAATCTTGAAGAAACCCTAATCTACTTTGTTAATGATAATGCCTTGGTATAAAAGAAGGCTTAATGAACGAAAGTAGTGAGATTAGGGGATCGGGTGCCATGTTCTGGTACCAGGATAGAATATGAGGATCGTAGTGTCACGTTCCGACACCAGGATAGTATATGGATCGGGTGCCACGTTCCGGTACCAGGATAGAATATGAGGATCGGAGTATCACGTTCCGACACCAGGATAGTATATGGATCCGGTGCCACGTTCCGGTACCAAGATAGAATATGAGGATCGGAGTGTCACGTTCCGACACCAAGATAGTATATGGATCGGGTG
Organism: Solanum habrochaites; assembly: GCA_027704765.1. Classification (NCBI taxonomy): domain Eukaryota; kingdom Viridiplantae; phylum Streptophyta; class Magnoliopsida; order Solanales; family Solanaceae; genus Solanum; species Solanum habrochaites. Next base: position 43,309,687 of record JAKWJA010002493.1, on the reverse strand, counting down.
CCACGTTCCGGTACCAGGATAGAATATGAGGATCGGAGTGTCACGTTCCGACACCAGGATAGTATATGGATCGGGTTCCACGTTCCGGTACCAGGATAGAATATGAGGATCGAAGTGTCACGTTCCGACACCAGGATAGTATATGGATCGGGTGCCACGTTTCGGTACCAGGATAGAATATGAGGAGCGGAGTGTCACGTACCGACACGTAGAAGTAGGGGAGCGGAGTGTCACGTACCGACACGAGAGTAAATAATATAATGAATCTTGAAAGATGTTAATATACTTAATCTAATGAACCTAATTCCCAAATGAGTATGATGAGGAGGCGTGAGTCCTCATTGATGTGCTTGGTGTTGTAACCAAGGATTATGGTAATTGTAAATGCTGCATGCTAAGGATTTTAGTTGATTTTATGATGTTACTTGATATATACTGTTTTCTATTTTGAGTTGGCCGATGATACCTACTCAGTACTTGTGTTTGTACTGACCCCCTACTTTTATGTTTTCTTCTTTGTTATTGTGGAGTGCAGCAAACGCACCGTCGTCTTCAACTCAACCGCGACTCTAGCCAGTCTTCATTACACCGAATTTCAGGGTGAGCTAACGCTTCTAGCTTGGACTGGATCTTCTTCCTCATGTCTTGATGCCTTGAAGTTCCGGCATGGACTAGCTTTTGTTTTATTTTAGTTCTTAGAATACTCTTAGTTTAGTAATTTGATCATAGATGTTCTTGTGGTGATGACTTCCAGATTTTGCGGATAATAATAGATGTTGAATTTTAGAAGTTATTGAATCGGTTTTATTAATTAGATTAAGTCTTCCGCATTACTTTCTGTTGATATTACATTGAAATGTTAAGGTTTAGATTGGTTGGTTCGCTCACATAGGAGGATAAGTGTGGGTGCCAGTCGCGATCCGATTTGGGTCGTGACACTTAAAGACCTGTTAATCAAACATTTACAAAACTAATCTAATTAATGTATTGCCATAAGTACCAAACTTCAAAAACATAAAATTTGACCAGGTACATTGCTTAAAACGTTGGGTGCCCTATCAAGGGCACTACAAGGTGTGCTGCCTGAGGCCTTTTTTGAGTGAAAATTATTACAAAGTCATGTCCAAGATGATTACCTAAGACAAAGATTATATCTAAAGAAAAAACATATAACAAATTTAATATTTTTCAGCTGAAGTACTTGGTGTTCCATGTTTTCAATAGATCAATGCACATCAAAGAATGATTTAGCATTTGAATGTGAATAAACTAGACTTCAGTCATAACGGAAATTAATTTGATTAACTTTTAGATCTATCAATATAAACTAAAATATTCTTTAATTTTTGGTCAACAATCTACAATACTTCTTGTCATGAAAATATGTGTTCATATAAAAACACTGAATGCCATAAAATACATACAAAATAGCACCATATTATTTCTTGTTTGGATGGGAACCTTCTTCTTCATGGAAAATCTGAACTTGTGAGTAAAGTCCTTCGATGTGTTATTATTTCACAAATTCAAAAATACACATCAATTTCTTCAAAAGGATCCACGTACATAAACTGTAACAATCCTTTTAATCGTTTTTCGTATTACAGCTTTTCGTATCATAAAATACTTTTTGATAGATTTTAAATGGATATTTTGGACTATTCGTAATTATAAATATGAAATTAGTGGGGTAGTTTTTAGTAGTTATTTAGTTAGTGGTTAAAGAAATTATAGTAAAATAAATAGTGGGTCACTTTATCCAGTTTTTATAATTGGTTATATCAGAATTAGGGGTAATAAATAAATTGTAGAAAAGAAGGAAAAAATGGGGAGAAAACAGTAGGTGCGGCGTATACCTAGGAAGAACGACATCCACCAGGTAATTTCATGCTTTTTATTAGTAGTAGAGTGAAAAATACTGATATTGCATATGTTGGGTGGAAAATGGGTAGTGCAAGAATCGATTATTATTATTATATTATTATTGTTATTAGAAGGAAAGTTGAAAAGAGATTAGGTGCGAATTTTTGGAGAAAACATTATATATTTGCTTTGTTATTGTTAGGTGCTACTGCAGAACACAATAGGGTAATTGAACAATGAGGATATTTCATTAAATTCTAGGAAATTTAATTACAATAGGTTAACGGAATTGAGTATTATTATGATGTAAACTCATTACAAGGAATTGAAGCTATAGTTTGTTGCCACGTGTGAACGTTTTCTTTTATTTTATTGTTAACAAATGGTAAGAAATAGTTATGGCATAGTAATGATCAAGAACTGAAAGTTGATAAAATGTATTGATTATTGGTTTCTGGGGAAAAATCATTACATGATTTGTTTGGTTTTGATTCGTAGTTGAGGTTACTAGAAGTGGAGCTTTAACTTAAAATCAATTTCATTCTATAGTTATCTTGTTATGAGTCATGTTTTATTATATTGAGATAGATAATTGAATATTAGGTGTATTGAATTATTTAAATTCTATTAAGTTTATGCTAATTGAAAGAATTTAGAGTTATCCTCAGATTTGAATTCTTGAAAATTGATTATAGAATTAGGTGAGTTTTTGTGTCTAGGCTTAACATAAAATAAATTGAGTGTTTATAGACTCTTAACTTAAAAGTTATGCATATATACTTTAAGACATGGTATTTTAAGAACTGATTTCCTTGATTTAATGACCTTCAGGTTTTAGGAATAATGTGTAATAGAGTTTAGAGGTTGATTTTATTGGTTTTTTAAACAAGTTTTGAGCTTCCGCCTTTTATTCTTATTGTAGTTTAACTATTGATACATGTTGGGTCTTGATTCGTTTGTTCACCCATATAGTAGGTTAATCATGGGTTTCACTCATGACTCGTTTTGGGTCGTAACAAACTTGGCATCAAAACATTAGGTTTGATGGTCTAATCACATAAGGACAGGTCTAATAGATTCTTGCGTAACGGTACGGGGATTCCTTTACTTTTCTTTGAGAGTCAATACAACTTTAGGAAAACTGATATTTTGTATTCTTTCGTGTTATTACTTTATTCCAATTTGTATCTAGGTGATACAAATTGGTATGAACTTCTTCACTCTAATTCGAAGACGGTCAGAACTAGAGCAATAATTTTGATGACACCAACATCGTCAAGACAAGGTGCTCATGTGCCAACCATTGGGGCTGCAGCTCGAGGAACAGAAGTGTCTAGAGGTCGTGATAGATGTCGCATGAGAAGTCCCAATAGAGGCATAGGAAAGCACTTGGTCCTTCTAGGGATAGAGAGGTCACTCATCCATTGATTAAGGAGGTAGTGAGAAAGGGTGATAAGGGGGAAGATACGCAGATTAAAGAGAAGGAAGTACCATCCCTGCCTACTCGAGATGATTAACTATGTCCTCACTTATCTCAGCGGCTTATCTGATCTAAGACAAGCACCCAAACGTTTTATGAACCAACTCCTCGTATAGGGGTGTCCTTTGAATCATGCATTTTTTCCCAATTGACTAGAAGATCTATAATGACTAGTGTTCAGCATGATTGAAACCTCTAGTTGTAAGACCCCCAAAATGAGTTAGGGTGTCTAGAGAATAACATGATTTCCATAAGGGTCTAAGGTCCTAAAATGGTTTATAATATGGTATTGAGGCAGTGTGTAGAGTTTGACGTGAATTGGAAGTCAAACATCAAGGGACGACCAAGACGTTCGACTACTAGTCACAAAAGGGGCCTTAGATGCTTTTATGTGATTATGTGTGTGTCATGGGATTATGATGTCTTAAAATGAGTAATAATGACTTTTATAGGCAGTGTACGGTGTTTCATGATATTTGAAGGTCAAATGTCCAAGACGTTCAAAGTTAGCCCTTGAGACATGCATGTGTGTGTCTTGATGATGCCTAGAATGTTTGGACATGTTGCGTGTCATTTTTTTGGGTGAAACTTATCTGGAAGGTCCTCGTTAATGTTCATAATTACGTTAGAAATGTCCGAGTATGACTTCCAAAGGTCCCCGCATGTGGCCCTCAAGAAGGACCTAAAGGCTGTCGAGACACTGCCTTGGCAGTGTCAATCGACGAGCGAAAATAACACCTCGTTAGTTCACCAACGCCCTTTTGATGGGGAGGTGCCAGTGGACACTTAGCCTGGTGAAGGTTGAAGGCAGTTGACTAGTCTGAGACCCAAAGGACGTTCAGCAGAACGGCCCATCGATGGACCTACTCGGCGTCGATGGGTCCGTCGATATAGGCCTGCAGAATTGCCATGAACGCTGCCTAATTAGGGTTAGGGGTGAACGGTAAATTCATCCCACGTGCAAACATTACCCTAGGCAGTTTATTTAACTATTTTTATATGTATTAGGTTGATTAAAAATATGTGAATAGCTCGTACCCATTCCTCCATTCAAAATTCAAAACCTCTCTCTCCGAAAATATCCTCTCTAGAAACATCCATTCAAGATGAAGTTCAAGGTTAGCTTGTAGATGGAATTTCCTGTAACGACCCATTTGGTCGTTTTGAGTGTTAAAACCTTGTGTTTCATAAAATATTTTTTTGATGTATTCTAATTGGATTTTTGGACTAGTAATAATTATAATTATGAAATTAGTAGGGTAGTTTTAATGATTTATTTAGTTGTTGGTTAAATAAAAATAACATTAAAATTAATAGGGGTCACTTTTATCACTTTAATAATTGATTATATAATAACTAGGGTTAAAAATAATAATAATCTGGAAAAACAAATTTAGAAGAAGGCTTATTTGTGCGGCGCCTACAAGGATCAACTATGTGTCCTCGCGTTGGTAAGCTTCTTAAATAATTGTTACCGTGCAGATTTTTTTTGGGGAAATATATTACTTTTGTTGAAGTGAAACGGTTAGGGATGTATTGGGTTGTTGTGATGGTTAAATGCATCGCGTTATTTGCCGTAGATTTAATTTTTATGTTAAACAATTTCCTGTCAAACATAACAATGACTATTGATAGGAAATATGATACTATATATTAAGATTATATAATAATTTGTATATCAAAGGCGTATCAGAATTTGCTCCTAAGTGCTTATTTTCTTGTGAATATTAAAAATAATATAGGTTGATTGCTTCTACTAAAATAGGTGTTATGTTAGAATTAATGAATATTAAACATTGTTATTATTATTATTATTTTATTATACTAAAAATAAAAATAAAATGGAAGAGTATTGAAGTTTACGCATGAGAATGCATATTGTTCTCATGCCTAATCATTGTTCCTGTGATATATGCAATCATTGTACAATGATTATGGTTAAAGATTGGTCAATGATTATGGCTAATGATTGGATGGAGTTATACTTGTAATTGCAAATCCTTGGAATAGGCTAGTGTGCCACTGCTTTATAGTACGCACTGTTTTAAGTTTCAAATTTATTAATTCTTAGCTTTATCATATTATTGATGAAATTTTATTATATATTAAGATAGGTAATTAAATATAAAGTATATTATATTAATTTAATATCATTAAGGTTAAGTATATCGGAGTAATTAATGTGTATCCTTATGTTTGAACTTTAGAAAATTAATTATAGAATTAGGCGAGTTGTTGGGTCTAAGGATAGACATAGGTTAATATGAGTGTTTATAGAATCTTCACTTACAAATTATGTATATATATTTGATAGATTTAAAAGGTTCAGAAGCATTGAGGAAAGGGAAAGTGTTGGAGAAGTAGCTTGCTTGACTTCAGTTCTTTGGTGGAGGTAGGTTATAGTTTATTTCTATTTGATAGATAAACTCTAAATAGCGATTGATATGTATGGAGTGATATTGTAGAGTCTCCTACGTACTTGATTGTGTGGTTGTATGTTTTGATTGTGTGGTTTGTGGTTGGCCTAAAATTATGAGATTGTTAAATTTCAAATCTTGAACCCTCTCTAGTAAAATGACACCTTGAATAAAGAAGGTTTGATGAAATAAAGTATTGAGATAATTGGATCGGAGTGTCACGTTCCGACACAGTATTATTGGATCGGAGTGTCACGTTCCAACATGGTATTATGGGATCAGAGTGTCACGTTCCGACACAATAACATTAAATGCAAGAAGTAACTTAATATACTTAATCTCAAAGAACCCATTTTCCAAATGAGTATGGTGCGGAGGCATGAGTCCTCATAGGTGTGCTTGATGTTGTGATTGATGGTGTACCTATTATGGTGTTGTTGTCAATGGTTCATGTGTTTGTTGTTTGCCACCTGTTAAGTATTGTAGTTGATTTTATACTATTGTTTTATACATATTGATTTCTATTTTGAGTTGGCCGATGATACCTACTCAGTAAGTGTTCCTTGTTTTGACCCCTACTTATATTTTTCCTCTTTGTTCTTTTGTGGAGTGCAACAAGTGTACCATCGACTTCGACTCGCCCTCAGCTCTAGTCAGTCTCCAACACATCAGAGTTCAGGGTGAGCTATTATTTCTAGCTCGTGCTTGATTCTCTCATTCACGTCTTGACGTCTTTGAATTTCGGACATGGACCGTCTTTTTACTTATTTTGTTTCTTAAATACTCTTAGACTTAGTAGTGTGAGGATAGATGTTCTTGATGTGATGACTTCCAGATTTTGGGGATGATAAGTATTAAACTTTTTAGAAACTTATTTAAATTGGTTGCTTAGTATCTTTTGGAGCTTCCGCATTATTTATATTATTATAGTTGCACTATTGGTAAATGTTGTGGTTTAAATTTGTTGGTTCGCTCACCTAGTAGGTTAAGTGTGGGTGCCATTCACGACTTGTTTTGGGTCGTGACAAACTTAGTATCAAAGCGTTAGGTTCTTTGGTATCATCACACAAGGACAAGTCTAGTAGAGTCTTGAGGAACGGTATGGGGACGCCTTTACTTTTATTCGTGAGGCTATAGGACTTTACGAAAAGTCCATTCTTTCTTTCATTCTTTCGTGCTATTACTTGAATCCAATTGGTATCTAGGTGATACAAATTTGTATCTGACATCCTCACTCTATTTCGCAGATGGTTAGAACTAGAGCAACAATTGTGCCAACACCAACAGCGGCAGGACAGGGTGTGTCTGAGACCATTGGGGCTATAACTCGAGGATGAGCATTGGCAAGAGGCTGTGGTAGAGGTCGCAGGAGGTCTCCCACTAGAGGCAGAGGAAAAACACCTGGTCCAGCTAGGAATAGAGAACTGACTCCTCCACCGACTGATGAGATATTGAGAGAGGGTGAGGAAGGGGAAAATGAGCAGGTTCAGGATAAGGAAGTACCACCCCAGCCTACCCCAGAGATGATTAATCAGGTTCATGCTTATCTTAGCGGGTTATCTGATTAGGTCTAGACACCTCCAGTGTTTTCTGCACCAGTACCTCAGGTTCAGGGGGTACAACATGCAGCTGCTATGTCTCCCCGCATGGATGCATCATTGGAACTAGGCACATTTCCTAGATTGACTAGAGGGTCTATAATGACAGGTGACCAGCATGAACTTTTCATTAAGTTCTTAAAGTTGAAACCTCCAGTCTTCAACGGTGCTGAATCTGAAGATGCCTATGATTTTCTAGTTGATTGTCATGAGCTGCTACATAAGATGGACATAGTAGAACGATTCGGTGTTGAGTTTGTGACCTATCATTTTCAGGGGCATGCCAAAAAGTGGTGGCGGTCGTATGTTAAGTGTCAACCAGCACAGGCACCACCTATGACTTGGGCATCATTTTCTAGCTTACTTATGGAGAAGTATATACCCCGGACTTTGAGGGATAGGAGGAGAGATGAGTTCCTGTGCCTAGATCAAGGAAGGATGTCTATTGCTGCTTATGAGGCTAAATTTCGTGCACTATCCAGGTATGCCACTCAGCTTTGCTTCAGCCCACAAGAGCGGATTCGTCGCTTTGTGAAAGGATTGAGGTCAGATTTGCAGATTCCAGCCTTACAAGTAGCTGCTGCAGCAAAATCCTTTCAGGAAGTGGTTGATTTTGTGACAGAGGTAGATGGGGTGAAGCCAGACGACTTCACAACAGCATCGACATTTAATAAGTTTCGTAAGGGAGGTGAGTTTAGTGGTTCTTACTCCACAGGGCAGAGTTCTGGAGGTTATCCAGCACGTCCTATTCAGTCTTCATTGCAGGCTTCAGCTGGGGGTCCGTCGCAGACCAGTCAGCCTTTTTCTGAGTTTGGAGGTTATCTCCAGACTTCGTCATTTTCATAGAGACCTATACTTGACTCCAGTTGTTATGGATGTGGAGAGGCTGGAAAAATTAGGAAATATTGTCCAAAATAGAGTTACAGACCCCCAATAGTTAGAGGTAGAGGTGGTCATGGTAGAGGCCGCCATACTGGAGGACGTGGTGGCCAAGGTAATAGTGGTCACCAATTAAATCGGGGTGGCGGGCAAGTTTGAACTACTGCAGCGCAGCTTTGTAGGGGCAATGGACAGACAGGTGATAGGGCTCATTGTTATGCTTTCCCCGGGAGGTCTGAAGAAGAGACATCTGAAGCTGTCATATCAGGTACTCTTTTGGTCTGTGATTGCATGGCTTTTGTATTGTTTGATCCTGGATCCACCTTTTCATATGTATCTTCATCATTTGCTACTGGTCTTGATTTATATTGTAATTTGCTTGATATGCCTATTCGTGTCTCTACTCCTGTGGGTGAGTCTCTGATAGTTGAGAAGGTGTATAGGTCTTGCCTTGTGAATTTTGTGGGGAGCAATACTTATGTAGATTTGATTATTCTAGAGATGGTTGGTTTTGATGTAATTTTTGGTATGACTTGGCTTTCTCCAAATTTTGCAATCCTAGATTGTAAGTCTAAAACTGTGACATTGGCCAAGCCTGGGATAGATCCGCTAGTGTGGGAGGGTGACTATATTTCCACGCCAGTTCATATTATCTCTTTTCTTCGTGCTAAGAAGATGGTGAGTAAGGGTTGTTTAGCTTTCTTGGCACATCTCAGGGATGATAGTTCCAAAGTACATTCGATCGAGTCTGTTTCGATAGTTCGTGAGTTTCTGGATGTGTTTCCTGCAATCCTTCCTGGTATGCCACCGGATAGGGATATTGATTTTCGTATTGATCTGGAGCTAGGTACTCGCCCCATTTCCATTCCCCCTTATAGAATGGCTCCAGCTGAGTTAAGGGAGTTAAAGGCCCAACATCAGGAGTTGTTGAGTAAAGGTTTTATTAGACCGAGTGCATCCCTTTTGGGAGCTCCTGTTTTATTTGTGAAGAAGAAAGATGGAAGTTTTGGGATGTGTATAGACTACAAGCAGCTGAATAAGGTAACTATTAAGAACAAGTATCCTATTCCTCGCATTGATGATTTGTTCGATCAGCTACAAGGTGTTTGTGTCTTCTCTAAAATTGATTTGAGATCCGGTTATCATCAATTGAAAATACGGGTAACAGATGTGCCAAAGACTGTTTTTCAAACCAGGTATGGGACTACGAGGAATTGAAGATATAGTGTGTTGCTGCTAGAGGACATTTTCTTTTTTTTATTGTTAATAAATGGTAAGAAATAGTTATGTCATAGTATTGATCGAGAATTTAAAGTTGATCACACGTATTGAATATTGGTTTCTGGGGCCAAGTCATAACATGATTTGTTTGGTTTTGTTTCATGGTTGAGGTTACCGGAAGTGGAGCGTACACTTAAATTCAGTTTCACTTTGTAGTTATCTTATGAGTCATGTTTTAATATATTGAGATTGGTAATTAAATGTTAGGTTTATTGGATTATTTAAATTATACTAAGCTTATACTAATATGAGAAATTAGATTTATCCTTAGGTTTGAACTCTAGAATTAGGTGAATTTTTTTGTCTAGGCTAATCATGGAATAAATTGACTGTTTATAGACTTGTTAGCTTACAATTTATGCATATATACTTTTAGACTTTTTATTTTAAGAACTGATGTCTTTGATGTGATGACTTTAAGGTTTTGGGAATAATCTGTAACAAAGTTTAGAGGTTGATTTCATTGGTTACTTTAACAAGTTTTCAGGTTCCGCATTTTATTGTTATTCATAGTTGAATTATTGATATATGTTAGGGTTTAGATTCCTTGGTTTACTCACATAGGAGGTTAAGAGTAGGTACCACTCATGACTCATTTAGGGTCGTTATATAAACTATACAACCCACCAATTAGCCATATTCTACAGTCCTGCCAAATTTAGAGTTTTACATCAAATCTCTGCAAGCAGAGTCACTAATGGTCATGCTTGAAGGGTGTTCAAGTCGTTAATATCTCACCACATCAGCTGAAACGTACTACAATTAGAAAAAAAAATATATTATAAAATTAGAATATTATAATAATAAATGATGTATCAATCAACTAAAATAGTTATAGGTTAATAATTACCATCTGATTTCTCCTATCTACTTGTATTTTGTTACAAAGTAATGATTTTCTGCATTAGTTGCACATCCACTTCTAAATATATGTATGGCAAATTGGTATTGGGGATTATTCACCTTGAAAAAGTCACACCTTTGCATTTAGCTGACTCAAAAAAAGTTAACTTATGTTTACAAACAGAATGACCATGGATGCTTAGAGTTACTCCATATATTTTATTCTACAAGATCGTCTTTTATCAAGCATGGACTTTAAGAATGAAATCAGAGTTTTGACAAATATAAAAAGTATTAAAAGTGATGCTTTACTCGATTGTTCATTATTCTTCCAAAAATTCAAAAAAGTCCCTTAGAATGCTCATTTTGTTGGAGGACCGAACAACTAAACATTTTCAAAAATAAATTACAACTTGTATCTTTAAATTTATCATGACACTAACATGATTACAAGATCATAACTCGATATTCATTGATGTAATTTTTCTAGTAAAATACTTAGAAGAGAGTAATTGAATTGCATATGAATTGAAATAGAGAATATTTTAAAGAACTTTAATTTTGTTTACCTTTGGAATGTGGTGTCATTTTGTTGAACATGTTAGTCATTTCTCTCTCTTTCTCCTCTCATTTGTATTAATCTTCTTCTTCTTCTTCTTTTTCTTCTTCTGGAACCTCTGCTATATTGGCATATTCCTTATCTTCACAGTATTATTCTTCTACACTGTTGTTCTCATTTTGATGTCAGAAGAAGAAATAGTCTTGGTATTTATAGCCCTAGTATTCAGCTTTGGCTCCACAGTCTTTCGATGTTAAACATTCATTTCCACTGATTCCTCCTCCTTCACAACAAGTTTTAGTCCCTCAACTACTTTGTTTATGCTTCCATTTATTCAAAATAGTTTGAAATAAAAAATTCTAGTTCAACATAGTCAAAAGTAAAGAAGTATCCAAGTTCTAAAATGTTGTCCTCAATGAAACATTCTCATCGATACTAAAAATAAATATATTTTCCTGATATGGTTACCCCTATAGGCCACATATTTCTAAACCAATCCAGAAGGAAAATGTTTTTAGGTAATATTCCATTTTGGTAATCTGTATAACGTTAAGGATGTTTTTGTGAAGAAAAAAATTTGGATTTTTGAAAAAATAAATGTAAAAGAACATTAATTTCTTTAAATTAAATTGATAATAGCATAAAAAAAAAAGCAAGTTTCAGATGAAAAAAGTTTGTGACTTTTGATGTTAGAATTCAAAGATATTACTGTTTTAGATACTATAAAATGAAATGTGAGGCATTTTAATAGTTTTACCTTAAAATTACTTCCTTCAAAACTAATATAATTGTTATGTTTGAAATGAAATATGCAATTTCTAATATTCTTCGACTAAATTGAACATAATAATAAAAAAATTAGGAATTTAACATCTTTAGAAAAACGTATAAAGTTTATTTGTACCACAAAAATGCATCTATCAACCTTTTACCTTCTCTCCCCTAATTCTAACACATAGATTCACCACTATTAATTGAAAATATTTTACGAAAAAGAGTCAACTAAAATCATAGATTAAATACATGAATATAAGAACACAAATCGAATATGAAAGAAAATGTACAATTAAAAATATAAAAATAACACCAATTATGCAAGTTTTATAGATTTAAATCTCAAAAAAGTCTTCCCCTCACAATATATATCCGCTGCTAGCATACCAAAAAAAAGGAGAAAATTCAGAAAAGAAAATTCATCAAAGGCCATTAGAAGGGAAATTATACTTATCAGCCACTTTATACTGAATTAGGGGGAAAATCTGAAGAAACCCTTTTCCATATTTTTTTTGATTGATAGGGTTTATGAGGATAGCATAAACCTATTATTCCTAAAAGAGATTATGATTGCAAATAATAAGAAGCTTATCGTATATTGACATTATGCATGTTAAGTGGATTCCACCAGGTAAGACCGGCCCATTAAAAATTACACTTATCTACGACCTTGAGCTATGTTAGATCACCTATAACTAGGCCTATCGTTCTAGCTTAAATAGTGAAAAACTTCTATTTGGCTCAATCCACAACACGTTAGACCAATTATCTTTGTCCAACTGTGCCAGGATCTAGTGGACTTAACGGATCGAGTCATTGTAATATAATATACTATTTTTTTATCCATATTTATTTATTTGAAAGTTTTATTCAATTATCAATATAGTATATTGTTAACTATCGATGATATAAGTACTCTATTATTATGCATAATTATAATTATTTCAAAAATTATATTGTTAACAATACACTATATTGGTAATTGAATGAAACTTTAAAATTAATAAACACTGATAATAAATAAATAAATTATACAATGACTCGGTCAATTAAGTCCACTAGAATCTGGCAAGGTTGTACCAAGAAAAATGAGATAATGGGTTGTGGATTGAGTCAAATAGATGTTTTGCACTATTGAGGTTAGACCAACCAGCCTAGTTATAGGTGATCCAACATAGATCGGGGCCACAGATCAGTGTAATTTTTAATGTGCTGGTCTAACCTGGTGTAATCCACTTAACATTCTTAATGTCAATATCGGATAATATTCTAATTAATTACAATTATATTCTCTTTTAAGGTTAAGAGGTTGCACCACAATTATGTTATTCTCCTAAATCTTAATTAACAATAAAAAGGAACATTGAGAAGGAGTTTCTTCAAGGTTTTCATCCCAGAAATCAGTACAAAGCGGTTGGTAGGTATACTTTCCCCTCTAAGGGTATTTAGTAAAACTTCTTTTCTTGAATATTCTCTTCTTTTTGGAAATGGGAGCAGCGGATATATATAGAGGAGGGGAAGGCTTTATTGAGATTTAGATCTATAAACTTGGATAATCCGTGTTATTTTATATTTTTTTAAGTATACTTTTCATTTCATATTCTTTTTGTGTTCTTATATTCATGTATTTAATCTATGATTGTTTTTACTCTTTTTCTTAAAATATTTTTAACTAAAAGTTTTTAAATATATATGCTTTGAATTAGCGGAGGTAATGTACAAGGTTGATAGATGCCTTTTTGTGATACAAATAAGCTTTATACCTTTTTCAATTGATTTTAAATTTCTGCTTTTTTTTTTTTATAATATTATGTTTAACTTAGTCAATCAATATTAGAATTTTCATATAGCATTTCAAACTTAACAACAATATTATCGTTGAAGGAAGTAATTTTACGGTAAAAATATGAAATGCCTAAAATTGCATTCTATAGTTTCTAAAATAGTAACAATCTTGAATTCTATAACATCAAAAGTCTCAATGTTTGAGATTATTTTTTAAAAAAACATCTGAAACTTGTTTGCTTTTAAGATATGATCGATGTGATTTAAATAAATTAATGTTCTTTTACATTTATTTTTTCAAAATCCAAGATATGCTTCTTCACAAAAACATCCAATAGGTTATATACCTATTACAAAAATGGAATATTACTTAGTAATATTTTCGTAGGGATTGGTTTGAAAAATATGTGGCTTATAGTGGTAACCAAACCAGGAAAAGATATTTATTATGAATATGGATGGAAAATTTTCATTGAGGACAACATCGTAGAACTCGGAGACTTCTTTACTTTTTACTATGCTGGATATAGATTTTTTGACTTCGAACAACTTGGATGAAATGGATGCAAAAAGAAAGGACTTAGGGGTTTAAAAACTTTTGTTAAGGAGGAATCATAGGAAATGAATGTTGAACATCAAAAGAGTATGGAGCCAAAGGTGATTACTAGGGCTATAAATACAAAGAATAATTCTTCTTCTTATGTCATGGATGAGAATAATATGGTAGAAGAAAAAGATGAAGAAGATAAGGAATGTGAAATGATTGTAGAAGTTCAGAAGAAGATGATGATAACGAAGTAGAAGAAGAAGATGATGATGATTAATACAAAGAAGAGGAGGAAGAGAAAGAAACGACAACCATATTCAATAAAATGACACCCTGTCCAAAGGTAAACAAAATTAATGTTTTTTAAATGTATTGCCTGTTTGATTTTATATAATATTCAATACACTTTTCTTAGTATTTTACTACAAAATGACATTTATAAATATTTATATATGATGTTTTATTCATGTTAGTGTCATTATGTATTTAAGGATACAAGTTGTAAATTATTTTTGAAAAGGTTTTGTTGTTCAGTCCTTTAGCAAAATGAGTTTGCTAAGGGAATTTTTTTTTTTGGTATAGGAATGAATAATCAAGTGAAGAATCATTTTCTCATACTTTGGATATCTGTCAAATGTGTGATTTCTTTAAAAAACTCTATATTCAATAAAAGACGATCTTCTAGAAGAAAATATATATGGAATAATTCTGAGTACCCATGTTATATTTGTTTGTGAACATCACAAATTAAATTATTTTGATTCAACTAAATGCAAAAGTGTGACTATATGCAAGTAGAATAATCCCCATTACCAATTTGCTACATCTATATTTAGATGTGGACATGGATCTAAGCTAATAAATCCCTACTTTGTAACAAAAATATGTCTAGATAGAAGAAATCAATTGATAATTATTAAGTTATTACTATTTTAGTTGATTGTTTTATAGTTCAATATTATTTATTCAAATTTAAGCTTAGTTAATTCTTTTTCTAATTCACTTATTTTTGTATTTTTTTATTTCTTCTAGATGTTGTACTTCCTTCTTTGCTTGTGTTTTTATTTTTTCAATCTCCTTTAATTCATCTATTTCTTCGTTTCCTTTGACAAAAATAGAGAGAAAAGTACGAAAGACACAGAAAAAATTAAAAACCTTATACATAGAATATGAATTATTACAACTTACCAAAACAAATACTAGCAAAATAAATCTTTTGATAGACATAATTTCTAAAACAAAATATCAATATGTTTGTTATCTGAATAAACAATATGAACAAAGAAATATATAAGCAATAACTGATAGAGAAAATAATTGAAAAAAGACAAGAGTCCATCGGAGATTCACACCGTGGCTTTAATTTTCCTTTTTTCCTGTTTTTAGTAGTGTTTTTATCCTATTTTTAGAGTACGTTGTTGCTATATTTCTTTTCTTTTTTTGAGAAACAACTATAGTTGATGCTCTTGTCATACATTTGTGTTCACAGAAAAGTTTATTTATATTCTTTTGAATAATCTTCAGTTTTTATTGCATTCAGGCGGTGGAAGATCCAAGTAATAGTGCCTAAGATTTGAACTTGGAACCTTAAGGTGAGTTTTGTGGATAGCATATAAAGGTCTGTACTTGCTTTGTTCCTGACAACATGCAAAGGTTCAACGAGATATTTGTTCCTTATTTTTGTGTTTGTTCTATTGTTTTATAGTCTTTGAAGACTAACTTAGTAGTATGCAACTTATCACCTTTTTTTGTGGGAGTTAATCATATTTGGTATTTGATATCATGAAGTAGGATACATAGGCCTCTGTTTTTCAGCTAATAATATCTTAACGTGTAATACTGTATGATTAATTTGAACAGGTAGTTGTAAAAACATATGTAATCGTATATGTCAACTCTGTCTTCTATGAAGTAGAATTTTCCTAGATTTCTAGGACATTAACAGTCTATTGTTCTTCAATAGGTACTTTAAGTGCATGTCCTTGTGCTTAGCAATCCAATGATAACAAGCTCGAATAATTTGAGTCATTTGCTATGATGAGCAGAAGCTAGGCATGAGTAGTTTCAATATCTTTTGAGGAAAAGATTGTATTGTAAGAGTGCCATGGAGGATGAAGGCTCTTTTCTTTTTTTCTAGCTTTGGGACATCAACGGAGTTGTTTGATTATTCGTCCCAGTGTCTGACATACTTTTGTTTCCCAATTCTCTTAATGTTTCTGCTACTTGTCCTTCCTATTTGAATTTTTTAGCATGCTTGTTCTCGGCTATCCTTAAGCTAGGGTTGACACAAATACGAGGGTGCATGCTGTTTATTCGATCACTTGTGTGCAAATGGAGTATTATCATTGGACTCGTGATATGTAAGAAGATGTAATTCCCCTTTGTGGGTATGCTCGTATCTGATGAATGTTGTAACTCATAGATTAAGATCACTTCAATGACCAACATAGTTGAAGATAAAACCAAAATCTTTATCATATAGTATATGAACTGGTTAGTCATTAAGCTATCTGTAGATACCAGAAAGAACTTCAAGAATTGGCTAGTATTTTCCTTCTTCTTAATTATTGCATACAGCCCCCTAGGCCAGGGGTTCTTTTGTGGGAAGGAAATCACAGAAAGCTTGCCTGCGGAAAGTCAGGTGGTAAGTAATTGCAGTAGTTCCAAGTATATATTGTGTCAACACAGTTCCTGAAGTAATCATCATTCTATTTCCCTTGTTTGGTATAACCATAGTATGTAGTACACAAGAGATGACGATTGACGGCTACCACTCCTGTGTCACATTTTCTTCATTCTAGCTAAATACGACCAATAAAACTTAGTTCTCGGTACAGTTTTTGGAAATGACGAAGCAATTACTGCTGGTATAGACATTCTGCTCATCCCTTCTAGATTTGAGCCTTGCGGACTGAACCAACATTATATAATGAAATATGGGACTTTTCCTGTTGTTCATGCAGTAGTAGACTGAGAGATTCTATGCTTCTATTACTAGTTATCATCTTTTTATTTAATTTTCTTCCCTCATTTGATATGTATTTGAATACAACTTTCATTTTATAATGATTATTCTTCGTGAAAGGTACAAAGAACTGTTATGGAGTGAGTAAGATTTTTCGCATGTAATGTAAGCAGCAGAGATCTAGAAATACTCTGTTAATCCAATTAATCATGACCTACTTTGATCTACGAAGTTATTTTGAAATGTCTGGTAGATTACAACTTTTATGTATAATGTGAAGAGTGTAAAACAATAATTTGTAATATAAAAAACTAATGTAATTGGAGTTATCTCTATCAATGTTCTGGATTTTGTTAGTATTTTCTGATTTGTGTTGTTTATTTTATCTTTCTGTAATATGAATAAGGGTTATAGCAATATTAGCCAGCTTTCTATCATTTTCAGCACTATAATTTTTTCCATCATGCAGGATCCTGCTGCTTTAGAGGATTTTCATATGTAGATCTTCCACAACACTATATGGATTCTTTCAAGTCGTATGACCCAGTAGGAGGTGAGCATTTCAACGCTTTTGCGGCTGGTCTAATACAACAGACCGTGTAGTTACAGTTAGTCATGGATATCCATGGGAACTTTAGACTTCGGAAGGCGGTTGCAGATTCATCAGATAATTAATGAGAACGATTAGAAGTTACGGGGTATCGTGAGTGGGATGATATAAAAGAGTGGCACCCTGAGTTGGACGTTCACTTAAAGTCAGATGGTTACGTGAATTGCTCCTTGGGCACATGCAGACTGGCAAGCCTTAATGTAACCTGCGTTGCTGAACAAACTTGGTTTACCAGTTCGTGATGATTTCCAACTGATCGGTTTCATTGTGAGGCTTGACCCACAAAAGGGTGTTGATCCGATTGCTGAGGAAGTGCCTTGGATGATGGATCAGGATGTACAACTGGTCATGTTGGGTACGGGGAGGCCTGACCTTGAACAGATGCTAAGGCAAATTGAGTGTCAACACAATTATAAAATTTGAGGGTGCGTTGGTTTCTCTGTGAAGACTTCTCAGGGTTTAACTGTTTATGTAGACATTCTGTTCACGCTAAGCCTATTGTCATAGTTCTTTTGACTGCATTTGATTTTGTGGAATTATTAATAGTAAATATCTTTAAGCAATCACTTTCAAAGTATTGATTGTACAAGAAATGTTTTTTTGTAACTTATTCGTAATATATAGCTTTGATTTATTTATTGGCTAATTTTATGCTTTGGATCACTTACATATTTAATTATTTGATTAATGAATATATGTAAATAAAATTATTATTTTTGAAAATGATAAATTGTGGCTACAAAAATTCTACACAACATTGCCACACTTTATAAGTGTTGTTCTAGATTTGATATAAAAGATAACACTTTTTAAATGTGACCATTAACAACACAAAGACCACGCTTTAAGTGTAGTATTAACAACACAAAGACCACGCTTTTAAGTGTAGTATTAACAACACAAAGACCACGTTTTTAAGTGTAGTATAATAAAACAAAAGGTGTTGCTAATGATTTACTAAAAAGTGTGTACTTTATACCTCTTTGGCCACGCTTTTTAAGTGTAGCTTCTATGGAGACATTTCAAAAGTGTGGCCTAATGTCAAACTTTACACTCCTTTTGGCCACCCCGTAAAAAGTGTTGCTTAAAGTCCAAAAGTGTAGATTTTTATCAAAAGTCACACATTTGGCTAGTTTAGGCTACACTTTACTAGAGTGGCCGTAGGCCTAAAATGTTGTACTGAGAAACGTGTCTGCATCGGCACAAACCCCGTTGAAGCGTCAACTTTTGAACCACTAAGCTCTCGTTTGAAAAATCCTAAAAATCGATAATTCAAAATCCCAATCTCTTCCGCTACAACAACGCCCATCCTGCTGTAGCGGTGTCGCTGTAGAGATAGTAATCTCGCTACATTGGCCATAAGCGAGACAGAACCTTTTAGTTGAATTTTAGTTCCCCCCTTTTAGTTGAATTTTAGTTCCCCCTTTTTACAACACATTCTTAACCCACTACGCTCATAAACTACCCTTAACGTTATGATCTATTCCCGGAGATCTATTTGTCTAAATTCGATTACGTTAAGCCGTACGGATTTCTTAATGAGTTATCTAACTAGTTATGAAGTAGAATCACATTTAATCCACCGGATTGGTACCATATTTCCCTACACATATATGACTTCAATTTTCTCCAAATCTTGTCAAAGTTGGGAAAATCATAATATTAAGAAAAAAAATTTCTGGTTTCAATTTTTCCTCGTTGGTATTTCTATAACGGCGGAACCCGGTCGTTACACTTCTGGTACTAGCAGAGGAGCAAACCACCTTTATGCAATAACAAACAATCAAGATAAAAAGAATTGTCTAGATGTTGTCACTCGTATCATCAAATTCTTTACTCTTGATGGTTATGATTTGCTAGACCCACAAGCAAGTTTATCTTTTGTTACTATCCATTTTTCAATGAATGTTAATGTCCTTTTTGAGAAACTTTATATACCCTTTTGTGTTTCTACAATAATTAAGGAGTCTACTCTAGTTGATAGGGTATATCATCGTTGTCTCTTTTCCATCAATCACAAGAAAACTATGATTGATTTAGTTAAGTTAGACCTGGTAGATTTTGTTGTTATTCTAGGTATGGACTGACTTCATGCGTGGTAAGCCTCTATTGATTGTAAAACTCGAGTTGTTAGGTTCCAAATTCTTAATGAGCCAATATAGAGTAGAGTAGCAGATCAGCAACTCCTAAGGGTTAATTTTATTTCGTACCTTAAGGCGATAAAGTTAGTTTCTAATGGATGTGTCTATCACTGAGTCTGAGTTAATGATTCTTGTTTTGTGAAACCTCTTATTGAGTTTGTCTTAGTTTTGTGAGAGTTTCCAGAAATCTATCTAATTTATCTATCTGGAGTCCTTCCTAAGAGACAATTAAACTTCGGTATAGATATTCTTCCCGATACTCACCCTATATCTATTTTTCCATATATAGTGGAACCAACACAGTTAATAGAAGTAAAAAAGTAGTTGAAATATCTTCTAGATAAAGGTATCATTCCACTGAGTATCTCATCATGGGACGCTTCATTTTTATTTGTGAGGAAGAAGGATGGTTCCATTAGAATGTGTATAGAATATATATAGTTTAACAAGGTTATCAACAAGAATAATTATCCTTTTCGTAGAATTAGTGATACTTTCGATTATCTTCAGGGTGCCACATGTTTCTCAAAGATATACTTCAAATTGGGCTACATTCAGTTGATGGTAAGGGAATGTGACATTCCTAAGACAACATTCAAGAGTCGTTATGGTCATTATTACTTCCTAATTATGTCTTTTTTTGACCGATGTGCGTACAACATTGATGGGCCTTATGAATAGAGCATTAAGGCCTTATTTAAATATGCTTATTATTGTGTTCATTAATGACATTCTAATCTATATGAGGAATGAGAATGATCATGCTAGCTATCTCAGAATAGTTCTTCAAATTCTAAAGGATAAGGAGTTATATGTTATGTTCTCTAAATGTGAGTTTTCCACTAAGTCTTTGGAATTTATAGGCTATATTTTTCCGGTAATGGGATTACAATTGACACTAACAAGATAGAGGCAGTGCAGAATTGTCCTAGACACATATCTACAATTGATATTAGCTGTTTGTTGGGGTTGACTGGATATTAAAGTATATTCATCGAAGGGTTCTCATTTATTTAATCCCTTTTTACCAAGTTGACTCATATATAGTGAAGTTTCAATGATCTTAAGATTTTGAGAAAAGCTTTCAAAAACTAAAAAAGTGGTTTACTACTGCCCATGTTTTGACTTTAACAGAGGGTACTCAAGGTTTTGTTTTGTATTGTGATGCGTCTAGAGTTTGTTTGGGTTTTATTTTGATGCAGAATGTCAAAGTAATAATTTATGCCTCCATATAGTTGAAAGTTCCTTAGAGGAATTCCCAAACCATAATCTAGTTAGTTGTCGTACTATTTTCTTTATAAATGTGTCGCCATTATCTTTATGGTGTTCCTGTGGATGTGTTCATGATCACAAGAGTATTCTTTATTTGTTCAATGAGAAAGAAATCAATCTCTTACAAAGTAGGGTGTTGGACGTACTCAAATATTATCATCTGAGTATTCTTTATCACCCAGGTAAGACTAATTTCTAGTGAATGCCTTGAGCAGGTTTTCCATGGGTTATGTCGCCCATTTTGAGGAAGACTAGAGAGAGTTAGTAAATGATGTGCATAGACTTGCCTGCTTAGGAGTTTGACTAATTGATTCCATAGAAGAAGGAGTAGGTTTGATGAATAAGGATAAATAATCATTAGTGTCTGAAGTAAAAAAGAAGCAAGACCACCATCATTAGTTCATAAAAAAAAAGAAATGGCTTTTGAACAAAGTAAGACCACCATCATTAGTTCATCGCCTTTATGTTCTTGACCACATAATCTATGTGTCCTGAATCATTGGGCGGTATAGTGATGATAAGTTGAACTGTTTCGTGATGCGCCAACTACTCCTTTCTTTCCCTATTTGATCCTCTTCCTTCAAGGCTCAACACACAGGAATAAAAGGCGAAGTACATGTCTTCGGCGATTTGCCAATTGTACTTGGCGATGCTTAGGCCTCCGATTCTTCATTCTTTTCACTCTTTTGTACATTTATTCTTTATACTTTTAATGATTTCCTTAAATTTTCAAATACTTGATACTTAAGATTTTTTTATCAGATATCAGAATAAAATACGCATTTGATGACATTATTTCCATTATAATATAGACCTAAATGAGTCCAATATGTTGACTTATCAACACCCCCAACATAATCTTTTCCTTCTCCTCAAGAAAATATCAAGTTCAGCAGTTCAAAAGAGATATCTCAAAAAGTATTCAATAAATGATGAACGCACAAAAAAAGACTAAAACTACTTATAAAAAGATTAAATGTTTAATCAGAGATTCAAGTTGTGACAAAAAATTATCAAATGCTTCAGATGCCCGTTTAAGCTTAAATATAAGCATTAATATGCCCTTACAGAAATAACAAATCCATTTTCACACACAAATGTAATCAATTTAAAGTTCACGAATCATATATAACACTCATTCTCATAAAGAGGAACACAATGTATGCTTCAACCCATAGATTTTCCCTTATTTTCCAGTTAACATTTGTTTCAGATTTCTCAAGACTAAAAAGGTTTTTTCTAAAGCTTGTAATGGATCTATGTTCAATGTATGGTCATATTGGTTTAGTGACTAAAGATCCCTATGAATTGTGTTAATCACAGCACTCACTTTTCTTCTCATTCTTTCATCAATTTTTATTTTAGTGCTTTTAAATCATTCCATAATTCACATCCATGGGTCTGTTGGAACCCAAAATTTCTTTCATACTTCTATTCTACAACATTCTTTTTTATTCTTTTCTTTGCTCTTTCATTTTCTATTTTTATATGCATCGTGGGTATCCATTCTTTGCAATACCATGGGTTAAGGGACACTTTTCATGCAATTCCTGACTCCCCCTCTTCCGTTTCACCATACCCCAACTTAAGCTTTTGACTTAAGTTGGTTATTCACTAAACCACAAGTCACAATGATTTTAGGTAGTGGATGAATAACGGTGTAGGTTTTTATCAAGTTTCATATAAAGACGTTCAAGGGTGTTCAAGAGAGGTGGACACACTCACAAGGGAGGGTCACAAAAGAGGTATATGTAAAATTGGTTCACATTCTCTAAAATTGTATGAGATCATATCAAGAGAAAGCATCGCTTAGTAGACTACACTAACAAGGAAAATTCTAGGTTTATTCATGCATGGTTCAAGGTAAGATTATCACACAAGGTATTGATGTTTATGCCAAAGATGTCTTCACACTTCGACTAGTGTGCAATGGTCATAATAAGAGAATCAATTTGACAATTGGATAATCACAATGACATGCAAAAAGTTCACATATTGTCTACGGAACTTCATTTAGTCTCGTCGTGGCCTCACATTCATGTTTGATCAATTTGGAATACTATTCAAATCATCGATATTGATTGGAACTGATACTCAATTTTGCAACAAAACAACCTCTTTCAACAGAAGTAGTGGAACAATTTTCAAAAAATAAAATAATTTCGTAAGGGTAAAAATCTATTGCAATTTAACCAAAAGAGGATCCATAAGCTCAAGCAACCGCACAAACAATATAAAACACAATTTAAAAATAGAAAACCCATTTATATGCATAAAAGCAAGTATCAACACAAAAGGTGTGGGACTCACCACACAAAATGTAAAATGTGTTTGTCCTCAAACACGAGTATCATTATAAAAAAAACTAAGAAAGTGAGATGTGAAGAAAAATCCTAGCTATGCAGCCTCTCCTCCTAGGTAGGTATTAATACTCTGGTAAAAAGTCTATGCATGGGCATCAATTCCAGGAATCTCCTCAGAATGTAGTGGATATCACATTAGTCATGGCTTGGGTCACCCTTTGAAAAAAAGTTTCTACCAGGCTTGGAAAATTGCCAAAGATGCTATCCTCTTCTTGTTTCTCATGTGTTCTTGCCATGTCCTCATATTCTCAATAAATGGAGCTCTATCTGCTGCATCTCCCATCCACACATATCTAGTGGTAGATGAGGGATCTATGAAGTATAAGGGGCACCTCGATAATCATCCATCCTCATTAGATCGTTGAAGTTAATAAACATCAGATAATCCATGTCCTGTCGTAGGTTTGAATGTCGTCTTTCATAGCCAGTATCTGGATGATCTCTCAAGTTTTCTCTCTCAAGCAGTAACCCTGAAAATCAAAGAATCGATAGAGGCATAGAGTGGGGTAAGTTCAATATATATGGAGCTCTCTATCGACCCTTGGAATGATCTCTCTAGCCTTTTTGCCCTCGCCTCTGCTAGTTGTGCTAGACGCCTATTCTTTTGGATCACGTTCTTAGTAATTTGATCGTCTGGATAAAGGAGGAAGCACCTCGACCCTGTAATGAAGAAATAGGAATTGAAGTATTGGATGGTCTAGGGAGTGGAGTAGGTGTGGATGTGTATGAATATAGTATATAAACATCAACCTCTAGAGTAGAATCTGTTGTAGTTTCTATCTTCTTATATTACACTAACATCATGTATTCGACCTCTATTCCCCGGGTATTTGTGGAGGATGATGGACAACCTAAATATCTCTTATAGTTTCTACAGGCAAACCAACATGTTAGAAGAGTTTTGTAAAAAGAATAAGAAATAACAGGGAAGTAATCTTATGTTTGGCCCTCATTTCCATCTCATACGATGTTAGCAACCCATGATCGAAAATACTTATGTACATGATACAACCAAGGAAAGCCTCTTTAGGAAGCGCAAAATATACTCATTTAGCAACCCATGATCGAAAATACTTATGTACATGTTCTGATGATTAAGCCTAACCAAGATGCGATGGAAACGTTTAGGTCTAGGTTCCCAATTAAAGCGCCAACTCCAATCCATCTCTCGTTGTCCTGAGAAATCATTGGAACCAACCACCCCATTAGATCGTGTAATGATGCATCATGGAGAATTGCATCATAACAACGTACAAAGTGTATATGTATTACCATTTTAGCATTGATATGCTCGACGTAGTACTCTATTTCGTGCCTCGGTTGTAACCGACCTGACTGGTATGAATTAACTCGCATAATTCTTGTTCATAGGAGCCAATGCTCCATAAGATTTTAGAACTCCCTAACTCAAGAAGGGATATATGGGCCTCTAGGCCTTGTGAATTTCTCAAACTCATGGAAATATATGATTTGATGGACAACGGGGTATTTAACTCCAGACCCTCAACCGATAATAGTTTTTTCTCTATGATGGTACGCACCCCAATGCCCTTCAACCTATTCCACTTTTTAGGTTGAGACACAACAAGTGGTGCAGGGTGCACTGGAGGTGTGTGTGCTGGTTCTAGAACTAGTTCAAAAATAGTTATGACTGATGTATCCCTAATGTAACTGGTTTCGTGTAATGAAAATATGGTGGTTTATGGTTGAGGTAGATTCTGAGTTTGCTCTATCTTCAAATCAATGGTTGTTTATCTTTAATCTTATCCTAATGAATATTTGTCTCAGCAAATACTCCTTTCTTTGCAATGCACTTCATCTTTTCTCCTTTACCTAGTTGGAGTTATTCTTCCCCTATCTTCGGAGAATTTGATCCTTCTTCATTTATACAAATGCCATGTGTTTCCCTTTTTTGGGGTTGCTTGTTTTGATTGGTGAATTCCATATCTGCATAAAAGTATAACTAATCAAAGCAACAATCAATCTAATAAAGAAAATCTATTGCAGAAAGTTTCGCCAATCCAATCGACGAATCACCAAAACTTTTTGGAGAGCTAGGTCGAGCTCACTGAAAAGATTGGTTTAAAAAATTAGGAGAGTTGGCAAAGGGAGGCTCTAGTCGGTGAGGCGCCGATCGCTTTCGCCGATCATGAACTTGTTTGCCGAAAGTTAAAAATATGGAGAGTCAAGGCGGGGCATGCTAATTGAGATCAAAAGTACATTTGGCGGATCATTAAAAACTTTCTGCAATCATGACTATGTCCACTGAAGGTTACAAATACCATACCACTTGAGACATGAGCTAAGGGTGGTCTATGGCCAGTAGGCAAGCTGTCGACACTTTCGGCGAGCTCAGTCGAGCTCACATAATGACTCAACATGCATATTTTTCTACCCATTATCGTAATTGATCTTACAAGGACCAAAAAAAGTTAAAGCAAGCATATATGAAAGTCACACAAGACCCATACATTTTGCCACCACAAAATACATAGAATTCTTCCAGTCTTGTAAAATTTGGCTCTTTAACTGAGATAACCCTTAACAATGTTTTCACCAATTCCCTCATTGAGAAATTTTTGTTATATAGAACAAAGGTGGTAACTTAGAATTCACCAAATCATTCTAGCAACTATCAAGAAACACCCGTTGTTAATTTAAGACCATTCAGGCAAAGGTTTTTCTTTAAAAACAACATCACATCGATCTAATATTGCATAAGATTTCAAAATTTTTTAAAAATAATTTCGGGTTTTAGGGACCAACCTTTTATGCCGATCAAAGTCCTATTGAGATGCTTGGCACGCAAGGAATTCCTACCCCAAGTAAACAAATTTTGATGTAATATCTTGGTGTGAAGTTTCTAGGTTTTAGAACGTGGGAAAGTAAATAAATTTTTAATGATGAGACTTTGGCTATTATTACCTTTAAGTTGTCGTCTATTCGGCAACGTTAGTCCTACTCGTTGATACACTCGGTGGTATGCCATGTGGTCATTTATTATGTCTTTTAGGTAATGTTTTATGTTTCATGGGAGTGAATTCACTGGTCTATGTCGAGTTCTCCGAACTGGTAGGCGATATATCGAGCTGCTTTCCTTGTTTGCCATTATTTTAAAGGATCTATATTTCTCTTGCATCTAGCCAAACGAAAGATTTAGTGAGGCAGGCCAACCTATTTGGAGATTCATTGAATCGTACACATGCTCGAACACCTCTAGTTTTTAACACTTTACTATTTTTCACCTGCAACATTAACACACAATTATTTATAAACACAAAATCCTAAGAATTTATGACCTTAGGTTTCTTCTCCAGAAGCTCATTATTTAACATCGTGCCACGATGTAAGTCCTGCTTTCTCAGTTATCAGAGATAGACCTAGTGTCACTAAGAAACCCCAATATGTCGTTTGTGATTTAATGCGCTGGGTTGATCTAGGATGTGATACAATCAATTCATTAAACACTTCAACATTTTCTGTCATTTCGTCTCACACTCGATCTTGATTGATGATCTTTTGGAGAATGATTTGAAGAGTATCCTCAACACAATTTTCTAATCTTTTCTAGATTTCTTCCGCTCATGAGAAGGCATACACCTCCCTTTGCTTTTGCATTGGTTTTCCCCCTCAGATATTTTGGTGGTAAAGTCATTTAGTTGAGATACCATTGTAGTTAGCTTGAAGTCACCCTTGACTTCTTGATATACCTCAACTGCCTGTAGCAATGATCAAAGTACCTGCCCACCCAAACAACTAGATAAAGAAAAAAAAATAAAAAAGATAAATTAGAAAAACTAAAGATAAAAAAGAATGAAAACTCTACTCAAATAGATTTTCACTTGCTACAACTCTTTAGAAACGACACCATTTTGATGTTTATCATACTAAGTAAACTAACTGTGGTTCTACTGTTTGTGATATTTGATAATATAGTAACCCAACCTAGGTTTGGGGTTGTATTTCATGGAACTAGTAGTGAAAAGTTGTAGCTAATTGTAATTCTATTCTAATAAGTCATAGATAAAGAAATTTATGAATAAAAACATCATAAATTCAAGAAGGTAATATAAAAGTGTGAATTGGGGGGTTTCGTCACAAGTATAGTAAAAATAATTAAAATGACAAGAAAAAA
The DNA here is from genome assembly GCA_027704765.1 of Solanum habrochaites. Lineage (NCBI taxonomy): Eukaryota > Viridiplantae > Streptophyta > Magnoliopsida > Solanales > Solanaceae > Solanum > Solanum habrochaites. The sequence goes on along the minus strand of JAKWJA010002493.1, from coordinate 43,282,175 downwards.
AGTATTGGAGGGGGTAAAGGGGATTCTTGGGATGTGACCGCAATACAAGGTAATAGTGATTATTGCGTATATGCCTTCAAAAAAATTTTTGTAGAAGAATAGTTACTAGGCGATGTTTTAGTTTGAAATAAGTTCTCTCTCGAGTACCTTGCCCCATTTCAGATGGGTTGCTCTCGAACACCCATTTGCCGTATGAATGATATACCGTGGTTTCACGGTATAAGTAATACTTTTTCCTTAAGTTTNGATGGAGCAGGGTCGATTAGAGTGTATGTGCTTTATGTAATCTCAGCAAACAAAAAAGTCAGCGTGTAAGGAATCCGCAAATCCAAGACGACATCAATGGGACGCCAATCAAAATATACAGAGTTGTACTATACTGTGTGCTAACTCTAGCAGTCTAAACCTCAAAAAGAGGTTTATTACGGAAACTTTACAAAAAATAAAAACACTATTTAAACAAGGATCATTGCTATTGAAATCTAACCAAAACGCGGCTGGGTCGACGAACCACGCGACGGACCGTCGTGGTCACGATGGACCGTCATGGACTCCGTCGTCCCATAGTTAGAAATTTCTTCTGCTGCTCTCTTAATTCCCCTCAACGGCATGTATGACGGACCGTCATACGCACAACGATCCGTGGAGGTTCTTCGTTTCAAAATACTTCAACTCTTGGAACCTTGGTATTGGGATAACTTCTCTTAACTTCATGACGAACCTGCAGGACGGACCGTCATAGCCACGACGGACCGTCACAAGCTAAGCAACCCCACACTTAGTAAGACTTCCCCATCTTCCTTCAGCAGCTTCTCTACGCTACCACCTACGGACCGTCACAAGCACGACAGACCGTCATCAAATTCGTAGGTGGACTTTTCTGCATTTCTTCACTCAAAATCTCCGCATTCCACTTTGGACAGATTTCCTGCAAAACAAAGAGAAACTCATATAAAAAACTAGCACAAAAGACTACGGACACACTATTCGGCGATCAGTGCTTTATGGCAGTTATCATGTGAGTAAAATGGTTGTGGAGTGTGTTGGAGTCAACCATGGGCTTGCACCTGTTGGCGGAACGGCACAGTGGTATGCCAAACAGCGCTCCAAGATAATAAAATTTGGTTACTATTTGGCCAACACTTCAGTCAAAAGAAAATCTCATGGGGGGGGGGGGGTTTGCTAAGAGCTGTGACAAGATGAGCGGCGATAGTGTGGTATTTCGAGAAGGCAGAGGGCTCCCTCTAAGCCCCATTCTGTGTGATTGAGGTGGTTATGTGATGTGTTGGGAGTTATTGACTTTAGGTGGTGGGCGCCTTGAAATCGTGAGTTTCCTAATGATGCATGGCAGTACCGTTCTGGTAGGGTGAGCAGTAGATTAGCTATACTAAAATGGGTCAGAAAGAAAAGGAAAGGTGCCAGATAGGGTCCGCTGACACACAATAATGGAAGGTAAAGGTTTCACCATAGTGCAGAATTGCTTGCAACCAGACTATCTGGTCGTGCGGGGTCTAATTTAAGGTGACCCCAGAAAGAGGCCATATTGGTGAGGTTGGCTAGGGTGGGAAGGGCTCCACTGGAAATCTGCAACGAGCGGGGGGAAATATGATTGCAGGAGGGGTTCTTGGGAGAAAAGGTAACCTGGGTTCGACCAATCATAGTGGCCGACGGGCACCTGGGGGTCACCACGGTCGAAAACTGGGGATGGGGCGAGAGTGAAGATGTCGAATCGGTGAAGTATAAAACATAGATTTTAGAAAAACACTACATGGGCATATAAAGGTAGGAAAACGGGATTGTAGTGTGATCAAGGAGGTGGCTGTGATTATGCTCGTTGGTCCTAGCCGGTGGACGCAGTTAAGATCCCATTGGTATTCTGCCCCATACCAACTGTGTATGACTGGGAAATCTTGGTACAATCTTCCGTTGTAGATATAGCGAGTAAGACCAGTTATGGGAGCTATGAAGAAGTGTTAAGAAAATGGTGATTGAGAAGCGCACTGCAGAGCAACGGTTTATGGGTTGAATAGGAAACTCGAGTAGTATTTCTGCCTAGCAAAGGCCTATGAGAGCTCAGCTGGCTAAGCAAAATAAAGAGGATAAGTACCATGACAACAAAATTGAAGAAGCGAAAAGCAAGTTGTAGTGGTCGGGGATTTGGGTGCGGGGTTAGATCAATGTGCCAGGGTAGCGGCGGTGGGGGGGTCTGCCCGGGAGAGGCTCAGTCCTAGAATCGGAGCGTGTCCTTAGGGGCTTGGGGCTTACGCAACTAGTGTCCCTCTGTGGAGAAGTTAGTTTGGGGAAGAAAAAAAAGGGGGGGGGGGGGGGGGGGCGGAGGAAGAGGCGGGGGGGGGGGAGAAAAAAGCGACGGGGGAAAGAGGAGAACTGCAATGAGGCTGTGCGGTTCAGGTTGCATTGAAGGCATCGGCGGCGTGGAAACGTTCTATTTGACGTGGCTATGCAATGACAATCGTAACAAATGGCAGTGAAGATGCATACCGAGTCGTTGCTTGAAAAGTCCTGAAGTGTAAATCGGTGTTGGCCCCGGGAGTGCATGGGCGGCGGGCTAACATTAATCAGGCGCTTTTGGGAGTCGGTGGGACCAATACTTATCGTCTTTTTACTAAGTGGTAGTGCATTTTCTATAATACATGGGTTTTGGATAATTTGTGGCAGGGGCACAGATCGGACAGGCGGCGCGTGAAATTCTGCAGAAATTACTCTGGGCATGCGGAGTCACTGGAGCGGACACGTAGGTCGACGTGGCGCCGTGCGCCTAGGGGGGGGATGGGGGAAAAAAAAAGGAGCGTGACGGACCGTCTTATGCATCCGTCATACCAGTACGTTTTTCAGTCCATGTATGAAATTAGGGCACGGCGGCACGACCGGGAAGGCGCAAAACGGGACGGGAGGGATGATCGTGGCACAACGTGACTGAGCGTGTACTAGGGTCGGTGGAACCTGTCGCGTGATTATTGAGCGTGTATCCGGGAACAACATAGACCGCTATCCTGGCGGGGGCTGGGCCGGCTGGTTTAAAAGGATACTTACGCCGTTTTAAACTCCCCGACCGGGGGGGGGGGTGTAAAGCCGTCGGCATATTGTGGTCAAACACACCCATTACTCTCTTATCTCCTCCCAAAACTCCTCTTTTAAGCTTCCCATATCCCGGAAATCACCACCGTCATATGACCGTCTCACGAATTCCTCCGCGATCCCTAATGTTATCTAGCTATCGGTGCAACTCTGCGTGGTATTGTCTACCGGGGGGGGGGGGGTTGTGCCAGCCGAGATTCCTTTTGTGCATCGTGTATTTTCTCCATTTCGAATGGGTATGTGTCTCAAATATAGACTTGCTTGGTTATCTTGCCTTTGTTGTTACTAGTTACATAAGCTTAAAGGTTCCTACATAGTATTTGTTGGTGGGTACTTTATACGTGATTCGGGGTCGTCTTTACGTAGGGTTACGACGCGGGGGGGGGTAAGAAGGCGGTCGAGAAGTTACGCCATATAATTTACCACCCATACACAAAAAATAGAGTGCTTTTGGCATGTAAAGTGCTCTAGTTTCGCCCAGAGTAGTTGTGGTAGACACATGTAGGTGGTGTTCAAGAGATGACGTGAAGGTTGTGTGGGTGGGTCCTACGTGGTTGCTGGTAGTAGGTGACCCTTTAGTGTTCTGTCTCGAAGCTGGAAAAGGAGGGATCATTCAGAACAGACGCCAATGACGGGGTAGGCCGAATGGCGTAGGTCCGGTGTGCAACGAAGCCGTGGAGGCAAAACCCCGGTCCTAATGACACATTGAGCGATCGGGGTGGGCGTCCTCAGGGAAGCGAGACGGTACGTCCTGCATAACCGTCCTTACTAGACAGAGACCCCTGTTTGGCCAGTGGAGATCTCTCATGTTGTTTCCCGTATGCCTTCATGGTACCCGATGTGTGACGGTGACCGTCGAGGACCCACTATTGTGTGTGGTCCGACGGCATGACGGGCGTGGAATACGGTGAGGTCAGAGACTCAATCGGGTCCAAAAGGGTCTCCATTTTGTTCCAGTGTCGCTACGATGGAGCATCTACACTGGACCGTCGTAACTGGGGTGATAAGTCCTCTTGGGCACACAGGGAAAGGAAAAAATAGGGGGCGGAGGGGAAAGAAGGGAAAAGCGTTTTAGAAGGGAAAAAGCCACACCGTCATGCTATGTCGATACTCGGCCTTCAAGGGGTGTTCGTCGTTATATATATAGCGACGAGCTGGCAATTACAAGAACACGACGGCCCTCACTAAGACGTCCGTTAGTAGATCACGGGGATGAGGGCCGTCAGGCCGGAAAGAGGGGGACATAGAAAAGATTCGGTGTTGCAACTGTGAATTCTAGCAGACAGATTTGCATATTATTTTCACTGTTTTGATTGGGTGTATGCTTTTGCGCGTTGTCTGGTTGGTGTGGCCGAGCTGACTCCTTACTAATAGGGATCCTGTTCAGGTCTATCTGCTATGGCCCCGGGCGGGCAAGATCATGGAACCGTACAGCACGGTGGGGTGGCGATCAAAGTCTGGTGGGTGGGCCAACCAGTCTGCAAACGCTTGATCATCATCGGCTTCTGAGGGTGAGTAGCATAGGAAGGCCGGGCCTGATTGTGTTCCCGCGCCCCCATGGCGACGTTCCGGCACCTTCGCCTTGCTGGAAAAAGGGGGGAATACAGGGCGGTGCTCCCAGAGTACAACACGCTCCTACAAGACGGGTTTCGTGCCGAGTGTCACGCCAAAATCGAAACACAGTCTGATGATGATGGGGCACACACTGACGGCGGGCAGCAGAAAGGGGGAAAACCCTCTGGGGCAGCGGCCACGGAGTGGATATGAAGGGACCGGGATAACATGGCGGTCCTTAGTGGATTATCATGTTCTCGTATGAGGGCTTCAGGTCTCTGGGGGGGCTCAAATGCTGACAAGGTTAACGCCCAGAGGGGGGTCAGAAACGCCGCTCCAATGCTAAGCAGCGTCGCCGGGAGGTCAAGTCTGATAAGCTAGCAGTGTGGGCAACTCGTAAACATAGCAAAGGTCCGGGCGAGCGACCATCTCAGGTCAACAAAAAGACCAGAAACGGACCTGCCAAGCCTAATCTGACCAGAACCAAACCAGGTGGGGTTTGTCCGGAATTGGGAAAACCAGTTTTCAAGTTTACTCTGATGCCGAACAAAATTTCAACTGGGACTGATAATGTGGGGGTGTAAGTGGACTCGGACACTCAACGCATTGGTAGAGGCGTGTACTTCAGGAAGTCTGCACGCAGGACGTCGTGGGCCGGGGAGGATACCAGCAACGCGGTCGGTTCACCGAAAGGGCATCGATTAGAAGTGGACATGGGCGATCGTCGCGGTGTGGGGACTGAACAAGGGAGCGAGGGAAATTTCGAGAGTAATACTATGCGAGTCCTACTGTAGCGACTCGCCCGGGTAGCACAGTCGTGATGAGGCTTGGGCTCAAATCAAATCGACTAAAGCGAGTGCCGCCGAACATGGACGTACAGGGTTGCGAGTCTGGCGGTTGCTGGGTTTGACATTGGAAATCCCCTGCCCGCCCTCCGGGCGCGCGAGTTTACTATACTTCAAGCGGAGAGTGGCAGATGCTAAACTCGGACCCCCATCACTGCCGGAGTTAATAGATTACCGAGGCGTAAAGGCAGAGAGAGTGAGTACCAGGATGGACGAGGTTATCTTTAGCGAGGGCCAGGGCATTGAGAGATACCAGAGAACCAAAACAAAGAGGTTGATGGCCAACTGGGGGGGCGTTCTTTCAGTAGATGGAGAGGGTGCCGATTGGGTCACTAAGCCGAAGGGGGCCATCAAGAAGGCCAACCTCACGTTCATAGCAAAGTTCTTGTTGCTGCTCATCCGTCACTTCCTTTCACCCACAGCTGCTGATAACATTGTTACCTTGGATCGAGCAGTGTTGTTGGCGGCGATGATAGCCGGATTTAAGGTGGACTTCGCATGTCTTATCCAGGAAGTCATGCACGAGAGGGCATTCAAGGTCACTACTACCTACCCCTTCCCGTGTATGATCTTTGCCCTTTCCAGGTCCGTAGGTGTGCCCATATGGCACATAGATCAGCTTAAGACCCCGCAGGGCACTGTAGACGTCAGCCTCATCAGAGACGAGGCCAATGAGTTGGATCCACCCAGAGGGCCCCGACTAGAGCTGCCCCCACTTGCTGATGATCTTGCGGATATGGTAGCCCAGGCCCGCACAGCTACACAGGCGTCCACTGACACTACCCCGGTCGATTCTATCCCGCGTATTAGCACAGCCCCCAGCTCCTCTCGCACAACCCCTCTACAAATACTGGTCCCGCTTGCTAGGGTCCAAAAACTAGAGGCAAAAATGGCCACTCTTCTGCATCATTTCCAGCCGTGGATGCAGAAGTCGATTACTGAGTCTGAAGCGCGTCTAGAGAGGAAGATGCAATAGTTTACAGAGCGGAAGATTGCTGAAGTCAACCAGCGCCTGGACGCCTTTGAGTTGAGAGTGTTAGCCCGAACAGCCCTTCCGGTGGATGTGTCGACTCTTCAGGCTAGAGTCGACAATCTTCGTGCATACATCGACACGATCCTAGAGGCGAGGGTGCCGGAGTCAGAGGCCCCTTCTGTTGAGCCTGCTGAGGACACCGTGCTAGCGACCTTGTTTACTACTTTAGAAATTCCACCACCTCCCCCTCGAGGGAGTGCCAAGAGGTGTAGGGGTCGAGAAGAGGATGAGACACGAGCAAGGAAAAAAGAACGCCGAGAGATGGAGGCTGCGAGGAGAGCCTGACTTGCTGAGGAGGAGGCGTACCAGATTAGAGCATCACAGATAGCGGCTGGGGCGTCTAGCTCCCGCACTGTAGAGACAGTAGGAGGCACTACTGATGGTGCGGTTGTTGCTGAGGACACCACTGAGGGTGTCCAGATTGCAGAGGACGTGGGTTCCGGGGAACCGGACCCACCATCTTGCTGATCGACGGCGCTTTGCGCCACAGGTTTGCTTCACCTACCACTCTAATATTTAGATATTTTTTTTATGCATTGGGGACAATTGCACGCTTTTTTTGTTGGGGGTGGGTTAAATCGAAAGTGAGTATTAGGGTGAAGTCTGAGTAGCCCAACTCACTATCCTCTTTTGGGGTTTTCTTGCCTATGTTCTTTTTCCCAAAAGACTGATTACTTTTTCTGTTGAACTGGCATGTTTATATCTTTTGTACACAGTTTAACTCTGAAGCATGATGGCTAAAATGATATCCTGAGAAAACTGGAAAATGTTGAATAACTAGGCATAGTAACTGATAATTGTGTGGCTCTAAGCATGAAATAGAATTACACCATTGCATTACCCTAAGACTTCAATTCGAACTAGGTATCTAATAATCTTGTATAGTGATTAGATGTCAAGTGAGTGTGAGGAAATTTGAATAGTCCACTATTGGTACTGAGCTAGAACTTGCCTGGTTAGTCCTGCTAGAAGTAAGCTGTAATAGACAATTTGGAAAGGATCATAGGCCCTTATTCAAGATAGCCCATTTCTAGCCAAAATAAAAGAAACCAAATGAAAGTTATCCTTCTTTGATCCAAATAATCTGAGCTTAAAATTAGACCTTTCTTTTTCACCCCAACTAATCTTTTCTTGGAACAATATGTTTGCCCTGGTCCCTTCATGGACATGTGCACCTCAGCTTATGCCAAAAGCATAAGTTGAGGGTGGCAAATGCATAAACAACCTTCGTTATGGCCCTGACCCAACTTTGGGTATTGTGTACCTTGACTCACGGCAAAGCCATTAGTTGAGGAATGCTCTGGAATGTTGGGTTGAAAGAACAAAGAGAGAGAAAAAACAAAAGTAAAGTGACTCAAGAACTCGTTGAAAAAAAAAAAATAAGAAAAAAAAAAGAGAAAAAAGTAAAAGAGTCACTTACACAAATGAAGAAAGAAGGGAAAATAGCAATGTGAAAGAATGGGAGAAAATGGGCAAGATAAAGTGATAGAAAGTGGAAGGTTTAGCCGATATGTCAAGGAGGGCAAAAAGTCACTAAAGTATACCTAAATATACCCTACCTGACTCTGAGCCTATGTTACAAGCTAAGAAGTCCTAACGTGATCCTAAGGGTTGTATAGCGAACTTAAGGCAGTGAAAATAAGGGCAAGCTTATGGCAATAGGTATGAATGAGTGTGACTTTGTTCTGAGAGCGAGTGTTTAAAAGTAATCCTTATACTCAAACTGAAATCATTGTGTGAAAAATGAGGATTTTGTTTTGAAGTGAGGACACTAGTTGCAATACCGGAATTATTAGCACCTCGGTGACAAATTGAAAAGGATAGGTGTTAGTGCATGGTGAGTCTGTGTCATGTTCGAATCCCACAAAATTCAAGCCTAATAGTGATAGCATGCATAGATTTGATGAGATTAATCGGAATTGATAGCCAAATGAATGCAAAGGATAAAACATGAATACTATTGTACAAAGATTGTGTAGTGAGTCATAGTGTGTTGCTTGAGGAAAAACAACGAATTTAAGTTGAGGGTGTTGATATACATTGGTTTCACGGTATAATTAATACTTTTTCCTTAACTTTAGTGTGTCCGAAAGTCTTTTTGTGCTAGTTTTTATATGAGTTTCTCTTCGTTTTGCAGGAAATCTGTCCAAAGTGGAATGAGGAGATTATGAGTCAAGAAATGTAGAAAAGGCCACCTACGGAGTTGATGACGGTCCGTCGTGCTTGTGACGGTCCGTAGGTGGCAGCGTAGAGAAGCTGCTGAAGGAAGATGGGGAAGTCTTACAAAGTGTGGGGTTACGTAGCTTGTGATGGTTCGTCGTGGCTATAACGGTCCGTCGTGCAGGTTCGTCATGAAGTTCAGAGAAGTGATCCCACTAACCAGATTCCAAGAGTTGAAGTATTTTGAAACGAAGACCCTCGACGGACCGTTGTGCCTATGACGGTCCGTCATACCTGCCGTTAAGGGGAATGAAGAGAGCAGCAGAAGAAATTGCTAAGTATGGGACGACAAAGTCCATGACGGTCCGTCGTGACCACGACGGTCCGTTGCGTTGTCCGTCGACCCAGCCGCGTTTTGGCAGATTTCCAGCAATTAGAATCCTTGTTTAATTAGGTTTTTATTTTTTATAAATAGTTCGAAAAACCTCGTTTTTGAGGTTAGACTCTGCTAGATTAGACATCATATTATTAGATTCTGTGTATTAGTGTTTGATTTGGAGATTCTTACAAGTGATTTTTGGTTATTAATCAAGTAAACTTTCAGACTTTATTCTTTCTCATTGAAGTAAGTACAGGAATTCTTATTTAATATATTTGAATATTGTGTTTATGGATATGAGTAACTAAACTCCATAACTAGGGTTGTGGGAACCATAGGCAAATAATGAGATAAACCCTAATTAAAAGAACAATTCTAGAATAGTGTCTTGCATGTATTAATAATTCTTTCATTTAGAAGTCATTTTAACGGATGGCCAACGTTAGAACTCGCCTTAATGCTACTTGCCGGACCAAGGAGGTAGATAATAGGAAAAGAATTATTAACATAGATTTAGTGTATACTATCTAATAGGCTAGTATTGATTGGTACAGGGTATTAACTTAGTCAAATATCGAATACGATGCTTAATATGAGGTAAGGATAAGGGTTAGGATAGCAACACACATAGCCGGACCAAGGTGCGGGGTGAGATTTTCTAGATGCCGGACCAAGGATTTATAAATACATAACTTATCACTTTGCAAGATACTAGGAAAGAATTTAGTTAGAGTTATCAATTTATGAACCTGTGGGGAACACGTAAACCCTAGTTACTTTGATTAATTGACTAAAACCCAACATTAAAAGATGTTAAGTGTCTCTTTCAAGTTCGTTGTTTATTTTCCCTTATTTAGAGATAGAACCCCCCTTTTTATATTTTTACTTTCCAAGGAAGGTATTGACCAAACGATAGTAATAACAAGTTAAAATTAAGTCTAGACTATTTTCCTCGTGGTAACGATCCCAACCTCACTAGTTGGATTATTTACTTGACACGACCGCTTTACTTTTCATTTGAGAAGTAATTTTGAATGTATCAATGAAGTACAACCTATGCCTTACCCCACTCAATCTCTAGAGATAAGTGTTTGGATATGGAATTAGGATAACCCTATTGGGATGAAACTCATGTCGGCCATTAATCTAATTGTCATTATTTAACAATTTCTCTATCGAGCTAACCAAACACACAAGGGTGAGCTTGTATTTGCAACTACAAATACATTAGATTAAACCAAAACCACTATAAGAAATCACCATTAAACTACATCTAAGCTATCAATAAGAAAGACCCAACAATAATATTAACTAATATATGCTAAATCACACCCCAAGAATGGGGTTTATAGCCACATATCAAGAAATAATAAATAATGCCTGCAATGATGCTCAAATCAAATGGGTATATGGAAATAAGTCTAGATTTATTAAAAGGAAAAAGAATCAGTAATTCCCACTTCCGATTTGGGGAAGATGAAATCCTTCCTTCTTCAAGTCTTCCGAACTCCTCTCAAAAACATGAAAGAAAAATATGTAAACTTTATATTTTAGAGTGAGTCTTACAATAATGCTCCACTCTGTAGATATCTATACAACTTAATCTGAGACTAGTATTTATAGTGTTTAGTTTTTTCTTATTGCAGCGGATCATTCGACGAGGTTAGTAGGAATCACCGATCTACTCGGTTATTTTCCGACTGCTCTTTTCTTTGTTGATTTGATCCACTACCTTCATGGCTCAGCATGCTGGAATAAAAAGAAAATTACGTCCCTTCAACAATTCGTCAGTTGTACATGGCAATTCTTACGCCTAAAATTCTTCGTTCTTTTCAGCCGGTTTGTTTCTTTTTTCGACATAGTGTACATACTTTCCTTAAATCTTCAAATACCTAAAACATCAAAAATTTTAGTAGATATTGGGATAAAATATGAATTTCAGAATACTATTTCCAATTAATAATAGCCCTAATTGCGTCCAATCTTTACACCTGTCAATAATCAATAGATGAAATGAGAGAAACGGAACAAATTACTTGTCCCAACATACTATATTTAATTATTCAATAAGTCTTAAGCTCTAAAGAAGGAACAAATAATATTTCATCTTTGATGAGTTCGAGATTTTAACTAATTTAAAGTTTTTATGAGATAGATTTAGTGTCCTCAAAATAATAATCTGGCAACAACAGGATCAATAGGAGTAACCTAAACAATAATGTGGCATCATGTGTATGTAGGAGAAGCTAAAAAATATCATGGTTGAGCAACCCTAGTTAGTCACTAATGTGAGAAATAATGGGTTTTCTACACAAAATCTTGTGAAGAAATTTGAGTAGTTTGGTAGTCCCCAAAACTAAAGACCACAATGAAGTTTGTTGGGTAACAGTGACCCAAATCCAAAGGAAGTAAATGCAATAGGAACTCACAGTGCTTTAGAATTATAGGATTTAGCTCCACTAAAAAGTGATAATATTGTGAGTAAACGTGTGAATCTAAGGAAGGTAAAGTTGTTTCACAAGAAGAATGATTTTAACCAATGGTCAAAAAACCTCCTCCATTAAATAAAAATTTCATGAAATAGATGAGGATAAATGTTTTGTAAGTTTGTCTATCTTTCGTAACAAGTTCTTATTAACTACTCATTGGTAGATATTTTGTAGGGTATACCTAGGTACGTAAAAACGTGAAGAGATTGTGGAAAATAAAAGGAGGCTAAGGGAGTATGAGACTATATACTTACTGAAGAGTGCAACTCCGTAATCCAAAAATAGTTGCCCGCTAAACTAAAAGATTTGGGTAGTTTTACAATTTAGATCACTATAGGGCATAGCATTCATGCGAGATAATTTTGTGATCTAGGAGCTACTATGAAATTGATACCGACTTCTGTGTACAAAAGTTTGGATTTGGTAGTTACCATAATATTACAATTGGTTGATAGATATGTTGCTACGCTTTAGGGTATGCTAGTCGATGTGTTAGTGCAAATGGTATCATTGATTTTTCGAATAGACTTAGTGGTACTTAATTATGAGCCAGATGCTAAGGTTCCATTCATTTCAGAAAGACCATTCTTAGCAACTTTGTGGGCTATGATAAATGTAGCAACAAGATAATTTATTATGCAAGTCCATGATAAGGTAGAGTTGTTCGATATCTACAAAGTTTTCAAATTGTCAACTATGTATGAAGAGTTGTCTTCCATAAATGTGATAGATCTCTAGGAAAAGGCTCCATTTATTGCACCTAAGGACCGTTTGGAGCGAGTGTTGGTACACATGACATATATAGAGATTTTGAGGCACATGAAATTTTGCAATATCGTTATGTGGTATTGTAGGTAGATCTGCAAAATTTATAAAACCCTCTAAATAGGTTGGTGGATCCTCCACCAAAGCCCTTAATGGAAGAAGAAACTAAGGTGGAGTTGAAAGCATTGCCCGCCTACCTCAGGTATGCATTTTAAGGTGAAGATAAAACTTTTTCGATTATTTTGTCTGCAGTAATTTTTGATTAATAGGTGGAAGTAGAATTAATCATCCCGAAATAGATACATGGAGGAAGGGTTAAAGGCAAAAGCACCACATTAACGAACACTAAACCCATTGATGATGGATGTTGTGAGAATATAGATCATCAAGTGGATGGATGCTAGAACTGTGTACCAAGATAGAAAATGGATAAGTTTAGTAGAGTGTGTGCCCAAAAAGGGTAGAATGATGGTTGTGACTAATGAGAGGAATTAGTTAATCCCAACGATAAAAATGATTGGGTGGCGAATATGCATGTACTATAGAAAGCTGAATGATGTTACTAGAGAAGACCATTACCTGGTTCATTTCATTGATGAAATATAGGATAGGTTGGCTGACAAGGAGTAATACTATTCTCTTGAAGGTTATTCAGGGTACAACCTGAGTTTCACTACACTAGAGGATTAGGTAAAAACTACATTCACTTGCCGGTATGCACAAATACATTCAAGTGCATCTCATTTAACTTGTGCAATATCCATCCACATTATAGAGATGTACGATTAAAACCTTTCATAATATGGTGGAGTATTTTGTTGAAGCATTCATAGACTACTTTTCAGTTTTGAGTGTGTCTTCCGAACTTTGTTAGATTAATCTTGATACAGTTCTTGTTAGGTGTGAAGAGGCCAATGTGGTGTTAAACTTAGAGAAGTGTCACTTTCTTGTTACAGATGGAATTGTATTGGGGCACAAGATCTCCAAAAGATAGCTGGAAGTGGAACAAGCTACAGTGGAAGTGATTGAGAAGTTACAACCTTCCATCATAGTAAATGGTGTTAGAACGTTGGGACATGCTTGATTCTTTACGAGTTTCATGAAGGATTTTCTAAGAAAGCAAGACCTATGTGCAGCCTGTTAGAGAATTATATGAAGTTTGCATTTGATTTTATGTGTTTGTAGACATTTGAGGTACTAAAAAGAAGTTTATTGAAGCTCCTATTCTCATTGCTCAAAATTAGGAGCTTATATTTGAGATTATGTGTGATGCCAATGACATAATAGTTGGGGCAGTGCTGGAGAGACAAAAATAAAAGATGTTCCACTCAATCTACTATGTGAGTAAGACACTTTATACAGCCCAATAAAATTATATTGATACCAAGAAGAAGATACTGGCATTGGTGTTCGCATTTGATAATATCATATCATACTTGGTGGGACCCAAAGTTATAGTCTACACTGCTCATGCTACAATGCAATATTTACATAATATGAAAGATGACAAGACAAGGCTGATTAGGTGGATTCTTCTTTTAAAACAACATGATATAGATATAGGAGAAATGAAGGATATATGAACTAGATAGATGATCATTTGTACTGATTGGAGGATTCATCTCATGTGATGAATGAAGGGATAATTCGTGAAGAGTTTTCTGATGAACAATTTCTTACTTTGGACATTGCTCAAGTTCCTTGGTATGATTAGACTGCGAATTTTCTAGTGAGTGGATTATTTCCACACGGGGAATCAACACATCAAAATAAGAGGTTGAAGTATGATGCACCCTTCCATATATGAGATGAGCCCTGCATATTCAAGGAGGAACCTGATCAAATGATGAGAATGTGTATATCTTAGCTGGAGTTTACACTAGTGTTGGAGAGTATCCACTCTTTACCATATGGTGGAAACAAAGGAGGCGAACGAACTGCGTATAAGGTACTGTAATCTTGTTTCATTTGGCCTACACTTTTTAAAGATTCTTCATTTCCTGTTAAAGCTTGCGATTAGTGTCAGAGGATTGGCTCCCTTTCGAGGAGGCATCAGATCACATTGTATAATATATTAGAGTTTGACATCTTGGATGTTTAAGGGATAGACTTGATAGAAACATTCACATCGTCCCATGGTAATCAATACATCCTAGAAAGAGTGGACTATGTGTCTAACTGGGAAGAGGATGTTGCATTACCATCAAATCATGCTAATGTGGTTGTGAGGTCCATTGGAAAGAAATTTTTCACTAAAGTAGGAACTCTAAGGGATATGATCAATGATGGAGTTATGCACTTTATTAATAATTCAATGCATATTCACAATGAAAAGATTGATCGAATAGCCTAGATGATGCCTTATGGGCATATTAGACTGCATACAAACACCAATAGAGACTTTTCCTTATGGAGTGGTAATTGATAAAACTTGTCACTTACCACTTGAATTGGGGCATAAGGCATATTGGGTCATCAAGAAGCTGAATCTTGATGCAGAGTTAGCCGATAGGAATAGAACAACGCAACTGTATGAATTATAGGAGTTTTTGCTTCACGCCTATGAGAATGTGAAATTGTAAAAAGAGAAGACCAAGATTTCGTATGACAAGCATATTGTGTCACACACCTTTGAGCCTGGTAATTTTTAGTGTTGTTGATTGATATCAAGGTTTAAGTTGTTCCCTAAAAGCTTCGATCTATGTGAAGTGGTCCCTTTGAAGTAGTGAGGATGATTCAACATGGTGTTCTAAAATTAAAAAAAAAAGATAAGATCTCTAAATTCCTTTTGAATTGTTAAAGGGTCAAGCACTACTTGTAGAATTATGACGATCAAGAGATTGAAGCGCTGACATTTAGTGACTAATAATTCGTGACATGTGTCATTTCACGTTGTTAAATTGGAAGCTACACAGGAAGAAACTTGTGACTCCTTGTAATAGTAAGAATCAATCTTCTTTTGTTTGATATTTTAGTTCTTAGGGAAAAAACAATAATCTATTTAGGAGAATACCAAAAGATTTGTCGTTTAATGACCAAAACTAAGGCACTGTATGAAATGAAACTTATTGTGTTTCAATTAATGGGTTTTTTGTTCCTAAGGCAACAAATTATGGGAGCCGCATCGTAGAGGCAACAAGAATTTTTTTCACCTAGTTCAATTTGAGGCAGAGCACTATGTTCACCTGCCGCGTCACAAAGGTGTGGCAGAATTTCACCTCGTCTTCTCCTGTTTAAGGTAGAGCATTACGAGCACCTACCCCTTCACCCGGGGGGATATTTTTATTTGTTCGTGAGTTAATTTTCAGACAAAATTAAAGCCATTGCATTCCACTCCCTTTCCTCGTAGAAAAGGACAAAACATGGTGTAATGACCCTCAAAATAAAATAGGATGAACTAGAGCTTCACTTGTGTTTTAAGGGCTGTTAACTGGTTAATTTTATGTGTAAATGTATTTTTAGGTCAGTCCGGGTGATAATGAAGTCAAACGTTAAGGAGCGACCAAGATGTTCGACGACTAGTCATTTGTGTGCTTGTGTATGCTCCCGTGTGCCTTTTCTTGTTTCATGAGTTGATTGGTGTATAAAATGATTGCAGAATACCATAAGACCGAGATTGGAATGTTTAGTGGTTAACATGTGGTTATGACTCGACTAATTACCCACGAGGGGCCCTAAAGGAGGACCCCATCACTTTGCCAAGATGTTGCAAGGCAGTGTCAAACGACGAACACAAGGGACGACCAGTCGTTCAATCAAGGCCCATCAACCTTGGGTTTCGATTACACTTGCCACGCCTGCAAATGCTGAGTCTCTGTCCTAAAAAATTGACCCTAATGATGGGGTGTCACTCCATCTACGACCAGTAGATGGTGGGCATCGTATGTGCTTGCAAATTGCTGCGGCAACTCGGCCAAGCTAGGTGTGATATGGTAAATTTACCCCAAGTCTTTTTAAGTTCATCGAATGTTGTTTTAGGTGTATGTAGGTGTTTTAAGAGTATTAAAGAGATTAAACACTCTTTTAGACCGTAACACCTAAATCAAAACCCTTTTCTCCCAAAGATCTCTCCAAAAAACCCTATGAAAGGTCAAGGTCAAGATGGATCTAGGATTGTGGATTTAATGGATTTCTTCTTCTATTATATTTGGAGTTATGCTAATAAGGTATAGGAGTTCGTTATCTAAGTCTCTCTATAATCATAAAGACAATTTCAAATGGATTTCAAAGTTTATGAAAAACCTCAATTTTCACTCTAAGTCATGAGTTCTTACATAGAGTGTTTTCAAATTATTAGATTTGATATAATTGATGTTCAATTGATGTTTTCCAATTAAAATCTCCATGAACCCTTGATCTTCTCAAATCTCTAAATTTTTCTTATGAATGGGATAATTTCTTTTAATCTTGTGATTGTAGAATTTAATTTAGATTATGTTCTATAGTTGATTTCTATGGTTTGTTATGTTGTTACATTTTGAATTGTTGGAGATGTTAGGGAATGGTGATCTTGGTTATTGAAAGAAGGAAATTTTACCTAATTCCCATAGTTACTGTAGAATTGATATAGAATTTGCTATTGATTCATATGGTCCACTTATGCTGGAAGTGCTTATGTGTTGTATATGATTATGATCATGGAATTTTCGGCATTATAATGTGAATTGTAGTAGTATCATGTAAAGTTTTATGTTAAGGCTTAAGTAAAGTTGTTTATGTACAATATTACGGATTAGATGAATTTATAAAATGAAGATTGATGTGATATATTTGTGATCATGTGGAATGGTGATGAATGTGACGAAAGTATAATCTCCTCTTATGTTGATGTGTAATGATAATGGATTGTGAAAAGCCTTATATGAGGATGTTGGGTCTTGATTGGTAGACTTAGGTCCTTCTTCTTGAGACATGTAAGCTTATAGATTATGAACTCTTGTATTTGGTAGACTTAGGTGCCTTCTCCTTGATGTATGAAAGTATGTGAATGTATGATTTACTGACTTGGTAGGCTTAGGAACCCTTTTGTTGTATTAAAGAATGAAAGAATAAATGAAAGTCTAGGATTGGTTGATCTAAAGTTTGTGCCATTCCTTGAATTATTAAATGAGGTAATCTAGAGTATATATTGAACCGGTAGATCTAAGCATAGTGCCCCTTCTTGATGAGTCTAGAACACTAAGTGAATATAAAACATTGAAAATGAAAATAAGTTTAAAAATATGGGTCTTGAATAATGAAAACAAGGTTAATAAGAAATCTTGAACGAATCGACCTATATGGTGTCTCCTTGTTGTGTGGAATGTGAGATATAGAGTTACGTTGGCTGGAACGGAATGCGACCATCTTTAATAAATTAATAAGAGCTATCGTAAGAGAACTTTAGTGGCAGCCCTAGTGGACCCAATATTGGTATTGGTATTATGAGTTGGTATAACTAAGAAATGGAACCTCCTCACATACCTTTAAGTGAACGAAATAACTCAAAGAGAATAATGGTAAAACACCTAGTGGATATGTGATACGCTCAAACTTACTTCTCAAATAAGAAGTAAAGCGGTCGTGTCAAGTAAATAACCCAACTAGTGAGGTTGGGATCGTTCCCACGAGGAAAATAGCCTAGACTTAACTTTAACCTGTTATTACTATTGTTTTGTCAATCACTTCCTTGGAAAGTAAAAACAATAAAGGGGGGTTTCTATTTCTAAATGAGTATAATTAATTAACAAACTTGACAGAGACACTTAACACCTTTGAATGTTACATTTTAATCAATTAATCAAAGTAACTAGGGTTTACGTGTTCCCAACAGGTTCATAACTTGATAACTCTAACTATAAAAATTCTTTCCTACTATCTTGCATGCTAAGTGATAAGTTATGTATTTCTAAATCCTTGGTCCGGCATCTAGAAAATATCACTCCGCACCTTGGTCCGGCTATGTGTGTTGCTATCCTAACCCTTATCCTTACCTCATATTAAGAATCGTATTCGATATTTGACTAAGTTATTACCGCGTACATATCAATACTAGCCTATTAGATAGTATACACTAAATATATGTTAATAATTCTTTTCCTATTATCTACCTCCTTGGTCCGGAAAGTAGCATTATGGCGAGTTCTAACGTTGGCCATCCGTTAAAAAGACTTCTAAGAGAAAGAATTATTAATACATGCAATACACTATTCTAGAATTGTTATTTTAGTTAGGGTTTATCTCATTATTTGCCTATGGTTCCCACAACCCTAGTTATGGAGTTTAGTTACTCATAGCCATAAACACAATATTCAAATATAGTAGATAAGAATTCATGTACTTAGTTCAATGAGAAAGAGTAAAATCCAAATGTTTGCTTGATTAATCTCCAAAAATCACTTGCAAGAATCTCAAAATTCAACAATAATACACAAAGTCTAAGAAAATGATGTCTAATCAAATAGAGTCTAACCTAAGAGAGTCCAACAATCTCCGAGTCTCCCCTCAAAAATGAGGTTTTTAGAACTATTTATTAAAAATAAAAACCTAATTAAACAAGGACTCTATTTGCTGGAAATCTGTCAAAACGCGGCTGGGTCGACAGACCTCGCAACGGATCGTCGTGGTCACGACGGACCGTCATGGACTCCGTCGTCCCATACTTATGCAATTTCTTCTGCAGCTCTCTTCACCACCCTCGACGGCAAGTATGACGGACCGTCATAGGCACAACGGAAAGTCGAGGGTCTTCGTTCCAAAACACTTCAATTCTTGGAATCTGGGTACTGTGATCACTTCTCTTAACTTCATGACGAACCTGCAGGACGGACCGTCACAAACTTTGTAACCCCACACATGGTCAGACTTCCCCATCTTCCTTTAGCAGCTTTACTATGTTGCCACCTACGGACCGTCACTAACATGACGGACCGTCATAAGCTCCGTAGGTTGTCTGATCTGCATTTCTTCGCTCAAAATCTCCGCATTCAGCTTCAGACATATTTCCTGCAAAATAAAAAGAAACTTATATAAAAATTATCACAAAAAGGCTTTTGGATACACTAAACTTAAGGAAAAAGTATTAATAATATCGTGAAACCACGGTATATCAACACCCTGAACTTAAATTCGTTGTTTGTCCTCAAGCGACGCACTATGACTCAATACAAAATCTTTGTACAATAGTATCCATGTTTTATCCGTTGCAATCATTTGGCTATCAATCCCAATTAATCTCATCAAATATATGCATGCTATAACTATTAGGCTTGAATTTTGTGGGATCAGAACATGACATAGACTCACCATGCATTAACATCTATCCTCTTCAATTTCTCACCGAGGTGCTAACAATTCTGGTATTGCACCTAGTGTCCTCACTTTGAAACAAAATCCTCATTTTTTCACACAATGATTTTAGTTTGAGTATAAGGATTATTTTTTCAACACTCACTCTCAGAACAAAGTCACACTCATTCATACCTATTGCCATAACCTTGCCCTTTTTTTCACTGCCTTAAGTTCGCTATACAACCCTTAGGATCACGATAGTTTTTTCTTAGCTAGTAACATAGGCTCAGGGTCATGTAGGGTATATTTAGGTATACCTTAGTGAATTTTTGCCCTCCTTGACATATCGGCTAAACCTTCCACTTTCTATCATTTTATCTCGCCCAGTTTCTCATATTCTTTCACCTTGCTATTTTCTCTTCTTTCTTCATTTGTGTAAGTGACTCTCTTCTTTTCTGGCATGTATTTCTTGTGTATTTTTATTTTTCTTTACTTTTCTTTTCAACTAATTCTTGAGTCACTTTAATTTTTTTCTTTCTCTCTCTTTGTTCATTCAACCCCACTTTCCAAAGCATTCCTCATAATAGCCACCCTCAACTCATGGCTTTGCCATGAGTCAAGGTACACAATACCCAAAGTTGGGTCAGGGCCATAACGAAGGTTGTTTACTGCATTAGCCACCCTCAACTTATGCTTTTGGCATAAGCTGAGGTGCACATGTCCAAGGAGGGACCAGGGCCAACACATTGTTCCCAGAAAAGATCAGTTGGGGTGAAAAAGAAAGGTCTATTTTATGCTCAGATCATTTGGATGAAAGAAGGATAAATTTCATTTGGTTTTCTTTTATTTAGGCTAGAAATGGGCTACATTGAATAAGGGCCTATGATCCTTTCCTAATTGTCTATTACAGCTTACTTTCAGCAGGACTAACAAGGCAAGTTCTAGCTCAGTACCAATAGTGGACTTATTCGAATTTTCCTCACACTCGCTTGACATCCCATCACTATACCAGATTATCATACACCTAGTTCGAATTTCATACTTAGGGTAATGCAATGGTGTAACTCTATTTCATGCTTAGAGTCACACAATTATCAGTTACTATGCCTAGTCATGCATCATTTCCAGTTTATCAGGATATCATTTTAGCCATCATGCTCCAGAATTAAACTATGTACAAAAGATATAAACATGCCGGTTCAACAAAAAAAAAGTAATCAGTCTTTTGGGGAAAAACAACACAGGCAAGAAAACCCCAAAAGAGGATAGTAAATTGGGCTACTCAAACTTCACCCTAACACTCACTTTCCATTTACCCCACCCCCAACAAAAAGACATACAATTGTCCCTAATGCATAAAAAAATTGAAATACAAGAGTGGTAGGTGAAGCAAACCTGGGGCGCAAAGCGACGACAATCAGCACGTAACATTATGATTCTGACGGTCTGTCGTCGATGTCCGTCGTGGAACAGTTAACAAAAAAAATGGAGACCCTTAAGAGAGGGGTCTCTGACCGCCATGACAGTTATGCAGCACGAACCGTCGAGAGTATGACGGTCCATCGTAGATATCCGTATGAGGACACTTAGAAAATGTGAGAGACCTTTAGGAATAGGGTCTCTAACAACCAGCACGGTTGTGCAGGAAGGACCGTCGAGAGCACGACGGTCCGTCGCATGTGTCCATTGCTGACTGTTTCAGAGTGATCATCTGCAGAATTTCGTGGTGATGTGCCTGCAAATTTAAAACCCATTAGTAGAGAATGCTATCATTACTAGAAAGAATAAAAGAAAAAAAAACTATAAGTATTGGGTTGCGTCCCAACAAGCGCCTGATTTAACATCGTGGCACGACAGAGGACTCTTGATTACTCAGCCTTCATCAAGATGGTTTTCCTTTATTACTTTATTCCCTGATGCTTTATGCCCAAAATAGAGTTTTATTCTATCTCTATTCCTCTTAAACCGCACTCCCTCCTTGGTTTTTAACTAAACATCTCCATGAGGGAATACTTGGGTAATCAATTAAGGGCCAGTCCATTTGGACTTGAGCTTGCCCGGAAGACAAGGCACCCCAGAACTGTCTACAAGCACCAAATCCCCAACAATAAAGTCTTGTTTTGCATTTTTCTGTTCAGTCTCCTTCTTCATCTTTTCTTTGTGGGATATGGCAGATACCGATTGGATCTAACCACTCTGCCTCATGGTCATACAAATGTTGAAGGTCGCTTCTTCATTATTCAATCAAAATGTCATCTGACCCTTCTCCATATCAACTAATGCTCTACCTGTAACAAGGAATGACCTCCCAAGAATAATAGGCACTTCAAAATCGACCTCATAATCAAGAATAAAAAAATTAGCCGGAAAGATGAATGACTCTACTTTTACTAGCACATCATGGAGTATCCCTATAGGCTGTTTCACTGTCCGATCAGCCATCAGTAGCCGCATCGCAGTGGGTTTTGGATCCCCCAAACCCAACTTCTTGTAAATTGAGAGGGGCATGAGATTTATGCTTGCCTCCAGATCACATAATGCTTTCGCAAAATGTAATGACCCAACTGTACAAGGAATAGTGAACGCACCCGGATCTTCTTTCTTTCGTACGAGGGATCTTGTAGCAATAGCACTACAATGCTACAGTCTATCATCATCCTCAAAAGTGACCGATCTTTTCTTGGCGACTAGATCTTTCATAAATTTGGCATAACCAGGCATTTGTTCAAGAGCTTCTACCAAAGGGACATTGATGGAAAGTTGTTTCATTATTGTTATGAAACGCCGGTATTTACCATCATCGGTCTTTTTCCCTAATCTCTGAGGGAAAGGTGGTGGTGGCCTAGGCATGTGAATTACGTTGATAGGTACTTCTGCATCTTTTCCATTACTTTCCACTGCTTCACCACTACCCTTTACCACATTATCATTATCCTTTCTCACATTTTCCTCAGTAGATGGCATAGGTCGGTCAATGGTTTTCTTACCACCCCGAGTAGTTATTGCCATACAATGTGCATCATTCTTTGGATTTTGGACAGTGTTGCTTGGAAGATTGCCCGGTTGCCGTGTGTTCACTGTCGTAGATTATTGGTCCATTTGCAACTCGATCTTCTTAATCGAAATTGCATGTGTATCAACTTTTTTCCCAATACTAGCTAAATCATACCTCAACTCTTTAATGTGTTATCACTAGTGTCAAACCTCCTCATAATTTTGTGCAACATATCCTCAACTCGCGCCATACTATCTCCACCATCCCTAGGAGTAACTTCACAATTTTGAGGAGGGACATAGGGCCCATTCCTGTAGTTTCTATAAGCATAATTACCCCTGTTAAAGTTTTTGTCGCGGTTGTAGTTTTCATCTCGGACATAATGACCCTCACGGTTGTAGTTACCATAGTTCCGACCTTGGTTCCCTTGACCTTGGCGCCACTTTTCACGATTTGAGCCTTGGGCGCTTGGTCGGAAAATCCCCCGTCTGCTCATTTACTGCATATGTGTCCTCCGCATAATAGCACTCATCATTAGGAGGTGGTGGTTTAGCCATGTAGTTGACTGCATTTATCTTTTCTGCACTCCCTGTGACATGTTTTAGTACCAACCCAAGCTCAATTCTCATCTGAGACATTTCTTCACGAATCTCTTCTGTGGCTGGGTTGTGAGTGGACTGTACTGCGAAGGTGTTTCTCCCTGTATCAGACTTCCAAGTACTCCAAGATTTTTTATTCTAGGAGATTTTCTCTAATTTTTCAGCAATCTCAGCATAAGGGCATTCTCCATAACATCCACCTGCTATAGTGTCCAACACCACTTTGTAGTTATCATCCTGTCCCCGATAGAAGTATTCCTTCAGTGACTCATACTCTATACGGTGATTTGGAACACTTCTCAAGATTGAGGTGAATCTATCCCAAGAACTAATAACTTACTCTCGTGGTAGTCCCACAAAGTTGTTCACTTTGTCTTTGTGGTTTAGTTTCTTGGAGACCGGATAGTAGCGTGCTAAGAAAACGTCCCTTATTTGGTTCCAAGTGAAGATTGAGTTGTGTGGGAGCTCAGTGAACCATATAGCAGCCCCTCCTGTCAGTGAGAGAGGAAACACTCTGATACCTATTACATCTAGATCCAAATCAGGCCTCCCCACACAAATTTTACACACTGCTTTTACCTTAGCTATATGGGCATGTGGATCCTCAGAAGGTAGCCCTGAAAACAAACCTCTGGCAGTGAGCATTTGCATAAGGCTAGTAGTTACCAAAAAGGTGTGGCCTGTGGGTAGAGGGGGCAAGACAAGTGTCCCATCCGAGTCTGCTATGTTATCATATCCTCTATAGTATGCTTGGGGCCGTGGAACGGGATTTTTTCCCCTCTGTTGATATTAACCCGGAGCATTGGGCAACATCTGACCATGAACGTCAACCGGAGCTGGGATGTTCTGGTTTGAATCCTCATCATTTATTCCCAAGTTTCGATTCATATTGCGCAGTGTATGCTCAAACTCGTGATCGTAGGAAAACAAGGGTTCTCTTCCTCTCCGTGTATTTGGCATACAAGGAGGATAGTTCTGAAAAGAAATCAAAAACAATAAAACAAAGTAAAATCAATAAAATATCAACTAAACTATAGTAATAAGTTCAAGTAAATAAGAAGTAAAGCGGTCGTGTCAAGTAAATAACCCAACTAGTGAGGTTGGGATTCTTCGCACGAGGAAAATAGTCTAGACTTAACTTCAACCTGTTATTAGTGTTGTTTGGTCAATGACTTCCTTGGAAAGTAAAACCAATAAAGGGGGGTTTCTATTTCTAAATGAGTAAAATTAATTAACAAACTTGACAGAGACACTTAACAACTTTGAATGTTGGATTTTAATCAATTAATCAAAGTAACTAGGGTTTACGTATTCCCCACAGGTTCATAACTTGATAACTCTAACTATAAAAATTCTTTCCTAGTATCTTGCATTCAAAGTGATAAGTTATGTATTTCTAAATCCTTGGTCCGGCATCTAGAAAATCTCACTCCGCACCTAGGTCCGGCTACGTGTGTTGCTATCCTAACCCTTATCCTTACCTCATATTAAACATCGTATTCTATATTTGACTAAGTTATTACCTCGTACCAATCAATACTAGCCTATTAGATCGTATACACTAAATCTATGTTAATAATTCTTTTCCTATTATCTACATCCTTGGTCCAACAAGTAGCATTAAGGCGAGTTCTAACGTTGGTCATCCGTTAAAAAGACTTCTAAGCGAAAGAATTATTAAAACATGTAAGACAGTATTCTAGAATTGTTATTTTAGTTAGGGTATATCTCATTATTTGCCTATGGTTCCGACAACCCTAGTTATGGAGTTTAGTTACTCTTAGCCATAAACACAATATTCAAATATAGTAGATAAGAATTCATGTACTTACTTCAATGAGAAAGAGTAAAATCCAAAAGTTTGCTTGATTAATCTCCAAAAATCACTTGCAAGAATCTCAAAATCCAACAATAATACACAAAGTCTAAGAATATAATGTCTAATCTAATAGAGTCTAACTTAACAGAGTCCAACAATCTCCGAGTCTCCCCTCAAAATCGATGTTTTTCGAACTATTTATAAAAAATAAAAACCTAATTAAACAAGGACTCTATTTGCTGAAAATCTGTCAAAACGCGGCTGGGTCGATGGACCTCGCAACGGATCGTTGTGGTCACGACGGACCGTCTTGGACTCCGTCGTCCCATACTTATGCAATTTCTTCTGCTGCTCTCTTCACCACCGTCGACGGCATGTATGACGGACCGTCATAGGAACAACAGTACGTCGAGGGTCTTCGTTCCAAAACACTTCAACTCTTGGATTCTGGGTACTTGGATCACTTCTCTGAACATCATGACGAACCTGCAGGACGGACCATCATAGCCACAACGGACTATCACAAGTTTCGTAACAACACACTTGGTCAGACTTCCCCATCTCCCTTCAGTAACTTTACTACGCTACCACCTACGAACCGTCACAAACACGAGGACGGTCATAAGCTCCGTTGGTGGTCTCTTCTACATTTCTTTGCTCAAAATCTCGGCATTCAGCTTCAGACAGTTTTCCTGCAAAATAAAAAGAAACTTTTATAAAAATTAGAACAAAAAGTCTTTTGGACACACTAAACTTAAGGAAAAAGTATTAATAATAAAGTGAAACCACGGTATATCAATATGCTTGTTGTAGTAGCTCTACTTGATTATGATATTAGAGTACAAATAATCCCTTGATATCCCTAAACTATCTGACAACATGGGAAGTGTCCTATTTCTATCCTTGGAAAGTACAACACCCTCTACGGAGTAAGGTAGACTCCGAATTCCATTCTTACCTAGTATGGTCTATGTCAGTTAATGCCTATTCTAATCATATGGGTGTACCGTAGTATTGGATAAGTTATACTTCGTGTGGGTAGTGGAATGAGACACTATTTACACATGGAACGAGTAGGCCTTGAAGGTGCTAGGATCAGTTCCCTAGATCTTCCGAGACCATTATGTGAAGCACCCTTATTAGTTACTAGTTTCTTAAATGAAATAATGAATAATGTCGAGTTAGTAAAATCATGTTCAGTAGAATGGTTTTTATCTAGCGTAGCTTTAGGATTACTTAGGTGTGTCGGAAAAGGGTGTATTGGCGGTCTATACGTATCTTTCCTAGGTGAATCTTAATGTAACCTTAGAGAGAGATTCTTAATGATGTAAATGCTTAGATGATTAATATGGAACTAAGTTTTATTTGATAGAAAGGAATATCAGTACTTTGGATAGTCTTGAGGATCACCTAGGTGTGTGTTAAGGGTTTGTATACCCAGCCACTATATATATTACATAGGTGGGTCTTAGGATAACATTTAGTAAGGAATCTAAATGTTAAATGGATTCTACGTGATTATTGTCAAATATTTTGGATTATTTGGCTATTGTCTTATATGTGATTATTGACTTTTATTATGTCTCTTAACCTCTTATAATGAATTTTTTTTAGTCAAAATGTCATGAAAGCATGTTTCTGTACTAAATGTCCCTTTTTCATGGATTTTGCATGGCTTCGATACTTAGTGCATTAAATGTGATAACCTATTTTTTTGACAAATGTCTAGGGATTGGAAGTCTTGATATTCCATGGATGATGGATAAGTGTCTAAGGGTTGAAGATGAAGTTTTGGTGAGTCCTCATTGATTGATGGACAAGACCCACATGTTATTTTTATGTCTTTTAGTCTTGTGTGGGCTTAGTCCCAAAAGTTGTACTCTAAAGTATAGATGATTTAATGAAACATTTTAAAGGTTGAATAATTTTAAAAATTTCTTCTTTTTACATAATGAAAGTACTATTCCTGTGTGAAGAAAGTTTTAAGTCTTTCATATTTGAATATTGTATGCAATGAGTTCAAGACTTATCGGAGTCTTGTACACCGGTAACTTCCAGGTGGTACCGTTGGTCCATTACAAACTTCAAAGCATAAAGTTTGGTAGTGTCTTAGATTGTCTCAAAAACCCCATCTAGTAGAGTCTTTTTTATAATGTGGAGCGCTCAACATTATGAATACGATGTTATTAGATTCTAAGATCACTTATTCATTCTTCAATCGTGCGTAAGGGCTTTGTTTTTATAATATATTTCCCTTGTTCTTTATGTGATGGACTTTAGAGTGTGTGCTTTCAGGAGTTCTGTGGTAGAGGTTAGGGGCGAGAAAAATAGACTATGTGTGACATGCTAGATAGAGAAATGGAAGGTTGTGATGATGACCTTAGGTTGGATGGGTTTCCTTATGATGGTGAGTATTGCTGTTAGAAATGTACAGGTGTGATGAGTAAGGAGGTTTGATGTTGTATTGATCCGACCTTAGAGAGGGAGGAGGTGATATTTGAAAGAGTATGTTTGAGTTTATCCTAGTAGGGGATGCTGTGGCTAAATGCTAATACTTTTCATAGTTTTTTGTGTTTATGAGATAGGCCTTATGTTTTTGTTTCAAGGGAACCAGTGAATTGAAGAGTTGAGTGAAAGTGGTGTTGGTAATAACTATGGTTTCTTTATTGAGATCCTTATAGTATGTCCATGTTGACCCTAGATGGGTTTATCCCAAGTGGGGGAGTGTGGTTAATAGTAAGGGTGTTGGGAGTGAGATTTCCTTATCTTTTCCTTACGTGCCTACTCAAGCTGAAAACTAAGAGTTAGTAGTATCTTTGTTCGTGTCAGATTCTTTTATCAAAAATGATTGTCCAATATTCTCCTTATGGTATGAATGTTTTGGTTGAATGCTTGATAAATGAGAAAATGATTGTTCATGCATTATATTCCGTCATGTTCATGTGAATTTATTGTACATTGTCTATATACATGATTAGGTGAAATAGCGAGCATGCCTAAATGTTGCATGAGTTAACTTGTTGGGCATGCCTAATGTGTTATTGAGAAGTTGCATGTTGAGCCTTTATGAGGAAATTGCTCAAAATGTGCGTTATTAGGATAATGAATAATTGTTCTTTAATTAGAAAATTGTGTGACGTTCTTAGTAATGTTTATATGATCATGATATAACTTGGAGAAGGAAGTTCCTCCAATAGCATGAGAAATGGTAAAGAATGATGCTTAAGGAGTTGGTAGATGTAGTTCTACTAGCTTGATTTACATGATGTTGTCTGATGCTCTTATATGTGGGTGATGTTCCTCTTAACTATGTCTATGGTTTATGATATTGTATGCTTGCGTGTGGGTTGTTTGCTTTGGTTGTTATCCTTTAAGTAAGAAGTTTCATTCTCTGACGATTGTTCCTATCTGGGGGGAATGTAATGACCCTCAAAATGAACTAAGATTTAATGTAAGTTAAGTAGTTAATTTAATGTGTGAATGAGATTTTAGGTCTTTCTGGGTCAGTATGAAGTCAAAAGTCAAGGAACGATCAAGATGTTCGACGACTAGTCATCTATGTACTTGTGTGTGTTCTACGGTGCCTTTTTATGTTTCATGAGTTGTTTGTTGTCTAAAATGACTGGAGGAGAACCTAAGACATAGATGATCATTTTTAGGGGTTTTAATTCTGGTTATGACTCCACCAAGGACCCACGAGGGGCCCTAGAAGAGGGACCTTATCTCTTAACCAAGATGTTGCAAGGCAGTGTCAAACGACGGCCACAAGGGATGGCCAGTCGTTCAATTGATGACCCGTCAACCTTGGGATTCAACTAGACCTTCAAGGCTTAAAAATACTGAGTCTTTGTCTTAAATGAAGGACCCCAATAACAAAGCGTCACTCCATATACAACTAGTAGATGGTGGCGTTGTTTGGGCCTGCAAATTCCTCGTGCAACTCGACAAGGTTACGGGTGATATGGTAAATTCACCCAAGTCTTTTAAAGTGTATGGACGATAGTTTTAGGTGTATTTAGGTATTTTAAGAGTATTAAAGTTATTAAACCCTCTCTTAGACCCTAATACCTAAACCGAAACCTTTCCCTCCAAAAGTTCTCTCCAACCCCCCCACCCCACGAAAGCTCAAGGTTTAGATGGTGCTAGGATGGTGGATCATAATGACTTTCTTCTTAAATTCTCATTAGATTTCTTCTAATAAGGTATGGAAGTTCTTTTTATCTAAGGTTTTTAACATCTTAGAGCGAATTCCATAGTGATTTCAAACATTATGAAAAAGTCCAATTTTCACAATAAGTCATGGGTTCTTGCATGAGACACTTTTAAATGATTAGGTATGATATAATTGATGTTAAATTGATGTTTCCCAATGAAAAATATCCAAACATTGATGTTCTCCAATCTCTAAATTTGGCTTATAAATAGGTTAATTGTTGATGATATAGTGATAATATAATTGAGTGTAGATTATATTTTATTGTTGATTTCTATGGATTATTATTCTATTGTATTTTGAATTGTTGGAGATATTAAGGAATGGTTATCTTCGCTATTGGAAAAATATAATTTGACCTAATTCCCTTAGTTAATGTAGAATTGATATAGAATTTTTTATGGATTGGTATGGTCCACTTTTTGTGGCGGTGCTAATCTGTTGGATATGATTATGATCATGGACTTGTTGACATTATTATGTAAATTATAGTAGTATCATGTTAGGTTTTATGTGAAGGTATAAAGTGAAGTTGTTCATATGAAGTAATGTGACTAGATGCAAGTTGTTATTGCTTATATGAATGTAAAAAGTGAAGGATGATGTGATATATGTGTGATCTTGTGTAATGGGGATATAATGTGATGAGATCATATTCTCTTCTAATGGATTTTGAAGATTTTTATATGAGGATGTTGTGTCTTTATTAGTAAACTTAGTTTCCTCTTCTTGAAACATAATAGCTTTTACATTATGAACTCTTCCATTTGGTAGACTTAGGTGCCTTCTCCTTGATTTATGAAAGTATATGAATATATAATTCCTTGATTTGGTAGGCTTAGGCACCCTTGTGTTTTACGTATGAATTAAAGTATGAAAGAAAGTCTAGGATCAGTATACCAAAAGTTGTTGGCATTCCTTGAATTATTAAATGAGGTATTCTAGGGTATGTCTTGAACCAGTAGACTAAGCATGGTGCCCCTTATTTATGATCCTAGAACCCTAAGTGAATGTAAAACCTTGAATATGAAAAGAAGGTTAAGAATGTGAAACCTTGAATAATGAAAATAAGGTGAAAAAGTAGACTTGAAGGAATAGACCTATATGGTGCCTCCTTCTTCAGTGGAATGATGGACTTGGAACTAGGTTGTCCAGAATGGCATGCAACCATCTTTAAGAAAGTCATAAGAGCTATCCTAATAGACCTTGAGTGGCAGCCCTAGTGGACCCATTCTTGGTAGTGGTATTATGACTTGGTAGAACAAAGAAACCTTCTCAAATACCTCTATTTTAATGAAATTACTCTATGAGCAAAGGATAAACCGAGCATATATGCTTGTCCTAGTAGTTATACTTTAGTATGAGACTAGATTAAAAAGAATCCCTTGATATCCCTAAACCATATGCAAACATGGGAAGTTGCCTAGTTCTACCCTTAAATAGTAGAACACCTTCCGCGGTGTAGGGTTGACTCTGGATTCCATACCTAGCTAGTATGATCTATGACAGTTAATTCATGTTCTCAATCATGTGGGATGTTCACCCTAGTATTGGATAGGTTCTACAATGTATAAAAAGTAGAATGGGACGTTATATAAACTTAACATGAGTAGGCCTTAAAGGTGCTAAGTTGAGTTACTTTGGTCTTCCAAGACCATTAGGTGAAGTCCCCTAATTGGTTACTTGTCTCTTTAATGGATTTAATGAATAATGTTGACTTAGTAAAAGCATGTTGAATAGAAAGACTCTTATCTAGGGTAGCTTTGAGGATTACTGAGGTGTTCTTTCAGAGGGTGTATGGGCGGTCTCTTCATGTTTTACCTAGGATGAGTCTTAAAGTAACAATCGATAGAGGGTCTAAATGATTTAAAGGCTTGCTTTATGAATATGAAACTAAGTTTTATTGGATGGAAAGAAATATCCTTACTTTGGGTAGTCTTGAGGATCACCTAGGTTTGTGAAGGCACTACACCATTTTAGGCCTACAACCACACTTATTCTGGACTACACTTGTAAAGTGTTGCCTAAAGTAGTTTTGGGAACGCTTTTAAAGCTTAACCAAAATTTTTAACTTTTAGCTACAATAATTTTGGAAACACTTCAAAAGTGTACTCTTTAATAATATAAGATACACTTTATAAGTGTTGTTAAAATATGATATAATTGGCAACACCTATTTACATATATGACCACACTTCTAAAATGTCCTATTTTTATAATTTAAAAAACAACACTTTATAAGTGTTGCCTTAAAATTTTTCACTAAAATATTATATTCCCTCCAATATTTTTAACACTCCCTCCCATTTTTATTGGCCAAAACAAGTAAACATTAACAAAACATTTTGACTTCACTTTCAGTTTTGGTACTTTCCTTTTCACGTTTCTCTTTTCAGCAGAAGAATTGGCTGAAGAACTAAAGGTTCCGATACAAGATGAAGAACTAAAGGTTCGAAGTGAAGAGAGGTGAAGATAGCTGAAGAAGTAGTTCCCTTTTCTGATACAAGCTAAAGATTCGATGAACCGAGCTGAAGAGTTGAACGATTTCTTGAAGATTAAGAACGATTTCTTTAAGAGTAAGAACGATTCTGTTTTCCGAAACTTATTTGATTTTAGCTGAAGTGGTTGATTTTTAGCTGAAGTGGTACTTCTAAAACAGTTTTCTTGTTAGCTGAAGTGTTTGATTTTTTGTTTTGTGTATAGAAGAAATGAATATTGTTGGGTTGTTGACATAATGATGAACTGAAGCTAATTAGTCTCTCCGTCACACTTTTCTCTCAAGTGTCTCACTTAAGAACACGATTTCAAAGAGATTTTGTTGTATTTGGAATTATCAGGTAAGAAATTTAATTTTGAAATTCTAAATTTTAACTTTAGGGTTTTTATATTCTTGGGTTTTTATGCATTTTTTTGGAGTGTGACTTGTATTTTAGTTTCATCAGTTGATGTTTGGAGTGTAGCTCGTAAAAATTTAGATTTTCCTTTACTTTTCATGTTAATTTCTGCAGATGCTTATGATTTTCCTTGTTCTTATTTTGATTGTGTAACGACCTGTTTAGTCGTTTTGAGCAACAGATTTTATTCTGGAAAAACTGGCAGAGGTGACGGAGGCCACGACGGACCGTCAAGGGCACGACGGACCGTCGTGGAGGTGTAGTTTCAAAACACTTAGAAAATCTGAAATTGGGTACTGAAAATCGACTCTCTAAACGTCGTGACGGAGTGGCAGGACGGACCGTCGCAGGCTCGATAGCCCGTCACAGGCCATCCACTTAGAAACAAGTCTCTGTTGCATGCGACGGACAACAGGACGGACCGTCGCAGGCGCGATGGCCCGTCACGGGCTACGCAATCCCAGTTCGGGTCGGATTTCTTTACACGTTTTAAGGGACGTTTTTGACTATTCCTGCTTTAATTATAAAGTTAGAGGGTTAATGTTAATAAGTCTAATTACTTGGGGGTTAAAAGAGGTAACCTTAAGTTAATTAGTGGGTTATTATTTCCATCTTTCATTCTTAATTACATAATAATTAGGGTAAAAGAAAGAGGGTTTGAATAAGAAAAATAGAAAGAACAAAGACAGAAAGAAAAAGAGAGGAGAACGAGTAGAGAGAGAGAGGAACGAAGAGGACAACAAGAAATTGAGGAATTTGCTTGCTTGATCACGATTCTTCGGTGGAGGTAGGTTATGGTTTCTTTTACACTATTCGTAGTAAACTCTTAATAGCGAATGATATGTGTTGGGTAGTATTATAGAGTCTTCTTTATGCTTAATTGTGTGTATGCATGATGTGACTTTATATATATGATTGTGATGAAACAAGCATGATGAAGCTATTGAATCCCAAATCTTGATATAACCCTAATCTCTTGTAAATGATGATGCCTTGGTATAAAAGAAGGCTTGATGAACTAAAGTAATGAGATGATGACTCCTTGGTATAAAAGAAGGCTTGATGAATTATTCGAATGAGATTAGGGGATCGGAGTGTCACGTACTGACACATTGAATTAAGGGATCGGAGTGACACGTTCTGACACATAGTAGTAGGGGATCGGAGTGTCACGTACCGACACAAGAGGAATAAAGATAATGAATCTTGAAAGATACTAATATACTCAATCTAAAGAACATGTATCCCAAATAAGTATGGCATGGAGGCTTGAGTCCTCATAGATATGATCGGTGATATTATAAATGATGTTTGTACTTGTTGCTATCACATGTTAAGAATATTAGTTGATTTTATGATGTTATCTGAGATATATTGTTTTCTATTTTGAGTCGGCCGATGATACCTACTCAGTACTTGTGGTTGTACTGACCCCCTACTTTTATGTTTTCCTTTTTGTTTATTTGTGGAGTGCAGCAAACGTGCCGTCATCTTCGACTCAACAGTAGTTCAAGCCAGTCTTCGTCACACCGGATCTTCAGGGTGAGCTAATGCTTCTATCTTGGACTGGATCTCCTTCCTCATGTCTTGATGCCTTGACGTTTCGGCATAGACTAGCTTTTATTTATTTTAGCTTCTTAGAATACTCTTAGTTTAGTAAATTGATCATAGATGTTCTTGTGGTGATGACTTCCAGATTTTGGGGAATTAATAGATGTTGAATTTTAGAAGTTATTGAATTGTCTTTTATTTATGAGTTTAAGTCTTCCGCATTGCTTTATGTTGATATTAAATTGAAATGATAAGGTTCAGATTGGTTGGTTCGCTCACATAGGAGGGTAAATGTGGGTGCCAGTCGCGGCTCGGTTTTGGGTCGTGACAAACTTGGTATCAGAGCATTAGGTTCGTTGGTCTCATCACACAAGAACAGGTCTAGTAGGGTCTTAAAGAACGGTAGGGAGACGCCTTTACTTTTCTTTGAGAGGCTATAAGACTTTAGGAAAATTCAATTCTTTCTTTCTTTCTTTCGTGCTATTACTTGGATCCAATTGGTATCTAGGTGATACAAATTGGTATCTGACCATCTTCACTCTATTTCGCAGATGGTTAGAACTAGAGCAACGACTACGCCAACATCAACATCAGCAAGACAAGATGCATCCGAGCCAGCCACAGGGGCTGTAGCTCGAAGTGGAACAATGGAAAGAGGCCGCGGTAGAGGTCGTGGGAGGATGTCCTCTAGGGGAAGAGGACGAACACCTAGCCCATCTGGTACTAGGGCGGTGACTCCTCCACCGACTGAAGAAGTAATAAGAGAAGGGGAGGATGGGGAGAATGAACAAGTACAGAACAAGGAAATGCCACCCCAACCTACCCCAGAGATGATCAATCAGGTGCTCGCTTATCTTAGTGGGTTGTCTGATCAGGGTCAGGCACCCCCAATGTTTTCTGCACCAACACCTCCGGTTTCAGAGGTACGACATGCAGCCACTATGGCCCCTCGTATGGATGCCTTATTGGACATAGGCACGTTTCCACGCCTGACTACTGGGCCTATAATGACAAATGATCAGCATGAACTTTTCAGTAAGTTCTTGAAATTGAAACCTCCAGTCTTCAAGGGTGCATAATCTGAGGATGCTTACGATTTTCTGGTTGACTGTCATGAGCTACTACACAAGATGGGTATAGTAGAACGGTTTGGTGTTGAGTTCGTGAGTTACCAGTTTCAAGGGAACGCCAAAATGTGGTGGAGGTCACATGTTGAGTGTCAACCAACAGAGGCACCACCTATGACTTGGGCCTCATTCTCTAGCTTGTTTATGGAGAAATATATTCCCCGGACCTTGAGAGATAGGAAAAGGGACGAGTTCTTGAGCCTAGAGCAAGGTAGGATGTCCGTCAATGCATGTGAGGCTAAGTTTCGTGCACTATCCAGATATGCCACCCAACTATGTTTCAGTCCACAAGAGCAGATTCGCCGTTTTGTGAAGGGGTTGAGATCAGAATTGCAAATTTCAGCCTTACAGGTAGCGGCTACGGCAAAATCCTTCCAAGAAGTGGTAGATTTCGTGGTAGAGGTGGAAGGAGTGAAGCCAGATGAATTCACCACGGCATCGACATCAAAGAGGTTTCGAAAAGGGGGTGAGTTTAATGGTTCTTACTCTAGAGGACAAGGTTCCGGAGGTTACTCAGTTCGACCCATTCAGTCTTCACTACAGACTGTGGTTGGGGGTACACCTTAGACCGGTCAACACTTCTCTGAGAGACCCATGCCCGACTCCAGAGAATGTTATGGATGTGGGGAGACTGGACATATTATAAGGAATTGTCCAAAACAGAGTTATAGACCCCCAATAGCTAGAGGCAGAGGTGGTCATGGTAGAGGCCGTTATTCCGGAGGACGTGGTGGTCGAGGTAATGGTGGTAACCAAAACGGCCGGGATGATGGGCAAACTGGAGCCACTACATCACAACATGGTTGGGGCAACGGACAAACAAACGAACGGGCCCATTGTTATGCTTTCCCTGGGAGATCAGAGGCGGAGACATCTGATGCTGTCATCACAGGTAATCTTCTGGTTTGTGATTGCATGTCTTCCGTATTGTTTGATCCTGGATCCACATTTTCTTATGTATCTTCCTCATTTGCTAATGGTCTAAATTTACATTGTGAATTACTTGATACGCCTATTCGTGTTTCTACTCCGGTGGGTGAGTCTGTGGTAGTTGAAAAGGTATATAGGTCTTGTTTGGTGAACTTTGTGGGGAGTAACACTTATGTAGATTTGGTTATCTTAGAGATGGTTGATTTTGATGTAATTCTGGGTATGACTTGGCTCTCTCCGCAATTCGCAATCTTGGATTGTAATGCTAAAACGGTGACGTTAGCCAAGCCTGGGACAGATCCGTTAGTGTGGGAGGGTGACTACACTTCCTATCCGGTGCGTATCATCTCCTTTCTTCGTGCTAAGAAAATGGTTAGTAAAGGGTATTTAGCTTTCTTGGCACATCTCAAGGATGACACTACCCAAGTACCTTCGATTGAGTCGGTTTCGGTGGTCCGTGAGTTTCTTGATGTATTCCCTGCAGATCTTCCAGGTATGCCCCCAGATAGGGATATTGACTTCTGTATTGATCTTGAACCGGGTACACGCCCCATTTCTATACCCCCTTATAGAATGGCCCCCGCGGAGTTAAGAGAATTAAAAGCCCAACTTCAAGAATTGTTGAGCAAAGGCTTTATTAGACCAAGTGAATCTCCTTGGGGTGCTCCGGTTTTGTTTGTAAAGAAGAAAGATGGGAGTTTTCGGATGTGCATAGACTACCGGCAGTTGAACAAGGTGACTATAAAGAACAAGTATCCTCTTCCTCGCATTGATGACTTGTTCGATCAGTTACAAGGTGCTTGTGTCTTCTCAAAGATTGACTTGAGATCTGATTATCATCAATTGAAAATACGGGCAACGAATGTGCCAAAGACTGCTTTTAGGACCAGGTATGGGCATTACGAATTCGTAGTGATGTCTTTTGGTCTTACGAATGCCCCTGCTGCGTTCATGGGTTTGATGAACGGGATTTTTAAGCCATATTTAGATCTCTTTGTGATCGTATTTATTGATGATATACTGATATACTCCAAGAGTAAGGAGGAACATGAGGAGCATTTGAGAATGGTATTGAAAACGTTGAGGGAGAAAAAGCTTTATGCCAAGTTCTCTAAGTGTGAGTTTTGGCTAGATGCAGTGTCCTTCTTGGGGCACGTGGTTTCTAAGGATGGAGTAATGGTGGATCCTTCTAAGATCGAAGTAGTGAAGAATTGGGTAAGACCTACTAATGTGTCAGAAATAAGGAGCTTTGTGGGTTAGCTAGCTACTACCGCCGATTTATCAAGGGATTCTCTTCTATTGCTTCCCAACTGACGAACTTGACTAAGCAAAATGTTCCATTTGTATGGTCGGATGAGTGTGAGGAAAGCTTTCAGAAGCTCAAGACTCTGTTGACTACTGCACCATTCTCACCTTGCCAGTGGAAGGCAAGAATTTCATTGTGTATTGTGATGCATCTTATTCGGGTTTGGGTGCAGTGCTAATGCAAGAGAAGAATGTGATTGCTTATGCTTCAAGACAATTAAAAATGCATGAACGTAACTATCCCACTCATGATTTGGAATTGGCCGCGGTAGTGTTTGCACTAAAGCAATGGAGACACTATTTATATGGGGTTAAGTGTGAGGTCTACACGGATCATCGTAGTCTACAGTATGTCTTCACGCAGAGAGATTTGAATTTGAGACAGAGGAGATGGATGGAACTACTGAAGGACTACGACATCACTATTTTGTACCATCCGGGGAAGGCGAATGTTGTAGCGGACGCTTTAAGTAGAAGGGCGGGAAGCATGGGAAGTCTAGCTCACTTGCAAGCTTCTAGACGCCCATTGGATAGGGAGGTTCAGACTCTGGCTAATGACTTTATGAGACTAGAAGTAAATGAGAAGGGAGGATTTTTAGCTTGTGTGGAGGCAAGATCTTCCTTCCTTGACAAGATTAAGGGAAAGCAGTTTAATGATGAAAAATTAATCCGGATCCGAGATAAAGTGTTGCAAGGAGAGGCTAAAGAAGCGAAAATCGACGAGGAAGGTGTTTTGAGGATTAAGGGAAGGGTATGTGTACCTCGCGTCGATGATTTGATCAACACTATTCTGACAGAGGCTCATAGTTCAAGGTATTCGATACATCCGGGTGCAACCAAGATGTACCGTGACCTAAAGCAACACTTTTGATGAGAGAAAATAAGCGTGATGTTTGTGGATTTTATTGCCAAATGTCCAAATTGTCAACAAGTAAAGTATGAACACCAGAGGCCCGGAGGAACACTTCAGAGAATGCCCATTCCGGAATGGAAATGGGAGAGAATCGCAATGGACTTCGTGGTTGGTCTTCCAAAGACATTGGGCAAGTATGACTCTATTTGGGTGATTGTTGATAGGTTAACTAAGTCTGCTCATTTCATTCCGGTTAAGGTGACTTACAATGCAGAAAAGTTAGCCAAACTTTACATCTCAGAAGTTGTTCGATTGCATGGAGTTCAACTATCCATCTTATCAGATAGAGGTACACAGTTTACTTCTAAGTTCTGGAAAACATTGCATGCAGAATTGGGTACTAGGTTGGACCTTAGTACCGCGTTCCATCCTCAGACCGATGGTCAATCTGAGCGAACGATTCAAGTGTTGGAGGATATGCTTCGTGCATGTGTGATAGAATTCGGTGGCCATTGGGATAGCTTCTTACCCTTAGCGGAGTTTTCATACAATATTAGCTATCACTCAAGCATTGATATGGCTCCCTTTGAAGCATTGTATGGTAGGAGATGTAGGTCTCCCATTGGTTGGTTTGATGCATTCGAGGTTATACCTTAGGGTACTGATCTTTTGAGGGATTCGATAGAAAAAGTGAAATCTATTCAAGAAAAGCTTCTAGCGGCGCAAAGTAGACAAAAGAAATATGCAGATCGAAAGGTTAGAGACTTAGAGTTCATGGAGGGTGAACAAGTCTTGTTGAAAGTTTCACCAATGAAAGGGGTGATGCGGTTTGGTAAAAGAGGCAAGCTAAGCCCAAGGTACATTGGTCCCTTTGAAGTACCTAAGCGAGTAAGGGAGGTGGCTTATGAGTTAGCCTTGCCTCCAGGGCTGTCCGGAGTACATCCGGTGTTTCATGTGTCGATGTTGAAAAGATACCATGGGGATGGAAATTACATTATCCGTTGGGATTCAGTTTTGCTTGATGAGAACTTGTCTTATGAGGAGGAGCCTGTTGCTATTTTAGATAGAGAAGTTCGCAAGTTGAGGTCAAGAGAGATTGCATCCATCAAGGTGCAATGGAAGAATCGACGGTTGAAGAAGCCACTTGGGAGAAGGAGGCAGATATGTGAGAAGATACCCACATCTGTTACAGATTCAGGTATTCCTTTTCGCCCTTGTTTTCCTTCTTGTGATCGTTCGGGGACGAACGATGGGTAAATTGGTATCTATTGTAACGACCTGTTTAGTCGTTTTGAGCAACAGATTTTATTCTGGAAAAACTGGCAGAGGTGACGGAGGCCACGACGGACCGTCAAGGGCACGACGGACCGTCGTGGAGGTGTCGTTTCAAAACACTTAGAAAATCTAAAATTGGGTACTGAAAATCGACTCTTTGAACGTCGTGACGGAGTGGTAGGACGGACCGTCGCAGGCTCGACGGCCCGTCACAGGCCATCCACTTAGAAACAAGTCTCTGTTGCATGCGACGGACAGCAGGACGGACCGTCGCAGGCGCGACGGCCCGTCACGGGCTACGCAATCCCAGTTCGGGTTGGATTTCTTTACACGTTTTAAGGGACGTTTTTGACTATTCCTGCTTTAATTATAAAGTTAGAGGGTTAATGTTAATAAGTCTAATTACTTGGGGGTTAAAATAGGTAACCTTAAGTTAATTAGTGGGTTATATTTCCATCTTTCATTCTTAATTACTAATAATTAGGGTAAAAGAAAGAGGTTTGAATAAGAAAAATAGAAAGACAAAAGACAGAAAGAAAAGAGAGGAGAACGAGTAGAGAGAGAGAGGAACGAAGAGGACAACAAGAAATTGAGGAATTTGCTTGCTTGATCACGATTCTTCGGTGGAGGTAGGTTATGGTTTCTTTTACACTATTCGTAGTAAACTCTTAATAGCGAATGATATGTGTTGGGTAGTATTATAGAGTCTTCTTTATGCTTAATTGTGTGTATGCATGATGTGACTTTATATATATGATTGTGATGAAACAAGCATGATGAAGCTATTGAATCCCAAATCTTGATATAACCCTAATCTCTTGTAAATGATGATGCCTTGGTATAAAAGAAGGCGTGATGAACTAAAGTGATGAGATGATGACGCCTTGGTATAAAAGAAGGCTTGATGAATTAATCGAATGAGATTAGAGGATCGGAGTGTCACGTACCGACACATAGAATTAGTGGGACGGGTGTCACGAACCGACACGTAGATGTAGGGGATCGGAGTGTCACGTACCGACACATAGAATTAGTGGGACGGGTGTCACGAACCGACACGTAGATGTAGGGGATCGGAGTGTCACGTACCGACACATTGAATTAAGGGATCGGAGTGTCACGTTCCGACACATAGTAGTAGGGGATCGGAGTGTCACGTACCGACACAAGAGGAATAAAGATAATGAATCTTGAAAGATACTAATATACTCAATCTAAAGAACATGTATCCCAAATAAGTATGGCATGGAGGCTTGAGTCCTCATAGATATGATCGGTGATATTATAAATGATGTTTGTACTTGTTGCTATCACATGTTAAGAATATTAGTTGATTCTATGATGTTATCTGAGATATATTGTTTTCTATTTTGATTTGGCCGATGATACCTACTGAGTACTTGTGGTTGTACTAACCCCCTACCTTTATGTTTTCCTTTTTGTTTATTTGTGGAGTGCAGCAAACGTGCCGTCATCTTCGACTCAACAGTAGTTCAAGCCAGTCTTCGTCACACCGGATCTTCAGGGTGAGCTAATGCTTCTAGCTTGGACTGGATCTCCTTCCTCATGTCTTGATGCCTTGAAGTTTCGGCATAGACTAGCTTTTTATTTGTTTTAGCTTCTTAGAATACTCTTAGTTTAGTAAATTGATCATAGATGTTCTTGTGGTGATGACTTCCAGATTTTGGGGAATTAATAGATGTTGAATTTTAGAAGTTATTAAATTGTCTTTTATTTATGAGTTTAAGTCTTCCGCATTGCTTTATGTTGATATTAAATTGAAATGATAAGGTTCAGATTGGTTGATTCGCTCACATAGGAGGGTAAATGTGGGTGCCAGTCGCGGCTCGGTTTTGGGTCGTGACAGATTGCTTGTACTGTTGCTTGTCCATGTTTAAGATCTTTCTTGCTATAATGTTTGTTTTAATCTGTGGTCACTGCTTTTTTTACTGTGCTTGCCTTAATCTTTGTTTGTTCATTTGTTAATCACAATGATTTTGTCTTGTCTTTGTTTGCTGGAATAATTTTTTTGTTTCGACTATATGTCTTGAAGAGTGAATAAGTCATTTTGTTGTTTCTCTAGTGCATTTTCAAGTATAGATAGTAACTTTAGCTAATTCAGTCGTTGTGTCCATAAGCATAAAAGCGACCCTCTTACTAGCATGAATTGGCTGCCTATTTACTT
This sequence comes from Solanum habrochaites, assembly GCA_027704765.1. Taxonomy (NCBI): domain Eukaryota; kingdom Viridiplantae; phylum Streptophyta; class Magnoliopsida; order Solanales; family Solanaceae; genus Solanum; species Solanum habrochaites. The sequence continues at coordinate 43,240,839 of JAKWJA010002493.1, read as the reverse complement.
CAAATGTTCTTCTCTTTAAGTTCGTGTTTAATCAACTTAAAGATGACATTCTCTATCTTTTCTTTTGTGGTTTTCAATGTATCTGTCGCTAATGACAATATTGAGATAATTTCAGTTTAAAGTTCATGTTTAGTTTTGTAAGATTTTTATCCTTGTTTGGACAAAGGTTGAGCATGCTATTTTTGAATTTGCATCTTCATTTATTTGCCCTCGTAATTTTTTGAATCACTAATTTTGATACCTCGTGTCAAGTGAGAAGTCAGTTCCTTTATGTTGGTATTTCCCAAATAAAGATAACTCATTTAGGTGATTAAATTTCCTCTAGTTTTCATTTATTTTGTACAAATTTCCTTAGTTGTAGTCCTTGTTTTATATTTTGAATCGTCTGTATTGTTTGCTTCTTTTGTATATCAACAAACCAAATAAAAAATGTCCCTAAATAGTTTGCTCACCTGTTTCCACATCCTCCACAGGTATGACCATCATAAATATCTGTATTTTATATGTACTATTTATTAAGAATATATTAAATTTGTTGCAGTAAGATTCATTGAATATGCTTCATGCTTATCTGTAGGCTGTAATGATGTAGAGCTTATTGAGTAAATTGGGTTTTGGTCAGCTTGAACCAAATCATGGTAGGGAAAACTAAATTGTGTTATAAGTGGTGTGACCGAGTATTAGAACGAAATAGGTCTCAATTGAGTGGAAGGGATGTTGAGGATTCATTTAGTTTATCCAACTAGATTGTTGTTGTTGATGTTGTATGCTATTCTGGTTTGCAGCTATAGGCAGTGTCCCTTTTCACTACCCGATTTTGTGACATATCTGAGCCTAGTTGGTTTCTCAACTGAGAATAATTCGTCCAGAGAAGGCAGCATCTTTTTACTATTTTTGCGAACCATACATGTAATGAATGTTGTGTACCCGCCAATTTATATAATTCTCTATGTTTTGGAAATACAAGCTATGACATTTCATTTTCTCCTAGAGATCATTTTCAAATGGATTAGAACTTGGTTTCATGCCATGTTGTTGCATCATTTCATTGGTTGTTTTACTTCCTAGATTAGTCGGCTTGATCAAAGATAGGCTTGGTTTTCTATCTCATCTAAAAGTCCGTGTTTAATCAACTTAAAGATCACATTCCCTATCTTTTATTTTGTGATTTTTAATGTATCTGTCGCTAATGTTATTATTTAGATAATTTCAGTTTAAAGTTCATTTTTAGTTTTGTGAGATTTTTATCCTTGTTCGGACAGTCAGTTTCTTTCTGTTGTCAAGTGGGAAGTCAGTTTCTTTCTGGTATTTCCCAAATAATGATAACCCATTTAGGTGATTAAATTTCCTCTAGTTTTCATTTATTTTGTACAAGTTTCCTTAGTTGTAGTCCTTGTTTTATTTTTTGAATCGCCTGTATTGTTTGCTTCTTTTGCATATCAATTCGTCAATAAAATGAAAGTCAGTTGGAATCTCCTGTTGTTCTGTTGCTCTTTAATATTAGAAATTTGGGGTTGTTCTTTACACTTCTGCTCCTCACGATTTTCTTGTTGAATAGTGAATTCAAAATCTCTAATTAGATGATTCATGCTATGTTACTTACCTACTACTTATTCATGCTTTATATTTGTTGAAGTGTTTGTATGGATGGAGCAATGAATCATTCACTTCTCTTTTAGAGTTATTAAAAGAGGTGATGCCCGAGCTATAAGAGAAAAAAATCTTCCACATTCTTCAGGATCAGCTCATGATTCGGTTCTTCAAAAGGTATTTTGTATTTCACATTTTCTGTTAATAATCTGAAGTTATTTTTCTATATTGAATCTTTGAAAGTTCAGTCTATACTTTTTTTCTGTCACTTATTGTGTCCTTTTAGATTATATACCTAATTTTGGATTGTAGTTGTGTACTTCTCCCCCTATTGTTTACTGTTTTGAACTGTAATGGTTGTTGCGAGATATGGTTTTAATTTTGAGATAGTTTTGTTGTATTATCATGAATGAATTTGTTGTCACTTGTGCTAGTTAAGCTCTGTTATTATATGGTTTGAGTTTCATCTTGTTGATGCTAGTTCTTGTTGTTACTGGTTCTTATTGTCTTCTTTAAATTGCTTCTCTCTCTTTTTTTCTTGGTTTACCTTTTGATTTGTTGTTGGAAGGAGTCTGAGCAGCTGTCAGTGAATAAAAATCATGTAAGCTTATAATTAAGAGTTTTTGTATTTCCATGCTATGTTGAACTGTTCTATAAGTTCGGGTCATAAATGGTCTTGTTTGAAACGATAAACTTCATTTTGCAGCATTTCAAACACAAGCTTAGTGTGCTTGTAGTTCTTATGATGAAATTCTTGAGAGGTATGCAGTTTGCTTGTATTATATAACCTTAGTTTGTCATAAAGGCTTGCATGCTTGCACATCAGTTCCACTTTTATCCATGTACCGATCGGGCTTATAACATGTGAAATATCTAGAGCTATACGTTAATTGTGGTTATTGTAGCTTTGATGATTATATGTCTGTGGCTTTAGTTAGCTTGATTTCTATCATGGGTGATACTCACATGCTCTTCTTGTAAAGGAAATCTAGAGACAGATTCTTATGTCACCGTTATCCTTTTGTAACATCTATAAATTTTCATGGTATTATGTTTGACATTCTTTTGCTTAAAATCAGTGGTTAATTTAAATACAGGAAGGGCACTTACCCTGACAGATCTTCTATCCAGGGTATCCTTTATTAATGTGACAAAGAGAATTCTCCAACCAGAATTTGTGTTCCTTCACGGGGAGTTTCTTGTGATTCTTGACGGTCTAAGTTTGGGTTGGTGAACTTTCCAGCTAATTTACTACTAAAGCTTTCTGTTTTTTGGTTTAACAGTATTTGAAATGTAATTTTTTCATATAGGTTCATGACATCAACCCTATAGTACTTCTCATCTATTGATGCACTCTTATTGTAACCTTTATTAGAAAAAATAGTTACATTCTGTCAACTTTGAGTGTGGTAATGTTGCAAGAGTTGCTCTTCATAACTTGGATTGAGTTACTCATGTTGATTTGAGTGTATTTGCCAATCTTGCAAAACTAGTTAAGCTTTCATGTCTAACAATTCAATTGTTGGGAAAATGCCCAACTTGTTAAACATGTAAAGAATCTGTATTGCATTTGCAGGTTTCTGAAATTGTTGGAAAAATGCCAAACTTGTTAAACTTGTAAAGGCTTTTTGGTTTGTACTAAAACTTGTTTGTGTACAGCATTTGCAGGTTTCTAAAATCATATTTGCCTTGTTCCCCTTTGTTTTTGTTCTTCCTATCAGCCTCATGTCTTTGCTCAATATCAAATTGTGAATGTCAGCTCCCAGTTACTGCTTAGGCAGGAACTGGAAGAGATGGTCTCTTGAGGTCTTTTTTTTTATGTACAAAATTGGAAAATTTCATTCAACATGCAGATTTTTTATGTACATGCTTAGCTAATTCAACAGGATTAACAAGACAAAAAACAATTTGAACTTCTTCAATCTCTTCTTCTTTTTGTCTCCGACAGCTGCAGTGTTGTTCTTTGTTAGCTTTTTTTCATCCTGTGCATTATGTTCTGCATGAGATTTCTCGGCTATGCGAGTTTTTTCAACTGCTGACCTTTTCTCAGCAGGCTTTTTCTCAGCTTTTCGTGCAATCGTGGGAAGAGAAAGGGAAATTTTACAGATGCTCTGAATGGAATTTGAGATGATGTGTCTGTTATATCTTTGTGTTTACAATACATGCAGTAATCCATATTTCACGTGATTATAAATGTTCTATATGATTTGCGTATATATATTGATTTGGATTGGTTGGCTTACAATGAATACTCTCCAATTATGCACTTTCACATTTATTTCACTTACTTATAAATTTATTTTCAATGTGCAGGAAAATGCCGGTAATTGAATTTGAATTGTGGCAGAAGTAAACTCGATCTATTTTTGTAGTGAACGATGAAGAGTTTTTGTACAATTGTCATATACGTTAGTATGCATTTGGTATTTTGGAATTTATTGATATTAGAGATCTTTAAGAAATTACTTTCTAAGTTTTGGAGTTTTTGAATATGTTTCTTGAAGTTTATTTGAAATATATAGCTTCGATTTAATTCTGTGATCATATATTGAATATTTTCAATTCAATAGTGTTGCTCTAGATTAGATATAAAGTTACACTTTGTAAGTGTTGCTCTATCTGAGATATAAAATTACACTTTATAAGTGTTGCTATATATGAGATATAAAATGCAACACTTTTGAAGTGTTGCGCTAGATGACCTAGAAAAGGCAACACTTTTAAAGTGTGACCAATAAAACCTCTAAGGCAACACTTTTAAGTGTAGTATAATAAAATATAGGTGTTGCTAATGCATCTCAACAAAGCGTGGCCTTACACTTCTTTGGCTACGCTTTATAAGTGTAGCCAAAAGTGGTGACATTTAATAAGTGTTGCCTAATGTCAAAGGTTACGCTTCTTTTGGCAACCCCCTAAAAAGTGTTGCCTAAAGTCCAAAAGTGTGGCCTTTTATCAAAGGCCACACTTTTTGCTAGTTTAGGCTACACTTTAGTGGGGTGGCCATAGGCCTAAAATGGTGTAGTGAGGGTTGTATGGATGATCACTTCATATCTTATTTAGGTGGGTCTTAGGATAACCTTTAGTATGGGATCTAAATGCTTCAATGGATTCTAAGTGATTATGGTCATGTCTTGTGGATTATTTAACAATTGTCTTGGAGGTGATTGTTGATTTTTTTTATGCCTCTTAAAGTCTTATGATAAAGGTTTTCATCAAAATATCATGAAAGCATGTTTCTATACTAAATGTTCGTTTTTCATGGTTTTTGCATGGCTTCCATACTTAGTTCATTATGTGTGATAACCCCTTCTTTTCCCTTTTTTTTTGACTAAAGTGTAGGGATTGAAGTTTTCATATGCCATGGATGATCAATAGATTTCTAAGGGTCGAAGATGAAGGTTTGTTGAGTCCTCATAGTTTCAAGGACAAGACCCACATGTTCCTTTTATGTCTTTTAGTCTTGTATGGACTAAGTCCCAAATGTTGTACTCTAAAGTATAGATGATTTAATAAGACATTGTAAAGGTAGAATTTTTTTATAAGTCTTTTGCTTGCTATTTAATTAAAGTCATCTTTGCATGTGAAGAAAGTTTTTAATTCTTTCATATTTTAAGTATCGTATAAACTTAATGATATAAGAGGCTTGTATGCAACTTCTCGGAGTCTTGTACGCCGATAACTTCCTGGAGGTACCTTTGGGTCGTTACACATGAGCTTTGGTTGACGTAAATATCCAGAAGGCACCATGTAGGCTCGGCGTCGTGCCCCCAAGATTATTTTTTTGCCTTTTCATTATATAAAAAAAGGTTCAACTCATTTTAATTGAAATAACTTGACCCATACACCTTATGACCCGTAAATCAATTGTAATTTTCACTTCTTTCACCCTAAGTAAAATTGTTTTCAATGCTTCTCTCGATTGGTAAATTTTTTCTACGTTAATATGTAAAGCGGAGTCAAGCCCACCTTCTTTCTTGTTTTATTTTCCAGATTTCACAACTCTGTGTATGTACTCTTTGTTATTATTGTTTGATATTTCTGCTCTTACTTCTGATATTTGTTGTGTTAGGTGAGTAATAAGTTGTAAATTGTTATAAAATGAAAGTTCTGGTGATTAAGGTTGTTTTTATGTTTATTTGGGTGTTTTTGAAGTTTGAGTAAAAATAGTAAGTGTGACGTGAATGATGGTTGGGAGTGATTCGGTGGATGAAAACGTGATTTGACTGCTCGTATGTGAATTTGGTTTAGTCATGTTTGAGAATGTGTGTCGAGTCTTTCATATGTTGAGTAGATTGTATGGGGTTAATCGGCAGTGAGTGGTGTAGGAAATTGTTGTTGGTTGTCTTTTGCTTAGATTCTACGAGTTCTGGAGGTAGATTTGTTACTTGTGATTCTTTAGGCGGTCTCATTGATAGTTGTTTTAATATGTATTGAGGCATAAATAAGCCAAAATTGGCTAATGGGCATTTTGTGATGTCTTGAGTAACACTACCTAATAGTTTTGTGGTTATAATTAATTTTTTAATGCCTATCCGATTTGATGAACTTGGTCATTACTTGAGTTATTGTATGTCAATTTGGGGTGTCTGATTATGTAAGATTAGACATTATCTAACTAAGTGTGGGGTGGTGTGCGCAGACAACCCATATATAGTTTCTTGAATCGTTTTTAAGTTGCTTGGGCTGAATTTTATATATTTTGTATGTAATCATGTCTAGATCCCTAATACCCAGAAAGGCAATTGCCAAACCATGCAAGAAGAAGCGTTGCTGAAGAAAGAATATCCCACTAGCGCCTGCAACCCCCAAAGGCAAAACTAGGCTATTTGGAGCTAAGGTTGTCACAAAAGAAGGGAAGGCTTGGTATAACTAATGTTGAGGCCTCCTCCTTTTCAGATGTATATATAAATAGGGATGGTCTAGTCCATGAGTTACCACAGATTATGAGGTGTATTAGGGATCTAAGGATGGAGTTCGTCTTTGCTGAACAAGAGAACTACAACTTGCACATAGTCCGGGAGTTTTAGGAATCACGATAGACTAGGAACATCACATTCAGTCATTTACATAGACTTCAAAAACATTAGAGATAAGATGAACATTCTTCATTAACATTATACATAAGGTAAACTTCATTAACATCATATAGTAACCCATTCATACATTACATTACATGGACAAACGAAGACTCCCTTAAAATGTCTACAGGTGAATTACATAGATGGCGTCCTAGTCCACTACCTACCCTAAGTAGTACACCCTAGGGCTGGCAAGGGGACGGGGAAGGGGAATGGGGGACAGGACGAAGAGGGACGGGGGACGGGGAGAGGGGATTTGATATGGGACCAGGATTGGGGGGACCGGGATTGGGGGGACAAAAATAGGTCCCATCCCATCCCACTATATATACGGGATGAGATGGAATTTGGGGGGACGGGATGGGATGGGGGATTTTTTTAAAATACTTATATATTTGTATTGAAATTACACGTATTTAGCTAATAAATATTAAATTTAATTTTTGATTTTCAAATATCAACATAAATTTTCAAATTTAAAGTTTCAATTTTCAATTTTCAACTTTAAAGTTTTAAATTTCAAATTTGAGAAGTTTAAATTTGTAATTTAAATATTTTAAAGTAATGTAAATTGTAAACATTAAATTAAGTATTTTAAATTAGTTTAGTACTTTAGTATGTATTTACTTGTATATATTAAAATTAAAATGCAAAACAATAATTGTATAAAAAAAACTTGAACAAAAGTTAAAACCTTCAAATTTATTCAATAGAATTTAGAAGTTACAATTAACAAATATTAGTGGAGTAACTAACCTACGCAGCCACCTTCTAGGAAGGGTTCTGTTTCAATAAGTTATCATTCGTAAAACTAATATTTGTTAAAGATATTAGATGAGTAACTAATTTTACGCAGCCACCTTCTAGGAAGGGTTCTGTTTCAATTAGTTCTCGAATGTAATCTAAAAATATATGTTTTCTCCTTTAAAATTTAATTCTAATTATCACATCATATCGATGGTGATATCCTCCGGTGTTGGAAACCTTGCTAGAAATTCTTGTGCCTCTAATTCATCATCACTGCATTCAATTTGTGTTTTGATCCAACTTGCTTGTTTTTTACTTAACTTAGGCAAATTGTTATTCCTCCTTTTAGCATTGCACCAGTCTCTAAATAAAACAGTTGTTTCCAAACTTTCTTCCGCCAATGAATATCTATGATCACCAATTGAAACCTTTCAGCACTAAAAGCAGCCTCCGATGCAACTGATGAAGCTTGAATAACTAGAACATCACGAACCATTTTGCTCAAAGTTGGAAACGCATCGCTTCGCCTACTCCACCATCCCAATAAATCTTCATTGCCATCTTTGATTTCTAATACTTCTAAATATTGATTAAGATACTCTTCAAAATCATCACGGTTAGTAGAATTAAGACCAAGAAAACCTCTCATATAACTTTAAATTGGAAGTCACAAATCAATATCAACATTAGAAGTTTTACCAACTTTCTCCTTGAAATTTTTTCGTAGTTCTATATTTTTCATACAACAGTTTTTCTTCTACTTTTATGCTAGACTTAAACGTTTGAAAATTTTGAATTTCTTCAGGTAAAATTTCTAAAGATTCATAAAAAGTGTCAACAAGGCCATGCATACCTTGTAATTTATAAGCAGGATGAAGTAAAGTAGCTGTTAAAAAACTTGAGGAATAGGAAAAACAAATTTTTAAAATTATTCAATCATACCTTCAATTGCAACTCTAAATTTATCTATTTTTTTATATTTACAACATTGGATTGAAAGAGAACACATATTTATTAATATGGATGAAATAGTAGGATTAAAAATTCCCGAAAACATGGTAGTAGCATCATAAAAAAGTCTTAAAATTTGTTATAGTTCTTTAGTTTCTTCCCAATATTCATCACAAATTTTATCTAATGGGTCAGCATTATGAGTATTAAAAACCATTTGTATGGGTCTTCTATATTTGTAAGCAACCGAAAGCATTTCGTAAAGAGAATTCCACCTTGTTTAATTTTAATATGTTTTGGAATTTTTCTAGGTGACAATTCACATAGTAAACAACGCTCATTAAATTCGCTTATTCTAGCAGCATTGTTTGCATGAAAAATCCAGACAACAACATATTCAACTTTCATGCTACCACAAACAAATAATGAAATACCATCTTGTACAACTAAATTTAATATATGTGCAACACATCTAACATGAAAAACATTATTGTCAATTGGAAATAATCTATCTTTTAACATTTTAGCAGCGTTTGTATTATAGATGCATTATCTAATGTGACAGACATTATTTTATCTATAATCAAGTAATAATCTAAAACACTTAAAATATTTGAAGCTAAATATGCACCAGTTTTTTTCTCTATACATAGTTTATAACTTATAATTCTTTTTTGCAAATTCCAATTATGATCAATCCAATGTGCAGTAATAGTTAAATAATCATTTCCATTAACACTACGACCCATGTCCGTAGTTATAGACACTCTACTATCTAATATGCTAAATATACAACGACGAAATTGACAATGTTTACCTTGAAATTCAAAAACATCAGATTTAATAGTATTTCTTGAAAAGCCTCTATAATCCGGATTATAAGTTTGTTTAATATATTCAATAAAACCAGGATTTGAAGGAAAACTATAAGGCAAATCACAAACAAAAACCTTTTTAGCTAAATTTTCCCGATCTAATTCCGTATTATATTTACATTGTGTTATTGGACCAGCGGGGTTAAAAGGATCTAATGTTACTTGAACCATGTTAGAAGCCCCTATCGATTCATTACTGGTAATATCTAATTCATTAATTGAAATTCCCTTTTTTCTATTGGCTAGTGCTTTAGCTTCTTTGTATTGAATCGACACACAAGATAACATATATCTATTTAATACCCTCGTTCCACCTTGACCCCCACCTTGTTTATATTGAAAATGTTGCTTACACTTATTACAAATTGAACACAATAGAAGTTTTAGGTCGTTGATACTTCACCTTCTCCCTCGTGGGAGGTATAAGGGGTGGATGTCCAAAATTTTCTCCGGTAAATTGATAGTCTAGTTTGGAACTTCTGTCCCTGACTAGTAGGTGTTTCTTCTAACTCCTCTTCTCCAAAATCATCTTCTACTTCTTCACCTTAATTTTCATCAATATTAGGATTAATATTAATATAATGTCCTTCTAAACTTTCGTGATCGAGTTCAACATTTGAATCAATATCATAAGGAGCATCATCAACATAAGTAGAATCAGTTATGTTAAATCTAACTCTACTCGTTCATTTAGATGAAGTACCACCACTTTTACTACTCTTGTTTTTTTACTATTTTTTACCGAAATTAAATAATTTAAAAAGTCTACTTTCTTCGTTATCTTATGCTTTCTCTTTTCCTTTACCGCTATTTTTTTAACTAGAACTCATACTTAATTATATATAAAGTGTTATATAAAAATAATAATAACAGAAAAGTAAAGACGAAAAATAAAATATAAATATTATGAAACGAATGTACCAAACGTTTGCATTAATAGAAGACGTTAACCCGATTGTTGAAGCTTGTGATTTGTTGTAACTTGTAATTTGATACTCCAACCAATACTCGATAACAAAAATGAGATAATATAATTATATTTATTGATATAATATGAAAATTCTGAATTGAAACTAGAAATATATGGATTATAATAATATGAGAATTAAATGGAATAGACATTAAGATTGACACTTGAGAGTTGAGAGTTAAGAGGATATAGAAAATAGATGAGAGAAATGAGAATAGATGATTTTGTAGGAAATAGTAGGGGATAGGTGTATTTATAATATTAAAAATGGGTTAGTGTAATTATTAAAAATGGGTTAGTGTAATTATTACAACTTGAGGGTTCAAAATAAATTTTTAAAAGTAGGGGGTGTTTGGGAACACAAAAGGGGCAAAAATCTGTTTGGGGGGGGGGGGCACTTGACGTTTCCCCAACTGATCTAAACGATAAACTTTTTTAAAATTAAAAAAAAAAAGGGATCTCGCAAACTGGACGGTTTGACCGAGAGGGGATCGGGCCGGGTAGACTGAGACGTAGGGGTGAACCGGCCCCTAACCGGTCCCCTACTCCCCCACCCCTTAACCCCTTTAAACCCTAGGGGACGGGACAAGTTCGGATTGGGGAGGGTCTGGACGCGGGCCTGGCCGGGACATCCCGGTCCCCCTGTTGGGACTAGCTTTAAGCAACATAGATCATGAAAGCTTGACATGGAATCCACGTATTAACCCCTACCTGATAAGGGATTTGCACTTGCTTAAGGTAGGGTCATTATTTTTGCCGTCACATGGAACACCATCAGCTAGTCCAATGCGGGCGCGTAGTTAAGGGATTAGGAGATTGTTTATAATTACTATATCTCAACTAACGAAGAGTACCCATCCAAGAGGTGCGTTTGGATACTACATCTAAATTCACGAAGATTATCCATCCCTTTGTCAAATCCCTTCGATGCTAAGCATAAATCTTCACAGAGTTTTAGAAATTCATCACATTCATTAGCAGTAGGTTAAGATATTTCTACTAAGTACTACATCTCTACTCACGAAGAGTACTCATCTCTATAGGTTACTTTTGATACTACATCTCTATGTCACGAACTGTATTGTCACGACCCAAATCAGGGACGCGACTGGCACCCACATTTACCCTCCTATGTGAGCGAACCAACCCATCTAAACCTTAACATTTCAAGATATATCAACAGAAAATAATGCGGAAGACTTAAACTCATTAATAAAAACAATTCAATACTATTATTACTATCCCCAAAATCTGGAAGTCATCATCACAAGAACATCTATCTCAAATTACTTAACTAAGAATGTCTAAGAACAAAATAACTAAAAAAGCTAGTCCATGCCGGAAGTTCAAGGCATCAAGACTTGAAGAAGAAGACCCAGTCCAAGCTAGACGCATTAGCTCACCCTGAATTTCCGATGAAGTGAAGACTGGCTAGATCTGCTGTTGAGTTGAAGTTGACAGAACGTTTGCTGCATTACACAAATAACAAAGAGGAAAACATGAAGTAGGGGGTCAGTACAACCACACGTACTGAGTAGATATCATCGGCCAACTCAAATAGGGAACAGTATATATCAATATAATGTAAATCAACTACAATACTCAACATGTAGCAATAACAACATGAATTCATCAATAACTACAACCGAGTTCACACATGAGGACTCAAGCCTCAATACCATACTCTTTTGGGAATTAAGTTTATTAGATTTGAGTATATTCATTATCTTTCAAGATTCATTATCTTTCTTCCTCTTGTGTCGGTACGTGACACTCCGATCCTCTATTTCTATCCTGGTGCCGGAACGTGGCACTCCGATCCTCATATTCTATCCTGGTACCAGAACGTGGCACCCGATCCATATTCTATCCTGGTGTCGGAACGTGACACTCCGATCCTCATATTCATTCTATCCTGGTACCGGAACGTGGCACCCGATCCATATTCTATCCTGGTGTCGGAACGTGACACTCCGATCCTCATATTCATTCTATCCTGGTACCGGAACGTGGCACCCGATCCATATTCTATCCTGGTGTCGGAACGTGACACTGCGATCCTCATATTCATTCTATCCTGGTACCGAAACGTGGCACCCGATCCATATTCTATCCTGGTGTCGGAACGTGACACTCCGATCCTCATATTCATTCTATCCTGGTACCGGAACGTGGCACCCGATCCCCTAATTCATCAAGCCTTCTTTTACACTAAGGCATCATCATTCTCATTATATAATTTATCAAGCCTTCTTTCATACTAAGGCATCATCATTCTCATTATATAATATATCAAGTGAATTAGGGTTCTTTCAAGATTTGGGATTCAATAGCTTCATCATGCTTTGTTAATTCATCACAATTTTATAATCATAATCATGCAAGCATACAACTTAAGCACATAGCAGGGTTTACAATATTATCAACACATAATATTCACTATTAAGAGTTCACTACGAATATCGTAACATAAACCATAACCTACCTCCACCGAAGAATTGAATCAACAAGCTATCTTCTTCGTCTCTCTCTCTTGATCGATTTTCTCTCTCTCTTGCTGTTCTTTCTATTTTTCTTTATTCAAACCCTCTTTCTTTTACCCTAATTATTATATAATTAAGTTTTGAAAGATGGCACTAATAATCCACTAATTAACTTAAGGTTACCTCTTTTAACCCCCAAGTAATTAGACTTATTAACATTAACCCTCTAACTTTATAATTAAAGCAGGAATAGTCAAAAACGTCCCTTAAAACGTGTAAAGAAATCCGACCCGAACTGGGATTGCGTAGCCCGTGACGGGCCGTCGCGCCTGCGACGGGCCGTCCTGCTGTCCGTCACAAGGTCCAGAGAATTATTTTTAAGTGGATGGCCTGTGACGGGCCGTCGAGCCTGCGACGGTCCGTCCTTCCATTCCGTCATGACGTTCAGAGAGTCGATTTTCAGTACCCAATTTCAGATTTTCTAAGTGTTTTGAAACGACACCCTCCACGACGGTCCGTCGTGCCCTTGACGGTCCGTCGTGGCCTCCGTCACATCTGCCAGTTTTTCCAGAATAAAATCTGTTGCTCAAAACGACTAAACAGGTCGTTACAAGTATACAACCTCCAACCTATTTTTAATTCATTGGAAATATCTTCGGAATAGAGAGGTTGCTACTAGACACTACATCTCAACTCAGGAAGAGTGTCCACCTAAAAATCCGCCCTTTTTATTCATTAGGGTTCCATTGTTAAAACCCTTAAATAGACTCTCTTTCATTACATTTTCATTAACTTCATTCGTTCATTATGTGTGAATATATGTGAGAAAACCTTTCACGTAACAACCTCCATGCATAACATTGTCTTCTAAACATTATTATCCTACATTCATCATATTCCATACAAAATAATACTTCACATTCACATCTTACTTCAATTAGTCATACTATATTCAAGAACCCTATTAATAACTTCATAAGACATCCTATACATATAATTCATAACATCACTTTACTATACATTCAATGCCTTCAAGGCCATAATCACAATTCACATATACATTCATATACATCAAGTAAATACCACCACCATAAGTGGACCATACCATAAAAGATCAATTTAAGAAGCACTAGAACAATTCAGGTCAACTTACCCTTCATCCAAGACTTGGTCACCTTTTCTAAATTCTCCAACAATTTATCATAATTACGAATAAATTGCAGTATATAACAAAAATACAACTTAGTATAAACACAATTCTAATAATATCTAATCAAATTCATCAAACTCACTTCATAAGCCAAAATTAGTGAATTAGGATAATCATGGTTTCATGGAGTTTTTGATCATAAATTCATCAATCAACATTGAAAATATCATAATTCATCCATTAAAAACTTTTGATGCAAGAACCCATGCTTAGAATTCAAAATATGAACTTTTACAATTTTGAAATCTTTTGAAAAGCATTTGGATTGACTTCTTGAATAGTTGAAGAATAAAGGATAAATTACCATGTCTTATGAGTAGAAATCCAACAAAGTTTTTTAAAAGATTCAATGGAATACTTGAATCCTAGCTTCACTTTTAATTCAACCTCCCTTGGAGTTTTGAAAGATCTTTACTTTGGAGAGGGGTTTCGACTTTTGAATGTGAAGTCTAAATTTAGGTATTGGTGTTTAAAAGAACTTAAAGTACTGTAAAACACCTATACGAACCGTCTATTATATAATTAAAAGGTGTGGTGAATTTAACAATTCAACCCTAGGTTGGCGAAGCCCTACGAAAAGTTGCATGTGCCAAACGACGACTCTCATTGACGGGGCATCGTTTGGACTACGGATCGTCCTGATGGTACATTGTTTGGATAATATACTCTCCAAAATTGGGGCTAATCTCCCACATCTGAGTGTGTAGACACGCCCCTTTTTCAAGTGGCGTCGATTGAGCAAAGGGCCGTTCATTGGAGTCTTTGTTTGGGTTGTATTTTGCAGCTTCAAGGCAAACATTTTGGTCCTCCTCAAGGACCCTTAGGGTGGTCTATAAGGAGTCGTACCTAGATATTTAAACCCTAAACATGACCATGAATATGCTAGGGTCCCTTGAACTCGTCTTAGACTCCAACGACACATTAAAACACATAAAACATGCAAAGGCACCTTGCACACAAAAGACTAGTTTCTGAATGTCTTTCTTTGACATGTGACTTCCAAACACTTTAAAACTGACTTTAAAATCTATTTTTCATTATTTTAGCACATTAGTAACACAAGAAACACATGTTGAGCTCATGTTTGTCCTATTTCATTTTGAGGGTTGTTATAGTCTCCCCCACTTGGGAAACATTCATCCTCGAATGACACTAAAACACCTTCAAGGACTAAAAAATTCAACTACCAGCGCATGAAACACATCATCATGGAAACAACATTCATAGTAAATGCACCAAACTTAGAAAAACACCAACATCACATCATTATGCGCTATAAAAAACACAAGAAATTAGCAACTATTTCCATAATTCTTAGTGCACACATACTTCATCATTTTCTTTGTATTTTAGGAACTACCTTCTCCAATTTAGACATTCGCATCATTTCATTATAAAGTTAAACATGTAATAACCTTCAAATCACACATTGGCATGATAAACATAACAACTCATAAGGAAAATAAGTAAATTTAATTAGATACATACTGACATGAGAAATATGGATTAACAACCAATCTTCCATGTAACTATGAAATCATCAAGATCATGCAAAACATTATATAAACAATGGACCTCATAATCATAAGGAGGACATTAAAATAATACTCACATACAAAATACCATAACATAACCAAACTTCTAGGAATTTTGATATCAAGCTTGAGTAAGAATGGAAAGAAAAGCTAAAGATTTCAACCACCTTACCACTCAAATCATTCTCCCCACTTGGGGTAAACCTATCTAAGAACAATATACGACAACGATAAGGAATAATGACTCATCGGGGCCTTTATACTAGATAACTCCTTAGACAATTCTCATCAAATCTTGCTAGGACCCTTACCAAGAATCTTCAAGGTCTCCTACATCATAACCCCTTATACCTCTCATAATGTTGGAAATCATACAGATCTAAATCATGAACATCAAGACAACCAACAAACCAAACTAACTAGGCATAACATCCTCCACTTGGGATTTAATACTACACAACAACTTCAATTAAACACAAGGAAAACTAAGAAGAATTACTCATACGCAAGGGGAGACTTTCAAATCTTAACACTTTCCACATTCCTTAAACACAACTCAAGTCTACCTAAACGTTTTCTACTATCATATAACATAATCATAACTGTCACGACTGGGGAGCGCACCCTAGTCGTAACTAACATCATGGTCCTCGAAGAGGACTAAAACTATCCTCTTAGCATTCATCATTAAATTTCATAGGTTAAAAAGTGCGGAAAATCAAAACTTTTCAAACATATCTATATAGTGAGGTTTACATAGACATCTCACATACTACTTAGGGAATTTACTTAGACTCCTCACATGTGAAACATACATAGGCTTCTCATTTAGACAAAATAAGATACATAGGAATTAGTCTAATACTTCATCACATATTGAACTATCTAAATGAGTCAAATCGTGGACATAGCCAATAGAAAGTCAACATGCCAATATAGGCTTACAACAATATTGAAAGGATAAAGTAATGAACAATTTATTTATGACAATACCACTTCAAATCTAGAATGTAGAAAAGGTAACATCCTCCAACATGAGGGCCTACCAATACTTGGAGAAAAGAGTCCATGTCTTCTTCAATCAGCCTCAAAGAAACTCAATGGCCGGAGCCTACATATTTGTACTAAACATATAAATATGGATTAGTGAACCACTTTTATTAAGTATGGTCATATTCACATAAAACCATTTGAAGACATGCATGAAAGGTACTATTTCTTTAAAAACAAGCTAAGTCATTTTGAAAGACTTTATGCACATACAAGAGGGCATATAGAAGACAAGGATCATAACAACATAAGACATGTTCATAAACAAGAAAAATATAATCATAATTTCATATTAGAATTTCTTGTTCAATAAGTCATATAATCAACATACAAGACCCTTATCAATAATCCCATGCCAAGCCTACAAGTGAAATGCTCATGTGGAGCCCCACAACCCCATAGAATCAAGTAACTAAGATAGGAGATAATAAGTAATGCCTTGCTTCATTACACATGTCATTATAGATAATCATTAGCATATAGAATAATTTTGACCAATACATTTTCATCAATGAAACCAACATCATATAAGAGTAACATCATATAGAGTCAACATTATGCATTTCATGATACCATAATATATAATAACATAGGAACAACCTCCTACGACTTCCCTCAATGCCAACATTTGCAATGTATAGATAGAGTCCTATACCTCTACCTACACTAAGTCAAACCCCTTAAGTCACCCTAGTTAGTTCTCATCTTCATTACATCATTTTACTTTTGCGAAAAATTTCCTTAACCGACATAGACCACATGAGCTGAATGTGGAATCCAGTGTCCTGAAACCATACACAAAAAGAAGGTGTTCTATTTTCCAAGGTAGAACCAGAACATGAAAATAACATTCTAGGTGGGTCCACTAGCTAGTATTGTTATGGGGCAACATAGTTCGAGAACTAGGAGATATACTTAAGACCCTGTTTATGCACATTGCATTATAGTCTCTATCTCATGAGTACAATAGTGAACTTACCTTCCCATATTGGGAAGGGATACCTCTCATATCTAGTTCGCTCGGTGTTAAGCTGAAGTCCCTGTTTGAAATGTCTTTAAGCCTTTATTAATCATCATAGCTTAGTATAGGCCATAGGAGACTAACTCTTTGTATATCATAATTATTTTTCCATTTGGAATTGCATGAGAATGTCATTTCCTGAAAACCCTTCATTTGTGAGTTAAACACCATCATCATCATATCATAATAAGGCACATAAGTGATTCACAATCAACCTTCTATCCTCATACCTTAATCATAATCTCACAATCACATATTAAAGACATTTCAATTGCATTCATCATACCATCACATACTTAATCAAACCACATGTAATACTACAATAGAAAATAATTATCAAGTATAAGCCATTCCAATTGAAGCAAAGGATTCAAGATCATAAGTTCTTACCAATTCAGCGTCATAAGCCACCTTAAATAGTCTTATCATCAACCGACAAAATTCACCTATCAATAGGTTTATTAACATCATACAATAGCAATCTATACAAGAACTAAGTCAATTGTATCATCTCTAACCAATTAAATATAAATTTGTAACCTAGGGTTAGGCGAGTAGAGTTCGTCATGAATTCTTCAAGAAATAGATCCAATCCCAATAATACATTACCCTAGGTAGTCAATGAATGAATAAAAATAGTTAAAACAAGTATAACAATAAATAAATTTATCAATTTTCATTAATTAATACACAAGTTCCATGATTTGGTCAAATTAGGGAAAATTTTGAGAAGAAAAATTGAGAACTTGGTATTCTTCGCCATGTTTTCAATGGTCTCTAATGGTGGTTGAGTTACAGAGAAGTGAGATCTTTTTAGTTTTAATTTTTGGGATTTGATTTGGGTGAGTTTAAATGACATATAACTGATCCTAAATTAATATATAGTCAACCCCTAAATTACCCAAACTAAACATCACTTAATTGGATATTTTTGTGAAGTCAAATTGAATTTAAATCGACGCAAACTAATATGGGAAGTAGCTGCGCGTCGCGGGACAGTTCCACATTTTTCTTCTGAAATATGGGTCAAGGAAAAGAGCCTTATGAAGGCCCCGCGACTCAAGTAAATCTTGTCCTACCAAGTTTTGGCTGCGCGACACGTGGCAGCCTCCAATTCCTAGCTTCATGCAGACTGCGTTGGTAGACTGCTCGCCAAAGTTAGGCACCTCTTCAAGGACCCTTCAGGCTGTCCTCGGGGAGTCATGGCAGGACGTTTGGACCCTATATACTATATTTTCCTATTTAAAGTCTTTTTTTAAGTTTTAGACTTCATATGACACTCCAAAACCTTCACCAAACACAAGGACATCTACTAGTTCAATTTTCTTAGTTTCCGGACGTCAATGTGTTTCTTTCACATTTAGTTTCTAATACTTCTAAATAAACTTTATTAAGTTAGTATAGGTCTGGAAACATCATTTTAATCAATGTTATGTAGGTGAGTCTCTAGTCTAAGTTCAAAGGACTTTTGAGGTTTTGCATTATCCCCCCTTAGGAATATTCGTCCCCGAATAACACCAAAACCTTTTTATAGGGAGAGACAAGACTCAATACTAGAGCCCAACCATTGAAAATAAGAACATAATCATTTTGAGTCACAACTTATAAGAGTACTTCTCTACTTCGCTCAACTTATAAACATGGCATTACACGTAGTAACACAAATCACAAGTCACAACATACAAGAGCTCAATTTTTCATAACATATAATGACATCAAAGAGTTACAATGATATTCTTCTCAACACAACATTGAAAGACCAAAAATCTCAAGAAGAAAAAACATATCTTTCACATTAGTTCAAGCCAATAACAAAAAAACCTTTTAATGAAAACTCATTTTGACGTAAGTCTTTACCAAAATATGCACATACTTAGTAAATAAGCCAAATTCGTGTTTTAAGTATTTCAGTATTAATAGGAACAACTAACCTTAATTAGGAAAAATATGAGGATAGCGGGACTTCTTGTTGTCCTCAGTCTCCATTTTTATCCCTCATCTAGGTGGTTTCTCTATTGGACTTTTACGGAGGCCAACTCTTTGTTCCTCAACTTCTTAACTTGACGGTCAAGGATTTCCACCAGAACCTCTTCATAGGAGAGGATCTTATCCACACCTAACCCTTCAAAAGGAAGAATGGACATGGGATCACTAATACATTTCTTAACAATAGAGACATGAAATACTGGATGAACCGAAGTTAGTTCACTAGGTAGTCTCAATTCTTATGCAACCTTTCCAACCCTTTGCAAAACATCACAAGGGCCCACATTCTGAGGACTTATATTCCCCTTTTTGGACAAATCCCATAACCCCTTTCATAGGTGAAATCTTCAAATACACTTTAACACCCATTTTGAATTCAAGATCTCTTTTTATATTGTCAACATAGGACTTTTGCCGACTATAGGACATTTTGTCCTATACCTTATAACCCGAACATTCTCCAAAGCTTCATAGACTATTTAAGAACAAAGGAGTGAGGACTCACCAACCTCAAATCACCGAATCAGAGACCTAAATCTCCTACGATTGAGTACTTCAAAAAGAGCCGTGGAAATACTCGAATGGTAGCTATTATTGTAGTTTAACTCAATCAATGGTAGGTGATTCTCTCAATTCCCATTGAAGTCTATCACACAAGATCTTAACATATCCTTTAGGGTTTGAATAGTACACTCCGCTTGACCATTCATTTGGGAATGAAAGCGGTACTAAGCTCTACTTATGTACCCAACCTTTTTTTAGAAGACCTCCAAAAATAAGAAGTGAATTTAGCACCTCTATCTGATATGATGGACAAAGGGATCCCATGAAGACTATAAATGTAGATCCTTGCATAATCCTCTATCGTATAGGTACACTTAACAGGGATGAAGTGAGCGAATTTTGTCAATCTATCCACAATCACACAAATTGTTTCATTTACCTCTGAGTTTGAGGCAACCCAACAACAAAGTCCATATTAATCTATTCCCACTTCCAAATAGGAACACCCAATTCTTGGATTAAACCACTAGGATTTAGATGCTCGGCTTTACTTGTTAGCAATTTGGACAATTGGATAATAACTCCGCTATGTCCCTTTTTAAGCCATTCCACCAATATACCTTTCTAAGATCATGATACATTTTGGTGGAACCTGGATGGATGGAATATTGGGAAGCATATGCTTCCTCTAACACCTTATTCCTCAAATCATTGAAATTCGGTACACATAATCTATTTTTATACCTTAGTACACCATCCCCTCTTGGGAGAATGACTCATTCAACTTATTAAGTACCAACTACATCATTAGCGGACCAAGATGTTGTTTAGACTTCACCTCAACCAGTAAGATTGACTCGGGGTTGTTATGAACCACAAAACCACCATTTGGGGAATATATCAATCGAACACATAATCTGGCCGACCTATGAACATCTTTCACTAGGTTTTTCTCTCCTTGTTCTATATGAGACGGACTACACATGGCCAGACGACTTAAAGCATCCACAACCACATTATCCTTCCCGGGGTGGTAGAGAAACTCATGTCGTAATCTTTCAACAATTCCAACCATCTTTTTTGTTGGAGATTTATCTCATTTTGATAAACACATATTGAAGACTCTTATGGTCGGTATACACATCCACTTGAACACCATACCATTAATGACTCTATATTTTCAAAACAAACACTACAACCGCTGATTCTAGATCATGAGTTGGATAATTTTTCTGATGCACCTCGAGTTGTCTAGAGGCATAGGCTACTACCTTCCCATGTTTCATAAGAATACACCCTAAACCCACTCAGGATGCATCACAATATACCACAAAACCCTTGGTACCCTCCGATAGAGTCAAACACCAGAGCGGAAGTAAGCTTATCTTTCAAAATTTGGAATCTTCTTTCACATGCCTCCGACAACTTAAATTTAATACTTTTGGGTCAAGGTAGTTTAAATAGAAGCAATGGACGCAAAAACATCTACAAACCTCTTAAAATACGCGGCTAAACCCAAGAAACTTCTAATGTTGGTTGGAGTCAGTGGTCTAGAAAAATTATTAACCACCTCGATTTTCTTTGGATCGACCTTTATAAACTCACAAGAGATAATATGACCAAGAAACGCCACCGATCTCAACCAAAGATCACACTTTCTATATTTGAAAAATAGTTGGCGTTCCTTTAGGACTTGTAACACCACTCTCAAATGACCCATATGCTCACCCTAATTTTAGAATATACAAAAATATTGTTAATAAAGACAATTAGAAATGAATCTAGGTAATTTCTGAGCACCCTATTCGTTAGGCCCATAAAAATTGTCAGGGTATTCATGTGATCAAATGAAATAACTAAGAATTCATAGTGACCATATTTAGTTCAAATTTTTGTCTTAAATACATTCACACCTCTCACCCTAAGTTGGTGATACCCCGATCTCAAGTCAATTTTAGGAAAGTAGCTTTCCCCTTTCAGTTGTTCAAACTAGTCGTTAATCCGAGGGAGAGGATACTTGTTGTTAATGGTGACCTGAATGAGTTTACAATAATAATTGCACATCCTAAGCGACCCATCATTCTTCTTCACAAACAATAGGGGAGAAACCCATGGGAAAATAATAGGTCGAATGAAACCTTTATCGAGTAAATCTTTATGTTGAACGTTCAACTCTTTAAATTTAGCCGGGGTGACCAATAAGAAGGAATTGAAATGGGGTTCATATTCGGTAATAATTCAATACCAAAACCAATTTCCTCTTTGGGAGGAATTCTGTGCAAGTCATCCGGAAAGTCTTTCGGTATTATTTAGAGATAATCTTATACGCCTTTAAATAAGAAATTATACAACCTCTAGGAATAGAGTGACCCCCTACCACTTTAAAATGGGTTCATTAAGAAAATTGAACTTCACTACCCTTGTCGACTATTAAAGGAAACAAAACAAGCATGCAACTATTCCATCCCAAAAATAACATCAAAATCAACCATATCAAGCTCTATCAATTCCACCAACGTAACTCTATTAGGAAAAGATATAGGACAACTCCTAAAGACTCTTAGCCAAAACGGAGTCACCCTCCAGGGTTGTAACAAAATATTGTTTAATTAAAATATCGGGTAGAACATCAAACTTTTTAGATATTAGAGGAGTTACAAATGACAATGTAGCACTCGGATCAAGTAAAGCATAAAAATTTATAGATTAGACTTGTAACATACCAGTGACCACAACGGGGGACTCCTCTTGTTCACCCGTAGAGCGGAGAGCATAAAAGTGGTTCCTCTTTGGAGCTTTGGAACTAGGACGACTTGATTGATCTTGACCACTACCGTTTTATTGTCTCCTAACATTAGGTAAATCACTAAACATATGGCCACTCTTGACACAACAAAACAATTTTCCATCCCAACTAGGCACTCACCCCAATGCTTCTTACACACATGGAACAAGTAGGTTTCTTGCTAGGTGAAATTCCACTTCTTGCCTTTTGAGAATTAGGGTTAGATGCCCTATCCTTGTTATCCTTGGGAATGTTTGAGGGAAATTTTTTATAAATTCTCTTCTTGAACATAGGATTGTCTTGAATCTCAAGCATACCCTTGGAAGTACCTCCCTCATAAGACTTGGCCCTCTTAAACTCCCTATTTTTCCTCTTGAGTCAAGTTTCCACAATTTGTTGAGAATGCACCATTAACCTATAAATATCCATGTTTTCATGGAGCATCATCGAATGACAATCTTCAACCAAATCATCGGAAACTCCTTTAACAAAATGACTCAATTTATCCCTTGGGTTAGTCACCATGTAAGGAGCATACTTTGACAATTTGGTGAAATTCAAAGAGTACTCTTGCAAACTCATACCTCCTTGATGAAGGTTGATGAAATCCTCCACTTTGGACTCCCTTTTATCTCTAGGAAATAAGCAATCACGAAAATCACTTCAAAACACCTCCCAAGTTATAGGACCCGCTCTATATGCCCTATTGTCTCACCATTATGTGTAACATGTTTGAGTTACATCCTTGAGTTGATAGGAAGCTATATTTTTGTTCAAAGTCAACCTCATATCATATAGAATCTTGTAGACCACATCAATGAAGTCTCGGGGATCTTCATTAACTTTTGACCCATAAAACATAGGAGGGTTCATCCTAGTGAAGTCCCTAAAATGGGAAGTCGTTGTATTGGCATTTGGTTGAACACAAGCTCCAACATCCCTATTTACTTGAGCTGCCATGGCTTGGGCTTGAGTGTCTACCGCTTGAGCTTGGGTAGTCATGGCTTGAGCCAAAGTGACAAATGCCGACCTTATTTCTCCATCCTTCATATGTGGAGAAATAACCGGAGCTTGTTCTTGTAGAGGCACTTGGATTCCTTTGGGAGGAACTCCCACAGTAGCCAAATCTTCCTCCACACTCCTTGAGGCTGCACATCTCGTAGTCATATCCTATATCCACAAGAAAAGGATTAGAAGAAAGATGACACATAGTGTTTCAACTCTCAAGGAAGGACTGTCAAGGTTATCAATAAGTGACAATTCCTAAACGTCACATAAACTCTCCTTCATAAGTTTGGAGCGCTTCACATCCATAAACAAGACTCTATGTAAATGTGGTTCAATGCGATATCAATCCTAAGATTTCTTTAACCTCATGCTCTGATACAAAGTTTGTCACGACCAGGAAGCACCCCCTAGACGTAACCGGCATCTTCATTCTTGTAGGACTAAGACTAGACTCACAACATTCGTCATAAAATTTCATAGGTTAAAAAGAGAGGAAAATTATAACTTTTCATACATATCAATATAGTGAGGTTTACGTAGACCTCTCACATAGTACTTAGGTAGTTTACTTAGACTCCTCATATATGAAGCATACATAGGCTTCTCATTTAGAAAACATAAGATACATAGGAATTAGTCTAATACTTCATCTCATATTGAACCATTTAAATGAGTACAAATCTTGGACATAACCAATAGAAAGTCAACATGCAAATATAGGCTTCCACCAATATTCAAATGATAAAGGAATAAACAATGTCTTTATAACAATATAACCTAAATGCTAGAATGTAAAAAAGGTAACATCCTCAAACATGAGGACCTACCAATACTTGGAGAACAGATTGCAAGTCTTCTTCAATCTGCCTCCTAGGAACTTAATGTCTGGAGCCTACATATTTGTAGAAAACATAGAAATATGGGTTAATACACCACTTGAACTAAGTATGGATATATGCACATCAAACCATACCATTTCTTTAGAAATGTGCTAAATCATTTTTAAATCATTTATGCACATACAGGAGGGAATATACAAGACAAGACTCATTACAACAAAAGGCATGTTCATAAACAAGAACAATATCATTAGAAAATCATATTAGCATTTCAGGATCAATAATTCCCCATCAAAATACAATACCCTTACTAATAATCCATCCCAAGCCTAATAGTGCAATGCTCATGTGTAGCCCCATAACCCAACATAATCAAGTAAACAAGATAGGAAATCATAGGTCTTCATAGATAGTCATTACCACATATAGAAACTTAGATCGGTACGATGTTCATCAATGTAAACAACATATATCATGTAAGATTAACATCATAGAGAGTAAGTATTATACATTTCATGATATCATAATGCATAATAACATAGGAACATCCTCATTGGACTTCCCTTAAATCAAACTTGTCCAATCTATATATAGAGTCTCATACCCTTAACTACACTAAGTCAAACCCCTTAAATCACGCTAGTTAGTGCTCATCTTCATCATTTTACTTTTGGGAACAATTACCTTAACTGACATAGATTAAATGATCTCAATATGGAATCCAGTGTCATGAAACCCTACACTAAAAGAAGGTTGTTTGCTTGCCAAGGTAGAACCAAAACATGACCATAGAATTCTAGGTGGATCAACTAGCTAGTATTCCTATGGGGGAAGCATAGTTCAAGAACTAGGAGATATACTTGAGACCCTCCTTATGAACATTGCATTAAAATATCTATCTCATGAGTACAATAATGAACTTATATTCCCACATTGGGAAGGGACACCTCTCATATCTTGTTCGATGGGTCCTTAGATAAAGTCCTTTTTTGAAATGTATTTAATCCATTATTAATCATCAAAATTTAGTATAGGAGATAAGAAACTAACCCCTTTTATATCATAATTATTGTCTGATTTGGAATAGCATGAGAATATCCATTCATGACAAACCTTTATTTGTATGATAAACACCATCACCATCATATCATAATAAGGCACAAAAGTAATTCAAAATAAACATTATATCATCATACCTTAATCATAATATCACAATTCAAATAGTCAAGACATTACAATTACATTAACCATACCATCACCTATTAAATCAAATCATATGAAATACTATTATTGAACATCATCATCAAGTATAAGCCATCCCAATTGAAGTAAAGGATTCAATATTAAAAGGTCTTGCCAATTAACCTTCATAAGACTCCTTCAATTGTATTACCTTGAACCAACCATATTCACCCATCAATATGCTTAATAACATTATAAAATAGCAATCTATACAATAACCAAGTCAATTGTATCATCACTAACCAATTAAACTTCAATCCATAACCTAGGATTATAAGAATAGAGTTTGTCATAAATTATTCAAGAAATAGGAATAATGTCAACAACACATTACCCTAGAGTTCATCAATACATTTATCAATTCCCATCAATTTATACGCATGATCCATATTTTGGGGAAATTGGGAAAATGACATGATCAACAAGAAATTCACACAACTAACATCAATTAATCAACAAAATACACTTAACTATCCATTCATAATCATAATTAGTCATAATCAATCATCAATTTCATGTTCAAAAGAAAACCCATTTGTAGATAAAAAAAATCTTGGAATTGGGTGATTTAGAAATTGACTTTGAAGGGACCTCTTAGGGAAAGGAAACCCAAGAGTAAAGAACACATACCTTAATGAAGAATTAATCCAAAAAAAATTAGAAAAAATGGTGAGAACTTGGTCTTCTTCTCCAAGCTTCAAATGCTCTTCATTGGTTGTTGAGTTAGAGAGAGAATTCAGAGAGAAGTTTGAGATTTTGGGTTTTTGGGATTTGATTTTGGTAAGTTAAAATGACTAAAAACTGACCCTAAATCAATATATAGTCACCCCCTAAATTAAGCAAACTACCCTCACTTAATTGAGTCTTTTTGTGAAGTCAAATTGACTTAAAATCGACGCAAACGTCGCGGGGGTAGTTCCACATTTTTTTTCCTGAAATACAGGTTGAGAAATAGAGCCTCGTGAAGGCCCCGCGTTGAAGAGAAAACTTTTCATAGACAGTGCTAGCTGCGCAACGCGTGGCAGCATCCAATTCCTAGTTTCACGCAGGCTGCTTTGGCAGCCTTCTCGCCAAAATTAGGATCCTCCTCAAGGTCCCTTCAGGCGGTTCTTGGGGAGTTGCGACTTGACATTTGGACCCTATATAATATATTTTATCTATTTAAAGACTCTTTAAAAGTTTTAGAATTCATATGACACTACAAAACGTTAACCAAACACAAGGAAGTCTAGTAGTTCAATTTTGCTAGTTTCCGGACGTTAAGGTCTTTCTTTGACATTATGATCTAATATTTCTAAATTAAATTTATTATGTTTGTATAGGTATGGGGAAATATTTTTAATCATTTTAGGTTGGTGAGGATCTATTCTAAGCTCATAAGACTTTTGAGGTGTTACAATAATGTCACTCATTATCCCCAAGAGGACTTCATTCAACCATTATAATTCTTATCAAGCTAGAGCTACCTCACAATACAACTTCCCATCATAATTCCTCAAATATCATAGATCACACATATTCATAGGTTAAATCACAACAATCTCTTCCAAATCTACCTTCGCATATACTCTTCTAGACACAAAACAATAATAAGGATCAAAACTCACCTTCTTCTCCCTCCAACCTTGTGACATCAATCCTTCCAAGTAATTCCGTCTTTAAGACAACCGAACAAGGGAAATATGAGAGAAATCATATGGAGTTAAGCTATATGGAACGACATAAGTGTAATGAATAAAGTGAAACTTTTATTGTCTTATAGACTCTAATTCATAGATATATTGCGACTCACACCGATTTACAAGACTCTACTATACAATAAGAGTGACAGCGGCACCAGAACCAGGTTAACCGGTACGGTAAGTATCGGAACTGGGACATAACCGGTATTGTGCGAACCGGTACCATTCTGAAACCGGGAACGGACCGGACTGGTAAAATTTATACTGTTCCGTCCTGGTGCGAAAGGTAACTGGTAGTATACCGGACCGGTAGCCGGGACCGACCGGTAGTTAAAAAAATAATTTTAAAAATTAAAGATTTAATTGTTTAATTGAATATAATTTTTATTATAATAATGAAAAAAATTGAATTTCAAACTTTAAAAGTTTAAAAAAATAAAAGGATCTCAAACTTTAAAGTTATATAATTTAAATTTCAAACTCTTCAATTGAAATTTTTAAATTCAAACTTTAAATTTTAAATTTTCAAACTTCTAAAGTTTCAAATTTAAGTTTTATAAACTTTAATGTTTGGAAATTTTAAATTCAAACTTTTAAATTTGAAATTTTTAAATTCAAACTTTTAAAGTTTGAAAATTTGAATTCAAACTTTGAAGTTATAAAATTGAAATTTCAAACTATTAAAGTTTGAAATTTTTAAATTCAAACTTTCAAAGTTTGAATGTTTTAAATTCAAACTTTTAATGAAAATTTTAAATTCAAATATTAAAGTTATAAAATTTATATTTCAAACTCTTAAATTTTGAAAATTTTAAATTTAAACTTTAAAGTTATAAAATTAAACATTGACAATATTAAAAATTAAATTTAAGACAGCAATATTAAATAATAAATTAAGATGAAAAGCCTATATTTTTATTAATATTTTTTTGATATTACAATTACATTTACAAAAATATTAGTAGAGTTAAAAGATTTGATCTACACAGCCACCTTCTAGGAAGGCATCTGTTTGAATTAAATCTTGAATTATCATACTTTTACTAATAGTTGGTGCCACCATATAAATCCCTTCGTAAATCATTCAACATTTCTTTAGTAACATGTTCGGGAATTGGTTGAATAGAAAGATCTTCCATTGCTTCAATCCCGCCATCACTATAATCCTGCATTACTTCATCAACGTCATCTTGAAATTTTGTCAGTAGTTGTTCACGACCCATATTTCTTCTCTCAGAATTAATCCAATCTCAAAATAATACCGATATCTCCAAGCTGTCGGCTGCTAGTGAATGCTATGTTCTCCAAGTTGAAACCTTGCTGCACTAAAGACGCCTTCCAAAGCTACCGACAACGCTTGCATTGCTAATATATCTCGAGCCATCGATACTAGTTTTAGAAATCCTTTGCCATGATTTCTCCACCATGCTAGAATATCTTCAGTAGGTTCTGTATTTTGATTAACATAGGCATCAAAATCATTTCAATTATCGTGAGAAAGTTCAAGATAATCCTGTAAATAATCATCAATAATATTTTCATCAAATCTACTTCTAGAATTTTGAGGTTCATTTTCACTTGATAAATTCATATTAGCATTACATAAATCATACAATTTTCTAGCTTCAATTTTTATTCTATCTTTAAATTGTTGACAACTAGGAATTTCTTATAATACATCATTAATATGTAAGTAAAAATATATTTTTATACCATTTTTGATGCACCTACGTCTTTATACTTAGGGTTTAACAAACATGCAGTTAAATAAATTTAACGATTACAAATATAATATTTTTTAAATTTTAGAATCATTTTTCAATGGTTTGTTGAAATCTTGTTTTATTTTTAAATTTATATATTTTAGAAGAAATCATACAAATATCAGGCAAAACAGTACAAATTGATGCACTATAAAGTACAAATACTCTTTTTGTAGTTAACTAAAAAACTTTTAGGAAATCTATAAGTTCATTTATATCACGCCAATCATTATCATCTAGTCTATATGTCAAATCAGAATTATGAGCTTTCCAAACCATTTGTAAGGGTATTCGATACTCATAAGCAACTACAAGCATATCATATAAAGTATTCCATCAAGTAGCCACTGTTTTTGGAATTTTTCTAGGTGGAAGATTATTTTTAAAACAACGATTTTAAAAATCTTTACGCCTAGACTTAACTTGACATTAAATATTAAATTACATGCATTTTAAACTTTCGTACATCCGTTATCATACATATGTACACCATCTCTAACAATCATATTATATATATGTGCACTACACCTAATATGATAATTAGCACCATAGAAAGGATAAAGTGTAGGTTTTAAATATTCAAAAGAAGCATTATAACTTGAAGCATTATCTAAGGTTATACTACTTATTTTATCACATATTCCATAACTTTGTAAAATATCTAAAATAGTTTGAGCAATATAACTACCGGCTTTTTGCCTTTGACAACATTTATAACCTAAAATTCTTTTTGCATACACCAATTTTGATCAATCCAATGTGCAGTAACAGTCAAATAATCGTTACTGTTTACACTACGACCCATATCAGAAGTAATAGCTATTTTACAAGTATTAAAATAAAATAAACAACGAATACATTGAAAATGTTGTGCATGATAATCAAATACAACCTTTTTATTGTATTTCTAGCAAAACCTTTAAAATTTGGATTATATACAAATTGAATATAATGTATAAAATCAGGATTTTCAGCAAAACTAAATGGAAAACCCATAACACATATCATTTTAGCTAGTTCTTCAAGATCTTTTTCTCTAGTATATGAAAGTGGTAAACTAGAGCCAGAAACATTTGACGGATTTACTTGTGTTTGTACCATGTTAGAGCCGCCTACTCGTACATTTTCAGGAAAGGGGTACCTTTTTTTAGCTTTCGCTACCACTTTAGCATGCAAAAATTCATTTTTACAACAAGACATTAAATGACTACTCAAATGTCCCATCCCGTCAGATTTACCAACAGTTTTATGATTTAATTTATGTTTACATTTATTACAAATAGCTTGTGTTTTTTCTTATTTTTGTGTCATAAATTGCCAAAAAACAATTTTTTAACACGTTCTACCTTAGCCTAGGATGTAATTGGGGAACAGGGGCAGGACAAGGAAAGGGAGCGGGACTAGGAGTATTAGTAGCCGTTGGTGGCTCAATTTCATCATCATCATCATCAAAGTAGGTGTATTAGTATAATTATCAATATCATCATCATTCATTATCACTAGACAAATCCTCATCAAAAATATCAAAGCGATGTTGTAAATTTTCATGATAAGGATCTAATCCTGAATTACTATCAATATTAAAAACCATATCATCAACATGTGTATAATCATCCGTATTTATTCTTAATATAGTATATTTTTTGGTTTTTGATTTAGAAGAACTACATGTTTTTGCATTATCGGATGATGTAATGTTACACATATTTTTTACACGCTCTATTGCACATTTTCCCCTTTCCTTTTTGAACAATATTTTTTTGGAAATCCATATTAAAAAATTGAACGTGAGATTATATATAATACGAAAAATTTAATGCAAATAATAAATCACAAAATAAATAAATAATTATTTAAATATAAATGAAATGTAAAATATAATTTGGAATGAATGTACCAAACGTCTACTTAAAAAAGTAGACGGTTATGACTTTTGAAAGATGAACGTGGAAAGTTGAAAATTGAATTTTGAAGCTCCAAATCTAATTTTCAAAGACCAAATAAGGCAACACCGGAATTTAAGATATTACATATTATAGAATTAGAGAGTAGAGTGTAGAGAGTTTAGAGAGTAGAAGATGAATAGATGATTTTGTGATTTAAAAGAATGAAATTTAGGGGTATTTATAATTTTAAAAAAATAGGTTAAAGTGTAATTTTTAAAACTTTAGGGTATTAAAAAAGTTTGGGGTGGGGTAGGACTCCTATTGGCTGAAACTTTACTCAAATAGCCATTGGAGGGGGATACTAGTCGTTACCCAACGGATATATACATATTTTTTTTAAAAATTAACCGGGCTGGACCAGATCGGTAATTTCCGAAACCGGGAAATAATGGTAAATAACGGTTTCTGTCTCGGTAACTGTCCCGAAATCGGAAAGGACCGGTCTATACTTGGATGAACCGACACCGAACCGTACCGAGACGGACCGAACCGGTAACTGGTAAATATCGGTTCCACTACCACCCTTACCATACATAGCTTGTGAGACTTTGGACCCTAATACTATATTCATAACATTATGCTCTGATACCAAGTTTCTTATGATCGAGAATACCCCCATAAGTAACACAGTGTACATAACTTCTCTGATGTTTTGTACAAGCCTTTCAGCTTTCATTCATCACAAAAATGTGAAAAATAGTGCGGAATTAAAATTTTTCACAATATAGTCAATAAGAACCTATTTCATTAAATGTAAGAAAATAAGTCTTATAATCACAAGTCATCCTAGACACATCTTATTATCATAGGGTCACGAACCTTATGTAGAAGAAAATGTCATCTCATAAACAAAGTCTTTAATATAAAGAAAACTAGAAATAACATCCACGTCCTCGAACATATGACGATGTACCAAGAGACTTGAGAGAATAGTCTACTTCCTAAGCTTCAACTCTATGATCCTCACTTCGT
Source organism: Solanum habrochaites (assembly GCA_027704765.1). NCBI lineage: Eukaryota > Viridiplantae > Streptophyta > Magnoliopsida > Solanales > Solanaceae > Solanum > Solanum habrochaites. The sequence goes on along the minus strand of JAKWJA010002493.1, from coordinate 43,208,602 downwards.
TCCACCTATACCTGTAGAAATAGACAAGAATATGGAGTTTGTACAATTAATATACTAAGTATGGCAATAGGCAAAAATATGCTTTAAAGAGAACATTTTAGTTAAAATATGCTTTTCATGCTATTTTTATAAAACCACATGAATCAAGTTCACATGACATCGTATTTCCTAAATATGCAAACCATGGGATCAAATATTGAGAAGAGGCCAATACATATTCATCAGGGAATGCATCATCAATTTCAGTCTTTTCTCCCATTTCACGCATAGCTTTATCCTCTAACCTAGATAAATGATCGGCAACTTGATTCTCAATCCCATTTCTATATTATTTCTCAAAATAAAACTCTTATAGTAATAGCAACCATCGAATAAACCTTCGATTCACATCATTCTTCGCCATCAAATACCTCAATGCGGAGTGGTTTGTATGTACTATGACCCTTATACCAAGCAAAAAAGAGCAAAATGTTTTGGAGAAAACCCCACTAGAAGAAGTTCTTTTTCGGTTACCGTGTAGTTCATTTGAGCTTCACTCAAGTCCTTACTTGCATAGTAAATAGGGTGAATGATTTTATCCCTTCTTTTTCAAAATACCACACAAAGAGAAACCCCACTAGCATCAGATATAACCTTAAAAAGTTTAATCTTATCTGATGAAATAATATTGGGCGCCGACACCAACTTCTCTTTTTGTTCTCCAAACACTTTTAGACAGGATTCATCGAAATATAACTTACATTCCTTTTAAAGTAGTTTGCAAAAAGTATGTGCAATTTTCAAAAAATCCTTGATAAACCTCCGATAAAAACCCACATCTCCAACAAAGCATCTCACACTTTTTAATGAGAATGGTTATAACTTAGTCATTAGCTCGATCAACCTTTATTGCCTTCTCCGAGATGCGATGGATAAATACTATACCTTTTTTCACCATAAAATGACATTTTTTCCAATTAAGGGCAAGATTGTAATCTTCAAATCTTTTCAGTACCTCCGCCAAATGACTAAAATATAAATCAAAGGAGTCGCCAACTATCGAAAAATCATTCATTAACATCTCAATAATGTCCTCCGCTATATAAGAGAATATTGACATCATACATTGCTGGAATGTGGCCGGTGCTGTACATAACCCAAACGACATCCTTTTGAATGTGAATGTCCCCTAAGGTAACATGAAAGTTATTTTATCTTGATCCTCATGGGAAATAGAGATTCGATTGTAACCTGAATAAGCATCCATAAAGCAGCACCGCCCTTTTCCTGACGAGTCTATATAATATCTTATCCATAAAGGGCATGTGGAAATGGTCCTTCTCAATCCACACATTCAATTTCAGGTAGTCCATAGAAACTCTCCATCTAATCATTGGAGGCATAGGAACAATCTCGTTCCTCTCATTAGGAACCACTATCATCCAACCCTTTTAAGGCAAACACTGGACAGAGCACACCCAACTAATATCTGCAATAGGATAAATGACTCTAGCATCAAACCAATTAATGATATTCTTTTTCACTACCTCTAGTATAGGTGGATTCTACCTTCTTTGGTGACCAACACTTGTTTGATGATCGGGTGATTTGGATTTTTAAAAATACTATGAGGGATAACAATAATGTCTGGAATAGTCTAACCAATGGTTCTATTGAACCTCTTCAAAACCACCACTAAACACTCTAGTTATTTCCCATCAAATCTTCGAAAATTATTACCAGCAACGTATCATCTCTACCCAAGAACATATAACTAAAATGAGTTTGTAGAACCTTAATCTATAGTTTGGGCGCCTCCTCAATAGATGGTTTCACTGCTGGAGACTCCCGATGCTTCATATCTAACTCGAATTTATTTTGTTTTCTGCCAATATTCAATTTATTCAAAGTTTGCCACTAAAGACCAATACTCTTAAATACCATCACTCTCAAAATTCATGATTACTGCCGCTTGTGCCTCGATTCCTAGTTTCTCCTAAATTTGTAGCTCGAATATACTCTCAACTTTGTACAATATAGCAGATACTATTTGGAGTTACCACTTTGCTTAATGAACCTACAGATGTTGAAAATTGCTTTTTATGTTTTCAACCTAAACTTCATCTGGCCCTTTTCCATATCAATCAATGCACGCACGGTGGCAAGGAATGAATTCCCTAGAATAATGGGAACCTCAAAGTAAACCTCACAATCAAGAATCACTAAATTGGCCGAAAATATAAATGACTCCACTTTTATTAGGACATCAAGGAGTATAGCAACTGGCCACTTCAATATTTGATCAGATATCAATAACCGCATTGCAGTATCCTTTTGATCACCCAAACCTAATTTCTTATAAATGGAAAGAGGCATTACGTTTATGCTTGAACCAACATCACATAGTGCTTTAACAAAGTGCAACAACCCTGTTGTACATGGAATGGTGAAAGCGCCAGGGTCTTTCTTTTTCTGCACAAGCGACCTTGTAGCAATAGTACTATAATGCTGCATTCGATCATCATCCTTAAAACTCACCCACCTCTTGTTTTTAACCATATCATTCATAAACTTAACATAACTGGACATTTGTTACAGAGATTCTATCAAAGGGACATCGATGGAAATTTGTTTTAACGTAGTAATAAATCGCAAGAATTTACCATCCTCAATCTTCTTCAATAATCATTGAGGGAATGGTGTTGGAACTCTAGGAATGGGCACGACTATTTGAGACGCCTCTGCTTTTATCACCTCATTGTACACCAACTCTTCATTAGTCTCTACTACCTCTTTTTTATCTTATATTAACTTCTACCACATGGCATAGGTGGGTCAATAGTTTGCTTACCACCTCGAGTAGTGACCGTCATGCAATGCCCATCATTTTTAGGATTTTCTATTGTGTTTCTAGAAAGATTAAAAGGTTGGCATGGATTCACAATATTATACAATTGAGCCATCTGTAGCTCAAGATGCTTTATCGAAATCGCATGTGCGTCCACCATTTGCGAAATATGAACTGGATCACCTCTCATCTCCTTGGCATGCTCATCACTAGTGTCATATCTCCTCATCATCTTTTGTAATTTATCTTTAACTCGAGCAATACTACCTCCACCATACCTAGGATCAACTTCCCAATTTTATGGGGGAATGTAGGGCCCACTCCTATCATTCCTATTACAGTAGTTACCTCGGTTGATGTTGTTGTCGCGGTTATACTCCCCATCTTGAACATATTGACCCTCTCGATTTTAGTTATAATGAATCTGACCTAGATTTCCTTTACCTGTGGTCCAATTCTCTTGATTGGAGCCTTGGGATTTTGGCCGGAAACCCCCCGTTTGCTCGTTTACAGCATAGGCATCTTCCTCATAATAGTACTCATCTACCGGAATTGGTGTTTTAGTCAAGAAGTTCACTGCATTTACCCTTTTTGCACCACCACTAACATGTTTCAAAACCAAACCTAGCTGAGCTCTCAACTCTGCCAACTCTTTACGCGTCTCATCTGTCAATGGTTTGTTTCTTGTATTGCAAACGTATTTCTCCAAGTGTCCTACGTCCTATTTTATAGTGCTCCAATACTTGTTGTTGGAGATATCTTCTCCAACTTCTCTACAATCTCAGCATATGTTTACTCACCATAGGAACCCCCTATAATAGTGCTGACTACTACTTTATTGTTATAATCTTGACCCTAGAAAAAGTACTCCTTCAATGAATCATCATAATTGCAATTGTTTGGGACGCCTAACACAAATGCAGTAAATCTGCACCAAGAGATACTCACGGACTCCCGAGGTAGTGCCATAAAGTTGTTCACTTTATATTTGTAGTCAAGCTTCTTGGACACATGGTAGTACCTTGCAATGAACGCATCTCTCAACTGATCCCAAGAATAAATGGAGTCGTACTCAATCTTAATAAACCATATGGAGGCATCTCTTGTAAATGATAGAGGAAACACTTGCAACCCAATGACGTTCATATCATAATCTTGCCTACCCACACAAATCTTGTACATAGACCTTAGCTATGTGAACATGAGGATTCTCTTATGGAAGTCTAGAAAATAAACCCCTCGCAGTGACCATCTGTCTCAAACTACTCGTCATCAAGAATGTATGCCCATGTTACAAAGGGGACATTACAAGAGGTCTATTAGAGTCAACATTAGTAATGTTGCCTCCATAATAATCCTGAGGTCGTTGTGCTGCAGGTTGAATCCTCAGTGTATCATCAATTGGATTATCAACAAAAGCTTGATTGTTTGATCCAACTAGTAATGGTGGTTGACAAAGTTCCCCATCACCTATATTAGCTAGGTTCTGTTGATTTTCTATTCTTCGTAGTGTACAGCAGAGTGGTTCTCCTCGGCTTCGTGTACTTGGCATACACTAAAATTAGAGATGAAAGAGATAGAAACAAAATGAAAAAGTAAAATCAAGAAAGTGTTGCTTAAATTTCAATAATGTATTTAAAGTTAATCTAAAACCCACTTTCCCCGACAGCGGCGCCAAAATTTGATAAGTTCAAATTATACATCCCTAAAGAAGTATAAGCGGTCATATCAATTAAGGAATCCAACTAGTAGGTTGAGGTCGATTCCACGAGGAAAATGTCCTAGACATAACTTCAATGTACAATTCTGTCTATTTAGCCAAGCTCTTTCAAAAAACAAGTAATTAAAGAGGGGGTTTTATGAAACAAGTTTCATTAATACATATAAGTAAACAAGTAATCAAAAGTAATGATTTTGTTTTTATCAAGTTGTGAGATAACTAGGGTGTATGTGTTACCCATAGGTTCATAACTACGTATTCGTAGCAATTAAAATTCTTCCCTAGTGTTTGCATGCAATGTGAAAAGTTAGGTATCTCTAACTTCTTGGTACAACATCTAGATAATTTCACCACGTACTTTGGTCCGGCTACGTGTTTTTAAGCTACTAATCCTTACCTTTACTTCACATTAATCATCATAATGATGTATGGCATATTTATTACGTCGGACCAATCGACACTAGCCTATTAAATATTATCCTACTAAATTAATGTTGATAATTCCTTTCTTAATAACTATCTCCTTTGTCCGGCAAGTAGTATCAAGGTGACTCTTAACGTTGTCCACCGCTAAAAAGACCTCTAAACGAAAGACTTTTCAATACATGCGAGAACCTATTTGAGAATTTTTATTTAGCTAGGTCTACTTTTTTAATCACCCATGGTTCTCAAAACCCTAGTTGTAGATTTAGGTACCCATGTATTCAAGAAAACAATTCATAGTTGTTAATAAATAAATCATGATTTTACTTTAAAAATTTGCAGAGAAAACCTAAAAAATCCACTGTAACTTGCAAGGTAATAATTGAAACCAAATCCAGAAATTGAATTATTGTCAAAGCTTGCAAACCCAATCTCCAAAAAGAAATAACAAGAACAATAAAAATAATGTCTGAACTAATAAATAAGGTTTTAAACCCTATTTATAGACAACATTGTCCTTAGTTAAAAGGAAATGAAATAAGGAAAGTTTATCCGAAAATGGCGGTGTGATGGACGACCCCTACTGAGGGCCTGTCGATTACACGATGGTCCGTCAACTACCTCTGTCAGTCCAGACTTAGAGTATTTTTTTCCTTTAAATGTCATCATCTTTGAATCAACCGACGGGCCAACATCACGATCTGTGAATGCACCTACGGTCCATCGATGCCCTCCGTCGCTAGATTCTTTTAATTCTCCAACTTTGGTTAGTGGAACTATCGTTGATCATTTAGTTCAATACTTTTGTCAAAGTTCCTCGAGTTTCTCCATAATTCAGAATTGCAATCGACGCTTACCACCTATGGACCGTCGATTGAATGACAGGCTGTCGATGGCTTTTGTAGGTCTCCTCTATGCATTATTTTCCAGTTGTCTTCTATGATTTTATTATGGACATTTTTCCTACAAAACAAATACAAACACATGTTAAATTACTTCAAAAAGTCTCTAAACACACAAATCTTAAGGAAAAAGCATTTAAAGCACCGTTAAACAACGACATATCAATGACAATGTTAACATTGGACAAAACGTGGACACACATGCCATTTAGATTAAGCATCTTGAGTTACAAATGGTTCAATTGTCCACTATGGTGAACCAACGCAAAAGTGGCACTCTTCCTAACAATAATATCCAAAATCCTAAAAATTATAGACATTACATGGAAGTCACTACTCGAGGGGGTAAGAAGACTATTGATCCACCTATGTCGTCGATAGTAGAAGAGGATATGAGAAAATACAAAGAGGTAGTATAAGCTAGTGAATAATTGGTGGACAACATAGTGAAAGAAGTAGAGGTATCTGAGAAAGGGTTCCCCATTCCTAGACCTCTACTACTATTCCCTCGCAGATTAGTAAAGAAGTCTGAGGATGGTAAATACCGACGATTGATCACTATGTTGAAATAATTTTCCATCAATATCCCTTTAATAGAATATTTGGAACAAATACCTGGTTATGCTAAGTTTATGAAGGATATGATGACTGAGAAGAAATCGTTGAGTTTTGAGGATGATGACAGAATGCAGCATAGTAGTGCCATTGCTACAAGATCTCGTATGCATAAGAAGGAAGGTCCTCGAGCTTTCCGTATTCCATGTACAATCGTGTTGATACACTTTGCTAAAGCACTATGTGATTTTGGTACAAGCATAAATCTAATGCCTCTTTTAATTTATAAGAAGTTACCCTTGGGTGACTCAAAGCCCATTACAATGCGGTTACTTATGGCCGATCGAATGGTTAAAATTCTTATTAGTAAATTCCACGATGCGCTTGTCAAAGTTCAGTCATTTATATTTCCGAGAGATTTTCTTAATATTGATTGTGAGATCAATTTTGAGGTTCCCATTCTTAAAGGGAGGACATTCCTTACCACTGGAGTGTAATGGTTCATATGGAAAAGGGGCACATGAAGTTTAGGTTGAATAATAAAGAAGAAACTTTCAACATATGTTGATCCATGAAAAAGAGTGGTGAGCTCCGAATGGAATCTTCTATAGCCTATACGGTTCAGAGTGTATGTGAGGCACATATTGAAGAACGACTAAGTGTTGAGGCACTAGTTGCTGTAATCATTAATTTTGACAATATTTTTGTATTGAAGAATATGATTCTTTGATAGTTCCACTTTAACAAAACGACTACTGGTCAAAACATAAGAGACTAGAGTTTGATATGAAGCATCACAAATCTCTACACGCGAAAACATCTATTGAGGAGGCCCCAAAAATTATGCTTAAGGAACAACTGTCTTATTTGAGGTTCGTGTTCTTGGGTAGATATGACACTTCACCTGTGATAAATGCAGTAGATTAGAATGTGGCAAAAGTGAAGTGTTTAGTGGCGGTATTAAAAAGGTTTAAATGAGACATTGGGTAGATTAATGCAGACATTATTAGTATCCCTCCCGGTATTTATTCCCATAAACTCCAACTCATACCCGATCATAAACCAAGTATTGAGCATCAAAGAATATTGAACCCACCTATGCAAGAGGTTGTGAAGAAGGAGATCATCAAGTGGTTGAATGTCGGAGTAATCAACACTATTGCATATAGTAGTTCGGTGTGCCGTGTTCAGTGTGTACCTACAAAAGGTTGGAATGATAATTGTACATAATGAGAGGAATGAGCTTGTTACAATGCGACTTCTGACTGGATAGAGAGTTTGCATGGACTACTTACAATTGAATGCTTGGAATTAGAATGACCTTTTCACCACATGGAGGAAGCTTTTCCTAAATTTAGCTTCTAAATGACCCGTTCAATTTAAGGTATCCTTGCAGACGATTTAATGATATTATTTATATCTTGATTGATTTTTCCGATCTTTCTGTTCCTTGAGGTTTTTTCCATGTCAATCACAATAATTCTCTTAGCGTCCATTGAGTTTGGTCTACTATTTAAGTCTCCTTTTTTCTACAACTATCATCTCTTTAGGCTAAATTTTTTTTTTAACATTGACTCTTTAGTTTCCCCATCACTAACTAAAGCAATGGGTTGTATTGGTGTGTTGACTTCTTTTTAAGAGATTCAAGCAAATCGAACTCTCAGTGACAAATGAATTAGGAGATTTTTGGAGTAAAGAATTAACATAATTTTGAGAAACTTTAAAGACTCTTAAACAATTATTTGGATGGACTTTGTTAAACTGAATTAATATATGCTTAGAGTGCTCTAAATACAAGAATGGATTAATTATTCTTTTGAAAAAATGACACATCACAAGGCATGCAATTCTATCAATCAGCACACAAAAAATTTATATTGTGCCCTACCAGAAAGGGCATTTTTGAAGGCTCACTAAGATTAATTTGTGACCTTCTTAGGCCAAAGGTAGGACTAAACGTCAAATATAACGTGATTATGATAGATTGATCCAAATTATTAATTTATGAAAAAAGAGTTTAAGAAACAAAGACCAAATATTCATTAAAAACAAAAAATATTGTACAACGAAGAAAGAATGAACTAACAATTCATTAAAATAACTCAAAATAGACAAAAATCTAAGACTCAACCTAAATGTTGTTATTAATTTTGTTGTTGGAGGAAGTGACGCTGCAGTCCTCACATTGTTAGGCCCTGTTCATGTATTATCCACATATTGCATTATAGTTTCTATTTCCCACATTTCACAAGTAACTTCTTTGGTTCCAAGATTAGAAAGCATTATCCTGATTGTTGTCCCAACATCGTCAAACCTTCTCGACACATGCTATTGTGATCCTTTCGAGAACACAACTGATATACTGGAATTTCATTTTTTTTTTGACCATTTATGATATCCAGCATGAGAATGTTGTTCCATTTATGAAGAAAATCTATGGCTCTTGAAACGTCGAAGTTTGATTCAAAAGAAATTTTAGAAACCCTCAGGTTTTCTCGAAGAGAGAAACTTTTGGTTGACCAAATTGTTGAAGAACGTACACAGGAGCATATTGGTGGAGATCTTTAAACTCAATAAACTCGATATAGTAGAACATCCTGCATCTTATATAGTCTTGGAATTTGAGAGTAATGGATATTTCCACTGAATTTGGTTGTGAGAGTATTGGATATTTCCACTGAATTTTGTTACTAGTGCGGGAGGCAAGATATCGATACGAGTCATCCGTCCAAACTAGAGAAACAACCTTCATTGTCTTGTTGTAATAACACTAATTATGATTTGCGTTACTAACGTATATGTCATCCATATTTTTACTCTTGTAAAAATGTTCCATCGTCCACATTTGTAATCGAAGATTACAATCTTCAAAGAAATTTGCTTTCCCTCTTTTACATTTCCCAAAAGCTCAATTTTTTTCTACTTAAATCACAGGAACTAGAATTAGTTATTTCCCATTAACACCTTTAAAAAGTTCACTAGCCGCAAAACATATGTAGGTGCTAATATGACCATGCTTTCGTGCAAACACTAAAGTTCCTAATAAAGCCCCCAAAAATGCATTATGACGTCTAACTTGCTAATGAACAAGAGTGGAAGAGAACTGTTTCTTAAAAAGTTACTAACAGTTTGAGCGTTCATATCTTTCATATAAAGTAATCTAGAGAAACATAATTTTGTTTTAAGCATCAAAGTTTTATTTCATTTTTCAATCCTAAGAAGCGATGCAATTTCTCCCCTTATAGACTATGTGGAATAATTTGACCTTTTGCTTGATATTTCAAAGTCGTGAAATAATATATTTCCTCCAATTTAGGTTTTAGTTAAAATTCCTTGAAGCGAACACAACACGGTCTGAATCACAAAACATAACCAATGCTCTAATCACATGCGTCTAGGTTAACCTTGAATAGCATAGGGAGGCACCCCTACCTTCTTGCACTTATTAGTTTTTCACTTGGAGTGAAATTTTCTTAGAAGGCCTTTAATTTGAACAGGCAACCCTTGATCATCCTAATTTTGGGAACTTTGGGGAGTAAATTCATTTAACAAATAAAATCAAAATGAACCTATAATATCTAAACTCACTATGCCTAAATTAAGCTTTGATCCGTCTATCATTATCATATTGCACAAAACATTCTCTTTTGTTGTTAGGTCGTGAAACCCGTCAAGGGTGGACTTCTTAAATGTGGAATGGATACCCACGTTGCACAAAACATGCTCTATCTTATGTTTTATAAGAATTGGCTTACTAGACAATAGGTTCCCGTGGGGACAACTCTTGTGAGAAGGCTACACGGTCACATGAAAAAATATCTCATTTATGTCCTTTTAGCCATAAAATTCAATGGTGTACGATAAAATATTACTTTCACCCATGACCATCAAACCTTTTTTTGTATAAAGCCTCAAAGTAGTTTTTGATTAAATAAAAAACAGAAATAGCAAAACATCTTTATGAAAAATAGAAAAAATTCTTTTGACCATAAAATTTGGTCTAAATTTAGTCAGAATAATATTTTTTATATGTTATTTTAGCTTTTTGAACATTATCCTTTTATCATTGATACATTTTGATTAAAAAAATCAATCTATTTAAAATTTTAAGAAATATTATTATTTTTTGGAATTTTTAGACAAATTCATGCCATTTACCATTACCACTAAATATAGTAAATTCGTCAATACCTTTTTCATGTGAATTATTTTAAAGAATAAATTTCATTTCCAACCCAATATAAGAACTCATACCGTTCACTTACTGATCAAATTTTTTTTGTTTAAATCATTTACGACCACTGAAAATTATCCACATATTTCTGTTGGACATTTCAACTTGAGCTTGTACCTATTGAACACCTTATTTAGTCAAAAATCATTCCTATTAGACACAAAATGTTGGCATGGCAAAAAAAAAAGTTCTTCCACACTCCTTCAGAGAATATAGCAATAAAAAATCATTATTTTTTCTTTTTCATTTTTTATAAGTCTTATACTTATCTTGTTTCAATAAAATAATAAAAAACAAAATTAAAAAATCCCTATCTTCTTCTTCACTGCACAATCCTCTTAAGTACGTCTTCCTCTCTTTCTCTATTTCTTTTTTTTTCTTAATCTTTTTCATATTTAATGGTACTAGTACATATATAAAAATCTCAAATTTTCTTGTATCATTTCATTTTTTTATAAAAATAATATTAATTGATTTTTTTTACAGCCATAGTCGTTATTCTTTATTAGATATGTAACCCAGAAATTATAAATCCAAAATGGTGAATAGCTTTGAAATGCCAGCAGATTTCGATGACGAAGAAGAAGAGGGGCAGGGGCGGGGGCCTGAGCAAGGTAGTTGTGGGCTTGGGTTGATTGAATTTTTTTTTTAAAAAAATCCTTTTTATTTGGTTACCACATGATATCATTTCATTGGTTGTGTTTGAGACACACACACTTCTATCTTCCACCAGATTTTCACTTTTCGTTTATTAGGTATAAATTTGTTAAAGATTAAAGTGTTCAATAGGTACTAGTCTAAGTTAAGACTAATTTTTATAGACAAATTCTTTCTAACGAAAAGAGTATTATGTGGTCCCTCCGTTTAAAAAGAATGGTCTAATTTATTTGTTTTTGGATATTTTCAAAAAGAATAATTCATTTCCTGTTTTTTTTTTGCAACATTTAAATTTGAATTTTCCACGTGACATCATTAAGACCACAAAATTAAAAAGTATTTTGATACATTTGACATAACTTTAAATTATAGACACCAGAATAAAAAGTCTTCTTTCTTTTTTAATCTTCATTTCGAATCAAACTAGGTGTTTTTTTATAAACGAAGGGAGTAGTATTTAGTAGGGGTTGGATTGACCATGTCAAAATGAGTAAATAAAATATGTGCATTTGGATGAAATCTAGTATGTTTAATATGAAACTACGATCTATCAATCTTTTGCTTGTAATTACATTAATCTTTTTATATGTAACACAAATTTCATATATAATATATAGCTCGGATAAATTAAAGAGTATCTCGGTTACTTTATAACTGAATACATAATATGTATCTCGGCTACATTATAAATAAACCGGATCCATAATATATAGCTCGTATACATCAAATACTGTCTCAAATACATAAATATGTAGCTCGAGTACATTAAAGATATAATAAATGTTAGAGATATTAAAGGGGATATTTGTAAGAAGAGAAAATAAGACGTGTATTCTAGGTGTACATTGGAAATTGCACCAGAAGATGGAAAACAAATTACATTGCTCTTGAAACTAACAAATGCCAAAAAGACAATTGAAATTGGAGTGTTCACTGGATATTCCTTATTCCTTACTGCCCTTACAAATGTTAATGATGGCAAGGCTAATGCACAACTAAAATATGTTTATAATAGATTATCAAATTGATGTGTAGAAAATGATAGATCTATGTTTGTAAATATTATGAATAGTATAACTATAGATCTTAAACGAGATAAATATGAGATGGGATTGACAGTTATTAAAAAGACTAATATTGAGCATAAAATCAATTTTATTCAGTCTCTGGTATTATCAACATTTGATTAACTCTTGAATAGGTAGTAAAGTTACTTTAAATTATTTTGATATCCAACTTTATTGAACGGAACAAGTTATTTCTATTGAAAAATGACAATCGAGGAAACTTTGATTTTTCTTTCATTGACGTAGACAAAGTTAGCTATCAAATTTACCATGATAAAATGTTAAAATTGGTGAAATTTCGTGGTATACCACTTTAACACCCCGTAGCCAAAACAGAAAAAAATTAGTTTTTTTAGAATTTCTGCAGGTGTTGTCAACGGTGGCATCGACGGACGGTCGGCTGAAACACGATCCATCTTGCACAACCATCGATGAGATCAGAAACTCCCAAAAATTTCAGCCTAGAAAAAATGATTAAGTCTTGGATGACGGACGGACTTTCGTTCCGTAGGTTAAACGACGGTCCATAGTAGGTTAAACGACGGTCCATAGTCCATGATTGTCGATCAAGAATCCCTTCAACCAATCTCTTACAAGAGTTATGGATGATCAACATGGTTCGTAGGTGGAAAATTTGTTGCCAGTTAAAGGGAAATACAGTTGGGTCAACCTTAAATGATCATAACTCTTAGCACAAAATGAATTAGGTCTCCCATTACCTACCCACAGATAGATAATTGAGTTATCTTTCTATAGACACTAACCATGTGAAAATAAAACCTCCTGAGTTATGATCTTCTAGGTTCTGTGACACTTGGACCCACCCACATATTGATAGTTCTTCCGAGATATGTGCCTCAGGTTTGCTTCATCTACCACCCTGTTCTTATTATTTGTTATGCATTGGGGACGATGACGTGTTCTTTTTGTTAGGGTGGGGTAAATAGAAACTGAATGTTAGGGTGATGTCTGAAAAAACTAACTCACAATCCTCCCTTGGGGTTTTCTTTCCTGTATTCTTTTTCTCCAAGACATGTTTTGCATTTCTTTTGAACCGACATGTCGTAACTTGTAAAAAAAGTTGAAAAGCATGAAAAATGAAGAATGATTGCTGATAAAATGATTTCCCTTCCTTGATTATGCTTCCATGTATAAGTGAAAATAAGTAGAATATGCTAGCTCTAAGCATGCCATTGATATGCACCAACAGTATGACCTTCAACAAATAGCTAAATTGGGAAAGCTTATAATTTGATAGCATAATGAGGTGCCAAAAGAGTTAGATATTTGAGTGTTCAACAGTTGGTACCTAATTATAACTTTTTCAGTTAGTCTTACGAAAGGAATCTATGTTAGAAGAGAGGAAGTGATCATAAGCCTTTTATCGAAATAGCCTATTTCTAGCCTAGAGGAAGATAAACAAATAAAAGAAATGTCCCTTGCTGATCCAAATATGTTGAGCCTGTAATAGACCAAATTTTTTTACGAACTAACCTTCCTCGAGTCTAATGTTTTGGCCACGGTGCCTCCTTGAAAATGTGGACCTAAACTTAGGCCAAAAGCAGAAGTTGAGGGTGGATAATGTTGTGAATAACCTTATTTTTACCCTAACCCGACTATGGGGATTGTGAAACTCAACTCATGGAAAAGTCATGAATTTAGGGTAGCTATTATTAGTAAGGACCCACAAATTGGTATGAAGAGAGTTGGATGTTAAAAAGAAAAGACGAAGTGAGCAAAAGGTATAACTCGGTTGAATTATCAATTGATTGAATAAAACAGAAAAAAAGAAAATGAAAAGAAACGAAATTAAAAGAGATTTTAATGAGAAAATATGCAAAAGAAGGGAACGTCACATCCAAAATGGTTAAGCAAAGCAAAGAAGAAAAGAGAAGAAAAATAGGGTGTCAAGGGTAATGAAAAGAGGTAGGAAGCTTAGCGTAAATGTGAAGGAGGGCAAAAGAATCACTAAAAATGTAACCAAATGTACCATGGCTGACTTTGAGCCTACATTACTAGTCAAAAAGCCCTATCGTGATCCTAGATTCTAGTATGGTGAAACTAGGTAGTGAGAAAAAGGACAAGCCTTTGGCGAAGAGTACTAATTGTATTTGAACTTGTTCTTCAGCGTGAGTGTTTAACAAAGAGCGTTTTACCCAAATTCATGATAACTGTGTGAAAAATGAGGATTTTTTTTTGAAGTGAAAGAACTAGTTGCGATATCGGAAAGTTTGTACCTTGGTGAGAGGCAAAATGGTAAAGGTGTCTAGGCATGGTGAGTTTGTGGCTTGATGTGATTGGAATGTGTTATCTTGTTGAACTTAAGAGAGTGAGCCTACACTAAATCAAAGAAGGAGTCGGGGTTGATATCCATGTGATTCCTAGAACTTAAAAGGATATACTTGTGTACAAAAGTTATGTTGAGTCATAGAATGTCGCTTGAGCACAAACAAAGAGTTTAAGTTGAGGGTGTTGATGTATCGTGGTTTAAGGTATTTTAAATGAATTTTTCTTAAATGATGTGTGTGTCTATAGCCTATTTGTTGTAGTTTTAGCATGGTTTTGTGGTTATTTTGTAGGAAAGATGTCAAGATTTAAAACGCATAACGCAGCTGGAAAAAGTGATGAAAAGAACTTACGAAGGCCATCGACATCCCGTCGTTTAATCGATACTTCGTAGGTGGTGAACCTCGGTGTGAATTTCAGGATAAGGGACAAGATTATGGAAATATGACTAAGTGTGAAACCACGAGCTTAAACGACGTTCAGTAAATTGATCGACGGACCATACTGGGGAACCATCGATTGGTTTAGAGAAGGTTCCAGTACCTTACTTCTTAATTATTCTATGTAGGGGACGATAGAGAAGCATCGACGAGGCATAGATGGATAGATGTACCGTACTATCTGTACATTTTTTGATTGAGAGATGATGCTTGCTCGTGAAGAAAAAATATTCTAGGTCTGATTCAACGGATCGTCGTTACATCGACGATCCGTCAATGGGGTCGTTGATCAATGTCACGTTTCTGGACAAACTGTCCTTACTTTATTTTATTTTTATTTGGGACAATTTTATCTATATATAGGGGATTAAAACCTCATTGTAGATAATATTATTACTATTCTACTTTATGTTTGGAGATTGTTTTTGCAAACTTTTGCAATCAATTAATTTTCAGGTTTGATTTGAAGATTTTACATGCAACTTCAAGTTGAATTTATGGATTTCTTATTATTGTTGAGGAAGTTCATGATTTCTTTATTAAAAACAGTGATTTGTTATCTTGCTCGCATGGGTAACTAAATGCACAACTAGGTTTGTGGGAACCATGGTAAGTTACAAAGTAAACCTAACTAATTTGGAATTCTCAGATAGGTTCTTGCATGTATTGATAATTCTTTCGCTTAGAAGTCTTTTTAACGAGTGCACGCGTTAGAACTACTGTTGTAGCTACTTACCAGACCAAAGAGGTAGTTAATAAGAAAATAATTCTCGACATAAATTCAACGTGATACTACCTAATACGCTAGTGTCATTTGGTGTAAGGTAATAACTAAGTTATACATTGAATATGATCTATAATAGGAAGTAAAGGTAAGGGTTAGTAGCATAGACACACATTATTAAAATAATAGAGTAGAAAGACTAAAATACACTTTAAAATCTTGGATTTGGACATTTAATTAATCAAACAATGAAACTTTCAAAGGGTGTAACTCACTCATGAAAACTCAAAAAATTGTGTAACGTTGGATAGGCCGTTCCAAGAGCTTTCCAACCATTTCTAGAAGTACCTCTAACTTATCCTGAGCTAGAAGTTAAGGTCCTACCAAATTTACCAAAAACATACTTTTTAGTTTGAATTTCCAAATTTCCTTGTACTTTCCATATTTAACTATTTCAAAATTTTACACTTCCTTCTAGTTCTTTCTATTTGCAAGATGTTACAATATCATCCCCTAGAGAACATTTCTCCTCGAATGGGGTCATTCTTAAAAACTAAAAAATAGGTCACATAATTGAAGGGTGTGCTTGATAATATAGTTTAGAATAGTAACAACACAAAAGCAGGCACGTCCCTATAATCCATGCTTGATGCTTCACTAACAAACAATATTTCAAACATTAAAAAATAAACTACTCACATGCAATACTACATTGTGCATCGTGTAGAAGTAAGGCAAGACCCTGATTAAATAACCATTCGAAGAACATGAAAGATCCATGACTTAGACTAGAGAGTTTCTTATTAAATAATGTTTAAAATGATGTTTCCACGCCTATATTTATGTATTAAACTCAATTCAAAAAGGTTAGAGCAAAAACGACAACGAAATACCTTGACATCCAAGAACTAACTAATTTGAACTAGTAGATGTCCCTATGTTTCGCGAAGGTATTGGAGGACCCGAAGGACCACCCGAACGGTTCTTCAGGAAGACAAGAACATGGGTGAGCAGGCTGCTAGAGTAGCCTGCACACTACCAGGAAATTAGGGATGCTCCGCGACACACAGCCAACACGTGGAGGCCAAAAATTTTCCTCGTAACGCGGTGTCACGACCCAAAACCGAGCCGCGACTGGCACCCACATTTACCCTCCTATGTGAGCGAACCAACCAATCTGAACCTTATCATTTCAATTTAATATCAACATAAAGCAATGCGGAAGACTTAAACTCATAAATAAAAGACAATTCAATAACTTCTAAAATTCAACATCTATTAATTCCCCAAAATCTGGAAGTCATCAGCACAAGAACATCTATGATCAATTTACTAAACTAAGAGTATTCTAAGAAGCTAAAATAAATAAAAGCTAGTCTATGCCGAAACTTCAAGGCATCAAGACATGAGGAAGGAGATCCAGTCCAAGCTACAAGCATTAGCTCACCCTGAAGATCCTGTGTGACGAAGACTGGCTTGAACTACTGTTGAGTCGAAGATGACGGCACGTTTGCTGCACTCCACAAATAAACAAAAAGGAAAACATAAAAGTAGGGGGTCAGTACAACCACAAGTACTGAGTAGGTATCATCGGCCAACTCAAAATAGAAAACAATATATCTCAGATAACATCATAAAATCAACTAATATTCTTAACATGTGATAGCAACAAGTACAAACATCATTTATAATATCACCGATCATATCTATGAGGACTCAAGCCTCCATGCCATACTTATTTGGGATACATGTTCTTTAGATTGAGTATATTAGTATCTTTCAAGATTCATTATCTTTATTCCTCTTGTGTCGGTACGTGACACTCCGATCCCCTACTACTATGTTTCGAAACATGACACTCCGATCCTTTAATTCAATGTGTCGGTACGTGACACTCCGATCCCCTACATCTACGTGTCGGTTCGTGACACCCGTCCCACTAATATTATGTGTCGGTACGTGACACTCCAATTCCCTACATCTACGTGTCGGTTCGTGACACCCGTCCCACTAATTCTATGTGTCGGTACGTGACACTCCGATCCCCTAATCTCATTCGATTAATTCATCAAGCCTTCTTTTATACCAAGGCGTCATCATCTCATCACTTTAGTTCATCAAGCCTTCTTTTATACCAAGGCATCATCATTTACAAGAGATTAGGGTTATATCAAGATTTGGGATTCAATAGCTTCATCATGCTTGTTTCATCACAATCATATATATAAAGTCACATCATGCATACACACAATTAAGCATAAAGAAGACTCTATAATACTACCCAACACATATCATTCGCTATTAAGAGTTTACTACGAATAGTGTAAAAGAAACCATAACCTACCTCCACCGAAGAATCGTGATCAAGCAAGCAAATTCCTCAATTTCGTTGTCTTCTTCGTTCCTCTCTCTCTCTGCTCGTTCTCCTCTCTTTTTCTTTCTGTTTTGTTCTTTCTATTTTTCTTATTCAAACCCTCTTTCTTTTACCCTAATTATTATGTAATTAAGAATGAAAGATGGAAATAATAACCCACTAATTAACTTAAGGTTACCTCTTTTAACCCCCAAGTAATTAGACTTATTAACATTAACCCTCTAACTTTATAATTAAAGCAGGAATAGTCAAAAAACGTCCCTTAAAACGTGTAAAGAAATCCGACCCGAACTGGGATTGCGTAGCCCGTGACGGGCCGTCGCGCCTGCGACGGTCCGTCCTGCTGTCCGTCGCATGCAACAGAGCCTTGTTTCTAAGTGGATGGACTGTGACGGGCCGTCGAGCCTGCGACGGTCCATCCTGCCACTCCGTCACGACGTTCAGAGAGTCGATTTTCAGTACCCAATTTCAGATTTTCTAAGTGTTTTGAAACGACACCTCCACGACGGTCCGTCGTGCCCTTGACGGTCCGTCGTGGCCTCCGTCACCTCTGCCAGTTTTTCCAGAATAAATCTGTTGCTCAAAACGACTAAACAGGTCGTTACAATAGATACCAATTTACCCATCGTTCGTCCCCGAACGATCACAAGAAGGAAAACAAGGGCGAAAAGGAATACCTGAATCTGTAAACAGATGTGGGTATCTTTCTCGCATATCTGCCTCCTTCTCCCAAGTGGCTTCTTCAACCGGTCGATTCTTCAATTGCACCTTGATGGATGCAATCTCTCTTGACCTCAACTTGCGAACTTCTCTATCTAAAATAGCAACAGGCTCCTCCTCATAAGACAAGTTCTCATCAAGCAAAACTGAATCCCAACGGATAATGTAATTTCCATCCCCATGGTATCTTTTCAACATCGACACATGAAACACCGGATGTACTCCGGACAGCCCTGGAGGCAAGGCTAACTCATAAGCCACCTCCCCTACTCGCTTAAGTACTTCAAAGGGACCAATGTACCTTGGGCTTAGCTTGCCTCTTTTACCAAACCGCATCACCCCTTTCATTGGTGAAACTTTCAACAAGACTTGTTCACCCTCCATGAACTCTAAGTCTCTAACCTTTCGATCTGCATATTCCTTTTGTCTACTTTGCGCCGCTAGAAGCTTTTCTTGAATAGATTTCACTTTTTCTATCGAATCCCTCAAAAGATCAGTACCCCAAGTCTAACCTCGAATGCATCAAACAAACCAATGGGAGACCTACATCTCCTACCATACAATGCTTCAAAGGGAGCCATATCAATGCTTGAGTGATAGCTATTATTGTATGAAAACTCCGCTAAAGGTAAGAAGCTATCCCAATGGCCACCGAATTCTATCACACATGCACGAAGCATATCCTCCAACACTTGAATCGTTCGCTCAGATTGACCATCGGTCTGAGGATGGAATGCGGTACTAAGGTCCAACCTAGTACCCAATTCTGCATGCAATGTTTTCCAGAACTTAGAAGTAAATTGCGTACCTCTATCTGATATGATGGATAGTGGAACTCCATGCAATCGAACAACTTCTGATATGTAAAGTTTGGCTAACGTTTCTGCATTGTAAGTCACCTTAACCGGAATGAAATGAGCAGACTTAGTTAACCTATCAACAATCACCCAAATAGAGTCATACTTGCCCAATGTCTTTGGAAGACCAACCACGAAGTCCATTGCGATTCTCTCCCATTTCCATTCCGGAATGGGCATTCTCTGAAGTGTTCCTCCGGGCCTCTGGTGTTCATACTTTACTTGTTGACAATTTGGACATTTGGCAATAAAATCCACATATCACGCTTCATTCTTCTCCACCAAAAAGTGTTGCTTTAGGTCACGGTACATCTTGGTTGCACCCGGATGTATCGAATACCTTGAACTATGAGCCTCTGTCAGAATAGTGTTGATCAAATCATCGACGCGAGGTACACATACCCTTCCCTTAATCCTCAAAACACCTTCCTCATCGATTTTCGCTTCTTTAGCCTCTCCTTGCAACACTTTATCTCGGATCCGGATTAATTTTTCATCATTAAACTGCTTTCCCTTAATCTTATCAAGGAAGGAAGATCTTGCCTCCACACAAGCTAAAAATCCTCCCTTCTCATTTACTTCTAGTCTCATAAAGTCATTAGCCAGAGTCTGAACCTCCCTAGCCAATGGGCGTCTAGAAGCTTGCAAGTGAGCTAGACTTCCCATGCTTCCCGCCCTTCTACTTAAAGCGTCCGCTACAACATTCGCCTTCCCTGGATGGTACAAAATAGTGATGTCGTAGTCCTTCATTAGTTCCATCCATCTCCTCTGTCTCAAATTCAAATCTCTCTGCGTGAAGACATACTGTAGACTACGATGATCCGTGTAGACCTCACACTTAACCCCATATAAATAGTGTCTCCATTGCTTTAGTGCAAACACTACCGCGGCCAATTCCAAATCATGAGTGGGATAGTTACGTTCATGCATTTTTAATTGTCTTGAAGCATAAGCAATCACATTCTTCTCTTGCATTAGCACTGCACCCAAACCCGAATAAGATGCATCACAATACACAATGAAATTCATGCCTTCCACTGGCAAGGTGAGAATTCGTGCAGTAGTCAACAGAGTCTTGAGCTTCTGAAAGCTTTCCTCACACTCATCCGACCATACAAATGGAACATTTTGCTTAGTCAAGTTCGTCAGTTGGGAAGCAATAGAAGAGAATCCCTTGACAAATCGGCGGTAGTAGCTAGCTAACCCAACAAAGCTCCTATTCTGACACATTAGTAGGTCTTACCCAATTCTTCACTACTTCGATCTTAGAAGGATCCACCATTACTCCATCCTTAGAAACCACGTGCCCCAAGAAGGACACTGCATCTAGCCAAAACTCACACTTAGAGAACTTGGCATAAAGCTTTTTCTCCCTCAACGTTTTCAATACCATTCTCAAATGCTCCTCATGTTCCTTCTTACTCTTGGAGTATATCAGTATATCATCAATAAATACGATCACAAAGAGATCTAAATATGGCTTAAAAATCCCGTTCATCAAACCCATGAACGCAGCAGGGGCATTCGTAAGACCAAAAGACATCACTACGAATTCGTAATGCCCATACCTGGTCCTAAAAGCAGTCTTTGGCACATCCGTTGCCCGTATTTTCAATTGATGATAACCGGATCTCAAGTCAATCTTAGAGAAGACACAAGCACCTTGTAACTGATCGAACAAGTCATCAATGCGAGGAAGAGGATACTTGTTCTTTATAGTCACCTTGTTCAACTGCCGGTAGTCTATGCACATCCGAAAACTCCCATCTTTCTTCTTTACAAACAAAACCGGAGCACCCTAAGGAGATGCACTTGGTCTAATAAAGCCTTTGCTCAACAATTCTTGAAGTTGGGCTTTTAATACTCTTAACTCCGCGGGGGCCATTCTATAAGGGGGTATAGAAATGGGGCGTGTACCCGGTTCAAGATCAATACAGAAGTCAATATCCCTATCGTGGGGGCATACCGGAAGATCTGCAGGGAATACATCAAGAAACTCACGGACCACCGAAACCGACTCAATCGAAGGTACTTGGGTAGTGTCATCCTTGAGATGTGCCAAGAAAGCTAAACACCCTTTACTAACCATTTTCTTAGCACGAAGAAAGGAGATGATACGCACCGGATTGGAAGTGTAGTCACCCTCCCACACTAACGGATCTGTCCCAAGCTTGGCTAACGTCACCGTTTTAGCATTACAATCCAAGATCGCGAATTGCGGAGAGAGCCAAGTCATACCCAGAATTACATCAAAATCAACCATCTCTAAGATAACCAAATCTACATAAGTGTTACTCCCCACAAAGTTCACCAAACAAGACCTATATACCTTTTCAACTACCATAGACTCACCCACCGGAGTAGAAACACGAATAGGCGTATCAAGTAATTCACAATGTAAATTTAGACCATTAGCAAATGAGGAAGATACATAAGAAAATGTGGATCCAGGATCAACAATACGGAAGCCATGCAATCACAAACCAGAAGATTACCTGTGATGACAGCATCAGATGTCTCCGCCTCTGATCTCCCAGGGAAAGCATAACAATGGGCCCGTTCGTTTGTTTGTCCGTTGCCACTACCATGTTGTGATGTAGTGACTCCAGTTTGCCCATCATCCCGGCCGTTTTGGTGACCACCACGTCCTCCGGAATAACGGCCTCTACCATGACCACCTCTGCCTCTAGCTATTGGGGGTCTATAACTCTGTTTTGGACAATTCCTTCTAATATGTCCAGTCTCCCCACATCCATAACATTCTCTGGAGTCGGGCATGGGTCTCTCAGAGAAGTGTTGACCGGTCTGAGGTGTACCCCCAACCACAGTCTATAGTGAAGACTGAATGGGTCGAACTGAGTAACCTCCGGAACCTTGTCCTCTAGAGTAAGAACCATTAAACTCACCCCCTTTTCGAAACCTCTTTGATGTCGATGCCGTGGTGAATTCATCTGGCTTCACTCCTTCCACCTCTACCACGAAATCTACCACTTCTTGGAAGGATTTTGCCGTAGCCGCTACCTGTAAGGCTGAAATTCGCAATTATGATCTCAACCCCTTCACAAAACGGCGAATCTGCTCTTATGGACTAAAACATAGTTGGGTGGCATATCTGGATAGTGCACGAAACTTAGCCTCATATGCATTGACCGACATCCTACCTTGCTCTAGGCTCAAGAACTCATCCCTTTTCCTATCTCTCAAGGTCCGGGGAATATATTTCTCCATAAACAAGCTAGAGAATGAGGCCCAAGTCATAGGTGGTGCCTCTGTTGGTTGACACTCAACATGTGACCTCCACCACATTTTGGCGTTCCCTTGAAACTGGTAACTCACGAACTCAACACCAAACCGTTCTACTATACCCATCTTGTGTAGTAGCTCATGACAGTCAACCAGAAAATCGTAAGCATCCTCAGATTCTGCACCCTTGAAGACTGGAGGTTTCAATTTCAAGAACTTACTGAAAAGCTCATGCTGATCATTTGTCATTATAGGCCCAGTAGTCAGGCGTGGAAATGTGCCTATGTCCAATGAGGCATCCATACGAGGGGCCATAGTGGCTGCATGTCGTACCTCTGAAACCGGAGGTGTTGGTGCAGAAAACATTGGGGGTGCCTGACCCTGATCAGACAACCCACTAAGATAAGCGAGCACCTGATTGATCATCTCTGGGGTAGGTTGGGGTGGAATTTCCTCGTTCTGTACTTGTTCATTCTCCCCATCCTCCCCTTCTCTTATTACTTCTTCAGTCGGTGGAGGAGTCACCGCCCTAGTACCAGATGGGCTAGGTGTTCGTCCTCTTCCCCTAGAGGACATCCTCCCACGACCTCTACCGCGGCCTCTTGCCATTGTTCCACTTCGAGCTACAGCCCCTGTGGCTGGCTCGGATGCATCTTGTCTTGCTGATGTTGATGTTGGCGTAGTCGTTGCTCTAGTTCTAACCATCTGCGAAATAGAGTGAAGATGGTCAGATACCAATTTGTATCACCTAGATACCAATTGGATCCAAGTAATAGCACGAAAGAAAGAAAGAAAGAATGGAATTTTCCTAAAGTCTTATAGCCTCTCAAAGAAAAGTAAAGGCGTCCCCCTACCGTTCTTTAAGACCCTACTAGACCTGTTCTTGTGTGATGAGACCAACGAACCTAATGCTCTGATACCAAGTTTTTCACGACCCAAAACCGAGCCGCGACTGGCACCCACATTTACCCTCCTATGTGAGCGAACCAACCAATCTAAACCTTATCATTTCAATTTAATATCAACATAAAGCAATGCGGAAGACTTAAACTCATAAATAAAAGACAATTCAATAACTTCTAAAATTCAACATCTATTAATTCCCCAAAATCTGGAAGTCATCATTACAAGAACATCTATGATCAATTTACTAAACTAAGAGTATTCTAAGAAGCTAAAATAAATAAAAGCTAGTCTATGCCGAAACTTCAAGGCATCAAGACATGAGGAAGGAGATCCAGTCCAAGCTAGAAGCATTAGCTCACCCTGAAGATCCGGTGTGACGAAGACTGGCTTGAACTACTGTTGAGTCGAAGATGACGGCACGTTTGCTGCACTCCACAAATAAACAAAAAGGAAAACATAAAAGTAGGGGGTCAGTACAACCACAAGTACTGAGTAGGTATCATCGGCCAACTCAAAATAGAAAACAATATATCTCAGATAACATCATAAAATCAACTAATATTCTTAACATGTGATAGCAACAAGTACAAACATCATTATAATATCACCGATCATATCTATGAGGACTCAAGCCTCCATGCCATACTTATTTGGGATACATGTTCTTTAGATTGAGTATATTAGTATCTTTCAAGATTCATTATCTTTATTCCTCTTGTGTCGGTACGTGACACTCCGATCCCCTACTACTATGTGTCGGAACGTGACACTCCGATCCCTTAATTCAATGTGTCGGTACGTGACACTCCGATCCCCTACATCTACGTGTCGGTTCGTGACACCCGTCCCACTAATTCTATGTGTCGGTACGTGACACTCTGATCCCCTACATCTACGTGTCGGTTCATGACACCCGTCCCACTAATTCTATGTGTCGGTACGTGACACTCCGATCCCCTAATCTCATTCGATTAATTCATCAAGCCTTCTTTTATACCAAGGCGTCATCATCTCATCACTTTAGTTCATCAAGCCTTCTTTTATACCAAGGCATCATCATTTACAAGAGATTAGGGTTATATCAAGATTTGGGATTCAATAGCTTCATCATGCTTGTTTCATCACAATCATATATATAAAGCCACATCATGCATACACACAATTAAGCATAAAGAAGACTCTATAATACTACCCAACACATATTATTCGCTATTAAGAGTTTACTACGAATAGTGTAAAAGAAACCATAACCTACCTCCACCGAAGAATCGTGATCAAGCAAGCAAATTCCTCAATTTCTTGTTGTCCTCTTCGTTCCTCTCTCTCTCTACTAGTTCTCCTCTCTTTTTCTTTCTGTCTTTGTTCTTTCTATTTTTCTTATTCAAACCCTCTTTCTTTTACCCTAATTATTATGTAATTAAGAATGAAAGATGGAAATAATAACCCACTAATTAACTTAAGGTTACCTCTTTTAACCCCCAAGTAATTAGACTTATTAACATTAACCCTCTAACTTTATAATTAAAGCAGGAATAGTCAAAAAACGTCCCTTAAAACGTGTAAAGAAATCCGACCCGAACTGGGATTGCGTAGCCCGTGACAGGCCGTCGTGCCTGCGACGGTCCGTCCTACTGTCTGTCGCATGCAACAGAGACTTGTTTCTAAGTGGATGGCCTGTGACGGGCCGTCGAGCCTGCGACGGTCCGTCCTGCCACTCCGTCACGACGTTCAGAGAGTCGATTTTCAGTACCCAATTTCAGATTTTCTAAGTGTTTTGAAACGACACCTCCACGACGGTCCGTCGTGGCCTCCGTCACCTCTGCCAGTTTTTCCAGAATAAAATCTGTTGCTCAAAATGACTAAACAGGTCGTTATAAGCGGAGACTCCACAAGGCTCACTACCTCTACCTAGATTCCAAACAAAAAATATTAATTTAACTTTACAAAAAAAACCATTTAGGTGAAAAGTCTTTTGGGAATTGTTGGGGACGAGTTTATAATAGTTTTTGGTAAAATTTAGATAACATTTACACAATCCAAATCAGACTAAACAAATCCCTCTCATATTTCTCAAGAGCACTCTCTTTTCAATCTCCATTGATGAACGAGAAAAGTTAAGAAAGAAGACGAAGACTTCAACATTTTCATTTGAAATTCGTAGAATATTCTTCAATAATGTATGGGTTCTTTGCTCTTGGGATTTTATCCCCAATACGTCCTTTCAAAGATTATTTTCAAGGATTCATCTCGTATGGTTTTTACTCTGCAAAAAAGGGTTGTCTTCAAAACTAAAGATTTATGAGATGGAAAGTAATAATTTTCTATTGTAAACTAAAAATGTATTGTTGGGTAATTGATTTGTAATGTTTGATTTTTGTGTGAAGAACATTCCTTCTCTAAATAATAGTTTTGATTGGGTTATATCTATCACTTGATAACATGAAATCCTTGGGATTCGAACTATAGATTGAGGGAATTTTTTTATTGACCCTTTCCCATATCCATAACTATGAATTGTCTTGTATATGACTAGAGTGATTGGGATTAGTTATGTTGTTGATTATTTCACTATATTATTGGATAATTGTTATGAATTGAGTGTAAGTTCTTGATGAAGATTCTTGGAAGCAATTAGGTAAGTCTTCTAAAGTATTGGTTACTCTATTATGTTTATGTTTGCCTATATTTTATGTAGCTATGAAATTGAAGTATGTATGATGTGTTTATGTATATATGTTGTCCTATGAATATGTTAAATGTGAGATCATGGTAAGTATATGATAATTCAAGTTTATGTTGTTTATCTTGTATGCCTTGAACACTATGATTATGATATGTTAATCTCACAAATGAAGGTTGTGATGAATGAAAATTCTCATCTAAACCTAAAGAGCTTATGATCATGGTTATTTGAGGAGTTAGTCTTATTTATCCTTTTATTTGTTTTATTATAAATGATGACTAAAAAGGTTATTGAAAAATGTACTTTCGATTAGCACCGATGATTTATATATGATAGGTGTGCCTTCCCTAGTTGAAGGTAGGTTCACAATGAATCTCATAAGATAGAGGTTTCCATGGAATGTAAACCTATTGTTCTATGATATATCTCCTAATTCTTGAACTACGTCCCCTTCATAGGAAATGTAGCTAGTGGATCCACCTAGAATGCTACGTTCATATTTTGTTTTTACCTTGGCATGTAAACAATCTTCTTTCGGTTTGGGATTTCTTTACACCGGATTGTATTTTTAGCTCACATGATCTTTTGTAGGTTAAGGCGATTGTTCCCTCAAGTAAAATAAAAGGAAAGTACACGGACATTGACTAAGGTGACTTAAGGAGTCTACTTAGTATAGGTAGGGGCATGGGACTTTACCTAGACATTGTATAAGATGACTTTATGGGAAGTCCTAAGAGATTGTTCCCATGTAACATGAAATGTATAATGCTTATGATTAGGAGATTGTTCACATGTAACATGAAATGTATAATGCTTATGATAAATGATATTGTTCTTATATGTTGTTGGATATGTTTATGAATATGTTATCGGTCTATGTTTATATATTTTATAATCACTACTTATGTTATAAGATGTATAAAGAAATGCATTTTTATGGTCTTTAATGTTGTTTACGTTATTATGTGGGGTTACGGGACTTCACACGATCATTGCACTTGTAAGCTTGGGATGGGATTATTGGTAAGTGTTTTGTATGTTATGTATAAATAAACTTAACAAAATATAATGTTAATATGACTTTATGATGATATGTCTTTTCTTATGATCACGCTTTATGTTGTTGTGATCCTTATCTCGTATATGCTCTCTTGTATGTGCATTAAATGTTTTGAAATGACTTAGCATTCTCTCTAAAGAAATGGTCCTTTTCCATGCATATCCTTGATTGTGTATGTGCATATACCCATACTTACTACATGTGGCATACTAACCCCTTACTTTATGTAACTACAAATGTGCAGTGCGTCCATTGAAGATTAAGAGGGTTGACTGAAGAAGCTTGGAACTTTTTCTCCAAGTATTGGTAGGTCCTCATGTTGGGGGATGCTATCTTATTGTTATTCTAGATTATGATGATTTTAGTAGTTTTAATAGATACTCTTTATTTCCTTTTATTACTAGTATTATATTGTAGTAAAGCCTCTATGGAATATTGACTTTGTATTGGCTAAGTCTAAGAATCATAATCTTTAGTTGGTTTTTATGTGAGACAACTTTTATAGTTTCGTATTGTTTATTCCTGTTACGATAAGAAAAGCCTAAGTAAGCTTTTAGGTAGGAGTTCTAAGTATACCTCACTTAATATATGTAAAAGTTTTTATTTCCACATTTTAAACTGATGACATGTTATAAAAAACGGTAAGGGCTTGTCTAAGCCTTTTAAGAGGATGATGATACCTGTCGCAGCTAGAGGGTGCTCTCCGGTCGTGACAAACATGGTATCAGAGTATGAGGTTAAATAACTTAGGGTCAATGTCTCACTAAAACAACATTTCATAGTGTCTTGTTCATGATTATGAAGCGCGCCACAATCATGAATGAGATACAATGTGATGATTAGGAAAATTCTCTTTGCTTAGTAATCCAATGTCGTGACTCAAGAGTTTTGGCAATATGTATCTTTTAGCGTCTAATTCCTTTCTTGTGGTTACAGGCAATGAACACAAGAAGTACATCTGCGATATGAGTGGGAGAAGAGATTGCGATTGCGGGAGCTACGCCCCACGGTAATCGAGTTCCTCCCGAAGTGCAAGTTGCTGCAAATGATCAAGTTCCTGTCAATACTCCGGCCATGACGAATGGTGAGGTGAGGGAAGCCATGTTCCAAATGTCCCAAGAAATCACCACTCAAGCACAATCCATTATGCCACAATCTAACAGGGAGGTTGTTCATTGAGAGAACCAACATGCAAGTATTATGGCTAGACGTCTGAGGGATTTTACGTCTATAAATCCTCCTATTTTCCATGGATCAATAGTTTGATGAAGACCCCCAAGATTTACTTGATGAGGTCTATAAGATCTTGTATTCCATGGGGGTGAGTACCACTCAAAAGGCTAATCTTGCTGCCTATGAACTAAAATGACGTCGCTCATATATGGTACAAGAAAAGGAAGAATAGTACTGCTTTAGGAGGTGGACTTATGACTTTGGAGTGTTTCAAAAAGTCCTTTATTGACAGATTCTTCCCAAGGTATCAAAGGCAAGCTAAGGTAGAGGAGTTCATCAACCTTCGTCAAGGAGGTATGATTGTTATGGGATACTCCTTAAAATTTATTAAGTTGTCCAAATATGTTTCCTCTTTGGTTTACAATGCTAGGCACGAAATGAGCCGTTATATAATGGGAGTGTCTGAAGAGATTAATGAAGAATGTAATACAGCCATGTTTCATGACCATATGGATATGTCTTGGTTGATGGTTAATGCAAAAAAGGTTAAGGAGATTCGTCTAAGGAAGAGGAATATGGAAGCTAAGAAGTCAAGATCTTTCAAACCAGTTTCCTTCAAATTCCTCAAATACTCGCAATGATAGGTTGTCTAATCGTAAACCTCAGAGGGGAGAAATGTTAATCCACCAAGAGAAAGACGAACTTGTGGTAAGTGTGGTAAGAAATAAGTGGGTGAATTCCTTGTTGGAACTAATAGTTGTTGTGGTTGTGACAAAGGTGGCAATATCGTGAAATATTTTCCTAATTTTAGGAGTTAACAATCAAGCGATCATAGCTCAGAAGATCCAAAAAGTAAAATTTTTTATGAACTCAAGGCTAGAATGAATAAGAGAGCTCTCCCATTGTTGTAACTTGTATGTTACAAGTCTTCTCTGTTAATGTTTATGCTTTGCTTAATCAAGGGGCTACCCTTTCTTTTGTTACACCTTTGGTAGCTAGGAAGTTTTATGTTTTTCCCGATGTTTTGATTGAATCTTTTACATTAGTACCCTAATAGGTGGCTCTGTGGTTGTAAAGAGTGTCTATTGGGAATATCCTATAATGATACCCAATAGGATTGCTCTGTTTGATTGGTAGAACTTGAAATGATTTATTTTGATATCATTTTGTGTATGGATTGGCTTCATGTTTGTTTTTCTTCCACCGATTGTACAATGACGGTAGTGAAGTTTGAATTTCAAAATTAACCTATTTTAGAGTGGAAAAGGGGAAATTCAATGCCAAGGGGTCATATCATTTTTTACTTAAAGGCTTGTAAGATGATAGTCAAAGGTTGTCTATACCATGTAGCGAGGGTTAAATATCTAGAATGTGAAACTCCCTCTATTGAGTCAGTCCCTTTAGTAAGAGAATTCTGAGAGGTTTTTACTATGGCATTCCAACAGTTCCTCTGGAATGGGAAATTGACTTTGTCATTGTCTTTTTACCGGATATGAATTCCATTTCAATTCCTCCATATAGGATGGCTCCAGCAAAATTGAAAGAGTTGAAGCTCAAACTTAAAGATTTACTATACAAGGGTTTCATTAAACCTTGTATTACTCCATGAGGTATTCTGGTCTTGTTTGTGAAGAACAAGGATGGGTCCCTTAGATTGTGCATTGATTATCGCCAACTCAATAAGGTCACCATAAAGAACAAGTATCCTCTCCCTCAGATTGTTTATTTTCTTTATCAACTCCAATGTGCAAGATACTTTTCAAAGATTGACTTAAGGTCAGGATATCACCAACTAAGGGTGAGAGGTGAAGATGTTCCCAAAACAACTTTCCGAACTATACCTGGTCACTATCAATTCCTAGTGATGTCTTTAGGTTAAATAAATGCCCGACGAAGTTTATGGACATAATGAATAGAGTTTCCAATACCTTGACCCATTTCTGGTTGTGTTCATTGATGATATTTTGATATATTCCAAGAATGAAAACAAACATGAGAGTCACATGAGGTTGGCCGTGCAAATCCTTAAAGAATACTAACTTTATGCGAAATCCAGTAAGTGTGAATTTTGGTTTAGGTCGGTTGCTTTTATTGGACTTGTTATATATTTTGAGGGTGTAGAGGTTGAGCTGAACAAGACGAATATAGTTAGAAATTGGCCTAGACCTTTGATTACTGCTGATATAAGAAGCTTCTTGGGTCTAGATGTGTACTATAGAAGGTTCTTGATCGATTTTCGTCAATTGCTACTCCTTTGGTAGCTTTGACCCAAAAGAAGGTAAAGTTTGAGTGGTCAGAAGCTTGTGAAAAGGTTTTTTAAGAGTTGAAATCTAAGCTTACATCCGCTCCAGTGTTGACCTAATCGGAGGGTAATGAAGGATTCGTAGTGTATTGTTACATTTCCCTAGTTGGCTTGGAATGTGTCCTTATGCAACATGGCAAGGTGATATGTTATGCTTCCAGTCTACTCAAAGTTTATGATAAAAATTATCCAACTCATGACGTTGAGTTAGTATCTATAGTTTTTGCCTTGAAAATATTGAGACATTATTTGTACGATGTGCATGTTGATGTGTTTACACACCATAAAAGTCTTCAATATGTGTTAACACAAAAAGATTTGAATCTACGACAGAGAAGATCGTTAAAACTTTTTAAGGATTACGACATGAGTGTCCTTTACCACCCCGGCAAAGCCAACTTGGTGGCGTACGCTTTTATTCGTATGACTATGGGTAGTGTGTCTTATATGGAAGAAGAGAAGAAATAACTTGTAAAAGATGTTCATAGGTTGGCTCTTTTAGTTGTCTTGTTAGAAAATTCTCCCGTTTGTGGTTTTATTGGTCCATCATAACTCCGTTTAATCTTTAGTGGTTAAGGTGAAATTTAAGCAACATCTTGATCCTTTATTGATGGAGTTGAAGGAATCGATATTTGGTAAGCTCAACGAGTCATTCTCCAATGAGGGGATGGTGTTCTTAGTTACCAAGGGAGATTATGTGTACTGGATGTTGAGGATTTTAGATAAATTCTAGAACAAGCCCATGGTTCCAGTTATTCTTTTCATCCGGGTGCCACCGAAATGTATCATGACATTAGAGAGGTCTATTGGTCGGATGTTTTAATATGGGACATAGAAGATTTTGTTATTAAGTGTACGAATTTCTAACAAGTCAAAGTCGAGCATCTAAAACTGGGAATTTTAGCCCAAATCATGGATGTTCCGTCTTGGAAGTGGGACTCCATTAATATGGATTTTGTTGTTGGCTTTCATTGAACCTAGAGGCAAAATGATTCCATATGGTTTATTGTAGATAGGTTGGCCAAATCTGCCCACTATATCCCATTAAGTATACTTACACTGCCAAAGATTATGCAAGAATCGACATTAATGAGATTGTGAGTCTTCATGGGGTTCCTTTTTCCACTATTTCGGATAGGAATTCCCAATTTACTTTTGGATTTTGGAAAGCCTTTCAAAAGGGTTTAGGTACTCAAGTGAAACTTAGCACTGCTTTTCATCCGCAGACAGATGGTCAAGCGGAACGTACCATTGTTAATATCTTATGTTATCAATTTCAATGGAAGTTTTAATGACCACCTACCATTGATTGAGTTCTCCTACAACAATAGTTACCATTTGAGCATCTCCAGGGCACCTTTTGAAAATCTTTATGGTAGAAGATATTGGTCTCCTATTGGATGGTTTGATTCTGGTATGTCCTCACTCCTTGGTCATGAGATTATCTATGAGTCTTTAGAGAAAGTTCAAGTCATAAGAGATACATTGAAGACACCCTATACTCGTCAAAAGTCATATGCCGACAATAGAAAAACAGACCTTAAGTTTGAAATGGGTGATCATGTCTATTTGAATATTCTCCTATGAAAGGGGTGATATGGTTTAGTAATAATGGTAAGTTAAGTCCCCAATATGTCCTTATGAGGTTCTACAATGGGTTTGAAAGGTTTTTATGAGCTGAAACTACCTAATGAACTATATTCGGTTCATTTATTGTTTTGTGTTTCTATGCTCTAGAAATGCATAGGCGACCAGCTATATATTATACCTATTGAACGTTTAGGGGTGGATGAGAACCTCCCCTATGAAGAGGTTCCGATTGAGATCCTAGATTGCCAAGTCAAGAACTTAAGGAACAAAGAGGTTGCCTTCGTAATATTTCTATGGAGGAACCATCTTGTTGAGGGTGCAAGATGGGAGGCCGAAGCCGACATGAAGTCCTCCTACCCTCATCTCCTTACTCATTGAGGTTAGACATTCCTCTTAATAAGGCAAATAATGAATAAATATAAAATTGACTTGTTTTATAAATTGCTGAATGCTTTGGTAAAAGTTGTACCAAATTGAATTTAATGAAAATTCGTCACAATCTAGTTTTGCACATATTTGGAATATGTATGCATGTTTTCTTCTTGATAATTTGTTGTTTTGTTGTTTTCTTGAGAAGAATTATAGCCTTGTAGTTAGTCATTATGTGTTATGAAATGTTAAGCTCTCATATGTTGTGCATCATGAAATTAGTTACTATGTGTAATGTTGTGGTATGTGTTGAAAGGAGTTGTGAAATACTACTATGATCTATTACAATATGATTATATATTGTTGTCGGTTGGGCTTCTAGTATCGAGTCTGTTTTTACCCTCCAAAAGATTTTAGTGTCATTCGGGGACGAATGTTCCTATTGATGGATAATGTAATACTTCGAAAGTTCCATGACTTACACTATAAATAATATTTAAAATTATCTTTCCATACCTATATTAATGTATTAAACTCAATTCTAAAAGGTTAGATCCAAAAGGACAAAGAAGGACCTTGATGTACGGAAACTAGCTAATTTGAACTAGTAGGCATCCATATGTTTGGCGAAGGTTTGAGAGTGTCAAATCAAGTAAAAAACTTGTAAAAAGAATTTTAAAAAAGTTAATATGTAGTACAAAGGATCCAAATGTTTGATAATGACATCTCATGGACTACGCGAATTTTCCTTGAGGAGGACCTGAACATGGGCGAGGAGGCTGCCAAAGCAGCCTGCGTGCAGCCAGGAAATTAGGGCTGCTGCGGAAGCGTAGACAACACGTGCAGGCCCAAAATTTTCCTCGCAAAGAGGAGATTCCACGAGTCACACTTCCTCAACCCGGATTTCAATAATAAAATAAGAAATTGACCCCAAGATGCATAGCCACATCGCGGATTCATCTGCGTCATTTTTAATTAAATTAATAACTTCACAGAAAGACCCATTTAAGTGAGGGTATTTTAGGGAAGAGTTTATAGTTATTTTAGATCAGTTTTTTAAAACATTCACTCACTTAAAATAAGATTAAACAAATCCCTCTCATCTCTCAAGAACTCTCTCTTTTCAAACTCGATTTGAGAACAAGAAAAGATTAAGGAAGAAGACGAAGACTTCAAGATTTTCATTTAAAATTCGTGGAGTATTCATCAATAAGGTATGAATTCTTCCCCCTTGGGATTCTTTCCCCAAGAGGTTCTTCTAAAGATAATTATCAAGAATTCAACTCCAAGGTTTTTTACTCTAGAAAATGGGTTTTCTTCGTAACTCAAGATTTATAACTAATGATGAAAAGTAACGATTTTTATGAATAATTTAGTATATATTATTGGGTAATTGGTTTGTGATGTTTGATTTTCGTATTAAGAATGTTCCTTCTCTAAATAATGGTTTTGATTAGGTTATATCTATCACATTATAATATGATAATATTGGGTTTAGCACTACATATTGAGTGAACTCTTTAATGACCCATTACCTTATCCCTAACTGTGTATTGGTCTTTTGTATGACTAGATGGATTGGGACTCGTTATGTTGTTGAATATTTAACTATATTGTTGGTGATTGTTATGAGTTTAGTGTAAGTTCTTGACGAAGATTCTTCGAAGAAAATTAGGTAAGTCTTCTAAAGTTATGATTACTCTATTATGTACATATGAAATTGAAGTATGTATGATGTGTTTATGCGTATATGTTGGCCTATGAATATGTTAAATGTTAGATCAAAGGATATGATAATGCAAGTTAATGATGTTAATCTTGTATGCCTTACACACTCTAATTATGATATGTTAATCTCACAAATGAAGGTTGTGATGAAAGGAAATTCTAATCCAAATCTAAAGAGAATATGCTCATGTTTATACGAGGAGTTAATCTTCTATGGTCTATGATAAGTTTTGTAATAAATGACAGCTAACAAGGTTATTCTAAAAAGGACTTTACATTAGCACTAATGAACTATATATGATAGGTGTCTATTCCCTAGTTTGAAGGTAGGCTTACAATGAATCTTATGAGATAGAGGATGCCATGTAATGTTGAACTGTGGTCTCTAATATGTCTTCTAGTTCTTGAACTATGTTTTCTACATAGGAATACTAGCTAGTGGGTCCACGTAGAATGTTATGTTCATGTTTTAGTTCTACCTTTGCATGTTGACCACCTTCTTTTTGTGTGGGGTTTCATGACACCGGATTCCATATTTATCTTACAAATTCCAATGTCGGTTAAGGCGATTATTCCCTCAAGTAATGTAAAATACTTGTAAATGGACATTGACCAGGGTGACTTGACAAGTCTACTTAGTATAGGTAGAGGTATGGGACTCTAACTAGACATTGCACAAGTTAACTCTAAGGGAAGTCCTAGGGGATTGTTCCCATGTAACATGAAATGTATAATGCTTATTAGATATGATGTTGTTAATATATGTTGTTGTCTATGTTGATGAACATGTTATTAATGTATGTTGCTATAATATGTAGGAAGTAAGGCATTTCTTATTGTCTCCTATCTTGTTTACTTGATTATGTGGGGTTATGGGTCTTCACATGATCACTGTACTTGTAATTTTTGGATTTGATTATTGGTAGGTGTTTTGTATGTTATGTTTAAATGAACTAATGAACATGAAATGTTAATATGACTTTATTATTATATTTCATTGGTTGTGATCATGCTTTATGTTGTTGTGATACTTATTTAATATATACTCTCTTGTATGTGCATTAAAGGTTTTCATTTAACTTTCTAAAGAAATGGTCCTTTTTCATGCATGTCCTTCATAATTTATGTGCATATACCCATACATAATGCATTTAGCGCACTAACCCCTTACTTTATATAACTACAAATGTAGGGTCCGGTCATTGCAGATTAAGAAGGTTGATTGATGAAGCTTGGAACTCTTTCTCCAAGTGTTGGTAGGTTCTCATGTTCGGGGATGCTATCTTTTTGTTATTCTATCTTATGAAGACTTCAGTTGTTTTAAGAGATACTCTTTATTTCCTTTTATAATTTTGATTATATTATATTAAGGCCTATATGGCATACTGATTTTTGATTGGCTAAGTCCAACACTTGTGTTCTATATATGGTTTTTATGTGAGACATCTTTTAGACATTCATATTGTGTTATTCATGTTGCCTTAAGAAAATTCCAACTAAGCTTCGATGTGTGAGGTGTAAGTGTATTAGTATATGTAAAAGTTTTTAATTTTTCCGCATTTTGAGTTGATTACATTTTATGAAAAACGCTAAGGGCTTGTCTGAGTCCTCTTAGAGGATGATTACCCCGGTCGCGACTGAAGGGTGCTCTCCGATCGTGACATGCTCATTCTGTAACAAAAATTATTATTCTCATACTAAAAAGAATAAATACATGTTTAAGTCTCCAAAGTTACATGTACTGATATATAAGTAAAAGAGAAAAAAAAAGATTAAAATCCAAACACGAGAATGTCCACGTAATATCCAATGAATATGAGAGCGGACAAAGGTAAAAATTTTTAAGATGAAACATATAAACTCATATTTATCAGAATCTATACTCAATCCTCCTCACTTAAAAAACTTAGTATATACACATTATACCTATATGATTCCCAAATAAATTTCACATGCGAAACAAGTAGTTATTTGTACATGTTTTAATTCATTAAAAAGCACAAAATATCTCGTGGTTTTTTATAATATCATTACAAAAACTTATTTTAAACAATTTGAACTTATAAATGAGAAAATATCTTATTTCACCCCAACATAATTAGACATTAAAAGAAACTTATCTCGTCCATGCAATTCCTGAATAATTAAATTCAACAAGTCATCACCAACAAAAAATTAAAAATGTCACTTTAAATTATTTTTCCCTACTTTGCCTTCCTATGAAATATTTGTATTAGAAGTAAAGTTCAAAATAATGGTCTTTACATCATATTCACCACCTATATACAGTAAATCTTTAAAAAAACAAAAGTTCAAAAGGAAATCCAAACTTACCTGATTGAAGCTATATAAACTTTCAAACTCTAGCTTTTTTACTGGAGGGAGTGAACTCTATACATTTATTAGAATTAGAGCACTATGAGCATGAGCACTACCATTCAGTCGATGTGTATTTGCACCTTACTGTTTATTTCTCTCGTGAAATTTTAAAGTAATTGAAAGTAATGAATAATGAAAAGGAGAAATACTAACCTGACATATGAAAATCAGGTTTATAACTGACTTTAAACAAGGTTAGAATGTGGGTGTTCATTATGATACCCAGTAACATATGCAACTTTTGATTGATAAAGTCATCAACTCTTGTATCAAAATTTGTACTAGATAGAAATAACTGTTGAGATCCTAACTCAACCATACCAACCTTTCCCAATATAACTCGACGCAACACGATATGTTTTTCATCATTTTCATCTATCTTGGACATTATTTCACTACACACACAATTAATAACAAGTACCAAAATGGTAAAAATGAGATAGGATGTAGGAAGGGGAGGAAAATAAAGTATTTAGAGAAGTAGATAGTTAATCTACGAATTTGATAGATACATCTGTTCTACCAAAGTTTCCTAGGAAAGCTTTCGATAGTGTTACTCCTAATTCCCTAATGACCCTATCCTAGGGAAGTTTAGTTGAAGCAATTCAGTAGGCGCAAAGAAAACACACTGATCTATCATATTTCTAGATGAACTGCCTATTTCCCTCAGCACGTTGTTTTCCTAACTTTCCCTCTGCCTCTTTCCTAACTCGCCTTTTCCATTTAGGTACTTGTTATTGGTTGTGATTTTAGTGAAAATATGTTTGTGATAGATGACAATGATAAAAAGCACATCATTTTATGTCGAGTTATCTTGGGAAAGCTCAAGAATGTTGAATAAGGATTTCAACAGCTATTTCCATCAAGTGTGAATTTTGACACTGGATTTGAAGACCAAATTAATTCAAGGTTGCATGTGGTATGGTATAGCAATATAATCACCTACATTCTACCCTTTTTTCTAGTCAGTTGTAGATCTGATTTTCATATGTCATGTAAGTATTGCTCATTTTTTGTTATTTATTCCTTTCCATAACTTTTAAATGTCACGAGAGTGATGGACAAGTTAAGAGAAAATACATGTCGATTTAATGGTGGTGCTCATGCTCATAGTGCATATACTCTAATGAATCGATAGAGTTAACTCCCCCACCCCCACCCCCCATGAAAATGGAGTTCTAGAGTTTGTTTAGCTCTTATAAGGTAAGTTTGGATTTCCCCTTTTTATCTTATGGTATTCATGGATTTCCTATATACATGTGATGAATATGGTTTCAAGATTATTATTTGACTTTAACTTCTAATACAAATTTTTCACAGGAACGCAATCTAGGGATATAAATTTTTATGACACAAAGTTCCTCTCAATTTTTCTTATCTCAAGTTCAATACTAACTTTTCATAAACATTTAGATCATTTTTATCAAGATTTTCTGAACCCTCAATAAAGATCTTAGGGTAAAATTTCATACCATCAACATCAATCGAAGCGATTGGCAGCTACATTCCAAATTTCAAAATTGATTCCTATCATTTGATAAAAAATCAAAAGTCCATTTACACCCTTCCATTTCCATTTCAATTATAGCCTCGCCACTCAAAAATGTAAAACCAGCACATCCATGGATTATTCTCCAAATCCACCCATCATCCATCCTTAGACACCATAAACCTCACCCACATCTCATTCTCCTTGAAATTCCGGTGGTTTTCAATCAACAATTGAGCATGATCAGTCATCTAGCCACAAAATAAACCAGTTCCTTGGAATAGGAACCTCAACCTTCACTTTAATCTCATAGACTTTGTCGCCGCCGGTTCCACCTATTGTCTTATAGAAAGGAACATCTATCCCCAACTTCTTACCACTGAAAAAAGTAAAAACCGAATCAGCTTCACAATCAGCGATCCTCGGAGCACACAAAAAAATTGAAGCTATCGACATCCCTTAAAATTTCATTGAGCGGTATAAACTAGAAGAGGAGAAGGGACATAGAAGGAAGAACAAAAGTTGATACAAACGAGATAAAGAAGAAAAAGAAGGAACACGAGACAATTAAGTTCATTAATAGTAAGAAAATAAATTCAAGTGATTTTGGAGAAGAAGAATAATAGAAAATTACCATATTAACCTATTTTTAACATCACTTCAATTGAAACAGTTTTTTTTTAGTGTGGGAGAATACTTGGATAATTTAAAAATTATTGACTTGAAAAAAAAGGGATTGTTTACCACACTAGAGTAGTAATTAATTATTTTATGATAAAAATTCCAATTGTATTTTATATTTGACGATTTTTCACCTCATAGTCGTTTATAATTACCAAAACTTTAAGTACAAATTTATTAATGAAATTTTAAAAAAATAATATTTTAATTTTTGATAATGAGACAAATGTTATTACAATTTTTTATGTTTTATTGTAAAAAAGGAATAAGAACAAAAGTCATTGAGAGGCAGACTCACATGGTAAAGTGAGGGCATGAAAACCTAATATCTTTGGGAAAAGTTATGTATATATGTTATGCCTTAATTTTACTGTCTTTAAAAAAGTCATATCCAAGTATAATATTTTGAAAATTAAACTTACAAAAGACTCAACACCTAATTTTTAAAGAAATGAATAAAACATGATTTGAAAAGACTAACAGATGAAGTCTTATAAATTTATAAAATTGGTAAGAGGTTCTTCTTGACGCTTCACGAACGTTTTCAAGGGAATTAAAGGGTCACTAACTTGCGGCTGTC
This sequence comes from Solanum habrochaites, assembly GCA_027704765.1. NCBI lineage: Eukaryota > Viridiplantae > Streptophyta > Magnoliopsida > Solanales > Solanaceae > Solanum > Solanum habrochaites. The sequence continues at coordinate 43,168,633 of JAKWJA010002493.1, read as the reverse complement.
CTACAACTTATATTAAATATTTTTACTACTTTTAGGAAAACTAATTTACTTGAGAAATTAGATAAAGAAGTAAAATTTTAAAATTTGCAACTGATTAAGACTTTAAAAAACTAGATTAAATAGAATTATTATTTGTTTAAATCATTTGAACTAATAATTTTAACTAAATCATCTAATTTAATCATGAAAATCTATCTAATTTATAAAAATAGTTTTGACTAAAGATGTTAAATAAATGTATGAGAGTTGATTAAAAAATATTTGAATTGTACTAACATAAAAGAACATCGTTAATCTTTTCGGAAATTCAATAAAGCTAACATTAAAATTAATCAGCAAATAAACTAGTAAGGTTAAGAAAAATTAATAATTTCAAATTGAAAGTGTGAGAGAGGAAGATTTGAGCCTTTCTAGTCTTGGGGTTTGGCCCCATTTCCCTGTTCTCAAATATGATTTTTGTATGCATACCATATAGTGTTCGTATATCAGTGTATATAACTTTGTTTATTTAACTCCCGAGACTTGAATTTTCGTCTTTCACCTTTATATCCGCAGTTTGGATCTAAATTTAAACACAAACGTGTATATCAGTATATAAACGTTGTATACATAATTTATGCAACTCAATCCTTAAGCTTTTGAACCAATTTCTAGCAACATGTTAGATCTCTGGAACCTGTAACATGATTCGAATATATAGGGTGGGGGCTGTCTAATTTGAGAAGTGTGAAAGGAGGAGTTCAAGAGACTCGAGGAGAGTATTCATGCATAAAAAATCAAAGGAGATGATGATATGTAAATGAGAAATTATTTAATAAAATAGGTGATAAGATTTAATAGAGAAATAAAATAGATTAGTAGCTTTGGAAACCGTCACACATTGATTTAACTATTTAAACACAGCGAGCACCAAAATGACAACTAAAGAATTAGATTTAAAGCATCTTGAAAGGTTACATTCACATGCCTATTTCAAATGAAAAAAATCATATTATCACGCTTCAATAATATAGTATACCACCCATGCATCTAAGTTGATATGCGATATTCCATGCTAAAATTATATCATAAACTGAACACATAAAGGACATTAAAAAATATAACCTTAGTACCATAGCAAATTACCACTCTCTAATCACATTTTAATACTAAAGCATTTAAACCAAGACTATAGAACAATTATGATAAGAAAGGACGACTAAAGTAAATAAAGCATTTTGAAAAAAACAAAGCACCACAAGGGTATGAGAGTCAACATAATAAGAGTATTAATAGCTTGATACCAAATTTCCAAAATTCAATATGTACACATTGTAGTCATGCTCGAGAACAAAAGCTAATAGCTTAATGAGAATGAGAAATTCATTTCCTACTAGAATGTAATGAGAAAACAGAACAAAAAAAGGCAAATACCTCATACTAAAAGTAGAAGGTTAAGACTTAAACCAGCAAAGGAGGTATCAAATCAAATCTGTTATATAAAACAACAAATTACATTTAGAATAGTAAAGAACATAAATAAGATAAAGAAGCATTCATTTTCCGGAGCAACGACTGGGGCGACGAGCTTAACTATAGCAATTTCCACACCTCAATTCAAGTATGAACAACAAACAATGAATCCCAAAAAGAATCTAAGCGACAAAACTTCTGGAATTCAAGATTAGAGAATCGTTTTAAAATTTTAAGAGTAAAAATATTATCTCTTTAAACCTAAACTCAAAAGACATCAAAATATTTCAAATCCTCCATATTTATCACTGAGGGAAGAGGGTTATTTATATGGATGAAAGGGTGATTTAGGGGTGAAATCCGTTGGAGAAATTTTGAATTTATTTCCCCCTTTGCAAGGCCAACAATGAAAGATATTTAGAATATTTGAATTAAGGAGAAAGGGAAGGGTAGTGGTTTCTTCGCGTGTGATTCTTGGTTTGCAACTCTATTTGCTCGTCGTGTGAAGAAGAATAAGACACAAGGGCCACGTACTTGCATTATATGCATTTATAATATCCTGAATGTCCCGAATATTAGTATGATTCGCAAGTTTGTGGATCGATTGAATGGAGTCATGGAAACACCCCCAAAACCTTCAATTGAGGAAGCACAAAAATTAGAGGCAAAGGATCTCCCTTCGCATGTCCTATACACATTCTTAGGTGCCAATGAATCTTTATGTACAATCATGTCTTCTACTCTGTCCAAATTACAGGATGAAGAATCTCTGAAAATATTGAGGAGGAGGAACAAAAAAGTGATAGGATGGCAGATAGCTAACATGCATGGAATAGGTAAAGTTTTAAGCATGCCAGGACATTCATGGAGGTAGGTCACAAGTATATTGTTCAACTGAAGTGCAAGCTAAACCTAGTGATGAAAGATATGGTGTGCAAGAAGGTGATTAAATGGGTAGATGAGGGAATTGTTTTGCCAATTTCGTATGGAAAGTAGGTTAGCCAAGTTTAATGTGTACCTAAAAAGGGAGGCATCCAGGTGATCACCAATGAAAAAGATGAGATTATTCCAACCAAGACACTGACAAGATAGCGAATATGCATGGATTACAGGAAATTGAATAAAACCACCAGAAAGGATGTTTATCTGGTTCCATTTATTGATTAGATGTTGGACAGTTTAGCTGGGTAAGTATTTTTTTTCCTTGATGGCTATTTAGGATACAACCAACTTGCAATTGCACTAGATGATAAGGAGCAAACCATATTCATTTGCCCGTATGGGACATATGCTTTCAAGAGAATGTCGTTTGGGATATGCAATGCTTTGGACACTTTCGAAAGATGCATGATGGTTATCTTTCATGATATGGTTGAATATTTTATTTAGATATTCATTAATTACTTCTCAATTTTTGGGCGTCTTTTGACAAGTTGTTGGTGAATTTAGACAGTGTGCTGGCTAGATATGAGGAAACCAATCTTATCCTAAATTGGAAAAAGTGTCATTTTATAGTGTATGAAGGGATATTGTTCATCAACAAGGTTTCAAAGAAACCATTGGAAGTTGATCTTTCCAAAGTGGAAGTAATTGAGAAGCTTCCTCCTCCAATTTCTATGAAGGGGGTGCAAAATTTTATAGATCATGCTGGTTTTTGCTGGAGATTCATAAATATTTTTCTAAAATTGCAAGGCCCATGTGCAGTATCATAAACAATGAAATTAATTTTGTACTTGATGAGAAATGCATGCAAGCTTTTGCGATTTTGAAGAAGAAGCTCATAGAAGCCCCAATCTTAGCTTCCCTAAAATTGGGAGCTTCCTTTTGAGCTGATAAGTAATGCAAGTGATGTAGATTTGGCAGCATTGTTTGGGGAAAGGAAAGAGAAGGTGTTTCACTTAGTATATTATACAAGCAAAACATTGGATTCATCCCAAACCAATCATATAGCCATTCTCAATCATCTACAAATGGAGGTCATCATGGAGGTGAGCGCACTGCGCCCAAGGTTCTTCAATTAGGTTTTTTCTAGCCTACTTTATTTTGAGATGATGCAGGTTATGTGAAAAGTTGTGATCAATGTCAAAGTATAGGGTCTATTTATAGTCGATATGAGGTTCCTTTCCACAACATTTTGCAAGTTGAGATATTTGATGTTTGGGGGATTGACTTCATAGGTCCATTCGCTCCTTCCAATGGAAATTAGTATATACTTTGGTTTTGGACTATGTGTCAAAGTGGGTTGAGGAAGTGGTGTTGCAAATTAATTATGCTTAAGTGGTGCTGAAGTTTCTAAAAAATCACATCTTCACTAGGTTTGGAACTACTAGAGAAATAATCAATGATAGTGGGACGCACTTCCTAAAAATATTGGTAGAGAACATTTTAGCTAAATATAAAGTCAGGCACAACGTTTTTGCATTATACCAACCTCAAACCAGTGGTCAGGTAGAAGTGTCAAATTGGGAGGTGAACAAAATTGTACAGAAAAAATGGTGAATACCTAGAGAAAAGATAAGTTAATGAATCTTTATGATTGCATTATGGGCGTATAGGACCGTTTATATAAACCATATTAGACTTTTCCCTATCACTTGGTTTTAGGCAAAGCATTTAACCTACATGTTGAACTGGAACATCAGGTATCTTGGGAAGTGAAGAACTTGAACTTTGACACAAAACTAGGCAACAAGAAAAGGATGGGTCAGTTTCATGAGTTGGAAGAATTACGGCTCCATGCCTATGAAAATTCAAATTTACAAAAAGAAGATAACACAATGACATAATATGCATTTTGTGTTTAACCCTAGATCGAGGTTGTTTCAAGGTAAGTTGAAGTCAAAATGCAGTGGACCATTTGTGGTAGAGCGTATGGTCGACCACGAAATTGAACAGCTATGGAATAAAGCGAAGAAATTCACATTCATTGTGAATGGACAAAGTGTGTAACATTATTTTGGACAAGAGTTTGATCGAGAAGATGAAACGATTGACTACAGATATGAATGAGGAGGATTTAAGTCGTGTTGCGATGTTAAACCCATCTTTAAACGGGAGGCAACCAAAGACAGTGTGATTTCAAAAGTTTGCTTTATAGTGTTGTTTTAATAGGCTAGTCTAGTTAATTTTGGTGATAGGAATTCGCATATATATATATGTGTATATATATATATATATATATGATGGCATCCATGGGCACAACCGGTGTAATCCGCAACAGCGACGAATCCCAAACTTGTTCCCATAAGGTACTAGTTGCCCAGACCAAAAAGTGCAATAAATTTCTAGAGGACTACTCTACAGCTCCTCATCTCAAACGTTGTTCATTTTAAACTAAAATAAAAGTGTTAAAATTCCATAGGAGTCTGCGGTAGATCCGCATCATGGACATGTTTCGTCCATGTATTGTTTCTTTTGTACCCACAAATCGACATCTAACAATGCAGGTGCGCAACGGCTTCACAGCGCGGTCCTCGTAAGTTTTAAGAATTTTTCTGTTAAAAAGTTAGGTTTTAGCTTGCTAAATGGGTAAAAAACCCATATGTGTCCCTTTTAACTTTCAATTCCATCTTTTTAACCCCAATTCCTATTTCAATCGATTCTTCTATTTTCCCCTTCAGCCCTAACCCCTCCTAAGAAAAATACTATGTCGTGGACTTTCATTTCCTCCCCAAGAGCATCACTTTGTATGGGTCTACAGAAACAAGGTATGTTTCCTACTCTTTTGTTTATTTCTTTTGGATGATGTGTGTTAGTTAGGGCTTATTTTTATGTCAGTGTTTGATGAGTTTTCGTATTGTGTTTTACTTGTTGGTTTATTTGTGATTTTATGTCTCTATGTTGATATAGTTGCTTTATAATTCTGTTGGGTGTCATTGGGTTGAGTAAAATTAGGAATTCCTTTTTGTGTGGGACATTACTATGTTGGGGAAGTGAATTCTAGAGTAGAAATTTAGGGAAGGTTGATTGAAATGCTTGGCATAACATATTGGTATGTTTGTTTAATGTCTTGAGTAGAACCTAAAGTGTTTGGGTTGTCTGTTTAGGCAGGGGTGAATAGTGTGAATTATATGTTATAGATGACATTGGGATGTCTGATTACATTGTTGTTTATGAAGTAGGACTCCAATGTAAATGTGGGGTTGCGCTTCATTATCGAATCTCCACGACTAATATGAAGTATGTCTTATTGTAGATTACCATGCCTAGTTCACAAAGTTCATGCAAGGCGGTGGCATCTAGTAGCCGCAAGAGAGTCAGAATGGGAACCACTTTTCACCCCACACCCGCCGTCCCAATAGAACAAACTCAACGTTAATGGGACAAAGCAGTCAACACCAGAGGGCAGCAAATTTTACAAATCCAAAGCTAGAGCTAAATATTTCTCTATTGTGGTGCTTGAGGATATAAGTTTGGAGAGAGATTTCCAACCTATTAGGCATTTTCTGGTCCAGCTGCACATGGGTTTCATCTTTCAAAAATCATCTGAGTGCAATTTTAGCATAGTGCGGGTATTCTACGCCAATTGGAAGATTGATGCATGTTCTGATTATGTCACAGTGCGGGTCCTGAAAGTCCCTCTGACACCGGAAGTTTTGAACCAAATATTAGGGACCGGAGATTCCTCTTCAGATGTTCTAAGGGGGTAAACATTGATCCCCCTATACCACGAATATCTTCATGCTCTGTGTAGGGTCAAATCCATTTCCAATTGGATTCAGAATGGGCATTGGGGCTATCAACAGTCCTACCCTTAACCCATAAATAATAGAGAGGAGCGTAGGTGGTTGATGATCGACATGAATAAGTTGATACTGGGGAAGGACTTTAACAAGATGACACGGGACCGGGTTTTCTTAGTGTATGCACTGATGAATAACCTATCTATAAACATGAGTGTAGTGCAAAAATTTACAATGCGTAGGACTTAACCTAGGGATTAGGTATGTTTTATATAGACGGATCACTAGTATTAAAGGAAGGAAGGTATCCCACAGGAGAACATGGATTACATGGTGCCAATATTCACCACACCCCTAGATGTCACCAACAAAAAGGGACCAAAAATTATATTGGACCCACTCCTACAATAGTAGAGCGTACTAGGAGGGATGACATGATCACAACACGCGTGTATGTCTTGGAAATGGTGCGTTATAAAAAAGGTTGTCAAGCTAACTGTCAAGAACACTTGAACGATATAGCAGTGAAGTACCCCTTGAATGAACATGCAGAGGAAATGCTGGGACTAGGACCTGAATTGTTGTAGCCGTTTTGGGATGATATCCCAACTTATGAGGATAGAAGGAGGACTACATCGGATAGTTAATCCAATTCAGATGTAGAGGAGGGAGATTTCTTGGCTCTTGACGATGTCACCGGTGACACCGATATAGATTACAGATCTTAGAAGTCAACCCACCTTACTATTCTTTCCTTTTGAATTATGGCACACTGGGGACAGTGTTGAATGTTAACTGTTGGGTGGGGTCTATTTATATGTAAATAGTTGTTTGTTGGCTGTTTACTGTTCTATTTTTTTGTTTCTTTTATTGTTTGCAGTTTTTTTGGGTTCCTTGGTAGTTGTTTTTAAATCATTAGCCAAGGAAAGTCCCGTTGAACCATTAAAAAGAAGAACAAATTGTTTTCTTAAAATTAAATTGTTGTCATAGTTGAGAAAAAATGCTCTATTATAAAAGTATGACGAGCGTCTTAAGGGCTGGTTTCGTCAATTGAGTCTATAGGGTTTGTTTTAGCTGACGCGACACAATTGCTTTGAATTAGATTGACAATTGCGAACATTGGATAACATTTTGTTGAGATTTCTAGGATCGTTTACATGACTCTTTTGATGCGTTTGTGCTAAAATAAATTTGTGTCAGTAATTGAGAAATAGTATACAATAATTAATTTTGAGTCGAATGTGTGCCAAGTTAGTAGGATTTGTGCAGTGCTTGCTATTTATTGAGATCCACAACTTTCCTGATGTGTCTGCATAATGAAAAACAAGGATAAGGAATTTGGTAAGTGATATATGCAATTCTCTTGATAACCCAATGTATTCCTTCCTCCCTGAACCCACCTTGATGTACATCCCTAGTCAGCACTTCAGAGCCTTGAACTTATTCTTTGGTAGCCTATTGTGAATCTTATACATGTTCCTTATTTTTCCTAGACATTTGATCCTAAAGATCCTAAGCGCTTGGTTTGAACAATATATAAGAACGCGGAAGTTGAGTGGCTCACACCCAACATATGTTTTGGCTTGTTTTGTATTAAAAAATATATAAAATAAATAAAAATCTATTGATGTGCATATATATCTAAAAGGAAAAGAAAATAAACATCGTGGGGACAAATGGTTGAATTGAGAATGAAAATAGAGAAAAGAGGTGAATTTACAGCAAGGGGCCAAATGGTTCCAAGAGACGAAGCGTAAGTTGGGGTTATTAGAAGAAGGTCCAAAATCAAATTGTTTTGCATTAAAGAACTTGGGAATGCAGTCACTGTTTATTTTCTTATAAATATTTCCTACCCGTCCCCTAGCCTGTATTTCAACCCTTAGAAGACCTACTTGATCTTGAACTTCCGTATCCTCAAATGTAGTAAAGCATTACACTAAGGAACAGCCTATGGTTTATTGGTTGTAGAAAGTTAATTCTTTTAAGGGTGTGAGTGTAGCGAGTTTCCCGCACCCATTTTGTGTGAAAACGTCTATGTGAGTTGTAGGGTGCTCAATTTTATGAGGGAAAATATTTAATGAGATTTTAGAACTGATATATCTATAGCTTTGGATAAGTATGCTGTGTAGAAGATTCTATTCTTGAGGATAGATTGTATTGCTCGGCCGGTCCTTATGAATGCATAGTAGGTCATGTTATCGTGAATGTACGACAATTGTTATGGTAGAAGCATAAATGCCATTACAAATACAGTACTAGATTTGTCGGTTGTTTAAAAGTGTAAAAGTATTTAAGGACAAAAAAAGTTATAAATTTGGGGTTGTGATCGTAGGCGTATATATATGCCTAATAACTAATTTAACCAATAATAGCCGAGTTTGAGGGAATTTAGGATGTCGGAGTTAGATTTTATGTGTCTTTTGATACTATTTCGTGTAACAAAAATGATTAGATGTCTCAGGTTGAAAAGCATTGGAAAATAAGCAAAAATAGTACACTGGAAAAAATGTAAAAAAGTTGAAGACAAAGTGGCAGAGGAGAAGAGACAAGAAGTTAGAAATTGTATTACACCGTAGCACATCCACGATGTGGACCCAATCTGCCCATGAAGCATAGGAACTCCTCTTAGCAGAGGAGTGAGCAATAGGGACTGCGTCACAGAGTGGTTTCAGGGATGTTCATATATGTGCGAGGGAAGAGTCCCTGTCAGAAAACTGGACATCAAAATTAGTCCCTGAATTTTATTCTAGATTATAAATAGTTTAAGTGTCATTTCATTACGTATGGAATTCCAAAAAGTCGGGAGCTCCACATTAAAAATTATCTTGATCCCATTTCTAGTGTTTTCCTTCCTCTTCTTCATCTTGGTGAAGTCGTGTAGGATTCTAAAACATTTTATGTTTAATTTTTTTTTATATGAGTAGGGAAAAACCCTTATTCTAAGGTTGTAGATATGGTTTACAGTTTAATATTAATTTGTTTTATTATGAGAAGGGTTAATTCATAATTTTTGATTACATTCTTAATTTAATAATTTAATGATTGATTAACATTAGGATAAACTTTGTGTCCACTCTTTAACTCGGAAGATATATAAAGGGATAGACTGAAGAATGTGAGAGGTGTGTTCATTCTAGGGTGAATTGTTGTTTGTTTTGTGTATATGATGGAATTATACCAACATTTTGCACTTAGTTGTATTGTATGATGAATGCTTAATGCTCTGTTGTTGGTTATTACCAAACCCCGCTCAATGATGTATTTAGGTAGTCAATTATGGTAGACGATAAAAGGTTGGAATACATTGTAATCTCAATATAAACCTTGCTAACCAACAATGACTCTTATTCCATAATACTAGAATAAATCCATAAACCGGAAACCGACATATGCTACAACCCTAGGATACATTCCGAATTGTGAACTTTTCGTGTTTGAAATTACTTGGCTAAAGTAATGAAGTCTTGTTACTGTTTAATTATTAGTCTAAACAAATTTGTCAAATTAATTATAGCCTGAGTGAATTTATTTGAACATGTGCAATTTGTATTTGTTTATTAGAAGTCCCTCGAGTAAGAATATTAGAATCCAAAGAGACTCTTTACTACTTCAGCGACTACGTGCATATGCGTGTGCTTTTGAATAGAATAGAAACTCCAATTGATTCTCCACCGCAAACAATTACCAACCACCTCCACAATCTCCAGTCCCAATCTACCATGCACAACAGAACTACCAACCATCCCCATCAACGTACTAAAATCAACCAACCTACAAAAATACACTACGAAATCACAAAGCCAATGCACCAGTCTACTAAAATCATGGACAATCTTCCCCGCCCAACCTCAAATAAAAGAATCCCTTAGTGTTCACTCCTTTGGATGAAACAGGAACCCAACTCTTTGAGCATCTAAGAGTGGCAGGAATGATCAAACCAATAGAAGTAAGGACAATTAATCCCACAACAATGTTTTTCTGGGAAGAGCAATGATGTGTCAATCATTACGGAGGGGCAAAACATGATACAGAAGGGCGTATCAATCTAAAACATAACATTCAAAGTTGATTGATAACAGAGTCATCACTCTCGAAGCCACTTCCCCAATGTAAGCGTTAACCCAGTGCCAAGTCATGGGGGAGTTACCATCAACATGATTGAAAAAGAAAAATATAGGCTCGATAATTATAGGGTTGGTAAAGAAACTGCAACTTAAGTAAACAAAATATGTCCACATTGACCATAAAGCCCCGTACAAAGTTTGTTGTAATAACCGCACCTCATCATGTATTCACATTGCAAAATTAAAGAAGGAAGGAAAGACCTAAAGAAAAGTTTGTTGTCTAATGAGCTACGGAACAGGGGATGATACATTATGGAATATGCTATGTCCTGGAAGAGCTAGCTCAGGAAATATGAAGAAAGGAGAACCGAAAATCGTCGCTCATAGAAGGTAAGGCCAAAGTGTTTTGGAGAAGAATGCATCCTAACGAGTATACCCTTGTTAAGGATTTAGAGAAGACTCAAGCTCAAATATCTTTTTGGGCTCTATTAATAAGTTTTGAGTACCCCCTAAAAGCACTTTTGAATAAACATGGCAAAGTTTAAGTACCGACGGGAACAAGTGGTGAGAATCGTTACACTATAGTAAGTCATGTCATTGTGAGTCCTCAAATAGCTTTTCTGGAAGAGGAGTTTCCAATCGAAGTAGTGATGCATAATTGTGCCTTGTAAATCACTGTTAAATGCAGGGACAAGTTTGTAGATCGAGTACTGATTGATAATGGCTCATGACTCAATATATGTCTATTTTCAATCCTTAGTCGTCTAAATTATTTTGTTGGAAAAATTCATCAAAATCGCATGAATGTAGGAGCATATGAGGGTGCGCAAAGAGTGACCATAGTAAACATAGACTTGACTATCAAAATGGGTCACTGACACGACCGGACACTACCCCCTAGATGTAACTGACGTCTTCATCCTCAAAAAGGCCTCAGACAAGACCTTAGCATATATCATTGCATCATAGATAATATAAAAAGTGCAAAAGTATAATTGTTCTGTGAAGTTCTACTTCACTTTACATATATCAAAATAGAATCTATATTTGTCTCACATGAACATCTAATCATAAGAGTACAAGATTTTGGACATAACGCTTACATCATTATAGTATGTCTCATAATATCAATTACAATAAAGCTTTTGAAATAGGAAATACGAAACTAGAGTATTTATCTTTATCTCGCACTTTAGAAATCACCAACTTGGGGAAAGTGATTTAAGTTCTTCAAGAAAATAGTGGAATCTCATAAATATACCGAACCTACACTTTACGTTAAAAATATAAGGGATATGGGTTAGTACAAACCATATGGAAACATATGCAATTAAATCATTTAAAAACATGAACAAAGGTACATTTTTTTTAATATCATGCCAAATTAACTTTATAAACTTTCATGCACATTCGAAGAACATATACAAGTTCATAACATAACAATAATAAGACATATTCATGTTCATGTTCAAGAGTAATATCATAATAAAGACATAAGCGACGTTTCAAACTATAGAATCCTCATCATTACATCACAATACCTTACTCATAATCACTATTCAACTAAACTACTGCAATGTGTATGTGAAGACACAAAACCCCACATGAACCAAGAAAACCAGCAAAGAGACCATATGCATAGCCTTTACCTCATATAACCTCAAAACAAAATAATAGTCAACTTCATACATAAAAATTAAAACAAATATTATATATATATAGTTAAACCAACATCATATAAGAACAACATTATATAGGATAAACATTGTGCATTTCATTCATTACATATGTCCATAAATAAACCACGTTAAGACTCCCCTCAAGGTCAACTTGTGCAATGCATAGATAAAAGTCTATACCCCTACCTACACTAAGTAACACCTCTTAAGAAAACCTTGTAAGTGTTCATTTTCTAACTTTAATTCATTAATTTTACTTTTGGGGAACTCCGCCATAACCGACATTAGACAATGTGAGCTAAACATCTGGTTTCAACCCTTCATACCAAAAGGAGGGCATCCTACATGCCAAGGTAGGACATATACATGACAATAGAATGTAGCTTGATCCAATAGCTAAGGTTCCTATGGGGGCATATAGTTAAGGAAGTAGGAGGTTGTTATTATAAACACACTTTATGCTAATTCACATTGTAGTTGACATTTAATGAGAACAATTTTTGAACCTACCTTCCTTTTAGGAAGGGACAGTTCTCATTGTCAACATAACTCGATGATAACCTAAATTTCCTTTTTGAAGTATCTTTAAGTATACCTTAACATTAATTCATAACATAGGTGTTAGGAGTTTTATCCCCTTATATAATATGTTTATAGCTACTAGGTTTTATGATGAGAAAGATTTTTCATCACAACCCAACAATATGTGAGAACATTACATCATAACATAGAAATAAGATGCAAATGGAAATCACATCAAATCCCCTATAATAATGCACCTATCATCATCTCAGACCCATCATTTTAATGGCATAATCATATATTCATAACTTCATCATTAATACTTCAATTGAGCAACACTATCAAGAATATACCAACATTATTATAATAAGGTGCTCATAACCTTGAAAGTATTACCAATGGCCTCCAAGAAACTCATCCAAGACTTTACCCCCAAATAAATTATGTTCACCAAATATTTAAATCATCATCATCATCATCATCATATAATAGTAATTTATGCAAGCACACATTTGATTACATCACCCCTAATTATTAATATACCAAATTCATAAGTTAGGGTTAGGAGAACAAGGTTATTCATGGGTATTTTCAGGAAATTAGATCAAAGCCGAAGGTAATACATTAATCCACTCATAAAACATCACAGTCCATCACTTTTAATCAGATCAAGACAAAAAATTTAATTTTTGAAAGAAGACCCGCGAAATTGAGTGAAAACTAATGTTTTTATAGAATATTTAAATCCAAATTTTGAAGAACATCTTTGAGAAAGTAGTCCAAATAGTGAATACCTCAATACTTTATCAATTCTTATATATTTTTAAAGTAAAGAATTGTTCTTGAATCCTTATACAAAACTTGATCTTCTTCTTCAGTGGCGGTCTTGAGTTAAGAAAATAAAATCTATATAGAAGTGGAAGTCTTTGGGGTTTTCGAATTTTGAAGTGTGAATACTTGTTTAATGAGTTAATATACCTAAAAAAACTAAATAAGAACAAGCCTACATTTAAATGGCTCAGGGTTTAATTTACCAAACCATCCTTGGCTTGGCAGTGTGTTGCACAAGTCTACAGGCCCCAAAAAAGCCCATGGTTGACGGTCCATCAATCCATGGAAGGACCATCCTTGAATCCCATCAGTAGGATCAAAGAATATCAAATGGATCCAAGGCTCCATAATTCTATCTATGGACTCACGACCTCCATTTATGGGGTGTGAGTCCATAGACGAGTAATACTGCACTCGTCAAGTAAAGTTATTTTTTCACGGTTTTTCGGTCAAACGTTTGGGTCCTCGTTCAGGGACCTTAGAGTTGTACTAGGGGGGTCCTACAGAGAGTTTTTGCCCCTAAGCATGCACAGAGGTGTAGCCTAAGCACTAAGACAACGTAGATCAATTTCACTAGTCTCTAGACATCATGGTCTTTTCTTGATTTTTAGGCTTTAATACTTCCTAATCAATTTAATTAAAATTTTTAGGCCTGGAAACACTATTTAAACGTTATTCAATAGGTGAGTCTTAGACTAGTACTCAGATTTCTGAGGTATAATAGTCCCACAGAATTTGTCAGTAAGTTCCAGGCGATGGGTATAACTACAAGCTATAAGTTATTTCTAGAAAAACCACGGAGCCATTATTTTGGAGTAGTCCCATCCACACTGCCTCAACTTTTGAATTTCATCAAGGAGGATAAAAAAGTCACCATCCATGGTGGAGGGAGTGAACGTAGTTACCCTATTTTTTTCGTTTTCGTTATTAAAGATTCCTCTAAAGGTACTTACTTTCACATGGTGGACATAATGAATGATGCTTTACAAGATAGGACACCACAAGTACCAGTGCCACTAGTGTATAAATTTCTAGCCTCGATTATGATAAGAAGCAGTTTTGAGACTAGGTGTTGTTTAGGCAAGAATTTGGATTGGATATACAATATCCTTCCTATTCCATTTAAAAATTTAAACTTAGGGGTCGTTTATACCCCTACAAAGGAAGAATTATTTTCAGTACAAAATAGAAAGAACCATGATTGTGATATACCCAAGCTTATTCAAGAATTATACATGTTCTTTGTGGCTAAAGCTTTAGAGCCTGAGATTAGTGGTCTAGCAGAAGTGCTGGGAAGGTTCCTTGATGAGGAAGAAAGTGTTGTGATCTCTGTAGAATGTACCACAAAATCAATCATCTGAGATGCCGTACTTGGAGAGATCTAGAGAATTAGATGGTCACTCCTCTTAATATCAATCTAATGAATTGGTAGACAAAGACAAGCTTTTAATTTTTATTTTTGAAAATCAGTGTTTTTCGTATGTGAGACGAAATTAACATTTATTTTTTTTTATTTTTCATCATAATTTTTTAAAACAAAATGAATCACAACTCATGAACAAAGTTTATACGCCTTTTTAATTTTTTAATGAAATCCTTATTTATTTTAAATTGATTATCTTGTCTTTGTGAATAATTCTCTAATATATACATTTAAGCTCTTTCAATATAAAATGGTTGATTTATTGTTCATTTCATTAGAAATGAATCTCAACCTGTCAATGTCATGAAAATAGTGAACCGAGTAAGGTCAACAAACAAATATGTGAAGATCTTGACAAGTAACCTATGATGCCTAAAAACCTCAAAAAATGAGGAAACTTGAAAATGATAAAAAGCCTAGTCCGGAGGAAAAAGACATAGTAAACGTGGGGGATAACGAGTCGGTCAGAGAAATTCGAGTTAGTGTCCATTTGGAAGCAACACAAAGAGAAGAATTGGTCAAGATGCTCAAACAATACATCGATATGTTTGCTTGTTCTTATGATGATTTTTTACATGGTTAAGCAGTCATATTTTTTTGTATTATCTTATCAAATAAGAGTATTTTCCGATAAAGAACAATATGATAAAGTTCAAGCCCGATCTATGTTACATGATAAAAGAAGAGGTCAAAAAGTAGATCGAATGTAAGGTCATCGAAGTGACCAAGTATTTTACTTGGCTAGACAACATTCTTCTATAGGTGAAGAAATATGAAAATAGTCAAGATATGTGTGGATTATAAGGATGACAATAAAGCGAGTCCAAAAGATAATTTCCCCTTCTCGGATATCCATATACTAATCGACAATTTTTCTAAGCATAACTTGAAATCTTTTCTGGATTGCTTTGCATGATAACACCATATTCTAATGGATGAAGAAGATGCTAAAAAAAACAACATAAATCACACCTTCGGAGTCTACCATTATCAAGTGATGTTGTTCGACCTCAAGAATGTTTGGTCCACTTATATGAAAGCAATGACAACCATTTTCAATGATATGAAATACAATGATATTCAAGTGTATGTGGACGATGGCATCACAAAATTCCGCCAGATTTTAGATCAACTAAAACTCTTGGAAAGTTCTTTGACAGGGTACGTATGAATGGTATGAATTTTCACCCAACCAAGTGTGCATTTGGAGTACCTCCAAGGAAGTTACTCGGGTTAATAGTTTGCAGAAGAAGTATTGAGCTTGACCCTTCTAAGATGAATAATATTCAAGACTTGTCTCCTCAAACGAATATGAAGGAAGTAATGATTTTTCTTACATCGGTCGATTCATGGATAAATCAACGGTAATTTTTGAGCCCATATTCATGTTTGTATGAAAAGACACACCAACAAAATGCACTGAAAAATTTCAGAAGGCTTTTGACACCATGAAGAGTTACGTTTCAAATGATTCAGTGATGGTGCTACCACATGTAGATTGTCTTTTGCTATTGTATTTTAAACTTCTCTTACAACACATTTGGGTGTGTGCTTGGACAACATGATGAAGGTTTAAGGAAGAAGAGAGTTATATACTATTTGAGCAATATATTCACATCGTATGAGGCTCATTACAACTTCTTATAGAGAAATCATTCTGCTCTGACTTGGGTTGCTCAGAAATTGAGACATTATATGTCGACTTATACAAAAAATCTCATTTCAAGAATGGACCCGCTCAATTAAATATTTCAGAAAGCAATCCCCACTTCAAATTTAGAAAGTGGCAAATGTTTTTAAGTAAGTTCCACATTGTGTATATGAATTAGAAATAAATTCAGGGTAAGCCTTGGTCGATCACCTTGAAAAAATCACTGTATATTAAGGATATGAACTGCTTAGAATATATTTCTTTGATGAAGAAGCATTTTTTTGTACGGTACGACATATCAGAATTATATACTGGGTGGAGAATATTCTTTGATGGAGCAGTGAACTCTATAGGATTTGGAATTTAGGAAATGTTTATATCTGAATTGGGGAAAAAATATCCAGCAACGAAAAAAACGTAGATTCTGATGCACTAATAAAATGGCTAATTACGAAACATATATTTTTGGCATTAAAAAGTCTCTTAACATGAATGTTAAAGAATTAGTTTTAATTGGTGATTTAGACTTGTTGATTGATAAAGTTCAAGGAGAATAGGTTGTGACGAGTCCTAAACACATACCTCATGTACAATTTAACTGAGGCTATGAATAAGATTTAGGAAGACCGAGTTCAAATACACACTTACAATTTAAAAAGAGCTTGTTGATGCACCCACAACCATATCTTTCATGATGCGAAACCCATAAAAAATTTATATCGATCCACTTGAAATATAATAACAACTATCACACTGTTCACTTTTAGAGCGGTAAAGGGTGGGAATCCATGGTATCTCGATGTGAAAAAAAACATAGAAGATTGTAGATATCCAGAAAAAGAAACAAGTATTCAGAAGAAAATAATCCGAAGAATGGCGAACAACTTCCTTTTTATTGGAGAGGTTCTTTAAGAGAGGACTCTTGATTAGGGATTAAGAGATGTGTGGATGCTACATAAGCCAAATCAATGCTTGAAAAAGTGTATACTGGAGTGTGTTGGACACACATGAATTGGTTTACATTGGCTAACAAAATCTTAAGAGTATGATACTATAAGATTACTATGCAAAATGATTGTGGAAGATTTGTTCAAAGGTGTCACAAATGCAAGGTACATGGAGATAGGATGAATGTACCTCCCTGAAAGGTCAATGTGCTATGTTTCCCTTGGCCATTTGCACTTTGGGGCATTGATGTTATTGGACCGATTAAGTCTATTTCTTCCAATTGTAATAAGTTCATTTTGGTCGCCATTGATTACTTCACAAAATGGGTCAAAGTTTCTTTCTTCTAAGCAGTAACGAAGAAAGTTGTGCCCAATGTCATTCACTACTATTTGATATGTTGTTTAAGGGTACCAGATGGAGCAAATAGAAATAGTCACTTGATGAAATGGATATGTCAACAATTAAAAATTACATTCTACAATTCAACTGCATATCGTCCTCACATGAATGGAGCTGTTGAAGCTTCTAATAAGAATATAAAGAGGACATTGAGAAAAATGATTGAAAACTATAAAACTTGGCATGAATGTTTGCCTTATTCTTTTAGGTTATCGCACCATAATATGGACCTCATCCGGGGAATCTCCTTCTCTATTAATATAAAAAATAGAAGAGGTGATACTAGTCGTAGTTGAGATACAATCCTTAAGGATTATTCAAAAGAAAGGATAGAACAATAATGAATGGGTTCATGACTAATGTGAGCAATTAGCATTGATTAATGTGAAAAGAATGAGTGTGTTTTGTCATGTCCAGTTGTATCAACAGAGAATAACTCGCGCTAAGAGTTCAAACATTTGATGTAGGGCAATTAGTGTTGAAAGACATTTTCCCTAATCAAGACGAATACAAAGGAAAATTTGTACATAACTCAAAAGGATTGTATGTTGTCCACAAAGTACTATAAAGAAGATGTTTATTTCTAGAAGAAATAAATGGTACAATGAGGCGAAAAGTTATGAACTGAGATGTTATCAAGAGATACAACATTTGAAGGATGATACTTCTTTCAATAATTTCATTGTAATTACAGTTTGCTCGTAATCATTTGTTGCATTATGTTTTGAAACATTCCTTTTCTAACGAACTATGCCTGACCAAAATTCTAAAGAATGACATATGTATATGGCCTATGTCGGTCTCCACCATTTCCTTATAAAAAATATTTCATTATGTCAATCCTCGAGATAAGAACTACGTTTGACATGATTCCTTTATCAACGGTATACGTAGGCATCATAACAATTCGGTCATATTCCCAATAAGATTTCAATTTCCATTCATAATTGAAACTAGGATAAAGTTTTTAAGGGGTTCTGAAAAATTTTACAAGAAGAGTTATTTCCTACATAAAGGTTCAACTATCATATCGAAATGTGCAACTTGACATAATTTTGAGAAAGCATAAATTTTTTTGGCAAAATATCATGGCTTCCGTGATCACCATTAGATTTGTTCTAAAAATCTAACTAGGGAAGAATTTTTGAGGAGGAGCTCAAAAATTAAATCAAGGGTACTTGAAACATCAAAGTAAACTTCAAGTGCCTTATAATAATATACTCTTAAAGAGTATTAAAGTTGACGACAAGTTCCCTCTCATGAAAAGAATCTGAGACAAAACATATTTTCTTTGTGTCGTGCATGTAATGATAGTTCATTGGGAGAGAACATTGCAAACTATTTTTTATGAAATTCATGCCTAGAAAATGTTTTAATATAAACATGATCTTGTCTTTTGGAAACGGTGGTTAATAGGATCAAAACACTTTTGAAGATAATGAGACAAGGATCAAGGAGACTTTCAGATATAAACGAAGATTAGTGGCCCAAAATTAACATTTTTGTGGACCATCTTTGCTTGCCCAAAGAGGCATTTGATAACAATGTTCTATCGTGAAGTAAAAGAATAGTATGTATCGCTTAAGGTATCTACATACCAATAAAAACTAGGCTAAGACCAAAAGTACCTATCTTCATAACAAATATTGATGAAGGACGAAATTCATATTGAAATTCTTTGTATATTCAACATGAAAAAAGATCCATTCATTATTTAAATTTTCAAGAGGGTCATTCATATTCAAATTGCCAAAAGGCTAATTTCGAGGGTCAATGAATGTTTTAATTGCCAAGAGGGCGTCATATTCAAAATGCCACGAAAGACAGTCATATTTAAAATGCCGAGAGTCTTATTCATATTTAAATTTCCAAAAGGGTCATTGCATATTCAAACTTACAAGAGGGCCATTAGATATTTTAATTGCCAAGAGGGTCATCATATTCAAAATGTCAAGAGGGTCTTTCATTTTCATACTGCCAACAGGGCACTTCATATTCAAATCGCCGTGAGGGCGATGATATTCAAACTGCCAAAAGGGACTTTCATATTAAAACTGTCGCGAGGTCCATTGATATTTAAATTTTCAAAAGGGTCATTTCATATAAAAATTCCCAAAGGGGCAATTATATTCAATGTTTTCGAGAAGGTAATCATATTTAGACCACAAAGAGGGCCACCATATTCAAACTGCCAAAAGAGCCATTGCATATTAGAACTGCCAACAAGGCCATCAAATATTGGGTCCGTCAAAAGGTCCATTGCAATACCAACTGTCGAGAGGGAAATCATATTCAAACAATCAAATCGCAAATATGACATACATGTTTTATTTGCTTTACGTCAAACTGAAAAAATCTGACATAAAATATTTAGGGAGAACAATTAAGTTCCAACATGGTAAATGAAGTTATCTAATTCATTCAAAAACAATTTTACAATAATAAGTTTTATCTTAGTCGTTGTGGAGAGCATCTGCAATGATTAAACAAAACCACAAGTGCGGAGGTCATAAAAAAATGATGCAACACAATGTGTAACTTTTTCTTAGTAGGGAACTGAGACATAATATAAAGAGTAGTATCAAACTCTAACACAAGGTAAGGATCTAATTTCACTACAATATTTCTACACACCTATCAGACGTCATGTGGGTTTTCTTTAGGTTTATCGTTTTTACTTTAACATGCAGAATTTTTTGGTGTTCATCAAAAGAAACTTTTAAATCAAGTGACAGTACACCAAGAGAATTGGAAATTATGTATATGTAAGTTGTTACATTTGAGTGTGAAGACAGACACAGTCATGGCTAAGATATTGCAAGCCTCTTTTTCGTAATCAAGTGACTTGTCACACTTCCAGAACTGAAGGTTATCTAGCATGATAGATTTCCTTTTGAATCAATCGAGTCGAACTACAAAAAGCCTAATTCGATAATCATGCTTTAAATCAAGCATATCGAACTACAAGTGGCCTGAATTTTCATATTGTTCGAGATATGTATGAAAGTTTATACTGAGGTTCGACCATAATTCCTAAATTTCGTGCAAAAATCCCTGTCCTAAAGATTGAAGATTTGATCGGTCAAAATTTGACGAAAAATCCCTGTCCTAAAGATTGAAGATTTGATTGGTCAAAATTTGATTCGTCAAATTTGATTTACCTCAAGTTTCTTTCATCAATCCAAGTCAAACGAGGTACAAATGTTGATACCCAATTTTGGACCCCGGTATTATAAATTAATCATTGAAGTTCTTCAATTTTAAATGATTTATAATAATTAGTTTTTTCAAAATTCCAAAAAAATTTAGTTTGCATGTTTGTCACTTTTTATGAGATTTAAATAATATATATGTTTGATATGACTATGTAGATAATTAATGTATTTTTATTAATATTAAAAAATCTTCTGAAAATATTTTATAGTTTAAATATTTCATCAGTGATGGTTGTAATTTTGAGTTAATATTTTATTTTTAAACTAATTTGTCATTTTTAATATTGAATATGTATATCTTAACAATCAAGTTATACTATAAATATTTGAAACTCATCGCAAAAGATTTTACAATTTAGTTAAATATTTTATTAACTTCATGTAAGCTATAGTTATAATTTTGAATTATTAGTTTATAATCAAGTTTTTTATTTTATTTTTATTCAGATGAAGAAGCGCGTAAGTTTATTATCATTTTATTTAGGTTTTAGTCAATTTCTTACTTAATTCATATTGGCTATATTTCTTAGTCCCAATTGGCTATAATTGAAATTCCTATGGTTATTTTCCTTTTATAATTCTAGCCTATTCCTACCAGCCCCTTAACTCAATTTTGAGACAAATTTTGGGCCTTTTTATGAATTTCCAGCAGTCCAACCCAAGTATTCTCGTCCCAATTTCAATTTCTAAATTACCCAGCCCAGATTCATTTAATTACAACAATAATCAGCAAGTGCATTGTAACGACCTGTTTAGTCGTTTTGAGCAGCAGATTTTATTTCTGGAAAAACTGGCTGAGTCGACGGACCCCACGACGAACCGTCATGGGCACGAAGGACCGTCGTGGGGGTCTCGTTCCAAAACACTTAGAATCTTAAAATTTGGGTACTGAAATCGACTCTCTGAACGTCACGACGGAGTATCAGGACGGACCGTCGCAGGCGCAACGGGCCGTCACAGGTGCAACGGGCCGTCACAGGCTGCATAATCCCAGGCTGGGTCGAATTTCTGTTAAGTAATTTAAGGGGCGTTTTGGACTATTTCCTGCTTTAATTATAAAGTAGTGGATTAATGTTAATAAGTCTAATTACTTGGGGGTTAAAAGAGGTAACCTTAAGTTAATTAGTGGGTTATTAATGCCATCTTTTATACTTAATTATATGCTAATTAGGGTAAAAGAAAGCGGGTTTGAATAAGAAAAATAGAAAGAACAGAGAGAGAAGAGAGATAACGATCGAGAGAAAGAGAAGAACGAAGAGGAAAGCAAAGACTTTGAAGATTAGCTTGTTGTGATCACGAATTCTTTGGTGGAGGTAGGTTATGGTTTTTATGCTATTCGTAGTAAACTCTTAATAGCGAATGATATGTATTGGGTAGTATTGTAAACCCTTCTATATGCTTAATTGTATGCTTGTTTGAATGTGATTATACAATTGTGAATTAATAAGCATGATGAAGCTATTGAATCTTAATCTTGAAAGAAATCCTAATCTACCTTGTTAATGAGAGTTGATGATGCCTTGGTATAAAAGAAGGCTTGATGAACTAAAGTGATGAGATTAGTGGAACGGGTGTCACGAACCGACACGTAGAATTAGGGGATCGGGTGTCACGAACCGACACGTAGAATTAGGGGATCGGGTGTCACGAACCGACACGTAGAATTAGGGGATCGGGTGTCACGAACCGACACGTAGAATTAGTGGAACGGGTGTCACGAACCGACACGTAGAATTAGGGGATCGGAGTGTCACGTACCGACACGAGAGGAATAAACGTAATGAATCTTGAAAGATGTTAATATACCCAATTTAATGAACCTAATTCCCAAATGGGTATGGCATTGAGGCTTGAGTCCTCATGGGTGAACTTGGCGGTGCTTATTAATGAGTATAGAACTTGTTGTTGCTACATGTTGAGTATTTTAGTTGATTTATGATATTATTTGGTATATACTGTTTTCTATTTTGAGTTGGCCGATAATACCTACTCAGTACTTGTGTTTTGTACTGACCCCTACTTGTATGTTTCTTTCTTTGTTATATGTGGAGTGCAGCAAACATACCGTCGTCTTCAACTCAACCGCAACTCTAGCCAGTCTTCATTACACCGGATTTCAGGGTGAGCTAATGCTTGTAGCTTGGACTGGATCTTCTCCCTCATGTCTTGTTGCCTTGAAGTTTCGGCATGGACTAACTTTTGTTATTTTAGCTTCTTAGAATACTCTTAGTTTAGTAATTTGATCATAGATGTTCTTGTGGTGATGACTTCCAGATTTTGGGGGAAATAATAGATGTTGAATTTTAGAAGTTATTGAATTGGTTTTTATTAATGAGTTTAAGTCTTCCGCATTACTTTCTGTTGATATTATATTGAAATGTCATGGTTTAGATTGGTTGGTTCGCTTACATAGGAGGGTAAGTGTGGGTTCCAGTCGCGGCCCGTTTTGGGTCGATACAAACTTGGTATCAGAGCATTAGGTTCGTTGGTCTCATCACACAAGAAAAGGTCTAGTAAAGTCTTAAGGAACGGTAGGGGGACGCCTTTACTTTTCTTTGAGAGGCTATAGGACTGTAGGAAAATTCCATTCCTTCTTTCTTTCGTGCTATTACTTGAGTCCAATTGGTATCTAGGTGATACAAATTGGTATCTGACCATCTTAACTCTATTTCGCAGATGGTTATAACTAGAGCAACAACTACGCCAACACTAGCACCGGCAGAACAGGGTGCGTCTGAGCCAGCCACTGGGGCTGTAGCTCGAAGAGGAATAGTGACAAGAGGCCATGGAAGAGGTCGTGGGAGGATGTCCTCTAGGGGAAGAGGACGAGCACCTAGCCCATCTGGTACTAGGGCGGTGACTCCTCCACCAAATGAGGAAGTGGTAAGAGAGGGCGAGGATGGGGAGACTGAGCAAGTGCAGAATGAGGAATTGCCACCCCAACCTACCCCAGAAATGATCAATCAGGTTCATGCTTATCTTAGTGGTTATCTGATCAAGTTGTACTATAAATATTTGAAACTCATCGCAAAAGATTTTACAATTTAGTTAAATATTTTATTTACTTCATGTAAGCTATAGTTATAATTTTGAATTATTAGTTTATAATCAAGTTTTTTATTTTATTTTTATTCAGATGACGAAGCGCGTAAGTTGATTATCATTTTATTTAGGTTTTAGTCAATTTCTTACTTATGTCATATTGGCTATATTTCTTAGTCCCAATTGGCTATAATTGAAATTCCTATGGTCATTTTCCTTTTATAATTCTAGCCTATTTCTACCAGCCCCTTAACTCAATTTTGAGACAAATTTTGGGTCTTTTTATGAATTTCCAGCAGTCAAACCCATTTATTCTCGTCACAATTTCAATTTCTAAATTACCCTGCCCAGACACATTTAAATACAACAATAATAAGCAAGTGCATATATTTCAATTACGCGACCCTATCGTCTTCTTCTTCACGCGACAGACAAATCAAACGAGCAAATCATATCGTTAACCTAGAATCACACGCAAAGAAATATGTCCAACTACATTTTAGAGCCCATAATCGTAGTAACCTAATCGATCAGATTTGTTCCGTTTCCTATTTTTCAAGAGATCATCAAATATATTTCATTGTGGCCTTGGAAAGGGGGAAAGAACCAAATTTTCCCCAACGGATATCCCCCTAAATAACCCTTTTCCCCTATAAATAGACCTATACTATCAGTAATAAAGACAGCTTTTGAAATTGGATTTTGACTACTTCTGAGTTTATTTTGAAGCGATAATTATTTTACACTTCAAAATTTAAAACGATTCTTTAATATTAAGTTCTGAGAAGTTCGTCACATAGATTCTGCCAAGGGATTATTTATTTGTTGTTCATATTTGAATTGAGGTGTGGAAATCCCTACTTCAAGCTCGTCGTTAGTCAAAAAAAGGTACACTTTGTCATCTTATTTATGTTCTTTACTGTACCAACCGTAGTTTTGTTGTTTCGTATAACTCATTTAATTTGATACCTAAAGTCCTAATTTAAGTTTTACTATTCTACTTTTAGGACGAGAATATTTGTCTGTCTTTGTTCTATTTTCTCATTACTTCCCAGTAGGAAATATATTTCTCGTTCTCATTTAGCTATTAGCGTTTTGTTCCCAAGAATGACTACAATATATATATATATATTGAATTTCGGAAATTTGGTATCAAACTATTTCTTCTATTAGTGTGTTGATTCTCATAGCCTTGTGGTGATCTATTTTTTTCCGAAATGCTTCATTTACTTTAATATGTGCTTGCTTATCATGACTTTTCTATAGGCTTGGTTTAAATGCTTGTAATATTAAATCTAAATATAGAGTGATATCTTGTTGTGGAACTAAGGTTCTTTTCTTCGATGGTCTTGTTGTCTTGAGTGTATGATATTGTTCTGGCATTGAATGTCGCATCTCGAGTCTCGACTTAGATCCATGGGTTGTATATAGTATTATTGATGCTTGATAATATAATTTTCACATTAAAAATAAGCATAAGATGTAACCTTTGGGGATGTTACTTTAAGTCGAATTCTTTAGTTTTCATTTTAGTGCTCGCTGTTTTTAAATATTTACATTAATGTGTAATTGTTTCAAAAGCTACAAATATGTTTTATTTCCGTTTTAATTACTACATATTTGTAAAGTGTTTATTGTTGTTTAAATTGTCCTTATGTCATGATCGATCGTCTCGAAGATATCCTTCGGTTGACTTTCCTAATTCATTATGAGAAGTATATATTGGTCATGAAATTTTCTTAATTCTTATTGGCTTTAGGTTATAATTTTACTTGCCTTATGATTAATTCCAAATGTGAAGAGAGTATTTCTTTGAAGTAATGTGTTTGTTGTTTAAGTTCTAGTGAAAGGTAAATCGTTGAAATAATTATCCTTAAATATTATCACCTTGTTTATTACATAATTTTCTCATTTAATTATCTTCATGTCCATTGTTTTTTTTTATGCATTAATAATCTCCTCAAGTCTATTGTACTACTCCTTTCGCATTTTATCCATTGAGTCACCCCCACTATATTTGGAACACGTTAAAAGTTTCAGAGATCAAACATGCTGCTGCAAATTAGCTTAAAAGCCCAATGAATAGGTTGTATACATGTTGTATAAAATGTTTATACACTAATATACAAGCCGAGGTGCTGAAATATAGATAAAAACTAATGACATACAGGTCTAAGACGGAAATACAAGTTTCAGGAGTTTAAAATATATATATATATACACGATACATGGACAGTAGATGGTCTCTATACAAAAATTAGATAGGGCTCAAAATCCCCAAGAAATTCAGGCAGCTATTTTTGGATGTTGGGTCATAGTCCAATTTATTTTGGACAGCCTTTACAATAGTGTATAATAGGGAAATAGGAAAAAGATCAAGATCAAAAAGGGCCAAATCTTCCTCCGGCATTCTCTCTATTTGAACCTATTATTTTTTCTTACCCTTACTAGTTTATTTAGTAACTAATTTTAGGGTTAGCTTAATTGAATTTCCCATAAGATGAACGGTGCTCTTTTATATTAGTACACTTTAACTCTTTTTTTGATCAGCTCTCATACTTTTATTAACATCTTTAGTGAATTGTTTTTTTAATTAATTAAAATAAAAATTTCATACCTAAATTAACTTATTTTGTTCGAAATATTATTTAAATTGATTCAAAAATAATAACTCTAATTAATCTACTTTTGTTAAATTATTAATCATTTGCAATTTAATTTAATTATTTCAATTAATGTCCTCTTTTCTTAAAAATTAAAAAAAATTCCTTGTTTATTTATTTTCTCAAGTTAAATCATTTTCCTAAAAATAGTCAAAATATTTAATCTACGTCGTAAGACAATTACAAGTTAGTGGACACTTTAAATGACTTATAACCCTTCATGAATAATAAATAAGAACCTCTTACCCATTTTCTAAATTTATAAGACTTAATCTGTTACGGTCTTTTGAAACTATTTTTTCTAAATTTCTTCAAAAATCTATGTGGTGACTCTTTCCTAATTGTTTTTGCAAAATTCTATTATACTAGGAACATCTAAAAAGGAAGTTTTTGTAAAGAGAGTAAAATTAGGACATAACATATATACATAGTTTTTCCCAAAGTTAAAAGGTGATCATGCCCTCATGTGTGCATGTGGGTCGGCCTCTATATGACGCTTGTTCTTATTCCTTTTTAGAAAAAAAATTGTAACAACTTTTAGCTCATTAGCAAAAATTAAAATAAGAATTTTTAAAAATTTATTAATAAATCCATCCTTAAATACTTAGTTATTTTTTTTAAAAAAAGTTATGTATATAACTGGACCAAAATAAAATACATTTACAACTTTTTATCTTGAAATCATTAATTATTAATCTAGTCTAGTCAACAATCAGATTTCTCATATCAACAATTTTTAAATTATCGAAGTATTTTCCCACACTAAAAACAGACTATTATAATTAAACTAAAGTTAAACAAAGGTTAAGAAGGTCTTTTGCTTATATTCGTCTACTCAAAAATCACTTACATTATTTTTTCTAACTATTAATGAACTTGTATGTATCGTGTGCGTTCCTTCTCTTTTTTGTCTCATTTGTATCATCTTCTAATTCTTCCTTATATTTTTCTTCTCCTTTTCTAGTTTTTTTCACTCAATGGAAATTGAAGAAATGTTGATAGCTTCGATCGATTTGTGTTCTCTGATAATAGCTGACGATCAATCTGGTTCGCTTCAATTGTTTTCAATGGTAACAGGGTGGAGATAGTTGTTCTTTTATAGAAGATAGCAGGTGGATGTGGCGGCGACCGTGTCTATGAAATGAAAGTGAGGATTTAGGTTCCTATTCAAAGGAATGGGATGATTCCGTGGCTAGATCAATTGATCATACTCAGCTGTTGGTTCGAAAACACCGGAATTTCAAGGAGAGTGGGATGTGGGTGAGGTTTATGGTGTTTAAGGATGGATCCTATGGTGTTTAAGGATGGATTGCGGGTTAATTTTAAGAAAAATTCCATAGATGTGCTGGTTTCAGATTTTGTGAGTGGCGAGTATATAATTGAAATGGACATGGAAGGGTGTAAATTGATTTTATTTTTATAAAATCATAGCAATCAATTTTTAAAATGGGAATCAAGTTGCCCATCACATTGATTGATATTGATGGTAAGGATTTTTACCCTAAAGTCTTCATTGAGGGTTCAAAAAATCTTGATAAAAACGAGGTAAATGTTGATGAAAAGTTAGTATTGAACTTGAGATAAGAATAATTGAGAGGAAAATTGTGTCCTAAAAAACTATTTCACTACTTTGCGTTCTGTAAACAATTTGTATTAGAAGTTAACATTAAATAATGCTCTCGAAACTAGATTCACGACCTGTGTATAGTAAATCCTTGAACAGCCAAAGATAAAAAGGGGAAATCCAAACATACCTGATAGGAGCCATACAAACTTTGGAACTTCAGTTTTTTTAGTGGGGGAGGGTGTTCTGAACTCTATAGATTTATTAGAATCAGTGCGTTATGAGCATGAACAACACTATTCAATCGACATGTATTAACATTTGGTTGTTCTGTTAATCTCGTGAAATTTAAAAGTAATTTAATGGAATGAATAACGAAAATGGGAAAAACTTACCTGACATATGAAAATCAGATTTACAATTAACTATAAAAAAGAGTAAATTGTTGGTTTTCATATTGCTACACCATACCACATGAACCATTGAATTATTTAATAAAAATCAACTACATTTCCAAAAATCGAACTTAACGGAAATAAATGTTGATATTCCAACTAAATCTTCTCGATCTTTCCCAATACAACTTGACATAACATGATATGGTTTTTTTATAATATTACATCTATCTCGCACATCGTTTCACTACACATACAACGAATAACTAGTACCAAATGGGAAATACATGATAGGAAACAGAAATAGGGAAAGTGAGCAAATTTAAGTAGTGAGGGAAGTAGACAGTTCATCTAGGAATATGATAGATAAGTGTGTTTTCTCTGCGCCTACTTAATTGCTTCCACAAAAGTTCCCTAGCAGAGGGTAATTAGGGAACGAGGAGGAACCCTATCAAAGTATTCCAAGGACACTTTGGTGGAATCCATTTAGTAGGTGCAGAGACAACACACAAATCTATCACATTCCTAGATGAACTGCCTATTTCCCACACCACTTTGTTCTTCTCACTTTCTCTCTTCCTCTTTTCTAATTCGTTTGTCCCCTTTTGGTACTTTTTATTGGCTGTGTGTCTAGTGAAATAATGTGAGAGAGATGAAAACGATGAAAAATATATCTTGTTATGTCAGGTTATATTGGGAAATCTTGAGAAGATTGAGTTAGGATCTTAATAACTGTTTTCTTCAAGTGAGAATTTTTATGCTAGAGTTGATGACTTAATCTATCCAAAGTACCCTGTGGTGTGGTGTACCAATATGAAAACCCACATTCTAACCCTTTTTTTTTTTTTTTTTAGTTTTTATGAATTTGATTTTCATATATCAGGTATGTATAACTCTGTTTCGTTATTCATTTATTTCTATTATTTTTTAATGTCATGAGAGAAAAGAAACATTCAAGTGCATAGATTTTAATTAAAGTACAGAGTTCACTCCTTCCATCAGAAAAGCAGGAGTTCCAAAGTTTATATAGGTCCAATCACGTAAGTTTAGATTTCCCTTTTTATCTTTGGTTATCCAAAGATTTACTATACATGGTTGTGAATCTGAATCAAGACTATTATTTTGATCTTGAATTCTAATACAAATTTTTCACAAGAAGGACAAGTAGGGAAAAAAAATTCATGACACAATTACGATCTGTTTTTTGTGATGACTTGTTGCATTCAATTATTTAGGAAGTTCATGGCTCAAATGAGGTTCATTTAGTGACTAATTTTGTTAGGGTGAAATGAGATATTTTCTCATTGATAAGTTCATATTGTATAAAATAAGTTGTTACAATGATGTTCAAACAATTACTTGTTTAGCATGTGAAATTTTGTTTGGGAATCTTTGTGATATAATGTGCATATACCGATCTCTTTAAGTGAGGAGGGTCGAGTATATCTTCATAGAAACATGTTTTGATATGGTTTTATCTTAGAACTTTTTTGCTACCCCCTATCTTCATGTTCATTGGATATAATGTGGACCTTTGATTTTAACCTTTTTATTTTTCTTTTATCTACATCACTCTATGTAACTTGGAAGACATAAACGTGTATCTCTTCTTTTCAAAAAGAGAATCACAATCCTTGTCAAAATTAACAATTTAAGTTGATCATTGATATTTCATGTTCTTCGAATGTTTATTTAATCACGGTCTTTCATTGCTCGTACAAGATGAATATACGTAGTGTTTCATCTGTGTACTTTCCTTTTTATTGTTTAAAACACTCTATGTTACTGAAGCTTCAAGCACGAATTCTAAGGACGTGCCTGCTTATTTCAAGATATATTACTCAAAATAACTGGCTTTTGAGTTGTGACTAGGATGTGAGACTTCATTAGCAGGCACACCCTTCAATTAAGTTACCTATTTTATAATTCTTAAGAATTGCCTCATTCGAGAACAAATGTTCCTAAGGGGAGATATTGTAACATTTCGCAACTATAAAGAACTAGAAGGAAGTGTCAACTCATGAAATAGTTAATATTGGTAAGTGCAAGGAAATCTGCAAAATTTTAAGGAAGTTAAAAGTGAGTTTTTGATCATTTTAAAAGGACCATAACTTCTAGCTCAAGATTAATTAGAGGTACTTCTATATATGGTTGTAAATCTCTTAGAACGATCTTCCAAAAGCCGTAAATTTACATAATTTTGAGTTTGTATGAGTTAGTTACACCCCTTTTAAACTTTGGTTGTTCGATTAAAGAAATTTCCAAATCCACAATTTTTAAGGGTATTTTAGTCTTTCCACTATCCTATTATTTCAACCTATTTTTAGGAGTTTAATGGGGTTCAAGACTGAACATAGTCAGTTTTTGAATTCGGAATTTCACTCTAGGGATAAGGAGAAAGGAAGTGAGAACAAACGAAAGGACAAAAATTGTAAATTCATCATGATCGATCAAGATAATTTGGATTTTCACCAATGAATTATTCCTATCAGGTATGTGAGAGACTCTCATGAATTTGAGATCGTTCTCCCAATACAAATCATGTTAATTTCAGTTTGTATCGGTCCTAAAAGCATTAGAATATTGATATCTTTATACCCATTCTTGAATTCATGTGTTGTTATCGAATTAGCCTGAATTGGGAATTTTTAAATCCCTTACGCCTCATGCTAAGGTAGTTTTGGGTTAGATTATAAGTTCCACTTGTTGGTATCTGCATATAAAAGTAATTTAAGAGAAAGAGTCGATCTTTGGTGAATTGGGAAAGAAAATTGAAGAAGATATTTCGACGGGCGAAATTTGGACATGCGATGTACCATGGTTTCACGGTGCTTTCAATGTTTTTTACATAAGATTGGTGTGTTCCAAGAGCATTTTTTGTAGTAATTTTAACATGATTTAATCTCTTTTTTTTTTAAGTTAAGGTGTCCAAAACTAAAATGTAGAAGGCAACTGAGATTTAGTGTAGGGGTGACCCACTAAGTCCATTGACGGACTGTAGATGGTGACTGTCGACTGGAAGTTCAGGAATCTGGAGAAACTTGAGGAAATATGAAAAAGTGTGGGCATACGGAAGGGTTGACGGTCCTTTGATTTATCAACAGACCGTCCTGTTAAATTATCGATCTGAGAAGAGAATATCCCAGTACCCGAAGTTGGAGAAAAGCTATGTATGGAACGATGGAAGGCATCGACAGACTGTAGGAGCATCAACGGACCGTGCTGTTGGTCCATCGATTGGATCTGAGAAGATGTTATTTAAAGGGTAAAAAAAATGCTAAGACTTGACTTATGGAGGCATTTGACGGTCTGTCGTTTCATAGACAGATATGCTGTAAGGGTCGTCGGTTGAAGCCGTGTTTTTTGGAAAACTTTACTAATTTGAATTCTTTTTAGTTTAGGAAAATATTTGTTACAAATAGGGCGTAAAACCTAGTTTTTGTTGTTGGATTCTCTTACTACAATTTTTAGTTTGTTTTGGAGATTGGTTTTCTGCAATTTTAGAATTAATTTAAATTTCCGGATTTGGTTTTCAAGTTAATTCTTGTTGTTTCAAGTTGAACTTCAGGATTTTCTTCGAATTTGTCAAAATAAGTTCATGATTTATTATTTATCCACCATTAATTTTGTTCTTCTATGCATGGGTAATTAAATTCACAATTAGGGTTGTGGGAAACATGGGTGATTAACAAAGTAAACCTAGCTTAATAACAAATCTCAAATACGTTGCATACATTGATAATTATTTCGCTTAGATATCTTTAAAATGAGTGCACCTGTTAGAACACACCTTATTGCTACTTGCCAGACCAAGGAGGTAGTTAATAGGAAAAGAATTATCAACATATATTTAGTGGGATACTATCTAATAGGCTAGTATCGATTGGTGCGAAGGAATAACAAAGCCATACATGGAATATTATGCTTAATATGAAGTAAAGGTATGGCTTAGTAACTTACACACACGTAGCCGGACCAAGGTACAGGGTAAAATTCTCTAAAACCAAGGATTTAGACATACCTAACTTATAACTTTATCACTTTCCATGCAAAACACTAGGGAATAATTGTTATATCTAGGGATACGGAGTTATGAACCTATGGGGAACACTTACACCGTAATTTCTCTACCAACTTGATAAACACTAAATATTTGCTCTTGTTAATTGTTTTACTTAAAGATAAACAATACTTTTGTTTCACAAAAATCCCCCCCTTTAATTACCTATTTTACTTAAAGATTACACATGAATATTGTTTCACAAAAATCCCCCCCTTTAATTACCTGTTTTCATAACGGAATTGACTAAATAGAAGTAACGTACATTGAAGTTAAGTCTAAACCATTTTCCTCGTGGGATCGATCCCAACCTAATACTTGGTTTCTTTACTTGATAAGACTGCTTATACTTCTTTTGGGAGATGTAATTTGAGCGAATCAACATGGGAGTGCATCGCGCTACCTGTTCGCTTAATTGAAAAATAATCATCCGCGTTGTGTAGCTTACAAGTGGTGTACTGTCTAAAAAGAAATTTTCAAAACCAAATTCAAATATGCCTCCACATAATAGACCTACCTCCAAATCTTCATTTTTGGTATTTTCTCATGTTTATCTATCTAAATTCATTAAAAACGAAATGAGATCTTTAAAAACACAAATCTTAATCCTTGAATCCTTAACATAAAATTCGGGGAAAGTTAAGACACAAATCTAGAAAGTTCATAGAATCTTTTCAAGAAGTCTTTTACAAATGCATTCTTTTTGTTTTAAGACTTAAATATCAAGTTCATTGAGGACAAAAGATAAAGTGAATAAGTTCATTTCAAGTTTCATAAGTCTTTTTCAAACGTTTTAACTTTTTTTAATACTTGCGTTCGAGTTTAGTTAAAAGTAACGCGAAGTCATTTCTTCAAAGCACTATATGGGGACTAAGTATCCCCAAATAAGTATAAAATGTTTTCAAATTTAATAAAAACAGAATTGAGATTTTCAATAAGCCTCCCAGATAGTTTTCAAAAAAGAGTAATAGATTTCTGAATGAAGCAAACATGGAAATTGAGATTTCCAAGGTAGCCTTTGAGCTATCTTTTTATTACTAATCTAAAACCACAGAAGTAAGAATGTTTTAAAAAGATAAGAGCTAATATAATAATATTTCTTCGAGTAGTATTGAGCACCAATATGGGGGAGACGTCAGATAAGTTCAAGCGACCATATACCATGTTGCCATCATCGGTAAAAAAGGCTCATAATTTTTTATATGATTCCGTTAGTGCTTTTTATCATAGACAAGTGGATCCACTAAGTAGTTCAGGTTCTATACCAATTTCAAGGTACGCAAAATATTGTATCATCACTATATCTCTTAAGTGATGGTTGTCTATTGGAGAAACACCCACAGAAGTTAAATGTATTTTGTATACCCTGTTATTGTATTTTTACATACATATCAAAATAATATTATATATTTCCATACATACAGAGTTGACATCATGTTTTAACAACTTTTCTTTATATTGAACTTGTTTTCAATTGCTTTACATTGAAATGAATTCAGTCAGTTATAGTTCAGTTGAGCCAGGTAAGTTCCTAAAACTCTCCTATTAATCCTATATTTGGTTGATTAGAATTTCAACTTGTAGATGCAATGTATTGATGCAAGTTGGCCTGCATCATATTATGATATAGACGCAAGTAACAAGGATTGGCATCCAGCACACCGTTGATCCAGTTGAGTATTCCAAAGTTAGTCGGTGAGACATCCATCTAAGTCATGTAAAAGTCTTCATAGACAATTAGTAGTTTA
Source organism: Solanum habrochaites (assembly GCA_027704765.1). Taxonomy (NCBI): domain Eukaryota; kingdom Viridiplantae; phylum Streptophyta; class Magnoliopsida; order Solanales; family Solanaceae; genus Solanum; species Solanum habrochaites. The sequence goes on along the minus strand of JAKWJA010002493.1, from coordinate 43,134,295 downwards.
GTAGTGTTTGCATTATCATTCTTATGTCAAAGACTAGGGTTTCCATTTGGGCCAAGTTGAATTTTTTAATCTTTAAAATATTTATTCTATTATTCCATTCAATTAAGTTCTTTGATAATTTAAGTATAATTTTGTCTTCCAAAAAGTTAAGTAATCCAGCCTAAGAGTCTGCTCATGACCACCAATGGTCATCAAGTGTTCAGTCCCTCAAGGGTGTAGCCTTGGGGCGTGAAAAACATGTTATCAGAGCTAGCTCTGAAGAATCGTAGGTAGTCTATGATGGTGTCTCTATAAAGTCTTAGTTATCGGTGTGAAATGCACAATATGTGTAATAGGGAGGGTGCAACATTTAGGAAATTCGTCACTTCTTTCATACTCACACATCATCCGATAGAGTTTATCCCTAAAACGTTTCTTTCTAAATCTTTCTTATGCATAAATAATGTTTTGTTGGGCTTTCTTTAAGAAGGCCTTTTTGAGGAATTTCATTCCACCGTGAACAAAGAGAAGCTAAGAGATGGTTGTTGACAAGTGTAGTAGAACGAACTACTTTGTTGTTGGGTTGTCTCGTTTATCGAGTAAATAAAGTAAGGTTGCAATGTTAATGATGTCATGGATATAGCAATGTTGATGATTCCTGTTCAATAGGATTAGGAGGAGAAGCTATGGGATGGCGAAGAGTTCAAGAATAAGAGAGCAAATAGATAAAGAATGAGTTTGGGCAACAAAGGAATAATGAGAAAAACTTTTCTTTCTAACACAAGTAAAGTGGACCTGTTTCATCATTTGCTAGTGCACCTGCACCAACAAACCATTGTGTGTATAATAGTAAAAATTCTTAGAACTTCAGATCTAGACATGCACATTCTTAAGTATTATGGCACAAAAGTGTAACTAAGACTCCAACATGTTCTATGTATTATAGGATCCACGCACGGTGTGTCGTGATGACTTGACCAATTCCTCAAGTCTTGAAAGAACGATCATTTTATAAGAGAGTGTCATAGGAACATACAGAGCAATGGTAAAGACGGTAATAGAGCCTAGTCTTCATCAATTTCTCCACCAAATAGGGCTGCACATAGGGGATCTACTTCCGTTACTGGCGGACGACCAGACCATTTCTATGCTCTCAACAATCGTCAAAAACAACAGGATTCTCCAGATGTTGTTACTGGTATGATTAAAATCTTTGACTTTACTGTTTAACCATTGCTAGACCCAGCAGTGAGTTTATCTTTTGTAACTCCATATGTTGCTATGAACTTTGATATAATTCTTGACCAACTTAGTGAAGCATTTAGTGTTTCTATACTTGTTGATGAATACATTATAGCTGAGAGAGTCTATCGTGATTGTCCTATTTTCCGTCAATCACAAGAGTATTATGGCTCATTGTATTAACTTAAATATGGTAGATTTCTTTGTCATTCTTGGTATGGATTTCCTTCATGCTTATTATTCCTTAGTTGATTGTAGGACTCGAGTAGTAAAGTTTCAATTTCGAAATGAGCTACTCTCAAAGTAGAAAAGATGTTCAATAGTGCCTAAGGGTAATTTCATTTCTTACTTAATGGCAACAAAGTTAGTCTCTATGGGTTGTGTGATTCTGTAATATGCGTATCTTTTTATATTTCGTGATGAACAACACTAACCTACAATTTGAATGTCTACAAATTAAGCTAGTAAAGTAAACCAACAAAGGGTTGGGGTCGTGTTCCAAAGGAGTGGTAGTGAAGTTTGTTTCTACTTAGAATTATGTTCTAAATTGTGATAGTTGAAGACTTGTTCGAGTATTAGAATAAAAAAGATTAATTTGTCACAGCGAACTGTCAAATATCAAGAAAAGCTGGTTTTTTCATAAGTAGTCAATTTAGTAATAATAATGGAGAAAACATGTATGGGAAAGTGTTCTTGATGTGTGACAACTATACATGTTGAAAGAAACTAACGGCTAGATGTTTTTGATTGGAAAATTTGCAAGACAGTGATGACTAGGCTAAGCTTTAGGTGAAACTAAATTCCCTATGAGAAATTTACCCCATATAAAAATCGATTCCCCTCATACGGACACTCGTCTAAATTAACTAGTCTACGCCTTGCACAGACCCTAACCATTTGATAGAGGGTGCTTGGATATGGGTCTAGGGCTGAACCTCATGTCGACCCACTCCTTAGTCCATCAGTCCAGTGGTCTTAGTATTTGCAACTACAAATCCATTATATGAAACAAATACCACTAGCTGAAATCGCCATCAAAATGCATCTAATCCTATCAGAAAGCAACACCAGCAATAATATAAACACATAATTAAGAAATCGTACCCCAAGAACAGGGTTTTTAGCCACACATAAAGACATAATAAAATCTACTTAAAATTATAAATGAATCAAGTGGGAATAACAGATAAAACCTTAAAATGGTTTATACATAATCAAATTACAGAGAGGGGGCCATTTATATTTAATTTTTCAAAAGGGCCATTGAATATCAAAATTAAAAGAGGGGCATTTATATTCAATGCTGCCAAGAAGGCCATTATATTCAAACCGCCAAGAGGGCCATCATATTCAAACCTCGAATACGGTCATTCCTTATTCAAACCATAAAAAGGTCAATTGCGTATCCAACTGTAGAGGGACATAATATTCAAACCATCAACATATTCCACAATCTATTTTACCAATTCGATATTCAAATATAAGTAAAGTGAAGATTGATGTCATAAATATGAGATATGTACTTTATTTACTTTATTTAAAGATGAAAAGAGTTAACATAAAATATTTGAGGAGAAAAGTTAAGTTCCAACATGGTAAAGAATGATATCTCTCCATTTGAATTATATATTACACTAGTGAATTTTATAATATAGTGTGGAAAACATCTGAGAGGATGAATTCACAAATTAAAACACAAGTGCGAACGACATAATAAAGGATGCAACACATTGTTCAACTTTTTCTTAGCAACAAACTGTGACGTAGTCCAAAGGAGTAGTATCAAACTCTTAGTGCTCGATCTAAGGAGCGACTTTCACAAAAATCATATCACACACCTATCAGAAGCATGTGGATTTTTCTTTATGTTTATCAGTTTCAGTTGTGCATCCATAAATATTTTGGTGTTCACGGGAAGCAACTTTTCGATACGAGTGACAATACACCAAGAGCTTTGGATATTATGTTTGTGTATGTTCTTACTTAAGGTTTGAAGAGCTCCATATTCATGGGCAAGATAATTGAAGCCTCTTCTTCATACTCTACTTATTTTTCACTCTTCAAGAATCAAAGGTTATCTAGAATAATGTATTTCCATTTCAAAAATCTAGTCAAACTACAAAAAGCCTGAGTCCTAAGGTTTAAGTATATGTAGGAGGACACAATATTGAAAACTCATTTGCATTCCAACAGTCTCTCTTAATTATTATTTACGAGTAATATGATCTCTTCATAATTTTCTATCGAGATAACTTTCAAACCCTTCAATAACCATGCTTTAAAGAAAGCGTGTCGAACTACAAGTGACCTGGATTATCATATACCCTGAGATATGTAGGAAAACTGATACTGAGGCTTGTCCATAATTCCAAAACTCCGTACGAAAATTCGTTTTCTAAAGATGAAGACGTGGTTTATCGAAATTGGATTCTTCAAATTTCATTTGGCTTGAATTTCTTTCATCAATCCATGTCAATCTAGGGACAACTGTTGACACCCTATTTTGGAACACCACATTATAAATTATTCATCAAGCTTCTTCAATTTCAAATTATTTAAAATAATCATTTTGTTCAAAATTCCAAAAAAATTACAAAATAAATGTTGTTTGCATGTTTTGACACTTTCTTTTATGTTTTTCAATAAAATATATGTTTAATATAATTAAGTAGATAATTAATCTAAATTATGAATATTCAAAAATCATCTCAAAATATTTTACATTTAAAATATTTTATTACCAGTGGTTGTAATTTTGAATTAATAAGTTAATGAAATTCAAAAATCTTTCAAGTTATTTTCAAAATAATTTTGTCATTTAAATAATAAATATGTATAGTTTTACGATTGCTTAATATTATAAATATATGAAAATTTTCATAAATTTTTTTACACTTTTGTTGAATATTTTATAATTTACTATAATCTATAGTTAATAATTCTAGCCCATTTCTGCCCCCACATTAACTAGATTTGAAACTAAAATTTTTGGCCTTTTTAAAAATTTCTAGCAGCCCAAACCAACATATTCTTTTCCTAATTCTAATTTCAAGATTACCTGGTCCAAAACCATTCTAATACAACAACAATCAGTAGTTGTGTTTAATACAAGTACGCGAACCCTGCGTCTTTGTTTTCTTCACGTGACTATCAAATATAGTGTGCAAATCGTGTTTCAAACTCAGAATAACACGCGATGAAACCATTACCTTCATCGAAATGCGTTGTAGAACCTATAACCCTAGCAACCTAATAGATCCAACCATTGTTCTATTTCCACATTTTGGAGATATCTTCAAATCTCTTTCGTTGTTGACCTTGGACAGGGGGGAAGAAATTCAATACACAAATCCCTCAGTGATAAAGACAAAGCTTTTGAAATTAGATTTTGATGAATTTTGAGTCTTCAGTAGAAAAAATAATTGTTTTACACTTGATATTTTAAAATTATTCTTTGATCTTATATTCCCAAAAGTTCCTCATTTAGATTCTCCGTGGGAATTTATTGTTTGTTATTCGTATTTCTATTGAGGTGTGGAAAAAACTACTTTCAAGCTCACATCCCCACTCTCTGCTCCGAGAAAGTTTTATTTCTGCATCTAATAAATGTTCACTCCTCCGAAAAACATATATTTCTTCATCTAATTTTTTTCTTTACTATTGTAACCGTAATTAGCTATATGGTATATCATATTCGATTTTATACCTCCTTTGCTGGTTAAAGTCTTAATCTTCTACTTTTAATATGAGAATATTTTCCTGTAGTTGTTCTGTTTTATCATTTGTTCCAAGTAAGAAATGGATTTCGCCTTCTAATTAAGATGTTAGCCTTTTGATTCCGACCATGACTAGCATGTGTATATATTAAATTTTTTTAATTTGGTATGAAGCTATTTCTACTCTTATTGTGTTGATTCTCATAAACCTACAGTGATCTGTTATTTTATTCGAAATGCTTTATTTAATTTAGTACGTCCTTGTTTTTCATCACTCTGTTATAGGCTTGGTTTAAAGTATTTTAGTATTAAAATCTGATTAGAGAGTTATAATTTTCTATCGTACTAAGGTGCTTTTCTTCAATTGTATAGTTGTCTTAAGTTTATGATATTGTTTTTTTGCATGGAATGTCGAATCTCAACTTAGATCCATGGGTTGTATATTGTAATATTTATGCTTGATTATATGATTTTCTCATTACAGATAGGTGTGCAAATGTAACCTTTCGGGATGGTGCTTTAAATCTAATTCTTTAATTGTCATTTTGGTGCTCACTTTGTTTAAATATTGAAATCAATGTGTGACAATTTCCAAAGCTACTTACCTATTTTATTCTTCTGTTAATTACTACATATTTCTTAAGTGTTGATTGTAGTTTAAATGGTCCTTATATCTTGTCAGTCGTCATGAATATATTCTTTGATTGAATTTCTTTATTTATTATGAGAAGTATATATTGGTCATGAAATTTTCTTAATTTCTATTGGCTTTAAGTTATATTTTACTTGTCTTATGATTAATTTTAAAGTGTCAAGACAATAGCTCTATGATAGTAATGTGTTTGTTGGTTTTATAGTGATGAAAGTCAAATTAATGAAACTATTTTCCTTAAACCTTATCACATAGATTATGAAAGAATTTTCTCGTATATTTTTCTTCATCTCCTTTGTTTTTATTCATGAATACTCTCCTCGAGTCTCTTGGACTCCTCCTTTCGCATGTCTCCATCGATTCATCCCCCCTATATATTCGGAACCTGTTAAAGGTTTCGGAGCTCCAACATGCTGCTGGAAATTAATTCAAATGCCCAAGGATTGGGCTATATACAATGTTTATACATTGATATACAGATCGAGGTGCTGAAAGATAGATCCAAACTGCAGATATACAGAACAAAGACAAAAAACCATGTCTTCGAAGTGAGTAAATAAAGTTCTATACACTGATATACGGACAATATACGGTTTGTATATAAAAATAAGAAATGGGTCCGAAATCCCCAAAAAATTCAGACAATTTTTTTCGTATCCGTATAAAAGCCCATATGATGTTTGGGCAGCCTTTACAACAGTGCAAGACAGGGAATTGGGTAAAAACCCACAATCGGAAAGGCCCAAATCTTTCTCCCTCACTTTCTCTATTCGATTTTATTAATATTTCTTACACTTACTAGTTTATTTGCTAATTGATTTTAGAGTTAGCTAAATTAAACTTCCCAAAATATGAACGACGTACTTTTATGTTAGTACATTTTAAATCTTTTGTATCAACTCTTATACATTTATTTAAAATTATTATTCAATTTTTTTAATTAATTAGAAATACTTTCATGCTTGATACACTCAAATTACACCTCCCTAAAGAAGAATAAGCGATTGTTATCAAGTGAATAACCCAGCTAGTAGGTTGGGTCGTTACTACTAGGAAAATAGTTTAGACTTAACCTTAATTTATTATTATATCTTTTTAGTCGATGTCTTTCTGAAAAATGTAAGTAAAGTGGGGGGGGGGGGTTGTGAAATAAATTCCTTAAACAATGGATTATCAAGTGGACGAAAGTAGACTTTGGTTTTTATCTACATTAGAGAGTAACTAAATTATGTGTCTTCCCTAAATCTGCATAACACAGTATATCTAGAAATAACAATCATTTCCTAGTGTATTAAATGCAAAGTAATAAGTGCTAAGTACCTACGGTTCCCACAAGCCTAGTTTAAAAAGCATTCTAAACTAATTAATTACAAGGAATACTTTGTTAATAACCTATGGTTCCCACAAGCCTAATTGTGGATTTATTTATCCATGTTATCAAGATCAGAATTCATATTTTTAGATCAAGAAATTATGTACTTACTTAAAAAGAAGAAATCCAAAAATCCCACTTGAAAGTGTAAGCAAAATCTTTCAAACCAAATCCAGAAATCAATTAATTGCTAAAATTGCAAAAACCAATCTCCAATACACAAAGAAGAACAAAAGTAATGGTAGCTAACACCAAACTGAGGTTTTCTTACACTATATATAGAAAACAATGTCCTCATGGAAAAGGAATTCAAACAAGGAATGTTTTCTTCAGGTACGCGGCATCAAACGATGAACCAAATGACGGACTGTCCATCAATTGACGGTCCGTAGACTGCTTCCGTCAATTAGGACTTAGAAATATTGTTTTTCTCCCAAATGGCACCCTCTCTAAATCAAACTATGACCAACAACATGGTCCGTCGATCCATCTACTGGCCATCGATGCTCCTCCATAGCTCGATACTTGGAATCTTTGAAATCATGTTGTGGAACCTTCTTTGAACCAAATAATAGTTCACCAGTACGTTCCGTCGTTGCCTCTCATGGTTCCACACTTAGTAAGACTTCCCGAATTTCCTTTAATGTCCAGAGTTTCCCATTTACGACCCCCACCTACGGTCCATTGATTGAACAAACAACTTTTGATTTTATCAGTAGGTTTGGTTCTACATTATTTTAACTTGTTTTCTTCTCTTGCAACCTGAACATCTTTCTTGCTAAATACGACACAAGACTTGTTAAAATCACTACAAAGAGGCTTTAGACACCTAAAACACTTAAGTTAAATGGATTAGAAATGTTGTGAAATTACGACATATGAACACCCTCAACTTTAATAAGTTGTTTGTCCTCAAGCGACGCACTATGACCCTTAACGACACTTGCATAGAAGCATACACTTTTAAGCTTTAGTAATCACATGACTATCAATACTTGATCTTTATTTATTTAGTTAAGGCTTACGCTCTCAGTCTTGAAAAGCTAACTCATGCTGATCATATCATGACACAAATTCACCATGCATTACACAACACTATTGTTCCTCCTCTCACCAAGGCACCAACATCCTCATGATGCAACTAGTGTTCTCTCTTCAAAAGTAGTCCTCATTTTTCACACAATTATTATGCATTTTAGGTTCAAGGATCTTTGTTTGAATAGTCGCTCTCAAGAAAATGGTCAAATACATTTAGTGCTCCATGTCATATGGTTGCCCTTATTTTTACTGCTAAGGTTCACAACACGATACTCTAGGATCACGGTAGGACTTTCATGGCTTGTAACATAGGCTCAGGGTCGGGTTGTCGTAAATTGTGTTACATTTATTAACTTTCTGCCCTCCATAACATTACCTCTAAGAGCGCTACCTCTTTTTATTTCTTTTGAGCCCTTATTTCTTTTACTCTTCATTCATTTGCCTCATTTCTCTTTTTTTGGATGTGACTTTCTCTCCTTTTGTATCTTTTACTCAAAAGACTCTTTTCCCTCCTTTTGTTTTATTATTCTTTTCTTATTCAAACCTTTCAAAAAAAATTCGACGAAGCAAATCTTTTTTCTACTTAAGCTCTTCTTTTCAACAGCAAACTCTTTTCATACCCAGTTTTGTTCTTTTCTCATAATAGACTAATAGATTTTACATGGGTTGAGGTACACAATACTTGAAGTCAAATCAAGGCCAAGATGAGGTTACTTTATGCATTACCCATTCAAAACTTAGGCTTTTGTCCTAGGTCGAGGTGCACTTTTCTAATGAGGTACTGAGGACAAAACATTTGACCATGGGAAGGTGAGTTGGTGAATAAAAAAATTGGTCTATTATAGGCTCAACATGTTTTGATAAAAAAGGGAAAATTCTTTCATTTGGTCAACTTCTTTAAAGGTAGATATTGGCTATTTCGGACAAGAGTCTACGATTACCTCCTATCTTCTAGAGTTTATTCCCTTCGCATGCACCAACAGTTGAACACTCGAATCTCCTCACACTCTCTAGGCACGTTGTTGCACTACCAAATTATCAGATTTCCAAGTTTAGGTTTTAGTTGAAGGTCATGTAGTGGGTGCCGATTTAATTAATATTTAGACCCAACACAATACCTTATCATCAAATATTCATGCACACACAACAATGGATAGGGTATCATTTTTATTAGTAAACATGCTTTGTTTTTCATATTTCTACACTTGTAATCACTAAGAAATGCCAGTTCTATAGAAATTTAAGCTGTCTCTTAAGGAAAAAGAACACAGCCAAGAAAACCACAAGATAGGATTGTATGTTGTGCTACTTTAACTTCACCCTACCACTGACATTCAATTTGCTCCACCCCAACAAAAAAATTTGCAATCGTCCCCAATGCAATAAGAAATCAAAGACATAAGTTGGTAGACGAAGAAAAGGTATGTCGCACGTCGAAGTACTCTCAACATGCTAGTGGGTTCGATATCCTAGAACCCATATAATCATCAATTGGTCCACCACAACTAGTGCCCAAATCTGTAAGAATGGCACTATACGTAGTGACATAAACCTCAATAGTTCTCTCACGCATATATTTCAATGACAAAGAAGCCATCTCTAGCACCTTCCTATGGTGTATCTCTTCATCTATTAAAGAGGCCTTCCTAGCCTACTCCAACGTTGTCCGCACTTTCTTTTATTAACGGTACTCATCACCGTCCTCAGTGGTGCGGCTGGAGCAGTGCCTCTTGGTATGAACTCGTGGATCGGGTTGTGGCTCTAAAGTGCCTTGAATAGGGCCTCATGGATAGTGTCCTTAGCTAGCTTAGTTGGGGAACCGTCCGGGCCAGCCCCCATATCTCTATGATGGTATCAATATCGGGTTGCAGGCTGGCCAACTAATTATGAATGGTAGTAAGGTTTGTGGCAGGGTATGGTCGTTCTCAGCTCAAAGGCATCAAGTCATTTGTGAAATTTCTGAATTTGTTGCTCTTCCTTCTTGGACACCCAGTTCTCTATGTGGTCCCCTGTCTCTTATATGGACTTCTCCATCCACGGCTAATTGAGATGAAGCAGGGTGGCCATATGTTCCTCCAACTTCTGGACTCAAGGTATAGGGACTATTGCTACAGACACTTGCATGAATCTTGACAAGTTGGGAGGCCTATTGGCTGCATATGAGAAGGAGGCCTGAGTGGGATCCGCATACTCTTGTATGGCATGGTCAGCCTCTTAGGCTAGCTCAATTAATACTTCCAAATTCTCTCTTATTGGTGGAACCGTAATTCGAGGCCCCATGCGGAGTGCTTTTACATTGGCCCTATCAAATATCCCCACCAGTCAAGGGAGCCTATCACAATGCCAAATTGGCACTCCAGCGTCCCTACACATCTAAAAAGAAACATACGGAGAGGGTAAGTTGTGGATGTTTTGAGTGCCCTCTCGTGAATCTCTACTACATTCATACTTCTGAAGTGTATCTCCATCCCAACAACCAGTGCTGCAGCCATGACCTCCCTATCCTATGTAGGTACATTATCATCAATTGTGGCAATAAGTAGTGTCATACCAACTCCAATAACATTTATCCACAAAAGTGAGTGGCCTTTTTTATAAGCCCTCGGGGATCTATAAACCTGTTATCCTTTTCCCTATCTACTGCAATGTACTGGGCTAACCATAATTTGAGTGCCTCCCTCTTCTTTTAACTACTCCGAAACTCGCCCTCCCTCCCCCTCCCCGGGACTATGTCTCACAAGTAATTAAATTCTACGGTGTGAGGTTCCATGTTGTGCAAGTGGTGGGACCATAGAAGAATATCCCCGGGACTCCTCAAACCATAGTGGATGTGAGAAGTACTTGATTTGCAGGTTTGGACATCTTATCGATAGACCTTGAAGGGTACCAACATATGAGGCTTAGAACTCCCGAACAACCTTCTCATTATTGGCTTGTAATTCCTAAGCCATCCAGTCTCGTTATGGAGATGGAAGAGACATTTCACCTCTGGGATTGTGTCCAAATTACTTGTGAAGACGTGACACATCTCAATAACTAGGCGGGTCTCATCTGGTAGTCCATGCAAACTCTGCAACCGTTTCGTAGCCGCACAGAACAAGCTTGTTCCTTCATTAGGTACCACAATAATCCCACCCTTTTAAGGAACACACTGAACAGGACACACCCAACTGTTTTCTGTAAAAGGATAAATTACTCTAGAATCCAACCACTTGATGATCTCTTTTTTCGTATTTTCTTGCATAGGTTGATTTAACCTTCTTTTTTACTCAATAGTTGGTTTCTGATATACATCAGTTGTATTTTATGGGAACAAACACCGGGAGGAATCCTAATAGAATCCGTATTAATTCAACTAATGGCTCGCTCAAACCTCTTCATCCCTTCTACTAGCACTCAACTTGTGCAATTATCAATGACAAAGTGTAATATCTACCTAGAACACATACCATAGATGAGGTGGTAAAACCTTAAGCTCTAAATTATGGGCCACAAAAATAGACGGTATCGTAAGTGGAAACTGGCAATGCTTCATATCAAACTAATTTTTTTCAACTTTGACCGATTCATTTTGTTTAAGTGCAGCAACTAAGGGATCATACTCTTCAATACCATAACTTTCATAATTCACGATGACCTGCGCTAGTGCTTCAAATCCTTGTTGCTATTCAATTTGTACTTTGGATACACTCTTTAACCTTGTAGGATATAGAAGTTACCGTTTGAAGCTCACCAATTTGGACCTACAGATATTGAAAGTAGCTTCTTAACTCTTCAACCTAAATTTCATCTATCAGTTTTCCATATGGACTAGTGCACGCCTAGTGGATTGTACTAGTCTTCCTAAAATTATGGGAACCTTACAGTAAAGAGTTATAAAGTCGGCTAGAAACATTAACGACTTCACTTTCATAACCACATCATTCAATATACCTATTGGCCTGTTCAAAAGTGTATAGGCCATTAGTATTCGCATCGTAGTGATCTTTCGATCTCCTAAACCCAAATTCATATAAATAGACAGAGGCATGAGATTTATGCTCGTACCAATATCACAAGCGCCTTAGCAAAGTGGAGCAATCTTATAGTACATGTAATAGTTAAAGCACCCAAATCCTCCAGCTATTGCATTATAGACCTCGTAGCAATAGCACTACAATGATGCATTCTGTCATTATCTTCAAAAGGCATTGACCTTTCATAAACTTTGCATAATCAGCCATATTCTCCAAAACATCAATTAATTGAATATTGATGGAAAGTTGTTTCAACATAGTGCTAAATCGGCGATATTTACCATCCTTTATTTTATTAAACAATTTTTGTCGGAATGGTGGTGGAGGTATAGGGATGGGGACCACTTTTTGGGATAACTTTACTTCTTTCGTTGTTGTATCCACAAACACTCCACTATTTTTTTTTTGCATCATTTTCCTTTGTTATATCACCTTGTACTACAGACGCATAGGTGGATAAATGGTCTGCTTACCTCCTCAAGTGCTAACTATCATGCAATGCCTATCATTCTTTTGGTTCTTGATAGTGTTGCTTGGGAGAGTTCCAAGTTGGCATGGGTTCACAATAGTATGTCACTGATTTATCTGTAATTCAAGATGCTTTATCGAGAGCATATGTGCATCCACCTTTTGTCAAATATCAAATAGGTCACTTTTGCATCTCCTTGACATTCACATTAGTCGCCTAAAACATCCTCAGTATCTCCCGTAGTATATCCTCAACCCGCCCCATACTACCTCAACTGTCCCTAGGGCCAGCTTCCCAATTTTAAGGGGGAACATATGGCCTACCTCGTTCATTCATGTTATCATAATTGCTTTGGTAGAAGTTGTTGTGGCAATTGTAGTTCCCATCTATGAAATACTAACCCTCACGATTGTAGCTACCATAGATATGACCTTTGTTTGCTTTACCTTGGTGCCAATTATCCTTATTCAAACCTTGGGAATTTTGTCGGAAACCCCCCATCTTATTATTAACTGCATATGTATCCTTGTCATTGTAATACTCATCTTCCTGTTGTTGTGGTTTACTAAAATAGTTCACCGCATTCAATTTCTCTGCGCCTCCGCTCAATTGTTAAAGATCAACCCTAATTCAGTTCTCTTTTATTCCATCTCTTCACGATTTTGATCGATAATTTAGTTGTTTTTAACATATACTGCGAAGGTGTTTCACCCATTGTCTGACTTTCTAGTTCTCTAAGCTTTATTGTTGTGAGATATTTTCTCCAACTTCTCTACAATCTCAACATATGTGCTTTCCCCATATGAGCCACCTGCAATAGTATCAAGCACTACTATGTTGTTGTCATCTTCACCTTTATTGAAGAACTCCTTCAGTAACTCATCATCAATGCGATAATTTGGGACACCCCTCACAAATGCAGTTAATTGTCCAAATAGTTACTTAACGACTATCTAGGTAATGCCACAAAATTGTTCACCTTATCCTTATGGTTGATTTTAAACTAATCCCAAGTATAGATAGAGTTGTAGGACACCTCATTGAAACAAATAGTAGTTTCTCTGTCAGTGATAAAGGAAACACTAGTAATACTATGTCATTTCTATCAAAGTGTGGTCTACCCACACCATTTTTTCACATAGACTTCTGTTTGGCTAAATGAGAATGTAAGAATTCCGAAGGCAGTCCAAAAATAAGCCCCTCACGAGCATCTGCATCAAGCTACTCACCACCACGAATATGTTCTCAGGTGGTAGCAAGAGTAGGAGAAGAGGTCCATTAGACTATACGATGTTCACATTGACCCTGTAGTAATCCTGAGGATGTGGGACTATTCGAGGTGGCACCCTCAAGACATCACCTAACTGATTATCAACGTGTGCCTGGTTGTGTGCCTCAACTAGTAATGAAGTTTTATGGCCTTCTCCATCACCTAGATTCCCTCTGTTAGGTTAACAAGAACCCCTTAGTTTTCCACTCTTCTTAATGTTCAATTTAGTTTGGGATCGTATGGAGTAATTGGTTCCCCTTAGCTCCGTCTATTATGCCTAAGAGAAGAAGAAATAAAAAGATATAGTAAAATCTAGAAATAGTTGACTAAATATAAATAATGGAGTTAACCTAAAATCAAGATTATCCCACACCGGTGCAAAAATATTATACGCTAAAATTACATCTCCTTAAATAAGTGTAAGCGATCGTTATCAAGTGAAGAACCCAACTAATAGGTTGGGGTCGATCCCACGAGGAAAATGGTTTAGCCTTAACATTAATTCACGACTATGTCAATTTAGTCAATGTCTTTGTGAAACAAGTGTTGCGGTTTGTGAAATAAATTCCTTAAAGAGTGGCTTATCAAACGGGAGAAAATGTACTTTTTTATTAAGATGAGAGAGTAATTTGGGTATATGTGTTCCCCACAGGATAATAACACACTATTCAAAGCAATAGAAATCCTTTACTAGTGTATTACATGCAAAGTAATAAGCTAGATATCTTTAAATCCTTGGTCTCGTATGTAGAGAAGTTCACCCCGTACTTTGGTCTGGCTACATATTACAATTTAGTAAATCGTACAATTAATTTATATTAGACATTATAATCGATGTATGTCTTAGTTATTACATTTCAATAATACTCAATAACCTATTGGATTATATCACACTAATTCTATGTTGATAATTCTTTTCCTATTACTACCTGCTTGGTCCGCATGGAGCAACAAGGCGAATTCTAACGTTGGCCACCATTAAAAGGACTTATGAACTGAAGAATTATCAATGCACGCAACTACACAATTCAAGGATTGCGTGATTACAAGGATTACTTTTTTAAATACATATGGTTCCCACAACCCTAGTTGTTGATTTAGTTACTAATTCATTGTTTTAGATTAAGAAATCATGAATGCATTTAACAGGAATAAAAAATCCAAATATGCCACATGAAATTGCTACCTAAGTCTTTCGAACCAAATTTTTATATTAATTAATTTCTAAAATTGCAAAAACCAATCTCAAAAACACAAAGTAGATCAAAAGTAATAGTATATAACCCAAAAAACGAGTTTTAAAACCTTATATATAGAAAAAAAAATAGTTCTAATGAAAGAGGAATTCAAATAAAGAAAGTTTTGTTCAGGTACGCGGCATAAATCGACGAACCAACTAATGGAGCATCGATCAATCGACGGTCTGTAAGCTGCTTCCATCAGTCAAGACATAGAAGTAATTTTTTCTCACCAGATGGCACCCTCTTTTAATCAGACGACGGACTAATATAACGGTCTATTGATCCATTTACGAGCCCATCGATGCTCTTTTGTAGCTGCATACTTAGAATCATAAAAAATCATGTAGTGGAACCTTCTCAAAACCAAACGACGGTTCACCAGTACGGTCCCTTGATAAATAAATGGACTGTCATTGCCTCTCGTGGTTCCATACTTAGTTAGACATCCCTGATTTTTCTTAAATATCCTGAGCAGCTTATCTGCAAGCACCACCTACGATTCGTCGATTGAACGATATACCATCGATTCCATCTGTAGGCCTTGTTCTACATTATTTTCAGTTGTTTTCTTTCTTTTACCACGTGAACATATTTCTTGCAAAATACGACACAAAATTTGTTAAAATCACTACATAATGGTTGTTGACAAACACAATTCATAAGTGAAATGGATTAGAAATGTTATTAAATCACGAAGCATCAATGCCAAAATTAACTAATATAGCTCAAATTATTATTTAAAATAATTTAAAAAATAATAATTGTATAAACCTAGATTCGTTAAAGTCATAACCATTGGCCATTTAATTAAATTATTTCAAGTTAAGTCATCTTCCTAAAAATTGCCAAAATATTTAATCTAGGTCGTAGGAAAAACGCATGTTAGCGGACTATTCTATTGCTTTAAAAACCTTCTTAAAGCGTAAATCCGAACCTCTTACACATTTTCTATATTTATAATACTCAATCTGTCACAGTATTTTTAAATAAATTTTTCTTCATTTCTTTAAAGAAATTTAAGTATTTTATACATATAATATTACACTTGGAACGTTTCAAAAAGTGATTTTTCTAAAGATAGTGAAGTTATGACATAACACATATACATAATTTTCCCCAAAGTTAATAGGTGTTCATGCCATAATGTAAGCATGTGGGTCCTCCTCTCAATGACTGATGTTCGTATTCTTTTTTATAAAAAAATAGTAACAACTTTTGGCTTATTAACAAAAATTAAAATATTAATATTGAAAATTTCTTTAATAAATTCTTTCCTAAATACATGATAATTATAAGAAAAATATTGTGTGAAAAAATGGTCAAATAGAAAATATAATTAGAATTTTAATATAAAATCATTTATTTCTATTCTAGTCCGGACAACAATAACATTTCATAGGTCAATAATTTTTAAATTATCCAAATATTCTCTCACACTAAAGCAAATAGTTACAATTGAAGTGAAGTTAAACTAAGGTTAAGATGATCATTTAATTTTTTTTTTCTTCTTAAAAAGAACTTAAAGTTTTGTTTTTTTATTACAATTAGAGAACTTGTTTGTATGATGTGCCTTAATTTTTTTCTTTATCCCGTTTGTATCAACTTCTGATTCTTCCTTATAATATCCTTTTACTCGTCTAGTTTGTATCGCTCGATGGAATTTAAAGGGATGTCAATATCTTCGATTTGTTCATGTCTTTCGATGATCACTGAGGATGAAGCCAATTTAGTTTTGAGTTGTTCCTTTCTAGAAGATAAAAGGTGGAAGCGGCGGCGGCGATGTCTATGAGATGAAAGTGACGGTTGAGGTTCTTATTCCAAGGATCTCATTAATCCCGTGTGTAGACGAGTGATCATGCTGAGTTGTTGGTTCAAAACAACCAAAATTTCAGGGATGGTGTTTAAGGATGGACCATGGGTGGATTTTGAGAAAAATGTCATGGATGTGCTGGTTTCAGATTTTGTGAGTGGCGAGGCTATAATTTAAATGGAAATGGAAGGGTGTAAATTGATTGTTTTTTATCAAATAAGAGGAATCAATTTAGAAAGTTGGAATGCAGCAACCCCTATGCATTGATGGACATTGATGGTAAGGATTTTTAACCCAAGGTCTTCAGTGAGATTACATAGAATCTCAATAAAATTAGGTAAATAATAATGAAAAGTTAGTATTGAAGTTTAGATAAAAATAATTGAGATGAACTATGTTTCAGAAAAATTTATTTTCCTACTTTGCCTTCATGTGAACAATTTGTATTTGAAGTTAACGGCAAAATAATAATCTATAAACCAGAGTCACTATATGTATATAGTATATCTTTGAATAACCAAAGTTACAAAGGGAAAATTAAAACTTAAATGATAGGCTCTATACAAGATTTGGACTCCAGCTTTTTGGTGGGGGGAGTGAAATATGTAGGTTTATTAGAATCAATGTGCTATGAGCATGCACACCACAATTCATTTGACCTGCATTTGCACTTGACTATTTCGTTCCATCGTGACATTTAAAAATAATAAAATGGAATGAATAACGAAAATAAGCTATACTTACCTAACATATTCAGAACTTACAATAAACAAGGGTAGAATGTGGGTGTTCATATTGCTACAACATAACACATGCAGCTCTAATTTAATAAGTCATCAACTCCAATATCAATATTCGGAATTTTTGAGTTAATTAATAGCTTAATTAATGAAGAATATCTTTATAATTTAGCGCTACCGAGTTTTGATGTCAAACGTCAAGGAATGACCAAGATGTTCAAAAACTTGTCTTGTATATGCTTGTGTGTCCTTGTATGTTGTATGTGTTTTTATATGTTGTTTAGAGTCAAAAATCATTGCAGGTTACCCAATTGTCTTAATAATTTATTTTAGGGTCAAAACATCTGGAAACGACTCCCCAAGGACAAACCAAAGGGTCCTCATTTGAACCAAAGGCTGCTAAGGCAGTGTGCAGGCATCCCCATATTTGGAGGCTAAGGCACAAAATGCACCTGACAATTGAAGGAAAAAAGTTTCCTTTGTGCCGTGGGATTTTCATGAACCTTTCTTCCTCAAAATTTATTTTCAGAAATATGATTGGGAAGTGCCTTCGCGATGCGCATCCATGTCCAAAATTTGGTTGTGTCGTTTAAAAGTCAAATTAAACTTGATTAAAAAGGTCAAACAAGTGTAGGGGTGTTTTGGGTACATTGAGTATTTTTATTAACGGTTTTTGAGAAACTTTTACCCTCACTTCAATATTCAAAATCAAAAACCCTCAACTTGAAAATAAAAAGCTCTCCATTTTCTCTAAATTCTCTCTCCCTAAATCCCCTATTGAAGAACATTCAAACTCCAAGGAATAAGACCAATTCTAAAGTTTTCAACCAAAAACCCAATTCTTCCTAAAACTCACGGATATTTGCATAAAATTGTTTCAAATGAGTTGTTATGAATATTTTATGGTTCAATTGATGATTTACAATGAAAATCTCCATGGACCCATGATCCCTCTAACTCCTTAATTTTTGCTTGTAACGTGGGTTTGGTAATTGTTATTGGTTATGGATGTAATTGTATTTAGATTGCTTTATATTATTGATTATTTTTTTTCATTATCTATATATGATGGATTTTTGATATAGAGATGAGTTAGTGGTCTAGCATTATGGACATGGTGATCGGTAAGTTCCATTATTGTGTGGAAATCGTTAGAGATGTTAAGGAATGGTAATTATGGCTTTTGCAAGGTCGTAACTTAACGTAAATGCCTTATTTAATGTGGAGTGGATATCAAATTTCTATTGATTTTTATGGTCCACTTATTGTGGTAGTGGTTAATTATTATAAATGTTATGAACATGGCTTTGTCAGCTTTATTACGTGAATTGTAGTGTCATCATGTTATGGCTTTTATAGGTGTACAATGTGAAGGATGATGTTGTATCTTGTGTTGGTAGTCTTAGTTGTCCCTACTTGGTACTTGAATTATTTTTAATGAGTGAATGAATGAATGTATAGGATTATTAAACATAAAGTAGGTACCGTTCTATGAAAGACTAATATGAAACCTTCAATAAGAAATGAAGGTCAATAACGCAACCTTGAAGTGGTATACCGTAATGGTGCCCCCTTCTTGAGAGGAATGATTAACTTAGATGTAGGATGGTTGGAAAGGCATGAAACCATCTCTAAGAAATTCATAAGATCTATCAATATGAACCTTCATTGGAAATCCTTGTGAACCCCTTCTTGGTAGTGGTATTATGAGTTGGTAGGACTTAGAGATGTTACCTTCTCAAATACTATTTTGCACCGAGTGGATATGCTTGAGGTAGTATCTCTACTTCATGTATGAGACTACAGTACAAAAAAGCCCTTGATATCCCCTACATCACGTGCCTACACGGGATGGGTTCAAGTATTATCTTTGGCAAGTAGAACACCTTCCACGGTGTAGGGATTTCATGACATCGGACTTCATACCTAGATATTATGATCTATGTCAATGAATGCCTATTCTCAGTATGTGGGATGTACAATTTAGGTATTGGATAGTTTCTAAAACGTGTAGGTAGTAGAATGGGATGTTTTCTACACATGGCAAGAGTAGGCTTTGCTGATACAAGAGTGGGTTCCCTAGGTTTTCCAAGACCATTATGTGAAGTCCCTTAAATACATGAATGTCTCATTTAGTATCTATAGTGATAATTGTTGAATTTTGTGGTTGTGTTAAAAATGAAAGAACCTTGTTTAGGGTAGTCATGAGGAACATCTAGGGGTGTATGAATAGGTAGTATAGGTGGTGTCTTAAAATATTACAAAGGTGGGTCTTGGGATAAACTATGATGGAGGGTCTAAATGGATAATTGGGTTACTTAATGAACATGGTCATATCTTGTGGATTGTGGGAGTATTATCTTGTATGTTGATGATTGACTTTTACAATTACTTCTATACTTGGTTTACCAGATTTTATCAAAATAGCATGAAAAGCATGTTTCAACTAAAATTTCCCTTTTAACTTGACTTCTTGCATGGTCATCATAGTTATTTCTCTATTGTACTAACCCCATATTTTCTTTCTTTTACTCAAACAATGTCGGTTCGGGACGCTAAGGTAATTTAAGTTCATTTTTGAAGACACTTGGATTTGCTTTCTCAAAGTTTGGGAGTCCTCAAGTCCAAGGACACTACACGTATGATTTTATAGTTAGTTCTTTTTAATATTGTGAGAATATGTTGTAATTCATATTCTAAAAATTCTATTTGATGTAAGGGATGTGACCCTATGATATTGAAATGTGTCTAAGATGGCTTGTGATGATACATACTTCTTCTTATGTTTTATAAAGAGTTTACTTATTGACTTTATTGTGAAAAAATGTAGATTTCCCTCTATTTTTATACATATGTGATGAATGGTAAGAGACTTATATACAATATTTAAGAGGTCAACTACGCCATGTGATGCGTAGAGGTCCTCTAGAGTCATGACACTTCACTCTTCAAACCAAAAAAGCTGGAGTTCCAAAGCTTGTATATCTCCGATAAGGTATGCTTAGATTTCCCTTTTAACTTTGATTATTCAAGGATTTATTATATATGTGTGGTAAATCTTATTTAAAGACCATTAGTTTTATCTTGACTTCTAATACAATTTTTTGCAAGAAGATAAGGAATGGAAAAAAATTCATAACATAGTTACGATCTGTTACTGGCGATGACTTGTTGCATTCGATTATTTTGGTAAGTCTGGATGAGATGAGGTTTTTTAAGTGTCTAATTTTGTTGGGGTGAAATGGGATATTTTTCTCATTGATAAAATTAAATTATTTTAAATAAATTGTTGTATTGATACTATTAAAAGGCTTAGCATATTTTGTGCCTATTAATGAAGTAAAACATGTTCAAAAAACTAGTTGTTTTACTTGTGAATTTTTTTTTGGAATCGTCTACCTATAATGTGCATATACCGCCTTCTTTATGTGAGAAGGCTTGAGTATAGCTTCACAGAAATATTACTTAATATGGTTTATATCATAGCTTTTTTCCTGTCTCCATTCTTCTTGTTCATTGGATATTATGTGGACCTTCCCATGTTTGGATTTTAACCTTTTTCTTTTTCTTTTATCTGTATTACTCTATGTAACTTGGGAAACATTAGCATATATCTCTACTTGTCAAAAAGAGAATCACAATCCTTTCCAAAATTAGCAATTTATGTTGGTCATTGATATTTTATTTTCTTCCAAAGGTTATTGAATTAAGGTGTTGCTTTACTGATAGATGATACATATACCTGGAGTTGCATGTGAGTAGTTTCTTTTTTGTTGTTTGAAACACTATATGTTAGTGAATCTTAAAGCATGAATTCTAGGGACATGCCTACTTTTGAGTTTGACTAGGATGCTAGATTATGTGAACAAACACACACTTTAATTATCTGACCTAGTTTTTAGTTTTTTCCAATTGAATGCTCCATTTTTAAATTTAAGAACAAATTATGTGTAACTTTTTCTTTTTTCCTTGACGGCAAGCTTTTATAACCACACATACTTCAACCGTTATGTAAAAGAAATATTATGGCATGTCTAATGACACAAGATTCATAAGTTACCTTATTCTTAACCGTTTTTCTCTATTGTGATTATTTACTTTGTATCTTTCCACTCGTTTGGTGATGAAAAAGATGTCAGCG
Organism: Solanum habrochaites; assembly: GCA_027704765.1. NCBI lineage: Eukaryota > Viridiplantae > Streptophyta > Magnoliopsida > Solanales > Solanaceae > Solanum > Solanum habrochaites. The sequence goes on along the minus strand of JAKWJA010002493.1, from coordinate 43,112,609 downwards.
CTTTTGTGTGCAATAATATCTTGATTCTTCTTCGACTCAAACAAACTATGAACCTCTCTACCTCAAGAGACAATGGCCTACAAAATGGCATATACATCTTTAAAATTTAACCAAATAAGTATGATCGTCCATTCAGGTTGTGTACCATTTTTAGACTCAAGGTGCTATTTTTAATGTGCCCAATGCGCCTTGATTGTTGGATCATCTTAGGCAAATGCACGAAATTGAGGGATCTAATTTCACTCTCCGCTAGTTGACTAAGAGTGGGGTTTATTTGAACTAGACCAGTGACAAAAGTAGAACACTTGGGTTGGGGCAGTTAGAGATCGTTACCATCTAGTGACCAACTACATTCGCCAGGGTACCCACAGAAACAATTTGGTTAATGAATGTGTAACACCGCGTAGCAAAAATAGACAAAAAATTAGTTTTTCAGAACTATCTTCAGGTTCTACCAACGATGGCATCCACGGACCGTATCCTAAACCACGGTCTGTGCTGCATAACCATCGATGGGATCAGAAACTTTCAAAAATTTCATCCTAGAAAAATTTGTTAAGCCTTGGTCGACGGACTGACTTATGGTCCATAGGTGAATGAAGGTCCGTATTCCATGACCGTCGATCAAAACCCTTCAACAAATCTCTTACAAGAGCTATGGATGACCAGCATGTTTCGTATGTGGACCTGCGGTCCGTAGGTGGAAAATTTACAGCCAGTTAAGGGGAAATACAGTTGGGTCAACTTAAAATAATCATAACTATTAGCAAAAGTTTAATTAGGTGTACCTTGACCCACCCTCAAATAGATAATTGAATTACCTTTTCATAGCCATCGACTTTGCGAAAATCAGACCTCCGAGTAAAAGGTTATGCCCATTTTAGTAAAGGTCTGTCGAACAAGCCCTCATGAAGGACCCAACGACAAGACGTCGGGCACACGACGGACCGTCGGTCCTGACCGTAGTGAGGCCCGACAACAACCTTCCCAAGGGTCTTTTTGACCTTTCACACTCCGTTTAAACCCTAAGTTACGTTGTTTTTACCCTAAATCATCATATTTTAGTCAATTTAAGCCTAGAAACATAATTAAAACATATCCAAGTCAAATCATTAAATCAAAACTTCAAAAAATAGAAGCAAGAGAGGAGAAAAAAGCTCAGGAACCCTAGTTAAAGAACGCCACACGCTCCAGCAGTTTTAGCTACGAAACCTAAGTATTTTTCCATTGATTTTATGACCAGGTATGTGGGATTTTACTAGTGGGTTCCTTTCACCCATTGGGTCCTTAGTTTCATTAAGTTCTTGATTCTCTTATCATGATTAAACCTAGGGTTTCTAGAACATTTATATACCTTCATGAATTTATTAAAACATGTTCCAAATCATATTATCATGTTATTACTCAGATTATTGCATGAATTTCAAAACCCTAGCTTTGTATTTCTTTAGTTCTTGAGTTACACAGGCTAGGTCATATATTTCAGACACTTTAGATATAGATGCCTCAGTTATAGATGCATAATTACCTGATTAATTGTTGCATTCTCAGTTTGCATGATCAGTTTCGAGCTATCAAGTATTTACAGAAATTAAGATATAATCAATGAATTTACAAAATTCATTTGGAGTATCATAATACCGAGTTGGAAAAGGGTTTACCTTACCTAATAGTCCCAAAACTACTAGCCTAGTAGGTTGTAAGTCCCCTCTGTGGGCAATCAGTTTAGTAATCACACCATCATGCTTTTATACCTTTGGCAGGGTATACATCTGACTCCACATTTAGCTCATGTGGTTTTATTATCGGTTATAAGTAGTTCCCACAGTTCATTCAGAATCTCTGCATGATCCATTTATAAGTATATTCAATATTCAATTTCAGCATATTATAAATTGGTCATTGCATCCAGTTTGCTCAAAATTTAGCACATTACGTTCAGATTATTTTACTTGTTGTTGTGCTTGTTCAGTTATGTTTTATTTAAGATTTACTCTATCCTACATGCTCTGTACCTTTAAAGTACTAAAGCATACGTGCGCTACATCTTCTTGTGATGTACGTTCATATTCTCAGCATTCAGATCACGCATAGATCAATTTCCCAAGCTCCTGTTTAGCAAATTCCGTGGTGAATACTCATTCCCGAGGACAACGTTCATGAGTTTAATTTTAGTCTTTAGCCATTTAGTTTCAGCTTTTGCTAGATTTAGCTGGGGCTTGTCCCAGTTTCTCTATTCTACTATAGTGTCTATTTTCAGAAATAGTTAGATTCAGCTTAGTATTGAGTTAATATTTCTTTTGTATTAAACACATTGTTTTCAAATATCTCAGTTATGGAATATATGTATTCCCCATCTTTTCATATTAAGTATGATTTAGCTTCCGTAAAAGATTATTATCTTTAGTATGCTCATGATTATGCTATCAGGGTTAGCATGAATCACTTGTGGTCCTAGGTTTTGTGTTCTTGTCTCGGGGATAGCTCAGGGCGTGACAAAACTTGGTATCAGAGCACTAGGTTCAAGAGTCCTAAGATGTCTGAAAAATCCGCAATAAGTAGAGTCCTTTTCATGCGTGTAAAGTGCACCACATCTAATATTAGGGAGGCTATGAAGTGTTTTAGGAAAAACTTGAGTTTCTTGTTTCTGTTATTGTACGTATGGGATGATCAAATTCAATTATAACTTGACGTTATGCGTTTAAGATCACTCTATCTTGTAGAGCTTAGGCATTGAATGCTAAAGCATGCGATGCTAACGCAGTTCCTCTAGTACTAGATATGAATGTTCAAATGCAGAGATTCATGATGCCAATTAAACTTTTGGCTCAAAATATGACCAATCCAAATAATCAGTAGGTTATAGTGCCTACTAAAATAGATGACCGATTAGTGGCAGCAATAGTTTGTGATTTTGTTAGGATGAATACGCCTAAGTTTGTAGGGTCCCATGTTGGTAAGGACCCACAAAACTTCATTGATGAAGTCAAGAAAATATTTGGTGTGATGTTAGTAGATTGTAGTGATAGGTGAGATTGGCATCCTACAAACTCGAATATGTGACTCACATATGGTTCACTCAATGGAAAGACAACAAAGATGACTTAACTTTTGTAACTCAGTATAAAACTAAACATTATTATTAGTCCAGAAACTCTGTCAGAACCCTTCTCAGTCTCTACTCCAGTCCGTGACGCAGTTATAGCTAGACGGATATACTAAAATTGCCCTGTCATAGTCTCTCAAAAAGTCACCTTAGTAGATCTAGTAGAGTTAGAAATCGTAGACTTCGATGTCATGATAGGCATTGATTGGTAACACTCATGTTATGCCTCAGTCCATTGTAGATCTAGGATTGTTCGTTTTCATTTTGTAGACGAACCAATCTTGGAATGGAAGGGTAGTAGTCTAGCACCTGTGGGTCAATTTATTTCTTACCTTAAGGCCAGAAAAATGATATCTAAGGGTTATCTCTATCATCTTGTTCGGGCTAAGAATTCTAGCCTTGGAATCCCATCTCTTCACTCAGTTCCACTAGTCTATGAAATTCAAGAAGTATTTCCAAAAGATCTTCACGGGGTTCCTCCCGTTAGGGAAATCGACTTTGGAATTGATATCCTTCTAGATACCCAGCCTCTTTACATTCCTCGTTACCGAATGGCTCCAGCAGAGCTTAAAGAATTGAAAGAGCAGTTCAAAGATCTTCTAGATAACAGTTTCATCAGACTTAGTATTTCACCATGGGGTACACCTGTATTGTTCGTAAAGAAGAAAGATGGTTCTCTCAGAATGTGCATTGACTATAGCCAGTTAAACAAGTTTACAATTAAGAATATTTATCTCAGCCGCAGGATTGAGGACATGTTTGACCAACTTCAGGGTGTTAGTCATTTCTCAAAGATAGAACTCCGATCGGAATATCACCAACTCAGAGTCAGAGATAGTAATATTCCGAAAACAGCCTAGAGAACTCAGTATGGTCATTATCAATTTGTACTTATGTCGTTTGGACAAACCAATGCTCCTGCAACTTTCATGGATTTGATGAAAAGAGTGTTCAAACAGTACATAGACTTGTTTGTTAGCGTCTTCATTTATGATATCCTCATTTACTCTATGAGTGAGGAAGAACATGTTAGTCATTTGAGAGTTGTTCTGCACACTTTCAAAGATTTCCAGTTATTCGCTAAGTTTAGTAAATGTGAGTTTTTGTTGCAATACTTTGCTTTCCTTGGTTACATTGTATCTAGTAAACGGATCTGCGTAAGTTCACAAAAGATAGACATTGGCCCAGACCTACCTCTGCTATAGATATAAGAAGTTTCCTAGGTCTAGCTTGTTATTACAGAAGGTTCGTGGAAGGATTTTCATCCATAGTGTCACCATTGTCTAGATTGACTCAGAAGATGGTAAAGTTCCAATGGTGAGAATATTGTTAGAAGAGCTTCCTAGAATTGAATACAAGATTGACTACTGCTCCTGTCTTGACACTACCAGAGTGTTAAGATGGTTCTGTGATCTATTGTGATGCATCAAAAGTTTTCCTTGGTTGTGTTGATGCAAAGAGATAAGCTTATATCATATGACTCTAGAAATCTTAAGGTGCATGAGAAGAACAATCCAACTTATGATCTCGAGCTTGCAGCAGTGGTGTTTTCATTGAAGATATGGAGAGACTTCTTGTATGGTGTTTATGTAGATGGGTTCACCTATCATAAGAGCCTTCAATATGTGTTCACCCATAAATAGTTAAATCTTCGCTAGAGGAGACGGCTTGAGTTCCTTAAAGATTATAATATGACTGTGCATTATCATTCTAGAAAGGCAAATTTAGTGGTCGATGCTCTTAGTTGATTATCCATGGGTAGTGTAGCCCATGTTGAGGAAAAAAGAAAGTATCTGGTGAAGTATGTTCACAGGATTGCTCACTTGGGAGTTCGCCTTATGAGCATATCAGACAGCGGTGTAACAGTTCAGAGTTAGGCAGAATCATCTTTTGTAGTGGAGGTTAAGAAAAAGCAAGAGAGTGATCCGATCTTGCTTGAACTAAGGGTGTAGTAAAAAATAAGGGAGTGGAGGTTTTCTCCCAAGGGGGAGATGGTGTACTTCCCTACCAAGGTAGATTGTGTGTTCCTGATGTGTGTGAGTTGAGGGATCATATTTTTGCAGAAGCTCATAACTCCAGGTATTCTATTCATCCAGATGCCACTATGATATACTGCGATCTGCGTGAAGTCTATTGGTGGAATGTCATGAAGAGGGATAAAGCATACTTTGTGAGTAAGTGCCCCAATTGCCAGTAAGTGAACGTAGAGCATCAGAAACCAAGAGGTATGACTCAAGAGATCGATATTCCTACTTGGAAGTGGGATGTGATTAATATGGATTTCATCACAGGGTTACCTCGTAGTGTAAGAGAACATAACTCAATTCGGGTGATAGTTGATAGGGTGACTAAGTCTTCTCGCATTTTGGCGGTCAAGACTACATATTGGCAGAGGACTATGCCAAACTTTACCTTTATAGAATTGTGAGGTTGTATGGGATTTCTTTGTCTATCATCTCAGATAGAGGTCCTCAGTTTACCTCTCATTTCTGGAAGTCATTTCAAAAAGTTCTTGGTACTCAAGTTAACCTTAGTAAAATATTTCATCAACTGACGGATGGGTAGGTAGAGCACCATTCAGACCTTAGAGGATACGTTGAGAGCTTGTGTGATCAATTTCAGAGGTAGTTGGGATGATCACCTTCCTCTTATTGAGTTTGGCTACAATAATAGCTACAATTACATCATTTAGATGGCCTGTTATGAGGCTTTATATGGACGTAGATGTAGATCTCATGTTGGTTGGTTTGAAGTAGGTGTAGCATCTTTGATAGGGACAGATTCAGTCCTTAATTCTATGGAGAATGTGCAACTCATTTGAGATAGACTTAAGCCAGCCCAAAGTCGTCAGAATCTTATGCAGATGTAATCAGAAGGGAACTAGAGTTCCAAGTTGACGATTAGGTTTTTATGAAAGTCTAACATATGAAACAGGTAATGTGATTTGGAAAGAAAGGGAAGCTTAGTCCTAGATATGTAGGCCCTTAAAAGATCTTGAAAAGGATTGGCAAGGAGTCATATGAGTTAGACTTGCCAGCAAAATTAGCAGCAGTGCATCCGGTCTTCCACATCTCACTCTTGAAGAAGTGTGTGGGTGAACTAGCCTCTATAGTGTCATACGAGAGTGTGGCGGTGAGATATAGGCTTTCTTATTAGGATGTACCTTTTGAGATTCTTCACCGTCATTTTACAAGATTGAGAAAGAAAGAAGTCGCTTCAGTCAATGTTTTGTGGAGGAGTCAGTCCTTAGAGGGAGCTACTTGGGAAGCAGAAGCAGCCATGAAAGCCAACTATCCTTATATTTTTCCTTCCTAATCCACTCCATCTTGAGGTAATACTTCCTATTCAGTTTTGCAGTCATTCATGCGTAAATTCAGTATTAGAATCATTTTCCCTCAGTTTGTACATTAATTTGTAGCGTAATTGCATGTACTCAGAACTCAATTAAGTCAAAACTCACTTCTCAGTGTTTAGTAGTGGGGTTTACATCTCTCTCTCTCTCTCTATTTCAGCTAGTTTAGTCTTCATTCGAGGATGAATTTTCCCAAGGGGGAGATAATGTAATTAGGTGGAAAATTTGCAGAGAGTTAACCACTTTCTGACAAGAGCTATGGATGAACAACATGGTTAGTAGGTGGACCTACGGTCCGTAGGTGGAAAATTTGCAGCGAGTTAAGGGGTAATGCAGTTGGGTCAACTTAAAATTATCATAACTCTTAGCACAAAATTAATTACGTCTTCATGTCATACCCAAAGATAGATAATTGAATTATACTTTCATAGCCACTGACCTTAGTAAAATCAGACCTTCTAGTAAAATGTTATGCCAATTTTAGTGAAGGCTTGCCAAACAGTCTTTGCCGTCGTGAGGCCCGACAGCAACCTTCCCACGGGTCTTCTTGACATTTCCCACTGCGTTTAAACCCTATATTACCTTGTTTTAACCATAAATCATTAGATTTTAGTTTGTTTAAGTCTAGAGACATAATTAAAACATATCCAAGTCGAATCATTAAATCAAAACTTAGAAAATTAGAAGCAAGAGAGGAGAAAAAAGTTCAAGAACCCTAGTTCAAGAATGCCACAAGTTCCAGCAGTGGCAGCCCTAAAACTTAAGTATTTTTCGGTGTATTTCATCACAAGGTATGTGGGATTTCACTAGTGGGTTCGTTTCACCCATTGGGTCCTTAGTTTCAGTCAGTTGATGATTCTCTTATCATAATTAAACTTAAGGTTTCTAGAACTTTGATATAACTTCATGAATTTATTAAATATATGTTCCAAATCAGATTATCATGTTATTACTCAGATTATCGCAAGAATTTCAGAACCCTAGCTTTGTATTTCTTTAGTTCTTTAATTACACATGCTAGGTCATATATTTCAGACACTTCAGATATATACATGCCTCAGTTATAAATGCAAAATTAACAGATTAATTGTTGCATTCTCAGTTTGCATGTTCATTTTCGAGCTATCCAATATTAACAGAAATTCAGATATAATTAGTTAATTTACAAAATTCATTGGGAGTAGCATAATACAGAGTTTAAGTAGAGTTTAGAGTACCGAATAGTCCCAGAACTACTAACCTAGTAGGTTGTAAGTCCCTCTGTGGGAAATCAGTCTAGTGATCAGGCATGCATGCCTTTATACCTTGGGCAGGGTATATTGGGTCCTCTCGATGGGGAGTATACATCGGACTCCACATTTGTGGTTTTATTATCGGTTATTTGTAGCTCCAGCAGTTCAGTTAGAGTCTCTGCATTGACCATTTATCAGTATATTCAGTATTCAGCTTTAGCATGTTGTAAAATGGTCATTGCATCTAGTTATCTTAGAAATTAGCACATCACGTTCATATTATTATACATATTTTTGTGCTTGTTCAGTTATGTTTTATTTTAGCTTTACTCTATACTACATACTCAGTACATTTCAAGTACTGACACATACGTGCGTTACATCTTCTCGTGATGTCGGTTCAGGTTCGCAACATCTAGATCACGCATAGATTAATTTCCTGATATCATGTTCAACAAATTCATTGTAGAGTCCTCATTCTCCGAGGACAACTGTCATGAGTTTCATTTTAGTCTTTAGTCATTTTGTTTCAGTTGTTACTAGATTTAGCTGGGGCTTGTCCTAGTATTTCTAGTCTAGTTTAGAGGCTATTTTCAGGAATAGTTAGATTCAACTTAGTATTGAGTTAATTTTTCTTTTTTATTAAACTCATTGTTTTAAAATATCTCAGTAATAGAATATGGGTATTCCCCATCATTTCATTTTAAGTATGATTTAGCTTCCGCAACAGTTTATTATATTTAGTATGCTCATGATTATGCCAGCAGAGTTAGCTTGGGATCAATTGTTGTCCTAGGTTTCGTGTTGGCATCTCGGGGGTAGCTTCAGGCGTGACTGAATGACTGCATTCCATATAATCTTCCTTTAAGTGAAATATAAAAAAAAAATTGACATAGTAAATGATATGCATTCAATGACAATTAATATCACAATTTAAAAAAATAAACATATATAAGGCAAAATATTTTAACAATTTTTAACAGATAGTCAAAAAGAGTTGACTCATTATGGTTAGAATCTAATTAAATCGCAGACAGAGTCGCCATTTCAAATATATCAAAAAAAGATTCAAAAATCAATTTAAATTTTTAAAGAAAAATCAATTTTTAAATATTGAGTCGCCACTAAACTGTGTTTGAATAAATTAAGATAAACTTATTAATCTTCAAAAGATTCAACGAGACAAAATCATTTGAAAATTTGAAAGGGGTTCAACGTCCAATTTACACTTCTAGAAAGTGATACACACTTGAAGTGTCCGCTTATGCGTGTTTGACATACGACTGGACCAAAACATTTTGACTAATACGTAAAATAGATAAATACAAATAAAAATCACTTGGAAATAAATTAACTTAAAGCGTTTAAAATAATTTACCATTTATAAAGAATGTAAATCTTATTACAAAATGATTGGGTAAACAGATAATTAGAATATTTTAATTATAATATTTATGGGTAGTCTTAAAGATATTTAGTGAAGTTAATTATCATAGTTAGAGATAAAATAAAACAAAAATAATTACCATCAAATAATAAAGATAGGGAGGAAGAATCGGGACCTTTTGGGCCTAGACTTGGGCAGAAACATTGGGCTAAAAACAACTATCTTTTTGGCTTTGGCCCAATTTTGATTTTTGTATACCGAATGTATACTATTTGTATAATACTGTATATAAGTCAGTTTTTAACTCTTCAAAGCTCTAAATTAGCTTTAGCCCTATATTCGGTTTCTTATTCATTGAATGATGAAGTTGACTAAATAATGGATCTTAACTCCACAAAATGCAAGGATTAGAGTGCATTGGATTCAATCAATATCAAATGTAAGCAAAGTCAAGGAAAAATTTAATAAAATAAAAGGGATATAACATTAAAGTTTATCAGCAAGAAATTTATATACTACCTGTAATTAAGGGAAGATGAAAATAGAAGTTTAATTTACGCTTAAAAAAGGATAGCAACACATTTAAATAATCTATCAATTAATTAACCAGTACCAAGAAAAAACAAATCTATTTTCCCGTTATGCAATAATTCACTACCGATTAGATGTAGCACAAGATGTGCATCAACCTTAACTTAGACTGTTTGAAAAAAATAAGAAAATAAGGATATTAATAAAGAAGATTCACCCTCACATATGCTAAAGAAATAGTGATTAAGTGGTATACTACATAGCTAAAAAAGTAATTTAAATTTAAATTTAAATTTAAAGAGTTAACTCAAATATAAAAGAGGAAAACATGAGCACAAGCAACTAAACATACACTTAAACAGATCAAATGTTTACTAAACTAGACAAATAAGATGTATCATGAAAGAATTTTAACCAAACTTGAGCATAAGAAAAGTCATATATGAATAATCAAATTAAGACTCAAATGACTATTGCAGATATGGAAACACAATGAAAAATCTGACCGTAAAAGAACGAGATACGTAGCGCGCCTTTGTCGGCCTCAGTTTGTTCCTTATCAAAATTTTCTATTCTCTTAATCCCCAAGAGAGGAACTACGTTTGACTTGATCTCTACCTCAATAGAATACGTAGGGGCTGCAACTTTTCTACCTTATTCCTAATAATATATCCCTTCATAATGAAAATTAAGACAAAATTTTTGAGAGGATCTAAAAAATTCTACAAGAAGAGTTATTCCCTACAAACAAGTATCAAATATTATATTGAAATGTGCAATTGTGAGATAATTTTTTTGATGCAGTGTATAATAAGATCATCAAAGATTCTATAATTATCAACCGACCATTTTAGGAGAGCATAATAACAAATATGTGATAGTGACTGTACCATCTCTTTAAAATTGCCGAGAGGGTCATTGCATATTATTATTAGCGAGAGGGCCATCACATTCAATCCTTCAGGAGGGTCATTCATATTAAAATGCCAAGATATATCATATTCCAACCACCAAGAGGGATATGATATTCAAACCGCCGAGAGGGTCATTGATAGTTAAATTTTCAAAAGGATCATTGCGTACATAAACTCCAAGAGGGGTTTTTATATTCAAAGATGCCAAGAAGGCCATCATATTTAGACATCCAATAGGGGCATCATATTCAAACCACCAAGAAGGTCATTGCATATTAAAATCCGCAAAAGGTGTATTGCATATCTAACTACCGAGAGAGACATCACATTCAAGCAATCAAGAGAACCATCAAAATATTACATTGGTCTATTTTACTACTTCGATAATAAAAAAAGATTAAAGTGAAGAGTCATGTCCCAAATATAAGATACATGTTTTATTTTCTTTATGTAAAACTGAAATAAGTTGACATAAAATATTCAGGGATAACAGTTAAGTTCCAACATGGTAAAGAATGATGTCTCTCAATCTGATTTATATTTTACTCTAATGAGTTTTATTTCAGTCGTTGTCTAGATCATCCGAAAGGACGAATACTCATATCAAACCACAGGTGCGAGTGACATTAGAATCGATGCAACACAATGTATAACTTTTTCGTAATAGTAAACTGGGAAACATTCCAAAGAGGAGTATCAAACTCTTAGGAAGCAAGCTAAGGAGGGACTTTCACCACAATCATACCACACGCCTATCCCAAGGCATTTGGATTTTTCTTTAGGTCTATCTGTTTCAGTTTCATGTCAAGAAATTTTTTGGTGTTCACCGGAAGCAAATTTTTAATACGAGTGACAATACACCAAGAGTTATGGAAATTATGTCTGTGTAAGTTCTTATTTATGGGTGTGAAGCACCCCACAGTCATTGCTATGATATTTCAAGCCCCTTTTTCATAATCGATTTACTTATTACTCTTCCAGAATCGAAGGTTAGCTAGCATAATTAAATTCCTTTCAAACGATCGAGTCGAACTATGAATAGCCTGATTCCTAAGATTTAAGTATGTGTGCGGGGGCTCAATATTGAAAACTCAATTGTATTTTTACATTCTCTCTTAAATATTATTTCGAGTAATCTGAAGTGACATGAATTCTTATGTAGCCCGAGATATCTAATTAAAAACATTATACTGAGGTTCGACCATAATTCGTAAACTCCATACAAAAATCCCTTTTCTTAAGATGAAGATGTGGTAAATCAAAATTATATTCTTCAAATTTCATTTTCCACGAATTTCTTTTATCAATCCATGTCAAACGAGGCACAGCTGTTGACACCCAATTTTGGACCACCACATTTTAAACTAATCATAAATCTTATTAAATTTTAAATGATTGAAAATAACAAGTTTTTTTTTCAGAATTATAATAAAATAAAAAATAAATATAGTTTGCATGTTTTATAACTTTTTTTTAATTTTTTTTACATAAAATATCTATCTAATATAATTATGTAGTTTAATTTTTAGTTGTTAGTTTATAATCGAGTTATTTATTTATTTTTTTTTTATATTAAGAAGTTCGTTAGTTGGTTATATTTATCCTTTTATTTACGTTTTTGTCAATATTGTTACTTAAATTCCTATTAACTATAATTGATATTCAAATGGTCATTTTCCTTTTATAATAATGACCCATTTATACCCCCACCTTATCTCAATTCGGAAAGCTTATTTTTGGGCGTTTTTAAAAAAAGTTTAGACGCCCAAACCAACATAATTTCATCCCAATTCTAAATTTCAAGATTGCCTGGCACAAACCTATTCCAATACAACAACAATCAACAGTTCTATATAACACTAGTACGTACCCCCCTACATCTTCTTTTTCTTCACGCAACAGTCAAATCCAATGTGCAAAATGCGTTGCAAACCTAGGATCACACGCAATGAAATCAGTACCCTCATCCAACCATGCAGAACCCATAACCCTAGAAACATAATCGATCAAATCATTGTTACGTTTCCCCCCTTTTTTGTAGATCGTCATATCTCTTTCACTATTGGCCTTAGAAAGGGGAAAGAGGACCCCCCCCTGAATCACCCATTCTTCCCTATAAATATCAATATACCCTCAGTGATAAAGATAGAGGTTTTTAAATTGGATTTTGACGGCTTTTGAGTTAGGTTTTTAAAAGACAATTGTTTTACACTTGAAATTAAAAATGATTAGTTAAACTTAATTCGGAGAAATTTCTCGCATAGATTTATCCAGGGGATTTTTTGTTTGTTATTTGTATTTCAATTGAGGTGTGGAAATATCTACTTTCAAGATCGTCACCCAGTCGTCGCTCCTAAAAATGTATATTTCTTCATTTTATTATGTTCTTTACTATTCTAACCACAATTTGTCGTTTTGTATAACTGATTTTATTTTATACCTCCGTTGATGGTTTAAATCTTAATCTTCTAATTTTAGTACGAGAGTACTTGCCTATCTTGGTTCTGTTTTCTCATTAGTTCCCTATAAGAAACAGATTTCTCGTTCTTATTGAGCTATTAGACTTTTGTTTCCGAGCAGGACTAGAATGTGTATACATTGAATTTTTGAAATTTTCTATCAATCTATTGCTACTCTTATTGTGTTGATTCGCATAGTCTTGTTGTTATCTTTATTAGTTTCTAAACTTTTAATATTAAAATCTCATTAGGGAGTAATAATTTTCTATGGTACTAAGATTCTTTTCTTCGATTCTATTGTTTCCTTAATTTTATTATATTGTTTTCGCATGGAATGTCTCATCTCGACTTAGATCCATGGGCTGTATACTTTATTAATGATTCTTGATAATATGATTTTCCCATTCGGCATAGGAATGTAAATGCAACCTTTCGGGATGCTGATTTAAATCTAAATCGTTAGTTGTGATTTGGGTGCTCCTTGTGTTTAAATGTTGAAATAAATGTGTGACTGTTTCCAAAGCTACTAATCTTCTTTAATCCTTTGTTTATTGTTGCATATTTCTAAAGTGTTGATTATTTTTTAAATGGTCCTTATTTCATAATCACTCATCATAAAGATACCCTTTGATTGACTTTCTTTATTCATTATGAGAATTATATATTGCTCATGAAATTTTATTAATTCTTATTGGCTTTAAGTTATGTTTTACATTCCTTATGATTAATTCCAATATGTCAGGACAATACCTCTTTTATAGTAATGTGTTTGTTGGGTAAATTATGGTGAAAGACAAATTGTTTGTATGATTATCCTTAAACCTTCTAACATAGTTTGTTAAAGAATATTCTAATATACTTATCTTTTTTCTTATGTAAAAGTACTCTCCTCGAGTCTCTTGGACACCTCCTTTTAAATTTTCTCCATTGATTTAGCCCCCCTCTATTTATTCGGGACCAGTTAAAGTTTTTGGATCTCCTAAGTGCTACTGGAAATTAGTTAAAAAGATTAAGAAGTGGGCTGTATACATGTTTTATACAATGTTTATACACTGATATCCAGGCTCAGGTGCTGAAATATAGATCCAAATTGCGGATAAATAGGTCGAAGACGAAATAATATCTCGGGAGTTAAAAAACAAAGTTATATACACTGATATATCGACAGTATAGGGTGTGTATACAAAAATTTGAAATGGCCTCAAAAGACAAAATTAATTAAGGCATCAAATAGCACAAAATCTACTCACTTTTAATTAATTGGCCACAAATAGCCTCTTTTTATTTTTATAACAAAAAAATATTTTTAAAAATTTAAAATTGGCATATTTTGGCCCTTATGGACCACGTCAATGTATGACAAGTAATTTACTTTTATATTAATTATTTTAAAAATGAGTAACAACATGTTGCAGTTTTCAAGGGAAGTGGGACTTTGTTCCCTTTTTATCCTCTTCTTTTTTCATAGACGTTTATTGTAAACATATAGATCATTCTTCTTCAATCCTTTTAAATAAAAGTGTTAAAAATTGATGTTATATCTTTTCTAGAAAATTCGTATGTTTTATGTTTTTATATTGTTGTTAACATTTTTTTTGTTTTTTGATTTTATTCAAGCTAAAAGTTATTATATTGGGGTGGAAAGTCAGGAGAGAGTAATTAATTGTGAGTATCAATTGTCATGGTTAAGAAAAATATTTCGATATTATTCCTAAAAAAAGATATTCTGATTTTGTTGAATCTCCACCAAAAACTTCAAATTTTAGTCATGCAAGTTCTTCACAGTATGTGGTTCATAGTAAGGATAATTTTAAGATAAACAATGTGAATCGGTTGTTGTTGCAGAAAAAAAAAAAGATAGAAAAGAGTTATTCCAATTAAGGTTGCTTGAAGGAAAAGGATTATAGAAAGTGATGAATCGTCTAAATTTCAATATTTTTAACTTGTGTAATATTGAACATTTTTATTTCCAGGTGTAATCCTTATTTACACACTAATGGAATAATATGGAATGCATACAAATTTTTAGTGAGTGAATAAACATGTATGCATACATGAATTTTTTGTATACACGATTGTTTATTCATGTAACACCTTGAAGATCCAAGATGTGGGGTAAATCCTAAAAGAGGTGTCATAAGGTGTAAGTAATGTTTCTAAGTCCATTATTAATGAATATATGTCATATAGGAGGTTTAAGAATCAAAACGTCCAAAAACGTCCATGACGTCTGAGAAATTGGTTCAAAGGGTGTTAGTGTGCCTTAGCCTATTTGACTAACTTATAGGAGTTGGAAATGTACGAAAATTGGCGGAAGAGTAGAAAATAGATGTTTGGGTTGCTTCATGGTTGAAATTTCCGGGTACAACTCCTTGAGGACAAACCAAGAGCCCTTCAGGAGGACCCTAGCGTATGAAGAAATGTTGCCTGGCATTGTGCATAGACGGGACAGAAAACGGCCCATGTGTGGACCAACGGGGAGTCTATGCAACCGTCATCCCACACTTAGGCTGGTTGACAAGGTCCCTTCACCTGCACAACCTCGAAACTCATCGACGGAATGCAGAGTTGTAGGATAAAGTTTGAGTATGGATCGACAGGGCATCGATGCCACCGTCGTCCCACACTTAGCCAAAGCATGGAAGACCCTTGCCTGCAATGTCTCTGAAATGATCGACGGAGTGCAGGACAGAGGGGTGAGAGATCGTCCACTCACAGACGACCCGTCGATCGGGGTCTTGTCTGTGAGGATCGAGTTTTCTCATTTCTTTAAGTTAGTTTCATTTAATTAGTTATGGCGTTAGGTGATAAATTAGGTGTTTAAGGGAGCTTAATTAAGTTGATTAATACCCAATATAAATACCCTCAACCCTCATTAATCAAAGAAAACTCACAAATAAACTCTTTTCCTTTTTATGTTCTTTCTCTCTCTACTCGAACTCACCATTGAAGACTAGCAAGGATTAGTGTTTGAGGGATGGAAAAAGACGAATTCACCATCAAATCTGTTTTAAACTTTATTGTGTGGGATCTAATTCACCTTTCAGACTCTTTCGTCAAAGGGGTCATTCAAAATAGATTTCAGAAGTTGAGTTTTCTTATGGGTTTCATCAAATTATGATATTGAAGTTATGAATTGAGTTGTTGATTATTTCATTAGGTTATATTGGATATATTAACATGAATTTAAACTTGATTATGGTAATTGTTAGTGGTTTGTTCTTAATTGAAGAATATGATCCTCCATCCCTAACCCTAGGATGTGATCTTGATCTATATTGTATTGTTATCATTAAATTGACTTCGTTATTAGTAAGATTACTATTCTATAGTGTTATTATGATTAAATTAACATTTATTATTGCCCTACCATGGTATATGTGATTTAGGTTATGAATTGTAATGTGAAATTAGCCTACGTATCTTGTCTTAAGTTGAGATCTAGTGTTGAATTGTGTTATAGAGATGCAATTGGACTTGTTATCTTATTGGTTATCATTGTCTGATGCTTTTACTCCCCAAATTGGGTTGAGTTATGGGTTGATTGTAAGACCTTAATGACACTATGAGTTAAACTTGGTAAGTCCTAGAATAACTATCTTTATTTCTAATTGTGATTATTTATTGTTAAGTCGTGATATTACATAGGAGTATGCCTTATACTCGGATTATAGGGTGGTATGATGTTGAATATAAATTTCTTGACTAGGTTGTGAGATTGATTAAGTTGTATGTGATATAAGGATGGTGAAAACTATCAATGTGCCTTGATATGCTATCAAATGCTAATGTGTAAACCTCACTAATATGAATTGTGATGAAAGGACTTATACTCATAAAATTCTTATTGAGCTACTGATTAAGATGATTATACATGGGGTAGACCCTATGAACTAAATAAAGCTATGATTGATACTTTAAGGCTTAAAGACATTGCAAAAAAAAAGGGACTCTAGCTTAGCACTGAGTGAACAAGGTTGAAGAGTTTCCCTTTCCACATAGGGAAGGTAAGAACACTACATTACTCTTGAGATTGGAGAATATAATGCATGACCCATAAAGAGGGTACCAACTATATCTCGTAGTTCTTAACTATGTTGCTCTTATAGGAATACTAGCTAGTGGATCCACGTAGTTGCTATGTTTTATGTTTTGTTACTACCTTGTCAAGTAGTCCATCAGTGTAGGGTTTATGATTCCGTATTCCACTCTAACTCATGTGGTTTATGTCGGTTAGGGAAAGATGTTCCCAAAAGGCAAAACAAAATGAAGGACTTGAACTCTAACATGGATAACCTAAGGGGTCTAGCTTAGTCTAGTTAGTGGTATGGGAATCTACCTAAACATGGCACTAATTAGCCTTGAGGGGAGTCTTCGGGGAGGTTCTTATATATTTTTATATTATGATTATATATGATGTATATATGATCACCACGGAAAAGTTTTGATACTACATTTTGATTAGTTCATTTATAGATATGCCTTAATCTAAACCTAAATGCCTTGTCATGTAAAGTTGGATATTTGTCATATTCTCTTGTTGAGGATACATGATTGAGTAGCTTATGGGGCTTTGCCTCGTCATTGCACTTGTTGACTTGATAAGGACTTGTGGGTAGTTGTCTTGCTTGTCATGATAGGACTGACTCTAATTCATTCTTGTGATGTTATTCCTTAATGATAGTGTTGTAGTAAATCATGGTTTCAATTATGATGGGATAAGTATTATTTGTTCACATAGTAAGCATGTTTTGTTGGTTGATATGACTTTCTTGACTTGCATTATGTTCCTAAAAGGACTGACTCTTATTCATTCTTGTATATGTGCGTAAGGTTTCACTTAGTACATGTGGAGTACTAACCCCATTTTCTTCCCTTATGCCCGAACATTTTACGTTCCAGTCGTTTAAGAGTTTAAATGGCGACATTGTTGAAGGCTTGGATTCTTCCTTTAATCCAAGTGGGGCAGTTCCCCAAATTTCGAGGGCAATGCTAACATCTAGCTTACGGAGTTGTTATGAGCTTAATGACTCGTTCATTTCATTCCTTTTCAATTGAGAACTATACTTTTGTATAACATATATATGGTCTTCTTTGATGGATTCTACGGCTATGCCCATATTGTGATAATCGCTTATATGGTATGGGATGAGAAAATAGTTTAGACTATTTCTACGTTTTCTATATCTGTATATGCTACAAAAGAAGAAGGCTATGTAACCTTCCTATACGAAGGGTCTACTTATACTCGATATGAATATATATTATGTGTATGTAAAGGTATTTGTAAACCTCCAAGTTGTGATACTAAATTTTTTATTTTTTTCCGTATTTTTTAACCTATAAATGTAATAACATGAGACTAAGAGGTTATTTTTAGTCCTTGAAAAGGTCGATGATGATGGTTACGTCTAGTGGGTAAACTCAGATGTGACAAAATTGGTATCAGAGCATGAGGTTTAATATCGTTGAGTTATGCCACTCTCTCCCTACCACTTCTATGTAGGTTTCTATTCATAATTGTTTAGTGTGCCACACTTATGAGTAGGAACCTATATGATGCTGAGGAATCAATATCTTTCTTGGAAATCATATATCTTGCCAATAAAGTATACTTATGGTGTGCTATTCCATCTAATCCTATTCTTGTGATGATAGGACGCATGAACACTTGAAGGAATGCGGCTCGAAGACTTAAAGAAGACATTGCCAATGCGAGAGATCCTCCCTGTGGTGAGAAAGTTCCTCCACTGGAAAAAGATGCTAATGTGGAGCAAGACCGGCCAATACTCCTCCTTTGATGCAGGAGAATATAAGGGTCGCTTTTCTTCAAATGTACCAAGCAATCACCACTCAAGAACAAGCGGCTACTACTCAATCCAAACAAATGACGTCTCAAGCAAGCTAGGAGGTTGTGCCCCATCCTCATCAACAAGTCTCTACTATGGGTCTCCGTCTAAGGGACTTCACTCGAATTAACCCTTCTACTTTTTATGGGTCTAAGGTTGATGAAGACCGCTCATAATTTATGAGGTCCCTAAAATAATTTTGGTTGTGGATTTTCCATAAGTGAGAACGTCGAGTTGGCTACTTAACAACCCAAGGATGTGGCGCAAGCATGGTATGTGCAATGGAGGGATAATAGGACATTGAGGGGTGGTTCGGTAAATTTGGAGATCTTTAAGGCAGCTTTTCTAGAACATATCTTCCATAGGGATATGAAGGAAGAAAAAGCAGTGGAGTTCATCAATCTTCTTCGTGGTGGAAGGAGTGTCCATGAATACTCTTTCGAATTCATTAAATAGTCCAAATATGCTGCTTCTTTGTTCTCCTATCCTAGAGACAAAATGAGTCGCCATGTGATGGAGGTGTTGGAGGACTTACAAGAGGAGTGTCATTGGGCCATGCTACATGAAAACATTAATATTTCTCGTCTTATGGTGCATGCACGAAGGGTTGAAAAGTCGAGGGCTAAAGCAAAAGAGTAGATATGCTAAGAGAGCAAGATCATATGATTGAGGTTCTTGAAAAAATAGGCTTGAAATACAAGACAAGCATAGTTTAACAAGATAGTTTCTAATAAAGTCCCTTCCAAATTCCCAAAATATAGTGGTGATAGGGTGTATAACCCTAAATTCAAGAAGGGAAAAGGTACAAATTTACAAAATGGGAATCCAATTTGTGGAAAGTGTGGTAAAGAGCACTATGGTGATTGCCTTTTGCGGATGGATAATTGCTTCAGCTCTGGCAAGAGTTGTCACAATATAAGAGATTGCCCAAACTTGAAGAGTCAAGACAAGGGTAGTGGTCAAGATCAAGCAAGTGGTTCAAGTGATTGTCCAAAGAAGAACCGCTTCTATGCTCTCAACTTTAAGGGTGATCAAGAGACTTCTCCCGACGTAGAGACCGATATGTTTAAAGTTTTCACAATTTATGTATATGCCTTACTGGATCCCAGCACTACTTTATAATTTGTTAAACCTCTAGTTACTAAAAAGTTTGACATTTTACTTGATATTTTGCATGAACCTTTATAAGTGTCTACTCCGGTGGGTGAGCCGGTTGTTGAAAAAAGGGTGTATAGAAATTATTCAATAATGTTGCCCAATTGAGTTTCTTATGTTGATCTAGTCGAACTCGATATGCTTGATTTTGATATTATATTGGGTATGGATTGGTTACATTCATGTTTTGCCTCCATTTATTGTAGGACAAGAGTGCTGAGGTTTAACATCCAAAATGAACATGTTGTTGAGTGGAAGGAGGAAAATTCTATTCCTAGAGGTCATATTATTTTTTTTTTGTCCAAAAGAATGCATAATGATCTCAAAAGGTTTTATTTATCTTATAGTAAGAGTCCAAGATCTAGACTCCAAAGTTCCTCCCATCGAGTCGGTACCCTTAGTGAGTGATTTTCCGGAGGTCTTCCCTAATGACCTTCTTGGTATTCCTCCAAAATGGAAATTTGACTTTGGCATTTATTTTCTACCGGATACAAATACCATATATATTCCTCCTTATCGGATGGCTCCGACTAAGTTGAAGGAGTTGAAGACTCAACTCAAGGATTTATTAGATAAGGGTTTTATAAGGCCTAGTATTTCTCTCTAGGGTGCTGCAGTTTTGCTTGTGAAGAAGAAAGATGGGTCCTTGAGAATGTGTATTTATTACAGCCAACTCAACAAGGTAACAATTAAAAATAAGTACCCTCTCCATCTTATTGATGACTTGTTTGATCAACTCCAAGGGGAGAGCTACTTTTCAAAGATACACTTGAGCTTAGGGTATCACCAACTTAGGGTGAGAGGTGAGCATATACAAGTGATTGCCTTTTTTACTAGCTATTGCACTATGAGTTCTTGTTCACGTCTTTCGGTGTCACTAATGTTCCGGCGGCGTTTATGGACCTAATGTATAGAGTTTTTCAAAATTACATAGATTCATTTTTCATTGTTTTCAATGACGGTGTCTTGGTATTTCAAAAAAAGGCTATCATATGGGTCATTTGAGGGTTGTATTGCAAACCCTTAAGGAACATCAATTGTATGCCAAATATAGTGAGTTTTGGTTGTGGTCGGTGACATTTCTTGGGCTCATCATCTCTAGTGAGAAATTGTCTTACACCATTGACTCCAACTGACATTAGGAGATTCTTGTGTCTAGCAGGTTATTATGGGAGATTCAAAGTTGGTTTTTCATCTATTGTGTATCCTTTGACTACTTTTAACCAAAAGAGTAAGAAGTTTTAGTGGTAATAGGCATGTGAGAAAATCATCCAATTATTGAAAGATAGGCTTACTTTCGCTCTGGTGTTGACTTTACTGAAGGACACAAAGGGTTTTGTTGTGTATTGTGATGCGTTCCAAGTGGGTTTGGGGTGTGTTATTATGCAACATGGGAAAGTTATAGCCTATACCTCTAGGAAACTTAACGGACATAGAGAAACTATCCAACTTATGACTATGAGAAAGCGACCGTGGTGTTTGCTTTTAAAATAGGGAGGCATTACTCGTATGGGTTCATGTTGATGTCTTTACCGATCATAAGAGTCTCCAATATGTGTTTACACAAAAGGAGTTGAATATCCAAAAAAAATGGTGGCTAGAGTTGTTTAAAGATTATGATATGACTGTCCTTTGTCACCCTGGCAATGCTAATGTAGTTGCAGAAATCCTACTTCGTATGACTATGGGTAGTGTATCCCATCTTGATGAAGCTAAGATAGACCTAAAAAGGAAGTACATAGGTTGGCTAGGTTTGGGGTGAGGTTGGAGAGTTCTCTTGATGGGTGTGCTATAGTTCATCATAACTCCGAGTCTTTTTTTGTTGTTGAGGTGAAGTGCAAACAACACCTTGATCTAGCCTTAATGGATTTGAAATATTCGGTCCTCAACAACTTCAATAAATCATTCTCCTTATGGGGGAATGGTGTGCTAAGGTACCAAGGGATATTGTTTTTTCCCTATGTAGATAGGTTGAGGGATCAGTTCGTAGAAGAAGCACATAGGTCCCGCTACCTAATTCACTAAGGTTCGACAAAAATGTACCATGACCTAATCGATATATATTAGTGGGAAGGTCTAAAAATTGACATAGCGAAGTATGTTGCTAATTGTAAGAATTGTCAACAAGTAAAGACTGAACACCAAAATCCAGGTGGCTTAGTACAAGAGATCCAAATTCCTACTTTGAAGTGGGAAGACATCAATATGGACTTTGTAGTAGGTTTACCTCGGACTCAAAAATCAGATGATTCCATATGGATGTTTGTGGATCGATTGACTAAGTCCTCTCTCTTTATTCCCATCAAGTCTTCATATTTGGTTTAGGATTATGCTAGAATCTACCTCGATGAGATTGTGTGCTGCCATGGCATTCCATTATCCATCATATTGGATCGGAGCATACAATTCACATCTAGCTTTTGGAGGTCATTCCAAAAAGTGTTGGGTACTCCGTGAAGTTGAGCACCACTTTTCATCCCGAAATAGATTGTGAAGTAGAACATACGATACAAACCCTTGAATATATGCTTAGGGCGTGCATTATTGATTTTAAAGGGAATTGGGATAAATATTTACCTTTGGTGGAGTTTGCCTATAACAATAGTTTTCATTCATCCATTTCTGTGGCTCGCTATGAAGTCTTGTATGGTGGGAGGTGTAGATCTCCTACTGGATTGTTTGAAGTGGGTGAGCCATCGCTTATTGGTCCCGAGTTTATTTATAAGACATTGGAAAAGGTTCATATCATAAAGTACCGGTTGCAAACGGCCTATAGTCTGCAAAAGTCTTAAACCGATCATAAGAGAAGGGATTTGGAGATTGAAGAACGTGATAAGGTGTATTTGAAAATTTTCACAAATGAAAAGGGTGGTTAGATTTGGCACGGAAGGGAAGTTGAGTCCTTTTTATATGTGTCCCTATGAAATGTTGCAAAGGGTTGGTAAGGTTTCCTATGAATTGAAACTTCCTAATGAATTGGCTTCGGTTTATTAAGTTTTCCATGATTCTATGTTGAAAAAGTGTATTGGTGATCCCGACTCCATTCTTCCAATTGAGGGTCTTGGTGTCAAGGATAGTCTCACTTATGAGGAAGTCCCAGTTTAAATTCTTGATACACAAGTCAAGAATTTGAGGAATAAAGAACTCGTTTCCGTAAAGGTTTTATGGAAGTATCATCTATGTTAGGCTGCAACATGGGAGGCTGAAGCCGATAGGAAGTCCTGTTACCCTCATCTTTTTAATAATTAAGGTTAGTCATTCTTTTTTATAGTATAAATATGAATAGAAGTGAAGATTTTTTGATTTTTGGGTGAAGTTTTTATATTATGCAGTTTTGAAAACATTACAGTGAAGTTACTACAATATTTCTTTTTGAAAACTTGAAATTTTGCTTTTTTCTATTTTTGAGTTATGTTGTGCATTTTGATATGGTGAATCATTGTGAAATGATTTGTAGCATGTTTTTAAGTTGAACTTTGTGCTAATTGACTCATGTAATGTATATTGAGCTCATAGGTGTTGTGAGAAGGAAATGCCTCATGATGAAGTGTTGCCTTATGTGTGTTAATATGAATTTTGATATTTTCCATGTTGAAATGACATGGTTTATGTTGATTTGAAATTGTTGATTGGTTGGTCTGCTAGTCTTGAGTTTATTCTTTCCTTCAATAGAATTTTAGTGTCATCCGGGGACGAATGTTCCTAGAGGAGGGATAATGTAACACCTTGTAAATCCAAGACGTGTTGTAAAGCCAAACATAGGTGTCATAAGCTCTAATTACTCTTTCTAAGTACATTTTGATGAATATAGGTCATTTAAGAAGCTTAAGAACCAAAACGTCCAAGAAGGTCCATGACGTCCGGGAAATTTCTTCAAAGGAGTGTTAGCGTGCCTTAGCCTATTTGCCTAACTTTTCAGAGTCGAAAATGTACGAAAATTTGTGAAAGAGTAGGCAATAGGTGTTTGAGTTTATTCATTGTGTAAACATCCAGCTACCACTAACCAAGGACAAACCAAGGTCCCTTGAAAAGCATCCTAGCGTTTGAGACCACACTACCTCGCAGTGTGTATCGGCAGGACAGAAGACAGCCCGTGTGTGGGAAAATGGGGGGTCAATGCCACCGTCATTCCAAACTTAGGATGGTTGAGAAGGTCCTTTCACCTGCAAAACTTCTTAACTCATTGATGGAGTGCAGAAGTACATGATACAAACTATGTGTGGATCGACGGGGCATCGATGTCACCGTCGTCCTAAACTTAGCCAATGCATGGAAGCCCCTCGCCTGCATAGTCTTTAACCTCATCAACGGAGTATAGGACGGATGGGTGAGGGACCGTGACTCACAGGTGACCCTTCGATCGGGGTCTCGTCTGTGAGGGTCGAGTTTTATGATTTATTAATTAGGGGTTTAAGAGAGTTTAATTAAGTTGATTAATACCCAATATAAATACCCTCAACCCTCATTATTCAAAGACAAATCACAAGTAAACTCTCATCCCTCTCCTTCTTTCTCTCTCTACTTGAACTCACCATTCAAGACTAGCATGGATTAGGGTTTGAGTACTGGAAAGGGATGAATTCTCCATAAAGTTTTTGTCAAACGTTAAAGTATGTGATCTACTTCACCTTTGAGTCTCTTTCCTGAATGGTTTCCTTCAAAATAGATTTCAAAAGTTGAGTTTTTAATGGGTTTCTCCAACTACGAAATTGAAATAATGCATTGAGTTGTTGATGATTTCTTTAGGTTATATTGGATAGATTAACATAAATTACACCTTTATTATGGTAACTGTTAAAGGTTTGGTCTAAATTGAAGAATATGATCCTCCATCCCAACCCTATGTTATGATCTTGACCTATATTGTATTGTTATCATTAAATTGACTTGGTTATTTATTAGATTACTATTCTATGGTGTTATTATGAATAAATTAAGATTAGTTATAGGCTTATCATGCTAGTTCTTGAGATGTGATTTAGTATATGAATTGTAATGTGAAATTAGCCTATGTATATTATCTTAAGTTGAGTTCTAGTGATGAATTGTTTCTTAGAGATACAATTGGCCTTGTCAACTTATTGGTTATGACTCTGTGATGATGTTACTCCCCAAATTGGGTTGAGTCATGTGTTGATGGTAAGACCTTGATGATAGACTATGAGGAAGATTTGGTAAGTCTTTGAATCTCTATCTTTATTTAAAATTGTTATTAATTGTTGTTAAGTAATGACATTACATTGGAGTGTGCATTATACTAGGATTATAGGGTGGTGTGATGTTGAATTGAAATTTCTTTCCTATGTTGTGAGGTTGATTAAGGTGTATGTGATATAAGGATGGTGAAAACTATCAATGTTCCTTGATATACTATGAAATGCTTATGTGTTAACCTCACTTTATATGAATTGTGATGAAATGACTTATATAACTCTCATTGAGTTATTGATTGTGATGATTATACAAGGGGTACCCCATATGATCTAAACTAAGCTATGATTGATTATTAAAGGCTTAAAGACAATTAAAAAAAGGGACACTAGCTTAGCACCATATGAACAAGATTGAAGAGTTTCCCTTGCCACATAGGAAAGGTAGGAACACTATATTACTCTTGATATTGGAGACTATAAAGCATGGCGCATAAATAGGGTACCAACTATATCTCTTAGTTTTTGAACTATGTTGCCCCTATAGGAATACTAGCTAGTGGATCCACGTAGGTGCTATGATTTATGTTTTGGTACTACCTTGGCACGTAGTCCTCCTTCATACGGTGTAGAATTTTATGACACCGGATTCTACACTAGCTCGTGTGGTCTACGTCTATTAAGGCAAGACGTTCCAAAAAGGTAAAACGAATTAAAGGACTTCAACTCGAACTCGGATAATCTAAGGTTTCTAGCATAGTCTAGGCAGGGGTATGAGACTCTTCTGAAACATTACACTAGTTAGCCTTTTGGGGAGTCTTCAGAGGAGGTTCTTTTATATGTTTATATTATGATAATATATAATGTATATATGATTACCATGACACATTGTTGATACTATATGTTGATTAATTCATTTATGAATATGCCTTGGTTAATAACGTTAATATATGATGAAATGTAAACC
The DNA here is from genome assembly GCA_027704765.1 of Solanum habrochaites. Classification (NCBI taxonomy): domain Eukaryota; kingdom Viridiplantae; phylum Streptophyta; class Magnoliopsida; order Solanales; family Solanaceae; genus Solanum; species Solanum habrochaites. Next base: position 43,086,507 of record JAKWJA010002493.1, on the reverse strand, counting down.
TAAATGCCATGATATGTATAGTTAAAAATTGGTCATTCTTTCTTGTTGAGGATACTTGATTGAGTAATGTTATGGGGCTTTGCTTTGTCATTGCACTTGGTTACTTGATAAATTCTTGTGAGTAGTTGTCTTTCTTGTCATGATATGATTGAATTTTATTCATTCTTATGATGTTATTCCTTAATGATAGGGTTGTAGTAAATCATGGTTTAAAGTATGATATAATAAATATTAGTTGTTGAGATAGTAATCATGTTTGGTGTGTTGATATGATTTACCTGACTGACTTTGCATTATGTTCCTAAAATGGTTAAATGACACGTTTTAACTAAAAGTCCCCTTTTAGAATGTTTTGCTTGTATATGTCCATAAGGTCTCATACTTAGTACATGTGTAGTACTAATCCCATTTTCTTACCTTTTCCCAAACATAATAGGTTCCAGTCGTTGAAAAGTTTTGAAAACGACATTGTTGAAGGCTTGGATTCTTCCTTTTATCCAAGTGGTGTAGGTTCTAATCTTCCAAAGGTGATGTCGTCATCTAGTGTACGGACTTGTTATGAGCTTAATGAATCTTTCAATTGAGTACGTTAATTTTGTATGACCTATATGTAGTCTTGTGGGATTAATGTAAGGGCTATGACCATATTGTGATAATCGTTGATTTGATATGAAATGAGACAATCGTTGAGACTATTTCTATATTTTCTATATATGTATGTGCAATAAAAGTAGAAGGTTATGTTATTTTCCTATACGAAGGATCTATGTATACTCGATATAAATACATATGATGTGTATGTAGAGGTCTATGTAAACCTCCAAGTAGTGATAATGAAAGTTTAAATTTTTCCCGCTTTTTTCAACCTATGAATGTAATGATATGAGACTAAGAGGCTAGTCTTACTTGTTGAAAAGGACGACGTTGCCGATTACGTCTAGGGGGTAAACCAGGATATGACAATTCAATTGATAAAAAATACATTCAAGTGAATGAATATTATTCAATTCAATTGTTACATTTTTAGTGAATGAATACGCAATTATGTTTTTATGAATGCATTGTATACATGATTGTTCATCTACGTGATAAAAATCTAATTATGTGATAAAAGATAATTTCGTAAATTGTTTACCTATTATAATTAATTGGATACATAAAGTATATATTTTTGAAAAGGTATCAATTGTAGTGGATAACATATAGATTTATACGTCTAGTTATGCTATTTGAATTGAATAGTGTGTGGTGGTTAGTTTCAAAAGATTTTTTTAAAAAAAAGCAAAAAAAAACCTAATAGTATGTTGTGGTTAATATGAGATAATTTGTGCTCTTTGTTTTGCTCTATTAAATGCTATTTATTTATGGGGTATTTACTGCTAATTTTTCATAACAGTTGTATATGTATATCATTAACTCATATTTTTTTTGAAGACGGTTAAAATCCCATTTGATTTTTGGGAAGCCTTTACAACAGTGGAGGACAGGGAAATGAGGCCAAAGCTCAAGATTAGAAAGACCCAAATCTTCCTCCGTCTCACTCTCTATTTTAATATTTTTTAGTTTGTCTTACTCTTACTAATTTTAGGGCTAGCTTAATTAAAATTCCCAAAAGATGAACTATGTTCTTTTATGTTAGTATATTTTAAATCTTTTATGATCAACTCTCATACTTTTATTTGATATCTTCAGTCAAAATATTCTTTTTAACTAACTAAAAATAATTTCATGGTTAAATTAACTAATTTAGCTCAAATTATTATTTAAAATGATTTTAAAAAATAATATTTCTAATTAATCTAGTTTTTTTGAAGTCTTAATAATTTGCAATTTTATTAAATTATTTAAATTAATGTCCTCTTTTCTTAAAAATTAAAAAATCATTTCTTTTTATCTATTTGTTTAAGTTTAGTCATTTTCCTAAATAAAGTCAAACTGTTAAATCTATGTCCTAGGACTGTAATATTTCAAAAATCCAAGACGAGTCTTAAAGCCTACATAGGTGCCATGGAGTCAAAACATATTTCAAGACCTATGTTACTGAATATAGGACACTTAGGGAGTCTAGGAACCAAAACGTCCAAGAATGTCTATGACGTTCAAAAACTACTTGTAGGAGGTACTAGCGTGCCTAAGCCTATTTGACGAATTTTTAGGAGTAAAAAGTCCATGGAAATTTGTGCAAGGATAGTTAATAGGTGTTTAGGATGATTCGTGGTCAAAATGTATGGGTACAAATTCCAAAGGACCAACCAGGGGCCCCTGAGGAAGACCTTAGCATGTAGGAGGCAGCACTGCCTAGGAATTGTGCAACCACAAGAGGCCATCAATGGCTAGTGTGTGGATCGACGAGGCATCGATGCCAACCGTCGTACCACACATAGCAAAATTGATGGATCCCTTTACTGCACAAGTCTCTCACCAAAATTACGAGTGTGCAGGACAGCGGGGTGGGGGGGGGGGACCTGTCGTCGAATTATAGACGGCCCGTCAATCAGGGTTCTATTTATGAGGGTCAATTTTCCTGCACATTTTAAACTCATTTACTTTAATTATTTAGTGGGTTGGGTTATTAATTAGGGGTTTCATGGAGTCTAATTAAGTTAATTAAGACCCACTGTAAAGTCCTTAACCCTCATTAGATTATATACAACTCCCAAAACAAATCCTCTTACTTCTCTCTTCATTCTCTCTCTACTTAGAAGACACCATTGAAGACTGGATAGGTGAGGGATTTGGGGGATAAAAAGGTACGATTAAACCATCAAATCTTCATTAACCGTTGAGGTATTGGATGTAATTCAACTTTGATACCTCATTCCTCAAAGGATTCATTGACAATATTTTCAAAATTTAGGTTTTCATGTGAGTTTTTCTCAATCTCGAAAATAGGGTTATGAATCAAATTGTGTATGTATTCTATTAAACAACATGAATAGATTAACATATATTCTATCTTGATTATACTATATCTTGATTATTTGGTATAGTTTTTAGATTATGATCCTTAACCCTTAACCCTAGGTTACATATTGACATAAATTCGATTGAAACTGATTCAATTTACTTTGTTATTGGTTTAATTGCGATTAAATGATGTTGTTACATTAACAATGAACAAATTGAAATGAATTATAATCTTTCATTCTAGTTCATGATTATGATCTAGGTTAGAAAGTGAATTAACCTAAGTGTGTTATCTTAAGCTATTATCTAGTAATGAATTGTAATGCGGTGATTCTTCTAGCCTTGTTATTATGTTGATGATTGAATTATGATGTTCTACATCTAAATGGGATTGAATTGAGGGTTTATGGTAAGATATTTATTATGAATACTTTGTAAGTCTTATAATCTCTATCCTTTACTTCGAATTGTGGTTAATTGTGATTAAGCAATGATGTTATATTTGGGAAATCCTTGTATTAGGATTTATACGGTGGTATGATGTTTAATTAAAATGTCTTGATTATATTTTGAGGTTTATTAAGATGTACATGTTATAAGAATTGTGATGATCACCAATGTGCCTTACTATGATATGAAATGCTAATGTATTAATCTCACTTATATGAATTGTAATGAATGGATTTATACTCATGCAATTCTAGTTGAGCTATTTATGAGGATGATTATACAAGGATTAGACCCGATGACCCAAACTAACCTATGGTTGATAATTATTGTCTTGAAGACATTTCAAAAGGGGACTCGAGCTTAGCACGGAGTGAACTAGAGTGAGAATTGTCTATACCTACATATGGAAGGTTGGAGAACTAAAGTAGTCTTGAGATTCGAGACAACAATACATGTGACATAAAGAGGGTCCCAACTATATCTCCTAATTCTTGAACTATGTTGTCCCCATAGGAAAACTAGCTAGTGGATCCACGTAGTTGCTATGTTTTATTTTTTTGTACTACCTTAGCAAGTAGTTTTCCTTCCTTCGGTGTAGGGTTTTATGACATTGAATTCAACACTAGTTCATGTGGTCTAGGTAGGTTAGATAAAAATTTTCCTAAAAGGTAAAATGAATCAAAAGGATTGAACCCTAACAAGGATAACCTAAGGGGTCTAGCTTAGTCTAGGTAAGGGTATGAGACTGTATCTAAGTGTTGCACTAATTATCCTTGAGGGGAGTCTTAGGAGGATGTTCTTATGTATGTTTATGCTTTTGATGATATATGATAGGTATATGAAGGACTTGCATATTATGGATACTATATGTTGGCTAGTTAACTTATGGATATGTATTGGTTTGTATTGTTAAAGTAAGAATAAAAATATATCTAAATGTAATGTTATGTTAAGTAGGGATTTAGTCATGATTCTTGTTACGTTACTTGATTCAGTAATGTTATGGGTCTATGCTTGGTCATTGCACCTGTTGACTTGATAGGGGTTCATGAGTAATTGTCTTGCTTTGTTATAATGAAATGTACTCTTATTCATGCTTATTTTTTAATATGACTTAGATGTAGAGTGACTTGGATATTTATCTACTTGTAGAGTGGGAATAATTGATTGGACTAAACTTGATGTTGTGGTTATGTGATTAAAATGCCTTGACTTAATAAATATGAAGTGTTGATTGGTATAGTCTTGTTGTATATGCATAAAAGTTTTAAATGAAAAATGCATAATTATTGAAATGCATACTTATTGAAATGTCTTTTTCTTCACATGTTTTATAAATATATGTGCATATGGTGCCATACTTAGTACAAGGGGCATACTAACCTCATTTCTTTCTTTTCCCAAACGTTTTAGGTTCCGATCGTTTAAGGCTCATTTGAGATGACTTGAAAAGACTTGGATATCCTCTACCATCAAAGTGGGTAGGTCCTAACTTTTAGAGGGCGATACCAATATCACGCTTATGGACTTTCTTTGTTTTCTAAGACTCTTATGTTCATTCTACATTCATTTCAGTACAATTTGTATAATCCTATATGTGGCTTCTTTACATTGATGTAGGGATATGCCCAAATTTCTATGTTCTTTTAGATGGTATGACATTAGACAATCGCAAGTTAGAGAACACCTTAAATGCCTTAAAAACCTTCTTAAAGCGTAAGTAAGAACCTCTTACCCATTTTCTAAATTTATAGGATTTAATCTGTTAGAGTCTTTTAAATCTAAGTTTTCTTAATTTCATTAAAAAATTAAATGGCGACTCTTCTTTATGTATTTTTCTGAAAATGTATTATAGCATAAGACGTATAAAAAAATTTCCCCAAAGTAAATAGGTGTTCATGCCCCCACATTAGCATGTGGGTCCTCCTCTCAATGACTCCTGTTCTTTTTCCTTTTTAGAAAAATATACATAGTAAAAACTTATGGCTCATCAACCAAAATTAAAATAATAATTTATAAAAATTTAACTAATAAATTATTCCTTATAGACTTGGTAATTAAAAAACAAATATGTGAAAAAATGGTGAAGTATAAAATACAACTACATTTTTTTATAGTAAAATCATTAATTACTAATATAGTTTAGTCAACAATAACATTTCTTGTGTTAATAATTTCTGAACTATCCAAATATTATCTCACGCTAAAAAGAAACTGTTACCATTGAAGTAAAGTTAAATTGAGGTTAACATGGTCATTTGCTTTTATTCCTCTTCTCAAAAATAATTTAAATTTTAGTTTTTTCTTACTATGAGAGAAATTGGTTGTATCGTGTGTCTCCTTTTTCTTCATTATCCCATTTGTTCCAACATCCAGTTCTTCCTTCTAAGTTACTTCTTCTCCTCTAGTATGTACCACTCAATGAAATTTGAAGATATGTGGATAGGTTCGATCGATTCGTGTACTTCGATGATCGCTGATGATGAAGCCGGTTCAGTTTAAGATGTCTTCAATAGTAACAAGGTGAACACTGTTGTTCCTTTCTAGAATACATTATGTGGAAGCAGAGACGACGGTGTCTATGAGATGAAAGTAAAGGTGGAGGTTCCTATTCCAAAAAACTAGTTGATTCCTTGTCTCGATCGATTAATCATGCTTAGTTGTTGGTTCAACACCACCAGAATTTCGAGGAGAATGGGATGTCTGTGAGGTTAATGGACTTTAAGGATGGATCATGGGTGGAGCTATAGAAAAATGCCATGGATGTGCTGGTTTCAGATTTTGTGAGTGCCGATTTAAATAGAAAAAGCAAGGGTGTAAATTGACATTTGATTTTTATTAAATGATAGGAATCATTTTGGAAAGTGAGAATGAAGTTGCCTATCGCTTCGATTGTTTTTTAGAATAAGAATTCTTACCCTAAGGTCTTCATTGAGGGTTTAGAAGATCTCCATAAAAACATTGTAAATATTGATGAAAATTAGTATTGAACGTCCGATAAGAATAATTGAGACGAACTCAATGTCATAAAAAATATTTTTTCCTACTTTGCCTTCAAGTGAATTATTTGTATTAAAAGTTAACAGTAAAATAATGATCTTACAACTAGATTCATCATATATATAGAGTTAATCATTTAATAACCAAAGTTAAAAAGGGGAAATCCAAGCTTACCTCATAGGAGCTATACAAACTTTGGAACTCCTATTTTTTTGTGAGGAGTGAACTATATAGCTTCATTAGTATCAATGCTCTATGAGCATCCACACCACGATTCAATTGACCTATATTTCCATTTGATTGTTCCGTTTCTCTCATGACATTTAAAAATAATTAAAATGAATGAATAAAGAAAATTATACATACTTACCTGACATATTTATAACTGACTATAAACAAGGGTAGAATGTGGGTGTTCATATTGCTACAATATACAACATGCAGTTTAGAATTGATAAATCATGAACTCCAGTATAAAACTTCGGACTTGACAGAAATAGTTGTTGAGATCCTAACTCAAACTTCTAAAGATTTCCAAATATAACTCGACAAAACATGATATGATTTTAATCATTTTCCTCTTTTCGCACATAATTTCTGCATACACACAACTAATAACAAGTATCAAAAGCTGAAAGACTAGTTTTGAAAGAGGAAGAGGGAAAGTGGGGAAAACAACGTGGTGAGGGAAGTAGGCATTTCATCATGGAATGTGATAGATCAGTGTGTTGTAGATGTGCCTATTGAATTGCTTCCACCAAAGTGTCCTAGGATAGGGTCATTATGGAATGAGGAGGAACACTATTAAAAACAATCCTAGGAAACATTTGTGGAAGCAATTAAGTAGGCCAAGACACTGATCTATCACATTCCACATTCCTATATGAACTGCCTACTTCCATCACCAATTTGATTTCCTCAATTTTTCTCTTCTAATTCCTAACTCGTCTTACCCCTTTTGTTACTTCTTATTGGTTGTGTGTGTAGTGAAATAATGTGCGATATAGATGAAAATATTGAAAATCATATCATTTTATGGAAAATTATATTTGGAAAGCTTTATAAGGTTTAGTTAGGATCTTAAAAGGTGATTCTGTCAAGTGTATATTTTGATACTAGAATTGATGACTTAATAAATCCAAAGTGGCATGTTGTACGGTGTAACACTATGAACACCTACATTCTACCCTTGTTTATAGTCAGTTAAAAATCTAATTTACATATATCATGTAAGTATTACTCCTTTTAGTTATTCATTCCTTTTAATTACTTTTAAATGTCACGAGATCAAAGAAACAGTGATGTGTAATTACAGGTCGACTAAATGTTCATGCTCATTCTCATAGACCACTGATTCTAATAAAGCTATAAAGTTCATGTAATGGCCATCAAAATGAAAAACGGATCAACTAAAGCCTTAGGTGGTTTTTTTTGAGTTAGTAACTCATTAAATTAATGAAGAATAACATTAAGAAGTTAGTTCTAAAGAGTTTTGAAGTCAAACGTCAACGAAAGACCTAAAAACTCATCTTGTGTGTGCTCGTTATTCCTTGTTTGTGGTATTTATTTTTATGTGTTGTTAAGAGTAACAATTCAGTGGAGGTGACACTATTGTCTTAATAATAGATTTTAAGGTCAAAATGTATGGACACGACTCCCCAAGGACCAGCTAAAAGGTCCTTGGGGAGGACCCAAGCTTTTGCCAATTGTCTTCCAAGGCATCGTGCAGGCAGTCCCATATTTAGAGGGTAGGTCACGACATGCGCCTGACACTTTAAGGTATAAAGTTTCCTTTGCATCTCTGTCTTGTCATGACTTTTATGCCTCAAATTTATTATTAGAAATAAGATTGGGAAGGGCCTCCGCGATGTGCAGCCATATCCTAGATTTGGCCGCGTCATTTAAATGTCAAGCTAGACTTAATAAAAAAGGTTCAACTACTGAAGGTTTGTTTTGGATACATTGGGGGTTTTCACAACCGGTTTTTGAGTAAATTTTACCCCAACTTCAGTAATAAAAAACAAAACCTTGAAGTTGAAAATCAAAAGCTCTCCATTTTCTTTAAATTCTCTCTTCCCAAATCCTACATTGAAGAACAATCATGCTTCAAGAAATATGACAGATTCTCCAAGTTTTCAACCCAAATTTGGTGGGCTACTCGATACTAAGGTATGTTTTTAGTCTTTATCTAGAGTATGATTCCTCTCTAGAACCAATTCTTAATTAGTTTTCTTATTTCCAAAATATGATCAGAACCAGAATGCTTCCTAAAACTAATAAGTTCTTGCATAAAATGGGTTCATACAAATTGTATGACTATATTATGGTTTAATTGATCATTTCAAGTGAAAAACTCCATGAACCCATGATCCCTCTGACTCTTTTATTTTAGCTTGTACAATTGGTTTAATAATTATGATTGGTTATGAATGGAATTGTATTTAGATTGCATTCTATTAGTGATTCTTATTATTATCCATCTCAATACATGGTGAGTTGTGGATATAAAGAATAGTTGTGGTCAAGACGTATGGACATAGTGATGGTAAGTTAAATTTTTGTGTGAATATTGTTGGAGCTGTTAATGAATCGTGAAAGTGTCTATTTGAAGGTGTTAAGTTGAACGAATTGCCTTATTTAATGTAGAATTGATATTGAATTTGCAATTGATTAGTATGATCCACTTCTCGTGCTTGGGTGTAATTACTATAATTTTTATGACATGTCATTGTCGGCATTACTATGTGAATTCTAGTGTCATCTAGTTATGGCTTATATGGGTGTACAACGTGAAGGTTGTATTGTATATGTGAATGTATATTGTGAAGGTACTTATGTGATAGCTATATGATCTTTAATGGGTGCTATAATGAGATGATTGAAGGTGTTTCTTATTTTCGTGTTGATATATGATTATGAAGGACTAAGAAGAAGCTTTATAGATTGATGTTGTATCTTGTGTTGGTAGACTAATTATCCCTACTTGGTACTTGAATGATGTTAATTAAGTGAATAAATGAAAGTGTAGGATCGGTCAACCTGAAGTAGGTACCCTTTTATGAAAGACTAATATTGAACCTTGAATAAGAAAATAAGGTCCAAAACAATGCCTTGAAGTGGTAGACCGTAAATTTTCCCCTTCTTGAGTGGAATGATGTACTTAAATATGGGCCGGCTGGAACGAAATGAAACCATTTGGAAGAAAAACAAAAGAGCTATCCTAATGAACCTTGATAGGAAGCCCTTGCCGGCCCGTTCTTGGTATTGGTACTAGGAGCTTGTAGGACATAGAGATGACACCTTCTCAAATACAATTATATGGATTAACTTACCCTATGAGAACCAAGGTAAAGCACCTTGTGTATAAGCTTGTGGTATTAGCTCTACATGAAGTATAAGACTAGAGTATAAAGAAGCCCATGATATCCCCTAAACCATGTGCATACATCGTATGTGTTCTAGTTCTACCTTTGAAAAATATAATACCTTCAGCGTTATGGGGTCTTATGAAACCGGATTCCATGAATAGCTAGTACAGTCTATGTCGTTTAATGCCTATTTTAATAATGTGGTATGTACACTTTAGATATATGATAAGTTCTACAATGTGTAGGTAGTGGCATGGGATTCTATCTACACAAGGAACGAGTAGGCTCTAAATATACTAGAGTAGGTTCCCTATGTCTTCCAAGACCATTCTGTGAAGTCCGTTAAAAGCGTGAATGTCTCCTTATCTCTAGTAATTATATTTGACTTTTTGTGGTTGTGTTAGAAAGGAAATATCCTTTTTTAGGGTAGTCTTGAGGATCATCTAGGGGTGTATTAAGAGGTTGTATGGGCGGTATCTTCCTATCTTACATAGTTTGGTCATGATATTAGTTTAGATGGAGGGTCTAAATGGCTTAATGGGTTACTTAATGAACATGGTCATAACTTGTGGATAATGGGAGTATTATCTTTTATGTTTATGATTGCCTTGTATGATGACTTTTTTACTTGTTTTATCAGATATTAAAAAAATATCATGAAAACATGTTTCAACTAAAATTTCCCTTTTTACATGGCATCTTGCATGGTCATATAAGTGCTTAATTGTACTAAGCCCATAGTTATCCATTTTCCCCAAAAAATGTAGGTTTAGTATGCTGAGGTGATTCAAGTCATTTCTCAAGGTACTTGGATTTTCTTTCTCCAAGTTGGTAGGCCCTCAAATCCTAGGACACTACACCTATGATTTTATAATTTTGAGAGACTATGTTGGAGTTCATATTCTAGACTTTCTGTTTGATGTATGTGGTGCGACCCTATGATATTGGGATGTGTCTGAGATGTCTTGTGATGAGAATTAGTTCTTCTTATATTTTATATAAGAGTTTCCTTATAGACAAATTTGTGAAATGTTTTCAATTCTGCACTACTTTGTATATATATGTGATTAATGAATGCTACGAGACTTGTATATTACCTCTGAGACGTCGAGTACACTGTGTGACTCCTAGAGGGTGCTCCCAGGTAGTTAAAGTTCATTCCACACACAAAAAAAGTTTGATTTCAAAGTTTGTATAGCTCCAATAAAGTAAGTTTCAATTTCCATTTTTAACTTTGCTTATTCAAGGAATAATTATATATAGGTGGTGAATCTGATTTCTAGACCATTATTTTGATCTTGACTTCTAATACAATGATTTTCACAGGAAGAAAAAGTATGGAAAAACAAATTCATGATAGAGTTACGATCTGTTAGTGGTGATGACTCGTTGCATTCGATTATTCAGGAAGTCCATAGCTGAGATGAGGTTCTTTATGTTTGAAATTTTGTTGGGGTGAAATAGGATATTTTATCATTGATAATTTTGACTTGTATAAAATAAGTCATTGTGGTGATATTATTAAGAGGATCAGGATATTTTGTGCCTGCAAATGAAGTAATAAATGTTCAAACAACTAGTTACTTGACATATGAAATTTTGATTAGGAATCATCACGTTATAATGTGCATATATAGCCTTCTTTAAGTGAGGAGGCTTGATTGTAGGTTCACCTGAAATATGATTTGATATGGTTTATCTTATAGCTTCTTTGCTTTTTACGTTCTTCATGTTCATTGGATATTAAGTGGACCTTCCCATGTTTTGATTTTAACCTTTTTAATTTACTTTTATCTATATCACTCAATATAACTTGGGAAACTTCAACATATATCTCTACTTGTGAGAAAGAGAATCACAATCCTTGCCAAAATTAGTAATTTAAGTTGGTTGTTGATATTTCATGCTCTTCAAATGGTTATTTTATTAGGGTCTTGCTTTAGTCATACATGATTCATATACTTAGTGTTGCATGTGAGTTGTTTCCTTTTTATTGTTTGAAACACTCTATGTAAGTAAAGCTTGAAGCATGAATTTTAGGGATGTGCCTGCTATTGAGTTGTAACTAGGATGCTAGACTATGTTAACAAATAGACCCTTCAATTATGTGACCTATTTTTTTATTTTTTCCAAATGAATGCTCCCAGTTTAAATTTAAGAAAAAATTATGGTTAGTTTCCATTTTTTCCTTGATGAGAAGTTTTTACAGCGGCACATACTTCAACCGGTTTGTAGCAACAAAAATGTTAGGGCATGACTAATAACACATGTTTCAAAAGTTACATTACTCTTAGCTGTTTTTCTTTATTTTGATTATTTATTTTGTATATTTCTACTCGTTTGGTGAGAAAATGATGTCCACTATTTGGTATGCAATGATAAGTTTATTGTTCTTCGACTCGAACATACTATAAAACTCTCTACCCAAAGAAACAATGGCTTGCCAAATGGAATATTTATCCTTCTATTTAAAAATGCATAAGCATGATTGTCCATTTAGGTTGTGAACCGCTTTTGTAATGAAGGTGCTTTTTTAATGTTCCCAACACGCCTTGGATTTTGGGTCATCTTAGGCAAATGCACTAAATTGAGAGATTTAATTTCACTGTTTGCTAGTTTACTAATTGTGGGGTTTATTTCAAATGGACTGGTGAGTAAAGTGGACAACCCGGGTTGGGGCAGTTAGCGACCGTTACCATCCATTGACCAAGTACATTCGCCAGGTTACATAGAGAAATAGTTTGGTTAATGAACTGCGGACTGTATATTCGTCCTTTATGTGAAATATGAAAAATATTTGTTTGACAGAGTAGATTATATCCATGTAAATGAAAGTTAATATCACAATTTAAACAAATAAGACATATGATAATTGAACAATTATTAAAAAAATGTTTCATTGACACACTCCTCTGGCATAGAAACTATCCTAAACCATAGTGTATTATCATATACTATTACACCACCCGCTTACACCAGTTCTAACATTCTCGCATGGTACTTTTGATAGTTTACTTTGTCGATGTCAATGAAAGCAAAATCAAAACGTCCTGCATTGTCATTCTTTATTATAAATAATTAGCTTCTTTCAATCAAGTTGGATATAAAAGAATTTAATGTAACATTACTTTTTCTTACCTCATTAAAGAGTTCATCGATTGTTGATAATGCCAGAGACTAAATAAAATATATTTTATGCACAACGTTAGATTTTGAATAGCTACCGATCCAATCTCGTTTGTATCTCGATGAAGGTTTTAGGCTATAATCTGCATAATATTTAGACACATAGATCAATCATATTCTGCGTATCATTTTGAGAATATATTATAAAGAAATTTTAGTTGTGATGCACTATCCTTGCCCTCAGGAATTGTAAGAGCGGTAAGGAGTAAGGAATATCTAGTGAACACTTCAATTTCAATCGTTTTTCAAAAAAAAATTCAAGAGCGATGCAATTCGTCTCAAACTTCAAGTGCAGTTGCCATTGGACAATGGAACACGTGTCTTATTTTTCCTTATTTCCAATATCCCATTCTATTTCTAAATTTCACTAAAATTCCTTATTTATTTAATGTATCCTAGTTAGTATTTAATGTATACGATCTACATATTATGCTTCCAATTTATTTTACAATGTACCCGAGATACATATTATATATGTGGTTTATAATATAATGTATCCGAGATACTCTTTAATGTATATAGGTTATAGATTGAGTATATGTTTTATGTTACTTTCTAAGCGACTAATGTATTTAAAAACTAAAGAATGATAAATTGTAGGTTCATATTTAAAATATGAAATTTATGTAAAACGCACATATTTTATTGACTCATTTTGACTCGCTCAACAACCAGCTATACTAAATACTACTCCCTTTATTTTAAAAAAATACACCAAGTTTTATTTGAAACGAAGATTAAAAAGAGAAAGAATTTTATTTAATTTTATGGTTCTAAATTAAAGTTATGTATGCATCAGTATAGTCTTTTTAATGTGTAGTCTTTAACATGTAACTTGAAAAACTGAAGTCTTAGTGTTGCAAAAAGAAGGAAATCAATTCTTCTTTTTGAAACAAACTAAACATAAATAAATTACACATTCTTTTATAACGGAAGGAGTACATCTTACTCCTTTTGTTAGAAAGAATTTTTCTATAAAATTAAGCATAAGTAGAATGTGTCCCTTTAAAGTAATCCACGTATTTAACTTTGACTTCTTAACTTAGGTTATTACCTATTGAACATATTAATATTTATTAAATTAAAAGATAAAAAGGAATTAAAAGAACAACAAATTATTTTCAATCATCAAAGCCCACCCTACCCCCACCCCTCTCCCCTCATGTTCTTATTCTTCGTCAAAATCTTCTGGCATTTCTAAGCTTTTCTCCATTTTTGATTTATAATTACGTATTTCCATATCTAATAAAGAATAACGACTCTGGCTTAAAAAATATTCAATTTATGTTATTTTTATAAAAGAATAATGGAACATTACTAGAATATTTGAGATTTATATCTATATAATAATAACTTTAAATAAATGAAAAATAATAATAAATAAATAGGGTTAGAGAAAGAGAGGTAGATGTACTTATGAGGATGGTGCAGTGAAGAAGAAGATAGGGATTTTTACTTTAATTTTTTATTATTATTTTTTAAAAAGTTATATTTATAAGTTGTAACATTAAAAAAATACAAAAATATGACTTTAATTGCTTTACACGCTCAAAGAGTAACTCTTTTTTTTCATGTAAGCATTTGTGTATAATAGTTATGATTCTTGAATAAATAAGGTGTTTCAGGTGATACGTCCTTTCTCCCCCTTTTGTCATAAGGCGTGGTCTGACTCTGAGAAAAGAAATTCCTGTGTTTAGGTCCCTACTAAGAAGAATTCGTAAAGTCTGATTCACTTAGGGCCCTATATAAACTAAGTATATATATACTTTTGACCCCCCAACCTAGAACGGTTAACCACATGTTGTTTTTACTCGCTAAAATAGTGCCTTGAGAGCAAGATAAGAGCAGGAAAGGGAATATGGCCGGGCATAAGCTCACCCATTAGAATGTGTGACTGACGCATCTTTTTTTCATCAAATGATATGGGCATTTTCCTTTGGGCTGGGAGGGCTGTAATATAGGTAAAAGCTCAAGTCAAATTGTCCAAGTAAAATATGTGGATAATTTTTAAGTGGTTGTAAATGACTTAACCCAGAAATTATGATAGTTAAATTAAAAGCATAAGTTTTTATGTTGGGTTGGAAAATGAAATTTATTCTTTTAAAGAAGTCACGTTAAAAAAGTATTGGCCAATTTATTGTTTTTTAGAGGTAATGATGCTAAATGGCAAGAATTTGCCTAAGAATTGAAAAAATTATAATTTTTTAAAAAATTTTACAATAGATTAATTTTTTTTAAAATGAAATGTATTAAAGTTAAAAGGGTAAGTGTTCAAGAAAGAATTCTATTGCATTAATGTTCATTGGAAAGCTAGACGTCCTATCACATTTTTTGTGGCTTTTATAGGGACATTAGTGTGTTAACGAGAACATGGTAATATTAGCATCTGAATATTTTTTATGACTCGTGTACTTTTTGAAGGTGTTATCGGGAAAGAACTCACTCTAGTTCACATGATTTTAGTAGACATATTTTGACCTCTTGAGAAATGTAAAAGAGGGGAACCAAACTTCTTTGAAGGTTGTAATATTCTTTTACTAATGTGGGCAATGGAACATTTTGACATGCGTAAAATATGAAATACATACACTTTAGTAAAGACAATCACATTGATAGTTTTTATGACAGGACGAGAAGGTTGGTGTTTCCGGTTGGTACTGATGACTGGAATGGAAATCTGGGCTCCCGCACTAATATTAAAATTTTGTGAAAATATCCATAGTGTTATATTCCCCGGCCTATTTCATATGCAGGACGTTATACTATATCAAACACTAGGACCGTCCAAAGTTTGTTGTAATAATTGCATCTCATCAGGCATTCTCTTTGGCAAAAGAAAGAAGCAATGAATTGACTAAAGAAAAGTTTCTTATCAAGGCAGCTACAACACAGGGGATGACACGTTCTAGAAGATGCTATGTCTCGGAAGATCTAGCTTAGGAATCAAAAAAAAGAAGAACCAAAAAAGGTTGATAACAGAAAGTAAGGCCGAAAAGTTTTTGGAAAGAATGTAACCTAAGGAGTATTCCATTTTCAAGCATTTGGAGAAGACTCCAGCTCAAATTTTCAGTTTGGGCTACACGAATGAGTTATAAGTACCACCAAAAAGCACTACTAAAGGTACTTGACAAATTGTATGTAGCGATGGGAACAAGTGGTGAGAATGTTTAAACTATGGTAAGTCATGTCATTTTGAGTAACTAAATCTCATTCCGGAAGAAGAGTTGCAACTTGAAGGAGTGATGCACAACTGTGCCTTGTATATCACCGTCAAATGCAGCAACAAGTTTTTAGCTTGAGTAATTATTGATAATGGCTCAGGACTCAATATGTGCCCATTTTCAACCCTTACTCAGCTAGATTATGATGTTGAAAAATTTATCAAAATCTCATGAATGCAAGATCGTTTGATGGTGCACAAAGAGATACCATAGGGGAGGTAGACTTATGTATCAAAATGGGCCACGCAGAATTCATCACTATGTTCCAGGGGATGTTTATATATACAAGATACAACTAATAGCTAGGAAAACTATGGATCCATGAAGTTCTTTAAGAAGGATCATGAAATCTTTGTCCATGGTGAAGGGAGTGGACATAGTTACCATGGTTTTTCTGTTCCCATTATTTAAGATTCCTCTCAAAGCACTGAATATTATATGGTGGAGATAATGAACAATGCTTTTAAAGATACAACACCACCAATACCAATTCCATTACTGTATAAAATGATAACCACAACTATGCTAAGAAGAGATTTTTAGACTTTTTGTGGCTTAGTCATGAATGTTGATGGTATATACAAACCTTTTCGTATCCCACTTATAAATTTTCGCTTCAGCATTTGTTATACCATTACAGAGGACGAATTTGTTTAAGTAAAAAAAAGGAAGAAGCATGACCCTAATATACCCAAGCCTATTCCAAAATTGTACCCGTCATTAGTTTCTATAGCTTTAGAGCATGAGGTTTATGGTCTAGTGGAAGGTATAGGAAGAGTTTTTGATGAAGACGAATGTGTTCTGATCTTGGCAGAATGCACCATAACTCCCACCATCTGAGATGTTGGACATGGAGAGATTTTACACAGTATGATGTGCATTCCACTAATGATAAATCGAATGACATTGTAGACAAAGAAAATATTTGAAGTTTTATTTTTGAAAATATGTGTTATAGAAATTAGGGAAAAAATCACCATTTATGTCAATTTATTTTTTATCTAAGATTGTCGATTTATTGTTCTTTTTTAGTAAAAAAAAATCTAAACCTTTAAATGTCATGAAATGTCACGAACACGGTGAACCGAATAAGGTCAATGAATCTAAATGTGAAGAATATGACAAGGAAACAATGATTCCTTAACACCTCACAAAGCACATGAGGCAACTTGAAAAGAATTAAAATCCTATCCTTGACGATACAGAGACAGTAAACTTGGGAGATGATGAGTCAGTCAGAGAAACCATAGTCATTGTCCATTTGGCTGAAACACAAATAGAAGAGCTTGTCAAGCTACTGATATTGATTCACATAACCTTCTTAACAATCTAGAGTATTTTCAAGTAAAGAAGAAAGCCAGAAAAGTTCAAGCCCGATATCTGTTTAAGGTTAAAAGAAGAGGTCGCGTAGTAGATCAAATCAAAAGTCATCGAAGTGACCATGTATAAAACTTGGCTAGCTAACATTATTCAAGTCGCAACGAAAGATGAAAAATCAAGATATGCATGGATTATCGGGATGTGAACAAAGTGAGTCAAAATATGATTTCCTCTTGCCTAATATCCACATATTGATCGACAATTATACTAAACATTATCTTCAATCATTTATGGATTGCTTTGCGGGATACCACCATAGTCTAATGGATGCAGAAGAGGCAGAAAAAACAACATTCATAACACCTTGGCAGTCGACCATTATTGAGTAATGTCATTCAGGCTCAAGAATACTCGATCCAGTTATATGAGACCTATGAACACAATTATCCATGATATGATCCAAAAATAAATTGAAGTGTATTTGGACGATGTCATCATAAAATCCCGTGAGAGATTGGATCATATGACAAAGTTGAAAAAGTTCTTAGAAAAGGTACATAAGTATGATTTAAAGTTCAACCTAGCAAAATGTGCATTTGGAGTACCTCAAGGGAATTTACTTGGATTCATAGTTAGTAGAAGAGGTATCGATCTTGATCCTTCCAAGATCAAGACAATTCAAGAGTTGCCACTCCAAAGACTGAGAAGGAAGTAATGTATTTTCTAGGTAAACTCAATTAAATCAGTTTATTCATAGATCAATCAACAGTGATATGTGAGCCAATATTAAAGTTGCCATGAAAAGACTGACCAACCAAATTGATCAAAGAATGTCAGAAGGCTTTTGACACCATCAAGAAACACCTTTCAAATCTACCAGTAATGGTGGCACCAAATGTAGTTTGTCCTTTGCTATTTTATTTATCCATCTCTGGCAAAGCATATCGGTGTGTACTACCACAACATGATGAGACTGGAATAAAGAAAAGAGTTATATAATATTTGAGAAACAAAATTCACATCCTATGAAGCTCATTACACCCTCTTAGAGAGAACTTATTGTGCTTTGAATTGGGTTGCCCAGAAATTGAGACATGATATATCGAATTATACAACACGTCTCATTTCAAGATTTACCCTCTAAACTACATAATTTGGAAAACCATGTCCACATGAAAGTTCTCAAAGTGGCAAATCTTGTTGATTGAGTTCGGAATTGTTTATATCACTCAGAAAGTAATTAAGGGTCAAGACTTGGTCTATCAACTTGCTAATAACCTAGTAGATTAAGGATATGAACCACTTACAACATATTTTCCTAATGAAAACACATTTTTTGAAGAACAAGACATATCAGAATCATATCCTACAGGGAGAATTTTCTTTGATGAAGCGATGAACTCTATAGGATCAGAATTTGGAGTAGTGTTGATATTTGAATTCGTTCGAAATTATCCATCAACAACAAAGCTTAGATTCTTATGAACTAATAACATGGATGAGTACGAAGAATGTTTCTTGGCATTAGAATGGCTCTTGACATAAATGTTCAAGAATTAATGATAATTGGTTATTCAAACATGTGAATTCATTAAGTTGAAGGAGAATAGAATCCTAAAATGTTTCCTTATGTAAACTTGGTATGGAGTTTCTGCAAAAGATTTAGGAAGACCGAGTTCAAACACACACAAAGTATGTAGAACGAGTCTGTCGATGCCCTTGCAATAACATCCTCCATGATACAACACCCATAAAAGAGTTATATCAATACACTTGAGATAGGTTTATAAGAACAACCAGAACGTGAATCACATGTGGAAACGGAATGCGCTGGGAATCAATGGTTTATCAATGTGAAAAAGTACTTGAAGTTGGTAGATAACCAGAATCAGCAACATGCATTCAAAAGAAAACATCTGAACAATGGCGAACAAATATTTTTTAAATGTAGAGGTTCCTTATAGGACTCCCGATCTGGGATTACTGAGATATGTGGATGCTACAGAATCCACAAGATTGCTCAAAAAAGTGCAAGCTGAAGTGCGTGGGACAACAATAATTGGTTAACATTGGCAAAGAAAATATAAAGGGTAGGATAATTTTAGATTACTTTGGAAAGTGATTGTGGACGATATGTCTAAAGATGTCATAAGTGCCAGGTACATGGATATCTATCAAAAGAACCTCCCCATGAGCTCAGTGCGATGAGTTCCCCTAGGCCATTTGCATCCTGAGGCATAGATGTTATTGGACTGATAGAGCTTGCTGGCTCCAACGGTCAGAAGTTCATTTTCTCTTCAAATTATTACTATAAAAAGTGTGTCAAAGTTGCTTCCTAAAAAGTTGTGCGAAGAAATTTATGGCAGATTTTGTTTGCAATAATTTTATATGTTGTCTTCGGTTAATAGAGTGTATCATCCAGTGATTTGATGAAATGGATATTTCAACAATTCAAAATTATCCACCATAATTTAACAACCTATCGTACTTACATGAATGATTTTTCAACAAAGAATGACTCATGCATTTAACAAGAAAGTAAGCGTTCAAACATTTTTGGTAGGCTAATTGGTGTTGAAATGCATTTTTTCACATAAAGACGAATACAAAGGAAAATTTGCACTTTACTTGCAAGGATTATATGTTTTCCACAAAATAATATCAAAAGGAGATTTGGTTCTTGTAGAGATGGAAGGTCAAGTGTGGAAAAAATATATCAATGTAGATGTTGTCAGGAGATACTACATTTGAAGGATGATACTTCTTTCAATGACTTCCTTGCATTTTTAGTTTGCTCGTAATATTTTATCGGATTGAGTTTTGAAACGTTCCATTTGTAACGAACTATGTTTGCCATGAATTCTCAAAAATGAGATACGTAGGCGGCCTATGTCATCCTCGATGTTCTCCTTATCAAAATTTTATATTATGTCAATCCCCGAGAGAGGAACTAAGTTTGACCTGATTTTTTCCTCGATGGGATACGTAGGTGCCACAACTGTTCGGTCATATTCCCAATAGAGATTTCTATTTCCCTTCATAATGGATATTGGGACAAAAATTTTAGAGGATCTCAAAAATTCTACACGAAGAGTTATTTCCTACAAACAAGGGTCAAGTATCGTATCCAAATGTGCAATTGAGACATAATTTTGAGAATGCAAAAATATTTTGAAAAATATCACGACTTTTGTGATCACCATTAGATTTGTTCTGAAACATCTAATTGCGTAGGAATTTTTGAGGAGTGCATCAAAAATTGTATCAAGGGTACTCTTAACATCAAAGTAATTTTTAAGTGCCTTAATTTGATATACTTTTAAGGAATTTTGACAAAAGTTTATTGTTTGTGTCATGCATGTCGTGATAATTAATTGGTATAGAAATTTTTAAACTATTTTTCAAAATTTCATACCTAGTAAATGTTCTATTTAAATATGATCTTGTCTTTTGTCTACGGTGATTCGTACAAACAAACAACTTTCAAAGATAGCGAGGCAAGGAGCAAGACGACATGAAGATATCAATGAAGAGTAGTGGCCAAAAACTAACATTTATTTGTGGATGCATGGTATAATAAGATCATCCAAGAAGCTATACTTATCAACCAACCATTTCAGGAGAACGGATAAGTGAATATCTCATACAGAGTATACCATATCTGCTTGACAAAAGAGGCATTTGACAACAATATTCTATCGTCAAATCGAAGAATATCTACTACTTAAGGTTGCTATTTACCGATAAAGACAATACTATGACCAAAAGTACTTATCATCAGATCAAATATTAACGAAGGATGACATTCATAGTGAAAGTCTTTGCATATTTAAAATTCCAAGAGGGCCATCATATTCAAACCTCTAAGAGGGTCATTGCATGTTCAAATCACCAAGTGGGCCACTGCATATTCAATATGCCAAGAGGCGTATCGCACATTATAATTGCCGAGAGGGCAATCACATTAAAACAGCCAAGAAGGCCATTCGTATTAAAATTACCGGGCGAGCCATTGCATTTTTTTATCGCCAAGAGGGTTATTATATTACAAATACCAAGAGGACTATTCATATTCAAACTTAAAAGAAGGCACTTCACATTCAAATCTGGGAGAGGGCCATAATATTCAAACTGCCAAAAGGGTCATTCATATTCAAACTGCCGAGAGGGCCACTCATTTTTAAGTTTCCATAAGGGACATGGCATATCAAAATGCCAAGAGGGGCATTTATCTTTAAATATTTCAAGAAGACTATCATATTCAGACTTCAACATATACTATGCTTTTTAGTAATATAATCATAATTATTGTCAGAATTAGTATGTCAGGACCAGAGAGCACCCTCCCGTCGCGATTGGCATCTTCGTCCTCTTGGAGGAATCAGACAAACCATAAGCGTTCGTCAGAACATGTCATCAGTTTAAAATGGTGAAATATTAAAAACTTTTACAGTTACTAAGTGAGGTATAGTTATACCTCTCACATAGAAGCTTACTTAGGATTTTTGTATTGCAATATGAACAAACAATACGAAATTCTAAAAGTTGTCTCTCATAACAACCATATAAAGAGTACGAGTTTTTGACATCGTCAATACAAAGTCAATATGCCATATAGGCCTTACTACAATATAATCCAAATGATAAAAGGAAATAAACAGTATCTCTTAAAACTACTAAAGTCTTAATAAGATAGAATAACAAAAAATAACATCCCCGAACATGAGAACCCACCAACACTTGGAGAAAGAGTTACAATCTTGTTCGATTGACCTTCTTAAATTTTCAATGAACGGACCCTACATTTGTAGTTATATAAAGTAAGGGGTTAGTATGCAATATGTACTAAGTATTGTTTTATGCACATAAACAATTAAGCATATGCATGAAAAAGCACCATTTCTTTAGAAAGCATGCTAAGTCATTTGAAAACCTTTAATGCACATACAAGAGAGCATATACGAGATAAGGATCACAACAACATAAAGCATGATCATAAGCAAAGACATATCATCATCAATTCATATTAACGTTCCGTGTTCATAAATTTATTTAAATATAACATGCAAAACACTAACCAATAATCTCATCCCCAGATTACAAGTGCAATGATCATGTGAAGCCCCATAACCCAACATAATCAAGTAAACAAGATAGGAGACCATAAGAAATGCATTGCTTTATATATATCTTAGAACATAAGTAGTAATCACCACATATATGAACATAGATCAATAACACATTCATCAACATAGCCAACAATATATAAGAACAACATCATATATCATAAGCATTAAATATTTCATGTTACATGGGAACAATCTCCAAGGAATTCCCTTAGATCCAACATGTACAATGTCTAGGTAGAGTCCTATAACCATATGTATACTAAGTAGACTCCTCAAGTCACCCTAGTAAATGTGTATTTAATTTTCTTTTATTTTACTTGAGGGAACAATTGCCTTTACCGACGTTACATCATCTGTGCTAAACATGATATCTGGTGTTATGAAACACCACACCAAAAAAAGGTGGTCTACTTGCAAAGGTAGAACCAAAACATGAAAATAGTATTCTAGGTGGATCCACTAGAGAATATTCTTATGGAGGAAACATAGTTCAAGAATTAGGAGATATATTAGAGACACCTAGTTCCACATTACAGGGAAGCCTCAATATCATGAGACTCATTCTGAACCTACCTTCAAACTATGGAAGAGACACTTCTCATAAATAGTTCATTAGTGCTCGAAAGTCCCTTTTTGAATGACCTTTTTAGTCATCATTTATCATAAATCTTATCATAGGACAGAGGAGATTAACTCCTCATATGAACATCATCATAAGCTCTTTAGGTTTATATGAGAATTTTCTTTCATCACAACCTTCATTTATGAGATTCACATATCATAATCATAGTGTGTAAGGCAAACAAGATAAACATCATCAACTTGCATTATCATATCCTTATTATGATCTCACATTTAACATATTCGTAGGCCAATATATATGCATAAACACATTGTAATACTTCAATTTCACATGTACATCAATTATAACAAACATCAACATATTAGAGTAATCATGACTATAGGAGACTTATATAATTGGTTCCAAGAATATTCATCAAGAACATACACTCAATACATAACAATAATCCAAAAATTTAGTGAAATACTCAACAGCATAACCAATCCCAATCACTCTAGTCATACACAATACCAATTCATAGTTAGTGATAAGAGAAAGGGTCATTACAGAGTTCACTCAATCTATAGTTCAAATCCCAAAGTTAAAATTTTAAAAAGTGATAGACATAACCCAATCAAAACAGTTATTTAGAGAAGGAACATGCTTCACACGAAAACATCACAAACCAATTACCCAACAATACATACTTAATTAACAATAGAAATTGGTTTCTTTTCATCATTAGTCATAAATTTTGAGTTAGGAAGAAAACCCATTTTGTAGAGTTAAAACCCTAGGAGTTGAATTCTTGAAAATCATCTTGAAAGGGCATATTATGGAAAGAATTAACACAGTGAGGAACCCATACCTTATTGACTAATATTTCATGAATTTTGAATGAAAATCTTGAAGTATTCGTCTTCTTCCTTAAGATTTTCTTGTTTTTCAATGGTGTTTGAAAATAGAGAGTTCTTGAGAGAGATGAGAGGTATTTTTTTAATCTGATTTGAAGTGAGTGAAAGTTGTCTAAAACCGTCGTAAAATCATCATAAACTTGTCCACAAAAATACTCAAAAGACCCCAACCTTAAATGGGTCTTTTTGTGAAGTTAAATTGACTTCACAACGACGCTGATGAATCAAGGAAGGGGCTGCGCGTCGCGGGGTCAATTACATATTTAAATTTTGAAATATGGGTTGAGGAAGCAAGCCTCGTGAAGGATCCGATTTTCAAGTAAACTTTTGGGCCTCCACGTGTTTTGTTTATGTCGCGCAGCAGCCCTCATTTCATGGCTGCGCGCAGGCGCTTTGGCATCCTGCTCGCCTATGTTCGGGTCCTCCCCAAGAACAAATTCAGTGGTCCTTGGTGTGTCTTTACCGGATGTTTTGACCCTTTTTACTACATATTACCTATTTAAAGTCTTTTTACAAGTTTGGTTCTTCATTTGACACTCGCAGACATTCGCCAAACATAAGGATGTCTACTAGTTCAAATTAGCTAGTTTTCGGACGTCAAGGTCTTTCTTTGTCGTCTTGTCTCTATCCTTTTGCCATTGTGTTTAATACATTATTATAGTTCTGTATTATCATCTTAAACATTATTTAATAGGAAACATTGTAGTCTAAGTCATGGAACTTGCGGAGTGATATATAGTAATATAAGTTGGTCATTGATATTTCATGTTCATCGAATAGTTATTTAATCAAGGTCTTTGTTTACAAGTACATGATGCGCATATGTAATATTTAATGTGAATAGATTCTATTTTGTTGGTTGAAATAATCTATGTTAGTGAAGCTTCACGCATTAATTCTAGGGGCGTGCCTGCTTTTACGTTGTGACTATGCTATACTATGTGAACAAACACACCTCTCAATTATGTTATCTATTTTTTCATTTTTAAGAATTACCTAATATGAAGATTAATGTTCCCAAGGCGAAGATATTGTAACATCTCGCAAATAGAAAGAACTATAAGGATGTGTAAAATTTTGAAATAGTAAAATTTGGAAGTGCAAGGAAAATTTGTAAAATTCTAAGTTAAAAGTGAGTTTTTGGTCATTTTAAAAAGACCATAAATTCTATCTCAGGATGAGTTGGAGTTACTTCTAATTATAATTAGAAAGCTCATGGAACAGTCTTTCCAACGCCGCCAAGTTTGCGCAATTTTGAGTTGATATTAGTGTGTTATACCTTTTGTAAGTTGCGTTGTTTGATTAAAGAAATGTCCGAATCAATGATTTTAAAGGGTATTTTAGTCTTTTCGGTACCCTATTCCTTTAGTCCGTTTTATAAGAATTAAATAGGGGTAAAGTCTGAACTTAGTCAGTTCTAGAATTTTGAATTTCACGCTAAGGCTAAGGAGAGAGCACCGAAGAAGGGAGAAAAAGGAAAAATAATCAAGATTGATAAAGATAGTTGGGATTTTCGCCAAGGAATTATACCTATCATGTATGTGAGGCTCTCATAACGTTGGGACAATTCTCCCATGTGCTAAGAATTTTAATTTAAATTTAGATTTGTCCTAAAAGCATTAGAATATTGATATCTTAATAGCCATTCTTGAATTCAAGTGTTTGCTATCGAATAAGACTAAATTAGAATGTTTTGAATCCGTCATCTTGCATTCTAAGGTAGTTTCAGGTTAGGTTCTAAGAGACACTTGTTAGGTATCTATATCTAAATGTAATTTAAGAGAAATATTTGAGCTGGCCTGAATTGGAGAAGAAAAACGAAGAAGATATTTTGACAAGCGAAATTTGGACATGGGAGACTGTTGCGCTACCTTTTCCCTGAATTGAAAATTCAGTTGCAGGTGGTTGAGCCAACACGAGGTGTTCTACCTTAAAAGACATATTTGGAACCAGAATTTCAATATTCCTTCATCTCTTGGAACCATCTCAAAACCTTGATTTTCGATCATTTCTCATGTTTATCTATCTTAAATCATTCCTAAATGACGTGAGATCTTTAAAAACACAGATATTTATCCTTAAATCTGTATCTTTAAATCCAAGGAAAGTTAAGAGCCAATTCTAGAAGTTCTTAGAGTTATTTGAAGAAGTCTTCTACAAATTAATTTCACTTTGTTTTCAAACTTAAATATCTAGTTGAGTAAAGAGTCAACATAAGGAGACGAAGTTCATTTTAAGTTTCATATGTCTTTTATAATCGTTTTATTTTCGTTTTTAAAGCACACAATGTGGTTTTATTCAGAGTCAACTGAAGTATTTTCTTCAAATCAGTGTATTGGGACAAATTATTCCTAAAGAGATTTCACATTTAATAACAACATAACTGATATTTCCAAAGAGCCTTTGGACTAGTCTTTAGAAAAGAGTAATAGCTTTCAATATAAAGCAAGAAGGGAAACTAAGATTTCCAAGGTAGATTTTGATATATGTTTTGAGCATTAATCTAAAAACACACAAGTAACCATGTTTTAAGACATAAGAGCTCTTATAATTATAATTTGTAGAGTAGTATTGAGCACCGATATGAGGGAGCTTTTATATAACTCCCAACCACCACAAACCATGTAACCACCATGTGTAGAAAAGGCTCATACTTTTTAAATTACTTCTTTAGTTATTTTTTACATAGACTAGTGTATCCACTAAGTAGTTCAAGTTCTATACATATGGCAAGGTATAAGGCCCTGGCAGTGTGAGGAAAAAAGTTGTATCATCACTATAACTCTTCAATGATGGTTTTTTATTAAAGAAACTCCCACAAAAGTTAAATATATTTTATATACCCAGTTAATTATATTTTTACATACATCTAAGAGTTATATTGTATCTTTGCATATATAGAGAGTTGCCATCACATTTGAAACAACTTTTATTTATATTACACTTGTTTTAAATTTCATTATCTTGAAATGAATTCAGTCTTCTAGAGTTGAGTTGATCCAGCTAAGTTCTTCAGATTGTCCTATCAAGTGTATGTTTTATTGTTTACCATTTCAACTCACATAGTTGTACCTTCAATGTACTGCTAGCACTTTCTCTGCATCATATCATGATGTATACGTACGTTATGAGGATCGACATTGAGTGTACTGTTGCTCTAGTTAAGCACTCAATAGTAAGGTGGTGAGCTCCGCGCATTCTGGAGGAAATCTTTTATTACTTTCTAGTTAGTTTGTTAGGATGCTGTGGGTTTTTGTCCCAAATCCATCTCAGTCATGTTAGAGCCTTCATAGTAGTTAGTTGTTAAGAATATTTGCATTATCATTCTTATGTTAATGAGGTTGGTTGCCAGTTGGTAAAGTCAAATTTTTAAATCTTTAAAACATTCCTAGTTATTTTATTATTCAGTTTAGTTAAGTTATTTGATCATTATAAGTGTTATTTTTTTCATATGCTAAGTGAAGTAAGTCAGGCCAAGGTTCTGCTCGAAGCCAGCAATGGTCATCGTATGCCATTCCTGCCCTGGGTGTAGGCTTAGGGCGTGACGAACTTGGTATCAGAGCCATCTTTCAAGAGTCCTGTGGAGTCTCTGAAGCATTGTCTCTAGAGTCATAGTTATTAGTGTGAAGTGTGCCACATCTATGATTAGGAGGATGAAACATTTAGGAAGTTCCTCACATCTTTCATACTCAGTTCGTGCGTTAGAGTTTATCTCTAAGAAGTTCCTCTCTAACTCTTGCTTTCGTGTAACCGATTTTGAGTTGGAATTTGTTTGAGGAGGCCTTTCCTAGGAATTTCTTGTCCTCGTGATCAAAGAGAAGCTAAGATATGGTTGTTTATGTGAAAATTTATACATTAAAATAACACCTCCTTAAATAAGAATAAGCGGTCGTAATCAAGTAGAGAACATAACTGGTAGGTTGGGGTCGATCCCACTAGAAAAATGGTTTAGACTTATATCAAGTCATTATTATGTATATTTAGTCAAGGTCTTTCTAAAAACAAGTAACTAACTGTTTTTTTTTATAACTAAGGTTTTTAAACATTTCTAAATTAACAAGTAAGCAAAAGTAAACATTGAATTTTTATCAAGTTGTGAGCCCAACTAGGGTACATGTGTTCCCCTTAGGTTCATAACGCAGTAATTCCAACCAATAGCAATTATTCCCTAGAATTTTGCATATAAAGTGGCAAGTTATGTATCTCTAAATCCTTGTTCCGACATTTAGAAAATTTCACCCCGTACCTTGTTCTAGCTACGTTTGTCTTAGTTATTACCGCGCTCCAATGAACACTAGCCTATTAGATAGTATCACATTAAATTTAGCTGGATAATTATTTTCTTATTAACTACCTCTTTGGTCCGGCAAGTAGCAACAATGCTAGTTCTAACGCGTGCACTAGTTAAAAAACTTCTAAGACAAAGAATTATCAATACATGAAAGAACCTATTTGAGAAATTCAAATTAACTAGGTTTACTTTGTTAATTACCCATGGTTCCCACAACCCTAGTTGTGGATTTTGTTACCCATGCAAGCAAGAACACAATTCATAGTTTTTAATAAAGAAATCATGAATTTACTCAACAATAAGAAGAAATCCATAAATTCAACTTGAATTGCAAGTAAAATCATCAAATCAAAACTGAAATTAATTGATGGTGGAAGTTTGCGAAACAAATCTCCAAACACAAAGTAGAATAATAATAATATTCTCTAACCCCCAAGTGTCAGAGGACAGACCCCATTAATGGACCGTCGATGATGCCCGTCGATCTGAATCTGTAGAACAATAAATGTGTTGTTTACATTATAAATTTTTTTTGTCGGTGAGTCTCTAGTGGGTAGTAATGCTAAGGTTTGACAAACAACTTCTCTACAGGTCCAAATAGCTCCCAAAAAGGATATCATCTACTCAAGGGGAAAATCTAATCAGTGGCCCCGTCTCGTCAGATGATTGTCGACTTTCATAACAAGGAACACCAAAAATATCTCCATACGGGTGCCACAACCCCAACTGCACCTGCTCAGTCACTAGGGGTAACCCCTAGAATGTAGTTCACAACGTAGTCACTACCTTTTATGATATGAGGAGCGCATACTGACCGTCTTAAAATCCAGGGCTACCTCTAGTTCTAAAGTTGCATCAGCCTCCAAATCTGTCTCTGCATCAGGGTCGACCAAATCTTGTGGGTGAAAAGGGCCCATTGCCTGCGGTTCGGCCTCTCAGGGAGCTACTAGGTTAGAGTTCCACAAACACCAAGCCTCATGTTATAAGGATACCAGCTCCGAGTCTGCAACTGCACCCTAAGAAGATGACCTCACACATGTTGTTGAGGAACCCAACCGTTGGTGTGTTGATTTCCTATATAAGGTATTCAAGAATGCCAAAACGTTGAATGAGAAGGGGTTAATGACCCATATACATATGGTTGAGCACTGAGTCCTCACGGGGAGTTTATACGCAGTCACCGAGAGGTGCATACATTGTTCAACCTAAACATGTTTGACTAGATTGCTCAGGATTTAGGCTCCTACAGTGAGGAGATAGTAAGGGAGTTTTATGCTTTTTATGTCAGTATTCTCCGAGAGGTTCCTCGATAGGAGGGCCAGGCCTGCCAAATAGGTTCATCAACCCTACCCACTAGTGTGTGATTGCCGAGTGGATATATAAGAGTCTACAATTTGTCATTTCTCATACGACACCACCATTAGCTCACAGGTGACCAATATTGTAAAATTTGTCCATCGGTGGCAGTTAGTACAGAGTAGTGAGTTCAGAGGAGTATTAGGCATGTAGAGGCGACAAAAAAGTGGTTGGATCAGTATTTGGAAAACGATGGGGAGAGGGAGGATTGGTTAATGGACCATAGAGGAATGATCAAGAAGGCCATACTCATTTTTGCATCCAGGTTCTTTTTTTTTTTGCTAGACAGACATAGGTTATCTCCCACTCAAGCGGATAATGTGGTCACGTGGTATATGGCAATATTGGTATCATCCCTTGTAGCGGGACTAGTGTCACGACCGGAGTCTAGACTCTAGATGATACCGATGTTGTTGACCTCTCAGAGTTCGCAAACTAGCCTACTTACCGCATTCTTACTTCGTCCAGATTAATTTTAGCCAAAAATTTTAAACTTTTTGTTTTTTAACATGCTTACTAAACACTCTACTACTTACGTAATTTTTCACCATCAACCATTTAACATTAATATCAGCAAATGAAAGAAAAAGTTTATGATAATGATAAAGATGTACTTGCCAAAATGGCAACCATAAAATGTCATAACACAAATGGGAATGAAACTTTAGTGTAACATACTCCACTAACTCAATCCTAAAACCAAGCTAGAATGTAAATGATCAAGCATCCTCGAAACCATGAGGGCCTACCATGTCCGGTGAATGCTC
The DNA here is from genome assembly GCA_027704765.1 of Solanum habrochaites. Classification (NCBI taxonomy): domain Eukaryota; kingdom Viridiplantae; phylum Streptophyta; class Magnoliopsida; order Solanales; family Solanaceae; genus Solanum; species Solanum habrochaites. Next base: position 43,056,036 of record JAKWJA010002493.1, on the reverse strand, counting down.
GATGTACGGATAACTGCAGTATTGATCTTATAGCTTTAGCATCCACTTGCGCCTGCACCTAAAAGTTTAGATTTTTATAGGGTTAGTACACACTTGTACTAAGTATGGGTATATGCAATAACATACCAAGGACATGCATGAGTAAGAATATCTCTTTCCTAGCAACATGATTATTGCAGGTCAAGTTAGTGGACTTGCCAAAATGAGATTAGGAAAGTGAGTGAACTTCCCAAATTTTGATTAGGAATTTTTATCAGCTTTCAAACATTTTATTAGGAAAGTTATGCCATGAGAGTAACATGAATCATCATACTTAATAATTTGCACGCACCACAGAACAGCGTACACATAACACATATCATAATTCCTATAATACATAATGTTGTTCATATCATTCTTTTGTATGCCATGAGACCTTAAAATCATGGACTTGACATTAAGATTTCCCAAAAATGAGGACTCAACATATGGGACCTCAACTAGGGAGTCTACTTTAGCAAATACAAAGTCTGCTTCGTTCATTTATACGTACTTCATTTCATTTATTTCATGGGCTATTGTAAACACCAACTATAACTAGGATGTAGTTTAAGACTTTCATCGGGTTAACTTTGCAATGATCAAGAATGACCTAGTCTTGTTACTTGTGTCAAGCTCACCTCTTGATTATCCTAACCTAACACATTTGCTATCATTCATTTCATTACGTGCATCATTTGAGGCTGGCCTCATTCATTCTTTGGGAACTTTAACTAGAACCGACATAGATCATGTGAGCATCATAAAATCCAGTATCTCCCCCACACCAAAAAGAGGAGAAAACACCAACCAAAGTGACCCAAAACATGCTAACATACATGGGAATTGAACCTCGACAAATCCCTATATTGGCAGTATAGGTTCAAAGACTAGTATATATAAGGAGACCCATACCTGGCATGCTGAAAAGTCTCATATCATGAGAGTTACATGAACGCTGCCGAAAGAAGGCCTCACCACTCATATCTAGTCTATTGGTGCTCAGTATAAAGTTCCATTAGATTGAACTCATACGTCATGGAAGTCGACTTCTAGTATGAGGACATAATAGGTCAATAGATAATTTATCATCTCATTATTATTATTAAGTTTGTTAATCTTAATACTTTCATTAGAGTGTTCATAGAGACTGGTCTCTTCATTAACTTTACACTCTCATAGGTTAGTACGTTTTGGTAATATTTACTTAGGCTAATTTGATATTTATCTAATATTTTACATTACCTCATATCAAGTTGCCACCACATTCATTAACATTGGCACATTTTCTTTTCATAATTACTCACCCCTTTTTATGTGAATGTTCATTTCCACATATGTCAATGCACTTGGCCATTTAGTGTGTTTCACACTCTTACTTAACCCTTTTAGGGTTTCATCATTTCATGGTTCATTTCATCATTTCATTGTTCATTTCATCATTTCATTGCTTATTTCATCATGTGCCAACGCACTTTGCCATTTAGTGTGTTAAACACTTTTACTTAGGGTTACATCATTTCATTAGATACATGGTAGATTCCTTTATTTTTAAACGTGTGTTAGACTTATGGGTCTATGCATATAAGCCATGAGGCTTCATTCTTATTTGTTTAAGTAATTCATATCTTCCTAATATTATGTGGTACAAGACTTATGAATCTTATATGTATGCCAAGATTGCAATTTTGATCTAAGTAGGCAACATTATTCTTGAATATTTAATTCACGTGTGACTTATGTATCAATACGGAATTTGTGCTAGGGAACCCAGTTTCAAATCCATTGGAGAAAACTTAAATTTTCTTTTTCAATTTTAGTCCAAATGATATTTTGAACCTAGATCGAGATTCAACATCAACATTTCCTTTTTTTTCTATTCTTTGAAATTCTCTTTCTTAGCCCACGGGGTTGTGGGATCAAATCCCCAAAACCTCAGTTTATTTTTCTTAAAATTCTCTTTTACATCCTATAGATCGTTGGTTCAATTCACACGCCCCACATTCCTTTTTACTTCTTTGTTTTCACAATTTTTAACATGGTTAGGTCATGGGTTTGACCCTAAGTGAACTCACTTCTTTTTCTTCATTTTTCATAACATTTTAAACCATTTTAACTTGACCAAATTTGTCAATTGCGGCTGAACATTTTTGTAAAATTTTTCAGAGTGTTTTTCAACAAGTTACACAATAGTTCTTACGGAAACTTCATGGATCATTTAAAACGTTTTAGGTGTATTTCATGGGTTAGTTTACCCAAGAGTTTCTCACTCAATTCATCCACATAACATGTCATACGAATATCACGATTAACTTAAGTTTGTGCACGTTAAAATACAACCATAATACATCATTTTTTTAGCCCTAAACCCAAGGGCTATGGGCCATAGTTCACATTTTGCACACACTTTCATATAGTACGGAAAACATGGGTTGTCATTCATACAATTTCAAAAATACATTCATGAACATATTCGTCACGAAAACACAACACACACCTAATACCTATCACCAAACATACCCGACTTAAGAATCATTAATAGCTAGTGACAGGGACATGCAACGGGGAACAACCCTAGTTTTTGGAATAGATTTTTCTGAACCTTAAGGGGTCTCTGGGGAAATGGATCAAGGGAGAAGATAACCAATACATTTTTTACATTCAAAAATTGACTTGCTGCCCCAAAAATATCCTCCAAACGCACGTCCAAAACCAAAAGTTCAACACCAAACTTTACGGAAAACCTTCTCTTAGCTTAAGTGATTGATTAGTTGTTTGTTTATAATTTTTGTTTATGAGTACTTCAAGTGTGAAGAACTTTGGTTTGTCTACTTTTCTTTTATGTTATTTGGCAAAGAGAACGTGAATGAGAGTTATAGACATGTGAGAGAGAGATGAGCATGAGAGGAGATAGTTACTTTAGGCTTATGAGTCTAGATTAGGACTTCGTCAAATAAGGTTTAGTTAATTATTATAAAAATCTGATTTACCTTTTATTATAAATCATATAATAATAATAAATATTAATTAAATACATTTATTTAACAACTTAAATAAAAACAACTTTAATTCATCGCTTCCACCTAGGTTCAAACCCGGGTGGAGTAAGACTTCACTTCAAAGGCCCATTTTCGGCCTTCTCTCCCCAATATGCCAATCAACCTTATTAATTAAATAATTAATTATATATTTAGGGTAAATTAAATACTACCCTTATCCTGGAAAAACACCATTTTACGCCTAGACCCTCCAAAACTATGATTTTCCCTTATTAAGTCCAGTAAAGACTCATCCAAATAAATCTTCATATTTGGGAGCCCTACATGGCTTGACCGAACCTTTACTTTCTCAAGTAACTCCAAAAGTTGGTTCGATTCGCTGTCGTAAGGGTTCCAAGGATTGGTTTTACGCACATTAATCCATGTGAACCCTGGTCTAATCATAGGCATTCTGAACACATTAAGCATTACTTATCATATCCAATTTTTAGGGTTGTTACAAAAATGGTCCTTCTCTGTTCATGCATTCAACTTCTGCTAAACCATATAAACTCTCCATACAGACACCGGCCTCATTGGAACAAGCTCGTTTCTCTCATTAGGAACTACTGTCTTCCCCCTCCCCTTTCAGCACACATTGAACAAGGCATATAGAACTACTATATGCAATAGGGTACATGACTCTTGCATCCAACCACTTAATGATATTTTTCACCAACTCTTGCATAGGTGGAGTCAACCGTCTCTGGTTCTCAATACTGGCCTTGTGATAGGGCATGAGTTTGATTTTGTGTGAACAATTATCGAGAGGGATCCCAATAACGTCCGCAAAAGTCCAACTAGTGGATCGTTGGAACATTTAGAAACTTCCACCAGACACTCTACTTTTTGCACATTCAAATCGACTGCAATTTTTATCATCAAAGTGTCATCTTTACAAAAGAATACATACCTCAGATAAGGTGGTAGATCTTTAACCTCCAATTTTGTAGCCCCCTCAATAGATGTTCTTGCAGTTGGAGACTCGCGATGCTTCATATCTAGCTCAAATTTATTTGGTTTGTACCGATATTCATTTCATTCAAGTGCCGCAACCAAAGACCCATACTCTTTAATACCATCACTTGCATAATACATGATCACTGCCACTATAGCCTCGATGCCCACACGTTTTTCGATTTGTTCCTCAAGCGTACTCTCAACCATGTAGAATACAACAGATACCGTTTGGAGCTAAGAACTTTAGTTCATGAACCTAAAATTATTGAATGTTGCTTCTTCATTATGCAACTTAAATTTTATCTGGTCTTTGTCCATATCAGCCAAAGCGCGACCACTGTAAAGGAAGGGCCTCCAAGAATAATATGGACCATAAAGTCCACCTCACAGTCAAGAATCACAATATTGGATGGAAATATAAATGACTACACTTTCACGAGCACATCATGGAGTATCCCAATAGGCCTATTCACTATTTTATTGTCCATTTGTAACGCTATTTGAGTCACCAAAACCCAATATCTTATAAAAGGAAAGAGTCATCAGGTTTATGCTTGAAACTACATCACAGAGTTCTTCAGAAAATTGTAATAATCCGATGCTACATGGAATAATGAAAGCAACCGGATCTTCCTTCTTCTATGCAAGATACCTTGTATCAATTGCAATACAATGTTGAATTCGGTCATCATCCTCAAATTTTACCAATATCTTCTTTGTAACCATCTCATTCATGAACATAGCATAACTAGGCATTTGTTCCAAAGCTTCTATCAAAGGGACATTGATGGAATGTTTTTTCAACATAATGATTAAACGTCGATATTTATCATCCTTAGTCATCTTCACCAATCTTTGAGGGAATGGTGGTGGAGGTCTTAAAATGGGGAAAACATTATGAGGGACCACAGTTTCTTTCCCAGTTTTGTACAAAAAATCTCCATTAGTTTCCACCACCTGTTCATCTTTTCTAATATCGTCTTCAACCACAGACGGCCTAGGTTAATCAATAGTTTTCCTACCCCCTCGAGTAGTGACTGTCACTAAATGTCCATCATTTTTTAGGATTTTGAAAGGTATTTCTAGGATGAATACTCGGTTGGTGTGGGTTCACAGTAGTAGACAATTGGGTTATTTGTAACCCAAGATGCTTAATCAAGACCGTGTGTACATCCACCTTTTGCCCAATGATAGATAAATCACTTCTCAATTCCTTGGCGTGCTCATCAATAGCATCAAATGTCCTCATCATCTTCTGCAACATATCTTTAACTCGCCTCGTACTACCTCCACAATTCCTAGGAGAAACTTCCCAATTTTTTGGTGGAACATAGGGTCCACTCCTATAATTTTACTTTCCATAGTTACCATAGTTACTGACCTTCTCTATTTTCATTACCATAGTTTCGACCTTAATTTCCTTGACCTTGAGACCAATTATCCTGATTATAGCCTGGGTATTTGGTCGGAAACCCCTCGAATGCTCATTCACTATATAAGCATTCTCTTTATAATAGTACTCAACTACTGGCGATGGTTATTTAATGATGCAATTCACCGCATTTACCTTGTCTTCACCTCCAGTGACATATTTTAATACCAACCGAGCCTAATTCTCATTTGAGCCATCTTTTCACGAATATAATCTTTCACCGGATTGTGTATAGCTTGCACTTCAAAGGTGTTCTCCTAGTGTCTGATTTTCTAGTACTTCGACTCTTATTGTTGCGAGAAATTTTCTCAAACTTTTCTATGATTTTGGCATAAGTGCATTCACCATAAGAACCCCTTGCAATAGTATCGAGTACTACTTTATTGTATCATCTTGACCACAATAGAATTACTCTTTCAACGACTCATCATATATACAGTGGTTTGGGACACACCTAAAAACGTAGTGAACTTCTTATTGGAGATACTTATCAAATCACCCGATAGTACCACAAAGTTGTTCAACATATCCTTGTGATAAAGCTTCTTAGATACTAGATAGTACTTGGAAAGGAATACATCTTTCAACCAATCCCAAGTTTAGATGAAATTATAGGGTTTCTCAGTAAACCATACCCTACATCTCCTGTCAATGAAAGTGGAAACGCCTACAACCCAATGAAATTCATATTTAAGTCTGGCCTCCCCACACAACTTCTGCGTACATACCTTAGTTTGGTTATGTTAGCATAGGGATCCTCTGATGGTTGTCGAAAAAACCAACCCCTCACGGTGAGCATCTGTATCAAACTACTAGTCACAGTGAACAAGTGTGCATGGGGTAGAGGAGGTAATACTAGAGGCCGATCAGAATCATTAACGTTGACACTGCCCCTATAGAACTATTCAGCGCGTGGGATGGAAGATTGCAACTACCAGATTGTGTGCATCATTAGGTGGTGGAGGATTCCATATTAATCCATTACAAAGATTTACTTGGCTCTGTTGATATTCCATTCTTCAAAGTGTACGGTTAAGTTCAGGGTCTAACAAAATTAGCGGTTCTCTCGGCTTTGTGTTCTTGGCATACACTATATCTAGACCTGAGAAAAACAAAAACAAAAGAAAAAGTATAATTAGGAAATCATTGACTAAACTTCAGTAGTGTTATTAGAGATAATCTAAAAGCCACTATCCGCTCAAATTACACCTCCTTAAAGAAGTATATGTTGTTGTATCAAGTAAAGAACACAACTAGTAGGTTGGGGTCATTGCCACGAGGAAAATGATTTAGACTTAACTTCAATGTACTATTACTTCTATTTAATCAAGTTCTTTACGAAAAAAACTAAAAAAAAGGGGATTTTGTGAAACCAAATTCTTCAATAACTTTAAGTAAAACAAGTAAGTGTGGTTTTTATCCAGTTTTGAGAGAAACTAGGGTTTAAGTGTTCCGCATACGTTCATAATAATGTACCTAATTATAACAAATCTTCCCTAATATTTTCCATGAAAAGTGATAAGTTAGGTATGTCTATATCCTTTGTCCGACATTTAGAGAATATCACCCCATACCTTCGTCTTGCTACGTGTGTATAAGGTAATAACCCCTACCTTTACTTCATATTAAGCATCATATTCAATGTATGGCTTAGCTATTACTTATTATAAATCGAGACTAGCATATTAGATAGTATCCCACTAAATCTATGTTGATAATATCTTTTATATACTACCTCTTTGGTCTGGCAAGTAGCGATAAGGCGAGTTCTAATGCATGCACAAGTTAAAAATAATTCTAAGTGAAAGAACTATCAATACATGTAATAACCTATTTTAGAATTGTTATTAAACAAGGTCTACTTTGTTAATCACTTATGGTTCCAACAACCCTAGTTGTGGATTTAGTTACCCAAGTATGTAAGAACACAATTCATAGTTATTAAAAAATAAAACATGAACTTACTTTGACAATTCGAAGAAAATCCATAAATTCAAATATAAATAACAAGAGATCACTTGAAAACCAAATCCGGAAATTGAATTATTGCTAAAGTTACAAAACGCAATCTCCAAAAACATACTAAGAACAATAGTAATAGAATCCAACCCCAAAAATGAGGTTTTTACCCCCTATTACTAAAAACATAGTACTACATTAAAAGAAATTAAAATAAGGAAAGTTGTCAAGAAAACACGATTGTAATCGACAACCACCACAGATAGTCCGTCGATGAAACGACGGACCATCGACTGCCTCCTTCATTCTAGACTTAGTATCTTTTTTATCCTTCAGTTGGCATTCTCTTTAAATTAATCAACGGACCAACAACACGCTTTGTCCATGCATTTACGGTTCCTTGATGTCGTCGTTTCATACTAAGACTTTCCTCAACTACAGGTACTGGGAATATTTTTGAACTTATCTACATTTCAATAGGACGGTCCATTGATCAATCAACCGAACGTCGATCCATTTGTAGCCCTACACATGGTAAGATTTCCCCAAGTTTATCCAATGCCATAACTATCAGACCACGGTCACCATTTACGGCCCGTTGATGAAATGACTGACCGTCGATGGACTTTGTGGGTCACCTCCACTCTAAATCTTAGATGCCTTTTGAATTTTAGGTTAAGACATCTTTCCCGCAAAACAAAGATAAAAACATGTTAAAACTACTACAAAAAAGGATCTAAAGACACACAAATCTTAAGGAAAAAGCATTCAAAGTACCCCAAAACCACGGTAAATCAGTTGGGCATAAAAGACTAATTCAAAAATATCTCATGATAATTAGGTTTGTGGTATGTTTTTCTGTTATTTTTTACTATGTGTTTATATAGTTGATCTAAATTATTTTTATTACATGTATTGTTTTTTAATTTCATTACTGTATATCAACGATTCATACTTGTTTTTATCTTATTCATATTTTTGAAGTCATATTTGTTATAAAAGGTATTATTCAATAGATATCATGAAATATTCCGGAATACGTGCACATATCATGAAATTTTGATAAAAATGAACATATTGAATGATATTCTGATGCTGATTTGAAATGGTAAATAAACAAGATTCCTACAGAAATTGTGGTAAACATTCACTAATTTTTGCTACATATAATGAATGATAATAATGGTTGAATATAGTAAAATAAAGCATTTCACTTTACACCAACATAAAACTGTCAACCCGGAATGTAGACCTATGATGAGACCGGCGTCGTTAACCTCTAAGAGGGTGCACACAAGTCTCTTCTTAGCTTTCATCACTATCATACATTTAAATTTGTGGAAAATTTGAAACTTTTTAATACTTATTGAAGTATACTTAGAATTCATATAATTACTGCATAAGAGTGATATATATAAGCTCAAATTTAATAACCTTTTATAAATAGATTAAACAACTGAAATAAGGAATCATAATATAAATAGTAGTTTGCCAAACCATCCTCAATTCAACTTCTTGAACAAATGTTTGAAATAAAACACTAGGAACAACATCCACTAGCTTGTCTAATGTACTAAAGATAGAATAATAAACGTCGGCATCATTGAACTGTTGAGGACCTACCAAAGTTTGGAGATCGCTAATTGAAATCTCTTTAACAAAGCTTCAATCTTACCTCGAACTTGTGCCTATAAAAATTGTGTTAGTAAATGGGTTAGTACACACTTGTAATAAATATGGGTGTATGCACATAAATACTATGCATGATCAAGGAACACTCTTCCTATTACAATGTGTCGTTTCTGGAAAGTGAAGTCATTATACTTTCCTAAATTGTTATTTTTGAATAATGCTATGAATATAACATTTTTTCATGCATTTAAAGAACAAAACTCATTTTCTATATGAACATAAGACCTTGGACTCATGAACATAATTTTAGAACAATTCGAGCAAAAGTAAATATTTTTGCTCCCTTAGGCCCAGAGCTCCCTTTTCCATACTTAGCTTATTTTTCAGGATTTTTCTTCTTATTATTATATAGTTCAATGATATCCTTCAATCCTATATTTTACTTTAAAGTGCAATGATTCATTGTATCCTCATACCTACAATGAATCAAGTAAGTAATCCAAAAGTCTAACAAAATTATTTGACTAACCTTACCACAAGTTATTCTTTCCATTCTTGTTAAATTGGACATGAAATTTTTATTGGATAAGACCATTATTTGATCATTTGGATAATATAGGGATGATGGGGTATAGATTCACACTCCAAATGATTGAGTCATAATGTTTTACTCTCTTTATTGGCATATATTTATTGGCTATGCCAATTATTTGATCATTTGCATAATATAAATGTTTTTTTATATATACCCATGAATTGTTTGTTAAAAACATCATTTTTATCAAACATTGATGATTGATATTCTTAATCTCTTTCTTTCTTAGTTCACTTTGAATTTACATTTCTTCTTATTTTTTCTTACTTTCTTAAACAAATCTTTAGCATTAAGATCATGTGAGCTAACATGAAATCAAGTGTCTACCCAACACCTAAATAGGATAGTTCACCGATCAAAGTGAACATAGATCATATGATTTAACATTAAATCCAGTGTCCACCCCACACTAAAAAGGGGTGGTTCACCGTCTAAAGTGAAACCAAGTCCAGTGTCTTCCCCACAGTAAAAAAGGAGGTTCACGCCTAAAGTGAAACCGAATATTTTCTTTTAAGTATTAACTGACATAGATCATGTGAGCTAAACATGAAATCCAGTGTCAGCCCCACACTGAAAAGGGGTTTGTTTACCTGCCAAAGTGAAACTGAATGCTACCTAGCTTTCTTAGGTGGATATTATTGGCAAGTTCCTATGTTGGCAACATAGTTCAAAGACTAGGGTATTTGAAGACTACTTATACACCTTGGTGGTAGCCTCATCTCATTAGGCTTATATGTGCTTGCACAAGCTCATTGTCAGTCTAGCGGTGCTTTGCTCAATTTCTTCTACCATTTAACTTTCAGAGTTGACTCATGCATTATGAAAGCTTGCTTCAAATATGATTTATATTTAACTCAATGGATAACTTTTCATCCCTTTCTTTACTTGATGAATGTGAACTTAAAACATACATTATCATCATGCTGTTAATGAGACTTGTCTTACAATTTCTAACACACTCTTATACGTGTATCATTAATATTATCATTTAGGTGAAAGTGAGACTTCTTTCACTTTCTGTAACACCCCACTCTGGTCAATTTCATTACTCATAAGATTTTAGTTATGTCATTACTAACCTTATCTTGCTCAATGACATTTGGTAGTCTTATACCATTCTTTATGAAAGTTATAAACTTATTCGATGTACTACTATATTCATAGTTCATTTTGATAGGGTATGTTGGGACTTGTCCCAATGATTGTCATACTCTTGATTATGAATTCATTGAGTTACATTGGTCATGCTTAATTTGTTATAACGTAATTATTAGACAATTTTTATATCATATTTTAAAAATAACATTGTAAGCCAATTTATTGGAATAAACCAAACATTCACATATTATAATAATCAAAACCTTCATTTTAAGCAAGCCAACTTTTAACATTTAATTGGATTATAAGAACAATTTAGTGTTAGATTGGCCAAGCTATAAAATTAATTTGGCATTTAATATATATTAATTAGCTTTTATTCACATCTTATATCTTCATGGAAACATTGTATTCCCCCAATTACAAACATAATGAGTAATTCAAAAACATTCATTCCTTATAAACAATAAACTAAATTTCAGAAATGACTAATCACAATTTCATCTTTTCAAACACAATTAGGCATTGAACATACGAAACTATCCTATAGGTCTCATTAAACATTATTAAATCATAGAAAACTACACATAAATATCAGTTAGAACCACATATAAACAACATGGTCGAGATATTGCATTATACATGCTACTAGAATCGGAAATAGGGAGAACTAGGGAGATGAATATTCGATTCATTTGGAACAACCTTAGTTTCATTTTCTTGAATTCAATGCATTTGAAAAGTAATCCAAGATAAAAAAAATCATACCTTACTGTAGAATTAAATCTGTGAAGATCACCTTGTAGTTTGCACGAATTTTTTTGAAGAATAGCCTCAAAATCGCCAACGAGATTTTGTGTTTTTCTCCAACTTGTTCACTATTTTTTGTCGTAGGTTTTCTAGTGATTGAACATGAGTGTAAGTCTTCGGAACTGATATTGAATAATTCAACTTAGGCTACTTAAATTAATTAAATAAATAAATTATCTAATTACCAAAATGCTCCTCCTAAATTTACTAAAAATAGAAGAACATTTTACTTATACAAATCTAAAAATTTTCTAACGGTTTCGGCTAAGACCATTATTTTAAAATAATTAATTAAGTTGATAATGCATTTAATTATGTGAATTAGCATAATAAATAAAGTACCCCTAAGTAATCAGGACCATAATCAACTCTTTCGGACCATCCTAGTTTAGGTACTAGGATGTTTCTTGAGTTATTTATTAGGCTAGTGTCACCTGGTTATGTCATAGTTTGTCATGTGCACTAGTTAGTTAATTTCGCTTAGTCCTAGGTTACTTAGATATTTAGGTAAGTTTGTTATCTCCTAGAGTTGGTTAGGAAGCAAGGCCTCACATGGCTTGAGTCATGCGCGCGCCTGCCGGCCAACTGCCCTAACCGAATTCGATTCGGCTTGTCCCTTGGCCGGCTAGCACATGTGCTTGCACATGTGTTGCTGCTCATTTCTTGTGGTCCCAAGGATCCTCACTATATACTTGGGAACTTCTTGCTCTACATGGTCATTTTCAATGTTCATGTGCTACCTTGGCTTGACACTTGGATTCTTCGTACCTAATTTGTGAGTTAAGGAATTATGAATTTTAGTTTAGCGTCTTTATTGTAGGTATAAATCCTAAAAAAGTTGAGTTGGGGCATTTGAACAATAATGTATATTTTAATACATAGAAATTTGCTAATACGCTTAAGACAATATTTTCTAATATGCCCAATATGACTCAATATTGGGCATTGGAATGCCTATGTACCCTAATACCTATTCTTAAATCTTAATAGAGTCTTCACTAGACGAGTACATTTTCTGGAATGTTATATTGTCCCCCCCCACCCCCCCGCTTAGGAACATTCATCGCCGAATGACACTACACATCATTATGAACAAAGAGGGTATTTTAGAAAACACATAAACATACTTGAAACTTTATCTTTGTGAATATATGATTCACAACCTACTCTGCATTATGCATATAACTTAAAGCTTATCTGAAGCTTCATATGTGAGACTTAGGAACTTCCTTCCCAATTTTACTTAAACTCAACGCACATCACAACACATGCAACACAAAAACCTTGTCAATCCTATACAAAAATGTGAGCATGAACTCATATTAACTCATATAGTGCCAGTACAAAACACACAGTTATGGACTTAAAACACCAAAACCTACTAATGCACCAAAATTTTGAAATTTCATAAACAAAATCAAACACAAGAAGAATAGATCAAACCTCAAGAACTGAAAAAGAGAGGGTAATGGGATCTCATATCAACCTTATCCTCCCATGTTGCTCCCTCAAAAAGGTGGTTCCTCTATAACACTTTTATGGTGGAAACATCCTTGTTCCTCAGCCTCTTCACTTGGCGATCTAAAATTTTAACTAGAACCTCTTCGTAAGAAAGGTTCTCATCGGCTCCTAGCCCCTCAACAAGCACAATGGATGCTGGATCGCCTAGACACTTTTTATGCATCGAAACAAGAAAGAGTGGATGAACAGAAACCAAGTCAATTCGTAATTTCAGTTCAAAGGCAACATTCCCTACCGTTGTAACATGTCATAAGGAACTATGTACATCCGACTCAACTTCCCTTTCTTGCCAAACCTCATCACCCCTTTCATGGGTTATATCTTCAGGTAAACTTTATCACCTACCCAATTTCAGGAGCTTTCTTCCTGTTATCACCATAGGATTTTTGATGACTGTAAGTACTAGCCAATATATGTCGTATCATTTTCACCTTTTCCACAGCCTCATGTATGATCTCAAGGCCAAGGATGGAAGACTCTCCTACCTCAAACAACTAAATTGGAGACCTACATTTTTTGCCATTTAGTGCTAGAAAAGGTTCTTTCCCAATACTTGAATGATAGTTATTATTATAACAGAACTCAATTAGTGGCAAGTGATTATCCCAACTCCTATTTAAGACAGTAACACATGCTCTCAATATATATTCAAGGGTCTAAATGGTACGCTCTGCTTGTCCATCCATCTAAGGATGAAACACAATACTGAGCTTTACCTGTGTACCCAAGATCTTTTCTAAATATTTCCAAAAGTGACAAGTGAACTACACTCCCCTATCCGAAATGATAGATAAAGGAATCCTAATAAACCTAACTATATCATCAATATACACCTTGTCATAATATTTAGGCCAGTAAGTATACTTCACAATTATGAAGTGAGCAGACTTACTCTTTCTTTCAACAATGACCTAAATGGAATCATGCATTCTCCTGATCCTTGGCAGACCAACTACAAAATACATATTAATAGACTCCTACATCAATGTTAGAATCTCAATCGACTGGGTAAGAACTCAAGGCTTAAGATGTTCCGCCTTAACCTTTCGGCAATTGGGTCACTCCTCCACAAACATATAAATATCTCACTTCATACCTTTCCACTAATAGATCTCCTTGAGATCACGATACATCTTTGTGGAACCTGGATGAATATAATACATGGAACATTGAGCCTCTACAATAATATTAGTCCTCAGATTATCAATATTGGACGCACAAAATCTACCCTGGTATCTAATCACACCATCCTCTTCTAGGGAGAATGATTCATTCATCTTACTCAATCATTGAGTCTTTCAACTCCATGAGCACTAGGTCGAGATGCTGCTTATGTTTAAAATTTATAAAAAATGAGGATTTGAAACTAGAATGAACTTAAACATCCTCACTTGCTATATCTACAAGTCATACACGTAACCTAGCCAATTGGTGTACCTCTTTAACCAGCTCCTTTTCTCATCATCAATATGAGATCAGCTCAACACATCAGCCACTACATTGGCCTTACCTGGGTTATAGTGGACACTCATGTCATAATCCTTAAGCAGGTCTAGCCATCTTCTCAAACGAAGATTCAATTCTCTTTGTGTAAAAAAATAATGAAGATTTTTGTGGTCTGTAATACATCAATATGTATACTATATAAGTAATGTCTCAAAAGTTTCAACGCAAATACCACAGCAACAAACTCAAGATCATGGGTAGGGTAATTATGCTCATGGATTTTTAGCTATTTTGATACATATGCAATCACATTGTAATCATGCATAACAACACATCCTAAACCTACTCGGGTAGCATCAATGTAAACCACATACCCTACACCACTCCTCAAAAATGTAAGAATTGGGGCTGAAGTGAGTAGGTCTTTGAGATCTGTAAAGCTCTTTTCATAAATTTCTGACAACATAAACTTCGCCTTCTTCTTTGTTCAAGTTGTCAATTGAGCAACAATAGAGGAAAATCCCTCATCAAACCTACGATAGTAATTAGACAAACCTAAGAAACTCTCGATGTCTGTAGAAGCGAGGTGTCTCAGCCAATTCTTTACTGCCTCAATATTTTTCGGATCAACCTCTACACTCTTGTCGGACACAACATGACCAAGGAAGGTTACTAATCTCAACAAAAACTCACATTTTCTGAATTCTGCATATAACTAATGTTCCGTGATTACTTGCAATGTCATTCTCAAATATTCTTCATTCACTTCTATGGTCTTAAAGTATATGAGGATGTCATCTATGAATACTATGACAAAATAATCAAGGTACTAACGGAACACCCCATTCATAAGGTCCATAAATGTAGCTAGTGCGTTAGTGAGACCAAATGACATGACAAGAAACTCGTAATGACCATATCTAGTACGGAAGGAAATCTTAGGAATGTCCTCTTGTCTTACTCTAAGTTGGTGATACCCTAACCAAAGATCTAATTTAAAAAAGAAACTTTAACCTTGGAGGTAATCAAATAGATCATAGACTTTTGGACGAGGGTATTTCTTATTTATAGTTACTTTGTTGAGTTGCCGATAATCAATACACATTCTAAGGGTTCAATCCTTTTCCATAACAAAAAACACTGGAGCACCCCATGGGATATACTCG
This sequence comes from Solanum habrochaites, assembly GCA_027704765.1. Classification (NCBI taxonomy): domain Eukaryota; kingdom Viridiplantae; phylum Streptophyta; class Magnoliopsida; order Solanales; family Solanaceae; genus Solanum; species Solanum habrochaites. Next base: position 43,040,361 of record JAKWJA010002493.1, on the reverse strand, counting down.
GTTGGATGAAGTTTCAACTCTTTTAGTTCAGCTGGAGCCATCCTATATGGAAGAACGAAAATTTTTTTGGTGTTGGGATTTAAATCAACACCAAAATCAATTTCAAGTTCAGGAGGAATTCCTCGTAAATCCTCTGAAAAGAAATCTTGAAACCTATTCACTATGGACATAAGAGTATGTGGAAAGAACCTCATGCTATAAGTCATTGACTCTGACTAAGTGGTATAAATACCCCTTAGATAACCTATTATTGGCTTCAAAATTTGAAACAATTTGGCTTTTTGGATTTGAACCACGCCTTTATAATTCCAGCTCTAACTCATTTCGAAACTGAAACCTTACTACCCTATTTCGACGGTCAATGGTAGCATATCACGTATGGTTTATAATAGTAGGTGAGCGTAGGTAACTCTACCAAGAACATTAATTGGGAAATCTTTATGTACCATTCAAGCTCTAATGTTTTATCCGATGGGAGTAATAACTAGAAAAGGCTCATGCAAGATCTCATGAAGCAAGTTAAACTTACTAGCTACTAAAGCACAAACAAATGACAAAGTGGATCATGGATCTAACAATGCATACAGAGGATAGGAGAATACATGCAACGTATCAGTGACCACATCAGCTTACTTCTACAACTCCTCTCTACATTTCAAATCATAGAACTTGTTTCTCTTGGGTGGCTCGGCTTCAGTAGTAGGATTAACACGAGGCTGAGTATCTTACTTTGCCTTATTATTCGCATGTGGCAAGTCCCTGATCATACGCCCGCTCTTACCGCACCCATAGAAGGCATTAGCACCAACCAGGCACTCATCTCCATGCAAACGGCCATACTTACCACACGTCATGCTGTTACGCAGGGTATTTCCATCATTGCCCTTCTTTGGGCAGGACTTATCCACTTTGATATTATTGTTCCTTGAAGGAGAAGGATAACTTGAGTGCTGGTGACCTTTCTTGAACATGGTCCTGTTCTGGACTCCAAACGAACTCCTACCAGTGCTAGAACCAGCCTGTTTGAGGTCCTAGGCTTCTTTCCTTCTAGGCCTCTCTTTCTCCGACGACTCTCCTTCATCTGTTGTGCATGTACCATTAGCCTACAAAGGTCCATGGTATCATGCAACATGGATGCCCCACAATCCTCCTCCAAATCTTCTAATACACCAGTCACAGACGTTCTCAACCCATCCCTACTATAGGACACCAGGGAAGAAGCATATTTGGAAAGCTTAACAAATTTCAAGGAGTATCCCTTTACTGATATACCTTCCTGTCGTAGGTTGATGAACTCCTCAACCTCCAAATCTATCTACTCTATGGGAAAGAACCTCTTCAGGAATTCAGTCTGGAGAATGTCCCAAGATATGGGGACTTCTCCTGGTACTCGACCATCTGCCTATATTTTGTACCACACCTGAGCCACATCTTTAAGTTCAAACTCAGCCTTCTTCTTTTCACTAACACCCATGGCAAAGAGAATTTTTTATACCTCATCCACAAACTCGTGGGGATCCTCATTTGTTCTGGACCCAAAGTAGACTGGAGGATTCATTCTGGTGAAATTCGTTAGTCTGCTAGACATGGTTCTAGCATGAAAGTTCTCCCTAGGAGCACCCTCTCTTCTGACCTGGGCAGTGATAGACTATGCCTGAGTAGTGATTGCTTGGGCCATATGAGGTAGTGTTTCTCTCACTTCACCATCTATCAACCCAGCAGGTTGACAGTCACTTGTACTCCAACAGCTAGGGCTTGGGAGGAGCTTGGTTTCCTCTACCAGTTGCTTCTTCAACTCTTTTGTCTGCGTTTCTCCTTGTATTCATTAGTATACACACACACAAAAAGGAAGTAAGATGCTAGAATAACACAAAAAGTCAAAACACTACGCAGCAGAATAAAGAGTAGAAGAATGGAAGATTCCTAACTTCACTTAGTCTCTATGTCACGATTGTGGTGCACTTCAGAACCATAATTTAGAAACTACGCAACGTGGTAGTGTTTAGCCTTAGTTCCTAGGTAATTTAATTTTCACATTGTGATACCAAGTTTGTCACACCTGAATCTAGACCCTAGATAAGACCGGCATCATTAACCTTTCAAAGGTCGCAGACAAGATTCTTGTTAAATTTTATCACAGTCATATAGTTAAATTAATGGAAAATTTAATTCTTTTTAATACATATTAAAGTATACTTAGACTTCATATAATTATAGCATAATAGTGATATCTTAATAAACTCAAACTAAACAACCATCTATAAATAGATTAAACAATTTAAATAAGGAATCATAATATTAATCATATTTTGCCAGACCGACCGTAAAACAAATGCTTGAACAAATGTTGGAAATGAAACGCTAGGGACAACATGAACTAGCTATGTTGAATTTACTACAACTAGAATAATAAACGTAGGCATTCTCAAACTTAAGAGGACCTACCAAAGTCTGGAAATCGCAAATTTTAACCGCTTGAACGAATCTTCAATCCTCTCTGGGACCTTTTCCTATAGAAATGTAATAGTACATGGGTTAGTACAAACTTTTACTAAATATGGGTGTATGCACATAAATTAACCATGATTAATGAAAGCTCTTCCTATAGCAACATGCCGTTTTTTAAAACTGAAGTCACTATAGCTTCCTAAATTGTTATTTGTGATTCATGCTATGAATATGACATGTTTTCATGAAATTAAAGCATACAACTCATTTTCTATATGAAAATAAGACCTTGGAATCATGAACATAATTTAGAACAAGTCGAACAAAAGTTAATATTTTTGCTTCCTTAGACCGAGAGCGTTCATCTCCATATTTAGTTTATTTTTTTTATCTTTTTCTTATTGTTGTTATGTAGTTCAATGATCTCCTTTGATGTTATATTTTACTTACAAGTGCAATTATTCATTGTAGTCTCATACCTACAATGAATAATATAAGTAATCCAAAAGACTAAGGAAATGATTTGTCTAACCTTACAAAAAGTTATTCTTTCCATTGTTGTTAAATTAGGCATGAAATCTTTATAAGACAATATTTAATGTCTAAACCCATTATTTTATCATTTACATAATATTAAGATGATTGGGCATAGATTCACACTCCAAATGATTGAGTCATTAAGTTTTTCTCTCTTTATTGACATATATTTATTGGGTATGCCCATTATTTGATAATTTGCATAGTATAAAATATATTGGTTATGCCCATTATTTGTTAAAAACTTCATTCTTATCAAACACAAATGATTGATATACTTAAGATCTTGATTTCTTAGTTCACTTTGAACTTACACTTCTTCTTCTTTATTTCTTACTTTCTTAAAGAAATATTTAGCATTAAGATCAATCAAACTAAACCTAGATCATGTGAGTTAACATGAAATATAGTGTTTTCCCCATACTTAAAAGGGGTGGTTCACCGGCTAAATTGAAACCAAGTCCAGTGTCTTCCCCACACCGAAAAGAGGTGGTTCACGGCTAAAGTGAAACCGAATACTATTTTTCACCACTAACCGACATAGATCATGTGAGCTAAACATTAAATCAAGTTTCTTCCCCACATTGAAAGGGGTGGTTCACCTGCCAAAGTGAAAACAAATACTACCTAGCTCTCTTAGGTGGAATGAACTTACTAGTTCCTATGCTGGCAACATAGTTCAAATACTAGGAGATTTTGGAGACTAATTATCCACCTTGGTGGTAGCCTCAGGTCATGAGGCTTATATGTGCTTGCACAATCTAATTGCTAGTCTATCGGTGCTTTGTTCAATTTTTTATACTATTTAACTTTTAGAGTTTACTCATACTTTAAGGAAGCTTGGTTCTAATATGAGGTATGTTTAGCTCAATTGATGACTTTTCATCCCTTTCTTTACTTGATGAATGTGAACTTAATGCTTACATTATCATCATGGTGTTAATGAGACTTGTCTCACGATTTTCACAACATCTTATTTGAGTATCTTTAAAATTATTGGTTAGGTGCAAGTGAGACTTGTCTCACTTCCTTTAACATCCCATACTTGTCAATTTCATAACAGTTATTTCGTTACTAGCCTTATCTTGATCAATGTCGTTATTTAGCCTTATACCATTCTTTATGAATGTTATAAACTTATTCAATGTACTACTATATTCATAGTTCATTTGGGTAGGGTATGTTGGGACTTGTCCCAATGATTGGCATACTCTTGATTATAAAGTTATTGTATTATATTGGTCATGCTTAATTTGGTATAGCTTAGTCATTAGCTAATTTTTATATATTATTGTGGAAATAACATTGTAAACCAATTTATTGGCATAAACCAAACTTTAACATATTATAGTAATCTAAACCATTATTTTAAGTAAGCAAACTTTAAACATTTAAATGTCTTATCAGAACAATTTAGTGTTAGATTGGCCAAGCTACAAAGTTGATTTTGCATTGAAGATTCATTAATTATCTTTGGTTCACATCTTATTTCTTCTTAGAAACGTTGCATTCCAACACTAGCAAACATACTACTGTAAACACAGAGGAATTTGAAAACTTTCATTCCTTTTCAACTGTAAATTGAATATCATAAACAACTTATCACAAATTTCATTTTTTCAAACACAATTAGGCATTAAAAATACGGATCTAACCTATACGTTTAATTCGACATTATTAAATCATAGAAACAACAAAATAACGATAAATTAGCACCACATACCAACAACATGCTCGAGATTTTGCATTATATATACTACTAGAATTGGAAATAGGGAAAACTATGGAGATGAACATTCGAATAATTGGGAATAACCCTAGTTTCATTTACTTGAATTGAAATGTTTGAAAAGCCTCTTGGAGAAAGGAATCCAAGATATAAAACTCATACCTTACTATAGAATTGAAACTAAGAAGATCACCTTGTACTTTGCAAGAAAAATCTTGAAGAATAGCCTTGAAACTGCCTAAGAGATTTTTTGTTTTTCTCCCGCTTGTTCATTGTTTTTAGTCGAAGGTTTCTAGTGATTGAACGTGAGTCTAAGTCTTAGAAACTGATATTGAATAATTCATATTAGTCTAATTAAGTTAATTAAATAAATCAATTAACTAATTACCAAAACGCCTCTCCTAAACTGTCTAAAAATAGGAGAACATTTGACTTAGCCAAATCAGGAAATTTTATAAGGTTTTCGGCTAAGACCGTGATTTTTAATTAATTACTTAAGTTGCTAATTTAATTAATTAAGTTATTTAGGTTAATTACTAAAGTACCTCTAAGTAATCAAGACCATAATCAACCCCTTTGTACCATCCTAGGTTAGGTACTAGGATGTTTCATGAGTTAGTTACTACGCTAGTGTCACCCGGTTAGGTCTTAGGTTGTAAGGTGCACTAGTTAGTTAATTTAGGTTCATCCTAGGTTAGTTATATCGTTAGGTAAGTTACTTACATCCTAGAGTTTGTTAGTAATCTAGGCCCCAAATGGCTTTAGTCGTGCGCTCGCCTTTCCCTAACCGCCCTAACCGAATTAGGTTGGGCTTGTCCCTTGGCCAGTTAGCAAATGTGCTTGCACATGTGTTGCTGCTCATATCTTGTTGTCCAAAGGATCCTCACTATATCCTTGGGCACTTCTTACTCTACATGATCATTTTAGATTAGCATTTGCTATGGTACCTAGGCTTGACAGTAAGATGCCTTGTCCATAAATTGTGAGTTAAGGAATTAAGCATTTTAGTTTAGGGTCTTCATTGCAGGTACAATTCCTAAACAAGTTTGAATTGGGGAATTTGAACCTCAAATTTTATTTTAATACATAGAAATTGGGTAACACCCCTTAGCCAAAATTCTCAATTATGCCCAATATTGGAGATTGGAATGTCTATGTACCCCAAAATTTATTCTTAAAACTTAATAGACTCCTCACTAGACAAGTATATTTTTTTTATTATTATAAAAACATATATTAAAACTATTAATGTTAGTATCATAAAAAACACACTATGTTAAAGAAGTACAACACTGGGTAAACCATATCAATCATACACAACTATTTAGTATAATTTTTCAATAATGGTAAAACCCTAATTTAGATGTAACATTTTGCATGTCACAACCCAAAACAAGCCGCGACTGGCACCCACACTTACCCTCCTATGTGAGCGAACCAACCAATCTAAACCCTGATATTTCAATATATATATCAACAGAAAGTAATGCAGAAGACTTAAACTCATTAAAAAAACCATTCAATAACTTCTAAGATTCAACATCTATTATTTCCCCAAAATCTGGAAGTCATCACCACAAGAACATCTATTATCAAATTACTAAACTAAGAGTATTCTAAGAAGCTAAAATAACAAAAGCTAGTCCATGCCGGAACTTCAAGGCATCAAGACATGAGGAAGAAGATCCAGTCCAAGCTAGAAGCGTTAGCTCATCCTTAAATCTGGTGTAATGAAGACTGGATAGAGTTGTGGTTGAGTTGAAGACGACGGTATGTTTGCTACACTCCACATATAAGACAGAAAGAAACATGCAAGTAGGGGTCAGTACAAAACACGAGTACTGAGTAGGTATCATCGGCCAACTCAAAATAGAAAACAATATATATCAAATAATATCATAAATCAACTACAATACTCAACATGTAGCAACAACAAGTTCTATACTCATTAATAAGCACCGCCAAGTTCACCCATGAGGACTCAAGCCTCAATGCCATACCCATTTGGAAATTAGGTTCATTAGATTGGGTATATTACATCTTTCAAGATTCATTATCTTTATTTCTCTGTGTCGGTACGTGACACTCTGCTCCCCTACTACTATTGTCGGTACGTGACACTCCGATCCCCTAATTCTACGTGTCGGTTTGTGACACAACCCCCTATTCTACGTGTCGGTTCGTGACACCCGATCCCCTAATTCTACGTGTCGGTTCGTGACACCCGATCCCCTAATTCTACGTGTCGGTTCGTGACACCCGATCCCCTAATCTCATCACTTTAGTTCATCAAGCCCTCTTTTATACCAAGGCATCATCAATTCTCATTAACAAGGTAGATTAGGATTTCTTTCAAGATTAAGATTCAATAACTTCATCATGCTTATTTTATCACAATTGTATAATCACATTCATACAAGCATACAATTAAGCATATAGAAGGGTTTACAATACTACCCAATACATATCATTCGCTATTAAGAGTTTGCTACGAGTAGTATGAAAACCCATAACTACCTCTACCGAAGAATTGCGATCAACAAGCTATCTTCTCAAAAGCTGCGTTCTTTCTCTCTCTTGATCGATCGTTTCTCCCTCTCTCTGTTCTTTCTATTTTTCTTATTCAAACCCTCTTTCTTTTACCCTAATTAGCATATAATTAAGTATAAAAGATGGCAATAATAACCCACTAATTAACTTAAGGTTACCTCTTTTAACCCCCAAGTAATTAGACTTATTAACATTAACCCACTACTTTATAATAAAGCAGGAAATAGTCCAAAACGCCCCTTAAATTACTTAACAGAAATCCGACCCAGCCTGGGATTACGCAGCCTATGACGGGCCGTCGTGCCTGCGACGGTCCGTCCTGCTGCTCCGTCACAGAGTTCAGAGACTCAATTTCCTTGAAGAGTCTGTGACGGTCCGTCGTGACGTTCAGAGAGTCGCTCTCAGTACCCAAATTCCTGAATTCTAAGTATTTTGGAACGAGACCCCCACGACGGTCCGTCGTGCCCATGAAGGTTCGTCGTGGGGTCCGTCGACTCCGCCTGTTTTTCCAGAATTAAAATCTGCTACTCTAAACGACTAAACAGGTCGTTACAATAGATACCAATTTACCCATCGTTCGTCCTCGAACGATCACGAGAAGAAAAACAACAAGAGTGAAAAGGAGTACCTGAATCTGTAAACAGGTGTGGGTATCTTTCTTGCATATCACCTCTTCTCCCAGTGGATTCTTCAACTGGTCGATTCTTCCATTGCACCTTAATGGATGCAATCTCCCTCGACCTCAACTTGCAGACTTCTCTATCTAAAATGGCAACAGGCTCCTCCTCATAAGACAAGTTCTCATCAAGAAGAACTGAATCCCAACGAATGATGTAGTTTCCATCCCCATGGTATCTTTTTCAGCATAGACACATGAAATACCGGATGCACTCTTGACAGCCCTGGAGGCAAGGCTAATTCATAAGCCACTCCCCTACTCGCTTAAGTACTTCAAATGGACCAATATACCTCGGGCTTAGATTACCTTTTAACCAAACCGCATCACACCCTTCATTGGTGAAACTTTCAGCAAAACTTGCTCACCTCCATGAACTCCAAGTCCCTAACCTTTCGATCTGCATACTCTTTTGCCTACTTTGAGCCGCTAAAAGCTTTTCTTGAATAGATTTCACCTTTTTCTAACGAATCCCTCAAAAGGTCAGTACCTCAAGGTCTAACCTCGAATGCATCAAACCAACCAATGGGAGACCTACATCTCCTCCCATACAATGCTTCGAAAGGAGCCATATCAATACTTGAGTGATAGCTATTATTGTATGAAACTCCGCTAAGGGTAAGAAGTTATCCCTATGACCACCGAATTCTATCACACATGCTCGAAGCATATCTTCCAATACTTGAATCGTTCTCTCACACTGTCCATCGGTCTGAGGGTGAAATGCAGTACTAAGGTCCAACCTAGTACCTAATTTTGTGTGCAATGTTCTCCAAAACATAGAAGTAAACTCGGTATCTATCTGATATGATGGAAAGTGGAACTCCATGCAACCGAACAATTCCGAGAGTAGAGTCTGGATAACTTCTCTGCATTATAAGTCACCTTAACCGGAATTAAATGAGCAGACTTAGTTAATCTGTCCACAATTACCCAAATAGAATCAAACTTGCCCAATGTCTTTGGAAGACCAACCACGAAATCCATTTCAATTCTCTCCCACTTCCATTCAGGAATAGGCTTTCTCTGAAGTGTTCCTCCGGGCCTCTGGTGTTCATACTTTACTTGTTTACAATTTGGACATTTGGCAACAAACTCAACAATGTCGCGCTTCATTCTACTCCACCAAAAATGCTTCCTTAGGTCACGGTACATCTTTGTTGCCCCAGGATGTATAGAATATCCAGAACTATGAGCCTCTGTAAGAATAGTGTGGATCAAATCATCAAAACGGGGCACACATACCCTTCCCTTAATTCTCAAAACACCTTCCTCATCCATTATTGCTTCTTTAGCCTCTCCTCGCAACACCATATCCCGAATTCGGCTTAGTTTCTCATCATCAAACTGTTTCCCCTTGATCTTATCAAGAAAAGAAGATCTCGCCTCCACACTAGCCAACAATCCTCCCTCTCATTTACTTTTAACCTATAAATTCATTGCCAGAGTCTGAACCTCTCTAGCCAATGGGCATCTAGAAACTTGTAAGTGGGCTAAACTACCCATGCTCCCTGCTTTCTAGTTAAGGCATCTGCCACAACATTAGCCTTTCCCGGGTTATACAAGATGGTAACATCATAATCCTTCAGTAGTTCCATCCACCTCCTCTGTCTCAAATGCAAATCTCTCTGAGTAAAGACATACTGTAGGCTACGCTGATCCGTATAGACTTCACACTTAATCCCATATAGATAGTGTCTCCATTGATTTAATGCAAACACCACCGCATCCAACTCTAAATCGTGGGTCGGATAATTACGTTCATGAACCTTTAATTGCCTCGAAGCATAAGCAATCACATTCTTCTCTTGCATTATCACTGCACCCAAACCAGAATAGGATGCATCACAATAAACAATGAAGTTCTTACCCTCTACTGGAAAGGTAAGAATAGGTGCGGTAGTCAGCAAGGTCTTGAGTTTCTGAAAGCTTTCCTCACATTCATCAGACCATACAAATGGAACATTCTGCTTAGTCAAGTTCGTCAATTGGGAAGCAATAGAAGAGTATCCCTTGAAAAATCGACGGTAGTAACTGGCTAAACCAACAAAGCTTTATTTCTGACACATTAGTAGGTCTTACCCAATTTTACTACTTCGATCTTAGAAGGATCCACCATCACTCCATCCTCAGAAACCACGTGCCCCAAGAAGGACACTGAATCTAGCCAAAACTCATACTTGGAGAATTTGGCATAAAGCTTTTTCTCCCTCAACATTCCAACACAATTCTCAAATGCTCCTCATGTTCCTCCTTACTCTTGGAGTATATCAGTATATCATCAATAAATACATTCACAAAGAGATCCAGATATGGCTTAAAAATCCCGTTCATCAAGCTCATGAAAGCAGCAGGGGCATTCGTTAGTCCAAAGGACATTCCATGAATTCATAATGCCCATACCTGGTTCGAAAAGCAGTTTGGGCACATCTGCTGCCCGTATTTTCAATTGATGATAACCAGACCTCAAGTCAATCTTAGAGAAGACACAAGCACCTTGTAACTGGTCGAACAAATCATCAATGCGAGGAAGAGGATACCTGTTCTTAACAGTTTCTTTATATAGTTGCCGGTAGTCTATGCACATCCGAAGACTCCCATCTTTCTTCTTCACAAACAAAACGGTAGCACTCCAAGGGGATGCACTTGGTCTAATGAAGCCTTTGCTCAACAACTCTTGAAGTTGAGCCTTTAACTCCCTTAACTTAGCGGGAGCCATTCTATAAGGGGGTATAGAAATGGGCCGAGTACCCAGTTCAATATCGATGCAGAAGTCAATATCTCTATCCGGTGGCATACCAGGAAGGTCTGCAGGAACACATCTAAAAACTCGCGGACTATCGAAACCGACTCAATTGAAGGTACTTGGGTAGTATCATCCCGGAGGTGTGCCAAGAAAGCTAAACAACCCTTACTAACCATTCTCTTAGCACGAATAAAGGAGACGATACGAACCGGATTGGAAGTGTAGTCACCCTCCCACACTAACGGATCTGTCCCAGGCTTGGCTAACGTCACAGTTTTAGCATTACAATCCAAGATTGCAAAATTTGGAGAAAGCCAAGTCATACCCAGAATTACATCAAAATCAACCATTTCTAAGATAACCAAGTCTACATGAGTATTGCTCCCCACAAAAGTCACCAGACAAGACCTATATACCTTTTCAACTATCACAGACTCACCCACCGGAGTAGAAACACGAATAGGCATGTCAAGCAATTCACAATGTAAATTAAGACCAGTAGCAAATGAGGAAGATACATATGAAAATGTGGAGCCAGGATCAAATAATACAGAAGCCATGCAATCACAAACCAAAAGATTACCTGTGATAACAGCATCCGATGCCTCCGCTTCAGACCGCCCAGGGAAAGCGTAGCAATGGGCCCTATCACCTGTCTGCCCGTTGCCCCTACCATGTTGTGCTGTAGTGGCTCCAGTTTGCCCGTTACCCCGGCCATTTTGGTGACCACCATTACCTCGGCCACCGCGTTCTCCAAAAATGGCCTCTACCATGACCACCTCTACCTCTAGCTATTGGGGGTCTATAACTCTGTTTTGGACAATTTCTCCTAATATGTCCAGTCTCCCCACATCCATAACACTCCCTGGAGTCAAGCATAGGTCTCTCAGAGAAGTGTTGACCGGTCTGAGGTGGACCCCCAACTATAGTCTGTAGTGAAGACTGAATTGGTCGGACTGAGTAACCTCCTGAACCCTGTCCTCTAGAGTAAGAACCATTAAACTCACCTCCCTTTCGAAACTTTTTGATGTCGATGCCATGGTGAAGTCATCTGGCTTCACTCCTTCCACCTCTATCACGAAGTCTACCACTTCTTGAAAGGATTTTGCCGTAGCCGCTACCTGTAAGGCTGAAATCCGCAACTCTGACCTCAACCCCTTCACAAAACGGCGAATACGCTCTTGTGGACTAAAACATAGTTGGGTGAAATACCTGGATAATGCATGAAACTTAGCCTCATATTCAATAACCGACATCCTACCTTGCTCTAGGCTTAAGAACTCATCTCTTTTCCTATCCCTCAAAGTCCGGGGGATATACTTCTCCATAAACAAGCTAGAGAATGATGCCCAAGTCATAGGTGGTACCTCTGTTAGTTGACACTCAACATGTGACCGCCACCACATTTTGGCGTTCCCTTGAAACTGATAAGTCACAAACTCAACACCAAACCGTTCTACTATACCCATCTTGTGTAGTAGCTCATGACAGTCAGCCAGAAAATCATAGGCATCCTCAGATTCAGCACCTTTGAAGACTGGAGGTTTCAATTTCAAGAACTTATTGAAAAAATCATGCTGATCATTTGTCATTATAGGCCCTGTGGTCAGACGAGGAAACGTGCCTATTTCCAATGAGGCATCCATGCGGGGAGCCATAGTAGTTGCATGTTGTACCTACGGAACCGGAGGTGTTGGTGCAGAAAACACTGGAGTCGTCTGGCCCTGATCAGATAACCCGCTAAGATAAGCAAGAACCTGATTGATCATCTCTGCGGTAGGTTGGGGTGGCAATTCCTCATTCTGCACCTGTTCATTCTCCCCATCCTCACCCTCTCTTACCATTTCCTCAGTTGGTGGAGGAGTCACCGCACCCTAGTACCAGATGGGCTAGGTGCTCGTCCTCTTCCTCTAGAGGACGTCCTCTCACGACCTCTTCCACGGCCTCTTGTCACTACTCCTCTTCGAGCTACAGCCCCAGTGGCTGGCTTAGACGCACCCTGTTCTGCCGGTGCTGGTGTTAGCATAGTTGTTGCTCTAGTTCTAACCATCTGTGAAATAGAGTGAAGATGGTCAGATACCAATTCGTATCACCTAGATACCAATTGGATCCAAGTAATAGCACGAAAGAAAGAAAGAATGGAATTTTCCTAAAGTCTCATAGCCTTCTCAAAGAAAAGTAAAGGTGTCCCCCTACCGTTCCTTAAGACTCTACTAGACATGTTCTTATGTGATGAGACCAACGAACCTAATGCTCTGATACCAAGTTTGTCACGACCAAAACGAGCCGCGACTGGCACCCACACTTACCCTCCTATGTGAGCGAACCAACGAATCTAAACCCTGATATTTCAATATAATATCAACAAAAAGTAATGCGGAAGACTTAAACTCATTAATAAAAACCAATTCAATAACTTCTAAAATTCAACATCTATTATTTCCCTAAAATCTGGAAGTCATCACCACAAGAACATCTATGATCAAATTACTAAACTAAGAGTATTCTAAGAAGCTAAAATAACAAAAGCTAGTCCATGACGGAACTTCAAGGCATCACCCTGAAATTCGGTGTAATTAAGACTGGCTAGAGTTGCGGTTGAGTTGAAGACGACGGTATGTTTGCTGCACTCCACATATAACAAAGAAAGAAACATGCAAGTAGGGGTCAGTACAAAACACGAGTACTGAGTAGGTATCATCGGCCAACTCAAAATAGAAAACAATATATATCAAATAATATCATAAATCAACTACAATACTCAACATGTAGCAACAACAAGTTCTATACTCATTAATAAGCACCGCCAAGTTCACCCATGAGGACTCAAGCCTCAATGCCATACCCATTTGGAAATTAGGTTCATTAGATAGGGTATATTAACATCTTTCAAGATTCATCATCTTTATTTGTCTTGTGTCGGTACGTGACACTCCGCTCCCCTACTACTATGTGTCGGTACGTGACACTCCGATCCCCTAATTCTACGTGTCGGTTCGTGACACCCGATCCCCTAATTCTACGTGTCGGTTCGTGACACCCGATCCCCAAATTATACGTGTCGGTTCGTGACACCCGATCATCTAATTCTACGTGTTGGTTCGTGACACCCGATCCCCTAATTCTACGTGTCGGTTCATGACACCTGATCCCCTAATTCTACGTGTCGGTTCGTGACACTCGATCCCCTAATCTCATCACTTTAGTTCATCAAGCCCTCTTTTATAGCAAGGCATCATCAATTCTCATTAACAAGGTAGATTAGGATTTTTTTCAAGATTAAGATTCAATAACTTCATCATGCTTATTTTATCACAATTGTATAATCACATTCATACAAGCATAAAATTAAGCATATAGAAGGGTTTACAATACTACCCAATACATATCATTCGCTATTAAGAGTTTGCTACGAGTAGTATGAAAACCATAACCTACCTCCACCAAAGAATTGTGATCAACAAGCTATCTTCTCAAAAGCTGCGTTCTTTCTCTCTCTTGATCGATCGTTTCTCTCTCTCTCTGTTCTTTCTATTTTTTTTATTCAAACCCTCTTTCTTTTACCCTAATTAGCATATAATTAAGTATAAGAGATGGCAATAATACCCATTATTAACTTAAGGTTACCTCTTTTAACCCCCAAGTAATTAGACTTATTAACACTAACCCACTACTTTATAATTAAAGCAGGAAATAGTCCAAAACGCCCCTTAAATTACTTAACAGAAATCCGACCCAGCCTGGGATTACGCAGCCTATGACGGGCCGTCGTGCCTGCGAAGGTCCGTCCTGCTGCTCCGTCGTGACGTTCAGAGAGTCGCTTTCAGTACCCAAATTCCTGAATTCTAAGTATTTTGGAACGAGACCCCCACGACGTTCCGTCGTGCCCATGACGGTTCGTCGTGGGGTCCGTCGACTCCGCCAGTTTTTCCAGAATTAAAATCTGCTACTCAAAATGACTGAACAGGTCGTTACATTGCAAAACACATATATTTGCAACCCATTATCACAGTGTAAAAGTTTCACAAAATTTTACCAAAAAACATCAAATAAATGCATAATCTCATAATAAAAAGAAATTTCAAACAACGAAATTAAAATCATTAACGCAATTAAAGTACTATAAAAAATAACAAAAGAAATTTAAAATCATAAAACATTCATGAAATTCTGTCTTAAGAAATAACACTTTATGCTTCTTGACCCTCCATTTTAACTAACAAATTTTCTTAGAAGATTTATCTTCACTAAAAGATGCAACATCATTTTTCCTCTTTTCGTATTCCCACAGTAATATTCCATATCTCTACCAAAGGTTTTTAACATTGAAACACGACATAGATATTTTTGTATCTCCACAACACACATATTCAACAAAAGCACATCTAAACAGATCACAGTGCCTACAAATATTAACCAACTGGCATAATTAATACAATACATAGTGTAATCAACAACAAAAAGGAGATACAATTCTTAAATTAAATTTTCATGTTATTGTGGGGTGTTATCAAGATTATTATATGTCAAAGGATCACCAAATGGTCTTCCAGCATAATGCACATCTGCATTCCAATCAAGTTTCCTTCCTTAAAGCGTAATAATCAATAATATCTAGGAACAAAGGTATCATTCTAGATAATTTTTTTAACTAAAGTTTTTACTGCTTTTGTATGCTTTATCTCATAAAAATTTAGAAATCATAAATGTATAAACACCTTTTACTTATGGAAAAAACAACAGAAACCACTGCAATGCAACAATATTATTTATTGGAATGCATACATGATACAACATTCACCCATGATGTTTTAGCAAGAATACTATCACCCCATATATATTGTGCAACCTCATGATGTATACTAATAAGACTTTCATCTTTGCCATTGGCCTCCCATACATCATGGATTTGACCAGCCAAATTAATGAAAAAGGTGTTCTGTAGTAGTAACTCTTGCACTATTATCAAGACCATACTTGAAAAACTTGATAAGATAATATATTATCACATCCAAATGTTGCATAACATGTTTTATTAGTCAGCATCCACAAATTAAATAATATCACAATTTTATTGAAGAATTTATTATTTTCTTAAAATTACATGTTTTACTATATTTTAATTATATTTTATTGCATTGTAACTATTAAAGTAAATTTAGGAGTCTATATTTGTGTCATTGGTTTATTTTCATAAAATTCTCATAAAAAACAATTGTCCCACAAACTAAAACACACATTCTAATTACTGAATAAAACAATTATACTTACCAAACAATTAAAAATAATAAGGAAGGAAATGTCAATACTAAATTTAACCTAGAGTTACACAGAAATTACTAAGGCTGTCCTTGATAAGGCAAAGGGTGAAAACAATCCATCAAACTCACCCCTAACAACACCAATCTCTAAAGGAGGATCAATGGGTTTGAAGCAGCAGTGAAGAAACCGATTTTCCGATATAACCAAGTGAGTAGTTATAGCATATAAATTGAATGAACAAATGGTAAAATACAATTACACTACAATACATACTTGCCACATTTCTTGGACAATTTTCTATTAACCAATTTCTTAAACTGAAGGATAACTTCATTGTACACATCAAATACCTTGTACTTTACAAAAGGATGCCTCCATATACAGTACTTTACTGTGTTCATCGATATGCCACTTGATTCACTTAAGTTAGTTTATGGTGATTGGACATACTTTCTTTAAATATACATCAGACTGTATTGAATTTGAATGATGTATGTATTTTCACCCTCAATAACACAAAACTGATTGAACTTTGTTGTTACAACTTTAGCAACTTCCAAAGGCCTGACACAAATATTTTCAGATTCAACTTCTACTAATAATGACACATATGTTTGACCCGTTTTAAGAGCAACCAACTGTAATTCACGCATATTAGAGATAACAAAGTCCTACAATGTAGAAGATTTTCTATTAATTTAAAAATCAACAGATACACCACCTATTTTTTGGGAAAACGCGGTTAAGCACAGAAGTATATATGGTAAAAGTAATGGAAATAAAATGGGAAAATAACGACACCAAGAATTTTACGTGGAAACCCTTCTGAATAAGGAAAAAAACCACGGGCCAAGAGGAGCAATTGATATTACTACAGTATGGAATTTTACACTGTGTAGTCAAGAATACAACATTCAAAGTGACTACTACACACTCAAAAGGAACAACACTCTTTTGGTTTCCGTCTTACTAAAATATCGCTCACACTCTATTTTTCTTCACAGACTATTTTCTTGTATAGTCTATGGAATACCTCACTTTGCTCTCAAAATGGTTTTTCTCTCTAACTTGGTGTATTCTAGAAATGAGCAAGAGTGCTATATTTATAGAAGGAGAAAACCATGCCTATGTCACTAATGACATATGTAAATATAGCAAAGTCAAGAATGGTTGTAAATCTTACCAATTTGTCAACCACCAAATATTTTTTTTTAACTCTAATTACTATTGGTTTTTAACAATTGCTTGTACCAATTGAATAGCTAAAGTTGACTAAAAAATGGGATGGATTCAACAAATATCCCCTTCCAGTTCCATTTACCGGAAGACGGTATCTTCAACTTTTTTAGAGAGAGCTCATACCCACAAGTTCTTTGTATAACTCGAACTTGTCTTTCGGTATCATCTTGGTCAGCATATCTGCAGGATTTTCACTTGTGTGAATCTTTTTGACGTGAAATGATTCATTCTTCACTTTCTCACGAATCCAATGATATGTGACGTGAATGTGTATTGTTCTTGCATGGAACATGGAGTTCTTTCTCAAGTCTATTGCACTCTGGCTGTCACAATAGACAATATACTCCATCTGATTCTAACCAAGCTCTTGAAGAAATTGCTTTAGCCATATCATCTTCTTGCCCGCTTCAGTAGCCGCAATATACTAAGCTTCAGTTGTAGATAGTGCAACACACTTCTGCAACTTTGACTGCCATGATATAGCTCCCCCTGAAAAAGTAAATAAATATCAAGTAGTGGATTTTCTGTTATCAAGGTCACCTGCCATATCAGAATCTATATAGCCTTTCAAGATTGGATTTGATGCTCCAAAACACAAGTATTCACTTGAGCTTCCTCTAAGATACTTGAGAATCCACTTCACAACTTCCTAATGCTCTTTTCCCGTATTTTCGAGTAATCTACTGACAACACTAACTGCGTGAGCAATATCATGTCTAGTGCACACCATTGCAAACATTAGACTTCCAACGAAAGAGGAATATGGAACTTTGGCCATGTTGTCTTTTTCCTCCCTAACTGTAGGACACATCTTATTGCTCAACTTCATATGACCACAAGGAGGTATACTAACATTCTTAGCATTCTTCATATTGAATCTCTCGAGTACGCGTTCAATGTACTTCTTCTGGGACAAATAAATCTTCCTTTTATCTCTAATACGAGTAATTCTCATAGCCAAAATTTGTTTGGCATGAACTAAGTCTTTCATAGAAAAAGACTTACACAACTCTTTTTTCAGCTCGTCAATCTTGGAAGTATTCTTGCCCACAATCAACATATCATCCACATATAAAAAAAGGATGATAAAATCATTGTCAGAAAGTTTTTGTACAAATACGCAATGATCTGAAGAAGTCTTCTTATAGCCTTGCTCCCCCATAGCAGATTCAAACATTTTGTAGCACTGTCTGGGAGCATGTTTTAGGACATATAGTCTCTTTTTTAGTCTGCATACAAAATTTTCTTTACCATCTACTTTGAAGCCCTCAGGTTGTTCCATATAAATCTATTCTTCTAAGTCACCGTGAAGGAAAGCCGCCTTCACATCCATCTACCCAATCTCTAAATTAAGACTAGCAGCCAAACGTAGAACTGTTCGAATCGAGGACATTTTGACAACAGGAGAAAATATTTCGTCAAAGTCAATACCTTTCCTTTGACCGAATCCCTTAACAACCAATCTAGCTTTGTACTTGGGCTTCAAATTGTGTTCTTCAACTTTAACATTGAACACCCACTTGTTCTTTAAAGCTCTCATACCCTTGGGCAATTTTACCAATTCATAAGTGTGGTTCTCATGCAAAGACTTCATCTCGTCTTGCATGGATTCAATCTATTGATGCTTGTGCTCATCTTCCATGGCCTCCTCATAACATTCAGGTTCTCCCCTGTCAGTGAGTAACACATACTCATTGGGTGAATAACGGGAGGAAGGAAACCGCTGTCTTGTGGACCTCCGAAGCGGAATATTTGATTTCTCCACAATTTCATGAGTAACAAGATCATCAATAACAATATCATTGTTATTATCAACATCAACATGTTGATTCAATAGATGATTTTGGGCATCACCATGATTATCGAACCTAACAACATCATGCACACTTGTGTGAGGACCTCTATCATGATGAACTATACCATCAAAATTTGAAGATTCTACCTTCTCCGCTTTGTCAATATCTTCAATTGTTTGATTCTCCATGAAAATAATATCACGGATTCTCACATGTTTCTTTTCAATTGGATCATATAGCATGTAACCAAATTCATCTAGGTCATATCCAATGAAGATGCATTGCCTTGTCTTGGCATCTAACTTTGACTTCTTATCTTTCGGCACATGTACAAAAGCTTTGCACCAAATACTCTCAAATGGTCATAGGAAACATCCTTTACATACCAAACACTATTTGGTACATCACTTTGCAAAGCAACAACAAGAGATAAATTAATAACATGTGCAACGGTCAATAAAGCCTCACCCCAAAATGAGTTTGCCAACTTTGCTTGAGAAAGCAAACATCTAACTCTTTCCATCAAGGTCATGTTCATCCTCTCAGCGAAACCATTAAGATGAGGAGTCTTGGAAGGAGTCTTCTGGGGTCTAATACCTTGATGCTTTCAGTATTCGTCAAATGATCCACAATATTCACCACCATTATCAGTACGAATACATTTCACTTTCTTTCAAGTTTCTCTTTCAACTGTAGCCTGAAACTGCTAAAGACACCTAACACTTGGTCTTTAGTCTTCAAGCCATAGACCTAAAGTTTTCTCGAGCAATCATCCATGAAAGTGACAAAGTATAGTGCACCACCTAATGTCTTTGTCTTCATTGGACCACATAAATCAGAGTGCACTAACTCAAGAAACTCTGTCTTTCTCGAAGGAGGGTAGGACTTTAAGGAAACTCTATGTTGTTTACCAGCCAAGCAGTGCTCACATTTTCCTAACTTAGCACTTTGGTAATTTGGCAATAATTTCTTCTTGGCTAGAACATTAAGTCCTTTCTCTCTAATGTTGCTAAGCCTCTTGTGTAATAATGTTGGAGAGCTATCGCTCTCAACCGCATTCACCATATCAACACAAGTAGATGTCGTAGTCCAGTATAGACCACGATGTTTGTTACCACGAGCCATAAACAAGGAACCTCTAATGAGATTCCTTTTTCCATCACCGTTTGTATTAACATATCCTTCATCATCTAAAACACCAACAGAAATTAGGTGTAGACGAACATCAGGAGAATGTTTCACATTGATCAAAACTAGATTAGTTCCAACAGTAGTTTACAAACAAATTGTACCAATACCAACCACCCTAGAAACAGTCTCATTACCCATACTAAAGGATCCAAAATAACCAGGAGTGTAGGAAGAGAAAAAATCCTTCCTTAATGTCACATGAGATGCGGCACCAGTGTCCACAACCCAGCTTTACTCATCACAAGCAATATTTATCATGTTTGCATCAAGAACGGTAACAAGATCTTCGGTGTTGATGGTGGCTAGGAAATTTTCATTGCCATCTTCTTTAGTTTCCTCTTTGTTTTTGTTCTCCCTCTTCAATTTCCTGCTGAACTTCTTTGTGTGCCCTTTCATGCCAGAATGATAATACTCAATATCCTTAAGTCTGCCTTTGGATTTGCTCTTATTTTCTTCTCTATGCTGAGAACCACGAGTTTTATTTCTCCCTCTGGGCCAGTTATCAGGACATCCAATGAAGAGGAACCTTGAGTTTTTCTTCTCATCTCTTCTTTCAAGACACTACTCTTGGCAGAATCCATAGATATCACACCATCCGGAACAGAATTTGACAATGACGTTGTAAATGTTTCCCAAAAATCTGGTAGGGAACCAAGTAGAAGCAAGCCTTGAATTTCTTCATCAAATTTGATGACCATAGCATATAATTGGTTCATAATCCCCTGAAAATTATTCAGATGGTGTGTCTTCGGAGAACCATCATGATACTTCAAACTCAACATCTACTTTATTAAGAACATTTTGTTGTTGCCAGTCTTTCGAGCATACAAACTTTCAAGATGCTCCCATAAGGTTCGAGCATGTGTTTCCCCAGAAATATGGTTCAACACATTATCGTCTACCCATTGCCTAATGAATCCACAAACTTGTCTATGCAACTGATTCCACTCTTCATCTGTTTTATTATCAGGCTTTACAGTGATAAACACTAGTTTGTAAAAATTCTTAACATAAAGCAGATCTTCCATTTTTCCCTTCCAAATGACATAATTATCACCATTTAAAGTAACCATTCTGCTTGTGTTGGCTTCCATCCTTTTCCCAAAAAATATAGTTATTTCAAATCAACGTAAATCTTTTCTGATGTGGAAGTTCAGACTGTGCTGCAACCACAGAGCATACTCAGATAAAACCTTGGCTCTGATACCAGTTTGTTGGGAAAACACGAACAAGCAAAAAAGTATATATGGTAAAAGTAATGAAAATAAAATGGGAAAATAACGGCACGAAGAATTTTACGTAGAAACCCTTCTGAATAAGGGAAAAAACCATGGGCCAAGAGAAGCAATTTATATTTCTACAGTAAGGAATTTTACACTATGTAGTCAAGAATACGATACTCAAAGTGACTACTACACACTCTAAATGAACAACTCTCTTTTATTTTCCGTCTTACTAAAATATTGCTCACACTCTATTTTTCTTCACAGACTATTTTCTTGTATAGTCTATGGAATACCTCACTTTGCTCTCAAAAAAGTATTTCTCTCTAACTTGGTGTATTATACAAATGAGCAAGAATGCTCTATTTATAGAAGGATAAAACCATGCCTATGTCACTAATGACATATGTAAATATAGCAAAGTGAAGAATGGTTACAAATTTTAACAATTTACCAACCACCAAATCTGTTATTTTCAACTCCAATTACTATTCTTTTTTAACAATTGCTTGTACCAATTGAATAGCTAAAGTTGACCAAAAAATGGGATGTATTCAACACTATTAAGATATACAAACATAAATTATGTATCTAGATCATATGAAATTTTAAACACAAATCAGAAATTAAATATCAATGGTTGTAAATAGTAAATTTAAACTAATAAAAAAGAACTTACCACTGAAATTCAAATCATGCAAAGCTGGTAAAAATGGTTTCTGAAGACCATTTTTATGACTAGAAAATTGAAAATGTTCATTTAGGACATCAACTTTTGCTTTTCTTTGATCTTGAACAATAATCTTAATGTTCTCAATAAAAAAAAAAATTTAATCATTCAGATATTATAATAAGACAACATAAAATGATTATATGCGACAATCTATTCAAAATAATCAAGTAAACCAGTTAATTCAAGATAAGATCATTATGCATACCAATTTACTTACATGCAAATTCTACCATTATAGAAATAAGTTTTTAATTCTACACAAATAAACAATTACATTAACATGCTGCCTACATATTTTTAAAAATAAAACAGATATCTTTCAAACTGTGGATTTGAAAGATTATTGTATACGAATAACTCTACATATACTCTAAATTAAATACTAATAAAAAAAAGAGTCAATATACTACTTACATTTACATCACCTGCAATTTTCATATTAAAACCATCTTTCTGAATTAACTTATTCTCACTATTGTATGTTTCTTCAATACATTGATACTTAGGTTCTCCACATGCAATTCCATTCATCTTACCACTTAAAAAAATATATATGTTAAACTATTTGTTGAAAATGAGTAATCCCTAAAAAAAATAGTTTTAAGAAAATAATAAATCCACATAGTAATACGTAGACTAATCGGTTCAACACCTAAATTTGTGATGGTTCAAACATCATTTTGAAGTTATTTCAACTCTCGAATGATATGTTTGAATGCAGAATCCATAAAATCCTTCATTTCAACAAACATAGCATCTATATTTTTTGCAAATTTTCCTAAGTCGTTGTGAACCTAAGAATTTAACAATATTAATAATTCATCAACCAACATTATGACACTAAGTATAATTTATAACCTAACCTTCACAACTTCTTGAGTATTCTTCTGCAAATCCTTCTAAAATGTCATACTCGGATCAGTTTCAACATTATGTGAAGAATTATGTGGCAAATCTTTTTCATTTATCCATAAAACACTTTTAGTCTGTTCCTTATCTTTCCTTGTAGATTTATCACATTCACGCTTCTTGTTGATTGTTAAATTTCTCAAAACACTAAGGTTTTCGACTTCGATAAAAGCAAGCTCATCATCAATGAAAATAAGATTTTTAAATGTAAACTGCACAAGAATAAAACTTAATGACTATAAGCTCCTCATATACAATAAATCTAATTCATAGTAACTACATAATATTAATAACCTGTTTGCCATATTTTCTTAAAATCCTTTTATTGGGTTGTTTAAAATAGATCAGGTTTTTCAAAATATTCCTATTGGATATTCGAGAAGTCTGATTGAATGTACGGTTGCTATTGAAATATCAAATTTATTTCAACATTCGTAAAACCATATTTGCAATGCAAGTGGAAACCCTTTAAACTTTACGCAATTTGAATTTGAAGTCATTTGGTCTGATATGGAATGTCGTAGGTTGAGAAAACGTAGATTTCCCCAAGGATACATATTGTATTGACCAGACTCAACGCAAAGAAAATGATCTTCTGGAATATGTGAATTCATTGGGGGAAGACAATATGAATTTACTAATTAGATAATTCACTGATATATATATCCAAATAGTCTTCTTCCAAAATCAGTCCATCTCCTTTATACAATGTTATGAAATCATCATTGAAAACCTTATCAATGGCATTCGGAAATTAACGGTAAAATATCTTTAATGTACTATTCAACTAATGATCCACACTCATACACCCACCACACTTGAAATCAGTTATTACCCTAAATTCACTAAGCCCAATTGCAACTTTACAATTTAATTTAAAAATAAACATGTCATCACGACTATTAGATAAATTTTGAATTAAACTTCGAATAATCTCTGGTTGGACTTTTAATTGGGGTAAATCTAGAAGATAACCAAAAGGTTATGCTCTTAACAAGTGGACACTATCAGTCTTTCTGAGAAATTTTGTTATATCATAAAGAGAATTGATATTGAAATATGAACACCATCACTACTATTTCTTCTTAATATAAAAATAATATATAAAAAATTCATAAATTATAATATGAAGAAAAGGCAAATACTTAACATATAAACTAAGAATATTTGCATCGAACAGTAAAATATTTAATACTTCAATAACAAACGAAAGTAAAAACTTACCTTTTGTGGTTGTGTCGCATCTTTCCATTTCTTACTAAATCACACAAGAATTTTTTAAATTTACAACCTTCCTACCTTTGCTTCCAGAAATGACAGCAACTCTCTACACCACAAAATTATTGATTGTTAACATGTTTCGAAAAAAGCACAAAATTGAAAACTTGCAGGTCACAAAAAAGGAAAAAACATATAACTTTGTATCTTGTTCAATATTTACTCTTTATCTTTTAGAGAGGGGAAGTTCATTCTCAAATCCTTGTCATGAGGATGATGAACTTTTGACAATTTTTCTTTGTCCTTTAACATTGTGCAAAGATCAGAAACATCTTTTTTGAACTTTGTAGGATGATGAATAATCCATAGTGAAACATTGGTTAATTCTATTAATAAATTCGTTTTCACCTCTAGGTGTTGTGGTCGTACTATAAACCACTACAATAGATTTCTTAAGCCTACGGCTTTTGCACGGCATTTTCTCCATCAAACAATGATGAGAGCACTGGTTAATTCAGATTAAAATAGAAGAAAAGTAGAGAAGATGTAACGAATGAAAGAGATATGACAACTAAACTGAAGAAAGAAGATGTAATATTTAATAGAGAGATGTAAAACGAAAGTGAAGAGGGAAGTTGTAAGGCTAGAGATAGTTTTCTATTGATCATAGCCGGAAGCTCCAATTACTAATTAACTTCAGATCTGGCAAATTTCAAGATTTTCCCGTAGACTTAACTAACGCTTTTTTGTTAGATCTTAGTGGCTCGTTTTAGTTCATAATAGTATTATTTATGTTGTGTTCTTTGGCAGTTCTGTAATCTTTTTGAATAAATTATATATATATATGTATATATATATATATATTTATATATATATACTCGTATATTTGTTTTCTTTATATTTTGGGACTGTTTAATATCATTTTTTTTACTTTATTGGTGACTTTATATTTTCTCAGTTGCTTTGTTATTAAATGATTTTAACTGACATTATTATGTGTAATTTTTTAATGTCTTATTTTGAACTGAATTTTAATATTTTGTTATCATTATATTTTTCTCTTATTTTCCAAAAATGAGGTACTTTAGACAATTTAATTTTTTTATATTGTTGTTGCTATATTAAGTTCAAATATTATTTAGTTAGATCATGTTTTTTGATTATGTGTCGTGTTTGGTTTTCTCTTGTTTTTATCTTATTTCTTGTTCATGTATTAGTTTAATCATTAAAGAATTTTGATATGCTTATTTTGGTAAAGTTTATGGGTAAAACCCCCTCAATTTATACCTGAAATTTCAAGTACACACTCCAACTTTACGGGTGTTATATTACCCACCTGAACATTATATTTCTCAATTTTCTACACACTTCAACGCTGACCTTTACATATAAACCAAACAAATAATCCACGTGATTGCACGCACGAGTCCCCCCACTTCTTTGACTATCAATTCTGGTTTTTTTTTCATATCTCTCCTAAAACGTAGAAGATACAAAAAAAATATTATCATCATCTCCTTCACCATTTGCATATGGATTTCTATTCATGATCTAACGAATACATATAAAGCTTATTCAAGTTTTCATTTGCCCTTTTTTATTAAATTTTAGAGAAAATTTAAAATTTAAATTAGAGACCTAAATAAGAAAGTAGAGCAGATTATCACCCCTAAATTCAAGATTTGAAGTAGAAGTGAACATAAACAACTAAACCTTAATAATTTTGAGAGTAAATATTCGTCAAAATTCACCTTCTAACATACCCATAGGAGGTGATAACACTTCTCATGACAAGTCAACATTTAGCTTTGTATAAAATAGAAAAATATAATTTTCAGGTGGGTAATAGGACACTGTGAAGATGGAGTGTGTAGTTTGATTGTGGGTATAGGTATGCGGGGTTTTAGACCATTTTCTCTTTTTTTATTGATTGTTTTATTATGTTATAACTTTAATTTTCATGTTAAAATTGACCAATAAGAAAATCTCTTTGTCAATTTTGAAGGTCTTCACATTGAAAAAGACGGAATTTTAGTGTATATTTTTGTGTTGTAATTGGGCAATGCGAAAATCTATCCATCAAATTTAGAGTCTTTCCAATTGAAAAAGACAGAATTTTAGTTTAGATTTATATAAGTTGTGTGTTGTAATTTGCCAATCACAAAAATGTCTCCATCGGTTTTCGAGGCCTCCCCATTTTAAAAGACGGAAATTCAGTTGATGTTTTTATATTCTGATATTTTATAATTGGTCGATTAAGAAATTATCATTGATTTTCAAAGCCTTCCATGTTAATAAAACGTGTTTTATTTTAAATTATTTATTTTATTTATTTATTCATATTTATTTATTTGTTTTTAACATTATTACTATGTGTGTTAAAATGTTGAAGTCGCTACCCATTGAAGTTATTCCAATGGAAATCTAATTATAATTATTTATTTATTATTATGTATATTGTTCATGATAGGCAAACATCAGGTCGTTTCTTGTTTTATTGGTTTAATTTATTATTCGTGTAAATTGTATGGCTATACAATTTGTATATTATTTTATCTCCTCCTCTATTGATAAAATGAATTTAGTCTGGACCGATATATAGTTACAGATTTCGAAGGATGCCTAAGACATTTCTTTTGTAATAACTTGTACCCCGTATATCTAGAATCTATTGATTTTATAGATCACTTAAATAGTTTCCTATTTTATCCTAAAATTAGGTGGATACTCCTTATAATATTCGTTTATTCTTTAAAAAAATTGAAATTTAATTCATTTATTATTCTTCAAGTTACCACGATATATCGCCCTGTTTGAATAAAGTTGGAAAGTAAATGGAATGACGACTTAGTTGGGGATGTAAAGGTTCTAACCATCATGAGTTTATTTTTTTTGAATTGATGAGTTTTTCCTTTTATTATATTACATCTTGTATCGTGCATATTAAGTTGATTATTTGTATATATATATTGTGCTTGTCATTTATTCATTATTTTATATATTGTGCTTGTTGTTTATTTATTATTGATTTATTTCTATAACTATCATCGCATTTAGATATTTTCTGTTGTATGTGTAGTATTTTAATAACGGTTTCTGCATAATCGCAATTGGACTTTTCATACTCGATCCTTTTCAAGAATAATCAATAATTTATTGATTCGTCATACGTTGAATGGTTTTTGTGAGTTCAAGTCATTGTTGTCTATTTAGGTTCCCGGTCTTCAGATGCCACTCTTTATCCACCTGGTGTAGAGCAGAAAAAAATCCTGAATTTAGCGCATTTTTAACTAAGTTTACCCAAGACGTGTTGGGCAAATTATAGGCCCACCTTATGTCTATTTGGACAATTATTCAATAAGATACAATCATATTTATATGTTAAATTTGAAGGATGTATACGTCATTTGGCAAAACATTGTCTCTTGGTGTTCGGAGTTTAACAGTTAATTAAAGTCAATGAAGGATCAAATTTCTATCGCATGTGAAGACGTTGTCATTGTAATTTAGAGATGACAAGAAGTCAAACAAAAGGACCATCGATGGAGGAATAACTTCGGATGGTACGTTTGCGTTGGATTGATTATTTGTATCCCCTTTTTCCTGATTATGTATTCCCATTCAATTTTATCATAAAGTTTGTATAATTTCGGGTTTTGAGACGATGTTGTCAAATGACTTAATACATCCCCATATCGATAGGCCATTCTTCAAAAAATAAAAAGGGTCAAATACTAGTATAGGATGTGCAATAACTGTGTGTATGCTTTGGGATATAATTAGATTTATCTTTTATTAAAGCACTGCTTCTGTGTTTAATTATTTCACTATGTGATATTTTGCATTATCCATTATCAACACGGACTAACACTTTTACCTTTTGAGTTTTTCTTTTCTTTTTTAAGCATGAGGTTCATTTGTATCAAAATTCGAAAGTCATTGTTCGTTCAAAGTTGCAAGAGACAACAGAACTTGAAAAATCTTGATCTTTGTATTTTATAAGACATCAATATAATGTCAAGAAGAAAAATCTGGATAGTCCTTGACTATCAAAACACACTACTTTTTAAAAAATTATTATTGCTTTGCATTCATTCATTTCGTATATTTTGTAAGAAAATCGTCCCTGAAAAAGTCGCTAATGGTCATAACAATGTCTTGCTTTCGTGGATAATTGGGAGAAGACATAGTTACAAGAGATATTCAAAAGCATATAACAACTAGTGGTTACTGTAAAAAAAAAAAAAAATAGAAACCACATTCAAGAGGCAGTACAAAGGATTACAATTAAGAGGATACAAGCAATCACTCCAAGTTTTACTAAATTTGTAAATTACTTTATTTCATATTTGATCGAACTACGTGCACCTGATTCGCATCTTGATGAGATTCATATGCAACTCTTCTTGGATTTTGTTTCCATTTTTTCAAAAGCAAGAAAAACAATAAAATAATATAGTGTGAATCTTTTCAAAGTCATATCTACATGACCTAATCATACTTGATTCTCATGTCGATGACAAACGTAGATAACGCTTGTTGGGTTTGGTATTATTTTATAAATAAGTCAAAAAAGAACAAAAAATACTAATAATAGTTTGTGCACAGTTTCAAAGACATCATCCCACAAATTACGCGAATGTGATTCTCATCTTGTAAGTGATACGCTCTAATTTACTTCTCAAAAAGAAGTATAAGCGGTCATATCAAGTAAATAAATCAACTATGAAGCTATGGTCAATCTCACAAGGGAAATTATTTAGACTTAATTTTAACCTACAATTACTTCTATTTAATCAAGTGCTTTTCAAAAAACATGTAAAAACAGGGTTTTTTTAAATGACAAAAGAAATTAAATATTTCTAAGTAAACAAGTAGAAAGTATGAATAGTTGATATTTATCAAGTGATGAGAGTAACTAGGGCAGAAGTTTTCCAAAAGTTCATACCGCGGTAATTCTAGCTATAACAATTCTTTCTTAGTATGTTACATGCAAAGTGGTAAGTTATGTATCCCTAATTCCTTGTTCCGGCAACTCTGGAATTTCACTCCGCACTTTGGTCCGGCTACGTATATATACTTTACTAAACCATACTTTTACCACATATTAAGAATCATAATCAATATATGACTAAGTTGTTACTTCACACCAATCGACACTAGCCTATTAGATAATATATACTAAGTCTATGTTGATAATTACTTTCTTATTATCTCCCTCCTTGGTCCGACAAGTAACAACAAAGCGAGTTCTAACGCGTGCACTCGTTAAAAATAATTCTAAACAAAATAATTATCAATAAATGCAAGATAGTATTCTAGAATTTTTTTTTAGTTAGATTTTCCTTATTATTTACCCATTGTTCACACAACTGAAGGTATCGATTAATTTACCCATGTTAACAATCACACAATTCATATAGATTAGACAAGCAGTCATGTCTTGAAATAAACGATTCCGGAAACTAGAATATTTCATAAAATCTAGAGTTCAACTAAAAGGATAATAAAACTTGAAAATAGAAATAGTCTAACCCCAAAAATAAGGTTTTTACAAGTATTTATAATAAAGAAGTCCTAACATACAAAGGAAATCTAATTTAGGAAAATCTACCCAAAAACACGTCTCGATCGACGACCGGACCGACGGACCATCGAGGCCTCCCATTTCAGTTAGTTTCTTCTCCAATTCACTGCTACCATCGATGGACAAGGATGACGGTCCGTTAAGTGCACAACAGTCCATCGATGGCTTTCGTTTTTCCACACTTAGAATCTTTTCAAGACGGGTATTGGGGCTACTTTATGTCAGCAATGCCGGATGTGCAGGACGGTCTGTCCTGGAGATGACGGTTCCTCGATAGCTTTTGTAGCCCTACACTTGGTAAGAATTTCTCGATCTTCCTTCAGCAACATTTTTTTCAGATGACGGTTGCCACCTATATACCGTCGAGAGGTCGATGGACCGTCGATGGTTCCGTAGGTCATCACTTCTGCAATTTCAGCATAGTTCTTTCGTGTTTTCATTTTGGATAGGTTTCCTGCAAACAAAGATAAAAATATAATAAAAATACTACAAAAATGCCTTAGACACACACTAAACTTAAGGAAAGAGCATTTAAAGTACCGTGAAACCATGGTACATCAGTGAGATACGTAGGCAGTCCATCTTGCATTCGGTATTCATTCTTTTAAACTAAAAAAAAAGTAATTAAAATAGTTTGTTCATGTTTTCAAACTCATACCTGCATGAAATACACATGCCTAATTCTCATCTCGATGAGATATGTAAGTAACCCTTCCTGGGTTCAGTATTCATTCTATAAAAAAACATTATGTATATATCGTAAGCGTCATATCTTAAGCTAAGTTTGGACAAAATGCAGTTAGGAGCATGTATATATATTTGATATGATGAAGATAACTCACTTTGTGGTAAACCATAGATTCTTGTGGTACCTC
The DNA here is from genome assembly GCA_027704765.1 of Solanum habrochaites. Lineage (NCBI taxonomy): Eukaryota > Viridiplantae > Streptophyta > Magnoliopsida > Solanales > Solanaceae > Solanum > Solanum habrochaites. Next base: position 43,009,642 of record JAKWJA010002493.1, on the reverse strand, counting down.
TTATTTGTACTTTTGTGATGCTTGAAAATTCACTTTCAATCATTCAAGACAAGAATAAAACCAACCTTACAGTTTCATGTGGATGGTGTAGAGAGAGTTTAGATAAAAATTCAATTGCATTGCACTGATAATCTTGAACTTGGTCTACAATTCGAGGCAAAATCCTGAGAATGATTTGTTCGGCAAAGGATTGTGGGCCTTTTTTTAAACTTTATTATGTCTTTCAAAGCCTATAAAATGACCTTACTCGCTAGTATTCGCACTTTGTGAAGCTTTTGTTTGGACACCCACATTTTAGCCATTGCCCTTTTGAGCGCTTATATGCACTATTCCTCTCTGGGCCCAATCATCTTGAGTACACAAAGTGTGAGCAAATTAAATCTGGGAAGTCAATCAAACAAAAGTATCATATTTCACCAAGAGTAAGAAAAGCGGAGAAAAAAATAGTCTCCAAATGAAAAAAATATTAAGCCTCCCGAATTTTTTTAAACAAAAACGAATTCGACAGAAAGAACAATATTGAATGAAAGAAAAAATATTGAAAGAAATAAAGAAAAACAAAAACAGCCTTACAAGGTGAATGAAAGGTGGAAAAGAAAAAACACCAACTAAAGAGGAGAAAAATTTAAAGAAAGGGGTAAAATAAAGTAAAAGATCCAAGAATTAGTACTCAGAAGAAGTCGAAAAAAAGGGGTGAAAAAAGAAAATGCTCCAATCATTGAAAATTTAACGAAAGTCAAAAAAGGGAAGTAAAATGAAGAGAATATTATGTCAAAACATATCAATCGTCAAAAACACAAATTCAGTGTGACGCTAAAAGAGGAATTAAGTTACTGTTATCCCAAATAAATATCCTACTCATCCATAATCATACATTACAAGATAATGACAATCCCTACATGATCTCACTCCAAATATTTTCACATTAGTCAAGATTTACATTAGGATCAAGCATATGGTATCACAGTATCATGCGTTGAACATTCTTGCGAGTGTGACTGCATATTGAAAAATGTCCTCAAATCAAATGCTTCAAATGTGTGAAATAGGATTTGTCTTTGTTGTGAGGGAACATGAAACCTAATTATAAGAGCAATTCAAAACCTTTGTTTGAAGAATAATGCACGAATTTTGATGATCCTTAAGTATGTTTAAGGTACCACTTGAAGCTATAGGAATTACCTTGAATTAATTCATAGTTAGAAAAAGACAAAAAAGAAGAAGGAGAGATTTACCTGCAGTCCTAACTGTTGGTACCAATTATAGTCAAGATTATACTGTCTCATAACAATCTTTATTTTTCACAAAAAGGAAGAAAACATCCAAAAAAAGTGAGCAAGCACCTACTCTTTAATATTTTTGAAATCTTTTTTAATGTCTTTCCATGAAAGAAAAAAAGAATTTTTCTTTCTTTTTTTGGGTTTATATTGTAAAACGTGTCATTGGGTTAATCTTGTATATGTGAGAGTCCTATTTTACCTCATTGAGTTGTTCGTCTCAAAAATGTTTTATATCCTGTTTTAGACTTTGAATATCGCAGTGAATATTATTTTTCTATTTCATCATGTTCATATTGTGTATTTTTTACTTAAGATCTTTTTCCACATTCTTTTTACTATTCATCATTTACATGATTGGAAATATATTTGACCTGATTCTTGGCTCAACACGATATGTAGATGCCATAAAACTTGATCTTATGCCCAGTGTGATTTTCATTTATCCTTGTAATAAACAGAGGGATAAAATTTCTTATAATATCTCCTTAAGTCAAGATTAAAGATCTTTATGAGATTTTCCAAAAATTCTAACTCGTAAAGAGTTTCCTGAAAAATTCTAGTAAATAATGTAAGAAGCTTTATAGAAAACATTAAATTATCCTTCAACACATGAAGCTCAAAGTCAAGCTGCAAATCTTATGAGTTGTCATCGCAAGCAAGCAATTCCTCCTACAAATCCCCAATAAAACATTAGTTACAATAAAAAAAGTGTTCAATAGCAAAATGAGGACTGCTCACTTCTGTCAAAGGGATTAGACACTTCATACACATTCTCTTTTGAAACCCGCCTTAAAGTTTCTTGATTACGTCTTTAGCTTATGCAAGAATTAGTCTACTAACCATTCCTTTTTTAATACAGGGACATATGAAAACATCAAGATGATGACATTGTATAGACATATGACCCACCCAACTCGTTACATTGGACAATCACTGAGCCATCCACCTTGTTACAGTAGAACCATCGAGCCATCCACCTCATTAGAGTTTGATAATTACCAAGCCATCAACCTTGTTACAGTTGAACAATCACGACACATCAACCTCGTTACATTTGAGTATCAGTGATTCATTAATAATTACATTTTCATTTCTCACAAGGGTCAATGCATTTTTAATTTTCCAAGAAGGCCATTGCATTTTCAATCGCCGAAAAGGCCATTGTATTTTAGTCACATCAATTCAGAGGTGAAGGACTTTCCCCCTACCTATTAAACGTTAAAGTCAAATGAAACATGCATTGAAACATATTTATAATTAAGTCACATCTATTCAGAGGTGAAGTATTTGCACCTTTTCTATTTGTGTTCAAGTAGGTGGAAACTTGCGTTGAAATTTATTTGCATTTAAGTCACATCTTCTTCATAGGTGAAGGATGTGCACCTTATCTATTCGCGTTCAAGTTGGAAAATGCATTAAAAGATATTTGCATTTAAGTAACATCAATTCGGAGGTGAAGGGTGTGCACCACATCCATTCCATGTTCAATTCAGAGGAACCTTTTGTTTAATGAATTTTTATTCGTCCTAACTATGGACATACACTAAAAATCCTACTGATGTATCATATTTTTTAATTCGTCCTACTAATGGACATACATTTAAAATCCTACCGATTGACCGTCTTATCGATGGACATACTCTCCAATTTGTACTGATGAATATTTTTTTTCATCCGTCCTACCTATGGAAATATACTTAAAATCGTACCCATGCATCATCTTTTTTAATTCGTTCTACCGATCGAAATACATTCAAAATCGTACCGATGGATCATTTTTTTTTTAACTTCTCCTACCAATGGACATTGATTAAAAATCCTACAAATAGATAATTTTTTTCGTTCATCCTACCAATAGACATACATTCAAAATTCTACCAATGGATCATCCCTTTTCATTTGTCCTATCGATCGACATATATTTAAAATCATATAGATGGATCATCATCTTCATTCGTTCTATCATAGGCATGCATTTTTATCCTACCAATTCATCTTATTAATTAGTCTTATCGTAAGAGATTCTACCTTTTTTCCTATAATTTTTTCAATACCAATGCGTTTCATCTTTGATTTTTCGAGACCATCAAAGAGGATGCATTCTCAGTTGACCCACAAATGTGCACTACTTCAACAAGGATACAAGAATAGTGTGGAAACATTTGAAGGAAACTCTAGGATAGACTTTTACAACATTCCAACAATAATTTTATATAAATGTCATGTGTTCAGCCAAAATAAGGTTTGTCAATTTCTATTGTCCATATTAACTTTCATCAATCATATCCAACCGAAAGCACAATTTTTGACATTAAATATTTGCCTAACATTTTAGAAATGTGTAACTTTTAAGCTTGATTTATTTTATAGTTCAAAATATATTTTTTATAATTTTAAATAATTTTATCAATAATTGTTCTTATTTATCAAAATTTAGGATTTTCTTATTAGTTAATCTTAAAATTGCATTTTTATATGTCATTGGTTACATTCATTATATTTTTGGAATATGTAATTTTATTTTTTACATTTCTTAAGATTCATCTTGACATTTTTCAGAGTTATGCAATTCATTCAAATACAAATAAAATTTGTCTACATAGATTGACCGATATTTTTGGGTCACATTTTGAGCAAATTTCCACCGCGAACCACCAGTGAAACAAGACCCATAACCAACTAAAAAGTCCCATTATTTTCTCCTTTTTTTGCCAAAAATACACTACATTCAACCCTCAAATAATTGATCTCTTGCGGGATACTAAACCCATATCTATCCCTACATACATGATGGCTTGAACGGAATTGAAGGATTTGAAAGAACAACTCAAGGATTTTCTAGAAAGGGTTTTAATCAACCAAGCATATTACTATGGGGTTCTCCTGTATTGTCTTTGAAAAAGAAATATGGTACTTTTAAAATGTTTATAGACTATCGACAATTGAAAAAAAATCATTATTAAAAATAAGTATCCTCTTCTAAGAATTTATAATTGGTTTGGTCAATTGGTAGGGGCTAGTCACTTTCCAAAGTTAGACCTTTGTTCAGGCTACCACCAACTTACTATGAGAGAGGTTGACACTACTAAAATGGCTATGAGTTCCTTGTGATGTCTTTTGCATTTATGAAACTCATGAAAAGGTTTTATGGGAATATCTATACATGTTCGTGATTATCTTTTTCAAGGATATCTTAATTTAATCTAGAAGCAAGGATGATAATATGAGCGATTTGAGGATTGTCTTGTGAACCCTCATAGATCACCAATAGTTTGCAAAGTTTAGTAAGTGATAATTTTGGTTGAAATCCATGGTATTTCATGATTACATAGTATCAAGCAAAGGTATAAACATTGATCCTAAGAAAATGGGATACATCAAAGGTTGATCTAGACATCTATCACTGACCTATATTAGAAGATTTTTGGGTTTATCAGGATACTATAAAAGATTTTTTTGAAGTACACTCTTCTATTGCTTCTCCTTTGACGACCCTAACAAAAAAAAAAGCTATGTTTGAGTAGATTGAAGCTTTTAAGAAATTCTTGCATGAATTAAAGTATAAGCTTACCTCTACTCTATGTTGACTTTCAAAGAGGGTAGTGATGAACTTGTAGTGTATTTTGACGCTTCTAGAGTAGGTATGAGTTGTGTTCTCATGCAATGAGTTAATCTTATATCTTATGTTGCAAGGTAGTTCAATATCCATGATAAGAATTATCCGACACATGATCTTTAACTAGCAGTCGTAATTTTTTTTAAAAAAAATATGAAGACATTACCTTTATGCGATCCATGTAGATGTGTTTACTGATAAAAAAAAGTCTACAATATTTGTTTATTCTAAAAGACTTCAATCTCAAACAAAAAAGGTGGTTAGAGATTTTGAAATATCACAATATGAGCTTTCTTTACCACCCCGTAAAAGTCAATATGGTTGCGGATGTCGTAATCTGAATGTTTATGATTAGTGTGACCCACATACATGGTGAGAAAAAGGAGTTAGTTCGTGATGTGCCAAGGTTTGCCTAGTTGGGTGAACAATTTGGAGATTCTCCTAAAAATGCTTTCACAGTTTAATATATTTCCAAATCCTCCTTAGTGGTTGATGTGAAGTCTTAATAACACCTTGACAATGTATTGATGGATTTGAAAGGATTCGTGCTAGGGAAATTCGTTGAGGCTTTTTCCCAAAGAGGAGATGGGTTACTTGGTTATAAAGGTAGGTTGTGTGTTCCGGATGTTGATTACTTAAGCGAACGAATTCAAGAAGAGGCTCATGGTTTTGTGGTATTCTATTCATCTAGGATCCATCAAGATGTAAGTTGATCTAAGGGAGGTCTACTGGTGGAATGGAACACAGAAGGATATAATAAATTTTGTAGCCAAATGTCATCAAGTTAAGGCCAAGTACTTGAAATAAGCATGTTTTGTCTCAAGTATAGAAATTCCCATTTGGAAGTGCGAAAAGGTCAACATGGATTTTTGTTGTAGGCTTGAATTGTACTAGAAGGCAATATGATTCTATTTTTGTCATTGTTTATAGGATGACCAAATCAGCTCATTTCATTCCCTTCAAGGTTTCATATTCGGCAGAGTATTATGCTAAGTTATGTATTGAAGAATTTGTGAGGCATCATGAAGTTCATTTGTCAATAATTTCAGATAGAGGTACTCAATTTACTATATCCTTTTTAAAGCATTCGAAATAGGTCTTGGTAAAAGTGTGACACTTAGCACCACTTTTCACAATCAAATGGATGGTCAAGCGAAACACACCATTAAAACACTAGAGGATATGTTGAGGGCATGTGTTATTGACTTCAAAGGTAATCTAGATAACCATATAATATTGATGTAATTTTCTTAAAACAATAGTTATTACTCGAGTATTTTTGTCTCCATTTGAAGAACTTTATGGGAGAAGGTGTAGATCCTCGCTGTGTTGATTTGAAGTAGGTGAATTTTCCCTTCTCGGTACTTAGATAGTTTATGACGCCAGTCAAAAATTTTGACTTATTAGAGATAAGTTGAAAATAACTCAAAATTTGAAAAAGTCATATGTTGACAATATAAAGAGAGATCAAGAGTTTGATGTTGATGATTGAGTCTACATAAAAATGTTGCCTATGAAGGGCGTAATGAGATTTGTAGGAAAGAGAAGCTTAGTCCGTGATATGTCGACCTTAATGAAATCTTGAGACGTGTCGAAGAGGTTGCTTTTGAATTGAGCTTACCTGGTGATTGGGCTTTGGTTCACCCAGTATTTCCCATCTTAATACTTTAGAAGTGCATTGGTGATACGATGTCCATACTTCCTTTTGAAGGCTTAAAAGCGTATGAGAACCTTGCTTATGAAGAAGTCCCGGTCGTTATTTTGGATCAACAAATGAAGAGGTTTAGGATTAACGAAGTATCTTCTTTTAAGGTTCTATGGGGAAATCAATTTATTGAGGTTTCTACTTGGGTGTAACAGGAACTATCCTTATACTTTAACTTATCCTCCTATGAAAACTTGAGTTAAGTAGTTCCTCCTGAATTTCTGGTGACTTGGAGTCATGTTAGTTGCTTGATTTTTTTTCATGATCTCCCAATGTATGAATGTTCCTATAGGAATTCATTTTTAGTATCTATATTGTGCTTTCATAACTTATAAGTTTCTCATGTTGATTTTTGATTTAGTATGATGTTTGCATACTTGACATCATGAGATGTTGTATTGAGCATGCATATATAGTTATGTTGTTCTTGCATATTGTATCTTCAATTATTATGTTAAGATTAATTGAGTGGGAGAAGGTAGTTCCTCCTAAGATAATATGGAATGAGAAGCCTTATACATATTGGGTTGTATATGTAGTTCCTACTTCTTTGTAATTTATTGTCATGTATTGAGAATGGAGTTGATGTTTCCTCCCTCGCGTTTGCATTATTATTAAGTTTCATGCCTTTTGGACTGCTAGTCTTTATTTTTTAGTCCTTTATTGAGTCATTCTAGGAAGAATGTTACTATGTGGTAGAAAAAGTAACGACTCAAAAAATTATAGGTTGAACTAGAGTCATGACACAAGGGTTAGCGTGACTTTAAGTTAGTCTCTAAGTTGAATTAGATCTATGTGAGAATTTATGTAACTTTCGATGAAGTTTAAGACTAAACATGTACATAAACCAAAATGTTGGAGTGAAACACTAGGATGAAAGAAAAAACCTAAAACTATCTAAGAAAATGAAGGAAAACAATACCTATCTTTGGTCACTTTTTGCGATTGGTAGTAGCATTTCCCATGTGCCCTGGCGATTGGACAATTTATCTCTCCTTGACTAGTGTAAAACCTTCCCTCCTAACCTATCCACTGGATCAAAGGGAGATATAGGTTATTGGTCGCTCAATGAATTGGCGGTGCATCCATTGACCCTCCCTATGTCTTAGAGAAACTGCCCATTTAGGGGACAACTATTACTTTGGGAGAGCCAATCCATATCTTTTTATTCATTTTCCCATAATTATATAACCTTTTTACACTTGAAATGCCTTCACAAAATCAAATTCAAAACAAATAAAAGAAAACCCAATTACTCTCCAACAATTCTCTCTCTAGATTTCCATTATTGAAGATCCAAGAACATGAAGAATATGACTCAAGGTCCAAGATCTTCACTACAATTTTGTGGGTAATCGAAAATTAATGTATGGGACCTCTCATTAATGGAAATCCTTCCTCCATGAATCCATTCAAAACTACTTTCTAAACATAGGATAATGTTTAAAACCTAGGGTTTGTATTCTAGCCATGGTATCTTCGTGAAAACGATTTCATTACCTTAATTGTCTTACTTTATGATTAATCTGATGCTTAAAGAGTGATTATTGTGAAAATCACCATGAACCCATGTGCCTCTCCACATTCCCAATTCAAAGAAGTTATGATGGCTTTCTTGATTTACTATGAGTAAATATGATTGTATCTATGAAAAGTTAATCAATTCATCTTGTTCTATTCAAACTTGAAGTAGTAACCATAAGTGTGCTTTCAAGATATGATTTATGTCCCTTCATGGTGTAGATGGATAGGGTTTATATATGTTGTTGAAGGTCATGTATGTACTTAAGCCTCACTTGAGAGGTAAAGATCATATGACTAATGTCTGAATAATTGTACTTTTGAATAACTAGTTTCCCTTATTACTACACATGACTATGTATGAATTTTCTTTGATGATTATAATGATATTGAGTTGATTGAAAGGTGATTCACATGAAAACACTATAGAGGCAGTGTGAGAGGCTTTCTCACATATTAATAGATTCTAAGGATGTAAGGTTAGTCTAACCTAATGAATCTTTGAGATAATATGATATGTATTAGTTGAGTACACTAGTGCATTCTCCTATGAACATCAACTTAAGTGAAGAATTAAAGTTTCTTTAAAAGGATTTATCCTTAGCATCGAGTGAAACCTGAATATGACATGGATGCTTTTACGTTTTGCAATTCCGGCTTCCGATGTATGTTTCTTCTACGTTTAGTATGTCCGGTCTCAAATTATATATACATGTTGTCTAATGAAATGGAAAACTTCTTTGTTTAGAAAGTCAAGGTTTGTAGTAGCAATCTCCTTCTTCTGTAACTATGTGCCCGCATAGGTCTTAGTTAGTTGATACACCTTATAGCTATATATTTAAAGTTCTACCTTAGGCAAGTAGAAAGCCTTCTTTTTGTGTCGGGTTATATGACACTGGATTCCATGTAACTGACATGATCTATGTCGGTTGATGATATTAACCCTATGTAATAATATGATTAATATGACTTGAACTATGCTTCTGAATTAATGATGAGGTTTCTTAGTAGTAGTGGGGTATGTACTTCACTTTATATTGCGCAAGCAGTTTTAAAAAGGGATTGTTGGTTGGATCTTTATGCTATGGTATGATATGCAGATTTTTTATGTTTAGAAGGTTGATAATGTATGACTTTCCTAATGTTTAATTAATGAATATGATTATCTCTTTATGGTTGATTATTGATTATCATGATGTCTAAAGTCGATATGTGTTACTAAGGTGACTTTAACAGGGCACTTGGTATGGTTGGTGTTATGGGAAGCAAACTATATATTGCACAAGTGTGTTCATAAGGTTTCTAAGGTAATTGTTCTACTATACTATGAAGGGCTATGTTGAAATATGATAGTATGATTTGGGTTATATCTTTAATTCATAAATGGCTTCTAAACTTGATAAATGTATAATTTTCACTAAAATTTTCCTTTTAGAATATTTAATGATTTTTATGCAGTTTTCTGTACTTCGTACTTACGTGTTAACAAATTTTTCTTTCCATCTACTCTAAGTGTAGGTGCAGATACTTCTATTTAGGTTCCTTCAAGACATGGATTACTATCTCGAAGTTGTTTGTGAGTCCTCTAGTTTGAGAATAGGAATTTGTAATTTTTACTTTTTATCATGTGTTAGTATGTTTATACTATTTTCTACTAAAATAAGGACTAAGTCCCTAATATTGTACTCTTACGTTTATATTGTGTAATGAGACAGGTCTAGATTTCCTATATACTTCCATTTTAATATTTTTAAATTTATTACATTATTATATGTTTTGTGTGCTTATTAAACATTAAGGGCTTGAATGAGATAACTTCGAGGTCAAGTACGCGCTTTCACGACCTTGGGTGCTACCACGAAGGAGTTGGTGAGTAAGAGTCCATGGAGATGTTAGAGTATTATGATTAAATGTGGTGGTAAGGAGTAATAGTCTTGGGATGAGATTCACTTTAGAGAGGTATAGACCCCGAATCTATGGTTTTAGATTAAGCTTGAATATAGTTAAAGGGTACCATTCCAATCAAACCTTGGTAAGAGTAACCCCATTCCATACCTAGTCCGGTCTTTATTCAAGGAAGAATGATACCAAAGGGAGATATTTTAACACCCAAAAAAAATTGAGGTTAGAGTCAATCCGTACTTCGTTGTGTAATTTTTTAACCATGTAATTTAAGTTCATCCTAAGTGTTAAGGTCAATAAATTTAGCACATTAAATTCCAACAAGAACTAGAAAGAATTCATTGAAGTCCTTCCCTATGTTCTTCTAAAATTTGGGTAAACTATAAACAAGCATAAATCTCAGAACGCCATCAATTTTGTTAATATTTAAGGTAGGATGAGTGAGATATACCCTTTTGAAGCTAGGTTGTCTAATGAAAGAAAGTTATCGAAAATAGTGAGGGTATTTATAACTATCGGGGAGCACCTCCTAGAAGTTAAACACCATACTTGACCTCTCGGAGATCTTGTACAATCCCTTCGACATATTTCTTCTCATATATATGAAAAGTAGTAGAAAATTAAATCTTTTTCCTTATAACATATTGGGGATATTACTTTATAAAACGGAAGTCTTTCTAAAATATGTCGAAAAAACCATCTATGACAACATGAGTAATAATGTCTTGGGACGCAGCCCATAAAAGTGTAAAATATAGTAAAGGAATATAGGGGTGCTGTCCTCTAATTCAATGGGGACTCGACAATCTTAACTCCTTGTAAGCTTTGGAAACATTACCCTTCAAAGTAACTCAATCTTCTCAACACCATATATTGGATTAAAATGTAGGTAAAATAAGCGTTAGTACAAAAAGTACCAAGTATGGATTACCAAATATACGATATCTCAAAGGGTTACTTAAAAATAGACATAATCATAAGACAATAGAATGAACATAACACGAATATTATAAGCATAATACATCATCATAAAGTATACGCAAGTTCATACTTTGACCATTTGTTCTTCTTACTCAACTGAACTACTTCACAAGCCACCTCCAAGTATATTTGTGTAAGTGCAAGGTAGCATCCCATACTACTACATAAGATAAGTACCTCTATGGTAATTCTTGATCATAATCAACTTTCATAATTATGACCGAAATTCTTCATGACATATGAGCACATGCCACTAGATAACCTCAAGGCACACTTGTGCAATGTAGGAGAGGCATTCCAATATAGATCACTTACTAAGCATATATTGAGATCACCCTAAATCCCTTTCATCTACTTTAGGTGTTACTAATGCACCTACTTTACATTGACAAAGAACTATAATCTTAGCCACTACCAATTATAAACATACATCACATAGAGGTCATGTCATACGTAGATTCAAGTCAAACTTGTGCCACGTAAGAATGTTATCATATTCTATCATCCATACTAAGTACTTCTCTAGGCTATGCTAATCCAAGCTAACTTATCTTCCATTTTTTTCTATTAATCTTAACATACTAACATAATAGACCTACTTAGATTGAAAACATCTTAACATACAATCAAACCTAACTAAGAAAGGATACAAAAGTACCAACATAACCAACCATGCAAGCAATCATGTAGATGCGAGCTAAAACGAGGAGAGCATAAATCCTCAACTCTAAGCTACCATGGGAATACTATCTCAAGCTATTCTTTGAAATACACCTTGCATGAATATCAAGAAGCCATTAGGACAGTATAGTCCTTTCGTGTCACACCCGAGAGTACACCATAGAAGATATGATGTTCTAGGAGTGCAACGGCGTACTTGACCTCTTGGAGGCCTTATACAAGCCCATTGACATCATTTATTGCATATACGTATGAAAATTAGTGCGGAATTAAAACTCTTCACATGAATAATATCTCATAATATCTTTTATATAAAACCATAGGACAATACTTAATCTCAACATATGCAAATCTTAGACTCATGAATATTTCGGATACGACCCATACAATCAAAATATAAAAATAATTAGTTTATTACAGTACTTTGAATAAAAGAAGTCTAAAGATATCTATGTCCTCGAGTCAAGTAAGGACGTACTTAAACTTTGCTTGGAAATGTCCTATTTTCAAAGCTTCGTGCCAAGACGCTTCTCCCCTTCAACCTACACGTTTAGATATAGACAAAATATATGGAATTAGTACAGTGCATGTAATAAGTATGACAATGCATAAAATCATGGGAAACAAGCATTTATGCAAAATATGCTCTTTATAATTAAAACTTCATAATATAATCATAAGAATAATATTTAAACACCAAGCATCACATGTAGAACACTTTCCAAATCATTTCTAATTTATATGAAATTATAAAATCTTACAGTAACATTACAATAATCATTATAGTAACTTCACTATAACTTTAAATGAAACTCACACACAACAAGATATAATAAAAAATACATCAAAACACATAAACATGAGATCCTCCTACCAAAGGTGATTCTAAGGTTCTCTTGAGTGAGTTATGAAGGGACTGCCCATACAATTGCTTCACACACACCAAAGAGATCCATTAGACTACAAAAGATAAGGTTATTCTGATTGCTCATATAATAGTATGTAGGATGACATTCTCTTCCCAAAGGTTATCAAAAGACTTACTTAAGTAGTGCAAGAAGAGACCGTCCATACACCCTCTCCAAGCTAACCTGAATGATCCTTTTGACTACTTAAATTTAGATCATGTCTACCTTATCAATTCAATTTCCTTATATAGAGTTATTCTAGATATCCCTAGGTAGGACATGAAGTGACCATTCATATTCCCCCTTCACACCATAACTAAACAATCTCTATACTACTCTAGGTAATTACTTATTCATCAATCATTCTTTCTAACTTAAGTCATTACTTCAATAAGTTCATTAAGACACATTCAAAACATAAGGACATTAAAGTAATGGTCTTTGAGAAGATGTAGGGACTGAAACACTAACATCTTCAAAGACTAATCGTGCAATGTCTAGATAGCTTCTCATACCACAACCTAAACTTCATATAACCTCTCCAATCTAGTAGGTATCCAACATGATGAGAATAGATAATAACCAACATAGACCATACTAGCTATTCATGGAATTTGGAGTCATGCACCTTCTCCGATAGAGGTTGTTCTGCATGCCAATGGTTAAACTAAGACACATCCCATGTAGACACATCGTTAAGAAATATCAAGGGTTTCTTTATTCTCTAATGTCATATGATTTTATCAACTACCCTAGCACACTCACTCGGTGCAAGTCTTTGTTCTCATAGCGTATTTAAAAAAAGGAGTACATCAAGAGGGTCAATATCCAGTTTACAACCCAATCACATTACACCTTACCAAAGAGGGTCCACAAAGTCTATCTACAATGGTCAATAGGATAGATCAATAACTTTCCTAAGGATGATTTCATGTTGTTCCATCCAATCAACCCTAAGTCCACCATTAACACAAGAAGGATACAATTACAACTTTCAACATCAAGGATATCATAAACTTCCATCTACGTTTAAAGTTCCACATAAAGGACCTTCTAATTAACTATGTTCAAGGTCACATACTAAACACACGTACAAGACTAAGGAGCTTTAGTATACTAAGTCAAGAACTCATACTCACATTTTACATGTATCAAGTAAAGAACACAAGTTTACCAAAACAAAAAACACACATACTTCACTATACCAAATATAGCATATCATTCAAGATTCACATAGGAATACCAAGACATACTTGCAAGTAACCCTACACACCCCTATAAAATCTTCAATACAAACCATCACAAGTCTCATATAATTAATTAATAAGCATCGTACTTCAAAATTAAGTAACCCATAAAACTTCACAATAGAGTACCAGAGATACATATCATCAACTAGGAGAATTCATGTTTAGACTTCACATAACACATAAGTCATCAAGACCTTCACATTACTCACCTAATCAAGTAATATCATGATAATATCATAATATATAAAGTAATGCCAACGAAGACAAATAATTCAAAAGTGTAGCACACAAGCACCGCCAGAATAAATGGACCATACCAAACATCATCGTCATCTATGAACCTTACTACAAAATTAGAGAAATTCAGGTCAACGTACTCCCATTTCCAACTCACAACTCCAATCCATAGCGAAATCACCCAATAAAATACTCAAAGGCCGTAACCAATGGTCATGATCACCAATTCGATCCAATACTCATAATATACAATGAATTCAAAGTAACACAACATGCATTAATTAAATTATGACCCCTACTAAGCATTCTAAAATAATTATTTCATAATTCAATAGTCCTAATCAATGTACACAAGAATTTAATAGTAAAAAGACATAATCAAATAACCCATACAATAGTCAAAACTAGGGTTTCATGAATCGCATGGGTTCATAGAGTTTTTAGGTAAAAATCATCGAATTAACATCAATTCAATCAATATATAATGATTCAAAATGATTTATGCAATAAACCATGACTAGATGTCAAAATAGGACATTTTCATTTGTTGAAAAGTCTTTGGATACTTTGAAGATTGGCTCCTTTGAAGAAAATATATTTAACGATTAAAAACAATAATTTAATTGATGCTAGACCATGAAAATTATAGAATTGATTGACAATCAACAATGATTCTTCAATCCAAACTCTACCTTGAGTTCTGGCTCTCTGGAGTTCTAGAGAGTTCTTTAGATATTTTGGGTTTTGACTTTACAATAATGAATTCATCTAAGTATTTTAGATTTATAAACCCCCTTAAAATACCCAAAATAACCTCAATAAGTAGTTCAAAAAATATTAGTAAGGTAGGTGAAAACCCAAAAATACCCTTGGCTTGACGAAACAATGTAGGGAATTACAGGTGCTATCGACGAACCAGAAACTACTGAGCGTCGTCCCATCGATGGCCCGTGATGTTCACCGTTGCTTGGAAAAGGGATTGAGAAATTGGAGATTAACATCCCTAGGCTAAGTCAACATCGACTCCCACCACCTAACGGCGTCAACCAGCCTACAAGGCATTGATATCCTTACGCAGGTGGGACTGTTGTTGGCCGTTTTGGCAATCGAGATGGGTAGTTCCGCAAGGATCCTTTGTTGCTAGTTGGGGAATTTTACCTGAACGTTGCCAACCGAAATAATTTTGTATACAAGTTTAGGACCTCCCACATAAATTTCATCCAAAACAAATAAGTAAAACTCGACAAAATACCCTAAGGCACACAAGCACTTTTCAAGGCAAACCTTTTGAAGGTCCTGGACGTTCTTGGGGTTTGACCTCCAAACTTCACCAAACATTAAACACTGCCTCCTAACACAATTTAAACTAGTTTTAGTACTTCAAAAAAAGAAGACACAAGTGTTAGTATCTAGTCAGACCTATGTCATTTTAAAGGTGTTACATTCTCCCCCACTTGGACAACTTTCGTCCTCGAATGAAAGTTGCTTTTTTTAAAACTCAATCAAGAGACAAGAAACTCAATACTAGAAGCACATAACAATACCATACCATACACATTACGTAATTTAGGAGTAACTCGTAACAATTTAAACTAGCAAATATAACTTACCAACATCATTTTCATCATTCGACTTTGATCCTTTAGCCTTGAGTGCATAGAAGATATTCTTCCTTCGAACATCATCACCCAAAACACTTGGATGAACATGCTTGGCTTCTTTTCTTCCATCCTCAATAGTAGAACAATCCCTATGCTTATGACCATCCTTACCACATTCAAAGCAATTCGCGTACCAACTAGACATTTCCCATAGTGCTTCTTCCCACAAGGAACACAAGTAGGCTTACAATTTTGAGAACCACTACCCTTCTAAAGTTTGACATCAGTATCCTAAGGTTTGTCTTGAGTTGGAGCCCTCTTGTTGAACCTAGGTTGGTCTCGCTCACTTGATCCACTCCTCTTAAAGTTTATAGAAATCCTACTATGTTTGGACTCTTATATGGATTTAGCATACACCATATGCCTAGACATGCTCATGTAATTGTGGACCATGGTCGTACAACACTCTTCTTTCACTAGGTTTGCAAAACCGGTCAGAAACCTACTAATCTCATCACAACGTTTAGATACCAAGGATTACACATACCTAGACAACTTGGTAAACATCAAGGAATACTCCTCAACACCAATGAGACTCTACTAGAAGTGGCATTGTGAGACTTTTGGATTCTTACTTTCATAACCTATGCTCTGATACAAACTTTTATCACACCCCGAGAGTACACACTAGAAGATATGATGTTCTCGGAGAGGAAAAAGGCGTACTTGACCTCTTGGAGGTCTTGTACAAGCCCTTTGACATCATTCATTGCATATATGTGTGGAAGTAGTGCAAAATTAAAACTTTGCATATGAATAATATCTCATATTATCTTTTATATAAAACCATAGGAAAATACTAATACTCAACATATGCCAATCTTATACTCATGAATTCTTGGGATGTGACCATACAATTAAAATATAAAAATACTTAGTCTATTACAATACTTTAAATAAAATAAGTCTAAAGATAAGTATGTCCTCGAGTGAAGTGAGGACATACTTATACTTTGCTTGAAAGAGTCGTATTTTTCAATTTTCACTTCAAGACTTTTCTAACCTTACACCTACACCTTTAGATATAGACAAAATGTGTGGAATTAGTACAGTGCATGTACTAAGTATGACATAATATATAAAATCATGAGAAACAAACATTTATGAGAAACATGCTCTTTTTAATTAAAACTTCATAATATAAGTAAAATAATAACATTTAATCACCAAGCATCACATTTAGAACACATTCAAATAATATGTAATTTATATGAAATTATATAGTCTTACAGTGACTTCACTGTTACTTCAAATGAAACTCACACACCCTAAGATACCATCCAGAATGCATAAAACAAAAAAAATATATGAGACACTCCTACCGAAGGTGAATCTAAGGATCTCTTATGAGAGTTATGAAGTTACCGCCCATACAATCCCTTCACACAAAACAAATATATCTTTTAGACTACCTAAAATGAAGTTATTCACTTAACACCCATAATATCATATACTATGAATTTGTCCTCCCATAGGTTATTAGAAGACTTACTTAAGTAATGCAAGAAGAGACTGCTCATACACACTCTCCAAGCTTACACTCTCCAGGCTTACCTAAATAATCCTTATGACTACCTATGTTTACATCATGTCTACCTTATCAATTAACCTTCCCTATCTAGAGTTATTCTTAAGACTTCCCTAGCATACTCACTCGGCTCGAGCATTTGTTCTCGTAGAGTATTTCAATAAAGGAGTACATGAAGAGGTTTCATATCTAGTTCACAACCTAATTACATTGCACCTTGCAAAAGAGGGTGTACTAAGGCTACCTACAATGGTCACGTAGATAACTCAATGACTTTCCTAATGATGATTTCATGCCATTCTATCCAAAAAAACCTATATCCACCATTCACACAAGAATGATACAATTACGACTGACAACTTCAAGGATATCATATATAGGTTGAAGGTTCCACATAAAGGACCTTCTTAACTATGTTCAAGGTGATATACCAACCAATAATACAAGACTAAGGAGCTTTAGCATACTAATTCAAGAACACATACTCACATATTACATGTATCAAGTAAAGGACACAGGTTTACCAACACAAGACACACACATACTTCACTATAGCCAATATAGCATATCATTAAAGAATCATACAGGAACAATGATACATACTTTTACGTCACTGTATACCTCTAATCATCAATATAAAACTTCAGAAGTCTCATATAAGTTATGAAGAATCATCATACTTCAATATCAAGTAACACATAAGACTTAACTATTGCCTACTAGAGATGAATATCATCAACTAGGAAAATTCATGCTTAGAATTCACATAACACATAAGTCATCAAATACTTCACATTACTAACCTAATAAAGTTAGAACATGATAATATCATAATACATACAGTAATGCCAATGAGGCAACATAACTCTCAAGTATAGCACATAAGCATCGCCACTATAAGTAAACCGTACCAAATATCATCATCATCTAAGAACTATACTACACAATATATAGAAAGTTAGGTCAACATACCACCATGCCAATCTCACATCTCCAATCCATAGTCAAATCACCTAACACAAAACTTAGGGTTTCACTGAATTGCATGGTTTCATAGTGTTTTTATGTTAAAATCAGTATATTCAAATCATTATATTAAAATCAATTAAATTAATATACATTTATTGTAAGCTTTTTATGCATGAACCAAGTGCTAGATAACAAAATAAGACAATTTCATCTTTTGAGAAGCCTTTGAAAAATACTTTGGAGATTGGCTCCTTGAAGAAAAGAGATTCAAGAATGAAAACCATAACTTAATTTATGAGAAACTGCAAAATATAGAAGAATTGATGGAGAATCACAAAAAATATTAGACCCAAGCTCTACGTTGAGTTTTGGCTCCAATGGAGTTCTAGAGAGTTCTTTAGAGGGTTAGGGTTTTGATTTTAGAATAATGAGTTCATCTATGTGTTTTAGACTGATAAAAAACTAAAAATACCCACAGTAACCTTAAGAAGTCCTCTAACTAATTATAGGAAGGCTAGGTGAAAACCAAAAAATGCCCTTTATTTTGCCGAGACACTACAAGGAAATGCAGGTCCCATCGAGGAACCAACGCCTATTGGGCATCGTCCCATCGATGGTCTATGCTGGTCATAGTCATTTAGAATAGAACCATCAAAAGGGGAGCTTATGATCCCTAGTCTAAATCTCCATCGACGCCCACCACGTACGGGGCGTCGACCATCCTATAGGGCGTCGATTACCCTCATTATGTGAGACAACTTTTAGAAGTTTTAGCAACCAATGTGAATCCTTCCTCAAGGACTTGGTTGGTCCTTTGGGAAATTTACCCATACGTTTCCATCCATATATGTTTGTATACGATATGAGGACCTACCAAATTAATTTCATCCAAAACGAACACGTAAAACTCAACGAAACATTCTAAGGTACACAAGTACTTAACAAGGCAAACCTTTCTAATGTCATGGACATTCTTGGACGTTCGACCTCCGAACATCACCAAAATTTAACCACTGCCCCAAACTTCATTTTAAGTCTAGGAAATCAAAACATCAAGACACAAGTGTTAGGATCTAGTTTCAGCCGTTAAATGGTTTTGTCCTAAAAAAGTCAAGTGATCATTAAGTCACTCTAGTCATGCTAGTTCAAGCTCATCCCTGGAGAGTATCGATCCTCCATTCTAGTGTATCTTTCCTACTAGTAAGGCAAGCTACCATGATCAAGCATATTGCAATAAAAGATCCAGCAAAATATGGGAGATCTTATTTACATTATGCCAAGCTACCATGAGAATCATCACCTCAAGGTACCATGAGTAATTTGACTCAAGCTTTCATGAGATAAACCATAAAAAGATGCATAGTTCAACAAGCCATGAAGGACTCATAATTTAACCTCAATCTGTTACATCTTGGTCTTATCTTACTAAGTCAACTACACAAGAAGTGACTATGCAATACAACTTTAAGCTATTCTAGTTTGTCATGCTTTGATTTATTTTATGTTGTAAGGTCAATAGAGAATCCATCTCTGTGGGATAAATTTCTTCCCCTACCTTGTTCATGTCTAAGTGTATAGGAGAAGGAGAATAACTCATCACAATCCCCTCATATTGATTTTACCCCCAAAGCCCTAACAATAATGATATACAAGACCTATAATCAATTATAACTTCATTCTATCTTGCACCATGTCCAATTACACGCTACTTCATTCAATTTAATAATTAGAACACAATTCTAGTAATACTTGATCACATAGGTTCAATCCCAACCTTACATATGAAAATCCTCCTAAATCAATTACACCTTATTAATTATATTGAGGTGATACTAGTATGATAAATTAGCATTCAAGACAATTAAGTTAAGAAAATCAACTTAGAACCTTCAATATTGCCTCTAATTGACTAAATCCACGATGATCACCTTCATCATCAAACTTAGAATACATAGAGAAAACGACATGAAAATATCATATAATAATGCTACCAACTAGATTGGGATCACAAAAAAGCTTTACCAAGAATTGAATCACAACCCTATCAAGATTGAGGTCTTTTGGATTCGCAGTTGAGGAACACTCTATGGTAGCTCCATGGATGGAAGAATCCATGGATGAAACACTTACCTTTTATTAAAGACTTAAACCATGCTTGATTTAATGGGAAAATTCTTTCAAGAAGTTGCCTCCTCTTTCACATCTTCTACAATGGTGATCTTCAAAGTATAGTCAAATCCCTGAAAACTCCAAAAATAAACGCTAATGATTTATATGGAACATGGGATAAATTTGACAATTCACCCCTAGATAGGATGAGACACATGTAGCAAATTTCATATTCAATCGATGGTTGCAGTCGATGGGTCGTCATCTAGTTGACACGTCGTCTTGAACTTCTGTCGTTTATGATAGAGGCTCATATTTTGGGTATCAGCTATAACGCCTAAGTGTGGAGCAATTCCCCCAATCGATGGAACGTTAGTGCATAAACGCTGCGTCGATTTCCAAGCGTATTTTGACGCTACCTAGGCAGTGTTTTTCCAGCCTTTTAATCCCCCTTAAGGACCTTTAGGGTGGTCCTTGGGCAGTCATGCCCGGATATTTTACCGTTAATACGTCCATATACATGTTAAGATACTCCCTTATAATTTTAGGCTCCAAAAAAGAATTAAAACATGGAAAGACACACTATTACATACACACGACTAATTAACGGACGTCCTAGTTCTCATTTGCTGTTTCACTTCAAAACTCCGCAAATTAACTTCTCATGAGATTATTCACCATTTTACACCTTATTAACTAATGACACACATGTTAGGATTTCGTTTGACCTAGTTCATTTGGAGTTTCATGAAAATATCCCCCAATTAGGAACATTCATCCTCGAAATACACCTACCTAAACACTTATTAATGGGCTTACTATAAACTAACAGACCATCGTGTACACATTCTTTCTGAATGCACACAACCAAACAAGGATACTTCAATTCCAAGATAAATATGTCTAATGCGACTCAACTTGCAAGAAGAAAATATTCCTGTTAAACCCAAGGAGAACTAATACCTCCTAGCTATGACATGCTCAACATAACTTCATGGAGCCTAGATTGCGCATTAACCCAATTATGTCACAACAAGAGACAACTCCATGCAACTATGGCAGTTCTTACAAGGTTAACACACTATCATATCATTAAATGAAAAGCATAGAACCATTTAATAATATATAGACCTTATGGAAAGGGCTCACTATCCCACACTAAGGAGTAAGAGACACATGTATTTATAACATCAATTCATCAGAAAAAGTAAAACATAAAGCTTGACAAAGAAAGAAAATACAACAAGAATATCTTGAATTTTCTTAAATCATTAAGGAAGCACATAACAAAAAGGGAAATGAGGAGATCATTGTTGACCACCATTGGATCTGAGAGCATAAATCTATTCTTCTTTGGAGGACCATAATCTACATCACTAAGAGCAAACTTCTTGTCTTCCCTCACATTAGAGTTTGCCTTAGGGCAATTCTTCCTCATGTGGAAACTCTAACCACTCCCATAAAAAACATCTATATCGGCCAAACACCTACCCGCATGTCTCTTACCACACCTAGGGAAAGTGGTCCGTGAATAGTCATTGTTCTTCCCTTGAGGTCTAGGGTTATAAAACCTCTCATCCTCATATCTAGGATCATTATAATAACTTTGTCCATAAGACTTTTATGTATTCTTAGATTATTTTTTTCATTAGACCCATCAATGTCCATCCTACTTCACTTTTTCACATTAAGTTTGGATTCTTCTTTTTGTTGGGAAAACACCACTAATCGTGAGATATCCATATAATCAACAAGATTTTCCATGAGCCACTCTTCTTATACTAGTTTGGATACCAACATCATGAACTTTATTCATCAAATCTATAGGGGTTTCTACCAAAAATGGAGCATACATAGACAAAACAGTGAACTTCAAGGCATACACCTTAACACCCAAATTGCCTTGCATTAGGTTTATGAATTGCACTAGCTTATCCTCCCTCAATTCACTAGGGAATAACCTATAAAGCCAAGCGGACTTAAACGTCTCCCATTATATAGGACCCGCCTTTACCGGCGTAGTATCCTTCTATTTCTCAAACAAAATTTGGGCCACATCTTTAAATTGATACGTTTTTAGTTCCACGTTCTCTCTTGTTGTTAATTCATAATAAAAAGAGTCTTATAAACTTCATCTATGAACCCATTTTTATCCTCCTCCACCTTGGAGCCACTAATTTTAGAGGGCTCATCCTCAAGAACTACCTAATCCAATAGGAACTCATTCCCCCTATAGGATATGTGACCGCCTCCGTATTGGCTTTGGCCGTCAAATCTTGAGCTAACAAGTTTATAGAAGTCCTAAACTCCTCTAGACTAATATTCCCAAATTGTGGGTTTTTAGGAACTTAAGGAGGATCTTGATATCCTTCGGAGGAATATCTTGATCCTCATTCACATATATTTTCTTTGTAGCATTAATCCTATTGTTAGTCATAACCTTTACAAAATTGTAGGAAAACGTTAAAAAAAGGTCCTACTAAAGCCAAACTCTATGGCACGACTTAAAGAATGAAAAATGGAACTTTCCTACGCATCCGATAGCCTCCTACTCATACATGTGTCACACCTTATACTGATGAATACGACTCAATTAGAAGTGGTTTTTGATACATCCTTAGACCATTTCATAACATTATGCTCTAATAATATTTTTTAACAACCGGGGAGCACCCTCCTAGAAGTTACACGACGTATTTAATCTCTCGGAGGTCTTGTATAAGCCCATAGAAATCTTTCAATGCATATATATTAAAAGTAGAACTGAATTAAAACATTTTCTTTAAAACTTATTGAAGAGATCATTTAATAAAATGTAAACCTTTCTAACATATTTCTCAATTCATATATCACAACATAAGTAATAATATCTTGGGACGCAACCCATAAAATTCTAAGACATAGTAAAGGACATAAAAGAAACATAGGGGTGGAGTCCTCGGATGCTATAAGGACTCACTAATGTTCACTCCTTGAAAACCTTGGAAACTCTACCCTTCGAAGCAACTAAATCTTCTCAACTCCCTACATTCCATTACAATGTTGGCACATATGCGATAGTACAAAATGTATCAAATATGAAAACTAACATATCTAACATAATATATCTCAATGGGTTGGTCAAAAATAGAAATTATTTACTTGTAAATTCGGGTGAATATCTCAATTCACCCCTAAGTAGGCAAAGACACCTCTAGGAAAATTGCAACTTTAATCGACGATTGCGTTCGACGGGACATCGTCTTGGTGATGCGCCGTCGTGCACTTCCGTTGTTTGTGATTTAGGATAGAATTTAGAGGTCTATTATCTAACTCCTAATTGTGTAAATACTACCTAATCAATGGAACATTATTGCATCTATGGAGCATCGATTGCTAAGCTTAGTTTGACACTTCCTAGGTGGTGTTTTGCAAGCCTTTGGGTCCTCTTAAAGGACCCTTAGGGTGATCCTTTGGTAAGTTGTGCCAAAACTTTTCAACCCTAAATATGTATATACAAATTTTAAGCTACTCTCTATCATTTTAGACTCCAAAAATAATTAAAACATGCAAAGGCGCACTAGCACATACACATGACTAGTTAAGAGACGTCTTGGTTGTCTTTTGACGTTTCACTTCCAAACCCCTCAAACTAACTTATAATAAGATAATTCACCATTTTTACACCTTATAAATCATGAAACACATGTTAGCCTCTATCTATTTTTACCTAGTTCATTTTGAGGGTCATGAGAACATTTTGGTCTTTTCCTTACCACATCATATTTAATATGTTTTTAGTTTGGTTTTAAGTGTGTAATCCTTGTAGGTTCAGTTTATTATCTTAATATATGGAAAGGTTTTTAGTTCAGAGTTAAATAAGAGAAAATATGAAAAAAGAGTTGAAAAAAAGGAAAGGATCAAGGCGTTCGTCGAGGTTCTTTAGTTTTGTTGCTGGTTTTAACAATGGGTTTGATTTTGTAATGAAGTATGTAAATTTCCATAGTGTTGAGTTCATTTTCACATGAAAAACCCGATTTTCATATTTGAATTCATCCATAAAGATTGAAGATTTAAGTTCTTGATAAGTGTTGTTCAAGGTTAATTTTAAAACATGTTTTTAGGGGGTTTGATGATTTCTTAAGATAGATGTAAGGTTTTTGAGTTTTGTATTGAGTAGATTAGTTTGTACTGCTTTTAAGAAATAGAATCAGAGTGATTGGGGAAGAAAACATTGAAATCTAAGTACAATAGCGAGATAAGACTAACAACAAGAGTCGACGACATTTTCTGGGTTGGGGCGTTGATCCTGAATACATCCAGAGAGCCCCAAAAACTCTTTTGTAGGTAAAGGGATGGCTTCCCGTGCCACTAATTCCAGTTTTGCCTTCCTTTACACGTTCTTCATCTTTTCGTTTGTTTGAGTTACTTTTGAACAGTACATTTACGCTCCTTTCATTTTAAACACTCTAAGATACTTTGAAGCACCTAGTAATATTTCATAACACGCATAATAACCTTGATTCATAATTCAAATTTAATGTAAGGTTACGTTTCAACCCTTGAGAGTTCTTTTGAACATTTTGAGAAAGTGCATTTTGTGTCATTTTGAAGAGTCTTTAAAATATTAGAAGAACTATTTTCAAGACTGACGTAAGTGAGTATCAGGGTGAGAAGAATGTATTAATGACACTAGACTATCACATATATCCTTCATATTATGAACCATAAATCTTGAATTCATAATTAACATTCATGAGAGAGTTAATAGTTGAGTCCAAGAACGTAAAGGATTTAAATTGTGAAACCTTACGATCAAACATTCATTTGATCTATGTTTTTAGTAAGTGCAAGAATGAGAAGATTTGTATACTACACTTCCATGTTGTTATGTAGAACCTTTAGTCAAGTCGTTCATGCTCATAAATACCGGATGGACTCTATAAATTGAGTATCATTGAAGGTATAGTATAATTAAAATCTATGTTGTTGAATGCCTTGAATTGGACCCGTTACAATAGAAAGAACGGGGGTCTCGCTGGGGGTCCAGGGCGGAGGCGCCCCCGGTTCGACGGTATACAATGTTGTTGTATTAGGTCCTTATTATCTGTCAATTCTGTATTTTAGGCCCAAGCCTGTTAGGGCGTAGCTTAGAACTACATATAAACGCTATGGCAAACCCTATTCTGTATTCTGTTCTTGCCTCTCCATAATAAAACTTCTCCCCCTCTTCCCGTGGACGTAGCCAATTTATTGGTGAACCACGTAAATCTGTTATCTTGTTTTTTGCGTTTATATTTTCTTGTATTATCTCGAATTCCGCACAACAAATAGTGATCAGATTCTCTTGGTTAATTGGTGTTTTTGGATAATTAGAGATGTCTACTTTGAACGTGAAAACCGACAAATTCAGAGGGAAGAACAATTTCAGTTTATGCGCCGTTGTTGAAAGACAAGAACACCGTCATTACTCCTGAGATGGCGATTCTGGAGGAAAAGGCGCACTCGACGATCATGCTGTGTCTAGCGGATGACGTCATCATGGAGGTCTCGGATGAAGAGACTACTGCTGGTCTGTGGTTGAAGCTGGAGAGTTTGTACATGACAAAATCTCTAACCAACAAGCTGCTTCTGAAACAACGTCTATTCAGTTTACGAATGGCTTAAGGTACACAACTCAGGGAACATTTAGAGCAATTGAATACTTTGTTACTAGAATTGCGTAATATCGATGTGAAGATCGAGGATGAAGATGCTGCCCTGATTCTGTTAGTATCTCTCCCAAAGTCGTTTGAGAATTTTGTTCAATCGTTCATTCTTGGGAAAGATATTGTGTCGCTGGAAGAAGTCAGATCGGCCCTTCATAGCAGGGAATTACGGCATAAGGCTAACGGCACAAGTACAGAGATACAACCTTCCGGTCTATTCACCAGCAGCAGAAAGGGAAGGAAAAATGGCGGAAAGAAAAAGAAGCTGGTGTCGAAGGGTGCAAAGACGGATGATGTTTGTAATTACTGCAAGGAGAAGGGAAATTGGAAATTTGATTGTCCGAAGAAGAAGAAGCAATCGGAAAAACAATCAGTTTCTGCTGCTGTTGCTGAAGAAGACACCAATTCTGAAGAAGACATTGCCCTAGTTGCGGATGAGCACACTCATCATTCAGATGTGTGGGTTCTCGATTCTGGGGCATCCTATCACATCTATCCTAGGAGAGAGTGGTTCACGACTTATGAGCAGGTAGACAGAGGCAGCATCTCGATGGCCAACAGTTCTGTCTGCAAGGTGGTTGGGACATGCTCGACCAAGATAAGGACACATGACGGTAGCTTCTGCACATTGAACGAGGTCAGGCACGTTCCATTGATGACAAAAAATCATATATCTCTCAGTCTTTTGGACAGCAAGGGATTCAGCTGGTCGGGAAAAGATGGAGTCTTGCGGGTCTGGAAGGGTTCAAATCCGATTCTGAAAGGTGTCATGCGTGGTACTTTGTATTTTCTACAAGGTTCCACGGTTACAGGTTCAGCCCATGTTGCATCGTCATAAGTTCACCAGAAGGATATGACTAAGTTATGGCACATGAGACTTGGTCATATGGGTGAAAGAGGGATGCAAATTCTATCAAAGGAGGATCTTCTTGCTGGTCATAAGGTTAAGAGACTAGAGTTTTGTGAACATTGTGTCTTTGGAAAACTACATCGCAACAAGTTTCCAAAGGCCATTCACAGAACAAAAGGCACACTTGATTATATCCATTCTGATTGCTGGGGTCCATGCCGTGTTGAGTCTTTGGGAGGCTGCAGATTCTTTGTGTCCATTATTGATGACTACTCAAGGATGACTTGGGTGTACATGATGAAGCATAAAAGTGAATCTTTCCATAAGTTCAAGGAGTGGAAAATTTCGATGGAAAATCAAACAGGGAAGAAGATCAAGAGGTTGCCAACTGATAATAGGCTGGAATCTGCTGGTCTGAATTTGATCAATTCTGTAAGGATGAAGGGATTTCTCGACATCGTACAGTCAGAAATACACCATAGCAGAACGGTGTAGCTGAGCGGATGAATCAAACACTTCTTGAGAGAGCAAGGTGCATGCTCTCTAATGCTGGGCTAGATAGAAGATTCTGGGCAGAAGCGGTTAGTACAACTTGCTACTTGATTAACCGCGGACCACACACAGGCATACAGTGTAAGACACCTATGGAGATGTGGTTAGGAAAAGCTGGTGATTATTCAAATGTCAAAGCTTTTGGTTTTACGGCTTACTATCACGTCAGTGATGGTAAGTTATAACAAAGAGCTAAAAAGGGAGTTTTTATGGGCTACGGAGATGGACTAAAAGGTTTCAGAATCTGGTCTCCAGTAGAAAAGAGGGTTATTATGAGCAGGAACATTGTCTTACATGAAAGTTCTCTGCTTAGAACCATTGTGAAGCCTACAACTACGTCAGAAACTGGGAGTTATGATAAACAGGTGGAGTTTCAAGTCATTCACAACGAGAGCAATTTGAAAGAACCTGAAGAGGAGGATCAAGAGCCACAGACAGAAACTGATATTCCAGAATCTATGCCATCAGATATCCATCGGAGTATAGCTCATGATCGGCCAAGGAGGGTTGGAGTTCTGCTACCTACGAGGTATGGTTTTGAGGACATGGTGGGTTATGCACTGCAGGTTGCTGAATAGGTAGATACATCTGAGCCGTCTACTTACAAATAAGCCATTTTAAGTCTTGATTCTGAAAAATGGTTTGCTGCTATGGGAGATGAGATGGAGTCCCTACACAAGAATCAGACAAGGGATTTGGTCATACAGCCTTCGGGGAGAAAGATTATTACTTGCAAATGGGTTTTCAAGAAGAAGGAAGGGATATCACCAGCAGAAGGAGTCAAGTATAAAGCAAGGGTTGTTGCCAAAGGCTTCAACCAAAGAGAGGGAGTGGACTACAATGAGATCTTCTCACCAGTGGTCAGACATACTTCCATCCGAGTGTTAGTAGCGATTGTTACACATCAGAATCTGGAGGTTGAACAACTTGATGTGAAGACAATGTTTCTAGATTGAGAGTTGGGGGAAGATATATACATGACTCATCCGGATGGTTTCCAAGTTCAAGGGATGGAAAATCACGTCTGCAAGT